>OZ020308.1:23890485-25307696 GCA_963971305.1 Arcuatula senhousia | reverse complement strand
GTCACGACCATGATGTCATGTTACTTATGACATTGCCGATAAAAAGAATAATAGAATAATAAATATAATAGAATTATTCTATATTTATCAACATTATTCCTTAGAAAGACACAAAAAACTTTCTGATCATATAACAGCACTTAGTAATGTCAAAAAATTATGCTGTCAATTTAAGATTCTGCCTAAACTGAGAAGCATTTTGTCGGATGAGCTGTATAGGCTCAGACCTTCAAAGCATCTAGATCAAAATACATTTGACTCCACTTGTGTTTATTTTTCACAGTTTTACTTGTTTCAATTAGAGAAATATTAGAGCTCCAACAACTTACATTATGTTGATTGTAAAACATTTAAGTACTGATCAAATTTATAATTTTGTTACTGTTTCTTACTTACAAACTTAATGAGTTTATGTGATTCACTTAACATAATAGCCAGTAACTAGGGTAGATTTGCCAATAATCTAAAAAAGGAAACATTTTTTCCCCATTTGGATAAATTGGTCATTTAATGGAAATTTATTAAAATTTCAGGCTTACCATGCTACTTCTTTCTAATGCCAGTACTCTTGAAAATTTAGTCAAACCTGAAAATAAAGAAAATACGTATTTGCAAGATGAAATTTCTATGAAAGAAATGCTTCTCACATTTGAAACAAGCAAGTGATTGAGATTTTTCTTTCTCCCATTCTTAGCGTGTTAAACCGGTTGGTTAAAAATACGTAGTATTTTTAATCCACATGTTGGCTAAATTTCTGTGTGACGTTTCCGCGACGTTTGCTTTCATTCATAAAATGTATTGTGACGTCATTGTTACTGGGTTTTGAGATAGCACGAGCATGTTGACAACTGAGATTAAGCATTGATTCCACACTGACACAATAAAAGTCATGGGAGAAACAGTCTATCCTTCTGTATGCTCGTAGATTACAATATTTCTCCATTCTCGATAGTTAAATTTCTGATTTTAACATGCTCGCTGAAGCTGGCATGTTGAAAATCACAAATTTAACTATCTCGAAATGACCATCATCTTGGATGAGATGTTAACCTAACAGACATATCCTTCAAAATAGTGGTCTTTATTTAGTGGTCTACCTGTGACGGTTTTCCAGTAATTTGTAAAAAAAATAGCAAGTTACCCCTATATTCTATTTAGTAGCAGGGGCAATGTTGTCAGACTAATCAAACTAACATTTTAATAGCCGTTCCCTGGTGATGCGTAAAGTCAAGTTTGGTTAGAATTGGTTCAGTGGTTTCAGAGGGGCAGATTTTTCTTAAATTTTCGATGGACAACAAACAACAAAGTTACGGCAAAAGCACACATGGCCTTTTAGGCCAGGGGAGCTTAAAAGGATATCCTAATAACATTTACTGCTTTTGAATTTTTTTGCCTTTAGTTAGCGCATGTATGCTCTTTGTTGTTTGTCCCTTGATTTGATGTAATCTTTTTATTGAATAATTTAGGTACATACCTCCTATAGATCTTAAAATGACAGCACCAATGTTTAGCCTGTACTCAACTATATCTCTTGGTGTCATATTAAATTTCAAACTTTTCTCCGAAAGAAAATGCTCAGCCATCTAAAAAAGGGAAAAAAATGTATAGAACAAAAGTTGTCAGAAGACAAAATAGCCCGCAGGGTCAAAATATTTTAGCCAAGGTCACAGATAGCTCTCATCATTAGGAACCTATACATAAAATTGTGGCCTAAATAACAAAGGTTAGAGGTTTTCTTAAATAAGCCTAAGGACAAGGTCAGGGTCATAGCATCTTTATCATCTGTACCACAGATAACTCTTATCAAAAGGAAGTTACATACCAAATATTAAGTACCTATCCCTACAATTCGTCGCATGAGAATTATAGTGTCCTAACTCCATTTTTGAAAAAAATGAGATAAATACATTTTCGTACTCCATTTGTATTGTTCTAACTCCACATAGTATCTCTGCATTAAAAAGTCATGTTATAAGAGATTTCGCCAGAATTGAACTGTTACAACTCCACTACTCTCATAACAAATACATTAGCATCCAGGTTCTGAATTGCATTTTCATTTTAACTTGAAGTGTTATATCTCCTGGAGTTGTAACACTTTCACTTCCGGTTCCAAAAATTAAAATGTTTTTTTTTTATCACAGAGTGTTCTATCTCCCGAAAAGGGGGGATGTATTTGATGTTTAAAAGAGAATAATATCATGGAAAAGTGATGGTTAGATAGTTTTTATGCAATGATATTTCTTTTTCCATTTAAATTTGCCCCTGTTGTAAAAGGAGTCAAACTAGATGTTCCCAAACTTTGAATTGAGTTTTCTCGAAATTGAAATTTTGGGACATACAACACTTAAATATTCACACGACAAATTGTAGCTTCAATAGCTAAAGTTAAAGATTTTTTTAATTAAGCTAAGGTCAAGGTAATAGCATCATTATCATCTGTACCACAGATACCTCTCTGAGTCTCATCATAAGGAAGTAATAGTAGAGTGACGAAACGTGAAAAAGTCGTTTAGTTTTCGAGTTTAAATGACCCACCTGTCACATGGAATTTGATTGTCAAAAATGATAGATTGATTATTGAGCTTCCAAAAAATGTTTGTCGTCGCATAAAAATGTGGTGCCATCTGACGTTAAAATGACGTTTTTCGAAGGTACCCCCTTGGCACATACGTACCTACACCCCATCTAACTTAAAAATAAAATATTTCCGCTTATTATCTATAGAGATCATGATCAGAAAACAAAAATATAAGGATTAATTAAGATTTTAGACGCAGTAAACAAAATAAATTTTAGTTTTTTATAGATGTTATTTGTATCCGAATAAGAGCCAAAAAATGCCTAAAAAATTGAAGTTTTTCTCTACTCCCACAGCGAACTTGCACTTTTTCATTCAAAAAGTTATATAGCTATGAAGTATTAAGTAAAAATAAAATATTAGCCGATTTAGAATTTAGAAAAATGCTTTTAACTTAAAGTTATAATGAATAGTTCAAGATTTTTTTTCGAGCAGATGACGTATTTTATTCGGAATATATACAGCACTTTAACGAAATCGATTTAATTCTAACTCCAAGGTCATTTGTGTTTACATTCTTTGTTACAATATTAACCTTATTTCCTTGGTAAATTATGTTTGCTAAGTTTATAGTTGTTTTTGTTAATTTATTCAATATTTACAGTCGGAAAACCAAGTATTTATGAAAAATGTAGTTTGTTTTTGAAGTTTACAAACAAAAACCTGTGGGTGCGTTTGAATAGTTGGTGTGTTTGACTTTAATTATAAAAAATATGAATAAGGAATGTAGCAGTGTTAAAGTTGCGTCCTTTGGTTCAAAGAGTAGATCAAGCCTTAAAAGAAATCAAGTAAAAGAAAATTAAAACCATTTTTTGACGATTCCGTTGCCTAAAGGTAGTTTCTTATTAAAAAAAAATCTAAGTAAGGCGGCCAACAAAATTTCATAATACTGAAAAAACATAACCAAAGTTTTCAAAATAAAGCTTTGTATTTAGCTGGTTACTTCCAAAATCCGGAAAAAGTGAAGAGTTTGGAAAATTGCAGAAGAGTATCGTTAACGATACAATTTTTGTCTGGGGATTATTTTCCCTAAATTCGCAAACTCAAACTATCCGCAAAAAATATCCCACTCGCGATTGCTTTCTTTTCAAGCGTATAAAGTATAAGTAATCAGATGGAACGCGATTTTATTCCCACACGCGAGAGATCAGTAACATTTACAAAAAAAAAAACGCGAAAAATTCCACGTTTACAGTATGCAATCATATGTTCTCTTTAGTCTTGTAATCATGAAAAGGCAGCTTTCATCTTGTACAAGTCGACGAAATGTATTTCAGTAGAGGTGAAAAAGGAAGGGTGTTTTTTTTTTAAATCTGACAACACGAATAAGTTTGATTAGGTGTACATTTCCTTCATTCAGTTGGAAAACACATGTGAAGGTGTGGGTGGGGAATAGGCCCACAGCGGCAAGCTTGTCGGTAAAGAGGGACATTAAAGAGCGCTCGGAAAACTTACATAGAGTCAGGCCGCTTTGACCACAAAGCGACTGTAATGTGTGTCCCAGGTGATTGAATTAGGGCAGTCCTGTCATAAAAAATGGATAAAATGTTCAGTTTTTCGCATGAAAAAGAACCCTGATGCAGGTCTCGATAAGAGTAAGACCCGCAGGATCCCCATGTACGAAGCTTAATTGTCCGATCAAAACCTAGCTTTCATCCATTTTAGAAATTACAAGGGCAGTCAATTTCCAACCCAATTGGCTTTGTGTCCCCAATTCTTCCATTTCATCATTATTTCATGTTCATTTTAGGTTCATCTCTCTGATCATGATATAGCCGAAATAATGATGCTTAGAAGTAAAACAATACTATTAGCAGAATAACTGACTGGTTTCAAATCGAGTTATTTTAAAATTCTATAAATCATGTAGATAGCAGAAGGTTTATTATTTCATTCACTCTGGGATAATATCTTCCATCAACTGTTGTTCAGATTTTGCAGTTTTACATAACCAGAGTTTCTAATATAAAACTTTGAACCTGTTATTTTTGATTTATAAATCACTGCAGTCTTTTTAAGAGACTTGATTTGTTTATGCAGTTGTTGTGTGACTAAATGTGTCTGTAAGGAACAGCTGGGATCTTTCGTGCACATGTGTCTTTGTCAAAATAAGGAAAAACTGTCGCTATCACCAAACTGTTGTTACAACTGATGCAGCTGAGGTGCCTGAAGAATCAGATTCTCTAAAGTGTTGTTATTTCAAACCATTTCAGGGGTAATTGCCGTACTTGACACACTAATGTAGTCAGATATATATACGTGTACGAGGAAAATAGAATAGATTGATGTGTGCTGCATGTTCAAAATTTCTTGAATGGGAGGAGTGAAAACCATTTGCATAACACGTGAATAGTGAAATAACCCCTTATTATACTTAATTTTAAACTATCCTATTTTGTTTTGCCATCCTGAATGGAATATTTCAAAAATATCTCAATATATATTCGATTTTTATTTTTTATGCAACTTGACCTGTGACGGAAACTCGATCAGATCTTAAAATACGTAAATAAAGATCCGTAAAATCATTTGCCATAGTGAAGCTGGGTAACACAGCTAATCATGTGAACAAAAAACAAAACTAAAATGTCAATTAAATATAAATAGAAAACTAATTTTGTATTAAAAAACAATCTTTTTTACATACAATTTTAGCAGACCGGATGTGGCGTCTGTGTGTGTCATTTGAAACATTTTTTTCTTGTAATAGCTTTATAGTTCTTTATATTAAGCGTTTTAGGTGTTGCTTTCATTTTGTTTCCCTATTTTAAGATTTAAACGCGTTTTAACTATTCTGTACTTCATGGAACGTTTTCCACTCATGACCTTTGACCTTGATTTTTGACATGATGGCACCAGATATTATGGCGACGACATTCATTTCCTGAAAGAAGAATGATTTTGCTTGTCAAACAGCTTTTCAAAATCCATGTGACAGATGGGTCATTTAAATTTTTCAAAATTGACATTCCGTCACTCTACTATAACATATTAAGTATCAAGTACCTGTCCCTAAAATTGTGGCTTTAATAGCCCAGGTTAAAAGTCTTTCTTGAAATTAGGCTAAGGGCAAGGTCAAAGTCATAGCATCATTATCATCTGTACCACAGATATAGTTCTCATCATAAGAAAGTCACATACCAAGTATCAAGTAGCTATCCCTAAAATTGTGGATTAAATAGCACAGGTTAAAATTTTTCTTTCATTAGCCTCAGCACCACAGAAAGTTATTATCATAAGGAAGTCATATACCAAGTATCAAGTACCTATCCCTAAAATTGCCCAGGTTAAAGTTTTTAAAAATTAGCCTTGGGCCAAGGTCAATGTCATAGCTTCTTCATCTTCCATCCCAAAAATACTTTTATCCTGGAGAGTAGAAGGAATATGCAAACCCTAGCATTTGATGCCTAGGTTCTACAAGCTCATTTCTATCTGACGTAGACGGCGCCACATGGGTCATGGCAATAGCTCTCCCGACATTCCTCCCAGTGAGCAAAAAAATTGACAAAACTTTCATTTTTTATCTCCTTTATTTTTACATGTAATCTTCTTTATTTTTGTTTTCGTAAAATAGTATGAAAATTTAATGAACCATTAGAACACTTGCTATGCAACAATAAAGCAGTTCAAGTTTCTTTAAAAGACTGGAAACAAAATGTGGCAAAAAGGTTTATCACATTGCCTGTAGTAATATATATACAGGTGTCAGTTGGTGTTAATACATGTAACTCTGCATATTCTGTCTATGCTATTAATATTTGCAGTGGCAACAATATGTGGTGTAAAAGATATGTACATGCCTATTCACAATAAAATAATCATGTTGTATACCTTTAAAACATACACCCCACAGGATAAACTATCCATCTGCTTGGCATGGTTTTCTAATATCAACTGCCATGACCCAATACCATCTAATTGAAATTCTGACCTCTGCTTCAAGAAATTGCTATAATAAACAATGAGATTAAATATAAATATGTATAACTCCCTTGGAAAGTTTTGAAAAGCAGTGGCAACTGGTCCCAGCATTTGGTAAGGCAGAAATCACATAGCAATGAAATTATTCCATTTTCTTGTTCATCAATTAATCTGCTTTGGTAGTATGGACATTCAAAATAAACTAAACTGAACAATGTAGAAACAAACAAATAAAATCCGAAACAGATAGACATTTAACTGGTTGACCAAATTCTTAAAAACCAAAGAAGGGAAGGAAAAATGGTCAAAAAGTGCTTGTCACTGACTGCCATAATAAAATGTGATTTATGTAACTGAGAAACATTGATAATTCATCTCTATCTATATAATAACACAATATACTTACTACCAGTTCTCCATAAGCAAATGTGTGGTAAAAACTGTCTCCCCCAAAGGATTCAAATAATGTAAAGTCTTCTGTATTGGGTTTATAACCTGTATGTAATAAATGATGAATGTGTATTAGCTTAATTCTTCAAGATAGATTTGTTTTGCAAATGTTAAATAAGAGGCTCAGAACGGTCTAGCCTGTATTGCTCACATGCTTAAAATGCAATGATGTGCTAAACCAATACACCACTTATTTCAGACAAAATATTCAACTATAAACACACTGACTGCCGTGTATTTGGGGGGGGGGTGGAAAAAAATCTGTACAGGCCCTTCAAATCATCATACCTGTAAAGTTTGGATCAATTCCATTCAGCAGTTTAAAAGGAGATAGTCAAAATGCAAATTTCCCATAGGATCCAATGTTAAACAATGTTAGGTCCTGAAAGCCATGTTTTTGGAGGATCTGAAAAACTTGGGCAATGTTAGTAAAGAACCTTATATACATCATTCCTTTTTAGCTATGTTCAAATTTGTTCAGTAGTTTCAAAGGAAATAGTCAAAATGCAAATTTCTCAGAGGGTCCAATGTCAAACTTGTTTGGCTCCAGCAACCATATTTTCACATGGATTGGAAAATAATTGAAATATCTTTGTTAATGACCAACCATACATGTACATAACTCCAGTAAAGTTTGATTAAGATAAGTCCAGTAGTTTTAAAAGTGATAGTAAAAAACATATTTCCAATAGGATCCAATGTTAAACTATTTTCAGCCAAGAAAATCATGTTTTTGGGGTATTTGAAAAATTAGAGCAGTCTTAGTAAAGAACCTTGCATACAGGATTCCTGTAATTTTTGTTTTAAATTGATCTAGTGGTTTCAGAGAATATGGTTAAAATGTGGAAAGTTGATGGACAACACGGCATTTCTGCATGATGACCACAACTGACAACTGGGTACACAAAGTGATGACAATAGCTCACATTGCCCTTTTGATCATCAGGCTTATCAATAATAAGAAAGTCATAAAGGTTTCATCAATTGCTCTTAAAATATCAATTAATTTGACACTGCTACTGAATTTAACTTTTTGAAGTTTTTTCTGTTTTTTTTTTTTCAAGTGTACATGCCTATCTATTTGCTTTACTTAAGAAAAGTGTCCTTTACCTAGTAAACATTAATAGATACATACCAACAGAGTCCAATGGTTCTCTCCTTCATTAATTGCTCCAATTATATAATCATATGCATTGAAGTCAATCTAAAATTTACAAAAATAAAATTTATTATTTATTTCTTATACAAAACAAATAAAAAATTTGCAAAAATTCAAATTTTGAAAGCCATAACTTCACAAATACTATAACCTTTTGGTAAAAAATTAAACAACTCCTTGTAATTACCTAAACTCACCTTTACATACTAAGTTAAAAGAAAGTATGTTATTTTGTTCACAAGTTAACACAAGACTGAGGGTAACACAAAATACATCATCTGCATTTACTTCTTGTCACAATATTAAGGTACAGTGGAACTTCGGTAGCTCAAACTCGAAGGGGCCGTAAGAAATAGTTCGAGTTATCGGTAGTTCGAGCTACAGAGGTTTAACCATTTCCACATATCATTCATATCCATACCGAAACTGAAAATATATTACAAATCCAAGGCTTCCTGTTATTATCTATCTGTGACATGTGATATTTATACTATAACTAATCCGAGATTTTGATTATCGGAAAATATTCAACGAATGATCGAAGAACGCAGTAATTCACGAGTGAATAACAGCGTTATTCGATCATGAGTTGAATATTTTCGATAATCAAAATCTAGGATTAGTTATTGTTTTTATTATATAGATCTTCTATAATATTTTGTTCTTCTATTCAAGATTTATTGCATGAACTACGTTTTGGATGTTAATCCGCCGAGACGTTTACTTAACAACAACGTTGACGACGTCTATTGTGACGTCTCTTCCTGAGTGACTAGAAATCTCATATTTTCACCGGTGAAAATATGAGATTTCTGTCACCGAGAAAACTCTATATTTCATTGCTATCTATATAATAAGAATATTTAATGTGTTCTCATGTTTATAATAAAAGAAATGTTTGTATTCTCGTGTTTTTGTTTCATTTGTGTTTTGATGAGTAAATGGACAGACAAGACGAACCAACGTTATCGACCATGAGAGCAACAAACCTTTTGACCCAGTTTACGACTGACTGAATCAATAACCTTCCTAAAATTGTTATAACTGTACGAGTTTGATAATTGACATTATGAAAACCTATGAATACTAGGAACATTGACAATCAAGGAGGAAAACTTTGAAATTCGTATCATTATTTCTACACAACAGATGCAAGAATTGATGACGTAAACAACAATATCTATCAGATATGTAAATGAGATACACAAAATCAATTTTATTTTTAACGAAGTCATTCTGTGATCATTGCCATCAGAAATTAATGATAAATCAATTAAGTACTAGTAAGTTGACGATCAACCAGAGGCTCAGAGCCTGAATCGCTCACCTGGTTAAAATGCTTTTTAAACAAAATGTTCAACTATGTACCCTGCTGCAGCCATGGTTTCAGCAGTTCAGAAAATTTCCATAATATTAGTAAAGGACCTTCCATACATGTTTTTGCAGATCAGAACAATTTCTACAATTTATGTAAATGATTACTGGAAGTACATATGACACAACCTTGAAACCCGTATACACGATAGATTTGACCATAAGGAAGCTCTGTGCAAAACAACAATTGAATGCGACTCACGGTTGCAGGAAAAACTGTGACAAAAAATCCCATATACAATGTACTGTACAACAATGAAAAACAAAGAAGTCTCGGCAAACAGGAAGTAGCTATTATGTAACCTTGAAATTATCATGGACACACTGGACCATCATGAGGAAGCTTTTGCCAAAATATCAAGTCATTGTGTCTAGTAGTTGCGGAGAAAATTGTGGTTACGGACGGACGGATGGACGAACGAACGGATGTAAACCAGTATACCCCCACTACGATGTAGCGGGAGTAAATTGCTCCTGACAAACATGCATAAAATATTAATCATGTAACGGCAAACAGGAAGTGGTTGAGTGGCAGACCCGAAAAGGGGAGACACCGTACAAACTGAGGACAAACTTTTTTGTGTGTTCTGGAAGCAAAGATATAGTTGTGAGAATTTGTTACTTGCTACAACTAACTTATAAAAGATTAAATATTGAGAAAAAAATATTGAACTACCTCTTGCAAGTATCCATGCACATTTTCATCACCACGCAAGACTGCTGTCATCAGTGATGTGCTTACACTAATTGTTTTGTTAAACTGTGATGCTAATATTTGTAAATAACCATTCATCATCTGAAAAATAACCAAAAACTAGATGAGGGCATGCCCCCGCTGAATTTTCGTCCAAGGTATTGGTAACAGTGTGATGTTTTAGCACTGATATTTGTGTGTAATCTCTTAGGACTGATATTTGTGTGTAATCTCTTAGGACTGATATTTGTGTCTGTAAGACACATATGATGCCCCCGCAAGATGCATTTTAAATGAAGATATTTATATAAAATGGCCAAGTCCAACTACCCCAAGTTCCCAACCCTCCCCTAAATTACATATTTTGCCCTAAATCTAAACCGCAACAATATGCACATCTTCAATCCATGTAAAATCACTGTGTAAAGTTAAATAATTGTAGCTTTAATATTGAGAGAAGAGTTATCCGAAATAACAGTTCAAACACACACATTTCAATAAAATGGTTAAGTCCCAATACCCTCTAAAATCACAAATTTTGACCAAAATCTAAACCGTGACAATATGCACATCCTCAATCCATGCCTAATCACTGTGTAAAGTTAAATAATTGTAGCTTTAATATTGTGAGAGGAGTTATCGGAATAACAGTTCAAAACACACATTCAATAAAATGGCTAAGTCCAAATTATACCCTCTAAAATCACAAATTTTGACCAAAATCTAAACCGTGACAATATGCACATCCTCAATCCATGCCTAATCACTGTGCAAAGTTAAATAATTGTAGCTTTAATATTGTGAGAGGAGTTATCCGGAATAACAGTTCAAAACACACATTTCAACAAAATGACTAAGTCCAAATTACCCCCTAAAATCACAAATTTTGATCAAAATCTAAACCGTGACAATATGCACATCCTCAATCCATGCCTAATCACTGTGCAAAGTTAAATAATTGTAGCTTTAATATTGAGAGAGGAGTTATCCGGAATAACAGTTCAAAACACACATTTCAACAAAATGACTAAGTCCAAATTACCCCCTAAAATCACAAATTTTGACCAAAATCTAAACCGTGACAATATGCACATCCTCAATCCATGCCTAATCACTGTGCAAAGTTAAATAATTGTAGCTTTAATATTGAGAGAGGAGTTATCCGGAATAACAGTTCAAAACACACATTTCAACAAAATGACTAAGTCCAAATTACCCCCTAAAATCACAAATTTTGACCAAAATCTAAACCGTGACAATATGCACATCCTCAATCCATGCCTAATCACTGTGCAAAGTTAAATAATTGTAGCTTTAATATTGTGAGAGGAGTTATCCGGAATAACAGAAATGGGACGGACGGACGGACGCACGGAATTACGGACGGACGGACGGACGGACGGACGGACGGGGGTAAAACAATATGCCCCCCGACTTTTCGTCGCGGGGGCATAAAAATATTATTAGTTTTATTGAAACAAAATTCCTGACCCAAGAAACACAAATCCTTAAAAGATATGTAGCCAATTTTCGCTTCAATAAGTCACTAATTTGATACATAGATCCTATGATAGGCATGATTGCAGATCAACAACACCCAGTGTGCTTATTTACTTCATGAAAATTTAACCAGAGGCTCAGTGGGGCTGAGCCTGAATCGCTCACCTGGTTAAAATGCTTTTAAACAAAATTTTAAACTATGTACCCCGCTGCAGCCATGGTTTCAGCAGTTCAGAAAATTTCCATAATCTTAGTAAAGGACCTTCCATACATCATTCCTATAAAGTTTGGTTGAATTTGATTCAGTAGTTTCAGAGGAGATAGCAAAATTGTGCTATTCCCATAGGGTCCAATGTTAAACTATGTTTGGCCCTGGCGGACATGTTTTTTGACGGATCGGAAAACTTTCGGCAATTTATGTGAAGGACCTTCCATATACCATTCCTGTAAAGTTTGGTCGAATTCCCTTCAGCTGTTTCAGAGGAGATAGCATAAATGTGCTTTTCCCATAGCGTCCAATGTTAAACTATGTTCGGCCCTGGCGGCCATGTTTTTTGACGGGTCAGAAAACTTTCGGCAATTTATGTGAAGGACCTTCCATACATCATTCCTGTAAAGCTTGGTTGAATTCCCTCCAGCTGTTTCAGAGGAGATAGCAAAAATGTGCTTTTCCCATAGGGTCCAATGTTAAACTATGTTCGGCCCTGGCGGCCATGTTTTTTGACGGATCGGAAAACTTTCGGCAATTTATGTGAAGGACCTTCCATACACCATTCCTGTAAAGCTTGGTTGAATTCCCTCCATCTGTTTCAGAGGAGATAGCAAAAATGTGCTTTTCCCATAGGGTCCAATGTTAAAATATGTTCGGCCCTGGCGGCCATGTTTTTTGATGGATCTGAAAACTTTCGGCAATTTATGTGAAGGACCTTCCATACACCATTCCTGTAAAGTTTGGTTGAATTCCCTTCAGCTGTTTCAGAAGAGATAGCAAAAATGTGCTTTTCCCATAGCGTCCAATGTTAAAATATGTTTGGCCCTGGCGGCCATGTTTTTTGACGGATCGGAAAACTTTCGGCAATTTATGTGAAGGACCTTCCATACACCATTCCTGTAAAGTTTGGTTGAATTCCCTTCAGCTGTTTCAGAGGAAATAGCAGAAATGTGCTTTTCCCATAGGGTCCAATGTTAAAATATGTTCGGCCCTGGCGGCCATGTTTTTTGACGGATCAGAAAACTTTCGGCAATTTATGTGAAGGATCTTCCATACACCATTCCTGTAAAGTTTGGTTGAATTCCCTTCCGCTGTTTCAGAGGAGATAGCAAAAATGTGCTTTTCCCATAGGGTCCAATGTTAACCTATGTTCGGCCCTGGCGGCCATGTTTTTTGACGGGTCGGAAAACTATTGGCAATTTATGTGAAGGACCTTCCATACACCATTCCTGTAAAGTTTGGTTGAATTCCCTCCAGCTGTTTCAGAGGAGATAGCAAAAATGTGCTTTTCCCATAGGGTCCAATGTTAAAATATGTTCGGCCCTGGCGGCCATGTTTTTTGACGGATCGGAAAACTTTCGGCAATTTATGTGAAGGACCTTCCATACACCATTCCTGTAAAGTTTGGTTGAATTCCCTTCGGCTGTTTCTGAGGAGATAGTAAAAATGTGCTTTTCCCATAGGGTCCAATGTTAAACTATGTGCGGCCCTGGCAGCCATGTTTTTTGACGGATCGGAAAACTTTCGGCAATTTATGTGAAGGACCTTCCATACATCATTCCTGCAAAGTTTGGTTAAAATTGGCCCAGTGGTTTCTGAGGAGATAGCAAAAATGTGAAAAGTTTACGGACGGACGACGGACGCCAAGTGATGGCAAAAGCTCACATGGCCTTTTAGGCCAGGTGAGCTAAAAAGAAAAGCTGATGTGTTAAGACTTTATGAATTTGTTTGTTTGGGGTTTTTTTAAACATGTGTTTATTAGATATTATTATATATCATTAAAATTTATGTGTGAAATGGACCAACCCTGGATTTTACATTATTAGAGGGGTAACGGTTCACCGAAGTTTCGATGATTCGCGATATTTATTTGATTTGAATTTTCCAGATTTCGGTTCGGTTCCGGTCCGTCTATGTTCCCGTTTTACAATTGACGTACTGGTTTCCGGTTACAAAAAAGAGACGGTTTCAGTCGACAAACAATGTCTGTATGGCCAAAGATTTCTGATGCGCTGATAATACAATAGTAAAAACCATGAAATATAATTTGCAATTTCATAGAAACCAGAGGCTCAGTGGGGCTGAGCCTGAATCGATCACCTGGTTAAAATGCTTTTTAAACAAAATGTACAACTATGTTTGGTCCTGGCGGCCATGTTTTTAGGCGGATCGGAAAACTTTGGGCAATTTCAGTAAAGGACCTTTTATACATCATTCCTGTAAAGTTTGGTTGAATTTGCTTGAGTTGTTTCAGAGGAGATAGTCAAAATGTGCGTTTTCCCATAGGATCCAATGTTAAACTATGTTCGGCCCTGGCGGCCAGGTTTTTTGACTGATCGGTAAACTTTGGGCAAATTTAGTAAAGGACCTTCCATACATCATTCCTGTAAAGTTTGGTTGAATTCGCTTCAGTCGTTTCAGAGGAGATAGTCAAAATGTGCGTTTTCCCATAGGATCCAATGTTAAACTATGTTCGGCCCTGGCGGCCATGTTTTTTGACGGATCGGTAAACTTTGGGCAATTTTAGTAAAGGACCTTCCATACATCATTCCTGTAAAGTTTGGTTGAATTCGCTTCAGTCGTTTCAGAGGAGATAGTCAAAATGTGCTTTTCCCATAGGATCCAATGTTAAACTATGTTCGGCCCTGGCGGCCAGGTTTTTTGACGGATCGGTAAACTTTGGGCAAATTTAGTAAAGGACCTTCCATACATCATTCCTGTAAAGTTTGGTTGAATTCGCTTCAGTCGTTTCAGAGGAGATAGTCAAAATGTGCATTTTCCCATAGGGTCCAATGTTAAACTATGTTCGGCCCTGGCGGCCATGTTTTTTGACGGATCGGAAAACTTTGGGCAATTTTAGTAAAGGACCTTCCATACATCATTCCTCTAAAGTTTGGTTGAATTCGCTTCAGTCGTTTCAGAGGAGATAGTCAAAATGTGTGTTTTCCCATAGGGTCCAATGTTAAACTATGTTCGGCCCTGGCGGCCATGTTTTTTGACGGATCGGAAAACTTTGGGCAATTTTAGTAAAGGACCTTCCATACATCATTCCTGTAAAGTTTGGTTGAATTCGCTTCAGTCGTTTCAGAAGAGATAGTCAAAATGTGCGTTTTCCCATAGGGTCCAATGTTAAACTATGTTCGGCCCTGGCGGCCATGTTTTTTGGCGGATCGGAAAACTTTGGGCAATTTTTGTAAAGGACCTTCCATACATCATTCCTGTAAAGTTTGGTTAAATTCGCTTCAATCGTTTCAGAGGAGATAGTTGAAATGTGCTATTTCCATAGGATCCAATGTTAAACTATGTTCGGCCCTGGCGGCCATGTTTTTTGACGGATCGGAAAACTTTGGGCAATTTTAGTAAAGGACCTTCCATACATCATTCCTGTAAAGTTTGGTTGAATTCGCTTCAGTCGTTTCAGAGGAGATAGTCAAAATGTGTGTTTTCCCATAGGGTCCAATGTTAAACTATGTTCGGCCCTGGCGGCCATGTTTTTTGACGGATCGGAAAACTTTGGGCAATTTTAGTAAAGGACCTTCCATACATCATTCCTGTAAAGTTTGGTTGAATTCGCTTCAGTCGTTTCAGAGGAGATAGTCAAAATGTGCATTTTCCCATAGGGTCCAATGTTAAACTATGTTCGGCCCTGGCAGCCATGTTTTTTGACGGATCGGAAAACTTTGGGCAATTTTAGTAAAGGACCTTCCACACAACATTCCTGCAAAGTTTGGTTAAAATTGGTCCAGTGGTTTCAGAGAAGATAGCCAAAATGTGAAAAGTTTACGGACGACGGACGACGGACAACGGACGGACGGACGGACGGACGACGGACGACGACGGACGCAAAGTGATGGCAAAAGCTCACATGGCCTTTTAGGCCAGGTGAGCTAATAAATGAAATAAGACTTAAAAACATACAAACAATGCTATCAAGACATCAAAGATGACAAAACAATATGAAAGAGCAAGATGGATAGTTTTTTCAGAACAAGTTTAACAGGCATGTATCGTATCGAAATGTATCGTATCGTTAGCCATGTATCGTGATACGTATCGTATTGTGAGGTAGGTGTATCGTTACAGCCCTATACATTATAATAATCTTAACGTACGTTTTACTTGAGTATAAACATACAAATAATAATAATTATTGTAATTAACAGAAACTTTTTAGGATTGTTCATCAAAAGCCACTGAAAACATATACAAATCCATTTGGGAAATTTTTTAATCTATTCAAATGGATAAAAACAGAGAATCTTGAAAAAAAAACCCTAAGATTTATAGGCAAAATACCTTGGACCTAGTTCATTATATAATTTTCAAAGAGATTAAAAAATTGTTGCTACTTTTTTCAAAAGAAGCTCTTATCGATTTTCATTTCTCAGCTGATTAACAGCAGTACCTGAACATTTAAATATCCAGTCGACAATTTGAGTTTACCTGAGATTTTCTACCATAAGTAAAGGGCTGGATACACCTGAACAGTTGTAGATTTAATGTACTGCTGAGGAAAAATTGATAGCTATTAATTGTTTAAATAGATACAGAAAGTTTTGTAATCTGTTAGAGGAAAAGGTTTATAACTATGACCATGGTCACAGTATATCCACCATAAGAGTGGTACTTCCTTAACAAGAGGCTAAAAGCATATATAATTTATAAACTTATAAACCTGAAACAGAACCTTAAATGAATATTGTTGTTACAGGGTAATATTTCAAAAAAATGTTCTTTCTGCCAATTATGTATTTTCCAAGTCATAGCAAAGCATAAATTCTTTTTCAGGGCACAGAGTTCATAATGAAAGACATGTGATGCCTGCATGTTTATTATTCCAAGTTTTGTTGTACCAAGAGACGAGAAATGATATTTACCTCATCAGACACCATATCTTTTAGAAGTCTAAAACTATCGACAGAAATGTTTGCTGCACCAATGTTTCCTAATGTTTCATTCCTTCTATCACCGTGCCATTGCCAAACCTCAGATATATCTAATAAAAAAATTAAAATATGCTTTGGTTATATCAGCATATAATTCAAAAAGTGTATGTCTTAAATAAAAAGATTGAGGGGACAAGAAATTAGTTGCAAACCTCAACCAGGGGCTCAGAGTAACTGAGCCTGTTTTGCTCACCTGGTTTTGAAGCAAACTTGCATTTAAGTCATAAACCAACACACTGCTTATTTCAGACAAAATGTCCAACTAATATGTACCTTGATGGCAGCCGCGTTTTTTGGTGAATCAAACAAAATTTTGACAATCCTTGTGAAACCCCTTAATGAATAAATAAGTTCGTGCACATGAAGACATAGTAATATATAGATATTAAAAAATTACTAACATGAAGAACAGTATCAATAAAGTTTGGAATTGATATAAAATTGTCTTTGAATGACATTATAACACACCTCAACATACAAACAATGACAGCAACAACAAACCAGAGACTCACATGAGCCTGTATCACTCACCAGGACTCCATCAGCCTGTTTGCCAAAATATTTAAAGAGGGGTGCTGTGAGTGATTTATGTTAATCAACCTTAATCAAAAGCCATAACATTAATCGTTAAGACCGCTGCCGGAATCACTATACCTAAGTCTCGCCTTTCCTGGACTCATTAAAGGATCGGCAAAAACTTAAAACATTAATATTAACCCTGCTACTGCTGCCAAAAAAATGTGGAAAGGCCTAGCACATTAGGCACTTTTGGGTCCTTATTTTTTTTAATTTCAACTAGCAATTACTCTGGTTTATATTCATTGCGTTAAAAACGATAGTTTTTCAATAACTGTATTGGAAAATCTTCAGTTTTCATTTTTTGATACATGTATCATGAAACTGTCTTAGAACACACTTCACCAGCAACTAAACTGTTAAAGTTATTGCCAAATTCAACTTACAATTTTTTGCCATGACATCAAATTCTTCCTTAGATATCCCTTGCTTTACTGTATGCATTGATGACTGTTTGACAGTTGCCTGTAAAGTGAAAATAAAGATAATTATAATTCTTCACTTTATTTAAATCCTTATGTTACCAAACCAGAGGCTCAGTGGCTGAGCCTGAATCGCTCACCTGGTTAAAATGCTTAATTATGTTCTGGCCTGGGGCCATGTTTTTTGGAGGATCTGAAAACTTTGGGCAATTTTAGTAAAGGACCTTCCATACATCATTCCTGTAAAGTTTGGTTAAATTTGTTTCAGTCATTTCAGAAAAGATAGTCAAAAATGTGCGTTTTCCCATAGGGTTCAATGTTAAACAATGTCGGCCCTGGCGGCCATGTTTTTTGGCGGATCGGAAAACTTTGGGCAATTTTTGTAAAGGACCCTCCATACATCATTCCTGTAAAGTTTGGTTCAATTCGTTTCAATTGTTTCAGAGGAGATAGTTGAAATGTGCTATTTCCATAGTGTCCAATGTTAAACTATGTTCGGGCCTGGCGGCCATGTTTTTCGGCGGATCGGAAAACTTTGGGCAATTTTAGTAAAGGACCTTCCATACATCATTCCTGTAAAGTTTGGTTGAATTCGCTTCAGTCGTTTCAGAAGAGATAGTCAAAATGTGCGTTTTCCCATAGGGTCCAATGTTAAACTATGTTCGGCCCTGGCGGCCATGTTTTTTGGCGGATCGGAAAACTTTGGGCAATTTTTGTAAAGGACCTTCCATACATCATTCCTGTAAAGTTTGGTTAAATTCGCTTCAATCGTTTCAGAGGAGATAGTTGAAATGTGCTATTTCCATAGGGTCCAATGTTAAACTATGTTCGGCCCTGGCGGCCATGTTTTTTGGCGGATCAGAAAACTTTGGGTAATTTTTGTAAAGGACCTTCCATACATCATTCCTGTAAAGTTTGGTTAAATTCGCTTCAATCGTTTCAGAGGAGATAGTTGAAATGTGCAATTTCAATAGGGTCCAATCTTAAACTATGTTCGGGCCTGGCGGCCATGTTTTTCGGCGGATCGGAAAACTTTGGGCAATTTTAGTAAAGGACCTACCATACATCATTCCTGTAAAGTTTGATTGAATTCGCTTCAGTGGTTTCAGAGGAGATAGTCAAAATGTGCGTTTTCCCATAAGGTCCAATGTTTTTTTTATTTTTTATTGTATATATCATTCAAAATTGCCTGTTAACAATTATCCCGGTACACCAGGCTGTTACCGGGATTTACAACATAAACTTATGACAAAAATCATACATGAATATTTATAACCACATATTAAAGTACACAATGTAATAATATAATCATAAATTCATATTCAATCTATTTGATTTGATCTAAAGTTTTTCTAATAAAAAATACCAAATCTGTTTTTTCGTTCAAAATTTGTCTATTATTTAAGAATAATCTAAAATTTTCCTTAATTTCTGATTTAAATAGCTTTATCAATTTGTTTTGACAAACTTCTTCTTTTTCATATTTTATCAAATTTCTATATTTCCAGATTGCATATTTTGCTATAAAAATTACAGAGTTAACATACTTTGAAGCATCCTTATCATTTAATTCTTCAGAAATTCCCAAAATCATAATTTTTTTATCTATTACAATTCTTTCTGTAGCTTCAAATAGATGAAATACTAAATTAACATATTCTATAAATGATGCTAAAAAACTACAGTCATGAAATAAATGTAGTAATGTTTCATAATATTGTTTACAAAACCAGCATTTGCTGGTAGAAAATCCCATTCTTTTTAATCTTATTTCTGTAAAAATTACATTATGAATGCTTTTCCATTGAAAATCTTTAATTTTGTTTTTTGCTACTGTTTTGTCTATTGAGGTCCAAATAATTTTCCATTTAATGTTTGGTTTCTCTAGTTCATTTTCCCATTTAATTTGCGATTTTGGTTCTACAATAGGATTCAAAATATTTTGTATACTCTTTAACTTCAATTTATGAGGACTAATGATTTGATTTTTTCTATCTAATATTTCTAGTCTCGAGTTCAGTGATATGTCAAAGATTTCTTTACGTGTATCATGAATTATGATCTCATCTTTTAGTATTTTCAAAAAATTATTTGGAATAGCATTCTTAATTCTACTTAATTCAGAAATCCAGTTTCTTTTATCAACTAAAATGTTATAGATTATATTGACATCCTTAAACTTTTTATCATTTATATCAAAAATATCATTAATTGTTTTAATATCACTTTTTGAAAATGATGGAAAGAAAAGCGGTTTCCCACCGAACTTTACGTTATCATTTCCGAATAATCTTTCTTTTAAAATACCATCTTTATCAGCTATATGTACAGCTGAACGAAACTCCCCAAAGGCTCGTAAACAGTTTTTATAGTATAACGGTATGTTATCTAAATTTAATCCTTGAAAATTTGAACACTTACAAAGAAAAAAAGTATCAGAAAATTTATCATCAAAGGACTTCAAGAAAAATTTCCCCAATGCATTCCAGCTTTGGGTGTCGGAAGAAATTATTTTATACAACATCTTTATATACTTACTTTTTATGTAAGAACTAAGATTTATCATTCCTAATCCCCCCTCTTTTTTACCCCTTGTGCATACGCTTCTCTGTACAAGGTCAGTTTTATTATTCCAAATAAATGACCATATAATTTTATCTATTTCTTTCAAATATTTGTCTGGAATACCTCTCATTTCCACTTCAAATCCGATTTGCGATATTACTAAACTCTTAATTATTAAATTTTTCCCTGCGTAACTTAAATTTCGCGTTTTCCACACTTGAAGGCAATTCTTAATTTTTTCTATTTTATCCTTCCATAATTTATCATTATCTATATTATACCCATGCCAAATACCAAGTGTTTTTATACAACTATTAGTTATCCATGTTATTTTATCAAATTTCGGCTTTCTACGTTTCAATTTACCAAGGCATAAACCTTTCGTTTTTTCAAAATTTATTTTCGAACCGGACGCTTTTTCATAAGCTGATAAAATTTCAAACGATTCTTTAACCGAATTTTCGTCTTTGTTAAATAATTGTGTGTCATCGGCAAACATGTTGATTTTTGTTTCAATAACTTGATTATCCCCCGCAGGTAATTCAAGTCCTTTAATCTCCGGATTGGCTCTCATTGCGCATGCCATTGGTTCTGCTTGCAGAATATACAACAGTGGCGCAATGGGGCATCCCTGTCTCGTTGACCTTGACATTGTGAAAAATCTAGAAACAAATCCATTTGTTTTTATACAAGTTTTTGAAAATTTTAACAACATTTGTACCCATTCACAAAATTTTGATCCAAAGTTAAAAGCTTTTAAACATTCATTTACCCATCCCCATTCAACTCTATCAAAGGCTTTTTGTTGGTCCAGAAAAATAATAATACCTTCATCATCATCATTCGCTTCAAAATATTGGATAATATCCTGAATCATTCTATTTGCTTCATTTATATTTCGCCCCGGTACAAAACCCTTTTGATCGGGGTGTATAATTTTCCCTAAAACCAATTTCAAGCGTTCCGATAAAAGCTTTGAACATATTTTATAATCAGCATTTAGCAGCGTGATCGGCCGCCAGTTTTTTATATTTTCCCTTTCACCGTTTTTATATAATAAAGACAACATACCTTTATATTGAGATTCGCTTAAACAATTATTTCTGAAAATTTCCTGAAATAATTCATATAAATCATTTTTAATCACTTCCCAATATTTTTGGTAAAATTCCGCTATGATACCATCCTCTGCAGGAGATTTAGATTTCTTTAGCGAAAATACAGCTTTTTTAATTTCGTCTAAAGTAATATCCTTTTCTAACGAAGTTTTGTCATTTTCATCTAATTTATTTTCAACGTAATTCAAAAGATATTCCCCTTTTTCCTGATCCCAACCTTCCGTAGTAAAAAGTTTTTCATAAAATTTTATTTGTTCTTGTAGTATGGAATCTATATCATATTTGAAAGTTCCATCTTCACTTCGAACACGGTACCAAATTTTATTTGTACCATTTTTTCTCTCTAAATCAAAAAAGAATTTTGAAGACTTCTCGCCTTCCTCATACCATTTTATTTTCGATCTAATACGCGCTGCGTCCGCTTGTTTTTCATATATACTCTTTATTTCTTCCTTATATTTATTTACCTTTTCAAGATCTGCGTTTTCAGAAGATTCTAGAATATCTAGCTCATCTTCTAAAATTTTCAATTTATTTTTACCCACGTTAAGTGTTTTACTAATCTCAATACACAGAGATTTAATTTTAACTTTAGTTATATCCCACCATTCCCTTACATTTGCATAATTATGTTTTTCATTCCTTTGTTTATCCCACCATATTTCAAATACCTGTTTAAAATTTTCAGAATCTAAAACACTATTGTTCATAATCCAGGTTCCCGGGCCCCTCTCAACTTCCTCTAACTTTACCTTCAGTGATACAATATCATGATCACTGAAGGGGAAGTGACATATATAAGGTCCAATGTTAAATTCTGTTCGGCCCTGGCGGCCATGTTTTTTGACGGATCGGAAAACTTTGGGCAATTTTAGTAAAGGTCCTTCCATACATCATTCCTGTAAAGTTTGGTTGAATTCGCTTCAGTCGTTTCAGAGGAGATAGTCAAAATGTGCGTTTTCCCATAGGGTTTAATGTTAAACTATGTTCGGCCCTGGCGGCCATGTTTTTTGGCGGATCGGAAAACTTTGGGCAATTTTAGTAAAGGACCTTCCATACAACATTCCTGCAAAGTTTGGTTAAAATTGGTCCAGTGGTTTCAGAGGAGATAGCCAAAATGTGAAAAGTTTACGGACGACGGACGGACGACGGACGACGGACGGACGGACGCAAAGTGATGGCAATAGCTCACATGGCCTTTTAGGCAAGGTGAGCTAAAAATCACAGATCCAGAAGTTATGTTTACCATTTCTTAGAAGAAAACATACATGATAGGGTAAGATAAAATATTGAAAATATGGCTTAAGGTAGCTCGAGGTATTCCACCATTTTGAATTAACTTTTTAAATATTTTGGTATGCTTATTATTTATAGCTACAAATATTCCAGTTTTACATGGGTGTTATGTAAATTTAATAATAACACAATAAAAAGGGGCATTGGAAATAAATCCATCAATTTTGAGGGAAAACCCACGAATATAAGCACTTATACAGTAAAATTCTTGTGCAATTGATCTGCACTGAAGCAAATGCAACTGTATACCAAACCAATTGGCTTCCATGAGTGGTTAATGTCAAACAGACCCATGAAAGAATTTAAAACATAACTAGAGGTACTGTGGCCTGATGGGCCACGAATGGATACCCCCCGCTCCCTCTTTGACGATAAAAATCAAAGTCGAATTATCTCCCCTTGATGTGGTCGGACACTAATAATATTTCTTCATGCACATCCTCAGGTGGTGTACTACAACTGTGTAAAGTTTCATCAAAATCCTTTGAGCCGTTTAGGAGGAGTTGCGCTGACAAGGAACATAGGCTGGCCCTCCCCCTTTTTATGCATAAGTCAAATTATCTCCCCTTGCAATTTTTTTCACAGCAACCAAATTCCATCATGCACATCCTCAGGTGGTGTACTACAACTGTGTAAAGTTTCATCAAAATCCTTTGAGCCGTTTAGGAGGAGTTGCGCTGACAAGGAACATAGGTTGGCCCTCCCCCTTTTTATGCATAAGTCAAATTATCTCCCCTTGCAAATTTTGTACAGCAACCAAATTCCATCATGCACATCCTCAAGTGGTGTACTACAACTGTGTAAAGTTTCATCAAAATCCTTTGAGCCGTTTAGGAGGAGTTGCGCTGACAAGGTACATGGACGGACGGACGGACGGACGGACGGACAGACGGACGGACGGACGGACGGACAGGGTGATTCCTATATACCCCCCCAAACTTCGTTTGCGGGGGGTATAAATATCAAACACAGTGAACCTTGACTGTGTTTGACACGGATGCCCTGCCTTTAATCTTAGTATTTTTTATAATACTGGGTAAATGTATATGTTACAGGGAATCTGTGTAATTGGGGATTACGTGTAATCCCTAACAAAATCAGGGAATATGTGTAATCACTAACCAATTTTGGGAATACATGAAATCCCTAAAAATGGGGGCTCCGCAAAGCGTAGCAGGATACGACCGAAAAAGGTGTACATTTGGGCAAGTCTTGACACAAAAGTAAGTGTTGATTTCATAAGGTGCTGGACCCAAAGTGAGTGTGGACTTAATAAGTTGCTGGACACAGTTATTTGTTGGACTCAATATTTAAATCACATGAAAATCTGACGAAAAATATTTCATATACGTTTTTATCAGAATTTGTGGTTTTGGCACTTTGACCCCTTATAGCATGAAAACGGTAAGAGCTATTCAAAATCTGTTGACATACTACTGAAAGCTTATGTCAAGAGGAATCCAGAAAAAAAAAATCCCATAAAAATCTGATGAAAAATAAAAAATTCACATGTATAGCAAATTTACGATTTTGGCCCTTTTTGGCCCCTAACATCTCGCTTCGTGAACCAGTTATCAAAAATCTGACTGATACGTCTTCAGCTTATTTTTCATAAGGAGTCTATTAAAAAACAAGAGGCTCCCAGGAGCCTGAACCGCTCACCTGTTTTAATGTCAACCCTTTGAAGACTTTTGTATACCTAAAGGAGCTGAATGTTTAAGCAATAAAAAGCTTTTCTCTATCTGCAACAGTTTTCATTCCAATGCAAACAACACTATTTTTCACCTTTAAAGGGGTCATCTGACAACTTCGACCATATGGAGACTTTTGTAGAGCTAAATGAGCTGAACATTTAAGCAAAAAACAGCTTTTCTCTATCTGCAATAGTTTTCATTCTATAAGCCAAAAACACTATTTTTTGCCTTTAAGGGGCCGTAACACCTATAAGGGGTCATCTGACAACTTCGACCCTATGGAGGCTTGTGTAGAGCTAAACAAGCTGAACATTTAAGCAAGCAACAGCTTTTCTCTATCTGCAATAGTTTTCATTCTATAGGCCAAAAACTCTATTTTTTGCCTTTAAGGGGCCATACCCCCTATAAGGGTCATCTGACAACTTTGACCTTATGGAGACTTTTGTAGAGCTTAATGAGCTGAACATTTAAGCAAGCAACAGCTTCTCTCTATCTGCAATAGTTTTCATTCTATAGGCCAAAAACACTATTTTTTGCCTTTAAGGGGCCGTAACCCCTATAAGGGGTCATCTGACAACTTCGACCCTATGGAGGCTTGTGTAGAGCTAAATAAGCTGAACATTTAAGCAAGCAACAGCTTTTCTCTATCTGCAATAGTTTTCATTCTATAGGCCAAAAACTCTATTTTTTGCCTTTAAGGGGCCGTAACCCCTATAAGGGGTCATCTGACAACTTTGACCTTATGGAGACTTTTGTAGAGCTTAATGAGCTGAACATTTAAGCAAGCAACAGCTTCTCTCTATCTGCAATAGTTTTCATTCCATAGGCCAAAAACATGAAAAAATGCTATTTTTTACCTTTAAGGGGCCGTAACTCCCATAAGGCATCATCTGACAACTTCGACTCAATGGAGACTTTTGTAGAGCTTTTGATGATGAAGCAGTAGCGTGGCATCAGATTTCATCTATCTCTTATACTTTTTGATTTACAAGCCAAAAACAGTAGTCTGACCCCCCTGGTCTATTTTTAGCAATGGCGGCCATGTTTTTCAACGAATCAAAAATCCCCACATCAGTTCTGTGGGGGATACCCTAAAGTACCACCAGACCAAATTTGGTTTGAATCTGTGCAGCCGTTTCAGAGGAGAAGAAGTTTGAAGAAAAGTTAACGACGACGACGGACGACGACGACGACGACGACGGACGCCAAGTGATGGCAATAGCTCACATGGCCTTTGGCCAGGTGAGCTAAAAAATTACATAGAAATCGGACAAGAAATAAAAAAGTTAAAAATTTTGAGATTTGCCCCCTTTTCGGCCCTGTCTAGCTCGTAAACGGTAAATGTGAGGTCAAATTCTTTGACATGCTACTGATGCTTAATTTTATTAGCAACAAAATAAAAAAACCTCATCAAAATCTGATGAATAATAAACATTCTATAGCTACATATGCGAAAATACCCCAAATTGCCCCTTTTTGGCCCCTTTTTCTAAAACGGGAGGGACCACAATTCCCTCATTTTTTAAACATCCTCTTTTTATGGCAGGAAACATTGTGCTAAAATTTCATGATGATCCCTCTACCAGAACAAAAGTTATTCAATGAAAACGAATGTGCACGGACGACGACGACGACGACGACGACGACTGCGCCATAGCATAATACGACCGAAAAAATTTTCCGGTCGTATAAAAACTCTAGTGATTACATGTAATCCCTGAAAAAAATTATAATTTTTACACAAATTCCCTGATATGCAATATTGAAAATGCTTGCTGTTAATCAAATCATTTATTTTTACAAGACAAACTATTATGGCACCTAGAGTTGCATAACACTCCTGACTTTTTACAATTTACATGCTATTGTCTTAAAGGGATATGCAATCAGCACATTGTCATTGACACTAACAGGAAGGAGAAATAAATAAGAAAATTCCAAACAAATACAATTTGCATAACCAATAAAAAGAATAGACTAATTTACTGAGTATATTTCAGTCCTAGATTTACCAACATTAATCAAGATAAAACTGGTATATTATTGAAGTGAAAAATGGAATTTATGAATCTTGCTTATTAAATATTTTAGAAAGGAGTATAGCCATTTTATCGAGAAATTTGTACCAAGTTTGGACCATTTTCAAAATATTCTCAATTGACCCCAAAATGCTGTTAAATGTTGTCTGTTATGTCTACTCTCTAAAAAATTTATTTGTATATAGCATAGATGTGCTGTTTTAAAAAAACCAATAGCCAAACATAACAGCAAATGGTATTTTGTATCAGATTTTGCGATTTCCGGGTGTTCTGGAGGGTAATACTTTTATAAACATATATGTAAGCCCCTACGAATATTAGTTAGTTTAATAGGTTCCTATGGTGCTTTTTGGTGATTTTTAAATCGCAAAATTCTTTTAAAATCACCAATTTGGCATTTTCAACACTGGAAATGTCCATCAAAAATATGCAAAACTATTTTTACCAATGAGATAACTATAATTTACACTACAAACAACCAGTTTGTACAATTTAGCTGGGTTAAGAGAAAATATTTGCGAAATTCACCTTGAGAAGGAAAAAAATACACGCCAAAATGGCCATACTCCTTCAGAGTGTCCACAGACGCAGACTCGGACGCCGTGGTCATACCATAATACGACCGAAAAATTTTTCGTCGTATAAAGAGAAAAAGAAGAATTCAGATTAAAACAATATGTCTTCCTTAGATGAAGGGGAGACATAATATTAACATGATGCCATAAAGTCAAGTTAAAATGATATTTTCTTAACTTATCATGAACTGAAGCGATTTGTTTACATTACAATGCTCTGATATCCGTGAAATTACTGCTTATTTCTTGGCGCCAGATAAAAAATAAAATACCGATATTGCAGTAAATTTTGTTCTGCAGAAGGCCTTTTCGGCAATTTATGCCTCGTCAGTGCAGATAAAACCAAAAATGTGGAAGACCGATAAATACCAAAGTTTATGCATGATTGAAGCAAACAAAACCCAAAGTTCCCAAACAGTTAAGCCAAAATTATTCAAGGTCAGAGGTTTGGATTCGAGGGAGATATCCTTGATTTTATACATTTTTAGAGATTTTAGATAATGTATAATTTTAGAATAAATATATAAATATCGACGTATAGACATAGACTTTAGGCCTCATGTTTAAGGGGGGAACAATATTTTTCATTATATAGTGTACAAACCCTTTCTCCTTGAATTTCATTTGTATCTTGTAGCTTCCACACCTTTCCTTTTTTACCTAAAAAATTATAACATATGTCAATTCACATACCTTATGCCAAAGAACTCACAAAATCCCATCAGGAATATCATCTACTAACTGGAAATATAGAATATAGGTCTTTTTCTTTTTGTGACTGACTATATCACAGCAAGAATATCAGGCGAGCCCGTTAGGGCGAGCCTGATATTTTTCCGTGATAATGTTACCTATATTCTTTTTATCTGTAGTTTAAAATATTGTAATTTGCTATTTAAAGTGAACAAAATAAAGTGGAATATGTTTATAGCGCATCGTTGATGAGTTGGCGAACCTGCAATTTTGCAGAATTCTTGTTGACATGACACAATGAAAATATGTCAGCGTTACCATGACGTCACGTTCTGTTTACTGAGCTTGACAAGAAAACAAAATGGCGTGCTTCTTGTTTGGAATAAGTATTTTGGATATTCGCACGTTTTTTGTGCATTTGAAGGGAAAACAAACAAGAAATCATCACTGTACAATTTTATGTTACCGCTTGGTGCTTGTGTAAACAGCGGAAGACACTTTCAACTGAAATTATGGACAAACCAGAGTCAACTGCTGTCGTTCACCTTGAAGGCTGGCATTTCTCCTGTCACCGGTTGTATACTGCTTGAAAACTTATACTGTAGTATTTCCCGGTGCCTAGGGAGGTGTCACCAAGTCTACTTTCTCTCATCAGCTTTTCAACCCAAGGTAAGTATTGTGGTTTTTGATGGTGCAGTTGTGCCCAGATATCCATGGGAAAAAGGGGGGGGTCTTTAAATTTGAACAAAAGAGTAATGGAAACATGTCACATTTTCTGTTTTGAGAACAAATATTTAAAAATAATGCCGTTTTCATTTAAAAGATAATTCGTTGGTTGGTTAAATGTGATTGGGTAATGTTAAAATAGTTCCTGTATGTTATTGCGCTGCACATGTCATTTCCCAACTGACCCGATAATTTTTTGTATCAGGCCTGTCTACATGTACAGATTTTATCAGCCTGTACACATCAAAGGAAAGTGGTCCAAACTACTGATAAATAGTATTAAATCAGATTTAAATCCCAAAAACACTTGAGATTTACATTTTACAATAAAATCTTGAACTTCCTTTCTGGTGTTTCCCTCTGATTATGCTTCAGACTTTTATCCATATAAATTAAATTACTGCAAAGGTTTTTTTTTCATTCCTACATTTATACTACTCTTTCACAAGACAAACTTAAGTTTCTCCTGCAATAAATCAAAGAGCCAAGGCACTGACCGGTAGAGTCTATCTACTGTAACAATACATTGATTCCTGTTCAAAACAAGGATAGATATATACATCTTTTCAAAAATACAAAAGATTGGGGCAGCTGTAATTGACAGCAACTAGCCTGTTTGCTGCTGTTGATAATTAAGTTAACTAGAGGTACTGTGGCCTGGTGGGCCACAAAATGATAACCCCCCCCCCCCATACTCCCCACATGTTGAAAAATTTATAAAGTCGGTATACAGGAAGTACATGTAGATGTTCGGCAAACCTGAAATCACTACTCGCTGTATGGGACATCATATTAAAGTCACATACAAAATTTTAAGTGGCTGTGATAAGTAGTACCTGAGAAAAGTGTTACGAAGATTCTTCAATTGACTGAATGTATTTTTGCCATAGGGTCCAATGTTAAATTAAGTTCGGCTCTGGCAGCCATATTTTTTACGGTTAAGAAAAATTTGGGCAATCTTAGTAAAGGTCCTTCCATACATCTTTCATGCAAAGTTTGGTAAAAATTGGTCCAGTGTTTTCAGAGGAGATAGACAAAATGTGAAGAGTTTACGGACGACGTACAACGACGGACGCAAAGTGATGGCAATAGATCACATTGCCTTTAGGCCAGATGAGCTAAAAAATTAACTGTACAATTACCTTTATTCACAGATTTTCTTCCTGGATGTACACCCATTTCTATATAAAAGAATAAACAAAAGAGATGGAAAATATATTATTATATAATAAAAGTCCAATAATAATAAATGAAAATCTGAATATAATATAATATTATATAATTCGGATACCTGTAACAGTTTTCAAGTTATTTGTCAAAAACTGCAATTTATCACTATGTTCTATTTTGAGCAACAGCCGCCATGTTGTTTGACCTACTGACTTCTGGAATACAATTTTTGAGAAGCCATATCTTGGTAATAATTCAGGCCAAGTTTGGTTTCATATGGCCTAGTGGTTTCAGAGGAGAAGATCTTTGAATGAAAAGTTAATGGATGGCCGGCCGTCGGACAGACAACGGACACAAAGTAACTACAAAACCTCACCCCGGCATTCCGAGATGCAGTGGCGGATCCAGAGGGGGTGTTCCGGGGGGGTTGGAAAACCCGCCTTTTTTCTGGACAATCATGTTGTTTTCATTAAAAATGCTTATATTTTTACCAATACCTCCCAAAAAAATTGTTCGTGCCTTGCTACGCTCAGCGATATTTTCTACTTTTAAAAAATTGGAACCCCCCCCTTTTTTGGAATGTCTGGATCCGGGCCTGAGGTGACCTAAAAATCTGACTGATGAACGCTATGTTTATTTTCATAAGGAATCTTTTAAATCAGGTGATATCACAGAATAATGTCGAGCCTTCGGTACCACTTACATGTATAGTGTAAAAAGTTGAATACCATAAGATAAGAAGAATGCAAATGAAAGTGCATGACTACAATGAGTGGCTAATGTCAAACAAAATTAAAAACCTAAGCATTTGACATTAAACCATAAAAAAAATTCAGTCAATGAAGCATGACAGCAGGGCCATATACACAACATGGTGCTGAAACTGATCAGTACTGATGCTAATACAACTGCTTACCAAATAGCAATGGGCTACCATGAGTGATTGATTCAAACAAACTTAATCAAAACCCTTAATATGTTACATTAAATCCAAAATTTCAAAGTCAGTGGAGCGTGACCGCAGGAGTGTACTGTATATACCAAATGGTGCTGAAACTGACTAGTACTGATGTTAATGCAACTGGCAAACTGCATACTAAATATCAATGGGATACAATGAGTGGCTGATGTCAAACAAACTATCACCATACATAAATCTGAACTTTTCTTAACTTTCGTCAAAGCCTAAACAAACCAGAGGCTCAGTGGCTGAGCCTGAATCACTGACCTGGTTAAAATGCTTTACAAGCAAACTTGCATTCAAGTAACTAACATGTACAATGCACTGCTGATTTAAGACAATACATCCTAGAGATTTAACAAATTCAAACCTTTGGTCAGGCAAACTAAAAACTGCACAATAAAACGCTCCTACAACTAATCTGCAGTGATGCTAATGCAACTGTATGGATAATAATTGATATTGAGTAAATGTACAGGGGATGAAGTCCCAATTCAGTAACCCACTACATGTTGTTACCTAAATGTCAAACAAAGGTGATACAATTAAATACAGCACCAAAGTATATAATTGTAGACATAAAGTAGACTTTTTACTTACCTTTAAGAAGTTTCTCTGACATTCTCTGTAGCTTTATATAACACTTTGGTAGCATCTGTAAAAACACAAGCATAATATATGAAGCAAAGACAATTCTGATTATCTCAACATTATTTCCTGTTGTTGTTACTTTCTTCTAGTTTCAAACAACGGAGCATGGACACAAAGTGAACACCAGAGGCTCAGGGGGCTGAACCTGAATCGCTCACCTGGTTAAAATTCTTTTGAAACAAAATTCCCCAATGCAGCCATGGTTTTAGCAGTTCAGAAAATTTCCATAATCATAGTAAAGGACCTTCCATACATGTTTTTGCAGATCAGAACAATTTCCACAATTTATGTATAGGACTTTCCATACATCATTCCTGTAAAGTTAGGATTAATTAACTTCAATCGTTTGAGAGGAGGCTATTTCCATAGGGTCCAATGTTAAACTATGTTCGGGCCTAGCGGCCATGTTTTTTGGCGGATCGGAAAACTTTGGGCAATTTTAGTAAAGAACCTTCCATACATCATTCCTGTAAAGTTTGGTTAAATTCTCTGAATCAATCGTTTCAGAGGAGATAATAGAAATGTACTATTTCCATAGGATCCAATGTTAAACTGTGTTCGGCCCTGGCAGCCATGTTTTTCGGCGGATCGGAAAATGTAGATCTTGATAAGGCAAACATTTTATCAGTTCACACTTGACATCTATCTTTTATAGTTTTGGAAAAATTGTAAAATTTTAATGAATAAAGGCCAATAAATCCTACATGGGTTTTTGGATTTTCTTCAAAATTGCAGGTCACGTAGATCTTGATAAAAAAAGACCCCCTCCCTGCCTCATATAAAAAAAAATGAAAAGTTGCCTGAGAAACTAATGATTCTTTTACATGGCCGAAGAATTCTTATTTATGGGAAATCAAAAATGTATGGTTGCTCTTTGAAATTTCCAGGAAATTTATTAAAATTGGAATAATGCCTTAAATTTTAATTTTAAGCCTGAAAATTTGTTGTAAATATGAAAAGATTGCTTTCGATAAATATAGAATTTCCAAAAACATATAGCCTTTCATATTTTCAGGAAATTTACTAAAGTTAGAACTGTAATCAAATGCTGAAATCCATCTAAATCACATCCTTAATTCTGTCACAAATCATTACCATCAATGTTAAGCTTTAGATGTAAACTTACATGCTAAAATAAACATAAAATGTGTCGCCAAGACATGTCCCCAGACATTAAGCATAAAGTTCACTAACATCAGTAAATAAGATATACATGTATATGATGTAACTTATATACAAGGTTCAAATACTTTGCACACGTTTAATCATTACTTGATAACTCAAAATGCGACATACTATTTCGTTTATTTCTCTGCCTTCAGGGCAAATTTCAAAATTCTGAAAACTTCGGCATAGACAACTTTTAAAGTGCTATTTATACACATATTGTCAAGTTTCTTTGATCAAAGAAGTAGGAGAAGTTCCAGATGAAATGATTTTTGCAATTTTTTGCCTCCCTCCTTATACATGTAGTTATGCCCTGAGGTTTAAAACACTTTTCAACCCTCCCCACCCCATGTGAAGATGCCATATACAGCTTCCAACCCAAAATGGTCTAAAAGATTTCATCAAATATGGCATATCAAGAAAACAAATTTTTATCTCAAATTCTGAACCCGCTGCAATCTCCCCCATATCATACCAGGGTTCCCACGAAAAGAATCATTTCAAATTCAAGGACTTTTCAAGGCGTTTTCCAAGACTTTCTTGAGATTTTTTAGGTGCTTTTGTCAAAGGGTTTTATCTAATTTTACTTTTAAACAAGAAACTAAACATGTTTACAAGATAATATCGCCCAAAATCATCAAAACATTACATAGAGGAGACGTCGCCACATTCAATGAGAAGTTATTTTGTGTCTTATTAGTTAAAAAAAAGCAGATCTTTTGAAATATTAGAACAGAGCATATCTAGAAAATTCAAGGTCTTTTCCAGGTTTTCCATGATTTTTTCCTAATTTCAAGCACTTTTCAAGGCCTGGAAAATTGAAATGAAATTCAAGGTCTTTTCCCAATTTCCAGGTCATGTGGGAACCCTGTCATACGCTATCATGCCCAGCTTCAATTTTGTACCCTTTACAGGTCTTGAGATTTAGATATGTACTGGATGTACCATGTATTTGTAGAGACTTTGTCTCATGTGCATTTACTCCATATCCTTTCATTGTTTATGGAGGCGGTGGATAATAATGATTTTGTTACTTTGGTTCAACTATAATTATTTTCATACCTTTATATGTAATAGAGTCTCCTCAACAGGTGTCTGCAGCTGAGAATGTTTTAATAAAGGCTGCTTCTGTGACCTAAAATCATAAAATATAAAAAAAATTTGACATACCTCATGTATTAACTAGTGTTGGGAATCGGTTTGAAATTCATGATCGAAATTTAATCAGAATAATCGGTAGAGCTTGCCGATTCGATTTTCGATTATAATCGAACCAAGTTCAGTAAGTTTTGAAACATGTCATTGTGTTCATAAAAACATCTCATGTATACATTATTTTAACTTTTGGGTATTTACTACCTTATATTTTTCAAGACAACCATTCATTCCCCTCAGCCATGACCTTGATGTTAACAATGTCGACGGAGCGCTTTAAAAACGATTTGTGACAAATAACGATGCAAACGCATGAAAGACAATTAAAATAAATCTTAAAAAAATAACCGGAAACGGAAAAAACCATGTACGAAATCCGAATTTTCGGCAATCGATTTTGCGAAAATATAATCGATTGTCGCTGGAAATTTAAAAATCGATCGATTTTCGATTAAAATCGATCATCGGAACAACACTAGTATTAACCTATAAACCCTGAGTGCTTAAAAAACTACAATATTACAATATTTCATGTTAAACTATGGTCCCACCACTTGGCCAACTGAAATCAAACTTGAATACAATAGTCCTTAGACGGTCCCCTTTAGACGGTCCCCTTTAAAGATTGTGTCGCTTGAGTCTGATTCAAAGATGGCTGCCAGCTGGGACAAAAGTTTAACAATGGATCAGATGCAAAATTATTAAAAAAAATCTTCTCCTCTGAAACCTCTAGGCCAGTTGAAACAAAACTTGGTCACAATATAGGTGGCCCTCTTTAAATTGTGTCACTTGAGTTCGTATCCCATTTAAGATGGCCACCAGTGGGTAATAAAGTTGGACCAAAAATTTTTCTCCTCTGATATAACCGAGCCAGTTGTGGCACCTTGAGTTTCACTGTTTAAAAATTGTGTCGCTTCATACCTCATTCAAGATGGACGCCAGTTCAAGAGAAGAGCATTTTTTATATTTTTCCATGGGGTCCAATTTAAACTATGGTTCCCACTGGCGGTCATCTTGAATGAAGTACATATACTGATATGAGAGACTCAATTCTGAAAGAGGGCCACCCAAGGACTAGTGGTTTCAGAGGGGATTTTTGAATATTTTCCAATCGGGTCCACTGTTAAACTTTGATCCCGGTTGGCAGCCAGGTTTTTGATTAGTTATGAACCCAAGCGACACAATATCTAAAGGGGCCATCTATTGTAGCCAATAAACAATGAAGGATATGGAGTAAATGCAAATGAGACAAAGTCTCTACAAATACAGTCGACTCTCGTTATGTCGAATCGCTTGGAACCATAGAAATAACTTCGACTTAAACGTACATTCGAGATATCAGGAGTAAATTCCTATAGTTATTACTGATAACGGTCCGAAAACTCTGTTTGAGTTATACGGAATTTCGACTTAAATGTGTTCGAGATAACGAGAGTGGACTGTACATGGTAAAATCAAGCAATGGAACAACGCTTTTATTGTTGTTCTTCGTCTTGAAGATCATAGAAATATTATTTACTCCAAGATTTCAATTGGCCAAGTAGTTCCAGAGAATAAGATTTTTTAATGTTTTTCCCCATCGGGTCCAATGTTAAACTGTGGTCCCCACTGGCGGCCATCTTTATGAGGTAATGAAGATCAGTGACACAATTTTTAAACAGGGCCACTCAAGGTTTACAGTGACAAAGTTTAATTCCAATTGGCTCAGTAATATCAGAGGAGAATTTTTTTTTAATATTTTCCCATAGGGTCCAAAGTTTATTAACTATGGTCAAGTGGTTAATTATGGTTAAAGTGGTCTTCGAAAACTATTGTGACCACGTTTGGTGTCAATTAGCCAAGTCTCTACAAATACGTGGTAAAAAACCAACAATGGAACAACGCTTTTTATTATTGTTCTTCATCTTGAAGTTACTATAAGGCTTTCAACAATGAGCTTTGCTAATGCCTAATAGTAAGTTCTAGACAGCCCCTAGCATCGGCTTAAGCGGAATTCATTGTTAAATGTCGAACAACGCTACATTCATTGCTCTTCTAACTCCATGGATGCGGGATCGTCAACAAACATTAAATTAACTGGCAAAGTTAAACACAGGGCACTAATTAACCCGAATAATTCAGTCGTTATATTTCGTTCTACTTCGATCACTACATTAACGCCTGAATGCTCTATGCACAAAATGTCGTCAAACGGCAGTTGCTAAAAAATTTCGCGAAAATATGTCGATGTCTTTGCCATTATAAACAATGTGACGTCATTGGACTTTTCAGTGTTAGATGGAAACGTTTACAAAAGACATTTGAAGGTACTTAGCGCTTCATATTCGAATAAAATTTAATAAAATACATTTCTAAAGGTAAGATAATGCTTTTTGTCTCTCCTTTTTTACGATTTTTACTCAAATGAATTGTTATTTCAAGATGGCTACCCTTCCATGGTTACGGTAACCTGGCTGTCATTTCTCGGAACTTTGATAATTTGCTTTAGTTTTGAAAGCAACTTTTCTGTCAATTTATTTATACGTTTTTCTTTAAAATGAACCCATATTTTTCAAAGATTTGTGTGTAAGAACTTTCGTTATGAAGCGGAAGTATAGCCAAAATCAAACAACAAATCTGATTGGTGCTATCTGTTTTGGATAGCCTGACGCATCCAATGAACATAGAGAATTCAGGCTCTCGATGTTGGAGAGAATCGGATACGGAGAGGGCCTGAAATTTCTGGTTAGGCACTAATCGAGTCAATTGTTAGAAAACTTGGCATTATAAAATAGTGAGATGTGGGCATTATAAACTGGTGGTCATAAGAAGGAAGTCTGCATTTTCCCCTTGCACAGGTAACCAGGGGCATAGCTCCATATACGCCAGCACGCACTTGCGTGCACATTGTCTGGACAGAACAAAAATAAGATTCAAGAAAATCTTTTTTATCCGTCCAAGTGAAACAGTCATTAGAACCCAGGAAGGGAGACTTAAACTGTGTTAATATACATATTAAGATAGTCTTTGTTTATTGCGTTTATTTAATTTGTGCAAATGTTTTGTATTGCACAGATCAAAGGGTCTAATTTGTTCTGGAATAACATATTGAATTGAATTGAATTGTTCATGTCATTTGTCCTTGCCTCATAAAATTGCATAAACATTGACAATAACAGTCAACTAAGAATGTTCAACCATACTGACTGCGAACTTGTCTCTGCTGTGTTGGTCCACACTTTTATTTAGTTTTACATAATGAATACTGGATATCCAAAACGTTGAAGAGCTGCCATGGACGAAAAGGATTGTTAAGAGTGTTAGGTCCTACCTAGACCCCCTCTCTCTTATCTGCACCAGAAAGGACCACAAGTAGTAGTGATTCATTTCAGAGTTGGTACCTGGATTGGCTTCCAGGGGCTCCGTCTACAGAGCAGCCAGGTGGTGGCTTGGGGAACACATTGTCTTTGTGAGGTAGTCAGGTCATAATAGAGCCATAATTTAAGCAAACTTGTGTGGCTAAATGTCACGCTCCATGTCAGATAGAGAAAAACCACTATGTACATGTATCTTAGAAAACAGCAGGCTTGTTAGGACCATATAGGAGGTACAATTTCCCGACCCACCCACACACCCCTTTTCCAATGGAAATCTAAATGCCCTATTCCCCTTGACCAGTAAAAAAAATAAGAAATACAGTCAGATGTAAAAATTTTAATATATTGTACCATTTGTTCAGCCCCAACTTTGTCATAGAAGTTCAAGAGTAAAAATAGGTGTACAGGGACTGAGAATACATTTTGATGTTGCATTTTATTTGTTAATTGCTTGTCTTTTCCTTCTGTCTGACATGGAATCCGTATAGTATCATAGAAACATCTCTGCTCCTTTAATTTGTTTATTCCATCTAAACTTATCGGTACTTAGACTTAAAATACAGAACCACTGGCCTGGGCGTGTCTACATGTGTTGGATGGGAATGCAGGGTATACCAGTCATGCAATGAAAAGCATGGTGGTGAACAGTTAAAGACAAACCGCTTGGAGAAATTCCACGCTCCACGCCCTATCGACCTTTAGTTATTTTTTTTTTCTTCAAATTTTGTTACTAGTATCACATGTTTTCGTCCTGACATTGGGCTTAAATAACGTTAAACACGAACTTATAATCAGTTATTGGATCTTCGTTAAGAATGATAAAGGGAGGACTGAACTTGATATAGCTCGGCTTATGTATCGGTGTAGGGGTTACTTTCAATATGTGGAAATGCTTTAGCCAAGTCACGTAGAGCAGACTGGTTATTTTTAAGGATAATGAACATGTAACATATATAAACTACAAAATGTAGTCAAATGTGTCGTTTTCCCTTTTATTGACCACCATTCCTACATTTTAGTGTGTGCAAGGCTAGCAACGCCCCTTGTAACTAGTGTTATAAAAAAATACAATCAGATAATTCGTTTCAGTGTTTGGTTTCCCAATACTTTGTTACATTTGTATTGTCGAAATGTTTTTGCTTGATCATGCGTGGTTTAATTTTTCTGCCTTTTAGGTAATTTTATAACAATACTCCCGATATAACTGACCTGTGACTGATCATAAATGTTCTCCTTGACAACGGCAATTGCTTTAGGAGCAGGTCTCTCTTTTTTTTTTAAATACAAAGTTCTTTTTCGTCTCTTGTCAAGTTCCTGAATTTAGTTCTTACATGGTTTGCGTTCCTGTATGACACTCCCAAAGCATTCACTTCATCTATGATTTTTATCCACATTTTATTTTTGGCATCCTTGCTAAGATTGATTCCAAATATACCTCTAAGGAGGGATAACTCCTCTACAAGTCTTTGACTAAGTTTACTTCTACATTAGAGAAAAAAGGGGAAGCCTCATAAAGTACCCCATACTGAAGCTTCGTACCAAATATGAAGTGACTGTGATGTATAGTTGCAGAGGAAAGTGTGACGAAAATTATGAAAGTGGAAAAATGTACAAAGTCAGTAAACAGGAAGGTGCTAATCAAAATGGCCAAAAAAGGGAGGTGCCATAAAGTACCACATACTGAAGATCCTTACCAAATATGAAGTGGCTGTGATGTATAGTTGCAGAAAAAAGTGTGACGAAAATTATGGAAGTGGAAAATGCACAAAGTCGGTAACAGGAAGTTGCTAATCAAAATTGCCGAAAAGGGGAGGCGCCATAAAGTACCCCATACTCAAGGATGATGATCTACGTCATTTGTGTGCCCGTTATCCATTCCTAAAATTTGTCTTCATATTGAATGTGGTCTTTCTGAAAGTTTATAAGGATGCCCATGAGGTGCCTATGACTCTTCACTAACTACAAAGACTGACATGCTTACAGGAACCCAGGTACTTCATATTAACACACAGCTATACAAACAACCTAGGAAGTATTTCCGTCGACTCTAAATTTGTTCTGAAGTGATTACGTTTAATACCAACATTTAGTAGAATAAAATAGTCTTGTTTTAAAGCTTTTTTGAATGTCCACTGTATGATCATTCATTTATACTTGTTAGAACTCTAATTTCTTTAAAATAAGCAAATATAAACTGAAACAGCAGTCACACCTATGATGTAGATAAGCACCCTTGATACTGAAACTCTGTACCAAATATGAAATAGCTGTAATGTATAGTTGCAAAGAAAAGCGTGATGAAAAACATGTGTTACGGATGGACGGACAGACGGACGGACAGACAGACGGATGAACAGAGGTAAAACAGTATACCCCTCTCTCTGGAGCAGGGTTATAATAAAACAAGTACTGAAGTCAAACTAGTTGTTAATTTAATGACACTTTTGAACAACCAGGCCCAGGTCAATATGTTTGAACAATACCATTATGCTATGGAACAATATCTTAATGTCATAATTTCAAGAAAATGAATGATTGAAAACCTATCTAGATCTCGTCTGAGTAATGGTATAACAATAGTTTTTATTCATTTTGAAAGATTTTACTTTTCTTTATCTCGAGTCTCCGTGCAATTCAAAACAAAATCTAGTATATGCCTGATACAAGAGTGTTGCAGAACCATCGGCAACAAGATAAATTTGCACATTTTTGGCATTCCTAATAAAAGCCCCTGTTTACTAATTTTCTAATCATCCTGGCCACTTATTAGGTGGAATAGAGTATTATCGATTTTAATGATTTTCAATTCAAAATCTAAATTTTGATAGAGAACTAATTTCTTGAAATGTCAGCCAGTATTTTTGTAAAGTCTGAACAAATTTGGAATACTGTATCTAGAATTCTCACAGCTTATAAGTGACTGTGTTGCATGTAATGGATACAAAAATGCTAGAAAACTACTATGCCAGGGTTACATTAGGCCATTGTTAAAATTGTCACTACAACTACAGAAAATTCAAGCAGAAATTCCCAGTTCACATGTGTAGGTGGAGGATCTGTCATTCTGTATCATACTTACTTTTGAAAACTGATATGTAGTGAAACATACCTCTCATAGATTCTTTGTTGTGATGATTTGTCAACTTCATCTATAGCACTACTGGAAATATTACAGTTGTCTTTCTGGGGTGTTGTTGTTAATGGTCTCATCAAAGTGGCTGGTTGGGTTGGTGGAGTTGGTGGGCTGCCTGGTTTGACAGGTTCTGGTGTCTCTGGAACCTGTGGCTTACTACCTCCTGTCACAACATCATACACTCCACTTGAAGAAGTGGCAGTAGTAACACTCTGTTAATATATAAGTTTAAGCATTGATTTACACTTTAATACTACAAACCTTTTACACATAGTATTATAGCAACTATAAACTCAAACCATCTTAGTCTGTATTGCTCACCTGACATTTTAAACAAAATTTTACAATGAAATCTTTGTACAAACTCATATCATTTAAGCATGGTCCTGTTAAATGTGATTCAATAATTTCAAAGCACTGGTAATGAAACGAGACGTTTACGAATTGGGGACAGTATGGTACTCTAATGACGTTAGAACCAGGTTGCACATGCGTAGTCCCCTTTTCATGATCCTGTCGGTTTATCGTGTCTGAAATGTACATTTCAATGAAAAAAGTGTTCACAACCATTTTATTTATTACTCTAATAAAGTCTCAATCCATTAAAAACACATACAATCCTTATTTGTTGGTGTATTACATTCCATGTTTCGGCTGTTCTATGCTATTATCAACACCCCTCGTAAAAGCACATTAAAATGTGTTTTCGTGACTTCAAATCTTTCTCTTACATATATTCAAACAAATAGTTTTTTTTTTTTGTTACAGCTCCTTCGGTTTCCCATTAACGAATTTCATTTTCAACTGGTATATGTGTTGACGAATCAGTTGACGAAAATATAATCCCCATAGGCTTAATGTTAAACTAAGTCGGACCATGGAAGCCATGTTTGATGGTATTTGCGAAAAAATAAACACATTTTTAAAGGCTGTTTCAGTAAACTTTGGTTAAAATATGTTCAGTTGGCCCAGTTTTCTAAAAGAAGTTAAATAAAATGTTAAAATTCCCATAGTGTCCAATGTAAAAAGCCATGGCAGCCATCTTGCATTGTGCCTGGTAAAACCGAACACAACTTTTACTTTTAAAGGGGACCATTCAAGGACCAGTGCACCAAAGTTTGGTTAAAATTGGCGGGGCGGTTTCAGAGGAGTTGATGAATATGTTGAAAGTTTACGATGACTAAGACGACGTACAACAACGACGACGGACACAAAGTGATGAGAATAGCTCACAATTGGCCTTTTAGGCCAGGTGAGCTAAAAATTCTTTGTTTGCCATTGCCGACTTGCAGCTTTTGATCTGGGTAGGTAGATGTGGGTAGCTATAGGTAGGTAGGAAGGAAATTTTTTTTTTCTTATTTAAAAGAAATGATCATAAAATTATAGAAATAAAGCATTTATTTGACATTTAAAGCAATAAAAAATTATTTCAATTTCAAAATGTCAATAAAAGTTTTATGGTAGGGCCAATTTTCCTGGGTAGGGAGGCAACAGCAAACAAATTAAATTTAGTCACAGTTTAGTCGGCATCTCATTATGTAAATTTACTACATATCCCTTTATTATTCATGGTGGGAGGTCTGGATGCTCATTTTCTAGAAATTACAGAATTAATGTACTGTTTGCTCGATTAATAAACACACATAAACTTAAGACAATTTGGCATGCATTGGGGGTACTTGTGCATTTTAACTGGGGCATTTATTGGAAAGAGACACTAATTTGGTTGAATACAGTAACTCCTATATTTCTTTAAATGGTTAAGTCCAAATTACCCTCTAAATTCACAAATTTTGACCAAAATCTAAACCGTGACAATATGCACATCCTCAATCCATGCCTAATCACTGTGCAAAGTTAAATAATTGTAGCTTTAATATTGTGAGAGGAATTATCCGGAATAACAGAAATGGGACGGACGGACGGACGAGGATAAAACAATATGCCCCCCCCCTGACTTTTCGTGGCAGGGGCATAAAAAACGACAGTATGGAGTCTCCACAACAAATCAATTAATTAAACTTTATGTATGATTAATTTGAGACTGTGGTGTGGATTGAAAATTACATTAGTCCAAATCTGTTTGTTTTCTTAATTAGCAATTAACCAAGTAATAGGGTCTGTAAGTCTCGTCAAGAATAGTAACTTCCGGGTACAAAAAATGTACCCGGAAGTCGCTTGTTTCCCGTAAAATCACGACGTCACAAAATAAAAAATTGAACGTCACAGTTCTTCAACGTCATATTTTAGCGGGAAACCTTTTCAAATTTGATTTCTATCGTGAAATCTCGGTGTCACATGACGAGACTTACAGACCCTATTAATATTCCGGATCAGTGCCCGAAGGCCCATTTGTAAATTATAATAGTTAGCATTATTAACTCCCTTTGTTAAAAAAGTTGTTTCAACAAAAAACAATTTAACGTTTGTCTTTACCAATATTATAAGGATTCACACTAGAAGTTATACTGTAAAATAATGTTTGAAGACAGGATACTCAAGTAATCATCCATAAAACATCATTGGAAGAAAAAACAGCATGAACAGATATACCTTTATGCCTTTAGGTGAAGGCTTTCTCCACGGAAGATTATCAACACCATAATCATATCTGAGTTCATCCCCAGGAAAAATATCTCTGGTGGCAAACAATGCTAGATGAGGAATTTTATCTACATAAATCAGCTTCATCTTAGCATTCTGTTCCTCTCCAATTCCATCATTTACCATTTTCCCCATTAGAGGAGAATGTGTTCCATCCACACTAAAATAAAACAAAAAATAATTAAAGCATTACCAGATCTTAGCAGTATCATCAGATCAATTGCACATCAGATCTGAACAATATTGTAATAAAACTGGTCATAAGGATGTCGAATTCCCAATTTCAAAGACCCAAAGTATGGCACCAATAGCACATGTAGTTTGAATGTATTTTTTCCTACAGGGTCAAGTGATATAATTGATATTCATATTGCTTTTTTACACTTGGTCCTTGATTGATATTTTCAGTCACAGTGGGTATTACTGTAAATGTTATCTGATCAATTTTAGATAATTTAAGCTAATGTATATATAAATATATAGGGTTATACAATAGCGCAATTATTTGTAGTGTATTTGTAAGCCAAAATTCTTTCCGGCTGTGATATCTATGTACCTGTGAAAATATTTAACGGATACTACTTTATTTCTATTTAAATAATTACATTATAAAATGATATCCAGCTTTATTCCGTTAAAAATAATGTTTATCGACAACATTTTCGTCCAATTTGGGGGAAAGATTTTCCAACGGACTATCGGAATTCCAATGGGAACGAATTGTGCTCCTCTCCTAGCCGATTTATTTTTATATTCCTACGAAACAGAATTTCTTCAAAATCTGGTCAGAGACAAAAAGATCAAAGAAGCAAGATCCTTCAATTTCTCATATAGATACATTGATGATGTTTTATCACTTAATAATGATAAATTTGCTGACTATATACCATTAATATATCCTCCAGAACTAGAAATAAAGGAAACTACCGATACTGACCATTCTGTTTCGTTCTTGGATTTACATCTCGAATTTGACAACAGTGGTAATCTCAGTACAAAAATCTATGACAAAAGAGATGATTTCGATTTTGAAATTGTAAATTTTCCTAATCTTGACAGCAATATCCTAACATCGCCAGCTTACGGGGTATACATTTCTCAATTGATCCGTTATGCCAGAGCCTGCAGTAATTATCCAGATTTTCTGCAACTACACAAAAGTCTTCTTTTTAAACTCCTGAATCAAGGTTTTATCAAGTCAAGATTAATAAATTCCCTCAAGAAATTCATTGGCAGATATTCTGATTTGATCAACAAATATTCGGTACCTATTTCTACCTTTATTCAAGACGGGTTCAATAAACTCCATACTTTTGCTGTACTGATTTGACCACAAATCCTTCTCGGATATACATGTGCCATGTGGCTCTTTTGTGCAATTACCAACACAGATTCCTTCAACGGTCATCATATTAGCGGGAGGTTGATGCATTGTTAAACCTGGTTTAACCCACCACTTTACTTTAAAGTGCCCGTTCCAAGTCGGGAATATGATGACCATTCCAATTCATTCTGTTGTTGGGTATTGTACTCTTGGATTTGTAAACGTCTAATGGACTGTTCTTTTGTTTCTCCCTCTGATGGTGTGTTTGACTTTGTTGTCACTTTATTTAAAGGACTTCGGATACTATTTAATGGCGGATACAATTAAATGTTACATATTTTCCATCGGGTATTCATTAAACTGGGATGAGTTTTCTATCAGAGCCAGATTAATTTTGCCAAAAAGCTACCGGGTCTCAAGTTGACCTAAATTAACAATGTTATGGACGCTTTCTGAAACTGCACGGGACAATGACATCACCCCTTTCTATTTCAATGATGCAAACTGACCCCGCAAACTGTCTTTGTGTTTAAAAATATTCAATTTCTTTTTTTTTTAATTTTGTGTATGGTTGAAATTTAAGTTTATATATAAGATTTTATTACATAAATATTCAATCACAGCCCTTCTGACATTTATTTATTTATTTGTACCCTTCTTGTTAGGGAAAAAATTTTCCCGGTTAAATGTATTAAACAAATAATTGCGCAATTGTAACCATATTATCCAAACAGGAAGAAATAAGGATATTTGTGTCAGTAAAAAATAGACAAATCTTCTACAAGTTTTTTTTAACTAAATCAAGGTATCCATGAGATAAAGCCATGTACAAATTATCCAAACTGCACAAAAAAAGGAGTAGATTCAGTAAGACCACTTTTTGGCCCTAGAATTTGATAATTTTGAAAAATTCCCAAAAGTTTACTATATCATTGTCATAGTAGAATTGATTATATTTAAGGAATTTGTGTTCGTTTTTTCAAAATTTTGAGGAATAGGTCCCAGAAATAACGTGCAGAAAGTAAAGTAACCCGAAAATTGCAAAATATCCCATATTTCATTATTTTGGCCAGTTTTTCAGTGGTTTTTGACTGAAACAGATGTGGCCAACCACGTGTTCACTCATAATATTTATATATTATTAGTTATCAACGTTCATACCCGTAGATGGAGATTGTAACACCCTGAAGCGTCCAAGTACGCCCTGAGGCGAAGCCGAAGGGTGTAGATGATACTGAAGGGTGTTACAATCTCCATCTACAGGTATAAATGTAGATAACGAGTTAATCCCCAGTATTTGTCTTGTCTGATGTCATTTAGGTGCATCTTGATGTAAAGATGTAATGTGAAATTGACGTTTTTTATGATATTTCATAAAACTAGATGAAAAATCGTAAATTTTGAGAATTTTTACAAAGTTGTAGGGTCTACCTCTGGTAGAACCTAGGACCCTACAGTCGCTAGAATATAACGCATATTATAATTCAGTAGAGCGAAAACGTTATTTTCTTATTATTCCTCCAAACGTCACATGAGACGTCGAGTATTTTCGAGTAAGACTGGTGTTGTGTGTTTTTCGTAGTTGTTAAATCAAACCATAAATTACAAATATTTTTCAGATAATTATAAAACGACAAATATAAGCTATATTTTTTAATTATTTAGTCAAAACATAAGAACAGAACTAGCCAAAGTATATTGAATAGTCTAGGCAAAGAAACATACGCTTCCATTAGTAATGTCCGTATACATGCGTTTTATTGTAATTATGATCTATGTGTTGGTTTGGTTGATATTTCAATCACATATGTTACAAATCATTGATAGATCTCATATTTGGCTCCTTTCTATGGGGAAGCGACCCGAAATATGGCGTTAATGGGAGTGAAAAAGCTTGTTCGAGGTTAGCAAACGTCTGGGTATATGGCTTAACAACACCCGGGTATATGGGTTTTGTAACAGCGCGTCTCCAGCCAATCACCGACCGAGAAATTTACAAAGCCGGGGATAAAAGTGGTTATTTACTATATTTGTATTTCGCACAACATATATAAAGCTCTTTAGTGAACTGGACGTTTCATTAGCCTAATGAGTCATTAAGACGTAATTAGCGCAATGAAATGTTAAGACTTAATGACATGTTAATGATGCATTAAGCTAATGATATGTTGATACAACCAGGTTCATGTGTTTGGCCAATGTTAAAAATGCCAAAAACTTAAATCAATTAAATCGAGTAATATAGACATTTAAAACTTTGAAAACCACCAAAAAACTTTGTTCAGCCTGTCTTCAATTTTTAAGACCAAAAAGTGGCCTTAGCGAATCTACTCATACATATTCATATACATACTCATACTATTCATACATCTTTTGAATATAATGATTCTGCTACCTTAACAGTTTCCGAGGTCTGAGGAAGATATTCATAAAAAACTTTCAAACAGATTTATACGTGTAATGATTTATATACATACGAGATTTGCCTGTCTGCTGTTTTGAGGAAGAATATAAAACTTCCTTTCTCAGGTCCATAACACTTGAACCTTCTCTCTCCTTCTTTCTTTGGAATAATGTCACCATTATACTCCAGCAGAAAGTCTCCCTTCTTAAATCTAGAGGTGGCAAAAACTCCTTTCCCTGAAAGTTCATTTAAAATCAATCCAGTGATTCCTGAGAAAAGTCATAATGTATGTAAATTTCACATAACGCCCAATGTTAAAGTTCATGTATCTTAGGCCCTGGCAGCCATGTTGTATTATTATTATTTTTTTTTGCAGATTGGAAAAATTTTGGCCATCTTAGTAATGGACCTTACACACAATGTATTTGTATATATATAGTTTGCTGAAAATAGTCAAAATGTAAATTTCCAATAGTGTACTATATTAAAATATGGGTAACTGTAACACATGGGCGTTACAAATGTCTCCCAAACCCCCCCCCCCACATTGTTAGTGTTCATGACATACTTCGAACTTCCTGTCATTCAGGATTTGAAGTCATTTTCATGGCAATGGTCTGCATTTGAAAATTCTGAGGCTCAAAACGTTACCATTTCTACACATCAAAAATAACATAACCACAATTTTTTTAATTTTCCCGCCTTTATTTCCATTTCCATGGCAACGGTCACCATTTTGAAAATTCTGAGGCTCAAAACCATATCTACACATTAGAGTAACATACCCACAAATTTTCAGCAAATTCTGAGCACTTTTCATTTTCCTGCCTTTTTTCTGTTTCCATGACAACGACCGCCATTTTTAAAATGTGGAACATTCTACTCATTGTGTCCAACATTCCTTAATGAAGTTTCATAAACTTTGAACTAGTAATAAATGAGATATGGCCTGGACAAAATTTTTGGCGGAAGAAGAAAGAAAGAAGAATATAAATATGGGTAACTGTATCAGGATGCTGATACGAAAGTCTCCCAAACCTCCCATGGATAGTAAAGGAGGCTATTTTTGAGTTTCCTATATGTTAAACATCCATCCAATTCCGAGCATTTTCAATTTTCCCGCCTTTTTTCTTTTTCCATGGCAACGGCCACCATTTTGAAAATTTTAAGACCGGATATATGTTAGGCATCCTTCCTATAAAATGTCATCCAATTCTGAGCACTTTTAATTTTTCCCGCCTTTTTTCAGTTTCCATAGCAACAGCAGCCATTTTGAAAATTCTAAGACTGGATTGCAAATCTACTCATGGTCCTTCATCACCCTATATGAAGTTTCATAAAGTTTGGATCATTGGTCTTCGAGTTCTGTCGTGCCTACAGCAATTTTTGACGGAAAGACGAGAAAAGGAACAAGAACTAGAGGTACTTGCAATTGCGAGCAATAGCATTATGTCGTCCCTGGCAGCTAATTCCATGCTTGCATCTTAATTGTTCACAGTGTCAAAATCTCTCTAAAAATCAATTTTTGTTGAAATCCGACAACTTTGAAATTTTGACATATTCGGCCATCTTGGGCGCCCATTTTGAAAACCCATCCCGATTTTTTTTTCATAAATTCCATCCTCTCATCATAGTGAAGGTTTGTACAAAATTTTTTTTTTTTTTTCTTTTTCAATAGTCAGGATTTTACAATTCCCTGTACATCATCACCTGACCAGGTTTGTACAAAATGAGGAAATTCTGCGCGGCAGTTTCCGAGTTATTGAATACTCAATTGTTCAACGTAAATCGGCGGCCATTTTGAAAAAAAAATCTTGCTAACACATCTACTCATGGTGATTCAACTTTGTGCCAAATATCATTCAATTCTGTTGAGGCATCTCTGAAAACTAAGCCGGACAAGAATCATCGGAAGAAAGAAGAAGAAGACAGAAGAACTAGAGGTACTTGCAATTGCGAGCAATAGCATATGTCGTCCCTGGCAGCCAATTCGATGCTTGCATCTTGTTTGCAGTGTCAAAATCTCCCTAGAAATCAATTATCGTTGAAATCGGACAACTCTGAAATATTGACGTAGTCGGCCATTTGGAGATGCCATTTTGAAAACCAATCCCAATTTTTTTGCATAAATTCTGTCCTATCACCAAAGTGAAGGTTTGTAAAACATTTGAAGAAATTCTGCCTGGCAGTTCCTGAGCTATTGAATCTTCAAGTTTTTGATGTAAAGTGGCAGCCATCTTGAAAAATGGTGGCCATTTTGAAAAACATGCAACAATTTTCTTGCTTGCACATCTACTTATGGTGATTCAACTTTGTGTCAAATATCATTCAATTCTATTGAGGCATCTCTGAAAACTAAGCCGGACAAGAATCATTGGAAGAAAGAAAAAACAAAGAAACGGAACAATAACAATATGTCGTCCAATATGTCGTCCCGACTTCGTCGTGGGACGACATAATAATAATAACAAAGAAACGAAACAATAACAATATGTTGTGGGACAACATAATAATAATAACTAGGGGTAACTGCATTTCCAGAAATGCAAGTTTTCCAAACCTCCCATGGATAGTAAAGAAGGCTATTTTTGAGTTCCCATAACCAGCAAAATTTCATCCAATTCTGAGCACTTTTAATTTTCCTGCCTTTTTTCTGTTTCCATGGCAACAGCTGCCATTTTGAATTTTTTTTAATAAATTCCTTCCACTATTCATACCGAACATTTCCATAGTGAGTCTTATTTATAAAGGTCCTTCCAGTGGTTTAAGAGATAATTGACTCTGCTTGTTTGCATGGAGGTAAATTTGTGAAATTTGGTAAAAAAGCGTTAATTGGCAGCCAGTTTAAAAACCAGAGGCTCACATGAGCCTGTATCACTCACCTGGACACCATCAACCTGTTTGGAAAAATATTAAAAGGGGAACACCCAGGCTCCATTTGACTAAATTGCAAAATTTTGGTGAACTCCTACATTGGTTTCAGGAGGTAGGTTGATCTTGACATGGCAAACATTTTATCAATTTACACTTGACCTTTATCTTTTATAGTTTTTCGAAATAGAAGACAAAGTATGTAAAAATTGAAAAAATTGAAAAATTTTGACGAACAAAGGGCAAAAGCTCCTACATGGATTTCAGGATTTCATTCAAAATTGCAGGGTAGGTAGATCTTGACATGGCAAACATTTTATCAATTTACACTTGAACTATATATTTTATAGTTTTCGAAATAGAAGAATTGAAAAATTTTGACGAACAAAGGGCAAAAACTCCTACATGGGTTTCAGGATTTCCTTCAAAATTGCAAGGTAGGTAGATCTTGACATGGCAAACATTTTATCAATTTACACTTGACCTTTATCTTTTATAGTTTTCAAAATAGATGACAAAGTATATGAAAATTTTGAAAATCTGAAGAAAAAAGGGCAATAACTCCTACATGGGTTTTTGGATTTTCTTCAAAATTGCAGGGCAGGTAGATCTTGTCATTCTGAACAATTTTACCCCAAAGTTAGATTTTTGATATCTGTAACCTTTTTGAGTTATTTGCCAAAAACTGCAATTTACCCCCTATGTTCTATTTTTAGCAATGGCAGCTATGTTTTTCAACAGGCAAACTTCTCGGACACAATTTTGAGAAGCCATACCCTGGTGATGATCCATGCCAAGTTTGGTTACATTTGGCCCATTGGTTTCAGAGGAGAAGATTTTTGAAATTGTTGACGGACGGACGACGGACGCAAAGTGATGGCAAAAGCTCACATAGCCTTTTAGGCCAGGTGAGCTAATAAACACCATTTTGAAAAAAAAATATGTTTATGCACATCTAGCCATGCATATATGGTGATACCAGTTTGTGCCAAATATCAATTAATTCTGTCCTGGCATCTCTGAGAACTCGTCCTGACAAAGTTTTTCAGAAGAATAACAATTACAGTGAAACCTGTCTAAACCGAACCCCTTTCGGACTGAAGATTTTGTTCGGTTTAGAGAGGTGTCCGGTTCAGTCAGGTTCAAAATAGAAAGATTTTGATAATATGGGACTTCAAAATGGGTTCGGTTTATACAGTTTTCCTGTTTAGTCAGGGTTCGGTTTAGACAGGTTTCACTGTATATGTAGTCCCGACTACATCTGGGACGACATAACTATGACAGTGTTTGTTCAGCCATGCATGGCGGTTATGTTTTTTTAGGCGATCTGAAAAAAATGTGGGTACGTATCTTAGTTAGTTAAAGGACCTTACATACATTTTCCTGAATTGGTCCAGTGGTTTCATAGGAGATAGTAAAATGTGAAAATGTTATGGATGACGACTGATGATTACGAGACAAAATAATGGTAATAGCTCACAAGGCCCTTTTGCCCTAGATGAGCTAAAAATTGGCCAGCACCAATTATCATGACACATCCATTGACATTATAATTGCAATATTTACCTATATCCTCATCAATATGCTTCACAACAAAGCCTCCTTGGTCTTCTTGCTTTCTGATGTATTCAAAAGCAATACCTATTTGCTTTTCTTCCTCACTCTGAAGATAAAAATCACACATTAGACCTGTTTTTAACAAATGTCCACATTCTTTAAATTCCATCTGCCGAATGATGTCATGCCAATCCACACTTGATCCCCAATGCAATATGATAAAAGAAATAGTAGTTTATATACAGGGAAGCCATAGTGGATTGGTGATTTTCCACTATAGCATTTAATTATTGTTTCGCGACTATGATGTCAATTATACACAATATAATTAAATCAATCTTCTTTTTTTACCTGTAACAGTATTTTGTTAGAGACGTAAGCTTATCAAACAAATTCAACATGGTCACTGAAATTGGGGTCAAGGACAAAAGCCATACCGCAGACTGAGGCCAAAATTAAAATATTGTTTGTTGGGCGTTTACCTACCGACCCATGCAAAAAGGTGCCTACCCAAAAACTTTTATGACATCAATTTATAATTTATTTTTTTTAATCTTTATTTTCTAATTTCATGCTGAATTTTGTTCAAAAGATGCATAAAAATTTGCAATAAAAAAAAGAAATAAAAAGCCTACCTACCTACCCATCCCCAAAGGGGAGGGTAGGAAAACGCCCAACACATGATTTATTAATAGTGGCCTGACATGTAATATGCAATTACAACCAACCTACCAAATACTATTGACTAGTACCTGATCATGATCATGATCACTTGACATCTATCTTTTATAGTTTTCGAAATTATAGACGAAAATTGTAAAAATTGTAAAATTTTGATGAATAAAGGGCAATAATCCTACATGGGTTCTTGGATTTTCTTCAAAATTGCAGGGCAAGTAGATATTGTCAATTTGAACAATTTTATGTCAGATTTTTTATATCTGTAACGGTTTTTGAGTTTTTGACAACTGCAATTTACCCCTATGTTCTATTTTTAGCAACGGCCGCCATGTTGCTTGACCAACGGAAAAATCGCACATAAGTTTTAGAAGTCATACCCTAGTGATGATTCAGGCCAAGTTTGGTGTCATTTGGTCAAGCGGTTCAGAGGAGAAGATTTTTGAAATTGCTTACGGACGGACGACAGACAGACGACGGACGCAAAGTGATGGCAAAAGCTCACATGGCCTTTTAGGCCAGGTGAGCCAAGAATTTATAAATTTTGAGTGATTAAAGGGCAGTAATAACTACACGTGTAATTCATAGGTTTCGGAATTTCTTTCAAAATTGACGGGTAGATAGATTTTGACATGGCAAACCTATTATGAATTGAAACTTATAGTTGTGGAAATAGAAGACAAAATTATATGAAAATTTTGAAAATTCGAAAAAAAGGGGGAATAACTCCTTAAAGAGATTTGGTCATTCTCAGAGATGTTAAGTCTCAGGGCGAGACGGGCGAGACGGTCTCGCCCTGAGGGTCACGGTTTTAACGGCTTCCGATATGATGCCAAAACTCATGGTGTAAGGTTTTTTCTTCAAAAGATTTTCCAGCACTAGAAAGAAGTAAACTGTTTCAGCATTCCTCGTTTGTTCCAAGAGCCAAGGACTACTGTAATTAGCCTCAATCAATTTAGAAAATGACAGATCTGATTGTATAATTAAAAGGGTACCCCTCGGATTAACTTTGACAGTAAAATAAACAATGTCGGTTGGCAATGTTTGATGTTTACACTTGACCGATTCCAATTAACTGTCACAGTTACATGTGACTATCATTGTTTGAATGATGCAAATCTTACCCCTTCATAAATATAATGCAGTTAAAAAGCAAAGGCCATCCGACGATAATTAAATATTTTTTCATAGTAAATACATTTTGAATTACTTCCCCTTAATTTTATTATCTCCCCTTTATTTTTTGTGCTTGATGTGTGAGGCAGTTACAATATATCAATTTTAGTTCTGTTGTCATTTCTTTTCATTAATTTTATAACAAATATGTATTTTTGATATACATTAAATGTTTTAATCATTCAATAAAACAAAGTTGGCCTATTATTTAGTAAAACTTGTAAAATAGCAAACTTCATAATAAATTATGAATGATTTTTGATGCATCTAAGATGGAATGAAAATCTACTCTCTGAAAAGGAGTATTAAAACTAATAACTTGATTCACATCAGATCCATATTTAAGGCAAGCAAAAGTCACCAAAACTCTGGAAAACCCGGGTTTTTTTTTCCAGGAAAACCCAGTTTATCTGGCTGGAAACTATGGGTTTCCTCAGATAAAGAAGGTTTAGGTCTGGAAACTCAAGTTTCCCTTTTTTAATTCATAAGAAGCTGAGCTATGTATGTATTTAATCGGATAAACCCAATTTTTAGTTATTGGGGTTTTGGTCTGGAAAACCGGGTTATCTGGCTGGAAACTATGGGTTTCCTCAGATAAAGTAGGTTTTCCAGACATAAACTCTAGTTTAGGTCTGGAAACTAGGGTTTAGCTCAAGAAATCCATTGTTTCCTGCCAGATAAACCTGGTTTTACTAAGGAAAACCTGGTTTTCCAGAGTTTTGGTGACTTTCGCTTGCCATACATATTATACAGTGGTATGAACTGATCAGAAAAATGCATTATGACTGAAAATGCTATTAAAGCCAAATTATTCATCTGTTATATAAATATCATTAACCTCATAGGCTTACCAAAAAGTGAAGTCAATTACTGATAAAGATGGTTTTTGTTGTACCTGTTTTTCGTCTAGAGGTCCATAAAAATCTCACTGGTAGCTCACTGCCAGCCAGTGAGATTCTCACTGATAGGTCTCTCTAAAGGTTAACATCTATGTTCATTCTGAATAATTTTACCCCGTCAAATTTTGCGTAACTGTTTTAGAGTTATTGTCCAAAAACTGAAATATACTCCCATGTTCTATTTTTAGCGGTGGCAGCCATGTTGGTTTTTAATCTGCAACAAAAATTTCATTTTCATCCCATCATGCCAAGGAACATTTCACTGGTTTCATTTGTCTAAGTAGTTTTGGAGAGGAAGATAAAAATGTAAAAGTTTATGGATAGACAGAGATGGACGAATGACGGAAGACGGACGCCAAGTGATATAGCAATAGCTTACATGAGCTAAAAATGGGGGCTCCGCAAAGCATAGCAGGATACGACCGAAAAGGTGTACATTTGGGCAAGTGTTGACACAAAAGTAAGTGTTGATTTCATAAGGTGCTGGACCCAAAGTGAGTGTGGACTTAATAAGTTGCTGGACACAGTTATTTGTTGAACTCAAATATTTAAATCACATGAAAATATCTAATATACGTTTTTATCAGAATTTGTGGTTTTGGCCCTTTGACCCCTTATAGCATGAAAACGGTAAGAGCTATCCAAAATCTGTTGACATACTACTGAAAGCTTATGTCAAGAGGAATCCAGACAAAACTAGAAGTACTGTGGTCCGCTGGCCCACAAATGAATACCCCCGCTCCCCAAAAAGCAGACCTCAAATAGGTTACACGATACAACTCAATCATTATGAAGCTGCAGACCAAATATGAAATCATTCCCACTGATACAGGCTGAGAAAACTTTGACGAAAAATTTCATTATTAGTAGTATGTATACAAAGAGCCACTTTCCGGTAAACAGGAAGTAGTAGCACGACATATCTGAAAATAGCTTACACGGTACAACTCATCATTATGAAGCTGCAGACCAAATATGAAATCATTCCCACTGATACAGGCTGAGAAAACTTTGACGAAAAATTTCATTATTAGTAGTATGTATACAAAGAGCCAACATTTCGGTAAACAGGAAGTAGTAGCACGACATATCTGAAAATAGCTTACACTGTACAACTCATCATTATGAAGCTGCAGACCAAATATGAAATCATTCCCACTGATACAGGCTGAGAAAACTTTGACGAAAAATTTCATTATTAGTAGTATGTATACAAAGAGCCAACATTTCGGTAAACAGGAAGTAGTAGCACGACATATCTGAAAATAGCTTACACGGTACAACTCATCATTATGAAGCTGCAGACCAAATATGAAATCATTCCCACTGATACAGGCTGAGAAAACTTTGACGAAAAATTTCATTATTAGTAGTATGTATACAAAGAGCCAACATTTCGGTAAACAGGAAGTAGTAGCACGACATATCTGAAAATAGCTTACACGGTACAACTCATCATTATGAAGCTGCAGACCAAATATGAAATCATTCCCACTGATACAGGCTGAGAAAACTTTGACGAAAAATTTCATTATTAGTAGTATGTATACAAAGAGCCAACATTTCGGTAAACAGGAAGTAGTAGCACCACATATCTGAAAATAGCTTACACGGTACAACTCATCATTATGAAGCTGCAGACCAAATATGAAATCATTCCCACTGATACAGGCTGAGAAAACTTTGACGAAAAATTTCATTATTAGTAGTATGTATACAAAGAGCCAACATTTCGGTAAACAGGAAGTAGTAGCACGACATATCTGAAAATAGCTTACACGGTACAACTCATCATTATGAAGCTGCAGACCAAATATGAAATCGTTCCCACTGATACAAGCTGAGAAAACTTTGACGAAAATTTTTCAGAAAAAGTGTGACGGAAAACGCACAAACGAACGGACGGACGGACGGACGGACGGACGGACGGACACCACCATCACTATATACCCGCCGCTTTTACAAGCGGGGGTATAAAAATCCCATAAAAATCTGATGAAAAATAAATATTTCACATGTATAGCAAATTCACGCTTTTGGCCCTTTTTTGCCCCTAGTATCTCGCTTCGTGAACCAGTTATCAAAAATCTGACTGATATGTCTTCAGCTTATTTTTCATAAGGAGTCTATTAAAAAAAATTGCATCGAAATCGCACAAGAAATAAAAAATTTAAAATTTTGAGATTTGCCCCCTTTTCGGCCCCGTCTAGCTCGTAAACAGTAATTGCGAGTTCAAATCCGTTGACATACTACTGATGCGCAATTCTATTAGCAACAAAATGAAAAAAACCACATCAAAATCTGATGAATAATAAACATTCTATAGCTACATATGCGAAAATACCCCAAATTGCCCCTTTTGGCCCCTTATGCTAAACCGGGAGGGGCCACAATTCCCTCATTTTTTAAATAGCCTCTTTTTATGGCAGGGAACATTGTGCTAAAATTTAAGGATGATCCCTCTACCAGAACAAAAGTTATTCAATGAAAACAAATGTCCACGGACGACGACGCCGACGCGGACGACACCGACGACGACGACGACGACGACGACTGCGCCATACCATAATACGACCGAAATTTTTTTTCGGTCGTATAAAAATGGGTATTTTTGTAGAGAAAAGAAATTTTTCCCTCTATACGACCACCATTTTGCTCTTGTCAAGAAATATAGAAAAGGTCTTTATGCTGCATGTGTGGCGTTTCTCCACAGTTTGTCTACAGTGGTTCACAGTCAGGTTTTTCGTATTATGACCTGACAACCCCTCATAGTCAGGGTCCCCTATCCACCACCTGGAGACGTACCTGCGCAGCTTTGTAGATGGAGTCCCTGGAAACCAATCAGTTTGGCTCTCTTTTTAATATCAGGATTTTGTTCGCTTTGTAGTATAATCAAATAATTTTACTTTTAAGCGGCACAATAATGCAATGGATCATGAGAATATTAAATCAACTTACCTTTTTCTGTTTTTGGTACTGGATTCTCTGTCCTCTGCTTTCCCTGTAACAAATATTTCAACAATAGAATAGCACTTTAGTGTGTACAAGACATAATACCAGTAACGATTTTTGGGTGATAATTTCTCTCCTCTCAATTTATGGTTTCCTGTGGTATAAGTTTATTGCAGTTCAGTTTCTATAGACCATGCATTTTAAAACATTACAATTTTTTACATGTATGTAAAGTACGCACAAAGAAATTTGCCACAGCTTAAAAGGTCAGAACTATTTTGTCATATGCACATTATGTATAAATTGTGCATGTGTGTGGTTTTCTTATTTTTTTGTATCAAATTTAATTGAACCTCGTGCAGGAGTAATGGTCAGATGATCTATCATAGGGTTATAACCGTAATAACAAATCAAATTGAGTAAATTTGCATAAACATGCTTGTTTGTTCATTACTATACTCTGTCATCACATCGGTGGCCAATCAACAAAGATAAATCTGACTTTGTTTATCTATTTCTATATTTGGTTGAAATATTACAATCTTTTTATACTACCGCAACTAGAGGTACTGCTGGACGCAGGAGGGCCCCGCTTCAGATAAAATAATTCCTTGCAGCTATAAGACTTCCCATAAGTACGTAGAAGCCAAAATATAGCAAAATGTGTCCATGGGACACGGATGCCCCCTTCAAATATATATCAATCAATACATCAGTAAACCCATGAAAATATCAATGAACATCCTGGCAAACAGGAAGTAGTTGAGCGACGGACCTGAAAAGGGGAGACACCATACAACTCATCATGCTAAAGCTTCAGATCAAATATCAAATCATTATCTTGTACAGAAGCTGAGAAATCTTTGACGAAAAATTTTCATTTTTGACCCATGAAAATATCAATCAACATCCCGGCAAACAGGAAGTAGGTGAGCGACAGACCTGAAAAGGGGAGACACGGTACAACTCATCATGCTAAAGCTTCAGACCAAATATCAAATCATTATCTTGTACAGAAGCTGAGAAATCTTTGACGAAAAATTTTCATTTTTGACCCATGAAAATATCAACATCCCGGCAAACAGGAAGAAGGTGAGCGACGGACCTGAAAAGGGGAGACACGGTACAACTCATCATGCTAAAGCTTCAGACCAAATATCAAATCATTATCTTGTACAGAAGCTGAGAAATCTTTGACGAAAAATTTTCATTTTTGACCCATGAAAATATCAATCAACATCCCGGCAAACAGGAAGTAATGAGCGACAGTCCTGAAAAGGGGAGACACGGTACAACTCATCATGCTAAAGCTTCAGACCAAATATCAAATCATTATCTTGTACAGAAGCTGAGAAATCTTTGACGAAAAATTTTCATTTTTGACCCATGAAAATATCAATCAACCTCCCGGCAAACAGGAAGTAGATGAGCGAGGGACCTGAAAAGGGGAGACACGGTACAACTCATCATGATAAAGCTTCAGACCAAATATGAAATTATTCCCATTGGTAGAACCTGAGAAAACTTTGACGAAAATTTTTCATCTATGGTGCGGTAATGGAAAAATTCAAAGTCTCGGCAAACAGGAAGTAGTAGCACGACAGACCTGAAAATTGCTTACACGTTACAAGTCATTAATATGAAGCTGCAGACCAAATATCAAACCATTCCTATTAGTAGAAGCTGAGAAAACTTTGACGAAAATTGTAGACGGACGGACAGACGGACAGACGGACGGACGAAGTGAAAACTATAGGGCTTCCGCATCTCTCGATGCGGGGCCCTAAAAATTTTGCGAGTCGTCGTCGGCGCCCGTGGACACCTATATCTAAGCATCTAATGGACGGATCATTATGAAATTTTAACACAAGGTTCCCTGTCACAAAGGAGTCCTTTTAACGAATAAGGAAATTAGGATCCCTATCCATTTCAAAATAAGGGGCCAAAAGGGGCTAGGTTTGGTGTTTTCGCATATATTTGTTGAATAATCTGTTATACTTAAAGGATCATTTATTAAACTTTAATAAGACAAAGTTCCCTGCCACAAAGGGAAGCCCTTTAATGACCAAGAAATCTGGGGACCCTCCCGTTTTAAAATTAGGGACCAAAAAGTGCTAATTTTGGTGTTTTTGCATATATGGTTATAGAACTTTTATTTTTCGTCCTATTTTGATACAGTTTCTTTTTTTTTCGAAGCTTATTTAATGTGTCAACAGATTTGAGCTAGCATTTACCGCTCTTTGGATAAACGTTCCCATAAAGGGTAAATTTCCAAAAAGAAATATATTATAATTGTCTGATTTTGATGGCGTTTTCTTCAATAGATCCTTTATAAAGAACAAACATGGCTCTCAACTTTTAGATTTTTGATAACTTGTCTCTTCAAGGGGCTATAAGGTACCGAATGTGCCAGATTTTATGTAACTCTTACAATTTCTGAATTATAAGGGGTCAAAGGGGCTTAATTCACACTTTTTCAAAATATGTTTGTATTTTTTCCAAATTGATTTTGTTTTATCGAAGCAACTTCAGCAACTTATTAAGTCCACACAACTTTGAGCCAACACTTGCCCAAATGTAGCCCTTATGCGGTCGTATTCTGCTACGCTTTGCAGAGCCCCAATTTGTAAGTGTTATATTCTTTCCTCAAATATTATCACATGTACATTAACCAAATTCAGTGTTAAAAGGTGTTTTTTCATAGTTATTGTAGAAGAAAGGTACAAGTCTTAGACTTTATGAAACTAATATTCCAATATTCATCCCTTTTACGATTTTTTTCCTTGCATGTACAAAGCTCAAACCCTAGGTTTTTTTTGCATGAATACTCATAATGATCTGAAAAGTTATTGCATAAGGGTCCTTTACCTTTGCTAAAAAATGGTGTCCAGCAGAGATCATACTATATAAATATTTAAAATATCAACAGTTTGCTACAGAAATTTTAACAAACAACAGTTTTTGACAGTAAATTCCTTGTTATGGCATATACAATTATGTTCAGTCAAAAAGTACAAAATGTTTTAATTTTTAGATAGGATTTTTATTAGTACAACTGTATAACAATGCATTTGCCATAATTCATCTCATTGATTTTCAGGGTGAAGTTGTACAAATGTACTTTTAAAAATATTTAACTGGCTTCACCTTCTACCACATTTCAATATTTTACTATTATGTATCATCCCCCCTTTTCTCAAATAGTGAACTTATCAACAAATTTTCCAACACAGTAACACATCTGGCGCTAACATTAACTGTTTGAAACCTATATCACTTAAGATTAAGAAAAGATAAAAATTTTGGTTTTTTCACACATGAGTGTAGGACTGTAATTACTTTATTTTTTTACAGATAGAGATCATGTTACATTAAATGTACTCTAAATTTTCCCATTAGACTTTGAAAAGAAACTTGTTTTGATTGTTCTTTTAACGATAAAAAAAAATCAAAATCGGATAAAAAAATGAATTATTGACAATGAAGTTTTTAAAAAGGTACTGATCAGGAAATTTTGGTCATATGCAAGGCCACATCACAGTCCGATATGTGATTTAAATTGAAATCTAGAAAACTAACTCTCGGATCCTTTAGTTGAGGTAGAAAAGGTCTATCTGAATAGTTTATCAAGTCACAAAAAGTTATTTCCACTTTCGAAAATCATGATATTATTTCATCAGTTGGTTTGTTTTTGTATAAAATTTGAATGCTCAAATAATCTGTAAATTGTTGTTAAAGTTCCCAACTGGGGGGTGTCTTTCCTGGTGGATGTGTTAAACCACATCTAAGAATTTTATTAAGAGAACGGCTACTAATTGCTAATATTAATAAACAAATCATGCTATGTGCAAAATTCTGTATCCGCCCATCCAGACGTTTCTCCAGGAATCTAATCATAAGTTGACATATCTTCTAATCAATCGAGTACACCAGGTCCTTAATTAGGTTGACTTATACAGGGAACCTTTTTTTACAAATAAGTATTATAATTAGCTCTCACCCAACAAACTGTACATTAAACAAGGGTGCTAATCTACGTCATAGGTGTGGGAGTTATCCGTTTCTAATGTTTGTTATTATGTTCTATGAATACAAAACATGTGTAACTTCGACTGAAATTAATTTTAATGAGCTGGATGGCCATTTCGGAATTTTATTCCTCGTCAGCAGCACTAAGACCCAAACATTGGAAATCCAAAATTTTCAACAACGTTTAAATGTTATAAGTGAAACGAAATCCAAAATGAAAAGTAACGTCAAATATATAGTTAAGGTCAAAACAACTATGGAAGGAGTTCAACCTTAGGTTTTAGAAAAGGGTCATCTGACAACTTCAACCCTATGAAAACTTTTGTAGCGCTAAATGAACTGAACATTTAAGCAAGCAACAGCTTTTCTCTATCTGCTATAGTTTTCATTTTAAACTTGAACCATTCTTCTATAAGTGGTCATTCATGCGGAAAATATAGGTCACTGCCAGCATCTGAAACATGCATTGTGCTTAGCATCACTAGGTGCACATACCATACCAATATGGTTGATGTAGCACTTGTCAGTTAGAGGGAATAGACTTTAACCATTTTTCTCCACATGATCATTCTTGCAGAAAATATAGGTCACCATCCAGCATCCGAAGCATGCAATGTTCATATCATCACTAGATGCACCTACCATACCAATATGATTGATGTGGCATTTGTCAGTTAGTGCAAATTTGGAAATATGGGATTTGGGGCGGAGACAAAGACAGACAAACAGACCCGAACACTATATGCCCCTCTACTTTCGTAGATGGGACATAAAAACTGCAATTTATACCATTGTTCTATTTTTAGCTGCAGTACCCATGTTGTTTTACGAATCAAAGTCCAAACAATAGTTTTGAAGCACCCATGCCAATAAACAACTGCACAAAGTTTGGTTGCAATTGGACTTATGGTGTCAGAGGAGTTAAACAAGAGGCTCCCAGGAGCCTGAATCGCTCACCTGGTCTTGATGTCAACCCTATGAAGACTTTTGTATAGCTAAATGAGCTGAATGCTTAAGCATGAAAAAGCTTTTCTCTATCTGCAATAGTTTTGATTCTAAATAATCAAAAAACACTAGTATTTAACTTTTAAGGGGCTGTAACCCCTATAAGGGGTTATCAGACAACTTCAATCCTATAGAGACTTTTGTAGAGCTAAATGAGCTGAACATTTAAGCAAGCAACAGCTTTTCTCTATCTGCAATTGTTTTCATTCTTTAAGCCCAAAACACTATTTTTGCCTTTAAGGGGCTGGTCATCTGACAACTTTAACCCTATGGAGACTTTTATAGAGCTAAATGAGTTGATCATTAAAGCAAGCAACAGCTTTTCTTTATCTACAATAGTTTTCATTCTATAGGCCAAAACATGCAAAAACGCAATTTTTCACCTTAAAGGGGCTGTTACCCCTATAAGGGATCATCTGACAACTTTGACCATATGAAGACTTTTGAAGAGCTAAATGAGCTGAACATTTAAGCAAGCAACAGCTTTTCTCTATTTGCAATAGTTTTTATTCTATAGGCCAAAAACACTATTTTTCGCCTTAAAGGGGCCCAAACCCCTATAAAGGGTCATCTGACAACTTTGACCCCATGAAGACTTTTGTAGAGCTAAATGAGCTGAACATTTAAGCAAGCAACAGCTTTTCTCTATCTGCAATAGTTGTCATTCTATAGGCCAAAAACACTATTTTTCGCCTTTAAGGGGCTGTAACCTATATAAGGGGTCATCTGACAACTTCAACCCTACGGAGACTTTTGTAGAGCTAAAGGAGCTGAAAATTTAAGCAAGCAACAGCTTTTCTCTATCTACAATAGTTTTCATTCTATAAGTCAAAAACATGCAAAAACGCTATTTTTCACCTTTAAGGGGCTGTAATCCCTATAAGGGATCATCTGACAACTTTGACCAAATGAAGACTTTTGTAGAACTTTTGATGCTGAAGCAGTAGGGTGGCATCAGATTTCCTCTATCTCTTATACTTTTGATTTACAAGCCAAAAACAGTAGTCTGACCCCCCTGGTCTATTTTTAGTAACGGTGGCCATGTTTTTTGACGGATCAAAAATTGAAACACAAGTTTGGTGCAGGACACCCTAAAAATTATTCATACCAAGTTTCATTAAATTCTGTTCAGTAGTTTCAGGGGAGATTTTTGAAAAATTGTTAACAGACGACGACGACGACGGACGCCAAGTGATGGTAATAGCTCACATGGACCTTCGGTCCAGGTGAGTGAAAACTAGAGGGTCCCAGGAGCCTGAATCGCTCACCTGATCTCTTATGCCAAAGTTTGAATAAATTTCACAAACTTTCAAGTATACAAAGTTGCAAAACAATCCTTTCAGTGGTTTCAGAGAAGATTTTTGGAAATCAGTTTAAATTAATAGAAAAAACCAGTTAAAGGGCAATAACTCCTGTAAGGACCTTTTGATGCTGAACATGAAAAGTTGCTTCGGATTTTCTCTAATCTCTTATACTTTTCGAGTTATAAGCCAAAAACAATGGTCTAACCCCCTATTCTATTTTTAGCAATGGCGGCTAGTTGGTTGGTCGACATTTACATAATTCACAAACTTGGTAGAGGACATCCTATAGATCAAGTATACCAAGTATCAATGCAATCCCTTCAGTGGTTTCAGAGAAAAAGATTTTTGAAAATCAGTTGAAATTAATGGAAAAAGAAACATTAAAGGGAAATAACTCTTAAATGGCTGATCTTACAATATTGACTCTGAAACCATTTTTGTAGATCTGAATGAGCTTTACAATTCTGCAATGCAAACTTTTCCTCTAGCTCTAACAGTTTTCAAGATATTGTCCAAAAACTGCAAAAATGGTCAATTTTGACGATTAAAGGGCAATAACTACTATAAGGAGTCGTTTCACAATTTCGACTTAATGGAGAGATTTGTAGAGCTTTTGATGCTGAACATGGAAGGTTGCTTCGGATTTTCTCTATCTCTTATACTTTTTGAGTTATAAGCCAAAAACAATGGTCTGTCCCCCTATTCTATTTTTAGCAACAGCGGCCATGTTGGTTGGTCGACGTGTATATAATTCACAAACTTGGTAGAGGACATCCTAAAGATCATATATACCAAGTATCAATGCAATCCCTTTAGGGGTTTCAGAGAAGAAGTTTTTTGAAAATCAGTGTAAATTAATGGAAAAAAACAGTTAAAGGGGAATAACTCTTAAACGGCTGATCTGACAATTTAGACCCTGATAACATTTTTGTAGATCTCAATGAGCTTAACAATTCTGCAATGCTAACTTTTTCTCTAGCTCTAACGGTTTTCCAGATATTGTCCAAAAACTGCAAAAATGGTCAATTTTGATGATTAAAGGGCAATAACTCCTATAAGGAGTCGTTTCACAACTTTGACTCAATGGGAAGATTTGTAGAGCTTTTGATGCTGAACACGGATTGTTGCTTTGGATTTTCTCTATCTCTTATACTTTTTGAGTTATAAGCCAAAAACAATGGTCTGACCCCCTGTTCTATTTTTAGCAACGGTGGCCATGTTGGTTGGTGGACGTGTATATAATTCACAAACTTGGTAGAGGACATCCTAAAGATCATGTATACCAAGTATCAATGCAATCCCTTCAGTGGTTTCAGAGAAGAAGATCTTTGAAGAAAAGTTAACGGACGGACGGACAACGGACGATGGACGCTTAACGATGACAATAGCTCTCATGACCCTTCGGGTCAGGTGAGCTAAAAAAGTTAACGGATGACGGACAGTAGCTGGATGCCAAGTGATGGCATAGTTCCATACAACATGGCAGGCCTATACATTTTTTCCTGCAGTCGTTATATTTTGACTATTATGGTAGGCCTATTTAAGTATGACCCAAGGCAATTTTCTTCTGTGCATCCGTACTTTCAAGTGTGGTTTAGCATAGCAATTTTATGGCCGGACCACTTATGTGAGTTGCATATATAGTTTTACCATTGTTTGTCCATCCATACGTCCGTTACACTTTGGGGGTCAATGGTATTTTACCACTAGATGTACGTGGCTTGGGTAGCGATACATTACCTACTAGAAATTGGGTCACTGTGTCCAATATTTTAATCTTGAAGGACTTTGGTTAAGATCCATATAAGTTTCATGTGAGAAAAAATTTAAAGACATACAATTTGAGTTTAAGATGTACATGATTCGGATGAGTGATTTCAAAATGCAGACCAAAAACAATTTTATTCAATATCAATATGTCATTTTCCAACAAGCCTCAAGATCATTTTTGATCTAATCTGGACCCAATTTTTATAGTGGCATTGGCAACACGTCCTTGGATTACACAAATATTCAAAAGAACAGACCTTAATCCATACCTGAAGAACAGAAGTAATTTATAGACTATGACGAGGCTCCGTGTTATGTTATACAGTTGAATTAGCTATTTTTTAGTGGTCTGTATATTAGTACCTGAATTACAGAAGTAATACCAGGTATACAGAAGTCATTTAAGAATATGATGAGACTCTGTTTTATGTTTTTACAGTTGATGTAGCTTTATTGCGGTGGTCTCTTTGGTAAAGTCATGTTGAAGTGGTCTGTATCTGTTCCATACTTCAGCTAAAGATATATAAATGAACCATCCTATCTCTAGAAATTCCAAATTTCAGCTGCAGAATGTAAGTCCTTTTTCTAGAACTTCCATATTTCGGCTATATAGATGTAAAGGAAAAGTCCTATCCTAAACTATTCAAAAATTTTCGGCTAAGAAGATTTGTAATATAACATATTTAAGCTTTAGAAATGAAAAAGAGGTCTATTCTAAAAAGATTTTCTATTTTCAGGTATATGATGACCAAGTCCTGTAAAATTTCTAATGTTGAACCATAAAATCCTTTGCAAATCATCCATAAAACTTAAGTTTATAATAACATAAGTCCTATGATCTAATGGAAATTAACTTTTACTGTGCCTTTAATCTCTTTCCTACATACTGGGCAATTGTTGCAAGCAGGTGCACATTGTGCACAACAGACCAAGTGTCCACAGGGTAAAAATGTAATGCATCTCTGATTCTCACAACAAATTACACAAGCTATTTTTTCTTTAAATTCTCGATTTTGTTCTTCTAAAGTTTTTGAGTCTGAAAAAAAAATGTGACTATTAGTGATTGTAAGTGTCAAAGATATTTAAACAAGAGGCTCCCAAGAGCCTGAATCGCTCACCTGAACTACACAGATACATATATTTGTAGATATTATTGTGCTTAACCATATGCGATTTAAATTTATGAAATATCTTGGTTAGTTTTCAAGATATTGGGCTTAATAAGTGCAAATTTGGCAAAAATTAGGAAAAAGAACAATAACTCCCACATCAGCAGTCAGATCTTTTCCGAAATTTCAGGACAGGTAGATCTGAATATGCTGATCACTTTTGATTCTTGCTCAATTTTGATATCTGAAACCAGTTTTAAGTTATCAGCAAAAAAATGAAATTTGACCCTATGTTCTATTTTTAGCCATGGTGGCCATGTTTTTTACGAATCAAAAATCTGAATGATAGAGTTGTAGCATATAAGCTATCAAACAGTGTGCCATGTTAAGATGCAGTTGGTCTTATCGTTTCAGACAAGTAAGGGGAAAAGTAATGAACAATGGTAAATATTGCGCTTTAAGGGCCATAACTCCTAAAAGAAATGGTTCTACAGCTTTGACCTAAATACATGAATTGTAGATCTTGATGTGCTTCATCATATGCAATTTGAATTTTTGAAATATCTTGTATAGTTTTCAAGATATAGGGCTAAATAAGTGAAAAATTTTGAAAAAAATCCAGAAAAAGGGCAATAACTCCTATGTCGTTTGTTGGATCTTCTTGAAACTTTCAGAGCAGGTAGATCTGGAGATGCTAATCACTTTTGTCTCCCATCAGAATTTTGATATCTGTTACCGTTTTTGAGTTATTTACAAAAAACTGTAATTTGACCCCTATGTTCTATTTTAAGCCATGGAGGCCATATTGTTTGACGAATCAAAAATCCCAACGATAGAATTGTAGCGTTAATGCTATTAAACAACTGTGCCAAGTTTGGTTGAAGTTGGATGTATGGTGTCAGACAAGTTAATCTTTGAAATTCAGGGTAAAAGTAATGAAAAATGGTAAAATTTGACGCTTTAAGGGCAATAACTCCTAAAAGAAATGATTCTACTGCTTTGACCTTATTACATGAAATGTAGATCTTGATGTGCCTAATCATTTGCAATTTGAATTTTTAAAATATCTTGTATAGTTTTCAAGATATAGGGCTAAATAAGTGCAAAATTTTGAAAAAATCCAGAAAAAGGGCAATAACTCCTACATCGGTTGTTGGATCTTCTTGAAAATTTCTGGGCAGGTAGATTTTGAGGTGCTGATCGCTTTTACCCTATGCCAGAATTTTGATATCTGTTACCGTTTTTGAGTTATTTGCAAAAAACTGCAATTTACCCCTATGTTCTATTTTTAGCCATGGCGGCCATGTTTTTCAACGAATCAAAAATCCCCACGCTAGTTTTATACTACCTATGCTAATTAACAACTGTGCCAAATTTAAAAGCCATTGGACATATGGTGTTAGAGGAGTTAACGTTTGAAAAATGTTAACGACGACGGACGACGGACGACGGACGACGACGGACGACGGACGACGACGGACGCCAAGTGATGGCAATAGCTCACATGGACCTTCGGTCCAGGTGAGCTAAAAATCAGTTATGATGTTTAAAATTTCTAATCTAAGGGACAGGAGGTTCAAAAACATAAGAACAATTAAAGAAAACTTTTTACAATGAATAAAAGACAAATTATTATTACATATAAGTTTTATTCTAAAAAAATATCTAAATTATTTATTTTTATCAATCTTTCAAGTTTATTTCAAAAGTATACATGTTGATTTGTGCTAGCAATTTTTCAAAAAAATATTTTGGCTTGAGAGCAAATACTAGTATGTAAATATGCGTGTTAATAATAGCAAATTTAAACAAGTAATACTGTGAGCAAGCTCACAAAAGGATACCAACTGCTTCATATTGGACTCTGTACTGGAAAAAAAAAATCTCAAGTCCAGTTATCTCCCCTCAAGGATAATTGAGAGCAGTACGAATTCTCCATGCTGATATACAGATGATGTACTTCCTTCATGTAAAGTTTCATCAAAATCCATCAAGCAGCTTAGGAGTTGTGCTTACGGGGTCTCCCATTAAATAATGTGTCCAATTATCTCCCTTGAATTATGTCTGAATGCGATGAAAATTCTTCATGCACATCTACATATGATGTATTTCCTTCATGTAAAGTTTCATCAAAATCCATCACGCAGTTTAGGAGTTGTGCTTACGGGGTCTCCCATTAAATAATGTGTCCAATTATCTCCCTTGAATTATGTCTGATTGCGATGAAAATTCTTCATGCACATCTACATATGATGTATTTCCTTCATGTTAAGGTTCATCTGTACCTTTCGTTAAAAATAGCGAAATTTTCTACCTATTTTTTAGTATATGCAGAACAAAAACTACAAATAAAATAATAAAATAAAGCATAGCTGGACTTAGATATGGTAATTTCTGATTCAATTTCTAACAATTTTTCATTTTAAAGTCCTTAAAAATAAAGATCTCTTTTTTTTCCTGTTCATATTTTAAATTGAAAAAGGACAAACTATCCCCATTGTGCCTCTTACATAAAACGAGGTGAACACTTTTAGTTAAATCCCTTATTGAAAGTTGCATGAAATTTGAGGCCACAAGAAAGGGTGAAAGTGATATTAGCCTTAAATCGGGTGTTTTTAAAAGCGGAGAAAAAAGAGATCTCTAAAATAATGGATTTTTTCGGGAAGAATTCATAGGGAAAAGGTAAGAATTTTTAATATCTAGGTCCAGCTACACTTTATATTTCAAATTTATGTGCAGTTTTGGCTGTGCATATACTGAAAAAAGATTAAAAATAACGCCATGTTTTAAAGAAAGGTACAGATGAACCTTAAGTTTCATCAAAATCCTGCAAGCAGTTTAGGAGAAGTTGTGCTTATGAGGTCTCCCATTAAATAATGTATTTAAAAAGTCTAAGTCCAATTATCTCCCCTGAATGATGTCCAAGTGCGATGAAATTTCTTCATGCACATCTACATATGATGTACTTCCCTCATCAAGTTCATGTAAAGTTTCATCAATATCCTGCAACGGTTTAGAAGAAGTTGCGTTTACGAAGTCTCCCATTGAATAATGTATTTAAAAAGTCTAAGTCCAATTATCTCCCCTGAATGATGTCCAAGTGCAATGAAAATTCTTCATGCACATCTACATATGATGTATTTCCTTCATGTAAAGTTTCATCAAAATCCTGCAAGCGGTTTAGAAGAAGTTGCGTTTACGAAGTCTCCCATTGAATAATGTATTTAAAAAGTCTAAGTCCAATTATCTCCCCTGAATGATGTCCAAGTGCAATGAAAATTCTTCATGCACACCTACATATGATGTTCTTCCTTCATGTTAAGTTTCAACAAAATCCTGCAAGCAGTTTAGCAGAAGAAGCGCTTTAGAGTTATGTGAACAGCGGGACAGAGGGACAGAGAGGGTGTTTCTTATACCCCCCCCCCCCCAATTTTTTGTATGGGGGGTGTATAATAACTTTCAGCTGAAGAATTTTGTGCACACAAAAATGAAAATCATTACGTTTCTTACCATTAGATACTTGGACACTGCTTGTATGAGACTCAGTAGCTTGAAGTATAGGGATCATGACCTTTTCACCCTTAGATTCCATATCCATGACTAGATTAGCAATTCTTTCTGCAGTTAACCCTGGTAAACCTAGAAAGCAAACACAAATATTTTACTTGTACACATCCGTTGGTTATTTGAATACAAAAAAAAACATTGAGTTTTAAAGTAACCTGAGCTCTTTACTCTATATGTTTGTTTGCAGACATTTCTTTTTAACATTTCAAACTATTGTGACTTAAGCTTGAAAAAACATTATAGTTTTAGCATTCTGAAAACAGGTGAAGACCGATAGGTATTATTTTTCTTCATATTGAACTCTGTATTGTAAAAAAAATTCTCAAATCCAGTAATCCCCCCTTGATGATAACTTAGAGCAATACAAATTCTTCATGCACATCTACAGATGATGTACTTCCTTCATGTAAAGTTTCATCAATATCCATCAAGCGGTTTAGGAGGATTTGCGCTTACCTTGTCTTCCACTGAATTATGTATTTAAAAAGTTTAAGTCCAATTTTTTCCTCTGAATGATGCCTGAGTGCGACAACTAGAGGCTCCCAGGAGCCTGAATCGCTCACCTGATCTCTTATGCATAAGTTTGAATGAATTTCACAAACTTTCAAGTATACAAAGTTGCAAAACAATCCTTTCAGTGGTTTCAGAGAAGATTTTTGGAAATCAGTTTAAATTTATAGAAAAAACAGTTCAAGGGCAATAACTACTGTAATGACCTTTTGATGCTGAACAAGAAAATTTGCTTCCGATTTTCTTTATCTCTTTTACTTTTTGAGTTATAAGCCAAAAACAATGGTCTGACCCCTTATTCTATTTTTAGCAACGGTGGCCATGTTGGTTGGTCGACATGTATATAGTTCACAAACTTGGTAGAGGACACCCTAAAGATCATGTATATCATGTATCAATGCAATCCCTTCAGTAGTTTTAGAGAAGAAGATTTTTGAAAATCAGTGTAAATTAATGGAAATAACAGTTAAAGGGGAATAACTCTTAAACAGCTAATCTGACAAGTTAGACCCTGAAATCATTTTTGTAGATCTCAATGAGCTTTACAATTCTGCAATGCTAACTTTTCCTCTAGCTCTAACGGTTTTCAAGATATTGTCCAAAAACTGCAAAAATGGTCAATTTTGATGATTAAAGGGCATAAACTCCGATAAGGAGTCGTTTCACAACTTCGACTCAATGGAGAGATTTGTAGAGCTTTTTATGCTGACCAAGGAAGGTTGCTTCGGATTTTCTCTATCTTTTATACTTTTTGAGTTATAAGCCAAAAACAATGGTCTGACCCCCCCTATTCTATTTTTAGCAACGGCGGCCATGTTGGTTGGTCGACATGTATATAATTCACAAACTTGGTAGAGGACATCCTAAAGATCATGTATACCAAGTATCAATGCAATCCCATTTATTAGTTTTAGAGAAGAAGATTTTTGAAAATCAGTGTAAATTAATGGAAATAACAGTTAAAGGGGAATAACTCTTAAACAGCTAATCTGACAATTTAGACCCTGAAATCATTTTTGTAGATCTCAATGAGCTTTACAATTCTGCAATGCTAACTTTTCCTCTAGCTCTAACGATTTTCAAGATATTGTCCAAAAACTGCAAAAATGGTCAAATTTGATGATTAAAGGGCAATAACTCCTATAAGGAGTCGTTTCACAACCTCAACTCAATGAAGAGATTCGTAGAGCTTTTGATGCTGAACAAGGAAGGTTGCTTCGGATTTTCTCTCTCTCTTATACTTTTCGAGGTATAAGCCAAAAACAATGGTCTGACCCCCCTGTTCTATTTTTAGCAACGACGGCCATGTTGGTTGGTCGACATGTATATAATTCACAAACTTGGTAGAGGACATCCTAAAGATCATGTATACCAAGTATCATTGCAATCCCTTCAGTAGTTTTAGAGAAGAAGATTTTTGAAAATCAGTGTAAATTAATGGAAAAAACAGTTAAAGGGGAATAACTCTTAAACGGCTGATCTGACAATTTAGACCCTGAAATCATTTTTGTAGATCTCAATGAGCTAAACAATTCTGCAATGCTAACTTTTCCTCTAGCTCTAACGGTTTTCAAGATATTGTCCAAAAACTGCAAAAATGGTCAAATTTGATGATTAAAGGGCAATAACTCCTATAAGGAGTCGTTTCACAACTTCGACTCAATGGAGAGATTCGTAGAGCTTTTAATTCTGAACAGGGAAGGTTGCTTCGGATTTTCTCTATCTCTTATACTTTTTGAGTTATAAGCCAAAAACAATGGTCTGACCCCCCTGTTCTATATTTAGCAACGGCGGCCATGTTGGTTGGTCGACATGTATATAATTCACAAACTTGGTAGAGGACACCCTAAAGATCATGTATACCAAGTATCAATGCAATCCCTTCAGTGGTTTCAGAGAAGAAGATCTTTGAAGAAAAGTTAACGGACGGACGATGGACGACAGACGACGGACGACGGACGACGGACGGACGACGGACGCTTAACGATGACAATAGCTCACATGACCCTTCGGGTCAGGTGAGCTAAAAACTCTTCATTCACATCTACATATGATGTTTTTACTTCATGTAAAGTTTCATTAAAATCCTTCTAGTGGTTTGGGAGTAGTTGTGCTTAGGAAGTCTCCCATTGAATAATGTATAGGTCTCCCATTGATTAATGTATTAAAAAAGTCTAAGTCCAATTATCTCCCATGAATGATGTTTTAGTATGATGAAAATTCTTCATGCACATCTACATATGATGTAATACCTTCATTTTAAGTTTCAGCAAAATCCTTTAAGCAGTTTTGGAGGAGAAGCGCTTACCAGTTATGTCGACAGACGGATGGACAGACAGACAGACAGACAGACAGACAGGGTGTTTCCTATATACCCCAAAAACTTTGTTTGAGTGGGGTAAAATAATAGAAGTGCATTTCAGACCTACCTCCATCAAGTATAAGAATGTCTATAGCTTTTTTCACAACCCTAGGAAGGTAGCTCATTTCTACCACTTTTTGAGCAGCGTTACAAAGTAATGGGTTTTTCTCCAAAACATGTCGTGGGTAGGCTTCACCATTATCTGTTAAATCTAAAAGGGGGATTATTTAAATATAAATACTTTTTTCTATGGCACAAGCTCCTGTTATGTCCAATTACATAACTTTAAGGCAAAAATTTATCTATGCTCCTGTTACGTTCCTTCCGGGACATAATAAAATGAACATTTTGAGAGTACAGATGATAATACTCTGGCTGTAAATCAGATTATGTTAAGTTTTGGGGTTTTTTTTTTGTTAAAAACTCTTATTGTATTTTTAGATTGTAAATTATATGATTATTGTTTCACTTATTGAGATTGAAGTCTGTATGCCCATGGCCTTTGCACTCGATCCTTGACCTATGTTAACCTGGTTGGCTGAGTAAAAATCTAGCTCAGTGAGCAGTGTCTGTTTATTCTCAAGGTAGAAATGGGTGATCAATTCACCCATTTTTAAAGTTGGAAAACTTTATAAAAAATATGCCCATCTCGAACATGATATTGATATGTACCAAAGAACAAACTTTGTACAACTGTATAAGTGTAAGCGTTGAATGGTTCCAGGTTTAATAAGTTCCGGTCAGAACTTATTAGACCAGTCAAAATATTCCCACAGATACTTATAACTAGCTGATACATTCCACTGATAGTTATTTTATTCCAAAGGAACATTATAGCTGGTTAACTAATTCCGCCAGAACTTTTAGTCTGGACAAAATTTTCATATTATAATAATAACTCATATCCACACAATTAATTCAAAGAAAGTAATCTTTAATGAATTTTAAACTGATTACAAATATGAATGAGATTTCGGTGCAAGGATGGCGAAACTTTGGAGATGACTGAATTCAACATCAACCACAATCATGATGTATCAAAAGTAGCATTTGAACACTTACATCACCAGAGAAAACTTGACACCAAAACTAAAAGCGAAATAGAAAATGTGCTTAAATTTAAGCCCAACAAAAGAGTGGTACAGGACCACATCCAACAAACCTTGGGAAAAGTTGTCATTCTAAAAGACATTCACAACCTGTCCAAAAATATTTCACAAAAAAAGACAAGGACAGCAATAGTTTAAAGGCATTGCTAACAGAAATGAAGAAAGTCAAAGGTTTCTACAAAGATAATACTAGCAGTTGTCTCCCAACCTTATAAATGCACATATCAAGTCAGAACCATTGCGTTCTTTGCGTCACTACTGATGATGGTAAGCATATATACATTTTATTTTGTCCTTGTTCATGTATACTTAATGCAGATGATAATAATAATAAGATGACCAAATGTTTTACTAGATATAAGTATTAACAAACAATTGTATATATTTTTCTTTTAGAAATGATCCCTGGAGTAGGCGATATTGTCACTTCACCAAACTTGCCTGTAACAGATTCTGTAACTGATGTGTCAACTGACGTAGTCACTACTGATGATGGTAAGCATGTATACATTTTTTTATAATTCATTTATACTTTATGCAGAGGATAATGAGATGTGGAATAAGTATGTTATAAAGCCTTTAAATAAGAAACAATTATCAAACAATTGTATATCTACCGTAAATTGGGATATTTTGGATGTAGTTTTATTTTGGTTTATTTGGAGCCTAACCAAAATGTTCAAAATTAATTGAATTAATGTACTAACAAACAATTGATAGATGTGACATCATGACAAAAAAGTAAATATTGAGTAAAAAAGAATTAAAGCATTGAGTAACAATTAAAATTAAAATAAAAAAGTCTTTTTTTTATATTTCTTGATGAAAACTTATGTTTACTTTTTAAAGTAATCAGCATGAATTTAATATAATTATAGTATTTGTTTGTCAAATCATCATTAGACATCAAAAGTCTTGTTGTTAAAAGCCTAAATATACACTAATTAGCTTGGGTTTGAAAATAAACATATGCTTATTATTGTTTATACGCTCCCGAGGGGAGCGATAATGGTAGAAATGTCAATATTCTAGTTGTACTATGGGCTCAATTTTCCTTCAACATCCGGTAAACCACGCGCGGTTTCCCGGACTTTCTGCCTAACGCTTTTTTCTTTGAAAATTTCTGACGTCATTAAGCCTTCACATGAGCAAGAAAAGCTACTTTGTTTTATTTTCGAATAAGAATTTGTTTCAATTAAATTGCCCAATAAACATTTGAAAACTTATTTTAGCTTGTAAAATATTTAAGGATACGTTCAAACTTTTATCTGTTAAATCTAAAAGGGGGATTATTTAAATATAAATACTTTTTTCTATGGCACAAGCTCCTGTTATGTCCAATTACATAACTTTAAGGCAAAAATTTATCTATGCTCCTGTTACGTTCCTTCCGGGACATAATAAAATGAACATTTTGAGAGTACAGATGATAATACTCTGGCTGTAAATCAGATTATGTTAAGTTTTGGGGTTTTTTTTTTGTTAAAAACTCTTATTGTATTTTTAGATTGTAAATTATATGATTATTGTTTCACTTATTGAGATTGAAGTCTGTATGCCCATGGCCTTTGCACTCGATCCTTGACCTATGTTAACCTGGTTGGCTGAGTAAAAATCTAGCTCAGTGAGCAGTGTCTGTTTATTCTCAAGGTAGAAATGGGTGATCAATTCACCCATTTTTAAAGTTGGAAAACTTTATAAAAAATATGCCCATCTCGAACATGATATTGATATGTACCAAAGAACAAACTTTGTACAACTGTATAAGTGTAAGCGTTGAATGGTTCCAGGTTTAATAAGTTCCGGTCAGAACTTATTAGACCAGTCAAAATATTCCCACAGATACTTATAACTAGCTGATACATTCCACTGATAGTTATTTTATTCCAAAGGAACATTATAGCTGGTTAACTAATTCCGCCAGAACTTTTAGTCTGGACAAAATTTTCATATTATAATAATAACTCATATCCACACAATTAATTCAAAGAAAGTAATCTTTAATGAATTTTAAACTGATTACAAATATGAATGAGATTTCGGTGCAAGGATGGCGAAACTTTGGAGATGACTGAATTCAACATCAACCACAATCATGATGTATCAAAAGTAGCATTTGAACACTTACATCACCAGAGAAAACTTGACACCAAAACTAAAAGCGAAATAGAAAATGTGCTTAAATTTAAGCCCAACAAAAGAGTGGTACAGGACCACATCCAACAAACCTTGGGAAAAGTTGTCATTCTAAAAGACATTCACAACCTGTCCAAAAATATTTCACAAAAAAAGACAAGGACAGCAATAGTTTAAAGGCATTGCTAACAGAAATGAAGAAAGTCAAAGGTTTCTACAAAGATAATACTAGCAGTTGTCTCCCAACCTTATAAATGCACATATCAAGTCAGAACCATTGCGTTCTTTGCGTCACTACTGATGATGGTAAGCATATATACATTTTATTTTGTCCTTGTTCATGTATACTTAATGCAGATGATAATAATAATAAGATGACCAAATGTTTTACTAGATATAAGTATTAACAAACAATTGTATATATTTTTCTTTTAGAAATGATCCCTGGAGTAGGCGATATTGTCACTTCACCAAACTTGCCTGTAACAGATTCTGTAACTGATGTGTCAACTGACGTAGTCACTACTGATGATGGTAAGCATGTATACATTTTTTTATAATTCATTTATACTTTATGCAGAGGATAATGAGATGTGGAATAAGTATGTTATAAAGCCTTTAAATAAGAAACAATTATCAAACAATTGTATATCTACCGTAAATTGGGATATTTTGGATGTAGTTTTATTTTGGTTTATTTGGAGCCTAACCAAAATGTTCAAAATTAATTGAATTAATGTACTAACAAACAATTGATAGATGTGACATCATGACAAAAAAGTAAATATTGAGTAAAAAAGAATTAAAGCATTGAGTAACAATTAAAATTAAAATAAAAAAGTCTTTTTTTTATATTTCTTGATGAAAACTTATGTTTACTTTTTAAAGTAATCAGCATGAATTTAATATAATTATAGTATTTGTTTGTCAAATCATCATTAGACATCAAAAGTCTTGTTGTTAAAAGCCTAAATATACACTAATTAGCTTGGGTTTGAAAATAAACATATGCTTATTATTGTTTATACGCTCCCGAGGGGAGCGATAATGGTAGAAATGTCAATATTCTAGTTGTACTATGGGCTCAATTTTCCTTCAACATCCGGTAAACCACGCGCGGTTTCCCGGACTTTCTGCCTAACGCTTTTTTCTTTGAAAATTTCTGACGTCATTAAGCCTTCACATGAGCAAGAAAAGCTACTTTGTTTTATTTTCGAATAAGAATTTGTTTCAATTAAATTGCCCAATAAACATTTGAAAACTTATTTTAGCTTGTAAAATATTTAAGGATACGTTCAAACTTCGGGAGAGTCACAGGTTTAACCTGCGTCATCTTAATAAGATGACCAAATATTTTACTAGATATAAGTATTAACAAACAATTGTATATATTTTTCTATTAGAAATGATCCCTGGAGTAGGCGATATTGTCACTTCACCAAACTTGCCTGTAACAGATTCTGTAACTGATGTGTCAACTGACGTAGTCACTACTGATGATGGTAAGCATGTATACATTTTTTTATAATTCATTTATACTTTATGCAGAGGATAATGAGATGTGGAATAAGTATGTTATAAAGCCTTTAAATAAGAAACAATTATCAAACAATTGAATATCTACCGTAAATTGGGATATTTTGGATGTAGTTTTATTTTGGTTTATTTGGAGCCTAACCAAAATGTTCAAAATTAATTGAATTAATGTACTAACAAACAATTGATAGATGTGACATCATGACAAAAAAGTAAATATTGAGTAAAAAAGAATTAAAGCATTGAGTAACAATTAAAATTAAAATAAAAAAGTCTTTTTTTTATATTTCTTGATGAAAACTTATGTTTACTTTTTAAAGTAATCAGCATGAATTTAATATAATTATAGTATTTGTTTGTCAAATCATCATTAGACATCAAAAGTCTTGTTGTTAAAAGCCTAAATATACACTAATTAGCTTGGGTTTGAAAATAAACATATGCTTATTATTGTTTATACGCTCCCGAGGGGAGCGATAATGGTAGAAATGTCAATATTCTAGTTGTACTATGGGCTCAATTTTCCTTCAACATCCGGTAAACCACGCGCGGTTTCCCGGACTTTCTGCCTAACGCTTTTTTCTTTGAAAATTTCTGACGTCATTAAGCCTTCACATGAGCAAGAAAAGCTACTTTGTTTTATTTTCGAATAAGAATTTGTTTCAATTAAATTGCCCAATAAACATTTGAAAACTTATTTTAGCTTGTAAAATATTTAAGGATACGTTCAAACTTCGGGAGAGTCACAGGTTTAACCTGCGTCATCTTAATAAGATGACCAAATATTTTACTAGATATAAGTATTAACAAACAATTGTATATATTTTTCTTTTAGAAATGATCCCTGGAGTAGGCGATATTGTCACTTCACCAAACTTGCCTGTTACAGATTATGTAACTGATGTGTCAACTGACGTAGTCACTACTGATGATGGTAAGCATGTATACATTTTTTTTATAATTCATTTATACTTTATGCAGAGGATAATGAGATGTGGAATAAGTATGTTATAAAGCCTTTAAATAAGAAAGAATTATCAAACAATTGTATATCTACCGTAAATTGGGATATTTTGGATGTAGTTTTATTTTAGTTTATTTGGAGCCTAACCAAAATGTGTCAAAATTAATTGAATTAATGTACTAACAAACAATTGATAGATGTGACATCTTGACAAAAAAGTAAATATTGAGTAAAAAAGAAACAAAGTATTGAGTAACAATTAAAATTAAAATAAAAAAGCCTTTTTTTTATATTTCTTGATGAAAACTTATGTTTACTTTTTAAAGTAATCAGCATGAATTTAATATAATTATAGTATTTGTTTGTCAAATCATCATTAGACATCAAAAGTCTTGTTGTTAAAAGCCTAAATATACACTAATTAGCTTGGGTTTGAAAATAAACAGATGCTTATTATTGTTTAAGAGTAGAATTGTCAATATAAATTCAACTTAATTATCATTGTATAGATGATGTGAAGTATAATGTATTAAGGAAGAAAAAAAAATTTCCAGAGCACCAAAATAATACACACCAAAAATGAACATGACCATTTTGATCTAAAACCACCAAAATATCCCAATTTACGGTATTTTTTTTCCTTTTCAGAAATGATCACTGGTTCATCAATTGGAGTAGGCAATATTGTCACTTTACCAAACTTGCCTGTAATAGATTCTGTAACTGATGCGTCAACTGGTGCTAGAGTAGATACAACCGATGATGGTAAGCAAACATTTTCAAATTTCTTCTACATTTACGATTATTATTACTCTTTAATGTTTCATAGTCATTAATTTTCCTTAATATATCATTTTCAGGTTTCTTCGCCGGTGAGGAGCTCTGTGATCAATTACATTTGTCCCCTAAAATGGTTAAGAGGGGCCGACCAAAGGGAGCCGAAACAACGGATGTTGACCTGCCCAAGAAAAGAAAAGGGACCACACCTATTCCTTTTATGAAGAAGACTCCTGCAGAAAAAGAATTAGGTAATCTTTATTTCATTTTTGTACCTTAAATTTGTGTTATAATATTATTCTGTATTTAACTAAAAATATATGGTAACCTTTTATTTTCTTTCTTTCAGCTATGTTGGAATGGACCACAAAAGTAAAAGAGATGCCTTCCAAGTTATTGACTGTTGGAGCTTTAAAATCAGTCGATGATATTTCACTAAAAATGCTTGATGAAAATATAAACATCAACCGAATCAAAAAAGCATTTCAGATCTGATGGGTGGGATGTTCTAAAAGAAAACATTTTGAAAAGAAGAGAACAGGCACAGTTCGACTGTTCCTGTTGTAACAGACTTACATGCCTTTGACTGTATTGCGTGTGACGTTTGCCTTAACTGGTATTACCTTAAATGCGTTGCTTTGAAAATGTTCCTGAAAAAAGCATATTGGACATGCAGAGCATGCTATAAGAACTGACTAATTGTGTACTTAATTAATTCAAAATTAATAACTTGACGGAATTTCATATACAAGCTCATTTAATGATATATACTATTGTTTAATTGTGTTTTGATAAAGTATAATATTGATTTTTATTATTATTACTTAAAATTACGATGTATATTCATAATTAAAAATACTTATCCTAAACGTTATTAAAAATAATTTTTTAAATGTAACTTTAAGGTTTAAATTCTACAGTTACGTTGATAAATCAATATTTGATTCTTCCCCCCATCCGTAATGGGTCCGGAATTTACTATGTCCCGGAAGGAACGTAACAGGAGCATAGATAAATTTTCTACTTAATTACATAATTGGACGTAACAGGAGCTTGTGCCTTTTTCTATTGACAGCAACACAAAACATTGCAAAATGAACTAGTACTCTCTAGAATTTTTCCTTGTAAAGGGCCATGTTAGGGTATACTTTATAGCATGTATATTTTCAAAAGACAAATGCTTTCAAACAAAATGAAATTAAATTCATTATTAAGTGCATAAGGCAAACTGTAAGCACAAAATTTGGAAGTGTCTATACAAACAACTCCTTTCTAAAATTACCTGAATATCCTACAGCTCCATCTAATTCACCCCAATCTCTTGTCTCTGATTGTTCTAATGCCTCTTCCTATAAATAAATTAAAATTTTAAGTAAAAGCTTTCAATAATCATGTTTACAAAAAAAAGGTTTTTAATTTGAATATGCTGTTTTTAGAGTTTTTCTTATTTAATTTAATAGTCTATTTGCCAATAAGCTCCAGATTTTTATTCCGGAATCTATTTAATTTTTCTTTGTATTAGCGCTATGGAAAATGCCATGGTTATCGATTGGCAAACACAGGACAAGTCTTGGACTTTATCGTTGATGACTACAATAATCTAATGCGATTGATTGAATTATTAGAACCCTTTTAACTTTTTTTACTCAGGTCGGGTTAAACAGTGAGGCATAATTTTTTGAAATACGGTGTCAAAAACATTTTAATGCCGGTAAGTTTTTCAGATTTTAAGGTAGATTATCATAGTCATAAAGGAAAAAGTCCGAGACTTGTCCGGTATGTATGCCATTCGGTAACTACTGCGTTTTTCTTAGTGCTAATACAAAGAAAAATTAAATCGATTCCGAAATAAAAATCCGAAGCTAATTGGCAAATGGACTATTCTCACTCACATTTATACATTGAAAATGCCTATTATCCAGTGGCGTAACACAATGTAAGCAGTATTTGCTTCCATTTCAATTTCGCAAAACAAAATAATAATAACAAAATAAATGAAATGATGTCCCGACATGAATTCAAAAATTTATAGTACTTTACTGCTTCCCCAGTTGGCCTATGCCCTTAGTCTCCATCCCACTTCTTACTGCATCATTATTTCGTGCTCATTCTATCACCCATTTATGTCCATCTCCCTGTTCGCTTCTTGTGATTAAAAATAACCAATATATTTTTGAACATAAACTTCAACCATTCATTTCATTCATTGCCTATTATCTTTGCTGTTTTATACGGATATGTAAATGACTGGTAACGTATATATGCAAAGTTTTGGTAAGTTGCTTCAGTGCAGTTAATGGTACTTGTTAATTGGCTATTGCTTTAATCCTAAGCATTGCTATTTCTGCTATAACAGTGGAGAGGAACACAAAATAAATGATTAAATGAAATTGAAACGATGAGCTGCTGACAAGCGAGAAAAAGACAATAACAGGGTGCTCCGACTCAAGTCAGCTCAGGCTTAATGCTGTAACCAGTCCGCCCGTTCTTTTGCCTAGAAATCTAAACCCAAAAGGAGTGAATGTGATAGTTTTTTTTTGCATGTGTTGTTTAATTTTACATAATTGGAAAAATTAAATAAATGAAAGTGAAATGAAGGCTTTTTTTTTACGAGTTCATACAAAAACTTTTTGATATTTAGAAAGATTTTGAAGTGCCTTCCCCGCCCAAAGCATTCGTGAGCTCTAAGAGAGGGAGGTTTATCCCGTTGGACCCTTGCACGGATCCATGGAAAGGCATATTGGGAATACGCCCCCTTTAAAACTGCCAAAACCCAAGCTTATTGCACAAAATCCACGTAAAAAAAAAACACATTGAAAAAAAATCACGCCTCGCTTTGCTGGCCTTACACAAAACTTTCCTCCGCTGAATACAACTTCACTTCCATTTTGATATGGGCTAGTTACGCCACTGTTATAGATAAGTCAAATTTCATTTCAAACAAGAGTTGACACTAAAGTATGTTTCGCCTGTCGGCACCATCACAGAACTCATTAAAGGTCTAGCTCTGGGCCTTCAGAAAAGTTAAGGACAAGGTCATGTGACAGATGAAAGAATTCCATTTAACCATCACAAAAATGTCTGAAGTGTGTTCTAGATACCATAGTTATTGAGAAACAATGAAAAAAGACCAACATTCACTAGTCATTCAACCATGAAAATGGGATCAAGGTCACATTACATGGTGACATAAGTTATGTATACCATAATCCCCAAATATCAGATGCCTAGCTATAATATTATACATTGTACTTTTCACTTAAGTCATTTTACACACAAAAATCATCTAAGTTCACCAAGTTACTGAACCATGAAAATGGGGTCAGGGTCACACAACATGGTGCCAGTTGCGTAGACCATAACCCCAACTGTCTGTATACCAAATATCAGATGCCTAGCTATTAAACTTTTCTTGTAATTCCTGAAAAAAAATTCTAAGTTCACAGAGTCGCTGAACCATGAAATTGGGGTCAGGATCTCAGAACACGGTGCCAGTTGCGTAGACCATAACCCCAACTGTCTGTATACAAAATATCAGATGCCTAGCTATTATACTTTTCTGGTAATTCATTTTCCATAAAAGTCTTACAAAAAAGTTTACGCTGTCGCCGCCGCCGCCAGAAAGTAATACCTATGTCTCGCCTTCAGCCACTAAAGTTGCAGGCAAGACAAAAACCTTCTTCTCTTAGGTTTTGTGTGAGTAATCAGTATGAAAGTTTTCATTCTGTTTATTAGGTGAAGTTGTCAAGTCACTACAATAAATGCCTGTTAAAGAGGCATCTCCTGTCTACAGCTGCATCATAGGATTTGTGGCCATTATGTGAATCATTAGGTTGATATTAATCATGTTAATCCTCTTACAATTTTCTACTCTCAAATATTGGTTCTGAGGTGAATTTTTGTGGTTCTCTAATTTTGATTCACTGCATACTTTTTTTTTATGAGCATGTGCATATACATGTATATATAATGTAAATTAACATTAACATGTATATGAATCGTAAATGTAACATAACTTTTCCTTGTGTCTACATTAATTTGTAGATGTAGCAAATATTTTTCCAGCATGTCCTTGTTCAGCATGTTCATGGCTTTATGTTATAACCAGAAAATGTTGAGTTGATCGTACATTTATAATTCATATAAATGTGCATGCATTCATTAGTCCATACCAATTGGATTTTTTTCACAGCTTCTTGTACAGCGTCGACAAAGGCTTTGCCCTTTTTATTTAACATATACTGACAGGATGGAGACCATCTAACATGTTCTACATAAGGATCGTCATCATCTTCCCAATTTCTTAAACCAATACCACAATGAAAGCACCTAACAAAATCTTGATTACCTGAAATAGAAATTGTAATTTGTATTCATGTTGTAAAAAGTGTGTGAATGTAACAGAGTCGACTGGAAGAAGATTTTTTATTATGTACATCATGTACAGCTGACTTTCTACTTGTAACAAGTATTAAATAAAACTGGAATTCAATATGAAAATAAGAAAACCTATTAAATTTGGCCTTTTTTAATGATCAGATGTTGGCACTTTATTTTCATCAAGTTATAGCTAATCAAATGTTCCATTCCCCCAAACTGAACAGGAGTACATCAAGGTACTTTGGAGTACTGGTGCTTAATCTATCTATAGAATGTTGTAATAATAGAAGTTAATCTTTTTGTTCACTTAACTCGCACATTCATTGAAAATGAAAACTACTCATAGGTAGATGATTTTTACCTGAAGGAAAACAAAAAGCTAAATAAGCTGAACATGTAAGCAAGCAATAGCTTTTCTCTTTTAGCAATGTTTTCAATCTGTAGGCCAAAAACAGTATTTTTGCCTTTAAGGGGCTGTTACCCCTATAAGAGGTCATCTGACAACTTCAACCCTATGCAGACTTTTGTAGAACTCAATGAGCTAAACACTTAAGCAAGCAACAGCTAGTTTTCATTCTATAGGCAAAAACACACTATTTTTTGCCTTTATGGGGCCATAACCCCAATAAGGGGTCATCTGACAACTTTGACCCTATAGAGACTTTTGTAGAGCTAAATTAAATGAACTGAACATTTAAGCGAGCAACAGCTAAAAAACTCCTATCTCCAAAAGATAATTGCTTATATCTATGATTGTTGCAACAAAATAATATTGTAACACATTCAATGGGAGGATTAAGTACGGGTACTCCAAAGTACCTTGGTGAGTCCCTGTTCAGCTTGGGGTAATTAATCATTTTATTCGCTATAAGATTTGAAGCCTAGCTGTACCAACCCCATGCATGCATGGGGTTAGTGGACCTTAGTCCATGTATGCATGGGGTTAGTGCAGCTTGTGTACACACATTTTAACTAGTTAAATAAGCTGTATATATAAAGAGAGAGGATTTTTTTATTAACATATATATTGAAGAATATCAAGAAAACAAAAATTGAATTTATTAAGGAGGAACATAAACAAGTGTGGCCACTAAAAGTATGTCTCGCCTGCCGGCACCATCACTAAAATCAACTACCTAAGCTTTCATTTCTTAATATAAACACAAAAAGTGTCTGTATACCTAAAAACAGATGCCTAGTTATTATACTATTCAAGCAATCCATTGTCCACACAAGTATTACAAAAAGTTTTCTGTCTGAAAAAAAGACCTAAGTTCACAGAGTCACTGGAGCGTAAAAATGAGGTCATGGTCACATGGCATGGTGACAGTTGCGTTGTCCATAACCGCAACTGTCTGTATACCAAATATCAGATGCCTAGCTATTATACTTTTCAAGCAATTGATCGTCCACAAAAGTCTTACAAAAATGTTTATGGCCTGAAAAAAAACCTAAGTTCACAGAATCACTGGAGCGTGAAAATGGGGTCAGGGTCAAACGGCATGGCGACAGTTGCGTAGACCATACCCTCAACTGTCTGTATACCAAATATCAGATGCCTAGCTATTATACTTTTCAAGCAATTGATCGTCCACAAAAGTCTTACAAAAATGTTTATGGCCTGAAAAAAAACCTAAGTTCACAGAATCACTGGAGCGTGAAAATGGGGTCAGGGTCAAACGGCATGGCGACAGTTGCGTAGACCATACCCTCAACTGTCTGTATACCAAATATCAGATGCCTAGCTATTATACTTTTCAAGCAATTCATCGTCCATAAAAGTCTTACAAAAAAGTTTACGCCGCCGCCGCCGTCGCCGGAAAGTAATACCTATGTCTCGCCTTCCGCGACTATTCGTCGCAGGCGAGACAAAAATATGTACATATTTGAAATTGACAAAAATACAATGCTAATGTCAGATCATAAGCATTTTTTTAAGATCAAATTCTGTAGGTTTTATTATTTTTTTCAAATTGAATTCCAGTTTTATTTTTGTTTTGTAAAAAAAATATAATTTCCCTGTTAAATAAATACAGCCTTACCACAAATGTACCATGCTTAATACAGGTATCAGTACAATGTACTTAAAAAAACACTTGATGTACTTGACATACAATACATTTAGGTTTTTTATTACTTTTAAACTATTTTTAATTCCTTCCTTGCTGTTTAAATGGAATTCAATTGCAAGAGGGAGGAGAAATTGAAAGTTTATGGTCAACATGTATTTGTAAACAGTCGACATTTGGGCTAAAGCATAATTGGACACAACAAATTCTACATGGGTAGTCACATCTTCTTCAAAATTTCAGGGCAGGTACATTTTGAGGTTCTAAACACTTTAGCCTCCCAATCAGAATTTTGATCTCTGTCACCATTTTTGAGTTATTTGCAAAAATTGCAATTTACCCCCTATGTTCTTTTTTTAGCCATGGTGGCCATGATTTTAATTTTTACAAATCGAAAAATCCAAACAACAATTTTGTTGCACTCATGCAAAGGAAGAACTATACAAAGTTTGGTTGCAATTAAATAAAGGTAATAACAAAACTACCGAACTTGAATGATCAATCTCATAGTCCAGAGAAAATGACAAAAACGAATCAGTCATACCGGAGAACTGGTGGATCGCAATGGTCCTGACTTGGTACAGGCATTTCAAACGAAATGGTGGGTTAAACCAGGTTTTATGGCGCCAAACTTATGGTGTTAGAGGAATTAATGATTTCAATTCAATAATAAAGGACGCAAAAATGGTCAATTTTGACGTTCTAGGGGAAATAACTCCTAAAAGAAACGAACCTACAACTTCGATCCTGTTATAAATTGTGTAGATCTATCTTTGTGTGCCTTACAATATGCAATTTAAATTTTTCAAATATTCTTTACAGTTTCTAAGATATTTAGCTTAATTTGTTCAAAATTTGTAAAAGAATGCAGAAAAAGAGAAATAACTCCTACATATTTGGATCTTCTTCAAAATTTCAGGGCAGGTAGAGCTAGTTGAGGTGCTGAACACATTTGCCAAGCCAGAATTTTAATATCTGTCACAGTTTTTGAGTTATTTGCATAAAACTGCAATTTACCCCCTATGTTCTATTTTTAGCCATGGCGGCCATGTTTTTTTTTAGTAGCAGATATACTAATGAACAATTGTACCAAGTATCAATTGGAGTTATGGTGTTAGAGGAGTTAATATTAAAAACAAAAGAATATGGAATATGTGCCAGAAAGACACGATCAACATAATATGTTTGAAAGTTTACGCACAGACGGACGACAGAAAGACGAGGGAGTCCAAGTGATGATAATAGCTCACATGATCCTTCGAGTCAGGTGAGCTAAAAACTATAATGTAAGTTCAAGTATGCACTATGATGCACTTGACTTTAAATCAAATTTTGCATTCTTTATTTGTATACTTCATTACCTATTTATAATTGTTATTGTTCTACTATTTCATATTTTCATATCAATGCATGTGAAATTTATGTCAAAATAAAAGCAGGTCTGCTTATCATCTTGGATAGCCAAATTACAAGTAAGATTTTAAACAAAAGTTATTCAAGATCAAAGAAACTGACACTTGTATCCATTTCACATGTTTTTTACCTGTGTCACGCAAAGCAGAAGCAGGTCTACTCTCTAGTAGTTGGGTCACTCCGTCCATCTGTCAATACGTCACGCTATAAGGGTTACTGTCAGTAACCTGTCTTGTGTAATCTGAATCTCAAAAACCAATCACTAAATCTTTCTGGAATTTTACACAGTGATTATAGATATATTGATAATGTGCACCTTCCCTTTTAGAAATAAGGGCCCTGAAGGGGAAACAAGTGACTTTTTTATTTGTTGCCACAGTAACTTTTGTTCTGGTTGACCAAATGCTATGTAACTTTAACAGTAATGTAACTTACAACAAGAGGCTCCCAGGACCCTGAATCGCTCACCTGGTCTTGATGTCCACCCTATAAAGACTTTTCTAGAGCTAAATGAGCTGAACATTTAAGCAAGTAACAGCTTTTCTCTATCTCCTATAGTTTTCATTCTTTAGCCATAGGCCCAAACCATGAAAAAACATTATTTTAAGGGCCATATCCCCTATAAGGGGTCATCTGACAACTTTGACCCTATGAAAACTTTTGTAGAGCTAAATAAACTGAACATTTAAGCAAGCAACAGCTTCTCTCTATCTGCTAAAGTTTTCATTCTATAGGCCAAAAACATGAAAGAACGTTATTTTAAGGGTTGTAACCCCTATAAGGGGACATTTGACAACTTCGACCCTAGGGAGCAGGGTTGGCAAAGTATTGACCGCTCGGGTTTTCCCGGGCTGGGCAATACCCTTAAAATCATCAAAGTGGGCAATACTGGGTAATAAGAATTTATTCATTAAAAAAATCCTACTTAATAGTATCATATGCTTCAAAATTTTTCCTCATCTACAAAATTCATAGATTATTTAAATTTGTATTTGACATTACTTTTCATGCATTTATACTTTCAATAATTTGTATATTTGCACTACTTTTTTGCTATAATTTTTTTCACTGTCATTACAATTTTGACAATCACGACAATGCATAATGTTTAATCTATGCTAATTATAAAACAAAACAGAATTGTGAAACCATAAACATGATAAGATTAAATAAGGATTAGTAATCAAACATCATATTTGTCTAATTGTTAAGGGCGAACTCGATTTGCGCCAAAAACGAATCTAACTGCGCCACAATCAAATTGCGCCAGTACTCTAATTGCGCCACTATCTTTGGACTACCCTAGGTAGAAACTGCGCCAATGAAAATATTGCTAACAACCGGTAAGCACAGGTTAGAAGACAAAGAAAAAAAAATGACTTCCCTCTGGCACAACTAGGGCCAAGGACTTAGCATGTCAATAAAACTCTGGTAAAACTAGTGCCAAGGATGGTAGATTTCAATTAAAAAACTGAGTAGGCTGATATTTATAACTTAGAGCGCTCACATAGTCTAATGTCTTTCCTTGAGATTTCACCTGCTGTGTATTTCTGATACCTCTCGATAGCAAAAGATTCTCGATCGGAATCATGACGACTTCTTAGAGCTTCAGTGTCGGTGCTTCTGATTTTGATGTATGTTGTGGCCTGTAACTTTTATATTGTATCTAAAAATACAAACATTGACGGATGGGAGGAATAAAATTGTTCATTGTAATGGCAATGAAAAGCCTCAGGCCCATTTGTTATCTGCCATTTTACTCGACCACTTGTTATACCATATTCCCAAGTCAAGGTTTTCTGATGCACTTCGCTGGGGAGCGAAGTGGATCAGAAAACCTTGACTTGTGAAGAAGTGGATCAGAAAACCTTGACTTGGGAAGAAGTGGATCAGAAAACCTTGACTTGGGAAGATGGTTAGATACTGATCATGATCAATACTCATGTGAATATTTTTCTTCAGTAAAGGTTAATTGCTTAAGGATCATTTTGCAGGTAAAAATACAAATATTCATACAGGTAAGGGTGGCGCTATTAGATTCTGTTTACTGGCGCAGTTAGAGTATTGGCGGAATTCATTTGTGGCGCAGTTCTATCTTTCAAAATACCCAATTGGCGCAAATTGATTCCGGCCATTGTTAAAAGGTTCACCTTGTTAATAGGTAGGGCTTGTGTATTTATAAGAATGAGACATACATGCATTAAAAAAACATTGAACTTGTATAAGGCCATATCAGGTTATTTATAGATCATTTTGCATTTCTATACATGGAAAATTTATCACATATACTACATGTATATCTTTTTGATTAAATTTTAATCTTTCACTCTCTTAATCTGTTTTTAATAATGTTTTGTTTAGATTTTACTAAAAAGTGTACATACACATCTTAATACTGACGAAGAAGTAAGAAAACTGGTTATGAAAAGATCAGTGACACCATCAGAAGAAGACGGTGGAAGTGACCAAGACACGTGCTCATGATCAGGATGGAGAACAACAGGCATGTAAAAATAGCCCTCACATGGACTCCAGTTGGTAAAAGCAAGAGAGGGTGTTCAAAAAAGACCTGGAGGAGGACTATATAAAAAGAAAGGAAAGAACTTTCTTCCGTAAATGACTCTTTTCAGTGTGAGATGACCAGGTTGAGATGCGAGCACGTGCAGCGATCTCACACTGGTCAATTAACCAATTATAACCATCGGTACTGCATGATAAAAAAAAAACAGCAATGATCTTTCACTCGTGATAGAATTTATTGGGTCTTTTGACTCGTTCCGCTGCGCTCCACTCACATAAAGACTGAAAAATTCTATCACTAGTGAAAGATCAGCCGGTCATTTCCAAGAACTTATGTAAGAACCTATAAGTCTTCAGCACCTGCAGTAACAAGAGTGGAATCAGATAGAGAAACTTTTAATGGCCTGATTCTCTTCAATGTTTGTTCTTGTCAAAAGCGGATACAAAATTGAAAACTAATTTTTGCCACCCCCCTCTATTTCTTAATATAAAATTGAGCGGGGATATTGAAATGATATAAGTATGATATTGTAAGTAAAATATTTTTGCATTAAAATCTAATGAATTCCTTGTAAAATGTGGGAGGAAAGTCCACATAAGAAGGCATGTGTCAAAAACTTTTGTCCGTCCACCATAGGCTGCATGTGTCCAGAGCAATCAACTATCCATATTAATATTAGGCCTAAAACGTACAGGGTTCAGGGTGTTGTGGTCGTATCATGCTGCACTTAGCAAAAGCTTTTTATCTAGGAATAGATTCGATAAGCTTGCATATATATCATGTATATCGGTACAATGTTTAGGGTACATTAAATTAGTATATAAACCTACTTATTGCAAAGAATCCAGCATCACTCATTTGTTGTGGGGTCTTGATCTCACTTGTAGAATATGCAAACGATTGTATTCTTTTCACTTTATCTTTATAATCCGAGTATTTAGAATTTTTTAACTCTACTGGAAAATTAAATTTACTAGGCTTAATGTCATCCACTTTTGGTCTATTAAAATACATAGTTTGTTGGGGCACTTCAGTATTATTTAACGTATGACAATCTATATTTGGTAGGTCTGATGAAATAGGTATATTAGGTTGCAAAAACACATTGGATCTAAAATAAGAAGTCGCTTCAGCACTCGAAATAGTATCATTTCCATTGGAACTGTGTGAAAAAAAATGTCCAACACAATCTGCTTGGTTCGAATCTCTAGACTGAGAGGTGAAAACAGATGGTAATGACCCCAATTCCATGTTGGAAGTCAATATTGAATCATTTCTTGAAATTTGTTGAAAAGAACTTCTACCACTTTCATTTGCCCTGTGGTAAGCAATTCCGCTGACCAAAATGTTTTGCATTGGTAGTTGATAATACATTGGTAGTTGATATTGCCCTGATTTTATGGTAACCACAGTACTAGTGTTATCATTTTATATGCATTCCTTGTGGAGGGGCCCCTAGTCTTTTTTGTAGCTACTGCTAAAACCTGGAAGGCGGTCCCGTACTTTCCCAGAAGTAAAAAATGTCGGAAATGTTCCGAATTTGTTTTGCATTTTATTATTTTTATTTTGGAAAACATGGTCAATAAAATGTTTTAGGGAACATGATGGTAATTGCTTCCCCTTTATAATCAAACAACTATTTCCAGTCTTTCAACCTTTCCATGAAGAGTGTTTGATGTAAATAAAATTAAATCTATATGGTGTAACCTTTTTCCCATTGAATAAGTGGTGTCAAATCATATGTTGACCGCCTTTTGAGAGAGCTGTTGAATGCCGAGTTCAGCTGGCGGATGTTTACATTCAATTTTCTCCGGTGTTAATGAAAATTTCATCCTTGTTTGAAAAATCACCAAAAAAAATTATCCATCATGTGGAAAATTTTATTCTTATTTTATTAAACTACATCCATTTAAAAACTTGAAAACATACATTGATGTTCCAGTGTTGATATTATAATCCAATCACAGTCCAGCAAAGTTTTAATATCTAGCTTCAAGCTCTGTCACAGTCTGACTTCCGGTTGCGCAATACTTAATTCCTGTCATGTTACCTATACTGTTAGGCCTGCATGATATTTGTTCGCGAAACACTTTTTTCTTGTACTTTAATCTGTTTTTAAGAATAACGAAAAGTTTTCAAATCTTTGTACCTCTTTTTTAACTCCCTGTGGTGATTTAAGAATGTCTACTGTTCGGCTGCGGCCAACGATGAAAATCCTACAAAATATAACAACGCACAATGTCTAAATAAGCAAAATTTTAGGCAATGTTTTCTATTCTTATCTTTTTAGTAGGAAAGATACATAGTATTGCTACTTATTTTCCACATTGAGCAGTTGAATGGGAATTTATTCTAAACAGAGAAAAGGAATGAAAATTGTGTACCTAGAAAATTGGCCGTCTAAAATATTTTTAACTGCCACGTCGCAATATCTAAATAAAGAAAAATGAACATAAATATTTCAACACGTTATACAGAATTTGATAGAAATTTACCTGCGTATGAGCAAGAATGCTTTATAAACCATAGTTGAAGCCTATCATTGATCCATAATTTTTCTTCCCTCTTATGCATTCATGGCGCAAATGTTGATTCTGGTGCTAAGTCCATAGCTGTTGAAAAAAATAATGAAATCAATGAAAGGTTTGTTCAGCTTTTGTGAGTAGGGCTTTACTAAATGACTTATTCAGTAAGTACGGCAAGTAATTTAGATAAGAAGAGACACACAGAAGACAAATAATGTGACTGCGGCATAAAATTCCATTGAAATCAATGTATTTTTCAAAATGTGTTTTATTTGAGCCCAAAAACAGAAATACTAAGTGATGGTGTGACTCTGGACTTCAATTAGACTTGATATGAATAAATAAGACCAAAACAAGTGGATATAAAAAGCTTGAGTTAAGAAAACACAGAAACATAATTTTGGCTATAGGGAACATGATGGTAATTGCTTCCCCTTTATAATCAAACAACTATTTCCAGTCTTTCAACCTTTCCATGAAGAGTGTTTGATGTAAATAAAATTAAATCTATATGGTGTAACCTTTTTCCCATTGAATAAGTGGTGTCAAATCATATGTTGACCGCCTTTTGAGAGAGCTGTTGAATGCCGAGTTCAGCTGGCGGATGTTTACATTCAATTTTCTCCGGTGTTAATGAAAATTTCATCCTTGTTTGAAAAATCACCAAAAAAAATTATCCATCATGTGGAAAATTTTATTCTTATTTTATTAAACTACATCCATTTAAAAACTTGAAAACATACATTGATGTTCCAGTGTTGATATTATAATCCAATCACAGTCCAGCAAAGTTTTAATATCTAGCTTCAAGCTCTGTCACAGTCTGACTTCCGGTTGCGCAATACTTAATTCCTGTCATGTTACCTTTAAATAGAGAGAATAAAGCCTAATAAGAAAAGAATAATTTAGAAATGATTTTGTAGCGATGTTCCTTCACAAAACGGACCGTGCTTGCGTTCGACATTCAAACCCAGGGTGCCCCAGGTAGGAAAAATGTAGCTCACTGGGGCAGAACGAGAACAATACAATACAATACAATACTTTTATTGTCCAATTTGGGGCCCTTGTGGGCATACAGATTCAATGTACAGAACAGAACAGATTTTTTATTGACCAATTAAAGGTGCCCGTTACAGGCAGAATGAATTACAATTCAATTATACATAAGAAACATAAAAATAAATCATAATAAACAAACAAAAAAGTTTCATTTTAAGATAATTGTAGTCATTATAAGAACATATACATGAATATATCTATATATAAGGTAATGAGGATATCCAGTAAGCAAACATGTGATTCTCCCGCCCGGAGACGAAATCTCCCGACTTTTTATCCATCTCCCGTTCTCCCGACTTTTTGTGTAATCTCCCGCTTTTTCAAGACATGGCAAAATTTAATTTTCTAGATATTTTAATTGATCAGTCATAAAACATTTCCGGTGTTTTAGGGTTTGTCAATTAGGTAGACGTTAAATTACAGTACACCAAGAGACATACTGTGACTGATCACCGTGATAGTGGTACACCACTCTTAGAGACATAACAAATATCTTTTTTGTTGTTAAAGATATTTGTTATGTCTCTAAGAGTGATGTACCACTATCACGGTGTTCAGTCACGGTATGTCTCTTGGTGTACTGTAACAGGTATAGGTGTTAATTAAAAGTTTACTGCCATAATTGACCCGATGATTGTATAAACAGTTTGAGATTAATCAGTGAAGCCATGTATATTTGGCACACACTAGTGCCCTCAATTGTCATTGAAATGCAATTTTAATGAGCGTTGAAAATCTCCCGCTTTTTTGTCCAATCTCCAGCCAAATAATTCAAAATCTCCAGCTTTGTCATCACAGATCCGTCACATGTATGAGTAAGGACCTATATATAGGTATAGTCACGACCTTAAACTCCCCAGTCAGTCAGTCAGCCAGTAAGGACAAGGCAAGAGGAGACAACTCTATCATTTTTTTAATCCATTTCAATTAATTAATGCTTGACGTTTTTCTCTCAAATCATCAAATCGGAAACTAATTTCAATAAAAGTTTTATAACATATGTGTCTTCATTGCTTATTAACCATAAGAACTTATTATTAATACAAAGGTTTTTAAAATTATAAAATCTATCATTCATTTCTTCAATGTACATACAAGTATATATGTACAAACATGTATATAAGATAGAAAATCTAAATATGTATGCATAGTACATACGATTATATATATATGCTTATAAACAATATAAGTTTATATAGAGAACAACCTGGGTAATGAAGTATTATACCTAGGTTGTTCTGAATGTACACTTTTGTTTGTTAAAAAGATCATTGACCCATACAAAACAGAGGTCACCTACGTTCTGTTTTATATTTCAACCCAGGAAAAATAATCTACCCAGGCTGCCTAGGGAGGGAACTTCGAACGCGACCAACGATGCCAGCTGAAAAACAAACAACCTACTTATACAAATTTCCTCATTAACAAGCTAGTGGAATTTCAACACCATGAAACCAACTACTGTCTTAAAGGGTAGTCTGGAGAATGAAAAAATCAAAATAAATTTTTCTCAAAAACATAAGCCTTTATCTATTTACATAATCTTATGAGTAATATGAGGCAGGTAAATCCTGTTACGCTCCCGAGGTTTCAATTAATTTAATTTTTTTTTGGTTCGAAAATAAAAACAAACTGGCTTTTCTTGTGGGTTACGTGAGCGTTTAATGATGTCTAAAATTTTCAAAGATAAAAACGTTAAAAAGACGTTGAAAGTTTGAGAAAAGAAGCGCGTGCTATACCGGGGGTTGAAGGAAAACTCAGCTCATAGTACAACTAAAATACAAGGCTCACCAAACCAGGCGAAGTGGGCGAAAAAGTCGCCCTGAAAAGTTAAATTTCGCCTTTGTAATGTCACAGGGAGAAGTTCTAAAATCGAGGTAATCGCCGACATTTCCCGTTTCTTTAAAAGATTAAACAAAGCTACCTGTACATTTTGTCATTTTACCTATCCCAGAGCTAGTTAACAACCTGTCATGATGTCCTGTCACTGTTAATTACCAAATTCAAAAGTTTATTATCTTGTTAATAAACCAAATCGATAGTCGGCTTGTACACCAAACTTGTTAATTAGATGGACCCAACTCCCAGTCAATAAATTTCAATTCAATTCTTTATTACTTTAAGCAACAAGGCTCATCAGTATACAATATATAATATTAAGCAGTGTACAAAAAGTGAACAATAATGTCAATATTTGAATTTGTTACATCTGAGAAATTGATACATTTCAAACAATTAAAGTTGACCTTAAATTAAATGCATGATAGATTACGCAGCTCTTTAACATTTTCAGTAGACAATAACTGGACAAGTTTAAATGTAGATGGCTTCTTATAATAATAAGACTTTAAATATTGTTGTCAGAAATCAGAATAGCAAGGACATTGTAACACAAAATGATATTCATCTTCTATAACATTTAAAACACACAAATTACATTTTCTGTTAGCTCTTTCTATGCCATAATAACGTCCCGTTTCAACAAATAAATTGTGTGATGACAATCGAAGTTTAGTAAGAAATTTTCTATAAATAAGGGGTTTTGTAAGATATTTTTGAAGACATATATTATCAACAACATGCTTATATAAATAACATTTTGGTGAACTATTAAGCATTTCAAACAAAAATTGCTTAGCCTGAACAAACCTTTCATTGATTTCATTATTTGTTTTAACAGCTATGGACTTAGCACCAGAATCAACATTTGCAACATTTGCAACATGAATGCATAAGAGGGGAAGAAAAATTATGGATCAATGATAGGCTTCAACTATGGTTTATAAAGCATTCTTGCTCATCATACGCAGGTAAACTTTTATCAAATTCTGTATCACGTGTTGAAATATCTATGTTCATTTATCTTTATTTACATATTGCGACATGGCAGTTAAAAATATTTTAAACGCCAATTTTCTAGGCACACAATTTTCAATCCTTTTCTTTGTTTTGAATAAATCCCCATTCAACTGCTCAATGTGGAAAATAAGTAGCAATACTATGTATCTTTCCTACTAAAAAGATAAGAATAGAAAACATTGCTTAAAATTTTGTTTACTTAGACATTGTATGTTGTTATATTTTGTAGGTTTTTCATCGTTGGCGCAGCCGAACAGTAGACATTCTTAAATCACCACAGGAAGTTAAAATAGAGGTACAAAGATTTGAAATTTTTTCGTTATTCTTAAAAACAGATTAAAATACAAGAAAAAAGTGTTTGGCATACAAATGTCATGCAGGCCTAACAGTATAGCCAAAATTATGTTTCTGTGTTTTCTTAACTCAAGCTTTTTATATCCACTTGTTTTGGTCTTATTTATTCATATCAAGTCTGATTGAAGGCCAGAGTCACACCATCACTTATTATTTCTGTTTTTGGGCTCAAATAAAACACAATTTAAAAATACATTGATTTCAATGGAATTTTATGCCACAGTCACATTATTTGTCTTCTGTGTGTCTCTTCTTATCTAAATTACTTGCCGTACTAACTGAATAAGTCATTTAGTAAACCCCTACTCACTAAATCTGAACAAACCTTTCATTGATTTCATTATTTTTTTTAATAGCTATGGATTTAGCACCAGAATCAACATTTGCACCATGAATGCATAAGAGGGGAAGAAAAATTATGGATCAATAATAGGCTTCAACTATGGTTTATAAAGCATTCTTGCTCATACGCAGGTAAACTTCTATCAAATTCTGTATCACGTGTTGAAATATCTATGTTCATTTATCTTTATTTACATATTGCAACGTGGCAGTTAAAAATATTTTAAACGCCAATTTTCTATGTACACAATTTTCATTCCTTTTCTTTGTTTAGAATAAATCCCCATTCAACTGCTCAATGTGGAAAATAAGTAGCAATACTATGTATCTTTCCTACTAAAAAGATAAGAATAAAACACAATTTAAAAATACATTGATTTCAATGGAATTTTATGCCACAGTCACATTATTTGTCTTCTGCGTGTCTCTTCTTATCTAAATTACTTGCCATACTTACTGAATAATAAGTCATTTAGTAAAACCCTACTCACAAAAACGGAACAAACCTTTCATTGATTTCATTATTTTTTTTAACAGCTATGGACTTAGCATTTGTGCCATGAATGCATAAGAGAGGAAGAAAATTTTTGGATCAGTGATAGGCTTCAACTATGGTTTATAAAGCATTCTTGCTCTTACGCAGGTAAACTTCTATCAAAGTCTGTATCACGTGTTAAAATATCTATGTTAATTTATCTTTATTTACATATTGCAACGTGGCAGTTAAATATATTTTAAACGCCAATTTTCTTGGTACACAATTTTCATTCCTTTTCTTTTTTTAGAATAAATCCCCATTCAACTGCTCAATGTGGAAAATAAGTAGCAATACTATGTATCTTTCCTACTAAAAAGATAAGAATAGAAAACATTGCTTAAAATTTTGTTTATTTTGACATTGTATGTTTTAATATTTTGTAGGTTTTTCATTGTTGGCGCAGCCTATCAGTAGACATTCTTAAATCCCCACAGGAAGTTAAAAAAGAGGTACAAAGATTTGAAAACTTTTCATTATTCTTAAAAACAGATTAAATTACAAGAAAAAAGTGTCTATGTTCATTTATCTTTATTTACATATTGCGACGTGGCAGTTACAATACAAGAAAATAGTGTTTTGCGAAAAAATGTCATGCAGGCATAACAGTATAGCCAAAATTATGTTTCTGTGTTTTCTTAACTCAAGCTTTTTATATCCACTTGGCCAAAGCCACACCATCACTTACAGTACAAATCTTTACATATGTGACACTTTTTTACAGGAAAAATTACATGATAACCTTTACAAGAACATTCCATGTAAATATCCTGTAAATTTAATTGGTAATGACAAGCAATTTGTCATTTTAAACAATAATACCTTTACATGTAAAGGAATTAAGGTGTTTAAATTGGTGTTGACAAGAAGGTGTCAAAAGGTAAATAATGTTGTGTATTGAATAAATATTACATCATTTATGTTGCTACTGTTGGTTTAATTAGATTACATGAAATGGAGCCTTTGATAGCAACTTTTATTTACAATTTTAGTTTTGTATCTCTATTAGATAGAATTATTAAATTTTTTATGATTTAAATATCTTCTAAAAATAAAATAAAGATGTAGAATACTTGTTGAATAAAAAAAGTCATTATCATTTATCATATCATTTATAATATTATCATTTTATTATCATTTATCATTTATCATATTATCATTTTTGTGATACATGCATGCTTGCATGTTAGAAAATTGTCATTTGTTGTCTTATAATTTATTTTATATTCATGTTTTGAAGGCTTGTTTGTATTTTTGTTAACCACATATATATTTTGAAGACTTGGCTTGTTTTGTCCTGTTTTGTCACTGCGTTTTGTCGACAAAATGTTGTTTAATTTCTACATTAAGTAAAAAAAACTATGCAAATAGTATTGTTTGTTTTTGTTATGGATATAATGTTGCTATCACTTAGCAGATGTTGTTTGAAGGAAGATAAGGTTTGTTTTTTGAATGGCTTTGAATATGAAGCAACATACCTCACTTGTTTCACTATCAGGACTATAATGGCTAAGTCAGCAAAGCATGACAGCAGGGATTAAACATAAGATGGCAGTGCACCTCTATACTAAAATCCAGTAATCTTTGAAAGTTGTCATTGAAATAGTCATGTGGACAAAAGAATCTCAAATAGCTTGTTCTTTGTGGTTATTCACTCGTATACTGGAATCATTGTCTTATCATGAATTTAATCTAATAAACCATATCATTCCAACTCTAAAGGGTCTTTAACAGGCTTTTGGACAATGAGACTGGCCTCTGTTTGTTAATTCTGAATTGTAACCTTAATTATTAATTTTATATGCCTTAATTGCTATATATTATTATTTTAAAGAGTAACCTCTCATCAGTAGCATTGGAATCAGAAAAATGAAAGTATAAATCAAAATTATAAGTAGATGTGGAAAAGGTGTACACGACACACCCTACATTAACAATGGCAATTTAAACATCCACAATGAAAAACAGTCAGCAGTCTTCAACATGACCAATGCATGGTCACTGTTCACTGTTTTGCAATTAGCCCCAGATAAATAAATACAACGCCTATGATTCAAAACTAGTCCTAAAATGTCAAGGAAGGACCCCCTTCTGGACAAAAAACATATAACACAGAATCGACAAGTACAAACATTAGCTTTGAAATAGAGATTCCTGGTTTAGGACAGGTACATACAACATGTTAAACTAGTATTATTTGGATCCAACCCTCCCCTATTGAATCTTGCACAAAGAACACATATAAAAAACACTGTAAAACTCAACCGACAAAAGTTCAATTCAACAAGAGAGAACCTGAGACAAAATACTATACGAAAACAAGACGTAAAGGTACTTTCTTGAGAACACTCGAAGTTACTGATAACTATAGCTAAGAAGCAAATGCATCGATCCTAAATCCAACACAACACTTCAAAACAAGGAATTTCACAAGACCGACACACTCCTAAACCATAATAATCAAGGCAGGAGTCCAAATTTAATCCAGCATGGAGAATATCAAGCATAAGCAAAACATTGATCTACATTAATAACAAGAAGCTAACATACTTATGTAAGACTTTTAATCTATTAACAAACATGTATTACATGTAACATACTTCATCAAAATCATCTAAACATCTGCTTGTTGGGGTAGAAACATGCAAATATCTGAACAAGTAGTTTGCTTAATTAAACTTATTTGACTTGCGTAGACCTGTCCACGGGACTAGACTTACAGTGGTCATCAAATTGAAAAGTGAAAGATGAAGACTAGCACCAAGTCATGCATTTTACAAACTTTTGTCATTGCATATATTATATGAATAGTTTATGTAGAACTTGTACGCATGTGGTAAATTACTATTGAAGATGAGCCATTCGCTGACAAAGTGGTAATCAGTAAGGTAAATGTAGTCACAACGGACATCATATGCAAACATCTCTAAATGCACCAATCATAATAATATAGCTGATGTGGAACATGCCTTTGAGGTGATAAAGTTAAATGTTAGTTTTAGGAATAATGATGTTACTTTTAATTATTTTTATGTACAAACACAAACAGTTATAAGTTACATGTGAAATTAGCTTAATAAAATCATCTATACCGTTTAGTAATAGGTAGGAAAGTGATATAGTAAATTCTTTCACATCATACTTTGTTTAACTTTATAGACTTTTAAACCAACTACCAATATAGTAAGTTTTGAACCGTGGCATCACAACGGACTAAACTCTATAAAACTTTAACACAACACCATTCCAAGTAGAAAGAACTATCAAATAGAAGTAGAAAAAACTATCAAATAGATGACATTGTCCTTAACAATTTCATCTTTGTAGCATTTAAGACCCTGATCATATATCAAGAAGTTGCTTCCAATACTTTGGACAAATTCAGTCAAAAGCAGCTTTACATGTAATCATTCATCATGTAAATTGTGGGTTCAGAGTTGGGTAGAAAAGACAGAGGTTAAGAGTTCTGTAGTAATTATATCTTGATAAATTTGTGATCAATGTTAAAGATTAAAAAAACCATAAATGTTGCCACTAAAGACCGTCGCACCTTCCAGAACTATTACTGGTTACGAGCTAAAAATGTTAAGGAATCATGCAATCCTTATTGCCGTGGTATCGCAACGGTCCAAACTCCATATAACCTTAAAACAACACCATTCAAAGTAGAATGAACTATTAAATAGATAACATTGTCCTTAACAATACCATCTTTGTACCATTTAAGAGCCTGATCATATATCAAGAAGTTGCTTCCTATACTTTGGACAAGTTCAGTCAAAAGCAGCTTTACATGTAATTATTCATCATGTAAATTGTGGGTTTAGGGTTGGGTAGAAACGAACAGAGGTTAAGAGTTCTGTAGCAGTTATATCTTGATAAATTTGCGATCAATGTTCAGGATAAAAAAACATAAAGGTTGCCACTAAAGACCGTCGCGCCTGCCGGCACTATAACTGGTTCTGCATTACCCTTCTTATAACATCACAATTTAACAAACCCTTATAGACAAAAATTCAACAGAATTCGTATGCATTGAAAATTTTCAAATTCACTCAACTAGAATTCAATTTCAAGGTCATAAGATGGAAATGCTGATGTGCCTATCTACTAACAAAGCGTGTACATTCCAAGTTTGATCCACCAAGTACTTAAAGTTGTTGAGATATGAAGTTGCTCATAAATTCTTACCCAGTCAATATAATGTTTTGAAAATCGTTCCTTTAGTAACTGACAAGTCAAGGTAAAGTTCAAAAGATAAAAATGCAAATGTGCTTTACAACTACTAAGGCATGTATACACATACAATGGTTCATCCATCAAGAACTGATACATGTAATAGTTGTTGAGATATGGAGTTGTTAATAAATTCTTACTCACCCTATATAATGTATTGAAAACAATCGGAAAATCAGGGTCAAGGTCAAAAGATGGGAACGCAGATGTGCTAAGGCATATGAATGCCAAGTTTCATACACCTTTGGAACTATAAATTTTTACCAAAACACATAAAACAGCATGCCCAGGAAACGGTTAAATTTTACATAACGTGTAATTAACAAATTAAGTGTCAGTCGATTGGTGTTTCTTGGGTAGCTGTCAATAACAAAAAGTATTCTCTAGAGATTTTCTACATGACTTCAATTGTTCTTGATGTCCTTTTGTGTAATGTTCTTCCAGACAAAATGAAGAAATCTTATCAATTTGATTTTTACTATTTGTTAATTTTTTTTTAGTGGGATGGATCCAACATTACAAAATGAAATGAAAAAGTGCAGTTTGTTGATGCCAACAATAAATTAGATGGTTTTACTTTCAATTATATGTAGAATCACAAAACAATTATGATGTTACATGTAAAATTAGCTTTATGTGTAACATTGACTGAACACATAACCTTTTACATGTAAAGATGAAAGAAGTTTTGTATAGGCTAAGGACCAGTCTATAGATGTTATTCTAGCTGTCAGTACAAACGAGTGCGGTATAGAATTTGCTCTATTACCACGTTTACGTTTGTGTCTCTTTTGTTATCAACTTTCCACCGAGCTAAAAATGTTAAGGAATCATGCAATCCTTATTGCCGTGGTATCGCAACGGTCCAAACTCCATATAAACTTAAAACAACACCATGCATTCAAAGTAGAATGAACTATTAAATAGATGACATTGTCCTTAACAATACCATCTTTGTACCATTTAAGAGCCTGATCATATATCAAGAAGTTGCTTCCTATACTTTGGACAAGTTCAGTCAAAAGCAGCTTTACATGTAATTATTCATCATGTAAATTGTGGGTTTAGAGTTGGGTAGAAAAGAACAGAGGTTAAGAGTTCTGTAGCAGTTATATCTTGATAAATTTGTGATCAATGTTCAGGATAAAAAAACATAAAGGTTGCCACTAAAGACCGTCGCGCCTGCCGGCACTATAACTGGTTCTGCATTACCCTTCTTATAACATCACAATTTAACAAACCCTTATAGACAAAGATTCAACAGAATTAGTAGGCATTAAAAATTGTCAAATTCACTCAACCAGAAATCAACTTCAAGGTCATAAGATGGTAATGCAGATGTGCTTATCTACTACCAAAGCATGAACATTCCAAGTTTGATCCACCAAGTACTTATGTATAGTTGTTGAGATATGAAGTTGCTCATAAATTCTTACCCAGCCAATATAATGTATTGAAAATCGTTTCTTTAATAACTGGCAAATCAAGGTCAAGTTCAAAAGATAAAGATGCAGATCTGCTTAACTACTACTAAGGCATGCATATGAATACACAGTTTCACCCATCTAGAATTTATACATGTTATAGTTGTTGAAATATGGAGTTGCTAATAAATTCTTACTCAGCCTATATAATGTGTTGAAAATTATCAAATTGACTCAATCGGAAAATCAAGGTCAAGGTCAAAAGATGGGGATGCAGATGTGCTTAACTACTACTAAGGCATATGCATGCCAATTTTCATCCACCTACAGAACTTGTAGTTGTTGAGATAAATTCAAAACGGCACGCCCAGGAAACTGTTAAACTTACATGTAAACATTTATTAAGTTCGTGTAATTGACAAATTAAGTATCAGTCGATTGGTGTTTCTTAGGTAGCTGTCAATAACAAAAAGTATTTTCTAGAGATTTTCTACATGACTTCAATTATTCTTGATGTCCTTTTGTGTATTGTGCTTCCAGAAAAATGAAGAAATCTTATCAATTTGATTTTTACTATTTGTTTAAATCTTGTTTTAGTGGGATGGATCCAACATTACTAAATTGATTGAAAAAGTGCAGTTTGTTGATGCCAACAATAAATTAGATGGTTTTACTTTCAATTATATGTAGAATCACAAAACAATTATGATGTTACATGTAAAATTAGCTTTATGTGTAACATTGACTGAACACATAACCTTTTACATGTAAAGATGAAAGAAGTTCTCTGTAGGCTAAGCTAAGGACCAGTCTATAGATGTTATTCTAGCTGTTAGTACAAGCGAGTGTGGTATAGAATTTGCTTTATTACCACGTTTACTTTTTGTCTCTTTTGTTATCAACTTTCCACCGAGCTAAAAATGTAAGGAATCATGCAATCCTTATTGCTGTGGTATCGCAACGGTCCAAACTCCATAAAACCTTAACACAACACCATTCAAAGTAGAAAGAACTATCAAATAGATGACATTGTCCTTAACAATATCATCTTTGTACCATTTAAGACCCTGATCATATATCAAGAAGTTGTTTTCTATACTTTGGAAAAGTTCAGTCAAAAGCAGCTTTACATGCAATCATTCATCATGTGAATTGTGGGTTGAGTTGGGTAGAAAAGAACAGAGGTTAAGAGTTCTGTAGTAGTTATATCTTGATAAATTTGCGATCAATGTTCAGGATAAAAAACCATAAAGGTTGCCACTAAAGACCGTCGCACCTTCCTGCAGTATAACTGGTTCTGCATTACCCTTCATATAACATCACAATTTAACAAACCCTTATAGACAAAGATTCAACAGAATTAGTAGGCATTAAAAATTGACAAATTCACTCAACCAGAAATCAACTTCGAGGTCATAAGATGGTAATGCAGATGTGCTTATCTACTACAAAAGCATGAACATTCCAAGTTTGATCCATCGAGTACTTATGTATAGTTGTTGAGATATGAAGTTGCTCATAAATTCTTACCCAGCCAATATAATGTATTGAAAATCGTTTCCTTAATAACTGGCAAATCAAGGTCAAGTTCAAAAGATAAAGATGCAGAACTGCTTAACTACTATTAAGGCATGAATATGCTTACACAGTTTCATCCATCTAAAATTTATACATGTTATAGTTGTTGAGATATGGAGTAGCTAATAAATTCTTACTCATCCTATAGATAATGTATTGAAAATTATCAAATTGACTCAATCGAAAAATCAAGGTCAAGGTGAAAAGATGGGGATGCAGATGTGCTTAACTACTACTAAGGCATATGCATGCCAATTTTCATCCACCTACAGAACTTGTAGTTGTTGAGATAAATTCAAAACGGCACACCCAGGAAACTGTTAAACTTACATGTAAACATTTATTAAGTTCGTGTAATTGACAAATTAAGCATCAGTCGATTGGTGTTTCTTAGGTAGCTGTCAATAACAAAAAGTATTCTCTAGAGATTTTCTACATGACTTCAAATATTCTTGATGTCCTTTTGTGTATTGTTCTTCCAGAAAAAAAAAAACGAAGAAATCTTATCAATTTGATTTTTACTATTTGTTAATCTTGTTTTAGTGGGATGGATCCAACATTACTAAATTAATTGAAAAAGTGCAGTTTGTTGATGCCAACAATAAATTAGATGGTTTTACTTTCAATTATATGTAGAACCACAAAACAATTATGATGTTACATGTAAAATTAGCTTTATGTGTAACATTGACTGAACACATAACCTTTTACATGTAAAGATGAAAGAAATCCTCTGTAGGCTAAGGACCAGTCTATAGATGTTATTCTAGCTGTCAGTACAAGCGAGTGTGGTATAGAATTTGCTCTATTACCACGTTTACTTTTATGTCTCTTTTGTTATCAACTTTCCGCCGAGCTAAAAATGTAAGGAATCATGCAATCCTTATTGCTGTGGTATCGCAACGGTCCAAACTCCATAAAACCTTAACACAACACCATTCGAAGTAGAAAGAACTATCAAATAGATGACATTGTCCTTAACAATATCATCTTTGTACCATTTAAGACCCTGATCATATATCAAGAAGTTGTTTTCTATACTTTGGAAAAGTTCAGTCAAAAGCAGCTTTACATGCAATCATCATGTGAATTGTGGGTTGAGTTGGGTAGAAAAGAACAGAGGTTAAGAGTTCTGTAGTAGTTATATCTTGATAAATTTGCGATCAATGTTCAAGATAAAAAAAACCCATAAAGGTTGCCACTAAAGACCGTCGCACCTGCCGGCCCTATAACTGGTTCTGCATTACCCATATAAGATCACAATTTAACAAACCCTTATAGACAAAGATTCAACAGAATTCATACCATTAAAAATTGACAAATTCACTCAACCAGAAATCAACTTCGAGGTCATTCGATGGTAATGCAGATGTGCTTATCTACTACAAAAGCATGAACATTCCAAGTTTGATCCATCGAGTACTTATGTATAGTTGTTGAGATATGAAGTTGCTCATAAATTCTTACCCAGCCAATGTAATGTATTGAAAATCGTTTCCTTAATAACTGGCAAATCAAGGTCAAGTTCAAAAGATAAAGATGCAGAACTGCTTAACTACTATTAAGGCATGAATATGCTTACACAGTTTCATCCATCTAAAATTTATACATGTTATAGTTGTTGAAATATGGAGTAGCTAATAAATTCTTACTCATCCTATAGATAAGGTATTGAAAACTATCAAATTGACTCAATCGGAAAATCAAGGTCAAGGTCAAAAGATGGGGATGCAGATGTGCTTAACTACTACTAAGGCATATGCATGCCAATTTTCATCCACCTACAGAACTTGTAGTTGTTGAGATAAATTCAAAACGGCACGCCCAGGAAACTGTTAAACTTACATGTAAACATTTATTAAGTTCGTGTAATTGACAAATTTTAGTATCAGTCGATTGGTGTTTCTTAGGTAGCTGTCAATAACATATTTTCTACAGATTTTCTACATGACTTCAATTATTCTTGATGTCCTTTTGTGTATTGTGCTTCCAGAAAAATGAAGAAATCTTATCAATTTGATTTTTACTATTTGTTTAAATCTTGTTTTAGTGGGATGGATCCAACATTACTAAATTGATTGAAAAAGTGCAGTTTGTTGATGCCAACAATAAATTAGATGGTTTTACTTTCAATTATATGTAGAATCACAAAACAATTATGATGTTACATGTAAAATTAGCTTTATGTGTAACATTGACTGAACACATAACCTTTTACATGTAAAGATGAAAGAAGTTTTGTATAGGCTAAGGACCAGTCTATAGATGTTATTCTAGCTGTTAGTACAAGCGAGTGTGGTATAGAATTTGCTTTATTACCACGTTTACTTTTTGTCTCTTTTGTTATCAACTTTCCACCGAGCTAAAAATGTAAGGAATCATGCAATCCTTATTGCTGTGGTATCGCAACGGTCCAAACTCCATAAAACCTTAACACAACACCATTCAAAGTAGAAAGAACTATCAAATAGATGACATTGTCCTTAACAATATCATCTTTGTACCATTTAAGACCCTGATCATATATCAAGAAGTTGTTTTCTATACTTTGGAAAAGTTCAGTCAAAAGCAGCTTTACATGCAATCATTCATCATGTGAATTGTGGGTTGAGTTGGGTAGAAAAGAACAGAGGTTAAGAGTTCTGTAGTAGTTATATCTTGATAAATTTGCGATCAATGTTCAGGATAAAAAACCATAAAGGTTGCCACTAAAGACCGTCGCACCTTCCTGCAGTATAACTGGTTCTGCATTACCCTTCATATAACATCACAATTTAACAAACCCTTATAGATAAAGATTCAACAGAATTCATACCATTAAAATTGACAAATTCACTCAACCAGAAATCAACTTCGAGGTCATAAGATGGTAATGCAGATGTGCTTATCTACTACAAAAGCATGAACATTCCAAGTTTGATCCATCGAGTACTTATGTATAGTTGTTGAGATATGAAGTTGCTCATAAATTCTTACCCAGCCAATATAATGTATTGAAAATCGTTTCCTTAATAACTGGCAAATCAAGGTCAAGTTCAAAAGATAAAGATGCAGAACTGCTTAACTACTATTAAGGCATGAATATGCTTACACAGTTTCATCCATCTAAAATTTATACATGTTATAGTTGTTGAGATATGGAGTAGCTAATAAATTCTTACTCATCCTATAGATAATGTATTGAAAATTATCAAATTGACTCAATCGAAAAATCAAGGTCAAGGTGAAAAGATGGGGGTGCAGATGTGCTTAACTACTACTAAGGCATATGCATGCCAATTTTCATCCACCTACAGAACTTGTAGTTGTTGAGATAAATTCAAAACGGCACACCCAGGAAACTGTTAAACTTACATGTAAACATTTATTAAGTTCGTGTAATTGACAAATTAAGCATCAGTCGATTGGTGTTTCTTAGGTAGCTGTCAATAACAAAAAGTATTCTCTAGAGATTTTCTACATGACTTCAAATATTCTTGATGTCCTTTTGTGTATTGTTCTTCCAGAAAAAAAAACGAAGAAATCTTATCAATTTGATTTTTACTATTTGTTAATCTTGTTTTAGTGGGATGGATCCAACATTACTAAATTAATTGAAAAAGTGCAGTTTGTTGATGCCAACAATAAATTAGATGGTTTTACTTTCAATTATATGTAGAATCACAAAACAATTATGATGTTACATGTAAAATTAGCTTTATGTGTAACATTGACTGAACACATAACCTTTTACATGTAAAGATGAAAGAAATCCTCTGTAGGCTAAGGACCAGTCTATAGATGTTATTCTAGCTGTCAGTACAAGCGAGTGTGGTATAGAATTTGCTCTATTACCACGTTTACTATTATGTCTCTTTTGTTATCAACTTTCCGCCGAGCTAAAAATGTAAGGAATCATGCAATCCTTATTGCTGTGGTATCGCAATGGTCCAAACTCCATAAAACCTTAACACAACGCCATTCAAAGTAGAAAGAACTATCAAATAGATGACATTGTCCTTAACAATATCATCTTTGTACCATTTAAGACCCTGATCATATATCAAGAAGTTGCTTCCTATACTTTGGACAAGTTCAGTCAAAAGCAGCTTTACATGTAATTATCCATCATGTAAATTGTGGGTTTAGAGTTGGGTAGAAAAGAACAGAGGTTAACAGTTCTGTAGTAGTTATATCTTGATAAATTTGCGATCAATGTTCAAGATAAAAAAAAAAACATAAAGGTTGCCACTAAAGACCGTCGCACCTGCCGGCCCTATAACTGGTTCTGCATTACCCTTATAACATCACAATTTAACAAACCCTTATAGAAAAAGATTCAACAGATTTAGTACGCATAAAAATTGTCAAATTCACTCAACCAGAAATCAACTTCAAGGTCATAAGATGGTAATGCAGATGTGCTTATCTACTACAAAAGCATGAACATTCCAAGTTTGATCCATCAAGTACTTATGTATAGTTGTTGAGATATGAAGTTGCTCATAAATTCTTACCCAGCCAAGGAAAAACTATGAGAATCAGTGATAATATTTACTTCTGTTTCCTTCCAAATAGACTTTAATACTTAAATGTATACATTTAATACAATTAAAATAAAAAAAAATACATCAGTAAATACATAAGAAAATTTAGAAGCACTTTGACTTTTTAAACAACTAAAAATCAAATTAAAGCTGATAATTAAATGTGGTCATGTTTGTATCCATCACTATATAGTATATAGGAAGGTTTCATACTTTTGTGTTTTCTGGCCCTGACTGTTTTTCAATTTGGGGTTAATAAAAGACCAAATGCGTTTCAGGCAGCCATCATTAGCATGTTAATTTTGTATTGTTAAGGATAGGAAAGGAAGGGAAAAGATATGGATACCCAAACAAAAAAAATGGCCTAACAACTCATGTTAACAACTTGCATTAAAACCATGGTTTTATACTGAGTTGATAGTGGGAAAATTTCACATGTAAATTAGCTAACGGATCTCTAATTTGCATATGCATCTGGAACAACTCGTTATGAAACCAGTAATACTGGTTTGTTACAAACCATGGTTTTATACTGAGTTGATAGTGGGAAAATTTCACATGTAAATTAGTTAACGGATCAGTAATTTGCATATGCAAATATCTGAAACAACTCATTATGAAACCAGTAACAACTTAGTATCAAACCAGTTATAACTGGTTTGTTACTGAGTCATTAAAAACTGTGCCCCGGCCATTAGAATGTATGGTTTGTTAATGATCTGTTAAAATGGTTTGTTACTGAGAAATCAAACTTTGTTTTATATAACACTGAGGAATATTACATGCATGTTTATTTATGCCCAAAAACATCAACCATGACTATGATACAAAACAAAAACATACTAAAGTTAAATAAATCCCTTATACTATTAACATGATATATATATATACCATTTTTCAAAAAAATAATTATGAAATAATAACAATAAACATTAATCTATATAGCTATACATGCCAATCCAAGCCATCAACTTAATTTAGAGCCCTTCAAAAGCACAATAATTATTGATTTTAATGTAAATTAGTAATATTAGTTGTAGCATTAAATCAAAGGTATTAAAAGTTTGGGGCATTTTAACATTCAAGCTGAAAAGATATCTTATTATTTGCCTTGCTGCATTTGTAGTCAATTTGCTACAGTAACAAATTAAAAGACCTGAAACATGAACTATTAATTGTAATTAATTATATTTTGTACTTACATTGTCTTCATATAGCTATGATAATTTTTTCAACATTTATACCATTAATTGCATGAAAATACAAATTTGAGCAGACAACATGTAAACATAGTCTGCTAGCAAAATCACATGATTCTCAAAAACTGATGATGTCATAAAATCATCATCAATCCAAGTGTATAACCTTTCAGTGATCGAATGACTCAGTAACAACCCATATCTTAAAACTAACAACTCAGTAACAACTCATAATGAAAAACATTACAAGTTAATGACTGGGTATCAACTCAGTGCTTTTGGGGAAACAAAGTTAACAACTACCTATCAACTCATATTTCAGTAAAATAAAAGTTATGAACCCATGAACAAACCATAAGTGGATTAGTAATAGATCATTTTACCTCAAACAAACCACATAAAAACCATTGATTCCATATAAGGAATGAACGAGTTGTTACTGAGTTGTTTAAGGAATCATTAGCAAACCAGTCAAACAAACACTGCATTCCTGATTTTAACATGGTTCTATACTGATTTTGGCATGGGTTGTTAGAAATCTTTTTTGTTTGGGTAAGGAATGCATTTTAAAATGAAATTGAAGGGGGATAGGAAATTTAGGGTATTTGAGACTAGCTTGTTTGCAAGTTATTTCTTTTTATGCAAAAGTTTAAACAATTATAGACAATTTAAACATTTCAAGTTTTAGCTATACATATATATATATATTAGACAATGTCATGTTAAAATGTAAATGTTATTATGTTATACAGTTATAATTTGTCCATATATACAGAATGCTGGCATCTGAAATTTTGTTATACTAAACTTTGATATTGTATTGTTAAAAATATTATAGACTTAGTTAAAAATATTATATATATATATGACAATAAATTAGAAATTATTACAGAGCTTTACCATCCCTAGGCCAAACAAAGTTAGACAAGTCATGTGTGTATAGAGTTCATGTAGAAGGCACATGAATGTAGTGGTCAGGTCTATAGATTGTTATATATATATGTATATTATATTCTGTTTCAGCAACTTGAAACAAGAGGCTCCCAGGAGCCTATATCGTAGACTATTATAAGTCCGCCCTTTTGAGACTATTAAAGTGCTAATTGAGATTAATATTTAATGAAGCAACGGGGTTTTTATGGCCCTTAAAAGGCCCGGCCATGTATGTTTTTGTTTTATGTTCAGAGGGGGCCTTTCTATTGTGATTCTGGGATTGGTTTGAATCTAATACATTTAGATTTGTCCTTAAACCAATAGCAAGATAGCTAGTAGCGCCTCTGGGCTTTGTTGAAAGCTGCTCGCTGTCTTTCATTGTGGATTCTAAAATTGTTGTTGCTTTGTTGGAGTTGTGTCAAGTACATTAATTCCACATCTCATTAGTTTCTATTAAAAGAAGCTCACAGGCTGGACTTAGAGTGTTTAATATACAGTTAAGTCATCACTTTGGGTCTCTTGTGTGTCCATTGATTTTAACTAGAATGGTGGTCTTCCATGAAAGACATATGTTGCCTGCGTCTTTAAAAGAATCGGTAAACAGGAAGTAGATTAGTTACAGGCATAAAATCACTTTAAACCTTATAGTACTATAGGACAAAGCTACATGCCAAATATCAAGAGGCTGAGGCATGTAGCTGCTGAGAAAGCTGTGACGAAAATGTTCTATAAGTCCAATACGTGCAAAAACTTTAAAATCTCGGTTAACAGGAATTGAAGTTTTTCTGGCTTAAAATCACTTAACACCTTATAATACTATAGGACAAAGCTACACTCCAAATTTCAAGAAGCTGAGGCATAGTTGCTAAGAAAACTGACCAAAATTTTCTATAAATCCAATATATGCAAAAATTTTAAGTTGTCGGTAAACAGGAAATAGAAGTTTTTTCGGCATAAAATCGCTTTACACCATATAGTACTGTAGGACAAAGCTACACACCAAATTTCAAGAAGCTGAGGCATGTACTTGCTGAGAAAAGTGTGACCATCTGTAAGTCCAATAAATGCAACAACTTAAAGTTGTCAGTAAACAGGAAGTAGAAGTTTTTTGGCATAAAATCGCTATTGGTGCAACTGGTCCATACTCCTAATTTTTAGTGGAGTCCTAATCGTTCTTTGTCTTGCTTAAAAAATAGTCAAAATTTGACCATTGTACACAGATGCCACTCCTTTACAGGAAGTACTTGTCTTATAGCGTACAATCCACAAATAGAACCACCATACCTAATAAGACCAACCTAGTGAGGGAAAGATAAAAAAGTTACAAAATTCTCATTATTTTATAGTCAGTAAAAAAGGTAATAACAAAACTACCGAACTGGATTAATCAATCTCAATGTCCAGAGAAAAAGACAAAAACAAAGTAGTCACACCGGAGAAATGGTGGATCGCAATGGTCCTGACTTGGTACAGGCATTTCATACGAAATGGTAGGCTAAACCAGGTTTTATGGCGCAAACCCCCCCTCCTCCACCGCGACCCCAGGATCCGGCAATGACAAAAGAACACAACATAGTTGTGAGACACAATAGAGATATTGAGGTGGTCAGCTCAGTGCAGCAGACCAATCAAAAACACCAACCAAAACAACTAACCACCTTATCCCTTAACCCAACTTTGAACTTTTCTACTAGTGGCTGACAACGAAGAAAGAGTGGCTGACAACGAAGAAATAATTTTTTTATTGATCGTATGAGACGTACTTTCTTATAGCCCTGTTCCAAAAGTCGGTCACGAAGAAATCGGTGTCTGATCAAAAAATCTGTGAAATGTGTGCAAGCCCCGGCATACCGAATAAGTTGTGAAATACAAACACCGTACGCAGGGGAAGCAGGTATATCGCTCTGTAGATTAGGAAAATTAATAACCTGGAAGGCACTCTACTCACAATAAAAATCCCAATATGAAGCATAGAACAATAAAATAAAAATAACAAATGAAATAATGTATACAAGATTGCAACCTATGTCTGGAGTAGATTTGAAATTTAAGGGAGTTGGGGTTTTTCAGTACAGTAACTGCTGTATTATAAATTATCTAAAACATGTTTCTACATTATATTAATGAAATAATAATATTAAGATAAAAAATATAAAGATATTAGAGTTGAATGTATTAAAACCTTTATTTAAATTTATTTTTGTCTTTTTAATTTTCAAATTTATTATGTTCAAAATGTTATCACAAATATAAGCTTTAAGACAACTTGTTATAAAAACAATTCCTGATTGTCCAACATTTGAAATTCCTAATTGTCGATCAGGCCTATTCCTAATTGTCCCACATATTTTCTACCCTTTTTATGTGTATTTTTCAAAAGTGGGACAATTAGGAAGACGCCTTTCAGGTCAACACAAATGATTTAATTGAAATTTTTAATTTTTTAAAATTTCGTGGAGTTGTTCAAGCACTAGTGATTTGAGACTGATGTGGGGATTTTGATTGGTCATTAATTATGGTGGCATAAGTCAGGTGTCCTGTATTGTGCCTTGTGGTGACCATTCATAAAATCACTTCAAAATCCAGAAATGCAGGAAACTGTCACATTTGGAAAATAGTGTGATTCCTAAATCACAGGACACTGGCTAGTCATTGACTTTAATCAGATATTCAATCAGAGATTTGGAGAACGATAAAATTACTGACTTATCTTAGAACAACTGCATCTCTATAAAACCACACACACACAAACATTAATCAACATGTCCAGCCGTGTGTTGAACATTGACCTGAACACAACCTGGAACTATGACATACCTACATCTCTACATATCTGTGAGACTAAATCTCACACATCATAAGCTTAACACTTTAAACACTACTATACCGTAAAATAACAAAGTAAAGGTATTGTGAAATTTTATTTATTCTGGAATCTATACACGCTTTTACATACATTAAATTAATGAGCGAGCCAAGGACAGCTACGGATACTGTTTCTGTCAGTAACGTTGTAATCCCACGTGAGCTCACATCCTTTGGCAATCGGCATTCTCGAAACAAGAAATAACTTCTTGCCATTTTTGGAGTCTTCGGCAATAAGTTTACAATTCGGCGACTCTTTTGAATGGTTAAAAAATCTTGCTATATTTTGATCAGATGCAAATTTCTGTCCAACTTCATCTACGTTTCCATCTAGCATCATTTTGTTTTGTGGGTTCAATATAGAAACGGGTGGCAAATTTTCTGCGATATACTGTTGTTCTCTCAGGTGGTGCTCTTGAACTGTGACCCACTGGCCATGGTATTGGACAAGCTTGCATTTTTCCCTTATGTTATCTACAGCAAACACTCCATATCCTTTCACATTGTCTATGAATTTCCGTGTAATCAAGTCTGTGTTTAAAGAATCCCTGTTTACAGGAGAAGCACACGTAATTGAACAGTTCCGAGGAAACTTTTTTAGTCTGATATTATATCCTCTTGGACTAGTACATTGTTTTATTCCATTTCGAATGGCATAACGTTTAAATGCCCGTGGAAATCCGGATTTAGCCTGTCTTTTAATTTCAGTAGAAAGTTTGTTTTCTGATATGAGGTCAATAAATTGCTGGTATCTAAAAAGTAGTTCACTGTTTCTTAATATTGCTTCAGAATGTTCAATAAATTTTACAAATTCATCCAAATATACAACTAATGCCCCAGTATCTCTTGGGTGGCAACTTGTCCCTTTTAACGTCTTACTGCGAGGCATGTTAAAATAGATTTAAAGTAGCTATTTGGTGCATCGTTTTGAGCAGATTCTTTATCAAATACGTCATGCAAATACGGTTAATAAAGTGACAAGGATTTATGCATATCATTGACAATCTATGATTTGACATAAAATGTGCAGTACCCCGTAAACATAATTCTATTAGTATGTATTCCACAATTGCAATTATGTCACTTGTGTAAATCTTGTTATACTGTTGTTGGTGTTAGATTTCATGTTTGACAGGCTGACAGCTCAGTGGAAAATGAGCTCTGACCAATGAAATGATGATAAAATCTGATGAGGTTACAGCCTCTTGAAAGTGTAAATCGCATACACTTTCATGAACTTTTACTTGGTCGTAAATAATTTTGATGATGTTAACAAATTATTAAAACTGATGTAAAACAATGATAACATCATTGAAAACTAGGGAAGAAGGACAAATGATTCCTTTGATTACTAAAGCTTGGCATACTGTAAAACATGGTATTGTATAAGTCTCTATCACTGTATCAGCAACACAAAACAAACAAATTTAATTAAATTGAGTTGACTCTTTTATTGTTGGAATTTTGCTTGATGCTGATTCAGCACTACAGAGTACAGGATTACTACAATAATTCTGTTAAGAAATTAATCTTGTTCTAGATAGTGTTATAAAAAGTATGTTTTATTCAATTAACAGTTTTAGTTGAGTAGCATCCTATGGACATGCACCACAAAAAAACAATTAAAGCAGTGATTTAACATCACATTTAACTTTATAAAAAAAATTAACTAGAATTTTGTAAATTTAATATAACAATGCTTAAAAAAAAGGCATTCTATAGTTTAACATAATAATAATGATAAACATATCTATATTGCATGTATTTATAGGAAAAAGACATTACAAATCTTATCTATCATAGACTTTATACCATGGTATGAAAATTCGTACCATACCATGATTCCGTACCATTATACCATGGTATGGCAAAATTGATACCATACCATGTTTTACAGTATGCCCTAAAACTTGACAATTTCTGGTGCATTAAAATTCTTAAATGTTAATGATGCCAGTTATCTTGATAACATTTGAGATAAACCTGCAACAGTATAAGTTTATTATACCTCTCTCAGACAATCAAATCTTCGGGCTCCGCCCTCAGATTTGATGTCTGAGAGAGGTGTAATATACACTTGTACAGTAAGTTTAATAAGTGTCCACAATAGTTGGACACATTTTCAAATATTGAAAAAAAAATACACCATTCACATTTAATGGCGAGATGGTGCAAATCTAAATAAAGTTTGATTTGGTCCGATTTAATTACTTTGGTCGCGCAACAATTTGCTGGAAAATGTGTCATAATGAAAGTGTGTCGATGTTTTAAGGAGAGGAAAGGGTACCATAGAGCCTTTCCAAAAGTAGACGCCCAAAAACTGTAGACATTTTTTTTTTAATTTCCAATTAATATAAGAGAAAATTGCGAACAAATCTTGTTTACCATTTCCCTCCGTTTTTATTGTGTCAACTTGCCGTGATATGTATTTTAGAACACCAATAAAAAACTGTTAAACCTAAGCTTGTCCTAATAAACATTTAACAAGCAGTGTCAAAAGTTATTCCTAAAAGTATTTGATTAACACTACACACCCATTCTGTATCCTGTTCAGTTATAATTAGATCTGATATTCCAATTTTATAATTTTTATGAAATTAAAATTACGCAATTTGCCTTTAAAAGTTAAAGTTCGTCTATTTACTGAACAAATTTCGATTTAAGTACATTTTTTTAAGTGTACTTAACCCGAAAACGATGCCACTATTTTTGTCCCCCGCCACAACGTGGAGCGGGGACATATAAATACCGGGTGTCCGTCCTTCCGTCCATCATACGTTTTTGTAAGAGCTCTCAAATTTTATCAGATTTTCATGTTTATAGCAAATGTTCTTGGGCAAATTCGAAAATTAAACTAAACTTTTCACTTCCATCCCAAATTTGTACAATTTTGCATACGTTTTCCCACTTTTAGCTCAAGTGAGCTATTGCCATCACTTGGCGTCCGTCGTCGTCGTTAACTTTTCTTTGAAAATCTTCTCCTCTGAAACCACTGAAGGGATTGCTTTAAAACTTTGCACACTTTATCTATGGGATATCTTCTACCAAGATTGCACAAATGACATGGCCGCCGTTACTAAAAAAAAGACTAGGGGATCAGACTACTGTTTTTTGTTTATAAATCAAAAAGTATAAGAGATAGATGAAATCCGATGCCACGTTACTGCTTTAGCATCAAAAGCTCTATAAAAGTCTCTTTTGGTCGAAGTTGTCAGATGAACCCTTATAGGGGTTATGGCCCCTTAAAGATAAAAAATAGACTTTTTTCATGTTTTTGGCCTACAGAATGAAAACAAACAAATAGAGATTAGCTATTGCTTGCTTAAATGTTGAGCTCATTTAGCTCTGCAAAAGTCTCCATAGGTTCAAAGTTGTCAGATGACCTCTATAGGGGTTACGGCTCCTTAAAGGTGAAAAGTAAACTTGTATGTTATGCCCCCGCGACGACATGTCGGGGCATTAAGTTTTACTAATGTCCGTCCGTCCGTCCGAATTTCCGTCAAGCTTTCCCAGAAACCGTCCATGGGAATGATTTGAAACCTGGTAGGATGGTTCAGTATGACAAACTATATCGGCGTCCTAAGGGACTTTTAAACCTGTCAGAAATCTACTTCCTGTTTGGAGCTGGACCGATACCAGAAATCGACTTAAAGTTTTCCGTCAAGCGTTTCTCAGAAACCATACATGGGAATGATTTGAAACTTGATAGGATGGTTAGAATGACAAACTATGCGTCCTAAGCGACTTACAGTCATGTGGGACTTGTACTTCCTGTTTAACGACGGGCTGATCTGAAATTGTACTTTTCAGACATACAAATTTCCGCAAAGCTTTTCTCAGAAACCGTACATGGGAATGATTTGAAACTTGGTAGGATGGTTCAGCATGACACTATGTGTCCTAAGCGACTTTCAGACACATTGGACTTGTTCTTCCTGTTTAATGATGGGCTGATCTGAAACTACTTTTCAGACATACAAATTTCCGTCAAGCGTTTCTAAGAAACCGTACATGGGAATGATTTGAAACTTGGTATGATGGTTCAGTATGATAAAATATATGTCCTCAGCGACTTTAAGATCAGTTGGACTTAATTTTTTTTATTTAGGGCAAGTGGGGGCAGCAATGTCCCATGAACACATTCTTTCTTTATTTATTCATAAATATACATGTATTTGCTTGACCAAGGTTTTCAATTTGGTCAAGCAAATCCGTGTATAATTAAATTTCCGCTGAGGAAGGTCTTGCCTTGTCTGACATTGTTTGTATTTGTATTGTCTAACTATTTGTCTAAATAAAATATGTTTTAATTAACCAAGTTCGAAAACCTTTTGTTGGAGTTATTGGACTTTGACCGCAATAATTATTACTTAAATTAAATATGAAAAAAATGGACCTGGAATTGCTCCCACAAAGACGAGGGGATAATTTCATATACAGTATACTGCTTGACCGGTTGGGGACCCTGGAATTCTATTCTTGTTTGTCAGTAAAATAATATTTGGCTTTTGCTAAGAATATTTTATTCTGTTATCTCATAATTCAGAATCAAATAGTAGGTGATGTTGACCAATTTTGTTTAAGTCCGCTTTATTTATTACAACAACCCTTTGAATAGACATTCGCGTTAAATCTCTATCTGAAATGTTGACTGATTTAGGACAACATCTTGACCTTTTTTACTATCTAATAAATTGACGAATACTGTGAACTTTATTTTATAATACAGTAAAATTAAGCTCCAATGGACCAACGGCATTGCATGTTGCTTAATATGATATGATATTATTGTACAGTTTCAAAATTCCATTTTTACCTATGCGATAGGGAAAGTCATGCCACAGATTGAATGTCATTATTCAATGAAAACAACTATTTTATTTTATAATTAATGGGTTATTTGTTGTAAAGTATGGAGAATTCTGATCAGACAGGTTAGTTTACTTAACAAATATCAGACAAGAGATTTTAATGTTTGACACATTGTTTTACTGCAGAGTTGAACATTTAAACTATTTAAGTCAAAAGCAAAATTATTTTTAATTTTGAAGCATAAATAAAAATTTTCAACAAAAAAAAAATAGAAAATCGCATTGGTGCATGCCAGTGGAAACCTCAAACCAAAAACTTTAACATTGTGAACGCCATCCCTAAGTCTCGCCTTCCGACACTTGGGTGACGATTCTCCAATGAATGTTTAGTCAAAGACAATTTTTTTTCAAATGGGGAAATGATGATTTTTCTGAACAAAATTCTAAGTTGCGAGTGGGTCTCTGGTTGATTCGGGCTGGATATTTATTTTTTTCTTTCTAAAACAATTTTTAAGTCCGACGAACAACTGATAAATTATAAATATGGGCGAGTGTAGTAAAACTGCAAAATTGCTTGGCTTCAGATTAGTCCAAATACATTTATAAAAGTAATATGATAATTGGACCAACCTTTTTCTGGACCAACATTGCTTTGTCCTGACAAAGGTATATGACAGATGAACATTCCATTGCAAAAAAAAATCCAGGTATTAAAATGTATTCTGGTGCTTGGAATTGTATTGTGATTTGAATGTTATTTGCAATTTTTGTATGTATGCAGTGATATCTTTCTGTTTTAAAGAACTTGTTTAAGAAGAAGGGAGGGTTTTTTTTTACACAAGGAAGCCTTCAAGTCATGTTTGAGTTGTTTTCAAACTAATATTTTTAACATTGTTATTTTGTAGGTTGCTGGCTGACTGAACTCCCTGACCTACCCCTTATAAAAATCTTGTATTTCATTGATATTGAGATATTGATAAAGAATGTTAGATTAGTGTGCAAAAGATTGAATCATATTATTAAAACAACCCCAATTTTATGGAGAATAATTGAATTTAAGACTACCCTTTATATAGATGAAGACGTATTAAAATACATTACTAGATATGCAACTATGTTATCTGTTTTTGATATAGGATATTCTCAATACAAATGTGATGTCGCTTTTATTGATTCAGTACTAATATCAAGACTTAGCTTGTCTAAAAATCTTGTATCGCTTAATTTAACGACAAGTCCAATATCTAGCCTTTGTTTTCTCAAAGATATGACAAACTTGGAATCACTAGAACTTTCACGATGCAAAAATTTGCAGGACTGTGATTTCATTGAAATTGGACATTGTATTAAACTAGAGGTACTATATTTAGCGTTTGATTCTGTTTCAGGAAAAACATTGAAACACATTGTTCATTCAACTTCCTGTTTAGACATGTTAGATATATTCGGAGTATATTTAACAACAACAGAGATAAATGGCATTCTGAATGAATGCTATAGTTCACTGTCTTTCTTTTATGTTAGTCTCGTCGAGACAGAGGAGGAAGAAGTTTTTGACAAATTTATGCACGACAACTATATTGACTTACACTATCGAATGCGTAGATTTTCTAATGAACCGAATTAAGTACTGACCATATCTGATATGTTTATGCTCTGAATGAGTAAAAATGTATATGGAAGAGATTGGGAGCATGGAGGTCAGGATATTAAAAATTAGCTGCATTTAAGACACTGAAAACAACTGTACTGCAAATAAAATATGTTTTATCACGTTATTGTATTCGTTTGATTTGTGTTCGTTTGAGGAATACATGTTATTTACTGCAAATTACTACAATTTACTTAATTAATCTAAATGTTGCACTTGATTTATGTTTATTTTTATTTACGACAAAAATGACAATAACTTTGATACTAATGAATTAAGCAAAGAGGCACCAGTGGGGCATTCTGAAGCCAATGTCCAAAAGATTGAAGGCAAAAACAGGCCAACACATAACGGAACAAGCACGAACAAAAAGACACAAAACACATAAATATCAACGGACAACGCGAACTCAAGTCGTAACGAGTCGTAATGAATACATTGAATTACTCTTTAAGAGAACACTCACTGTAGTTATTACCACGATGTGAAAATTAGGATGGTTAAGTGTTACAAACTATTTCGAAATGGCGTACCACTACTGCCTGTTTAGGACCGCTAGAGAATTTTCCTCAAGCATATAAGATAATGATTTGAAATTTGGAAAGACGGTTAAGTGTGACTAATTTATATATATATATATTATCATGCTTTACATGATACTGTTTTAAATATAATAGGATGATTATAGCTCTTAAATTACACATACATTATTGTCAGACCTATCTGACACATACTTCCTATTTGGACCATGTGTTCCATGGACACATTCCTCCATTTTTGTAAATAGCTGCATCAGCGTGGGAGACCATTTAACTGAACATCAAATAATCATTTTCCTAACAGTCAGGGTTAGTTGGAATTTGTCGCTAAGAAAATTTTATCCTAAACATTATTTACAAAAAAATATGGGAAAAAAGACAAATGCAAGGAGTATTAAAGGGGCATTTATGTCTAAAAAAATCCAACAAAACGAAGACAAAATCAGTAGACACACAAGACAAACACACAACACCGTTCACACACAAACCTCTGCCAACATAGCGCAGGGGCGGACCCAGAAATTTTCGAAAGGGAGGGTTCCACATACTCATTACTGGGTTCTGTGGGCAAAAAGGGGGGGGGTTCTAGCCCAATTTTGCTGAAAATCTACACAAAAATTTAAAAATTTCGGAGAAAAGGGGGGTTCCGACCCCCAGACCCCCCCTCTGGATCCGCCACTGCAGCGAACGTCATGACACGAGTGAAAGTAAACTCTGAAAGGTTAAACAGTTCCCGCTTTCTGCAGCATATCCGTTGCTATAGCAGGTAAACGGTCTGGAATGTCCAATTGTTAATTTCGGTCTAAAAAGTTTTTAACTTGCTGCCTTCACCGAACAGAACTTCTATTATGACCGATGTACTGTATGTCAGAGTTTGATATTGGTTTGTGTTTATTTGCTTTGCTGGATTTTTTTTTATATCTGAATGCCTTTAATTTTTCTTTCTTTAGATTCTTTAGATTGTACATAAACTGTTAACACAAAAGTAATGTCTCTCCTATTGCAGCTGGACACAGAAAAAAATTTAAATTAAAATGCCAATGTTATAAGTGTAACGGCAATTACTTAGCAAGAGTATGTCCCGCATGCCGGCGCCTACGGAAACAAAAATTCTTTGGTTATATTTTAATAAATATATTAGAATTCTAGTTTCTTAGATCAAAAGGTGTTCATAAAACCTTAACTTTCATTAAAAATTATCAATCACTCATCCGAAATCAAAAGATGGGAATAAAGCTGTGGTAAGCTACTACTGGGGCATATTCATGCTAAGTTTCATTAACTGAGGAGTTATAGTTCTTAAGATTTTGAGGTGCACATAAAACCTTAACATTGTTATTTATATTTTAATATATATGACAGAGATATAGTTTCTGAGATCAAAAGATCATAAATCTTTAAATTTCTATTTGCATTAGAATTGTCAGTCACTCAACCAGAAAATCAAGGTCAGGGTCAAAAGATGGGGAAGCAACTGTGCTAATCTACTACTGGGGCATGACTTATTGTTCTTGCGATATGGAGCTTCTCATAAAACCTTTACATAAAAGTTAATGCAGCCACCGCCGCCGGCGGTAAACTAACACTTATGTCCCGCTCTTCTTGGCAGGCGAGACAAAAAATGTCCAAGTCACTTAACAGAAAAATATAGGCCAAGGTCAACAGATGAGAATATGCTACTATTGGGGCATATGCATACCCGGTTTCATTAGCCTAGGACGGACTCATAGTTCTTGAGATATAGAGGTGCTCATAAAATCTAACATTGCTAAGACACTATTACATGTATATAAAAACCGGAAAAATCAAGGTCAAGATCAAAAGATGAGGGAGGATGCAAGTGTGCTAAGCTACAACACATGCATACCAAGTTTTATTAACATATGACTTATAGTTCTTGAGATATGGAGCTGCTCATAAAACCTTAACAAAAAAGTTAGAGCCGCCGCCGGTCAAGTAACACCCATGTACCGCTTTGCAATACACATGTTTCAGCCGAGACAAGAGATCTGTAACTAAATGTCAAGTATCAATAGTCTACCATAATTACTTCATGTGAAACAGACTTAAGAAAAACATTGGCCAAATCAGTAAAAAATCTCACTCAGTAGAGCCTACAGCAGAAATACTCTTGCCGGGTATTGATCTGTAATAATGCAACTGCATACTAAATATCAATTGCTCATCATAACTACTTCATATTCAAAAGACTTAAGAAAAAAGGTTAGCAATGCTGATCATCGCCGCCGGAAATATCATACCCAAGTTTCGCTTTTCGCGCAGGCGAGACAAAAACCAAGAAAAATGAAAGAACCTTAGTGAGCACGCTCGCATACCCCATGCGTTCCGCTATTGGACTATCAATGTTATCCTTTGAGATACAGGAAGCAGTAATATTGAGAAAATGTTCTAAGTCCAAAGGGCCATAACTCCCACAAAATTTGGCGGATAAAAAAATTCCTGGTAGTATGCACATCTACATATGATGTCCTACCTATACATACCAAGTTTCGTTAAATTCTGTTCAGTAGTTTCAGAGGAGTTGCGTTTACGAGCTGATAAATGGTGATTTTCAGCAATTTTCTAAGTCCAAAGGGCCATAACTTCAGCAAAATTTGACGGATCAAAATTTCCTGGTAGTATGCACATCTACATATGATGTTCTACCTACATACCAAGTTTCGTTAAATTCTGTTCAGTAGTTTCAGAGGAGTTGCGTGTACAAACTATGATCACAGACGGACGGACGGACCAGTCAAAAACATTATACCCTTCGCAACTCCGTTGTGTGGGGTATAATAATACATGTGCATTTAATTTAGTTGCATCGGTACAGTATTTTCATGCCCCCGCGACGACATGTCGGGGTGCATTAAGTTTTACACATGTCCGTCCGTCCAAAATTTCCGTCAAGCTTTTCTCAGTAACCGTACATGGGAATGATTTGAAACTTAGTGGGATGGTTCAGCATAACCAATTATACGTCCTAAGCGACTTTTAGACCTGTCGGACTTCTACTTCTGTTAAGCGCTGGACCGATATGAAAAACGACTTGAAAATCCCCGTCAAACTTTTCTCAGAAACTACACATGGGAATGCTTTAAAACTTTGTAGGATGGTTCAGTATGACCATCTATATGTCCTAAGCGATTTTCAGACATGTCGGACTTCTACTTCCTGTTTTATGATGGGCTGATCTGAAATTGTACTTTTCAGACATACAAATTTCCGTCAGGCTTTTCTCAGAAATCGTACATGTAAATGACTTCAAACTTGGTGGGATGGTTAAGCATGACCAATTATACGTCCTAAGCGACTTTCAGACATGTTGGACCTCTACTTCCCGTTTTATGATGGGCCGATCTGATATTGTACTTTTCAGACATACACATTTCCGTCAAGCTTTTCTCAAAAACCGTACATGGGAATATTTCTAAACTTGGTACGATGGTTCAGTAATAAAATCTAAATGTCGTAAGCGACTTTTAGACCTGTTGGACTTGAACTTTTTATTTTGGACCAGCGGGGGCAGGACACGGACACATTCTTTCTTTATCTATTAATGTTATCATGGTAGTTGCTTGTACATGTACATTTCATTCATATGTCAACCAGACTGTAAACTGGTTATGCCTCTTTTAACTTTGGACTGTGCCAGAACACCTCATCTAATGTCTGAAATGGTTCATAGACCATGATGCACAGATCACATCATCCAAGACACATGTATATAATGAACTGCATGTTATAAACACCAACTCTGCTCATAACACTGCATTGTGTACTGAGTAATATAACACGAATCTCTAAAGGAAGCAATGAGGTACCAAAGGCGCATCATAATATCAAAAGTCCGAAACTTCAAAGACCATAAAACAAGAAGGACAAAGACAACAAAAAGAAACAAACATTATGAAACCACAAAATAGAAATTACTGAATGACAACTAGCGACACGAACTCAAGTTGTAACAAGATTGAACCCATGTGCTCCGGAAGAGTGAGCGGTTCCTGCCTACTATAGCACACCCGAGTTACCAATTGTTCATTCAGCAAGTCAATTCCGTTGAACAAAGAAAATACATATACATGTAAAACAAAGCCCTATGACAAACAACATTTACACTCATGATCTGAGAGATAGAAATCCCATATTTGTCTATGAGATCATGCTGTCTGCCTTAAAATTGCTTTTATGAGGAGCAACATAATCTTGTGTCAACAATTTCTGGGTAAGCCTAAACGCTATAGTATGGAAATCGATGAAAATTATGACATGATGGTTTACTAATGTTTCGCATGATGGAACTAGGGTATGAACCTGATCAAAGTTCTTGAAAGTACCGAATGACTAGGTAGAACACCTGATCAAACTGTCAAAATGTTTATGATTGAGCATGTACTTTGATTGATAATAAACTTTATTTAGTGTTATGATAATGCTTTTGGATAAATGATTATTTAGTAACTCTACAAAATAAAATGACTTTAGGTATCCTTTATTACATGTACTTAGAACATTAGTATAGTCTCTTAAATGAATCTTTATAGAAATTCACAAATTTTGAGATGTACAGTTCAAGATAGACCAATCCTCAACTATCCAATCTTTTTACTGGCTGAACATTTTTGTCTGAAATAGAAAAAGTACTAAATTAGAATTTTAAACATGAAAGGTTAATTTAATTTGAGTGGGTTTTTTTCTGCCATCACATAATATTTATGTTTTTTTTTGTAAAACATTATTACATGTATTTGTATTAAACATTATGTACATGTACATTTTAGGTTGTTAATGTTAAAGAAGCCATACATGGAATGATTACATTTATCAAGCTATCTTATAAATATAAATGCATCACTAATTCTCTATATCTGCTTCTCAAATACATGTAATTATTAATATGGGTTTGGCATAGTGTTTTCGTTACATTATTTTACCAGTCTAATTCCAAACTTAACCATTAACACAACAGCCGTATTCCTGGGCACCTAAGATACTTTTGATTTGTCAAGTTGAAAGTTTGTGTTGTTGCATGGCTTTATTTTATTTGTGGGTGTTGGTTTGTAAATGTTTTTTCTGTTTCAGATTTGTAGGACTGCCCATGCCTATTAGGTACATATTTTGTTTCTTATACATATTCTAGTATACATTGTGTCACTTACATCTTTTTGATATGTTTGATCATCTGTGTGATGCTCATTTTACACTCCTTCCACACAGAAGGCATAAGAGAGGCCGGCACTTGGAATTCTGTCCTGATTGTATCTAAAAAAATTAAAGTTCGTATAAATTTTCATATATGATTCAAATATAATCTACTTTTTACATTACTGAATAAACACATATTCAAAGAATACTGTCATTTTAATTTTTGTTTAGCAATATGTTAGCAGGAACTGCTTACTCTTTCGGAGCATCTGAGCTCCATTGGACTCGAGTGTAAATTTTTGCCATGTTGGCAAAGGTCTACTTATTTAAAAACAACTTAATGTTACATGTAATCTGTCTGTTAGGTTAATTCATGTTATACATTTGCCAGCTTATGATGTTCAATGAATGTATTACCTTTAATAATGGCTATTTTTTTGGCGTCTAACGGTTGGCCACTTTTACCCCCTAAAGATGATGTCACTAGTTCACTTTTATCAAACAAGTTTTTGACAAGTGCTCTTGACATTTCCGTGTACCCATTCTTGCACAGAGTCCATGTTTTGCTTTCAAGTACATTTGAAATACAGCTTCGTATGTCTACAAAAAAAATGATTGACCTTTTCTGAGTCATTTATTTGTAATAAAGAATGCAATGTGAACAAAACTGTATGTTGAAATATTGGAGTTTTTTTAAATAAAATATTATCACTAATTAAAGTTTCTGGTAGTAACTTGGTTTAACTCATTCGAAAGAATGTCCCTTGTCAGAACCGTTCTAACTCTCCAGTATGATTAAATTTGTCTTTCAAATTTTTAACTATGATACTGATCTCTGTTCGGTAATTATGAAGAAATCCATAACACTTTCAAATTATTGTCAATTAAAAGATGATATAAATTATATGTGGTACAGGGTACATATCTTTTTTTTTTCGAAAATGTTGCCTCGTGTTATTTTGAATCATGCACACAATTTTACTTTTCTAGCTTAATGTTCTGAAATTTAACCAATTCTTTTGTTTGGTACAAAGAACAACACGTTTCTGTTTAAACATTGTATCTGTTGCTTCCACATCAAATCTTATTATAATACAGTGTTCATAAAAGGAACAAATACCCTTTTTGTCTTCGCCATCTTCTTCTGGTTTGACCTATAACAATTGACAAATAATAATAATAATAAAATAAATTACAAATGCATATTGGTGAAATACATGTATTTCATTTATTTAGCAAAAGAAACATGTAAATGATAAAGGTCAAATGAATTTATGAAAAAGGCCCAAATGAATAATGCTACATGTATGTTAAAATCATTGTTAGGTTACACAGGTTGTAAGCTTGTAACGGTATGTCTGCCTCGAATAGCCAATAAATATAGAGTACACATACCAATTCTGTTGATGTCAACACAGCTTTAGGTTTAATGGTTGGCGACCTATTAGGTGAATTCTTCTTTGATAAGCTGTCACACTAATAAAAAAAAGGTGAATCTTAATCAAGCAAGGAACTACACAACCATACCTGTAGCCAGAGCTATTCAAGAGGGGTTTCAAAATGTAAAGAGTGGGGTTCGATTTCCCCAATTTTTCTGACTTGAATAGTGAATATTAAACCAATTTTTTAGCTGATTTTCCCATATTTTGATCAAATGGTTTGTACACGGGGGTTCGTCTCCATGGCTACTGGTATGACAACTAGCATTATATTAAGAATAAGAGGTGAAAAATACAATGTAGTATTTTATTCAAAATATTAATAGTCCTGATTTGGTATAGCGAAGATTGTGCTGCAGCAAGCAAGAACTGCTTACTCTTTCGGAGCATCTGAGCTCCATTGGACTCGAGTGTAAATTTTTGCTATGTTGGCAGAGGTCTACTTATTTAAAAACAACTTAATAGTATATCTGTATATTTTTGATTGTCTAGTAAAATATACTGATTGGATAAACTAACTATTTTTTTACCCCTCGTTTTGTGATTTTATGAAGTGTCTACTGGTTTTGTCTACACATTATTGTATTTTTGATATACATGTATGAATATTTAATGCACCTCTGTACCACTCCATTTGTTTTTGGGGGTTGCACGCATGTAAAGATTAATTGTTGATTAAATTGATTTTTTTTTTGTGCAAAACCTTCATTTTATACTTGGAATACTTGTAAATGACACAATTTGATAAAAAAAAGCACTTCATCCCAATTGGGAACTCCTAGAGAAATAACTTTGAACGGAAAAACTTCGACCAAAAAGCCCTGATTAATCACAAGAAATTATTTTCAAGCTTACATTTTCTGACCAGCAAGATGCTGTTGGTTTGAATGATGTTTTCATCCTAGGGGACACCTGGACTTGTGTTGGTTGATTTGGCAGTGGATCCCAAGGTCTACTTATGAATTCATCAATAACGTCAATAGTCGAATCCTCCTAAAATGTTTTTTATGCTTTATTTAAAAACAACAAATAGTACAATGTATATCTGTATACATGTATCTATTGAAAAAATTATTTTGATTGTCTAGATAAATATACTGAATCAAAGCGGAATGTCTTGGATAAATAACATGTATATAGCATGTTATAATTGTAATGGAAGATTAAAGTTTAAATTTGTACACAGCATCACCAAGATTGAATAAAGGTAATAACAAAACTACCGAACTTGAATGATCAATCTCATCGTCCAGAGAAAATTAAAAAAAAACGAATCAGTCATACCGGAGAAATGGTGACTTTAAACTCATAACTGCTAGGGGATGACACATTTTGATTCTAAGTTAAGGGTCCCTGGTGAGGACTGCTATTATTTGTTAATAAATAATCTTGTCCTAAAAACATGAAAATAAATAATCTGGCCTAAAACCATGCCAAAAATTTTAAAGTATAAAATCTGGCCCCAGATAAAAAATCGCTATTTCCAGGAACCCCCCCCCCAAACCTCTGCATAATCCAATAGTCGTCCCCTTAGGTGACCATATGTTAATTTGTGGTTTTAGATACTGTATTATTCTTTTCTGGATTAGAACCAAGTCGAATTACTAGTCTGTTGCAATAAACAAAAAAAATATATTTATAAGTGCAAAAAATCATTTTCAACACCTAATTAAAATATAAAGCAATGGGTATCGTTGTTTTTAAATTGCTAATTAACTGTGACATAAATGAAAAAAAAAATTGTTGTAGGACATAGAAATAAATACATGCATAAACATCGCATCTAAATTGTAAAATGACTTACTGATTCCCCGTTTTGCACTTTTAAAGGCGATTGGAATAAGGCCTTAGGTATTGGTTTTGTCATCTTAGTACTCTGTAGACAAGGGGTTTCACACTTAAAATGCACACAAAAATAAATATGTTTAAACTTGTGATTATAGTTCTGGAAGAATCAATGGATATTGGCGAAAATAAGAGTTCTCTGGTTTCATCATGTTCATTATTTCAGCATAAATGTCCTGTTTATTTTCTTAAAAATGCATTTCATTGGATTTTTCATTTTAATCTTTTATATCGAATTTTGATATGAATGAAACTAATAACGTGTAACAAAAGTTCACTACAAACCTTTCAAATGTAAAAAAAGCAATACAGAATATGTCAACAAGTTCTTACCGCATCATTTGATGTATTAGATGTTTGCAACTGTTCCTTTCTTTTGGGTGTTTTTTGAAGATATTTTATTATTGATGTCGATTTCGGTATCGGATGGGATTCATCTATAGGACTTGCATCCTCATCAAAAGCCTATTAAATTTAAACGTAAAAGAATACTGGTGTCCATTTTGTCTTAATATAATTTAAAACTAAAACAATTTAAAGTGAGAGAACCTTTAATTTTGACGAGTTTTTGAAATTCACTTAATATGAAGAATATTGTTTAAAACCACTCGTGTTCAAATTAAAATTTCAAAATAGTGACTGGAAAGCATTATTTTTTTTACCAAAAACTACCAATGGGTATCGTTGTTTTTAAATTGCCAATTAACTGTGACATAAATGAAAAAAAAAATTGTTGTAGGACATAGAAATAAATACATGCATAAACATATCGCATCTAAATTGTAAAATGACTTACTGATTCCTCGTTTTGCACTTTTAAAGGCGATTGGAATAAGGCCTTAGGTATTGGTTTTGTCATCTTAGTACTCTGTAGACAACGGGTTTCACACTTAAAATGCACACAAAAATAAATATGTTTAAACTTGTGATTATAGTTCTGGAAGAATCAATGGAAATTGGCGAAAATAAGAGTTCTCTGGTTTCATCATGTTCATTATTTCAGCATAAATTTCCTGTTTATTTTCTTAAAAATGCATTTCATTGGATTTTTCATTTTAATCTTTTATATCGAATTTTGATATGAATGAAACTAATAACGTGTAACAAAAGTTCACTACAAACCTTTCAAATGTAAAAAAAGCAATACAGAATATGTCAACAAGTTCTTACCGCATCATTTGATGTATTAGATGTTTGCAACTGTTCCTTTCTTTTGGGTGTTTTTTGATGATATTTTATTATTGATGTCGATTTCGGTATCGGATGGGATTCATCTATAGGACTTGCATCCTCATCAAAAGCCTATTAAATTTAAACGTAAAAGAATACTGGTGTCCATTTTGTCTTAATATAATTTAAAACTAGAACAATTTAAAGTGATAGAACCTTTAATTTTGACGAGTTTTTGAAATTCACTTAATATGAAGAATATTGTTTAAAACCACTCGTGTTCAAATTAAAATTTCAAAATAGTGACTGGAAAGCATTATTTTTTTACCAAAAACTACCAAAACAAATGCAGTGTCAAAAAGGAGAACGATCTAATTAAAATTTGTAAACATTCTTGATACCTGGATCAGGTATTTTGTACTTGATCATTTCATCTTAACCTGACTAGCTTTTGACACCTTTGCTATCGTGGTAGCGTAGATATTGTTTTGTTGTTTAAAAATCTATTTATTGTTTTTATTTAAGTACATGTATATTCCAAATATATGTTTTTAAATAATTATGATATTAATGACATATAAATGCCGATTTAGTATAAAAGAAATGTTAATTGAATTCCAAACAGGTTTTGCTTTATTACAACAATTCATCTTACCGGGTCTGCTACTATTTTATTTAACGTGTTGTCAATTGTGTGAGTGATTTTAAATACGTAGATTTCGAAAAGGTCATTTGCATACGATGACCTTAAATGTCAATATATGTTTATGTTTATGGTGGATAACACTAATTCAAATAGAAAAATTAATAACGATTTTTTTACATAAAGGTGCAAAACTGTTGCTCTTCATGATGATCAATCATGTTTATTAAAGCCTTATTTTTCGAAAACATGTATTTTATTCAGGTTTTAAACATGTGATTTTGAAAGGTTCTATCACTTTAACTGTGCCTAAAGCTCACAATTAAATGCGCCCAAAATGTCACGTGAAAAGATAAGAAATATGCATTCTTTTTTACATATGTCTGAAAAGAAACCTCCTAAAATCAATTGAATCAAATTGAAGGCGTACATCTTTAATGTGTAAATAATTTCAAAAATATCCATTATGATAAGAGATGGGCAGTCGTGAAATGATAGAGTTTATGAGTGCTATGGAAGAACCCATAAAAAAAATAAGATCAGAATTTTGAATAAGATATAACATCTACATTGTGTCACACTTATAGTGTGCTAACAATCATCAAAATTCATCCAAACGTATTATCAAATTTTTGATTGAGCGTCTCTGGTGATTCTTATATCGACAAAACGCGCATCAGACGCAATTTTAAAATTTAATGCCTGGCATTTGTTGTTTTTTCAGTTCCTTAGGTTTGACATATAAAAAGTAGTAAAGTATATCAGTCTTTGACTTCAAAAAGTGGAAGACAAGTTTGTAAATTTCAAAGGTTCTGGTTTGATATAGGCATAATAAACTTAAAATAACTTACCTTTTCCGTCCTATAATAACTCATTGTAGTTGGCGGGGTCATAGGAGACAATGCAGTTTCGTTGGAAGAGTAAGGACTTTTTGAACTTTTCTAAAACAAAAACCAAACACGCGTTACATTTGACTTGTTTTTTTTTCTTCAAGGACTCTTACTTCTTATTTTATTGTTAATATCATTTTTTTTGTTTTTGGCGAATAATAGTTTTAATTCATAATTTGTAATGACCTTCAACTCAAGTCAGCATTAAGCCCTATGTTGGTAAAACCTGGTACGTGCACCATTTGACCTGCATCCCATCCTTAGTTTTTTTGGTACAAAGTTAAAAATTTACAATATTATATAAAGAGCCTTTTCAAGGTTTTCCCAGCAATATCAAAATATAGGTCATAATATATAGTAGGTTCGCAGGTGGGATGCATTTTATTTAAGATGTATTAAAATGTAACTGTTTATTGTTGGGTCAGATTTACCCAATTAACAAAAGCTTGTATTTCATGTATTTCTATACTTACTGGTGTATTACATTCAATATGATTCTCAATTTCTCTTCTAGTTTTTGGAGGTTTTAAAGATTTTGGGGATTTCTGAAAAAAAAAAAGATTATTATTATTATTATTAGGGTAACTGTCATATTCAGTAAGTACAGTGGCATGCATTTGGTATCAACTGCCTTTTTTTATTCGAAAAATAAGATACTTATAATGTTTCAGAAACAACCTGTTATCAATATAACTTCTCTCTTATCTTTATTCATTAAAGGTCACAACCCTATAAAAAATTGAACCAAATGGATACTTCTAGTCTAATAAAAATGAAGAAGTATCTTTTTATCGTACAAAATGCTTGGGGAATAAAAACTACAAGTCTAAATTATATAAAAAAATAGGCTGATTTCACGGCTTAAGACTGGCAACTACCTCTCTACTTGTCCAGATATTTTTATTCAATTAACAGCGAGGGACAAGCGTATACCTCTCTATAGAACTACAAATAATGTTTTAAAACTAAATAAACAGGTTTACCTTTCCAGATATCTTTTGCCTTCCAATCCATAATATCTGGAAAAATATATTGAAACAGCGGTATATAGTAGTTGACTAAAACTTTCATGCATTGTATTTTCCTTACATTGCAATACCAACCTTGAGCATTTGGTTATTAGAAAGTAATGACCATATGGTTATGAAATAGCTATTCACCATATAAAATATAAGACCTATTTTGAGATAACAAGGACGGAAAAATTGTTACTGACGAAAGTCCGACGACAACAGACAGTCTAGTCTATAAATAATCAATCTCAAATGTCCCGAGAAAAAGACAAAAATAAAGTAGTCATACTTGCGAAATGCTGGATCGCAATGGTCCTGACTTGGTACAGGCATTTCAAAAGAAATGGTGGGTTCAACCAGGTTTTATGGCGCAAAACATTCCTATTCAATTGCGATCTTGGGATCCGGTAATGACAAAAGAACACAACATGATTGTGAGACACAATAGGGATATTGGGGTGATCATCTTAGTACAGCAGACCAGTCAAACACTCAAACATTAATTAAAAAAACAATTAATCTCCTGATAATTTAGGTTGCATTGAAAAATTTGCCACATTGTGATGTAGAAAATGGATAATTGTAATTTTTACCATTGAAAAGTAGTATTTCGTTACAGCTTCTCTGGGGTGGCTGGGTTGGTGATTTTTTAAGTTTGAATTAAAACTAATAATGATGCACAAGATGTAAGTTTTGTTGCACATAACTAACGTATATAACGCTTTTAAATCAAATTGTAAGAAGTAAAATATATTATTAATGAATTATCCTATTATTCTACAAATACAAAGCAGTCAAACCTGTGTTAAGAGGCCACCCTAGGGACGTGAAAAATATGGCCACTTAAGACAGGTGGCTGCTAAATGCAGGTTCGGTTTTGTTGATTTAATAAAGAAAGTGATAAAATATATGTGGCTGTCTAAAGCAGGTGATTGCTTAATAGAGGTGGCCGCTAAGGCAGGTTTGACTGTACTGTAATCAAATCAAATTGTATGAAATATTCTTTAAAATCAGTAATCATGTATAATTACTGGTCAGAATCCGGAATTATATATATTTTCTTAGCCTTTCAGTAATTATACATATTTACCTAAATCTCAGTAATTACTGAAATTATAATACACTTTTACTGTAACATAAATACATGCATGTTGGCCTTACATACACGATTTTTAGAAAATATTTTAAGGTCCACCACAAATTTAAAATTTAAACAAAATGAAACTTTTAAATTTTTGCAAAAGTCATCCATCAATTATGTAATCTAAGCTTTTTGGGTTCAAACTGATCTTTATAAAAATCAGCAAGGAATAGTAATAAAAAATAACTTACGCTTCCTTTATCTTTGGTTTTAGGGCTTTTTGGTTTCCTCGATGTGGGTTTCTTTTTCTGCTGTTGTTCTTGATTTTTATTTGGCGCATCTTCTAGTAATACTCCTTTCCAGATTTTCCGTCCTGCCCATTTTATTTTTACCATTTCTCCAACTTTTGCATCTTTCTTCAGTAAAAGTTTTTTGGGAATGTAATGTTCCTTTCCGTCATAAAGTTCAGAATTATTGTCACACCATTTTACTAGAATTAAATCTCTGCCTTTTTTACTAGCCATATTGTTGCACAGAAAGAGGAGGTTGAATCTGTTGTACCTCTTCTTATAAACAAAAATTTACAACACTGTGATTGGTTACATGGGACAGAATGTTCATTGGTTACATGGGACAGAATGTTCATTGGTTACATGAAAATAGGTTACATTGGAACTGATTATAATACAATGAGGTATATGTAATATAAGATCTAAATAATTTTAAAGCATGCATATACACATTTGATTATTGTTAGTATCCTGTAGCGTTACCATCAACTCTTATGACTTCTGGTAACACCTTCCTGATATGATCAACATAACGTCTACATCTTTCAATTGTCAAACTTTCCCAAAAGTCTTGAATACCATCTACCAGTTGCCCTTGATTAGTAGGTTTAACATGCCTCCTCAAATGATCTTTTAACTCATGCCAAAGACACTCTATGGGGTTTAAATCCGGTGACTCTAAAATATAAAATTTTTAATGCTTGAACATATTAAGTATAAGTCCATCTAAAAATCATGCAAATGTCTAAAATAGTGATAAGTCTATATATTTTGCAGCCATCAAGAATAGTTTTAATCCATTCATTATGCCATTCTTATGATATTAAATCCATTAAAAGTTATGCTAGAGGTTGGGAAAGTGAGGTTTTTTTCAAAAAGCTTTTAGCTGAATGCTACTGAAAAAGGGTGTGTGTAAAATGCAAAACAAGAAACAGAGAAACCAGAAACGAGAAACATAGAAACGAGAAACAAGAAACAGAGAAACAGAGAAACGAGAAATTAAAAGTGATTTTGATCAACCTTAATTTCTTTTTAAAATTAAAAGTGCTAACCTAAATTAATGGGGTTTTTTTTGGCAATTATAAGTTCAAGGATAAATCACTTAGTGCCCTGATAAAGAGTGATTTATGCGACAACCTTTAAATTATGTATCAATCTACATTGTACATCTGTGACCCTTTCTAGTGCATCTTTTCCTGGCTTTTGGTTGATTGACAAAAACGAGGGTGTTGATGGGGTTTACAGACAAAAATATAATGAATTGTTTAAAATACCTGTTTTAAGAAAAGAGAATAGTAAGAAAAGATAAGAAAATTGTTCATTTCCAATCATAGGGCCCTAAAAGAGTCACTAGAAATAATAAAAAAACATGAAAAGTAAAAAAAACAAAAAAACAAGAAGAATATGTCCAAAAGACATAATGCCCTATCTCGCGACAATTATTTTCCCCGCAACCAAACCATAAAGTTGATTCAAGGAGTATAATTTTATGATGTATTTTGCACATGTATGCTCATATCCTTGTATATTCTTCTTGAATATTATTCTTTTAATTTATATTTGGGTATAAAAATATAATAAATATAAAACAGCTTTGTTAAGGTTTTATACATATACAGGGTTTTTTATTTGGTTTCCAGTGCATGTTTTGCACTTACACATAGTTATATTCTGCATATGCTTCTAATGGATATTATTCTCTTTCTACAGACCTCATCTACATCCTCATTTTGTAAAACAATTTAAATTGATGAGCAAGGTCAGGAACTAAATTTGTAAGAGCTGTGTAATTACAGTAAAATTATCATACTTAATCAGACTTCAACTTATTATTGCAACAGACAACACATTTTTAGTTAGCTTTTATTTAAAAAAGAAATAAAGATTAATATCACTTCTCGTTTCTTTATTTTTCGTTTCTCTGTTTCTCGTTTCTGTGTTTCTCGTTTCTTTGTTTTTCGTTTCTCGTTTCTCGTTTCTATGTTTCTCGTTTTGCATTTTACACATACCCACTGAAAAAGCAGTGTCGGCCATTTTGATTGTGCACATTTTACTATATAACCAGTCAAATTTTATCTTCACTTTCCCAACCTCTGACAAAACTTTTAATGCATATAATATCATTTATATGGTATACTGAATAGTTTTAAACTTTTCACATTGGCTGCAAACATTATGTCCTTATCACCCATTGCATGATTTTTAGGTGAACCTTAATAACATCATCTTTGTACAAAACAAATTACACCACTATGATATAAAATGTAACGAGATACCCTGCATTAATCATGCATTATCAGTAGATAAGGCTAAATTCCTTAAAGACCCCCCTCATTAATTATCATAAACTTTCATTTAGCACCCTCTACAGTCCTGTGGTATAAATCAGTTATCCCCCATCGGGCATCCGCCCTCAGGGGAATAACTAACACATGTGTAATAACGTAATTTTGTACTTATAAAGGACACACGACATCAATGTCATGTAAAGCCTTTAGACCTTATAACATTTAGATTTCTATTAGTTACATGTATGATCTTTCATCTCTTAGGTCTGTAAGTTTTGTATTTAAAATCCCCATGGACACGTTTGATCCAGATTTTTTAAAACGATCATCTCTTTTTATATGATTGATTGTTGTCTGCTTTTTTTCCCGTGGGCGATATTGCAGCAATATCGTAAATAACACTTTAATGTAAAACAAAGTCAAAAGACCCAGACTAAAAAAATATTGCTAATATATAAATTAAAGCAGATACTAAAACAAATTAAGTAAAAGATAAAACTATTATTAACAAACGAAAATTGTAAATAGTTCACTTTCTTTTCTTTCGTATACAATTATCACGCTTGCTAGAATCAAAAAGGGTTTATTATCCAAAAACAATACGATCCAGTATTTCTTTTATTTACAGGTATTTCAGAAGAAAGAACTTTTTAAGTATTGTTTTTATTTTTCGTAACATTGTTATAAAATGATTAGATTATTAGTATTGCAGTTGGAAAATAACTGGACGCTTAGTCGAGACAAAAATGATCTTGTGAATGAAGAGTATGATCATTAGAAAACTGTGACTAAAAGTGTATCTACTTTGAAAAAAAAAACATATTATCAGATAACCAGTAGTGACCATAGAATCATTTTCTATACATCATATTGCAAACAGATTAAATCAATGTGTTAACTTAACTTATCTGACCTCTATTGCAAGTGAATGCTTTGAAAAACTTGGCGAAAATTTCATACATGAATTTTGTTTACATGTATTGAAAACATATTAAAAATATTTGATCAAAACATTATTATCAAATTTTGAAACATTAACATGTTAACATACTCTTTACCAAAACGCTTTGTACATATTTGTTGAAAAAAAAACATTGTTAAAAAAACGTTTTCAGAATATGTATCCATAACATTTTATGGAAATGATTTGACAACATGAATGAAACCATACAAAATAACATTTTTTAAAAACATGAAACAAAATGTTTTCATCACATTTATAGAAATACTTTTTAAATGTTTGCTAATGTTTCTTTGTTACGTGCGTGACGGTTTCTTTCCGAGACCCCTTAATGCATGCAGGATTTTCGGCATTCCTGCATAATCATACAGCCCAAAAAAACCCTGTACCAGGACAATTTTTTGTAACCGATTCATTTTAATTAAAATCACGTGGACATAAAGAAAGGAAGGAGCAGTGATAGATCTAATTAAGATTGTGACCGATTTTAAGATTTACATGAACATTTATTTTGTTTACCCCTGGAACGAATATTTTGGTATTAATTTATGATGACAATATGTCTGAAATCAAGAAATGTCACGTCTACAACAAGTAACTCAACTTTTGAAAAAGTTTACAATACGGCGCCTATAATATTTAACTGTCAATTCAATTAATGACACCCATAACTGCAGTTATGAGTAATTCACATACCACAAAAATTGCTGATTAAAGAAGAATTTTTTAAATGGTCTTGTTTAGGCAAAATGTAGGCTTTGCAATATACCAATTTGCATTTGATATTTTTGTTTTAATTTGATTTGTCTTTGGGCATGTGAGGTCAAAATACGGCTTTGTATTAGATGCCAAAATAAAACCATTTTTTAATAACAAATAAATGTTTTTAGACCTATACCGGCGAATGTTAAAATGGTCCTAAGATTCATCTTTTTTGTCTATTTTTAAGAGCCTGTTCATGAGAAAACCATGCAAAATCGTCCAGTAGCAATGTTTTCATTTTTGTAAAAGGTATATTGCAACTGAAAGACCATCCTATAAGACCTATTCAGGCAAATTTTTTCCTTCGAAAAATCAAAGATGGCCGCCCTACAGGCCTAAATAGCTATATATAGCATTTATCTGATTTTTCAGTGATTTCAATATTTTTTTTATGAAAATAAGACATTTTCATTGTGATTTTTTTTTAGTTTGCGTAAATTAAATGACAATTGTAACAATATCTTTTGAAATAGTGATGTTTTGTCTTTTAAATACAGTGCAATTTTCGTAATTCATAATTTTGGTTCCTCTGGTACCTTTAGGTAGGACTTGGGCAGTATTCCAGACTGTTCAAAAATGCTGAAATTTGTTATTTTTAAGGGCACTTATTGTCCAAGGTAACGCTTTTTTATCCTTATCTTTTAGTAATTCCAAAACAATAACATATCAAGACAAACGTATAAAAAAGCCGAGCTGGGATTTTACATTTTGACTTAGCCACAGCCCCGGAAAACAATGACATGTTTTGATAATTCTTCATAAAATCTACATTTTGGAGGATTCAGTTTAAAACTCTGTTTGTGTTTGCTATGAAACAAAATACATTTAGAACATTTGATGCAACAGATGATCACAAAACAAGTACCATTTGAGGGTCGAGAAAGACATATACTTGGGGATTAAGGGTGAAAGATGGGAATATTTTGTGTATTTTGATGAAATGTACAGAAATGGCCAACTTTAGGGGACTATTTTTCATGAATGAAGAGTTGGACTATTAATATTGCATATCTTTCCAAAAGACTGTTATATGGTCTATACAAAAACATATTTGTAACTTTGCTTACGGCCATCCCTTACATGTTACAGCATTACAAAAATGGAGATTTGGCCATTTTAGCACATGGCTAAAATGGGCTTCGGGGGCCTAATAGTGGCATCTTTTTGAAATAATTAAAAGATGTACAGAACAGGAGACTTTATAGGCCAAATGTATATAAATTGTTCTATATAAACAAATAATATTGTAGAAATCAAACAAAAGAGCACTTTCAACTTGGTGGTCCAATATGGCTCCCATGGCCATTTGGCGAAATAGTCCCTTGTCCTCAAGCAAAAACTAACATTATTTTTGGTCGGGATCCACCATACAAAATGTTTTATTGTGCAGAAAATGGTCGAATTTTACAAATAAAACAATTTTCCTGGTTCATATTTTTTTTCACATTTAGGTCTGACTTTGTCATTTTAAGGTGGCTAGAGACTTTTTTGTAAAAAGGCTCTGGGGGCTATAATAGACCACCAAGTAAAAAGTGCTCTTTTGTTTGATTTCTACAATATTATTTGTTTATATAGAACAATTTATATACATTTGGCCTATAAAGTCTCCTGTTCTTTACATCTTTTAATTATTTCAAAAAGATGCCCCTATTAGGCCCCCGAAGCCCATTTTAGCCATGTGCTAAAATGGCCAAATCTCCATTTTTGTAATGTTGTAACATGTAAGGGATGACCGAAAGCAAAGTTACAAATATGTTTTTGTACAGACCATATAACAGTCTTTTGGAAAGATATTCCATATTAATAGTCCAACCCTTCATTCATGAAAAATAGTCCCTTAAAGTTGGTCATTTCTGTACATTTCATCAAAATACACAAGATATTCCCATCTTTCACCCTTAATCCCCAAGTATATGTCTTTCTCCACCCTTAAATGGTACTTGTATTGTGATCATCTGTTGTATCAAATGTTCTAAATGTATTTTGTTTCATAGCAAACACGTTCAGATTTTTAAACTGAATCCTCCAAAAAGTAGATTTTATGAAGAATTATCAAAACATGTCATTGTTTTCCGGGGCTGTGGCTAAGTCAAAATGTAAAATCCCAGCTCGGCTTTTTGATAAGTTTGTCTTGATATGTTATTGTTTTGGAATTACTAAAAGATAAGGATAAAAAAGCGTTACCTTGGACAATAAGTGCCCATAAAAATAACAAATTTCAGCATTTTTGAACAGTCTGGATTACTGCCCAAGTCCTACCTAAAGGTACCAGAGAAACCAAAATTATGAATTACGAAAATTGCACTGTATTTGAAAGACCAAACATCATTTTTTCAAAAAACATTGATACAATTTTAATTCCTTCTACGTAGACTGAAAAAATCACAATAAAAATGTCAAATTTTCAAATAAAATTTGATTGAAATAAGCAATAAATCAGATGAAAGCTATATATATCTATTGAGGCCTGTAGGGCGGCCATCTTGAATTTTTCGAAAAAATAAATTTGCCTGAATAAGTCTTATAGGATGGTCTTTCAGTTGCAATATACCTTTTACATAATTAAAAACCTTGCTACTGGACAAAATTTCCATTTTTGCATGGTTTTCTCATGAACAGACTCTTAAAATCAATTTTAGGTTTTGAATAATAAATATGTGGCTTTAAGATTTTGAAAATGAACTGATTGTTTTTATTTCCACATGCTTTAATTTACTGCTTTTATTTAAAAAATGTCATCAATCATTTTTTTGCCTTATAGATTTTTTTTGATTAATCTAGCTTATTTAGCATTGTCTTTAAACATAGTTAATTTATCGATTACGAAGCTCACCTCGTTGTGGCACTTATCAATAAGCGAGAATGGACTTTAACCATTTTCTGAAGTGGTCGTCCATGCGAAAAATATAGGTCACACCAGCATCCGAAGCATGCGTTGTGCTTAGCATCACTAGGTGCATCTCCCATGCCAATATATACTTGATATTGCACTTATTAGTAAGTTAGAATGGACTTAAACCTTTCTTCAGTAAGTGGTCATACATGCAGAAAATATAGGTCACAGCCAGCATCCGAAGCATGTATTGTACTTAGCATCACTAGGTGCACCTACCATGCCAATATGATTGATGTTACACTTGTCAGTAAGCGGGAATGGACATTAACCATTCTTCTGTAAGTGGTCATCTATGCGGAAAATAAAGGTCACAGCCAGTATCCGAAGCATGCATTGTGCTGAGCATCACTAGGTGCACCTACCATGCCAATATGATTGATGTGGCACTTGCAGTAACCGGGAATGGACCATTCTTCTGTATGTGGTCATCCATACGGAAAATATAACTTTATTCAAGCATAACACCCGCAGAAGGGTATAGCAACATATAACATATGACAATATTACAAGAACAACATAGTGACATACATTATATACATGTACATATAAACACAGCTTTGAGCTAAACACGAAGTTGGTTTTATTTTTCTTATATATTAACCATTATTTGGATTATCTTCTCCCCTCAGTTCTTATGACTGTCCGATGAAGGTAACCACACCTTTAAGGTCAATATTAGTGGATGGATTTAATATCATTTTTATTTTATCCATCTCTGTTTTTTGATAAAAACTATTATCAACTAAGCCAACGTGGTCAAAAAGTAACTGTCTTTGATTTTCGTTTCTATTGCAATGTAAATAGAAATGAAACTCATCTTCTACTTTATTTTTACATTTAGAACATACCCCTTTTTCTCTTGGTATATTTTTATACCTTCCTACTTCAATATTAAGGGTATGATCCCTGATTCTAAATTTTGTTAAAGTTTGTCTATATTCAAAATTTGGGTGGTTTAGATATGTTTCAATGTTTCCCGGGTTTTCTTTAAGAAATTTGTAAAGATAGTTTTTATTACTTTCATTTAATTGGCTCAATTTTTTTGTTAATAATTGATTGAAAAAACTCACTGTCCTGTTTTATACGATTGCTTGTTATGGTTAATTGCTTTTTGTTTTCACATTGTTGTAAAGACTCTATATTTATTCCAAACTTAGTTGCTATATGTTTTATACATGAATTCCAGGAGTATATGCCTTCCCCATCTAAAGTTTTATTCAATTAAAACGCATCTTTAAGTAAAGGATTTATGTTGTCAAAGTGGAGTCTTGCAAAGTATTTTAATGATTTATTTACAATATTTTTTCTATTGGGTCTCTACCTAGTTCTGCTTTATTTATAAAATTGGTTGATTTTCGCCTTGTTCCAAGGATATTTTTACAGAAAAACAAATGGGTGTATTATCTATAAAACTAAATTGATCTACCTGTATATTGTTTTTACTCCCTCTGTTACTTGCTCTATAAAATTCAAGATAAATATCCATGTAGTATATTTCTGAATTATAACAGAGTATAGGTTTAACCATTGTATCAAATAAATTACATGCCACTTTTATTGGAACATTTTTGAAAACTGAAGTGTAAGATTTAATAGCAAACAGTACTTTTCTTGCCTTTTTTGATAGATCTTCCCCACTTTGGGCAAGACTCCCATTACATTGAACAATACTTTCAAGAAATTTAAATAATTTAACATTTTTAATATCCCCATTTTATATTTTACTATGTTATTAACGGTTTTATTTGGATTATTTTGAATCAATATTGATTTGGTTTTATTAACATTAACTGTGAGTTGCCATTTATCACAATAAACAGCCAAGTTATCAATACCCTTTTGGAGACATTCTTTGGTCTCAGAGATTATTATTAAATCATCTGCAAACATTAGACTACCAACAGTGTGACTTAATAATTTAGGTGGATGATTAGTTTCTGTATTAAAGTTTTAGATCATAGCCAGCATCCGAAGCATGCATTGTGCTTAGCATCACTAGGTGCATCTACCATGCCAATATGATTGATGTGGCACTTGTCATTATCCGTGAATGGATCTTAACCATTCTTCTGTATGTGAGTGTGGACGCTGACGCGGACGCCGGGGGTATCACATAAGCCCCCCTCACTTTCGTGAGGTGAGCTAAAAAACCACCAAACAAAAACAACTGAATGACAACTACCAACACAAACAGTGCATGAAACTCAAGTCGTAACGCGGGCACGGACGCCGACGACGGAGGGTATCACGTAAGCCCCCCTCATGTTCGTAAGGTGAGCTAAAAAAGGACAATATGTACAAAAAGATGCTCTAATCTTTGAAAAGGCATATCGAAAACTTTTTAAATTTTAGTTTAAGTTCATAGCACCAAGCAATGATCGGCGTTAAATATCATTGATATATTTAATACTCACCAGCCGGTGTCTTCCACCAATTGATATTGTTTTCTTCAAAGAAACGCTTCGCCCTGGCCGATCTATGTTTCGGATCATTGTCCTGCATGAACCGGTGATTTCTAGGATATGTTCTTCGAATAAAAGGCAACAAAGTTCTTTCTAGAATTTGCACATACAGTTCAGCATCCATCACACCATTGAAAATACACACATCAGTTTTTCCATGCCTGCTTATGCCAGCCCACACATGCAGCTTCAGTGGGTATTTTGGTTTCGGTTTCCTCTTACCGCGAACGCCTTTTCTTCTATAGCTGCGTTTTGTGTGCTGCTCAAGCCACACTGATGTCTCATCTGACCAAATGACATCATCAAACGAATCATTGATAACATCTCTAGCCCACTGTACCCGCTTGGGCTTGTTTGCTTCTCGAATAAGTTGACAATATCTCGTGCCTTTAAGTGTCCAGCCAATATTTCTTCTTATTTTATTTATTGTAGAGATGCTGATGGTATATCCCCGTTGTTGTAACTCATGCTGCAACATTTTTGCTGTTGTTTCGTCATTATTCTTCATTTGCTCATCAATAAATGTGCGAACAAAATTATTGCGACAAAGTCTCCCAGGTCTTCCTCCCCTTCGATTACGATACAATTGACCACATGAATTATATGTTCTGATCGTCCTTCTTACGAATCGACGATCAACTAAGATGTTTTCAGTCTGTAAAAGTTTGGAAATTTTAGAATAGATTCCATATCTTAGACCATTGGCGTGAACTAATGTATTATAATGATGAATTATTCTCATTTTTAATATGAGTTTTCCTTGGTCCATGATTGGAAAACTTGAGTCTCGGTACTTTTTAAAAATATTGAATAAACACAGTCTTACATCTCAACCTGGAATCTACCATCACAATAATGTTTGGAGCTTATCGGTAGATTTGTTTTCATAACTGGTTTGACCTATTTATCTGTCAAATGAATTTTAAATGTCTCATGATGTTCCTCCTACACATAACTAACCAATAACAAGACAGAACATAGAGAGAATATTTATAAACGTACCGATGATTACACTGCTTCTGTAATTATAACAATTTCGAACGAAAGAAGTATGGTGACTTAAATTTCAGTAAACCTTAACTCCACAACTAACAACACTAAAGTCTTTCTATGAGAATACATCTTGGCAATAACTTTCGGGGAATGCAAGATATTTCGTTTAACAAAAATACCAATTCACAAGATAGAAACTGCATTGATACCTTTCGGCTAACAACATCAGTTTCTATGATATCAACACCATTCAGATCAGATCCATAACTGGCAATACCGATGAAGGATACTGCATAATCAGTCAATTGTTACAGTTCATTCAAATCCAAACTGGCTATACCAGTTAATAAAGTTATGTACAGCTTAATCAGTTACTCTGACAGTTTATTTAAATAATATAATTATCCACTTCAACACAACGTAATTCCCAACCACCGTATCATAACTTAACAGAAAGTATCAAATTTAATAAAACTTTATTGATCTACTAAAATCCAAAGGCTCATCCTACTCCAAAAAAACTGATACTTAATTTGCAAAATACAGGAACTTGATACATGTTTACATGTAGGTAAAGTTGAACAGTCTCCCTGGAATTGTTATTTTATGCCTTTTGTAGTATTCTAGAGAAACACTTTTTTGTTCCCATAAATCAACTGTTACCACAGAGATATGTCTCGCTTGGACACAGAGGTTAGAAAATATGCCAATGTTAAAAGTGTAGTGTGACTGCAGGGGTATAGACAAAATGCTCTTGAAATTGATCTAAATTAATGCTAATGCTACCATAACTATCTCATGTTAAAGTAGACTTAAAAAAAAGATTAACAATAAACATTGACCAAATCAGTAAAAATCTCGACATCAGTAGACCGTGGCAGCATGCACATACAGGTTAAATGCTGTGGAAGTTTATTTGTACTGATGCTAATGACACTGCATACCGAATATCAATGGTGTATCGAATCTGCTTCATGTAAAATAGACATAACCAAAAAGGTTAACATTGACCAAATCAGTCAAAACCTCAAAGTCAATAGACCGTAACTGCAGTGGCATAAAGGTAGCACAATAATGCAATTGATTTTTACTAATGCTAATGCATCTGCATACCACATATTAATGATGTACCATAACTTGTTCTTATAAAAGAGACTTAGCAAAAAAACTTTAACATTGTGGACATTCCTTAAAAGTATTTATAACGGTGAAATATTGATAACAAAAGAGACATAAAAATAAACGTGGTAATAGAGCAAATTCTATACCACACGCGCTTGTACTGACAGCTAGAATAACATCTATAGACTGGTCCTTAGCCTACAGAGAACTTATTTCATCTTTACATGTAAAAAGGGTATGTGTTCAGTCAATGTTAAACATAAACATACATGTAACATAAAACCCACATTACTGTATGGATCGGAAGTCTGGGGGCACTTTAACCCATCTAAACAAAAGCTAACTAAAGAAAATCCTGAAATTGATGTTTTCCCAAAATTACCAGCAGAAATTCTGCATATAAAATTTTGCAAAGCGGTGCTTGGGATAAATAAAAGGGCTACAAATCTTGCCACACTCTCAGAATTAGGACGTTTCCCATTACATTTTGACATAGTAAAATCTGTCATTGCATATTGGTATCGTCTGGAAAATCTTGATTCATCATTTCCCATTCTTAAATGATGAATTTTTAGTTTCTAAATCATTAAATGACTCAAAAGCACAGTCTTGGTACGGGTCAGTTGCATTTATACTTAAGCATGTTTCAGGTATAAAAGACCTAAAAAATGTGAGTCAACATAAATTTTCGAATTCTTATAAAACTGCATTAAAAAGTTTTACTTAGATAATTGGGTCAGCCAAATGCATAAGGCCAGTGAAGGAAAATTGCATAACTATGTCAAGTTTCAATGTAATTTTGGGTTTGAACCATATCTAAAACTTATTTATTCTCATGAGCATTGGAGAAACCTCACCAGTTAAGAATATCAGCACATAGACTAAGAATAGAACAAGGGCGTTATCAGGATACTCCCCGACAAAACAGGACATGCCTCAGGTGTAGTGAGGACGAGGTTGACGATGAAATTCATTTTCTTTTTTACTGTAATCCCTCGGATAATCTTCGATCAGAGATGCTTCACATATCGCTTCAGACAGTCGAATTAAACTGTCCTAATTTTAACCAACTGCACTCAAGTGAAAAGCTTATCTGGTTACTAAACACCGAGAATGTAGACATATTATTAAAAAATTAGTGAACTGTTAAAAGTAAATAATATATAATATATATCTATATATAATATAAATTTGATGGTTCAAAACTTCTTTCTATAACATAAATGGCAAGAACTAGTGTGTGTCATTGAGCATCGTCCCTTGGTGCCATCTGTACATGTGTGACCACTTGCTGCTTATTCGTGTACATATGGAACGAGGATGGCCACCTGGTTCTGCAGCCTCATACATTATATTGAAAAGTCTGGAGTGTGTCATTGAGCACCGTCCCTTGGTGCCCTCTGCAGATATATTACCGGTATGTGTTAGTGTATCTGCATTGGGCACAAGGATGGCCATTCTAGTCTTGAAAGTCCATTAATTAATTATATATTATGTTGAAGTGAATACCATTATATCAAATAATTATTACTTTTAATCGTCATCTCGTCTCAGCTGCACCTACGAATAACCCATCAGATACTAATATTAGTTTTCTTAAACATATAATATTTCTTGTGTAACTGCATTATTATTATATTCATAATTGTTAATATATTGTTATGATTGTATCATGCCCCCTGTGGACCAATGCTTGTGGTCAATAAACATTCTTCTTCTTCTTCTGTAACATCATGATTGTTTTGTGATTTTTAGCTCGGTGGAAAGTTGATAACAAAAGAGACACAAAAATAAACGTGGTTATAGAGCAAATTCTATACCACACTCGCTTGTACTGACAGCTAGAAAAACATCTATAGACTGGTCCTTAGCCTACAGACAACTTCTTTCATCTTTATATGTACCCACCATTTCGTTTGAAATGCCTGTACCAAGCCTTTTTTCCGGTATGACTGATTCATTTTTGTCATTTTCTCTGGACAATGAGATTGATCATTCAAGTTCGGTAGTTTCATTATTACCTTAATGTAAAGATGTACTGTGCTCAGTCAATGTTAAACCTATGGCTGGACATGTTTATGTAGGTATGTGTGTAGTTTTATAGATATGCAATTATTCTAAGCTTAGCCAGCTATGTTTTCGTTTTACAGAAAGAGAATGATGTTGTGTTTTACCCTGATTGAATATTGACTTCAAGCTGTTGTTTTGTTCTTTTAAAGTCAGATTGCACAGATCCTCAGGAATCTTGTATTTTCATACACAACTTCAAAACTTTATTTGTTGGTAGTTCTTTTCAAGTTCTATCAGACTATATAAAGCATGATGTTCAAACATTCATTTTATCACTTTCCTACCTATAATTAAATGGTACAGATGATTTTATGAAGCTTATTTTACATGTAACATTATAATTGTTTTGTGTTTCTACATATAAAGCCGTCGTATTTATTGATGACATCGACAAAATGCACTTTTCGATTTCATTTTGTAATGTTGTTGGGCCATCCCGACTCAAACAAGATTAGCAAATATAAAAAAAGTAAAAATCAAACTAATTAAAATTCATTCTTATTGGTGGAATTCCACTACACAAAGGACATCAAGAATAAACGAAGTCTAGAGAATAATTTCTGTTTTTGACAAATACTTTAGAAAACACCCGTCCACTGATCCTTTATTACTTGATAAATGTTTACATGCAAGTAAAGTTGAACAGTCTTCTTGGATGTGTTGTTTTATGCCCTTTTGCATTATTCTAGAGAAGCACTTGTTCTGAGAAAAATCATTTACTTGATTACCCTTAATAAATGAATGATGTTTTTATATATATATTTATTGCTATAAATCATTTTAGATTATAAATTTAAGATTGTCATTGATATCATTTTATGTTTTATCTTTAAACATTGATTGTTAAATCTTAAAGATAAAGTTACTACAGAACTCTTAACCTCTGTTCTTTTCTACCCAACTCTAAACCCACAATTTACATGATGAATAATTACATGTAAAGCTGCTTTTGACTGAATTAGTCCAAAGTGTAGGAAGAAACTTTTTGATATATGATTACGGTCTTCAATGCTACATAGATGAAAATGTTCAGGAAAATGTCATCTATTTGATAGTTCTTTCTAGTTTGAATGTTGTTGTGTTAAGGTTTTATGGAGTTTTTACCGTTGTGATGGCACGCCAACAAGGATGGCATGATTCCTTATACATTTTCTGCTCGGTGGAAAATTGAAAACAAGAGACAAAAAATAAACGTGGTAATAGAGAAGATTTCTATACCACACTCGCTTGTTGTAGCAGCTAATATAAAACCGTCTATAGCTTGATTCTTAGTCTACAGAGAACTTCTTTCATCTTTACATGTAAGGGGTTCTCTGTGCTCAGTCAATGTTAAACCTATGGCTGGACATGTTTATGTAGGTATGTGTGTAGTTTTATAGATATGCAATTATTCTAAGCTTAGCCAGCTATGTTTTCGTTACAGAAAGAGAATGATGTTGTGTTTTACCCTGATTGAATATTGACTGCAAAGCTGTTGTTTTGTTCTTTTAAAGTCAGATTGCACAGATCTTCAGGAATCTTGTATTTTCATACACAACTTCAAAACTTTATTTGTTGGTAGTTCTTTTCAAGTTCTATCTGACTATATAAAGAATGATGTTCAAACATTCATTTTATCACTTTCCTACCTATAATTAAATGGTACAGATGATTTTATGAAGCTTATTTTACATGTAACATTATAATTGTTTTGTGTTTCTACATATAAAGCCGTCGTATTTATTGATGACATCGACAAAATGCACTTTTCGATTTCATTTTGTAATGTTGTTGGGCCATCCATCCCACCTCAAACAAGATTAGCTAAATATCAAAAAAGTAAAAATCAAACTAATTAAAAATTCATTCTTATTGGTGGAAGTCCACTACACAAAAGACATCAAGAATAAACGAAGTCTAGAGAATAATTTCTGTTTTTGACAAATACTTTAGAAAACACCCGTCCACTGATCCTTTATTACTTGATAAATGTTTACATGCAAGTAAAGTTGAACAGTCTTCTTGGATATGTTTTTTATGCCCTTTTGCAGTATTCTAGAGAAGCACTTGTTCTGAGAAAAATCATTTACTTGATTACCCTTAATAAATGAATGATGTTTTTATATATATATTTATTGCTATAAATCATTTTAGATTATAAATTTAAGATTGTCATTGATATCATTTTATGTTTTATCTTTAAACATTGATTGTTAAATCTTAAAGATAAAGTTACCACAGAACTCTTAACCTCTGTTCTTTTCTACCCAACTCTAAACCCACAATTTACATGATGAATAATTACATGTAAAGCTGCTTTTGACTGAACAAGGGGTTGCACTAAGTCGTGCTAAGCATACCCCCACTCGGCAATTCAGAAAACAGGAAATAGATGACCGACTGACCTGGAAAGGGGAGGCACGGTACAAACTCATCATGCTAAAGCTGTATACCATATTTGAAATCGATCCCTTCTCTAGAGGCTGAGAAATCTGTTACGAAAAATTGTCTATTTTAGACCCATAAAAAGTCTAAGTCAGCTCGGAAAACAGGAAGTAGATGATGCAATGACCTGGAAAGGGGAGGCACAGTATAACTAATCATGCTGAAGCTGTGTACCAAATTTGAAACCAATCCATCCAGTAGAAACCGAGAAATGTGTTACGAAAAATTTCACTTTTCAAATTTTTTACCCTTAAAAGTCTAAGTCGGCTCGAAAAACAGGAAGTAGATGATGGACTGACCTGGAAAGGGGAGGCACGGTATAAATAATCATGATGAAGCTGTATACCAAATTTGAAACCAATCCATCCAGTAAGAGCCGAGAAATCTGTTGCGAAAAATTTCACTTTTCAAATTTTTTACCCTACAAAAGTCTAAGTCGGCTTGGAAAACAGGAGGTAGATGATGGACTGACCTGGAAAGGTGAGGCACAGTATAAATAATCATGATGAAGCTGTGTACCAAATTTGAAACCAATCCATCTAGTAAGAGCCGAGAAATCTGTTACAAAAAATTTACCTTTTCAAATTTTTTACCCTACAAAAGTCTAAGTTGGCTTGGAAAACAGGAAGAAGATGATGGACTGACCTGGAAAGGGGAGGCACGGTATAACTCATCACGTTGAAGCTGTGTACCAAATTTGAAACCAATCCATCCTGTAGAAGCAGAGAAATTGAACCGGACGGACAGACGGACGGACGGACGGACGGACGGACGGACAAGGTGATTGCAATATAGCCCCCTCTCTTACGAGTAGGGGTATAATTAGTCCAAAGTGTAGGAAGAAACTTTTTGATATATGATTACGGTCTTCAATGCTACATGGATGAAAATGTTCAGGAAAATGTCATCTATTTGATAGTTCTTTCTAGTTTGAATGTTGTTGTGTTAAGGTTTTATGGAGTTTTTACCGTTGTGATGGCACGCTAACAAGGATGGCATGATTCCTTATATATTTTCTGCTCGGTGGAAAATTGAAAACAAGAGACAAAAAATAAACGTGGTAATAGAGAAGATTTCTATACCACACTCGCTTGTTGTAGCAGCTAATATAAAACCATCTATAGCTTGATTCTTAGTCTACAGAGAACTTCTTTCATCTTTACATGTAAGGGGTTCTCTGTGCTCAGTCAATGTTAAACCTATGGCTGGACATGTTTATGTAGGTATGTGTGTAGTTTTATAGATATGCAATTATTCTAAGCTTAGCCAGCTATGTTTTCGTTTTACAGAAAGAGAATGATGTTGTGTTTTACCCTGATTGAATATTGACTGCAAAGCTGTTGTTTTGTTCTTTTAAAGTCAGATTGCACAGATCCTCAGGAATCTTGTATTTTCATACACAACTTCAAAACTTTATTTGTTGGTAGTTCTTTTCAAGTTCTATCTGACTATATAAAGAATGATGTTCAAACATTCATTTTATCACTTTCCTACCTATAATTAAATGGTACAGATGATTTTATGAAGCTTATTTTACATGTAACATTATAATTGTTTTGTGTTTCTACATATAAAGCCGTCGTATTTATTGATGACATCGACAAAATGCACTTTTCGATTTCATTTTGTAATGTTGTTGGGCCATCCATCCCACCTCAAACAAGATTAGCTAAATATCAAAAAAGTAAAAATCAAACTAATTAAAAATTCATTCTTATTGGTGGAAGTCCACTACACAAAAGACATCAAGAATAAACGAAGTCTAGAGAATAATTTCTGTTTTTGACAAATACTTTAGAAAACACCCGTCCACTGATCCTTTATTACTTGATAAATGTTTACATGCAAGTAAAGTTGAACAGTCTTCTTGGATATGTTGTTTTATGCCCTTTTGCAGTATTCTAGAGAAGCACTTGTTCTGAGAAAAATCATTTACTTGATTACCCTTAATAAATGAATGATGTTTTTATATATATATTTATTGCTATAAATCATTTTAGATTATAAATTTAAGATTGTCATTGATATCATTTTATGTTTTATCTTTAAACATTGATTGTTAAATCTTAAAGATAAAGTTACTACAGAACTCTTAACCTCTGTTCTTTTCTACCCAACTCTAAACCCACAATTTACATGATGAATAATTACATGTAAAGCTGCTTTTGACTGAATTAGTCCAAAGTGTAGGAAGAAACTTTTTGATATATGATTACGGTCTTCAATGCTACATAGATGAAAATGTTCAGGAAAATGTCATCTATTTGATAGTTCTTTCTAGTTTGAATGTTGTTGTGTTAAGGTTTTATGGAGTTTTTACCGTTGTGATGGCACGCCAACAAGGATGGCATGATTCCTTATACATTTTCTGCTCGGTGGAAAATTGAAAACAAGAGACAAAAAATAAACGTGGTAATAGAGAAGATTTCTTTACCACACTCGCTTGTTGTAGCAGCTAATATAAAACCGTCTACAGCTTGATTCTTAGTCTACAGAGAACTTCTTTCATCTTTACATGTAAGGGGTTCTCTGTGCTCAGTCAATGTTAAACCTATGGCTGGACATGTTTATGTAGGTATGTGTGTAGTTTTATAGATATGCAATTATTCTAAGCTTAGCCAGCTATGTTTTCGTTTTACAGAAAGAGAATGATGTTGTGTTTTACCCTGATTGAATATTGACTGCAAAGCTGTTGTTTTGTTCTTTTAAAGTCAGATTGCACAGATCCTCAGGAATCTTGTATTTTCATACACAACTTCAAAACTTTATTTGTTGGTAGTTCTTTTCAAGTTCTATCTGACTATATAAAGAATGATGTTCAAACATTCATTTTATCACTTTCCTACCTATAATTAAATGGTACAGATGATTTTATGAAGCTTATTTTACATGTAACATTATAATTGTTTTGTGTTTCTACATATAAAGCCGTCGTATTTATTGATGACATCGACAAAATGCACTTTTCGATTTCATTTTGTAATGTTGTTGGGCCATCCATCCCACCTCAAACAAGATTAGCTAAATATCAAAAAAGTAAAAATCAAACTAATTAAAAATTCATTCTTATTGGTGGAAGTCCACTACACAAAGGACATCAAGAATAAACGAAGTCTAGAGAATAATTTCTGTTTTTGACAAATACTTTAGAAAACACCCGTCCACTGATCCTTTATTACTTGATAAATGTTTACATGCAAGTAAAGTTGAACAGTCTTCTTGGATATGTTGTTTTATGCCCTTTTGTAGTATTCTAAAGAAGCACTTGTTCTGAGAAAAATCATTTACTTGATTACCCTTAATAAATGAATGATGTTTTTATATATACATTTATTGCTATAAATCATTTTAGATTATAAATTTAAGATTGTCATTGATATCATTTTATGTTTTATCTTTAAACATTGATTGTTAAATCTTAAAGATAAAGTTACTACAGAACTCTTAACCTCTGTTCTTTTCTACCCAACTCTAAACCCACAATTTACATGATGAATAATTACATGTAAAGCTGCTTTTGACTGAATTAGTCCAAAGTGTAGGAAGAAACTTTTTGATATATGATTACGGTCTTCAATGCTACATAGATGAAAATGTTCAGGAAAATGTCATCTATTTGATAGTTCTTTCTAGTTTGAATGTTGTTGTGTTCAGGTTTTATGGAGTTTTTACCGTTGTGATGGCACGCCAACAAGGATGGCATGATTCCTTATACATTTTCTGCTCGGTGGAAAATTGAAAACAAGAGACAAAAAATAAACGTGGTAATAGAGAAGATTTTTATACCACACTCGCTTGTTGTAGCAGCTAATATAAAACCGTCTACAGCTTGATTCTTAGTCTACAGAGAACTTCTTTCATCTTTACATGTAAGGGGTTCTCTGTGCTCAGTCAATGTTAAACCTATGGCTGGACATGTTTATGTAGGTATGTGTGTAGTTTTATAGATATGCAATTATTCTAAGCTTAGCCAGCTATGTTTTCGTTTTACAGAAAGAGAATGATGTTGTGTTTTACCCTGATTGAATATTGACTGCAAAGCTGTTGTTTTGTTCTTTTAAAGTCAGATTGCACAGATCCTCAGGAATCTTGTATTTTCATACACAACTTCAAAACTTTATTTGTTGGTAGTTCTTTTCAAGTTCTATCTGACTATATAAAGAATGATGTTCAAACATTCATTTTATCACTTTCCTACCTATAATTAAATGGTACAGATGATTTTATGAAGCTTATTTTACATGTAACATTATAATTGTTTTGTGTTTCTACATATAAAGCCGTCGTATTTATTGATGACATCGACAAAATGCACTTTTCGATTTCATTTTGTAATGTTGTTGGGCCATCCATCCCACCTCAAACAAGATTAGCTAAATATCAAAAAAGTAAAAATCAAACTAATTAAAAATTCATTCTTATTGGTGGAAGTCCACTACACAAAGGACATCAAGAATAAACGAAGTCTAGAGAATAATTTCTGTTTTTGACAAATACTTTAGAAAACACCCGTCCACTGATCCTTTATTACTTGATAAATGTTTACATGCAAGTAAAGTTGAACAGTCTTCTTGGATATGTTGTTTTATGCCCTTTTGTAGTATTCTAGAGAAGCACTTGTTCTGAGAAAAATCATTTACTTGATTACCCTTAATAAATGAATGATGTTTTTATATATATATTTATTGCTATAAATCATTTTAGATTATAAATTTAAGATTGTCATTGATATCATTTTATGTTTTATCTTTAAACATTGATTGTTAAATCTTAAAGATAAAGTTACTACAGAACTCTTAACCTCTGTTCTTTTCTACCCAACTCTAAACCCACAATTTACATGATGAATAATTACATGTAAAGCTGCTTTTGACTGAATTAGTCCAAAGTGTAGGAAGAAACTTTTTGATATATGATTACGGTCTTCAATGCTACATAGATGAAAATGTTCAGGAAAATGTCATCTATTTGATAGTTCTTTCTAGTTTGAATGTTGTTGTGTTAAGGTTTTATGGAGTTTTTACCGTTGTGATGGCACGCCAACAAGGATGGCATGATTCCTTATACATTTTCTGCTCGGTGGAAAATTGAAAACAAGAGACAAAAAATAAACGTGGTAATAGAGAAGATTTCTATGCCACACTCGCTTGTTGTAGCAACTAATATAAAACCGTCTATAGCTTGATTCTTAGTCTACAGAGAACTTCTTTCATCTTTACATGTAAGGGGTTCTCTGTGCTCAGTCAATGTTAAACCTATGGCTGGACATGTTTATGTAGGTATGTGTGTAACTTTATAGATATGCAATTATTCTAAGCTTAGCCAGCTATGTTTTCGTTTTACAGAAAGAGAATGATGTTGTGTTTTACCCTGATTGAATATTGACTTCAAGCTGTTGTTTTGTTCTTTTAAAGTCAGATTGCACAGATCCTCAGGAATCTTGTATTTTCATACACAACTTCAAAACTTTATTTGTTGGTAGTTCTTTTCAAGTTCTATCAGACTATATAAAGCATGATGTTCAAACATTCATTTTATCACTTTCCTACCTATAATTAAATGGTACAGATGATTTTATGAAGCTTATTTTACATGTAACATTATAATTGTTTTGTGTTTCTACATATAAAGCCGTCGTATTTATTGATGACATCGACAAAATGCACTTTTCGATTTCATTTTGTAATGTTGTTGGGCCATCCCGACTCAAACAAGATTAGCAAATATAAAAAAAGTAAAAATCAAACTAATTAAAATTCATTCTTATTGGTGGAATTCCACTACACAAAGGACATCAAGAATAAACGAAGTCTAGAGAATAATTTCTGTTTTTGACAAATACTTTAGAAAACACCCGTCCACTGATCCTTTATTGCTTGATAAATGTTTACATGCAAGTAAAGTTGAACAGTCTTCTTGGATGTGTTGTTTTATGCCCTTTTGCAGTATTCTAGAGAAGCACTTGTTCTGAGAAAAATCATTTACTTGATTACCCTTAATAAATGAATGATGTTTTTATATATATATTTATTGCTATAAATCATTTTAGATTATAAATTTAAGATTGTCATTGATATCATTTTATGTTTTATCTTTAAACATTGATTGTTAAATCTTAAAGATAAAGTTACTACAGAACTCTTAACCTCTGTTCTTTTCTACCCAACTCTAAACCCACAATTTACATGATGAATAATTACATGTAAAGCTGCTTTTGACTGAATTAGTCCAAAGTGTAGGAAGAAACTTTTTGATATATGATTACGGTCTTCAATGCTACATAGATGAAAATGTTCAGGAAAATGTCATCTATTTGATAGTTCTTTCTAGTTTGAATGTTGTTGTGTTAAGGTTTTATGGAGTTTTTACCGTTGTGATGGCACGCCAACAAGGATGGCATGATTCCTTATACATTTTCTGCTCGGTGGAAAATTGAAAACAAGAGACAAAAAATAAACGTGGTAATAGAGAAGATTTCTATACCACACTCGCTTGTTGTAGCAGCTAATATAAAACCGTCTACAGCTTGATTCTTAGTCTACAGAGAACTTCTTTCATCTTTACATGTAAGGGGTTCTCTGTGCTCAGTCAATGTTAAACCTATGGCTGGACATGTTTATGTAGGTATGTGTGTAGTTTTATAGATATGCAATTATTCTAAGCTTAGCCAGCTATGTTTTCGTTTTATACCCAGTTCACATTTACGAGATTTCCTTACGAGTTCTTACGAGTTTTCAACTCGTATTCGATCGCAAAGACTCGTAAATCACTCTTTGTTACTCGTAAACAGGTCTTTCTAGCTCGTGTGAAATCGTAAGAACTCGTGAAAGTTTTACGAGGATTTTTGACATGTCAAAAATCCTCGTAAGACTTTTACGAGTTGAAAAAACAACAATGTCATAATTTTACTCGTAAACTCATCGCAAATAACTTGTAAAGAACTCGTAGAGATCGTAAATGGCTCGCTTTTACTCGTAACTAACTCGGGAAGACCTCGCAATGAAATTCTTTTACGAGTGGTTTGCGAGTTAGTTACGATATGATTTCCAATATCGCAATTCACTCGTAAAGACGTCGTAAAGGCACCGTAACATGCTCGTAAACAGTCCGAAAATGAAATTTTTATCGTGTCTGGACGGGAGCGCGAAAAATTTCCGCACAACTGACGAAATCGTGATAACTCGGAAATAGATCGTAAAAGGTTGTAAGAAAATCTCGCATGAACTCGTAAAACTATAAATTTTGAAAATCGTAACAACTCGTAAGAGAATATCGTATATGTGAAGGGGGTAGTACAGAAAGAGAATGATGTTGTGTTTTACCCTGATTGAATATTGACTGCAAAGCTGTTGTTTTGTTCTTTTAAAGTCAGATTGCACAGATCTTCAGGAATCTTGTATTTTCATACACAACTTCAAAACTTTATTTGTTGGTAGTTCTTTTCAAGTTCTATCTGACTATATAAAGAATGATGTTCAAACATTCATTTTATCACTTTCCTACCTATAATTAAATGGTACAGATGATTTTATGAAGCTTATTTTACATGTAACATTATAATTGTTTTGTGTTTCTACATATAAAGCCGTCGTATTTATTGATGACATCGACAAAATGCACTTTTCGATTTCATTTTGTAATGTTGTTGGGCCATCCATCCCACCTCAAACAAGATTAGCTAAATATCAAAAAAGTAAAAATTAAACTAATTAAAAATTCATTCTTATTGGTGGAAGTCCACTACACAAAAGACATCAAGAATAAACGAAGTCTAGAGAATAATTTCTGTTTTTGACAAATACTTTAGAAAACACCCGTCCACTGATCCTTTATTACTTGATAAATGTTTACATGCAAGTAAAGTTGAACAGTCTTCTTGGATATGTTTTTTTATGCCCTTTTGCAGTATTCTAGAGAAGCACTTGTTCTGAGAAAAATCATTTACTTGATTACCCTTAATAAATGAATGATGTTTTTATATATATATTTATTGCTATAAATCATTTTAGATTATAAATTTAAGATTGTCATTGATATCATTTTATGTTTTATCTTTAAACATTGATTGTTAAATCTTAAAGATAAAGTTACCACAGAACTCTTAACCTCTGTTCTTTTCTACCCAACTCTAAACCCACAATTTACATGATGAATAATTACATGTAAAGCTGCTTTTGACTGAACAAGGGGTTGCACTAAGTCGTGCTAAGCATACCCCCACTCGGCAATTCAGAAAACAGGAAATAGATGACCGACTGACCTGGAAAGGGGAGGCACGGTACAAACTCATCATGCTAAAGCTGTATACCATATTTGAAATCGATCCCTTCTCTAGAGGCTGAGAAATCTGTTACGAAAAATTGTCTATTTTTGACCCATAAAAAGTCTAAGTCAGCTCGGAAAACAGGAAGTAGATGATGCAATGACCTGGAAAGGGGAGGCACAGTATAACTAATCATGCTGAAGCTGTGTACCAAATTTGAAACCAATCCATCCAGTAGAAACCGAGAAATGTGTTACGAAAAATTTCACTTTTCAAATTTTTTACCCTTAAAAGTCTAAGTCGGCTCGAAAAACAGGAAGTAGATGATGGACTGACCTGGAAAGGGGAGGCACGGTATAAATAATCATGATGAAGCTGTATACCAAATTTGAAACCAATCCATCCAGTAAGAGCCGAGAAATCTGTTGCGAAAAATTTCACTTTTCAAATTTTTTACCCTACAAAAGTCTAAGTCGGCTTGGAAAACAGGAGGTAGATGATGGACTGACCTGGAAAGGTGAGGCACAGTATAAATAATCATGATGAAGCTGTGTACCAAATTTGAAACCAATCCATCTAGTAAGAGCCGAGAAATCTGTTACAAAAAATTTACCTTTTCAAATTTTTTACCCTACAAAAGTCTAAGTTGGCTTGGAAAACAGGAAGAAGATGATGGACTGACCTGGAAAGGGGAGGCACGGTATAACTCATCACGTTGAAGCTGTGTACCAAATTTGAAACCAATCCATCCTGTAGAAGCAGAGAAATTGAACCGGACGGACAGACGGACGGACGGACGGACGGACGGACGGACAAGGTGATTGCAATATAGCCCCCTCTCTTACGAGTAGGGGTATAATTAGTCCAAAGTGTAGGAAGAAACTTTTTGATATATGATTACGGTCTTCAATGCTACATGGATGAAAATGTTCAGGAAAATGTCATCTATTTGATAGTTCTTTCTAGTTTGAATGTTGTTGTGTTAAGGTTTTATGGAGTTTTTACCGTTGTGATGGCACGCTAACAAGGATGGCATGATTCCTTATACATTTTCTGCTCGGTGGAAAATTGAAAACAAGAGACAAAAAATAAACGTGGTAATAGAGAAGATTTCTATACCACACTCGCTTGTTGTAGCAGCTAATATAAAACCATCTATAGCTTGATTCTTAGTCTACAGAGAACTTCTTTCATCTTTACATGTAAGGGGTTCTCTGTGCTCAGTCAATGTTAAACCTATGGCTGGACATGTTTATGTAGGTATGTGTGTAGTTTTATAGATATGCAATTATTCTAAGCTTAGCCAGCTATGTTTTCGTTTTACAGAAAGAGAATGATGTTGTGTTTTACCCTGATTGAATATTGACTGCAAAGCTGTTGTTTTGTTCTTTTAAAGTCAGATTGCACAGATCCTCAGGAATCTTGTATTTTCATACACAACTTCAAAACTTTATTTGTTGGTAGTTCTTTTCAAGTTCTATCTGACTATATAAAGAATGATGTTCAAACATTCATTTTATCACTTTCCTACCTATAATTAAATGGTACAGATGATTTTATGAAGCTTATTTTACATGTAACATTATAATTGTTTTGTGTTTCTACATATAAAGCCGTCGTATTTATTGATGACATCGACAAAATGCACTTTTCGATTTCATTTTGTAATGTTGTTGGGCCATCCATCCCACCTCAAACAAGATTAGCTAAATATCAAAAAAGTAAAAATCAAACTAATTAAAAATTCATTCTTATTGGTGGAAGTCCACTACACAAAGGACATCAAGAATAAACGAAGTCTAGAGAATAATTTCTGTTTTTGACAAATACTTTAGAAAACACCCGTCCACTGATCCTTTATTACTTGATAAATGTTTACATGCAAGTAAAGTTGAACAGTCTTCTTGGATATGTTGTTTTATGCCCTTTTGTAGTATTCTAGAGAAGCACTTGTTCTGAGAAAAATCATTTACTTGATTACCCTTAATAAATGAATGATGTTTTTATATATATATTTATTGCTATAAATCATTTTAGATTATAAATTTAAGATTGTCATTGATATCATTTTATGTTTTATCTTTAAACATTGATTGTTAAATCTTAAAGATAAAGTTACTACAGAACTCTTAACCTCTGTTCTTTTCTACCCAACTCTAAACCCACAATTTACATGATGAATAATTACATGTAAAGCTGCTTTTGACTGAATTAGTCCAAAGTGTAGGAAGAAACTTTTTGATATATGATTACGGTCTTCAATGCTACATAGATGAAAATGTTCAGGAAAATGTCATCTATTTGATAGTTCTTTCTAGTTTGAATGTTGTTGTGTTCAGGTTTTATGGAGTTTTTACCGTTGTGATGGCACGCCAACAAGGATGGCATGATTCCTTATACATTTTCTGCTCGGTGGAAAATTGAAAACAAGAGACAAAAAAAAAACGTGGTAATAGAGAAGATTTTTATACCACACTCGCTTGTTGTAGCAGCTAATATAAAACCGTCTACAACTTGATTCTTAGTCTACAGAGAACTTCTTTCATCTTTACATGTAAGGGGTTCTCTGTGCTCAGTCAATGTTAAACCTATGGCTGGACATGTTTATGTAGGTATGTGTGTAGTTTTATAGATATGCAATTATTCTAAGCTTAGCCAGCTATGTTTTCGTTTTACAGAAAGAGAATGATGTTGTGTTTTACCCTGATTGAATATTGACTGCAAAGCTGTTGTTTTGTTCTTTTAAAGTCAGATTGCACAGATCCTCAGGAATCTTGTATTTTCATACACAACTTCAAAACTTTATTTGTTGGTAGTTCTTTTCAAGTTCTATCTGACTATATAAAGAATGATGTTCAAACATTCATTTTACACCATTTCGTTTGAAATGCCTGTACCAAGTCAGGACCATTGCGATCCACCAGTTCTCCGGTATGACTGATTCGTTTTTGTCATTTTCTCTGGACTATGAGATTGATCATTCAAGTTCGGTAGTTTTGTTATTACCTTTATTTATCACTTTCCTACCTATAATTAAATGGTACAGATGATTTTATGAAGCTTATTTTACATGTAACATTATAATTGTTTTGTGTTTCTACATATAAAGCCGTCGTATTTATTGATGACATCGACAAAATGCACTTTTCGATTTCATTTTGTAATGTTGTTGGGCCATCCCACCTCAAACAAGATTAGCTAAATATCAAAAAAGTAAAAATCAAACTAATTAAAAATTCATTCTTATTGGTGGAAGTCCACTACACAAAGGACATCAAGAATAAACGAAGTCTAGAGAATAATTTCTGTTTTTGACAAATACTTTAGAAAACACCCGTCCACTGATCCTTTATTACTTGATAAATGTTTACATGCAAGTAAAGTTGAACAGTCTTCTTGGATATGTTGTTTTATGCCCTTTTGCAGTATTCTAGAGAAGCACTTGTTCTGAGAAAAATCATTTACTTGATTACCCTTAATAAATGAATGATGTTTTTATATATATATTTATTGCTATTATTCATTTTAGATTATAAATTTAAGATTGTCATTGATATCATTTTATGTTTTATCTTTAAACATTGATTGTTAAATCTTAAAGATAAAGTTACTACAGAACTCTTAACCTCTGTTCTTTTCTACCCAACTCTAAACCCACAATTTACATGATGAATAATTACATGTAAAGCTGCTTTTGACTGAATTAGTCCAAAGTGTAGGAAGAAACTTTTTGATATATGATTACGGTCTTCAATGCTACATAGATGAAAATGTTCAGGAAAATGTCATCTATTTGATAGTTCTTTCTAGTTTGAATGTTGTTGTGTTAAGGTTTTATGGAGTTTTTACCGTTGTGATGGCACGCCAACAAGGATGGCATGATTCCTTATACATTTTCTGCTCGGTGGAAAATTGAAAACAAGAGACAAAAAATAAACGTGGTAATAGAGAAGATTTCTATACCACACTCGCTTGTTGTAGCAACTAATATAAAACCGTCTATAGCTTGATTCTTAGTCTACAGAGAACTTCTTTCATCTTTACATGTAAGGGGTTCTCTGTGCTCAGTCAATGTTAAACCTATGGCTGGACATGTTTATGTAGGTATGTGTGTAACTTTATAGATATGCAATTATTCTAAGCTTAGCCAGCTATGTTTTCGTTTTACAGAAAGAGAATGATGTTGTGTTTTACCCTGATTGAATATTGACTGCAAAGCTGTTGTTTTGTTCTTTTAAAGTCAGATTGCACAGATCCTCAGGAATCTTGTATTTTCATACACAACTTCAAAACTTTATTTGTTGGTAGTTCTTTTCAAGTTCTATCTGACTATATAAAGAATGATGTTCAAACATTCATTTTATCACTTTCCTACCTATAATTAAATGGTACAGATGATTTTATGAAGCTTATTTTACATGTAACATTATAATTGTTTTGTGTTTCTACATATAAAGCCGTCGTATTTATTGATGACATCGACAAAATGCACTTTTCAATTTCATTTTGTAATGTTGTTGGGCCATCCCACCTCAAACAAGATTAGCTAAATATCAAAAAAGTAAAAATCAAACTAATTAAAAATTCATTCTTATTGGTGGAAGTCCACTACACAAAGGACATCAAGAATAAACGAAGTCTAGAGAATAATTTCTGTTTTTGACAAATACTTTAGAAAACACCCGTCCACTGATCCTTTATTACTTGATAAATGTTTACATGCAAGTAAAATTGAACAGTCTTCTTGGATATGTTGTTTTATGCCCTTTTGCAGTATTCTAGAGAAGCACTTGTTCTGAGAAAAATCATTTACTTGATTACCCTTAATAAATGAATGATGTTTTTATATATATATATTTATTGCTATAAATCATTTTAGATTATAAATTTAAGATTGTCATTGATATCATTTTATGTTTTATCTTTAAACATTGATTGTTAAATCTTAAAGATAAAGTTACTACAGAACTCTTAACCTCTGTTCTTTTCTACCCAACTCTAAACCCACAATTTACATGATGAATAATTACATGTAAAGCTGCTTTTGACTGAATTAGTCCAAAGTGTAGGAAGAAACTTTTTGATATATGTTTACGGTCTTCAATGCTACATAGATGAAAATGTTCAGGAAAATGTCATCTATTTGATAGTTCTTTCTAGTTTGAATGTTGTTGTGTTAAGGTTTTATGGAGTTTTTACCGTTGTGATGGCACGCCAACAAGGATGGCATGATTCCTTATACATTTTCTGCTCGGTGGAAAATTGAAAACAAGAGACAAAAAATAAACGTGGTAATAGAGAAGATTTCTATACCACACTCGCTTGTTGTAGCAGCTAATATAAAACCGTCTATAGCTTGATTCTTAGTCTACAGAGAACTTCTTTCATCTTTACATGTAAGGGGTTCTCTGTGCTCAGTCAATGTTAAACCTATGGCTGGACATGTTTATGTAGGTATGTGTGTAACTTTATAGATATGCAATTATTCTAAGCTTAGCCAGCTATGTTTTCGTTTTACAGAAAGAGAATGATGTTGTGTATTACCCTGATTGAATATTGACTGCAAAGCTGTTGTTTTGTTCTTTTAAAGTCAGATTGCACAGATCCTCAGGAATCTTGTATTTTCATACACAACTTCAAAACTTTATTTGTTGGTAGTTCTTTTCAAGTTCTATCTGACTATATAAAGAATGATGTTCAAACATTCATTTTATCACTTTCCTACCTATAATTAAATGGTACAGATGATTTTATGAAGCTTATTTTACATGTAACATTATAATTGTTTTGTGTTTCTACATATAAAGCCGTCGTATTTATTGATGACATCGACAAAATGCACTTTTCGATTTCATTTTGTAATGTTGTTGGGCCATCCCACCTCAAACAAGATTAGCTAAATATCAAAAAAGTAAAAATCAAACTAATTAAAAATTCATTCTTATTGGTGGAAGTCCACTACACAAAGGACATCAAGAATAAACGAAGTCTAGAGAATAATTTCTGTTTTTGACAAATACTTTAGAAAACACCCGTCCACTGATCCTTTATTACTTGATAAATGTTTACATGCAAGTAAAGTTGAACAGTCTTCTTGGATATGTTGTTTTATGCCCTTTTGCAGTATTCTAGAGAAGCACTTGTTCTGAGAAAAATCATTTACTTGATTACCCTTAATAAATGAATGATGTTTTTATATATATATATTTATTGCTATAAATCATTTTAGATTATAAATTTAAGATTGTCATTGATATCATTTTATGTTTTATCTTTAAACATTGATTGTTAAATCTTAAAGATAAAGTTACTACAGAACTCTTAACCTCTGTTCTTTTCTACCCAACTCTAAACCCACAATTTACATGATGAATAATTACATGTAAAGCTGCTTTTGACTGAATTAGTCCAAAGTGTAGGAAGAAACTTTTTGATATATGTTTACGGTCTTCAATGCTACATAGATGAAAATGTTCAGGAAAATGTCATCTATTTGATAGTTCTTTCTAGTTTGAATGTTGTTGTGTTAAGGTTTTATGGAGTTTTTACCGTTGTGATGGCACGCCAACAAGGATGGCATGATTCCTTATACATTTTCTGCTCGGTGGAAAATTGAAAACAAGAGACAAAAAATAAACGTGGTAATAGAGAAGATTTCTATACCACACTCGCTTGTTGTAGCAGCTAATATAAAACCGTCTATAGCTTGATTCTTAGTCTACAGAGAACTTCTTTCATCTTTACATGTAAGGGGTTCTCTGTGCTCAGTCAATGTTAAACCTATGGCTGGACATGTTTATGTAGGTATGTGTGTAGTTTTATAGATATGCAATTATTCTAAGCTTAGCCAGCTATGTTTTCGTTTTACAGAAAGAGAATGATGTTGTGTTTTACCCTGATTGAATATTGACTGCAAAGCTGTTGTTTTGTTCTTTTAAAGTCAGATTGCACAGATCCTCAGGAATCTTGTATTTTCATACACAACTTCAAAACTTTATTTGTTGGTAGTTCTTTTCAAGTTCTATCTGACTATATAAAGGATGATGTTCAAACATTCATTTTATCACTTTCCTACCTATGAATTTATGAAGCTTATTTTACATGTAACATTATAATTGTTTTGTGTTTGTACATATAAAGCCGTCGTATTTATTGATGACATCGACAAAATGCACTTTTCGATTTCATTTTGTAATGTTGTAGGGCCATCCCACCTCAAACAAGATTAGCTAAATATCAAAAAAGTAAAAATCAAACTAATTAAAAATTCATTCTTATTGGTGGAAGTCCACTACACAAAGGACATCAAGAATAAACGAAGTCTAGAGAATAATTTCTGTTTTTGACAAATACTTTAGAAAACACCCGTCCACTGATCCATGTAACATTATAATTGTTTTGTGTTTCTACATATAAAGCCGTCGTATTTATTGATGACATCGACAAAATGCACTTTTCGATTTCATTTTGTAATGTTGTTGGGCCATCCCACCTCAAACAAGATTAGCTAAATATCAAAAAAGTAAAAATCAAACTAATTAAAAATTCATTCTTATTGGTGGAAGTCCACTACACAAAGGACATCAAGAATAAACGAAGTCTAGAGAATAATTTCTGTTTTTGACAAATACTTTAGAAAACACCCGTCCACTGATCCTTTATTACTTGATAAATGTTTACATGCAAGTAAAGTTGAACAGTCTTCTTGGATATGTTGTTTTATGCCCTTTTGCAGTATTCTAGAGAAGCACTTGTTCTGAGAAAAATCATTTACTTGATTACCCTTAATAAATGAATGATGTTTTTATATATATATATTTATTGCTATAAATCATTTTAGATTATAAATTTAAGTACTTTTGAGTACTTTTCGTTTTCAACTGTTTTGGATTTTGACCTTCCAATGTTCTGGTTTAAATGCTACTGATGAGAGGTTACTCCTTGAAATATCGATATATAGCATATCTAAATTAACCGTTTATACCCGCGTTTTGGTATTTGTAATTTTGAAACCACTGGGCGATAACCGCTGCTGGTGGACCAGAGGTCCCCGAGGGTAATCACAAGCCTGGTAGTCAGACTTGTCTGACACGAATTACCATAAAATTTCTAATATATTGTCGCTGAAATTTTCGATTGTTAAATTCAAAATTGATGAAAACACCAGGTTTCTTTCCTTGTAATGCACATGGTCGATATCCTCGGTGCTGGATTTGGCTTCCTTGTTCGAACGTTTTGGTTTTGAGTACTTTTCGTTTTCAACTGTTTTGGATTTTGACCTTCCAATGTTCTGGTTTAAATGCTACTGATGAGAGGTTACTCCTTGAAATATCGATATATAGCATATCTAAATTAACCGTTTATACCCGCGTTTTGGTATTTGTAATTTTAAGATTGTCATTGATATCATTTTATGTTTTATCTTTAAACATTGATTGTTAAATCTTAAAGATAAAGTTACTACAGAACTCTTAACCTCTGTTCTTTTCTACCCAACTCTAAACCCACAATTTACATGATGAATAATTACATGTAAAGCTGCTTTTGACTGAATTAGTCCAAAGTGTAGGAAGAACTTTTTGATATATGATTACGGTCTTCAATGCTACATAGATGAAAATGTTCAGGAAAATGTCATCTATTTGATACTGTAAACCAATTAACTTTCGCGTGCGATAAACGTTCGCGGGATTCGCGAGCACTTAACATCCGCGAAAGTTTGTAGTCGCGAATAAGTCACTGAGAAGTTGTATTCTTTAAACGAAACTCGAAAACCGCGAATGTTTGTCTTCGTGAAAACGTCCAATGTAATGAAACCGTGAAAGTTTGTAGCCGCGAATGTTTGTTGGTTTACAGTAGTTCTTTCTAGTTTGAATGTTGTTGTGTTAAGGTTTTATGGAGTTTTTACCGTTGTGATGGCACGCCAACAAGGATGGCATGATTCCTTATACATTTTCTGCTCGGTGGAAAATTGAAAACAAGAGACAAAAAATAAACGTGGTAATAGAGAAGATTTCTATACCACACTCGCTTGTTGTAGCAGCTAATATAAAACCGTCTATAGCTTGATTCTTAGTCTACAGAGAACTTCTTTCATCTTTACATGTAAGGGGTTCTCTGTGCTCAGTCAATGTTAAACCTATGGCTGGACATGTTTATGTAGGCATGTGTGTAGTTTTATAGATATGCAATTATTCCAAGCTTAGCCAGCTATGTTTTCGTGTTACAGAAAGAGAATGATGTTGTGTTTTACCCTGATTGAATATTATATTATATGTGATGTTATAAGAAGGGTAATACAGAACCAGTTGTAGTGCCGGCAGGTGCGACGGTCTTTAGTGGCAACCTTTATGTTTTTTTTATCCTGAACATTGATCGCAAATTTATCAAGATATAACTACTACAGAACTGTTAACCTCTGTTCTTTTCTACCCAACTCTAAACCCACAATTTACATGATGGATAATTACATGTAAAGCTGCTTTTGACTGAACTTGTCCAAAGTATAGGAAGCAACTTCTTGATATATGATCAGGGTCTTAAATGGTACAAAGATGATATTGTTAAGGATAATGTCATCTATTTGATAGTTCTTTCTACTTTGAATGGTGTTGTGTTAAGGTTTTATGGAGTTTGGACCGTTGCGATACCACGGCAAAAAGGATTGCATGATTCCTTACATTTTTAGCTCGGTGGAAAGTTGATAACAAAAGAGACACAAAAGTAAACGTGGTAATAGAGCAAATTCTATACCACACTCACTTATACTGACAGCTAGAATAACATCTATAGACTGGTTCTTAGCCTACAGAGAACTTCTTTCATCTTTACATGTAAAAGGTTATGTGTTCAGTCAATGTTACACATAAAGTTAATTTTACATGTAACATCATAATTGTTTTGTGATTCTACATATAATTGAAAGTAAAACCATCTAATTTATTGTTGGCATTCAACAAACTGCACTTTTTCAATCAATTTAGTAATGTTGGATCCATCCTACTAAAACAAGATTAACAAATAGTAAAAATCAAATTGATAAGATTTCTTCATTTTTCTGGAAGAACAATACACAAAAGGACATCAAGAATAATTGAAGTCATGTAGAAAATCTCTAGAAAATACTTTTTGTTATTGACAGCTACCTAAGAAACACCAATCGACTGATACGTACTTAATTTGTCAATTACACGAACTTAAGAAATGTTTACATGTAAGTTTAACAGTTTCCTGGGCGTGCCGTTTTGAATTTATCTCAACAACTACAAGTTCTGTAGGTGGATGAAAATTGGCATGCATATGCCTTAGTAGTAGTTAAGCACATCTGCATCCCCATCTTTTGACCTTGACCTTGATTTTCCGATTGAGTCAATTTGATAATTTTCAATACATTATCTATAGGATGAGTAAGAATTTATTAGCAACTCCATATCTCAACAACTATAACATGTATAAATTCTAGTTGGATGAAACTGTGTATGCATATTCATGCCTTAGTAGTAGTTAAGCAGATCTGCATCTTTAACTTTTGAACTTGACCTTGATTTGTCAGTTATTAAGGGAACGATTTTCAATACATTATATTGGCTGGGTAAGAATTTATGAGCAACTTCATATCTCAACAACTATACATAAGTAGTTGTTGAATCAAACTTGGAATGTTCATGCTTTGGTAGTAGATAAGCACATCTGCATTACCATCTTATGACCTTGAAGTTGATTTCTGGTTGAGTGAATTGGACAATTTTTATGCGTACTAAATCTGTTGAATCGTTGTCTATAAGGGTTTGTTAAATTGTGATGTTATAAGAAGGGTAATGCAGAACCAGTTGTAGTGCCGGCAGGTGCGACGGTCTTTAGTGGCAACCTTTATGTTTTTTTTATCCTGAATATTGATCGCAAATTTATCAAGATATAACTACTACAGAACTGATAACCTCTGTTCTTTTCTACCCAACTCTAAACCCACAATTTACATGATGGATAATTACATGCAAAGCTGCTTTTGACTGAACTTGTCCAAATTATAGGAAGCAACTTCTTGATATATGATCAGGGTCTTAAATGGTACAAAGATGATATTGTTAAGGACAATGTCATCTATTTGATAGTTCTTTCTACTTTGAATTGTGTTGTGTTAAGGTTTTATGGAGTTTGGACCGTTGCGATACCACGGCAATAAGGATTGCATGATTCCTTACATTTTTAGCTCGATCAGTGGAAAGTTGATAACAAAAGAGACACAAAAGTAAACGTGGTAATAGAGCAAATTCTATACCACATTGCTTGTACTGACAGCTAGAATAACATCTATAGACTGGTTCTTAGCCTACAGAGAACTTCTTTCATCTTTACTTGTAAAAGGTTATGTGTTCAGTCAATGTTACACATAAAGATAATTTTACATGTAACATCATACATGTAATTGTTTTGTGATTCTACATATAATTGAAAGTAAAACCATCTAATTTATTGTTGGCATCAACAAACTGCACTTTTTCAATCAATTTAGTAATGTTGGATCCATCCTACTAAAACAAGATTAACAAATAGTAAAAATCAAATTGATAAGATATGTTCATTTTTCTGGAAGAACAATACACAAAAGGACATCAAGAATAATTGAAGTCATGTAGAAAATCTCTAGAGAATACTTTTTGTTATTGACAGCTACCTAAGAAACACCAATCGACTGATACTTAATTTGTCAATTACACGAACTTAATAAATGTTTACATTTAAGTTTAACAGTTTCCTGGGCGTGCCATTTTGAATTTATCTCAACAACTACAAGTTCTGTAGGTGGATGAAAATTGGCATGCATATGCCTTAATAGTAGTTAAGCACATCTGCATCCCCATCTTTTGACCTTGACTTTGATTTTCCGATTGAGTCAATTTGATAATTTTCAATACATTATCTATAGGATGAGTAAGAATTTATTAGCAACTCCATATCTCAACAACTATAACATGTATAAATTCTAGATGGATGAAACTGTGTATGCATATTCATGCCTTAGTAGTAGTTAAGCAGTTCTGCATCTTTAACTTTTGAACTTGACCTTGATTTGTCAGTTATTACTTAGGAACGATTTTCAATACATTATATTGGCTGGGTAAGAATTTATGAGCAACTTCATATCTCAACAACTATACATAAGTAGTTGGTGAATCAAACTTGGAATATGCATGCTTTGGTAGTAGATAAGCACATCTGCATTACCATCTTATGACCTTGAAGTTGATTTTTGGTTGAGTGAATTTGACAATTTTTATGCGTACTAAATCTGTTGAATCTTTGTCTATAAGGGTTTGTTAAATTGTGATGTTATAAGAAGGGTAATGCAGAACCAGTTATAGTGCCGGCAGGTGCGACGGTCTTTGGTGGCAACCTTTATGGTTTTTTTTATCTTGAACATTGATCGCAAATTTATCAAGATATAACTACTACAGAACTGTTAACCTCTGTTCTTTTCTACCCAACTCTAAACCCACAATTTACATGATGGATAATTACATGTAAAGCTGCTTTTGACTGAACTTGTCCAAAGTATACAGAACTGTTGACCTCTGTTCTTTTCTACCCAACTCTAAACCCACAATTTACATGATGGATAATTACATGTAAAGCTGCTTTTGACTGAACTTGTCCAAAGTATTGGAAGCAACTTCTTGATATATGATCAGGGTCTTAAATGGTTCAAAGATGATATTGTTAAGGACAATGTCATCTATTTGATAGTTCTTTTTACTTTGAATTGTGTTGTGTTTAGGTTTTATGGAGTTTGGACCGTTGCGATACCACGGCAATAAGGATTGCACGATTCCTTACATTTTAAGCTCAGTGGAAAGTTGATTACAAAAGAGACACAAAAGTAAACGTGGTAATAGAGCAAATTTTATACCACACTCGCTTGTACTGACAGCTAGAATAACATCTATAGACTGGTTCTTAGCCTACAGAGAACTTCTTTCATCTTTACGTGTAAAAGGTTATGTGTTCAGTCAATGTTACACATAAAGCTAATTTTACATGTAACATCATAATTGTTTTGTGATTCTACATATAATTGAAAGTAAAACCATCTAATTTATTGTTGGCATCAACAAGTGCACTTTTTCAATCAATTTAGTAATGTTGGATCCATCCTACTAAAACAAGATTAACAAATAGTAAAAATCAAATTGATAAGATTCCTTCATTTTTCTGGAAGAACAATACACAAAAGGACATCAAGAATAATTGAAGTCATGTAGAAAATCTCTAGAGAATACTTTTTGTTATTGACAGCTACCTAAGAAACACCAATCGACTGATACGTACTTAATTTGTCAATTACACGAACTTAAATGTTTACATGTAAGTTTAACAGTTTCCTGGGCATGCCGTTTTGAATTTATCTCAACAACTACAAGTTCTGTAGGTGGATGAAAATTGGCATGCATATGCCTTAGTAGTAGTTTAGCACATCTGCATCCCCATCTTTTAACCTTGACCTTGATTTTCCGATTGAGTCAATTTGATAATTTTCAATACATTATCTATAGGATGAGTAAGAATTTATTAGCTACTCCATATCTCAACAACTATAACATGTATAAATTTTAGATGGATAAAACTGTGTAAGCATATGCATGCCTTAGTAGTAGTTAAGCAGATCTGCATCTTTAACTTTTGAACTTGACCTTGATTTGTCAGTTATTTAGGAAACGATTTTCAATACATTATATTGGCTGGGTAAGAATTTATGAGCAACTTCATATCTCAACAACTATACATAAGTACTTGGTGGATCAAACTTGGAATGTTCATGCTTTGGTAGTAGATAAGCACATCTTATGACCTTGAAGTTGATTTCTGGTTGAGTGAATTTGACAATTTTTATGCGTACTAAATCTGTTGAATCTGTGTCTATAAGGGTTTGTTAAATTGTGATGTTATAAGAAGGGTAATGCAGAACCAGTTATAGTGCCGGCAGGTGCAACGGTCTTTAGTGGCAACCTTTATGGTTTTTTATCTTGAACATTGATCGCAAATTTATCAAGATATAACTACTACAGAACTGTTAACCTCTGTTCTTTTCTATCCAATTCTAAACCCACAATTTACATGATGGATAATTACATGTAAAGCTGCTTTTGACCGAACTTGTCCAAAGTATAGGAAGCAACTTCTTGATATATGATCAGGGTCTTAAATGCTACAAAGATGAAATTGTTAAGGACAATGTCATCTATTTGATAGTTCTTTCTACTTTGAATGGTGTTGTGTTAAGGTTTTATGGAGTTTGGACCGTTGCGATACCACAGCAATAAGGATTGCATGATTCCTTAACATTTTTAGCTCGGTGGAAAGTTGATAACAAAAGAGACACAAACGTAAACGTGGTAATAGAGCAAATTCTATACCACACTCGCTTGTACTGACAGCTAGAATAACATCTATAGACTGGTCCTTAGCCTACAGAGAACTTCTTTCATCTTTACATGTAAAAGGTTATGTGTTCAGTCAATGTTACACATAAAGCTAATTTTACATGTAACATCATAATTGTTTTGTGATTCTACATATAATTGAAAGTAAAACCATCTAATTTATTGTTGGCATCAACAAACTGCACTTTTTCAATCAATTTAGTAATGTTGGATCCATCCTACTAAAACAAGATTAACAAATAGTAAAAATCAAATTGATAAGATTCCTTCATTTTTCTGGAAGAACAATACACAAAAGGACATCAAGAATAATTGAAGTCATGTAGAAAATCTCTAGAGAATACTTTTTGTTATTGACAGCTACCTAAGAAACACCAATCGACTGATACGTACTTAATTTGTCAATTACACGAACTTAAGAAATGTTTACATGTAAGTTTAACAGTTTCCTGGGCGTGCCGTTTTGAATTTATCTCAACAACTACAAGTTCTGTAGGTGGATGAAAATTGGCATGCATATGCCTTAGTAGTAGTTTAGCACATCTGCATCCCCATCTTTTAACCTTGACCTTGATTTTCCGATTGAGTCAATTTGATAATTTTCAATACATTATCTATAGGATGAGTAAGAATTTATTAGCAACTCCATATCTCAACAACTATAACATGTACTATAAATTTTAGATGGATAAAACTGTGTAAGCATATGCATGCCTTAGTAGTAGTTAAGCAGATCTGCATCTTTAACTTTTGAACTTGACCTTGATTTGTCAGTTATTAAGGAAACGATTTTCAATACATTATATTGGCTGGGTAAGAATTTATGAGCAACTAACTATACATAAGTAATTGGTGAATCAAACTTGGAATGTTCATGCTTTGGTAGTAGATAAGCACATCTGCATTACCATCTTATGACCTTGAAGTTGATTTCTGGTTGAGTGAATTTGACAATTTTTATGCGTACTAAATCTGTTGAATCTGTGTCTATAAGGGTTTGTTAAATTGTGATGTTATAAGAAGGGTAATGCAGAACCAGTTATAGTGCCGGCAGGTGCAACGGTCTTTAGTGGCAACCTTTATGGTTTTTTATCTTGAACATTGATCGCAAATTTATCAAGATATAACTACTACAGAACTGATAACCTCTGTTCTTTTCTACCCAACTCTAAACCCACAATTTACATGATGGATAATTACATGTAAGCTGCTTTTGACCGAACTTGTCCAAAGTATAGGAAGCAACTTCTTGATATATGATCAGGGTCTTAAATGCTACAAAGATGAAATTGTTAAGGACAATGTCATCTATTTGATAGTTCTTTCTACTTTGAATGGTGTTGTGTTAAGGTTTTATGGAGTTTGGACCGTTGCGATACCACGGCAATAAGGATTGCATGATTCCTTAACATTTTTAGCTCGGTGGAAAGTTGATAACAAAAGAGACACAAACGTAAACGTGGTAATAGAGCAAATTCTATACCACACTCGCTTGTACTGACAGCTAGAATAACATCTATAGACTGGTCCTTAGCCTACAGAGAACTTCTTTCATCTTTACATGTAAAAGGTTATGTGTTCAGTCAATGTTACACATAAAGCTAATTTTACATGTAACATCATAATTGTTTTGTGATTCTACATATAATTGAAAGTAAAACCATCTAATTTATTGTTGGCATCAACAAACTGCACTTTTTCAATCAATTTAGTAATGTTGGATCCATCCCACTAAAACAAGATTTAAACAAATAGTAAAAATCAAATTGATAAGATTTCTTCATTTTTCTGGAAGCACAATACACAAAAGGACATCAAGAATAATTGAAGTCATGTAGAAAATCTCTAGAAAATACTTTTTGTTATTGACAGCTACCTAAGAAACACCAATCGACTGATACGTACTTAATTTGTCAATTACACGAACTTAAGAAATGTTTACATGTAAGTTTAACAGTTTCCTGGGCGTGCCGTTTTGAATTTATCTCAACAACTACAAGTTCTTTAGGTAGATGAAAATTGGCATGCATATGCCTTAGTAGTAGTTAAGCACATCTGCATCCCCATCTTTTGACCTTGACCTTGATTTTCCGATTGAGTCAATTTGATAATCTTCAATACATTATCTATAGGATGAGTAAGAATTTATTCGCAACTCCATATCTCAACAACTATAACATTAAATTCTAGATGGATGAAACTGTGTATGCATATGCATGCCTTAGTAGTAGTTAAGCAGATCTGCATCTTTAACTTTTGAACTTGACCTTGATTTGCCAGTTATTAAGGAAACGATTTTCAATACATTATATTGGCTGGGTAAGAATTTATTAGCAACTTCATATCTCAACAACTATACATAAGTATTTGGTGAATCAAACTTGGAATGTTCATGCTTTGGTAGTAGATAAGCACATCTTATGACCTTGAAGTTGATTTCTGGTTGAGTGAATTTGACAATTTTTATGCGTACTAAATCTGTTGAAACTTTGTCTATAAGGGTTTGTTAAATTGTGATGTTATAAGAAGGGTAATGCAGAACCAGTTATAGTGCCAGCAGGTGCAACGGTCTTTAGTGGCAACCTTTATGGTTTTTTATCTTGAACATTGATCGCAAATTTATCAAGATATAACTACTACAGAACTGTTAACCTCTGTTCTTTTCTACCCAACTCTAAACCCACAATTTACATGATGGATAATTACATGTAAAGCTGCTTTTGACTGAACTTGTCCAAAGTATTGGAAGCAACTTCTTGATATATGATCAGGGTCTTAAATGCTACAAAGATGAAATTGTTAAGGACAATGTCATCTATTTGATAGTTCTTTCTACTTTGAATGGTGTTGTGTTAAGGTTTTATGGAGTTTGGACCGTTGCGATACCACGGCAATAAGGATTGCATGATTCCTTAACATTTTTAGCTCGGTGGAAAGTTGATAACAAAAGAGACACAAACGTAAACGTGGTAATAAAGCAAATTCTATACCACACTCGCTTATACTAACAGCTAGAATAACATCTATAGACTGGTCCTTAGCCTACAGAGAACTTCTTTCATCTTTACATGTAAAAGGTTATGTGTTCAGTCAATGTTACACATAAAGCTAATTTTACATGTAACATCATAATTGTCTTGTGATTCTACATATAATTGAAAGTAAAACCATCTAATTTATTGTTGGCATCAACAAACTGCACTTTTTCATTTCATTTTGTATCCCACTAAAAAAAATTAACAAATAGTAAAAATCAAATTGATAAGATTTCTTCATTTTGTCTGGAAGAACATTACACAAAGGGACATCAAGAATAATTGAAGTCGTGTAGAAAATCTCTAGAGAATACTTTTTGTTATTGACAGCTACCCAAGAAACACCAATCGACTGACACTTAATTTGTCAATTACACGATTACATGTAAAATTTAACCGTTTCCTGGGCATGTTGTTTTATGTGTTTTGGGGTAAAAATTTATAGTTCCAAAGGTGTATGAAACTTGGCATTCATCTGCATTCCCATCTTTTGACCTTGACCCTGATTTTCCGATTGTTTTCAATACATTATATAGGGTGAGTAAGAATTCATTAACAACTCCATATCTCAACAACTATAACATGTATCAGTTCTAGATGGATGAACCTTTGTATGCATATACATGCCTTAGTAGTTGTAAAGCACATTTGCATTTTTATCTTTTGAACTTTACCTTGACTTGTCAGTTACTAAAGGAACGATTTTCAATACATTATATTGGCTGGGTAAGAATTTATGAGCAACTTCATATCTCAACAACTTTAAGTACTTGGTGGATCAAACTTGGAATGTACACGCTTTGTTAGTAGATAGGCACATCAGCATTTCCATCTAATGACCTTGAAATTGAATTCTGGTTGAATGAATTTGAAAATTTTCAATGCATACGAATTCTGTTGAATTTTTGTCTATAAGGGTTTGTTAAATTCTGGTTTTATAAGAAGGGTAATGCATAACCAGTAATAGTTCTGGAAGGTGCGACGGTCTTTAGTGGCAACATTTATGTTTTTTTTTTAATCTTTAACATTGATCACAAATTTATCAAGATATAACTACTACAGAACTGTTAACCTCTGTCTTTTCTACCCAACTCTAAACCCACAATTTACATGATGAATGATTACAAAAAAAACTAGTTTAACCCCGCCACATTTTATATGTGCCTGTCCTAAGCCAGGAAATTTTGCCAAAGCCTCTGTTTGTCTTTGTCATTCTGTGTTAACTGTTTTATGTCAAGAATTGGGTCTTTCGTTGATGATTTAGGGATTGGTTTTGATACTTTTGTATTGTATTATAAGTCTTGGGCCAATGCAAGACGGCAAGCAGTGACCTCTGGTCATGTTGAAGACTGCTTGCTGTTTTCCGTTGTGATTTTTTAAATTGCTGTTTGTTTATGTTTGTTGTGTCGCGTACACTTATTCCACATCTCAATATTGTCTATGTAAAGCTGCTTTTGACTGAATTTGTCCAAAGTATTGGAAGCAACTTCTTGATATATGATCAGGGTCTTAAATGCTACAAAGATGAAATTGTTAAGGACAATGTCATCTATTTGATAGTTTTTTCTACTTCTATTTGATAGTTCTTTCTACTTGGAATGGTGTTGTGTTAAAGTTTTATAGAGTTTAGTCTGTTGTGATGCCACGGTTCAAAACTTACTATATTGGTAGTTGGTTTAAAAGTCTATAAAGTTAAACAAAGTATGATGTGAAAGAATTTACTATATCACTTTCCTACCTATTACTAAACGGTATAGATGATTTTATTAAGCTAATTTCACATGTAACTTATAACTGTTTGTGTTTGTACATAAAAATAATTGAAAGTAACATCATTATTCCTAAAACTAACATTTAACTTTATCACCTCAAAGGCATGTTCCACATCAGCTATATTATTATGATTGGTGCATTTAGAGATGTTTGCATATGATGTCGGTTGTGACTACATTTACCTTACTGATTACCACTTTGTCAGCGAATGGCTCATCTTCAATAGTAATTTACCACATGCGTACAAGTTCTACATGAACTATTCATATAATATATGCAATGACAAAAGTTTTGTAAAATGCATGACTTGGTGCTAGTCTTCATCTTTCACTTTTCAATTTGATGACCACTGTAAGTCTAGTCCCGTGGACAGGTCTACGCAAGTCAAATAAGTTTAATTAAGCAAACTACTTGTTCAGATATTTGCATGTTTCTACCCCAACAAGCAGATGTTCAGATGATTTTGATGAAGTATGTTACATGTAATACATGTTTGTTAATTGATTAAAAGTATGTTAGCTTCTTGTTATTAATGTAGATCAATGTATATTCTCCATGCTGGATTAAATTTGGACTCCTGCCTTGATTATTATGGTTTAGGAGTGTGTCGGTCTTGTGTCATTCCTTGTTTTGAAGTGTTGTGTTGGATTTAGGATCGATGCATTTAATCGACAGGTTGCTTCTTAGCTAGTTATCAATAACTTCGAGTGACTTCAAGAAAGTACCTTTACGTCTTGTTTTCGTATAGTATTTTGTCTCAGGTTCTCTCTTGTTGAATTGAACTTTTGTCGGTTGAGTTTTACAGTGTTTTTTATATGTGTTCTTTGTGCAAGATTCAATAGGGGAGGGTTGGATCCAAAAAATACTAGTTTAACATGTTGCATGTGCCTGTCCTAAGCCAGGAATCTCTATATCAAACAACATCTGCTAAGTGATAGCAACATTATATCCATAACAAAAACAAACAATACTATTTGCATAGTTTTTTGTCTCGCCTGCGACGAATAGTCGCGGAAGGCGAGACATAGGTATTACTTTCCGGCGACGGCGGCGACGTAAACTTTTTTGTAAGACTTTTGTGGACGATGAATTGCTTGAAAAGTATAATAGCTAGGCATCTGATATTTGGTATACAGACAGTTCAGGTTATGGTCTACGCAACTGTCACCATGCCATGTGACCCTGACCCCATTTTCACGCTCCAGTGACTCTGTGAACTTAGATCTTTTTTCAGGCCGTAAACTTTTTTGTAAGACTTTTGTGGACGATGAATTGCTTGAAAAGTATAATAGCTAGGCATCTGATATTTAGTATACAGACAGTTCATGTTATGGTCTACGCAACTGTCACCATGCCATGTGACCCTGACCTCATTTTCACGCTCCAGTGACTCTGTGAACTTAGGTCTTTTTTCAGGCTGTAAACTTTTTTGTAAGACTTTTGTGGACGATGAATTGCTTGAAAAGTATAATAGCTAGGCATCTGATATTTAGTATACAGACAGTTCAGGTTATGGTTTACGCAACTGTCACCATGCCGTGTGACCCTGACCTCATTTTCACGCTCCAGTGACTCTGTGAACTTTGGTCTTTTTTCAGGCTGTAAACTTTTGTAAGACTTTTGTTGACGATGAATTGCTTGAAAAGTATAATAGCTAGGCATCTGATATTTAGTATACAGACAGTTCAGGTTATGGTCTATGCAACTGTCACCATGCCGTGTGACCCTGACCCCATTTTCACGCTCCAGTGACTGTGAACTTAGGTCTTTTTCAGGCCGAAAAACTTTTTTGTAAGTCTTTTATGGACAATGAATTGCTGGAAAGTTATAATAGCTAGGCATCTGATATTGGGTAAACAGACAGTTGCGGTTATGGACAACGCAACTGTCACCATGCCATGTGACCATGACCCCATTTTTACGCTCCAGTGACTCTGTGAACTTAGGTCTTTTTTCAGACAGAAAACTTTTTGTAATACTTGTGTGGACAATGGATTGCTTGAATAGTATAATAACTAGGCATCTGTTATTAGGTATACTGACACTTTTTTATGTTTATATCAAGAAATGAAAGCTTAGGTAGTTGATTTTAGCGATGGTGCGGGCAGGCGAGACATACTTTTAGTGGCCACACTTGTTTTTACTTAGTGTAGAAATTAAACAACATTTTGTCGACAAAACGCAGTGACAAAACAGGACAAAACAAGCCAAGTCTTCAAAATATATATGTGGTTAACAAAAATACAAACAAGCCTTCAAAACATGAATATAAAATAAATTATAAGACAACAAATGACAATTTTCTAACATGCAAGCATGCATGTATCACAAAAATGATAATATGATAAATGATAAATGATAATAAAATGATAATATTATAAATGATATGATAAATGATAATGACTTTTTTTATTCAACAAGTATTCTACATCTTTATTTTATTTTTAGAAGATATTTAAATCATAAAAAATTTAATAATTCTATCTAATAGAGATACAAAACTAAAATTGTAAATAAAAGTTGCTATCAAAGGCTCCATTTCATGTAATCTAATTAAACCAACAGTAGCAACATAAATGATGTAATATTTATTCAATACACAACATTATTTACCTTTTGACACCTTCTTGTCAACACCAATTTAAACACCTTAATTCCTTTACATGTAAAGGTATTATTGTTTAAAATGACAAATTGCTTGTCATTACCAATTAAATTTACAGGATATTTACATGGAATGTTCTTGTAAAGGTTATCATGTAATTTTTCCTGTAAAAAAGTGTCACATATGTAAAGATTTGTACTGTATTATTTCTGTTTTTGGGCTCAAATAAAACACAATTTAAAAAAACATTGATTTCAATGGAATGGATTTATGATAGTCTTCAACTATGGTTTATAAAGCATTCTTGCTCATACACAGGTAAACTTCTATCAAATTCTGTATCGCGTGTTGAAATATCTATGTTCATTTATCTTTATTTACATATTGTGACGTGGCAGTTTAAAATATTTTAAACGCCAATTTTGTAGGTACACAATTTTCATTCCTTTTCTTTGTTTAGAATAAATCCCCATTTAACTGGTCAATGTGGAAAATAAGTAGCAATACTATGTATCTTTCCTACTAAAAAGATAAGAATAGAAAACATTGCTTAAAATTTTGTTTACTTAGACATTGTATGTTGTTATATTTTGTAGGTTTTTCATCGTTGGCGCAGCCGAACAGTAGACATTCTTAAATCACCACAGGAAGTTAAAAAAGAGGTACAAAGATTTGAAAATTTTTCGTTATTCTTAAAAACAGATTAAAATACAAGAAAAAAGTGTTTTGGGAACAAATGTCATGCAGGCCTAACAGTATAGCCAATATTATGTTTCTGTGTTTTCTTAACTCAAGCTTTTTATATCCACTTGTTTTGGTCTTATTTATTCATATCAAGTCTGATTGAAGGCCAGAGTTACACCATCACTTATTATTTCTGTTTTTGGGCTCAAATAAAACACAATTTAAAAATACATTGATTTCAATGGAATTTTATGCCGCAGTCACATTATTTGTCTTCTGTGTGTCTCTTCTTATCTAAATTACTTGCCATACTTACTGAATAAGTCATTTAGTAAAGCCCTTCTCACAAAAACTGAACAAACCTTTCATTGATTTCATTATTTTATTTTAACAGCTATGGACTTAGCACCAGAATCAACATCTGCGCCATGAATGCATAAGAGGGAAAGAAAAATTATGGATCAATGATAGGCTTCATCTATGGTTTATAAAGCATTCTTGCTCATACACAGGTAAACTTCTATCAAATTCTGTATCACGTGTTGAAATATCTATGTTCATTTATCTTAATTTACATATTGCGACGTGGCAGTTAAAAATATTTTAAACGCCAATTTTCTAGGCACACAATTTTCAATCCTTTTCTTTGTTTTGAATAAATCCCCATTCAACTGCTCAATGTGGAAAATAAGTAGCAATACTATGTATCTTTCCTACTAAAAAGATAAGAATAGAAAACATTGCTTAAAATTTTGTTTACTTAGACATTGTATGTTGTTATATTTTGTAGGTTTTTCATCGTTGGCGCAGCCGAACAGTAGACATTCTTAAATCCCCACAGGAAGTTAAAAAAGAGGTACAAAGATTTGAAAACTTTTCATTATTCTTAAAAACAGATTAAATTACAAGAAAAAAGTGTCTATGTTCATTTATCTTTATTTACATATTGCGACGTGGCAGTTACAATACAAGAAAATAGTGTTTTGCGAAAAAATGTCATGCAGGCATAACAGTATAGCCAAAATTATGTTTCAGTGTTTTCTTAACTCAAGCTTTTTATATCCACTTGGCCAAAGCCACACCATCACTTATTATTTCTGTTTTTGGGCTCAAATAAAACACAATTTAAAAAAACATTGATTTCAATGGAATGGATCAATGATAGTCTTCAACTATGGTTTATAAAGCATTCTTGCTCATACACAGGTAAACTTCTATCAAATTCTGTATCACGTGTTGAAATATCTATGTTCATTTATCTTTATTTACATATTGTGACGTGGCAGTTTAAAATATTTTAAACGCCAACTTTGTAGGTACACAATTTTCATTCCTTTTCTTTGTTTAGAATAAATCCCCATTTAACTGGTCAATGTGGAAAATAAGTAGCAATACTATGTATCTTTCCTACTAAAAAGATAAGAATAGAAAACATTGCTTAAAATTTTGTTTACTTAGACATTGTATGTTGTTATATTTTGTAGGTTTTTCATCGTTGGCGCAGCCGAACAGTAGACATTCTTAAATCACCACAGGAAGTTAAAAAAGAGGTACAAAGATTTGAAAATTTTTCGTTATTCTTAAAAACAGATTAAAATACAAGAAAAAAGTGTTTTGGGAACAAATGTCATGCAGGCCTAACAGTATAGCCAATATTATGTTTCTGTGTTTTCTTAACTCAAGCTTTTTATATCCACTTGTTTTGGTCTTATTTATTCATATCAAGTCTGATTGAAGGCCAGAGTTACACCATCACTTATTATTTCTGTTTTTGGGCTCAAATAAAACACAATTTAAAAATACATTGATTTCAACGGAATTTTATGCCGCAGTCACATTATCTGTCTTCTGTGTGTCTCTTCTTATCTAAATTACTTGCCATACTTACTGAATAAGTCATTTAGTAAAGCCCTTCTCACAAAAACTGAACAAACCTTTCATTGATTTCATTATTTTATTTTAACAGCTATGGACTTAGCACCAGAATCAACATCTGCGCCATGAATGCATAAGAGGGAAAGAAAAATTATGGATCAATGATAGGCTTCATCTATTGTTTATAAAGCATTCTTGCTCATACGCAGGTAAACTTCTATCAAATTCTGTATCACGTGTTGAAATATCTATGTTCATTTATCTTTATTTACATATTGCGACGTGGCAGTTAAAAATATTTTAAACGCCAATTTTCTAGGCACACAATTTTCAATCCTTTTATTTGTTTTGAATAAATCCCCATTCAACTGCTCAATGTGGAAAATAAGTAGCATTACTATGTATCTTTCCTACTAAAAAGATAAGAATAGAAAACATTGCTTAAAATTTTGTTTACTTAGACATTGTATGTTGTTATATTTTGTAGGTTTTTCATCGTTGGCGCAGCCGAACAGTAGACATTCTTAAATCACCACAGGAAGTTAAAAAAGAGGTACAAAGATTTGAAAATTTTTCGTTATTCTTAAAAACAGATTAAAATACAAGAAAAAAGTGTTTGGCATACAAATGTCCTGCAGGCCTAACAGTATAGCCAAAATTATGTTTCTTTGTTTTCTTAACTCAAGCTTTTTATATCCACTTGTTTTGGTCTTATTTATTCATATCAAGTCTGATTGAAGGCCAGAGTCACACCATCACTTATTATTTCTGTTTTTGGGCTCAAATAAAACACAATTTAAAAATACATTGATTTCAATGGAATTTTATGCCGCAGTCACATTATTTGTCTTCTGTGTGTCTCTTCTTATCTAAATTACTTGCCGTACTAACTGAATAAGTCATTAAGTAAACCCCTACTCACTAAATCTGAACAAACCTTTCATTGATTTCATTATTTTTTTTAATAGCTATGGATTTAGCACCAGAATCAACATTTGCACCATGAATGCATAAGAGGGGAAGAAAAATTATGGATCAATAATAGGCTTCAACTATGGTTTATAAAGCATTCTTGCTTATACGCAGGTAAACTTCTATCAAATTCTGTATCACGTGTTGAAATATCTATGTTCATTTATCTTTATTTACATATTGCGACGTGACAGTTAAAAAAAATTTTAAACGCCAATTTTCTAGGCACACAATTTTCATTCCTTTTCTTTGCTTAGAATAAATCCCCATTCAACTGCTCAATGTAGAAAATAAGTAGCAATACTATGTATCTTTACTACTAAAAAGATAAGAATAGAAAACATTGCTTAGAATTATGTTTATTTAGACATTGTATGTTGTTATATTTTGTAGGTTTTTCATCGTTGGCGCAGCCGAACAGTAGACATTATTAAATCACCACAGGTAGTTAAAAATTGAAAACTTTTCGTTATTCTTAAAAACAGATTAAAATACAAGAAAAAAGTGTTTGGCTTACAAATGTCATGCAGGCCTAACAGTATAGCCAAAATTATGTTTCTTTGTTTTCTTAACTCAAGCTTTTTATATCCACTTGTTTTGGTCTTATTTATTCATATCAAGTCTGATTGAAGGCCAGAGTCACACCATCACTTATTATTTCTGTTTTTGGGCTCAAATAAAACACAATTTAAAAATACATTGATTTCAATGGAATTTTATGCCACAGTCACATTATTTGTCTTCTGTGTGTCTCTTCTTATCTAAATTACTTGCCGTACTTACTGAATAAGTCATTTAGTAAAGCCCTTCTCACAAAAACTGAACAAACCTTTCATTGATTTCATTATTTGTTTTAACAGCTATGGACTTAGCACCAGAATCAACATTTGCAACATGAATGCATAAGAGGGGAAGAAAAATTATGGATCAATGATAGGCTTCAACTATGGTTTATAAAGCATTCTTGCTCATACGCAGGTAAACTTCTATCAAATTCTGTATCACGTGTTGAAATATCTATGTTCATTTATCTTTATTTACATATTGCGACATGGCAGTTAAAAATATTTTAAACGCCAATTTTCTAGGCACACAATTTTCAATCCTTTTCTTTGTTTTGAATAAATCCCCATTCAACTGCTCAATGTGGAAAATAAGTAGCAATACTATGTATCTTTCCTACTAAAAAGATAAGAATAGAAAACATTGCTTAAAATTTTGTTTACTTAGACATTGTATGTTGTTATATTTTGTAGGTTTTTCATCGTTGGCGCAGCCGAACAGTAGACATTCTTAAATCACCACAGGAAGTTAAAAAAGAGGTACAAAGATTTGAAATTTTTTCGTTATTCTTAAAAACAGATTAAAATACAAGAAAAAAGTGTTTGGCATACAAATGTCATGCAGGCCTAACAGTATAGCCAAAATTATGTTTCTTTGTTTTCTTAACTCAAGCTTTTTATATCCACTTGTTTTGGTCTTATTTATTCATATCAAGTCTGATTGAAGGCCAGAGTCACACCATCACTTATTATTTCTGTTTTTGGGCTCAAATAAAACACAATTTAAAAATACATTGATTTCAATGGAATTTTATGCCACAGTCACATTATTTGTCTTCTGTGTGTCTCTTCTTATCTATATTACTTGCCGTACTTACTGAATAAGTCATTTAGTAAAGCCCTTCTCACAAAAACTGAACAAACCTTTCATTGATTTCATTATTTGTTTTAACAGCTATGGACTTAGCACCAGAATCAACATTTGCAACATGAATGCATAAGAGGGGAAGAAAAATTATGGATCAATGATAGGCTTCAACTATGGTTTATAAAGCATTCTTGCTCATACGCAGGTAAACTTTTATCAAATTCTGTATCACGTGTTGAAATATCTATGTTCATTTATCTTTATTTACATATTGCGACATGGCAGTTAAAAATATTTTAAACGCCAATTTTCTAGGCACACAATTTTCAATCCTTTTCTTTGTTTTGAATAAATCCCCATTCAACTGCTCAATGTGGAAAATAAGTAGCAATACTATGTATCTTTCCTACTAAAAAGATAAGAATAAAACACAATTTAAAAATACATTGATTTCAATGGAATTTTATGCCACAGTCACATTATTTGTCTTCTGCGTGTCTCTTCTTATCTAAATTACTTGCCATACTTACTGAATAATAAGTCATTTAGTAAAACCCTACTCACAAAAACAGAACAAACCTTTCATTAATTTCATTATTTTTTTTAACAGCTTTGGACTTAGCATTTGTGCCATGAATGCATAAGAGAGGAAGAAAAATTTTGGATCAGTGATAGGCTTCAACTATGGTTTATAAAGCATTCTTGCTCTTACGCAGGTAAACTTCTATCAAAGTCTGTATCACGTGTTAAAATATCTATGTTAATTTATCTTTATTTACATATTGCAACGTGGCAGTTAAATATATTTTAAACACCAATTTTCTAGGTACACAATTTTCATTCCTTTTCTTTTTTTAGAATAAATCCCCATTTAACTGGTCAATGTGGAAAATAAGTAGCAATACTATGTATCTTTCCTACTAAAAAGATAAGAATAGAAAGCATTGCTTAAAATTTTGTTTATTTTGACATTGTATGTTTTAATATTTTGTAGGTTTTTCATCGTTGGCGCAGCCTATCAGTAGACATTCTTAAATCCCCACAGGAAGTTAAAAAAGAGGTACAAAGATTTGAAAACTTTTCATTATTCTTAAAAACAGATTAAAATACAAGAAAAAAGTGTTTTGGGAACAAATGTCATGCAGGCCTAACAGTATAGCCAATATTATGTTTCTGTGTTTTCTTAACTCAAGCTTTTTATATCCACTTGTTTTGGTCTTATTTATTCATATCAAGTCTGATTGAAGGCCAGAGTTACACCATCACTTATTACGTAAACTTAAATACAAATTGTCAAGATCTACCTTAGAAAGATTATATATCGTTTATATAAGACCGATATTAGAATATTCCTGTGAACTTTGGGATAATTGTGGCATAGTATATTCAAACAAACTTGAAAGTGTTCAATTAGAAGCAGCTAGAATCGTTACAGGTGTACCTATCTTTACTAACAAAGAACAGATTTATCGCGAAGTAGGCTGGGAAACCTTGAAAACTAGACGCGAACGTAGAAAATTACAGATGATGTATACCAGGGTAAACAATCTTGCTCCCCCATTTCTTTGTAGACTGACTCCCCCTAGTATTGGTAGTTTATCAAACTATCCGTTACGAAATAGAGATGATCTTGTAATTCCATTTTGTCGATTATCTTTAACTACAGAATCATTTGTCCCATCTTCGATCAGAGAATGGAACAAATTAGAACCCTCTATAAGAAATCTTCCCAATATTTCAAAATTCAAAAAGGCTTTAAAAAACCAAAATTCTAGTCACTGTCCGTCTTTTCAATTACGCTCTTACGGGCCGAGAAAGTTAAATATCATATTAACACAAATGAGATGTGGCGCCACCTTCCTTAATTATGATCTTAGCAGAGTAGGCATCGTGCAAGACCCTATTTGCAGATGTGGATATCAGCAAGAAACTATCACCCACTTCTTTTTTGAATGTCCTCAATATGCGATAATTAGACGTTTACTATTTGAAAATCTATCGTTCCTGTCCCCTCAAACTTCACGGAACTTATCTCTGTTCGATAACCACCTTTCCGAAATAGATAATATGAAAGTGCTGGATTATGTATTTGAATTTATCCTTCACTCGAAACGATTCCTAATCTAGTAAATGTTAGACAAACACAAACACACACACAACGCATGTTTCATGTTTCATGACCTTTTTAGCTCACCTGGACCGAAGGTCCATGTGAGCTATTACCATCACTTGGCGTCCGTCGTCGTCGTCGTCTGTCGTCCTCTGTCGTCGTCGTCGTCGTCTGTTAACAATTTTTCAAAAATCTTCTTCTCTGAAACTACCAAACAGAATTTAATGAAACTTGGTATGAATGATCCTTAGGGTGTCCTGCACCAAACTTGTGTTTTGATTTTTGATCCGTTAAAAAACATGGCCGCCGTTACTAAAAATAGACTAGGGGGGTCAGACTACTGTTTTTGGCTTATAAATCAAAAAGTATAAGAGATAGAGGAAATCTGAGGCCACGCTACTGATTCAGCATCAAAAGCTCTACTATAGTCTCCATTTGGTCAAAGTTGTCAGATGACCCCTGATGGGAGTTATGGCCCCTTGAAGGTGAAAAATAGCATTTTTTCATGTTTTTGGCCTACAGAATGAAAACTATTGCAGATAGAGATTAGCTGTTGCTTGCTTAAATGTTCAGCTCATTTAGCTCTACAAAAGTCTCCATAGGGTCGAAGTTGTCAGATGACCCCTTATAGGGGTTACGGCCCCTGAAAAATAGCGATTTTTCATGTTTTTGTCCTACAGAATGAAAACTATTGCAGATAGAGATTAGCTGTTGCTTGCTTAAATGTTCAGCTCATTTAGCTCTACAAAATTTTCCATAGGGTCGAAGTTGTCAGATGACCCCTTATAGGGGTTACGGTCCCTGAAAAATAGCGATTTTTCATGTTTTTGGCCTACAGAATGAAAACTATTGCAGATAGAGATTAGCTGTTGCTTGCTTAAATGTTCAGCTCATTTAGCTTTACAAAAGTCTCCATAGGGTCGAAGTTGTCAGATGACCCCTTATAGGGGTTACGGCCCCTGAAAAATAGCGATTTTTCATGTTTTTGGCCTACAGAATGAAAACTATTGCAGATAGAGATTAGCTGTTGCTTGCTTTAATGCTCAGCTCATTTAGCTCTACAAAAGTCTCCATAGGGTCGAAGTTGTCAGATGACTCCTTATAGGGGTTATGGCCCCTTATAGGTGAAAAATGGTGTTTTTGGCCTATAGAATGAAAACTATTGCAGGTAGAGAAAAGCTGTTGCTTGCTTAAATGTTTAGCTCATTTAGCTCTACAAAAGTATAGGGTCAACATCAAGACCAGGTGAGCGATTCAGGCTCCTGGGAGCCTCTTGTTTTTCCTTTTCTTCCAATTTAATTCCTATATCAGAATTGTATATTTACGTGCATGTCCATTGATGTTATTATTTTGTTTGTATTGTAATAGGGAGAGGACTTCATAAATACTATGTTCGTTTGACAATATTAGTTTTAACTTTTACTTAAATTGTTTTAGTGTCTACTTTTATTTATTTATTAGCAATAACAATTTGTTTTAGTCTCGGTCTTTTAACTTAGTTTTACTTTAAAGATTTATTAAGTTATAACATGTTTTTGTCCCGATGATGGCTGCAATATCGCCGACGGGACATAAAGCAGATAACAATCAATCAATCAATCATAAATACTATGTACTTGTGTCCAATTCCCTTTTGAAATAGATTTCAAATAAAATATGTTTAAATCACTTATTATTTCTGTTTTTGGGCTCAAATAAAACACAATTTAAAAATACATTGATTTCAATGGAATTTTATGCCGCAGTCACATTATCTGTCTTCTGTGTGTCTCTTCTTATCTAAATTACTTGCCATACTTACTGAATAAGTCATTTAGTAAAGCCCTTCTCACAAAAACTGAACAAACCTTTCATTGATTTCATTATTTTATTTTAACAGCTATGGACTTAGCACCAGAATCAACATCTGCGCCATGAATGCATAAGAGGGAAAGAAAAATTATGGATCAATGATAGGCTTCATCTATGGTTTATAAAGCATTCTTGCTCATACGCAGGTAAACTTCTATCAAATTCTGTATCACGTGTTGAAATGTCTATGTTCATTTATCTTTATTTACATATTGCGACGTGGCAGTTAAAAATATTTTAAACGCCAATTTTCTAGGCACACAATTTTCAATCCTTTTCTTTGTTTTGAATAAATCCCCATTCAACTGCTCAATGTGGAAAATAAGTAACAATACTATGTTTCCTTCCTACTAAAAAGATAAGAATAGAAAACATTGCTTAAAATTTTGTTTACTTAGACATTGTATGTTGTTATATTTTGTAGGTTTTTCATTGTTGGCGCAGCCGAACAGTAGACATTCTTAAATCACCACAGGAAGTTAAAAAAGAGGTACAAAGATTTGAAAATTTTTCGTTATTCTTAAAAACAGATTAAAATACAAGAAAAAAGTGTTTTGGGAACAAATGTCATGCAGGCCTAACAGTATAGCCAATATTATGTTTCTGTGTTTTCTTAACTCAAGCTTTTTATATCCACTTGTTTTGGTCTTATTTATTCATATCAAGTCTGATTGAAGGCCAGAGTTACACCATCACTTATTATTTCTGTTTTTGGGCTCAAATAAAACACAATTTAAAAATACATTGATTTCAACGGAATTTTATGCCGCGGTCACATTATTTGTCTTCTGTGTGTCTCTTCTTATCTAAATTACTTGCCATACTTACTGAATAAGTCATTTAGTAAAGCCCTTCTCACAAAAACTGAACAAACCTTTCATTGATTTCATTATTTTATTTTAACAGCTATGGACTTAGCACCAGAATCAACATCTGCGCCATGAATGCATAAGAGGGAAAGAAAAATTATGGATCAATGATAGGCTTCATCTATGGTTTATAAAGCATTCTTGCTCATACGCAGGTAAACTTCTATCAAATTCTGTATCACGTGTTGAAATATCTATGTTCATTTATCTTTATTTACATATTGCGACGTGGCAGTTAAAAATATTTTAAACGCCAATTTTCTAGGCACACAATTTTCAATCCTTTTATTTGTTTTGAATAAATCCCCATTCAACTGCTCAATGTGGAAAATAAGTAGCAATACTATGTATCTTTCCTACTAAAAAGATAAGAATAGAAAACATTGCTTAAAATTTTGTTTACTTAGACATTGTATGTTGTTATATTTTGTAGGTTTTTCATCGTTGGCGCAGCCGAACAGTAGACATTCTTAAATCACCACAGGAAGTTAAAAAAGAGGTACAAAGATTTGAAAAATTTTCGTTATTCTTAAAAACAGATTAAAATACAAGAAAAAAGTGTTTGGCATACAAATGTCCTGCAGGCCTAACAGTATAGCCAAAATTATGTTTCTTTGTTTTCTTAACTCAAGCTTTTTATATCCACTTGTTTTGGTCTTATTTATTCATATCAAGTCTGATTGAAGGCCAGAGTCACACCATCACTTATTATTTCTGTTTTTGGGCTCAAATAAAACACAATTTAAAAATACATTGATTTCAATGGAATTTTATGCCGCAGTCACATTATTTGTCTTCTGTGTGTCTCTTCTTATCTAAATTACTTGCCGTACTAACTGAATAAGTCATTTAGTAAACCCCTACTCACTAAATCTGAACAAACCTTTCATTGATTTCATTATTTTTTTTAATAGCTATGGATTTAGCACCAGAATCAACATTTGCACCATGAATGCATAAGAGGGGAAGAAAAATTATGGATCAATAATAGGCTTCAACTATGGTTTATAAAGCATTCTTGCTTATACGCAGGTAAACTTCTATCAAATTCTGTATCACGTGTTGAAATATCTATGTTCATTTATCTTTATTTACATATTGCGACGTGGCAGTTAAAAAAAATTTTAAACGCCAATTTTCTAGGCACACAATTTTCATTCCTTTTCTTTGCTTAGAATAAATCCCCATTCAACTGCTCAATGTAGAAAATAAGTAGCAATACTATGTATCTTTACTACTAAAAAGATAAGAATAGAAAACATTGCTTAGAATTATGTTTATTTAGACATTGTATGTTGTTATATTTTGTAGGTTTTTCATCGTTGGCGCAGCCGAACAGTAGACATTATTAAATCACCACAGGTAGTTAAAAATTGAAAACTTTTCGTTATTCTTAAAAACAGATTAAAATACAAGAAAAAAGTGTTTGGCATACAAATGTCATGCAGGCCTAACAGTATAGCCAAAATTATGTTTCTTTGTTTTCTTAACTCAAGCTTTTTATATCCACTTGTTTTGGTCTTATTTATTCATATCAAGTCTGATTGAAGGCCAGAGTCACACCATCACTTATTATTTCTGTTTTTGGGCTCAAATAAAACACAATTTAAAAATACATTGATTTCAATGGAATTTTATGCCACAGTCACATTATTTGTCTTCTGTGTGTCTCTTCTTATCTAAATTACTTGCCGTACTTACTGAATAAGTCATTTAGTAAAGCCCTTCTCACAAAAACTGAACAAACCTTTCATTGATTTCATTATTTGTTTTAACAGCTATGGACTTAGCACCAGAATCAACATTTGCAACATGAATGCATAAGAGGGGAAGAAAAATTATGGATCAATGATAGGCTTCAACTATGGTTTATAAAGCATTCTTGCTCATACGCAGGTAAACTTCGATCAAATTCTGTATCACGTGTTGAAATATCTATGTTCATTTATCTTTATTTACATATTGCGACATGGCAGTTAAAAATATTTTAAACGCCAATTTTCTAGGCACACAATTTTCAATCCTTTTCTTTGTTTTGAATAAATCCCCATTCAACTGCTCAATGTGGAAAATAAGTAGCAATACTATGTATCTTTCCTACTAAAAAGATAAGAATAGAAAACATTGCTTAAAATTTTGTTTACTTAGACATTGTATGTTGTTATATTTTGTAGGTTTTTCATCGTTGGCGCAGCCGAACAGTAGACATTCTTAAATCACCACAGGAAGTTAAAAAAGAGGTACAAAGATTTGAAATTTTTTCGTTATTCTTAAAAACAGATTAAAATACAAGAAAAAAGTGTTTGGCATACAAATGTCATGCAGGCCTAACAGTATAGCCAAAATTATGTTTCTTTGTTTTCTTAACTCAAGCTTTTTATATCCACTTGTTTTGGTCTTATTTATTCATATCAAGTCTGATTGAAGGCCAGAGTCACACCATCACTTATTATTTCTGTTTTTGGGCTCAAATAAAACACAATTTAAAAATACATTGATTTCAATGGAATTTTATGCCACAGTCACATTATTTGTCTTCTGTGTGTCTCTTCTTATCTATATTACTTGCCGTACTTACTGAATAAGTCATTTAGTAAAGCCCTTCTCACAAAAACTGAACAAACCTTTCATTGATTTCATTATTTGTTTTAACAGCTATGGACTTAGCACCAGAATCAACATTTGCAACATGAATGCATAAGAGGGGAAGAAAAATTATGGATCAATGATAGGCTTCAACTATGGTTTATAAAGCATTCTTGCTCATACGCAGGTAAACTTTTATCAAATTCTGTATCACGTGTTGAAATATCTATGTTCATTTATCTTTATTTACATATTGCGACATGGCAGTTAAAAATATTTTAAACGCCAATTTTCTAGGCACACAATTTTCAATCCTTTTCTTTGTTTTGAATAAATCCCCATTCAACTGCTCAATGTGGAAAATAAGTAGCAATACTATGTATCTTTCCTACTAAAAAGATAAGAATAAAACACAATTTAAAAATACATTGATTTCAATGGAATTTTATGCCACAGTCACATTATTTGTCTTCTGCGTGTCTCTTCTTATCTAAATTACTTGCCATACTTACTGAATAATAAGTCATTTAGTAAAACCCTACTCACAAAAACAGAACAAACCTTTCATTGATTTCATTATTTTTTTTAACAGCTATGGACTTAGCATTTGTGCCATGAATGCATAAGAGAGGAAGAAAAATTTTGGATCAGTGATAGGCTTCAACTATGGTTTATAAAGCATTCTTGCTCTTACGCAGGTAAACTTCTATCAAAGTCTGTATCACGTGTTAAAATATCTATGTTAATTTATCTTTATTTACATATTGCAACGTGGCAGTTAAATATATTTTAAACACCAATTTTCTAGGTACACAATTTTCATTCCTTTTCTTTTTTTAGAATAAATCCCCATTTAACTGGTCAATGTGGAAAATAAGTAGCAATACTATGTATCTTTCCTACTAAAAAGATAAGAATAGAAAACATTGCTTAAAATTTTGTTTACTTAGACATTGTATGTTGTTATATTTTGTAGGTTTTTCATCGTTGGCGCAGCCGAACAGTAGACATTCTTAAATCACCACAGGAAGTTAAAAAAGAGGTACAAAGATTTAAAAACTCTTCGTTATTCTTAAAAACAGATTAAAATACAAGAAAAAAGTGTTTGGCATACAAATGTCATGCAGGCCTAACAGTATAGCCAAAATTATGTTTCTGTGTTTTCTTAACTCAAGCTTTTTATATCTACTTGTTTTGGTCTTATTTATTCATATCAAGTCTGATTGAAGGCCAGAGTCACACCATCACTTATTATTTCTGTTTTTGGGCTCAAATAAAACACAATTTAAAAATACATTGATTTCAATGGAATTTTATGCCACAGTCACATTATTTGTCTTCTGTGTGTCTCTTCTTATCTAAATTACTTGCCGTACTGACTGAATAAGTCATTTAGTAAAGCCCTACTCACTTAAACTGAACAAACCTTTCATTGATTTTATTATTTTTATGCCCCCGTGACGACATGTCGGGGGCATTAAGTTTTACTCATGTCTGTCCGTACGTGCCGTACTTACTGAATAAATCATTTAGTAAAGCCCTACTCACTAAAACTGAACAAACCTTTCATTGATTTCATTATTTTTTTTAACAGCTATTGACTTAGCATTTGCGCCATGAATGCATAAGAGGGGAAGAAAAATTTTGGATCAGTGATAGGCTTCAACTATGGTTTATAAAGCATTCTTGCTCATACGCAGGTAAACTTCTATCAAATTCTGTATCACGTGTTGAAATATCTATGTTCATTTATCTTTATTTACATATTGCGACGTGGCAGTTAAAAATATTTTAAACGCCAATTTTCCAGGTACACAATTTTCATTCCTTTTCTTTGTTTAGAATAAATCCCCATTTAACTGCTCAATGTGGAAAATAAGTAGCACTACTATGTATCTTTCCTACTAAAAAGATAAGAATAGAAAACATTGCTTAAAATTTTGTTTATATAGACATTGTATGTTGTTATATTTTGTAGGTTTTTCATCAATGGCGCAGCCAACAGTAGACATTCTTAAATCACCACAGGAAGTTAAAAAAGAGGTACAAAGATTTGAAAACTTTTCGTTATTCTTAAAAACAGAATACACAAGAAAAAAGTGTCTATGTTCATTTATCTTTATTTACATATTGCGACGTGGCAGTTACAATACAAGAAAAAGTGTTTTGCGAAAAAATGTCATGCAGGCCTGACAGTATAGCCAAAATAATGTTTCTGTGTTTTCTTAACTCAAGCTTTTTATAACCACTTGGCCAAAGCCACACCATCACTTATTATTTCTGTTTTTGGGCTCAAATAAAACACAATTTAAAAATACATTGATTTCAATGGAATGGATCAATGATAGTCTTCAACTATGGTTTATAAAGGATTCTTGCTTATACACAGGTAAACTTCTATCAAGTTCTGTATCACGTGTTGAAATATCTATGTTCATTTATCTTTATTTACATATTGCAACGTGGCAGTTAAAAATATTTTAAACGCCAATTTTCTAGGTACTCAATTTTCATTCCTTTTCTTTGTTTAGAACAAATCCCTATTCAACTGCTCAATGTGGAAAATAAGTAGCAATACTATGTATCTTTCCTACTAAAAAGATAAGAATAGAAAACATTGCTTAAAATTTTGTTTATTTAGACATTGTATGTTGTTTTATTTTGTAAGTTTTTCATCGTTGGCGCAGCCGAACAGTAGACATTCTTAAATCACTACAGGAAGTTAAAAAAGAGGTACAAAGATTTGAAAACTTTTCGCTATTCTTAAAAACAGATTAAAGTACAAGAAAAATGTGTTTCCCGAACAAATGTCACGAGGCCTAACAGTATAGCCAAAATTATGTTTCTGTGTCTTCTTAACTCAAGCTTTTTATACCCACTTGTTTGGGTCTTATTTATTCATATCAAGTCTGATTGAAGGCCAGAGTCACACCATCACTTATTATTTCTGTTTTTGGGCTCAAATAAAACACAATTAAAAAATACATTGATTTCAATGAAATTTTATGCCACGGTCACATTATTTGTCTTTTGTGTGTCTCTTCTTATCTAAATTACTTGCCGTACTGACTGAATAAGTCATTTAGTAAAGCCCTACTCACTTAAACTGAACAAACCTTTCATTGATTTTATTATTTTTATGCCCCCGTGACGACATGTCTGGGGGCATTAAGTTTTACTCATGTCTGTCCGTACGTGCCGTACTTACTGAATAAATCATTTAGTAAAGCCCTACTCACTTAAACTGAACAAACCTTTCATTGATTTCATGATTATTTCTAACTGCTATGGACTTAGCACCAGAATCAACATTTGTGCCATGAATGCATAAGAGGGGAAGAAAAATTATGGATCAATAATAGGCTTCAACTATGGTTTATAAAGCATTCTTGCTCATTCGCAGGTAAACTTCTATCAAATTCTGTATCATGTGTTGAAATATCTATGTTCATTTATCTTTATTTACATATTGCGACATGACGTGCACGTGGCAGTTAAAAATATTTTAAACTCCAATTTTCTAGGTACACAATTTTCATTCCTTTTCGTTGTTTAGAATAAATCCCCATTCAACTGCTCAATGTGGAAAATAAGTAGCAATGCTATGTATCTTTCCTACTAAAAAGATAAGAATAGAAAACATTGCTTAAAATTTTGTTTATTTAGACATTGTATGTTGTTATATTTTGTAGTTTTTTCATCGTTGGCACAGCCGAACAGGAGACATTCTTAAATCACCACAGGAAGTTAAAAAAGAGGTACAAAGATTTGAAAACTTGTCATTATTCTTTAAAACAGATTAATATACAGAAAAAAAGTGTCTTTGTTCATTTATCTTTATTTACATATTGCGACGTGGCAGTTACAATACAAGAAGAAAGTGTTTCGTGAAGAAATGTCATGCAGGCCTAACAGTATAGCTAAAATTATGTTTCTGTGTTTTCTTAACTCAAGCTTTTTCTATCCACTTGTTTTAGTCTTATTTATTCATATCAAGTCTGATTGAAAGCCAGAGCCACACCATCACTTATTATTTCTGTTTTTGGGCTCAAATAAAACACAATTTAAAAATACATTGATTTCAATGGAATGGATCAATGATAGTCTTCAACTATGGTTTAAAAAGCATTCTTGCTCATATGCAGGTAAACTTCTATCAAATTCTGTATCACATGTTCAAATATCTATGTTCATTTATCTTTATTTACATATTGCGACGTGGCAGTTAAAAATATTTTAAACGCCAATTTTCTAGGTACACAATTTTCATTCCTTTTCGTTGTTTAGAATAAATCCCCATTCAACTGCTCAATGTGGAAAATAAGTAGCAATGCTATGTATCTTTCCTACTAAAAAGATAAGAATAGAAAACATTGCTTAAAATTTTGTTTATTTAGACATTGTATGTTGTTATATTTTGTAGGTTTTTCATCAATGGCGCAGCCAACAGTAGACATTCTTAAATCACCACAGGAAGTTAAAAAAGAGGTACAAAGATTTGAAAACTCTTCGTTATTCTTTAAAACAGATTAAAATACAAGAAAAAAGTGTTTGGCATACAAATGTCATGCAGGCCTAACAGTATAGCCAAAATTATGTTTCTGTGTTTTCTTAACTCAAGCTTTTTATATCCACTTGTTTTGGTCTTATTTATTCATATCAAGTCTGATTGAAGGCCAGAGTCACACCATCACTTATTATTTCTGTTTTTGGGCTCAAATAAAACACAATTTAAAAATACATTGATTTCAATGGAATTTTATGCCACAGTCACATTATTTGTCTTCTGTGTGTCTCTTCTTATCTAAATTACTTGCCGTAACTGAACAAACCTTTCATTGATTTCATTATTTTTTTAGCAGCTATGGACTTAGCATTTGCGCCATGAATGCTTAAGAGGGGAAGAAAAATTATGGATCAATGATAGGCTTCAACTATGGTTTATTGTGCTGCTACCTATTCATTTTTATTTTTGAATTTTTTATTTTTTGATAAAGTTAGCTATTATCATATAATGCTTTCCGTAGTTTTTATCAAGAACCTGCTACCTAACACGTCATCTAGGTCACTGTTTGTTATTGTCTACATTTTCATTCATTTCTTTAATCATTAGCTCATCACAGAGTAAGTCTTCTTTATTTTATTATTTTGTTTATCTTAGTAATCATTTACATCATTTTAGTCTTAGTTCAAGTCGTTAATTAACGTTATTTTGATAAACTTTCATTTTTCTGCATTTCACATTGTTTACTTAATTCGGTCAGCACACGTTCACCTCCGCTCCCTTGATACGGCTGTTTAATAATTTATATCATTTGTGTAGTTATGATTTGTACATATTTTGTCAGAAATCATTGCATTTTACACCTGTCCTGTTTGATTCAACTGTATTTTTGCTAATTATTCATCTACAATTGATTTGATAAGTTGGCCGACACGTGACCTCATTTCCTACATATCCACTCTAAAAATAGATTTTGCAAACACCGATAGCACTAGAATGCTGTTTGAATAAAAAATGTATGGAACACAATAACTGTCATAATTTCATAAGTTGATTAATTGTTTTGGTAAAGTTTTACACCTTTTAATAGCTCTAGAGTTATTATAGCAGTAAGATATTGTTTTTAATTTTCTCCTTTTCTTATTTTAAATATTTGTTTTTGTTTAATTTCAGTAATTTACCACACACACACACTAACACAAGCATACACCTACACACACACATCCTACTTATGTTCACACACACTCATTCATCATCAACTTCATGTCACACTGTCACCTATGAATTATGTTGAATAAACTGATCGAACATTTAGTGTTGGGTATACTGTAAGCAAGGCAAGCAACGCCGAGGCACCACATTTATAAAGCATTCTTGCTCATACGCAGGTAAACTTATCACGTGTTGAAACATCTATGTTCATTTATCTTTATTTACATATTGTGACGTGGCAGTTAAAAATATTTTAAACGCCTATTTTCTAGGTACACAATTTTCATTTCTTTTCTTTGTTTAGAATTAATCTCCATTCAACTGCTCAATGTGGAAAATAAGTAGCAATACTATGTATCTTTCCTACTAAAAAGATAAGAATAGAAAACATTGCTTAAAATTTTGTTTATTTAGACATTGTATGTTGTTATATTTTGTAGGTTTTTCATCGTTGGGGCAGTCGAACAGTAGACATTCTTAAATCACTACAGGAAGTTAAAAAAAAAGTGCAAAGATTTTAAAACTTTTCGTATTCTTAAAAACAGATTAAAATACAAAAAAAAGGTGTTTCGCGAACATATGTCATGCAGGCCTAACAGTATTGCCAAAATCATGTTTCTGTGTTTTCTTAACTCAAGCTTTTTATATCCACTTGTTTGGGTCTTATTTATTCATATCAAGTCTGATTGAAGGCCAGAGTCACACCATCACTTATTATTTCTGTTTTTGGGCTCAAATAAAACACAATTAAAAAATACATTGATTTCAATGAAATTTTATGCCACGGTCACATTATTTGTCTTTTGTGTGTCTCTTCTTATCTAAATTACTTGCCGTACTGACTGAATAAGTCATTTAGTAAAGCCCTACTCACTTAAACTGAACAAACCTTTCATTGATTTTATTATTTTTATGCCCCTGTGACGACATGTCGGGGGGCATTAAGTTTTACTCATGTCTGTCCGTACGTGCCGTACTTACTGAATAAATCATTTAGTAAAGCCCTACTCACTAAAACTGAACAAACCTTTCATTGATTTCATTATTTTTTTTAACAGCTATTGACTTAGCATTTGCGCCATGAATGCATAAGAGGGGAAGAAAAATTATGGATCAGTGATAGGCTTCAACTATGGTTTATAAAGCATTCATGCTCATACGCAGGTAAACTTCTATCAAATTCTGTATCACGTGTTGAAATATCTATGTTCATTTATCTTTATTTACATATTGCGACGTGGCAGTTAAAAATATTTTAAACGCCAATTTTCCAGGTACACAATTTTCATTCCTTTTCTTTGTTTAGAATAAATCCCCATTCAACTGCTCAATGTGGAAAATAAGTAGCACTACTATATATCTTTCCTACTAAAAAGATAAGAATAGAAAACATTGCTTAAAATTTTGTTTATATAGACATTGTATGTTGTTTTATTTTGTAGGTTTTTCATCAATGGCGCAGCCAACAGTAGACATTCTTAAATCACCACAGGAAGTTAAAAAAGAGGTACAAAGATTTGAAAACTTTTCGTTATTCTTAAAAACAGAATACACAAGAAAAAAAGTGTCTATGTTCATTTATCTTTATTTACATATTGCGACGTGGCAGTTACAATACAAGAAAAAAGTGTTTTGCGAAAAAATGTCATGCAGGCCTAACAGTATAGCCAAAATTATGTTTCTGTGTTTTCTTAACTCAAGCTTTTTATAACCACTTGGCCAAAGCCACACCATCACTTATTATTTCTGTTTTTGGGCTCAAATAAAACACAATTTAAAAATACATTGATTTCAATGGAATGGATCAATGATAGTCTTCAACTATGGTTTATAAAGCATTATTACATAGATGCATATGAAATACCGATTTTTCCCAGTGAAATAAAATCTGGTAAATTCACAATGTGAAATAACAAAAATATTTTCACTCTTGCGTCCTTTCCGGTCAAACTCAATTATGACGTCGTGAATTGTATTGCGTTGTCGGCATGACTCCTGCGGTCTAAATTCATACGCCATTCAAATAGATTTATTAAAAACTATTTATTAGCGGCATTTTATCTATGTAATAAATACGATAATCAATTAGGTCTCATGAATAACCAAAATATGATCACTCGTGCGGGAACGCACTGAGATTTAACTCGTGCGCGGAACAAGTTCCGTGCACTCGCATAAATCTGGGTGCGTTCACCGACTCATGATCATATTTTGGTTATTCACTCGACCCAATTAATTATCCTATAATTCTTGCTTATACACAGGTAAACTTCTATCAAGTTCTGTATCACATGTTGAAATATCTATGTTCATTTATCTTTATTTACATATTGCAACGTGGCAGTTAAAAATATTTTAAACGCCAATTTTCTAGGTACTCAATTTTCATTCCTTTTCTTTGTTTAGAACAAATCCCCATTCAACTGCTCAATGTGGAAAATAAGTAGCAATACTATGTATCTTTCCTACTAAAAAGATAAGAATAGAAAACATTGCTTAAAATTTTGTTTATTTAGACATTGTATGTTGTTTTATTTTGTAAGTTTTTCATCGTTGGCGCAGCCGAACAGTAGACATTCTTAAATCACTACAGGAAGTTAAAAAAGAGGTACAAAGATTTGAAAACTTTTCGCTATTCTTAAAAACAGATTAAAGTACAAGAAAAATGTGTTTCCCGAACAAATGTCACGAGGCCTAACAGTATAGCCAAAATTATGTTTCTGTGTCTTCTTAACTCAAGCTTTTTATACCCACTTGTTTGGGTCTTATTTATTCATATCAAGTCTGATTGAAGGCCAGAGTCACACCATCACTTATTATTTCTGTTTTTGGGCTCAAATAAAACACAATTAAAAAATACATTGATTTCAATGAAATTTTATGCCACGGTCACATTATTTGTCTTTTGTGTGTCTCTTCTTATCTAAATTACTTGCCGTACTGACTGAATAAGTCATTTAGTAAAGCCCTACTCACTTAAACTGAACAAACCTTTCATTGATTTTATTATTTTTATGCCCCCGTGACGACATGTCGGGGGGCATTAAGTTTTACTCATATCTGTCCGTACGTGCCGTACTTACTGAATAAATCATTTAGTAAAGCCCTACTCACTAAAACTGAACAAACCTTTCATTGATTTCATGATTATTTCTAACTGCTATGGACTTAGCACCAGAATCAACATTTGTGCCATGAATGCATAAGAGGGGAAGAAAAATTATGGATCAATAATAGGCTTCAACTATGGTTTATAAAGCATTCTTGCTCATTCGCAGGTAAACTTCTATCAAATTCTGTATCATGTGTTGAAATATCTATGTTCATTTATCTTTATTTACATATTGCGACATGAGGTGCACGTGGCAGTTAAAAATATTTTAAACTCCAATTTTCTAGGTACACAATTTTCATTCCTTTTCGTTGTTTAGAATAAATCCCCATTCAACTGCTCAATGTGGAAAATAAGTAGCAATGCTATGTATCTTTCCTACTGAAAAGATAAGAATAGAAAACATTGCTTAAAATTTTGTTTATTTAGACATTGTATGTTGTTATATTTTGTAGTTTTTTCATCGTTGGCACAGCCGAACAGTAGACATTCTTAAATCACCACAGGAAGTTAAAAAAGAGGTACAAAGATTTGAAAACTTGTCATTATTCTTTAAAACAGATAAATATACAGAAAAAAGTGTCTTTGTTCATTTATCTTTATTTACATATTGCGACGTGGCAGTTACAATACAAGAAAAAAGTGTTTCGTGAAGAAATGTCATGCAGGCTTACAGTATAGCTAAAATTATGTTTCTGTGTTTTCTTAACTCAAGCTTTTTCTATCCACTTGTTTTAGTCTTATTTATTCATATCAAGTCTGATTGAAAGCCAGAGCCACACCATCACTTATTATTTCTGTTTTTGGGCTCAAATAAAACACAATTTAAAAATACATTGATTTCAATGGAATGGATCAATGATAGTCTTCAACTATGGTTTAAAAAGCATTCATGCTCATACGCAGGTAAACTTCTATCAAATTCTGTATCACGTGTTGAAATATCTATGTTCATTTATCTTTATTTACATATTGCGACGTGGCAGTTAAAAATATTTTAAACGCCAATTTTCCAGGTACACAATTTTCATTCCTTTTCTTTGTTTAGAATAAATCCCCATTCAACTGCTCAATGTGGAAAATAAGTAGCACTACTATATATCTTTCCTACTAAAAAGATAAGAATAGAAAACATTGCTTAAAATTTTGTTTATATAGACATTGTATGTTGTTTTATTTTGTAGGTTTTTCATCAATGGCGCAGCCAACAGTAGACATTCTTAAATCACCACAGGAAGTTAAAAAAGAGGTACAAAGATTTGAAAACTTTTCGTTATTCTTAAAAACAGAATACACAAGAAAAAAAGTGTCTATGTTCATTTATCTTTATTTACATATTGCGACGTGGCAGTTACAATACAAGAAAAAAGTGTTTTGCGAAAAAATGTCATGCAGGCCTAACAGTATAGCCAAAATTATGTTTCTGTGTTTTCTTAACTCAAGCTTTTTATAACCACTTGGCCAAAGCCACACCATCACTTATTATTTCTGTTTTTGGGCTCAAATAAAACACAATTTAAAAATACATTGATTTCAATGGAATGGATCAATGATAGTCTTCAACTATGGTTTATAAAGCATTATTACATAGATGCATATGAAATACCGATTTTTCCCAGTGAAATAAAATCTGGTAAATTCACAATGTGAAATAACAAAAATATTTTCACTCTTGCGTCCTTTCCGGTCAAACTCAATTATGACGTCGTGAATTGTATTGCGTTGTCGGCATGACTCCTGCGGTCTAAATTCATACGCCATTCAAATAGATTTATTAAAAACTATTTATTAGCGGCATTTTATCTATGTAATAAATACGATAATCAATTAGGTCTCATGAATAACCAAAATATGATCACTCGTGCGGGAACGCACTGAGATTTAACTCGTGCGCGGAACAAGTTCCGTGCACTCGCATAAATCTGGGTGCGTTCACCGACTCATGATCATATTTTGGTTATTCACTCGACCCAATTAATTATCCTATAATTCTTGCTTATACACAGGTAAACTTCTATCAAGTTCTGTATCACATGTTGAAATATCTATGTTCATTTATCTTTATTTACATATTGCAACGTGGCAGTTAAAAATATTTTAAACGCCAATTTTCTAGGTACTCAATTTTCATTCCTTTTCTTTGTTTAGAACAAATCCCCATTCAACTGCTCAATGTGGAAAATAAGTAGCAATACTATGTATCTTTCCTACTAAAAAGATAAGAATAGAAAACATTGCTTAAAATTTTGTTTATTTAGACATTGTATGTTGTTTTATTTTGTAAGTTTTTCATCGTTGGCGCAGCCGAACAGTAGACATTCTTAAATCACTACAGGAAGTTAAAAAAGAGGTACAAAGATTTGAAAACTTTTCGCTATTCTTAAAAACAGATTAAAGTACAAGAAAAATGTGTTTCCCGAACAAATGTCACGAGGCCTAACAGTATAGCCAAAATTATGTTTCTGTGTCTTCTTAACTCAAGCTTTTTATACCCACTTGTTTGGGTCTTATTTATTCATATCAAGTCTGATTGAAGGCCAGAGTCACACCATCACTTATTATTTCTGTTTTTGGGCTCAAATAAAACACAATTAAAAAATACATTGATTTCAATGAAATTTTATGCCACGGTCACATTATTTGTCTTTTGTGTGTCTCTTCTTATCTAAATTACTTGCCGTACTGACTGAATAAGTCATTTAGTAAAGCCCTACTCACTTAAACTGAACAAACCTTTCATTGATTTTATTATTTTTATGCCCCCGTGACGACATGTCGGGGGGCATTAAGTTTTACTCATATCTGTCCGTACGTGCCGTACTTACTGAATAAATCATTTAGTAAAGCCCTACTCACTAAAACTGAACAAACCTTTCATTGATTTCATGATTATTTCTAACTGCTATGGACTTAGCACCAGAATCAACATTTGTGCCATGAATGCATAAGAGGGGAAGAAAAATTATGGATCAATAATAGGCTTCAACTATGGTTTATAAAGCATTCTTGCTCATTCGCAGGTAAACTTCTATCAAATTCTGTATCATGTGTTGAAATATCTATGTTCATTTATCTTTATTTACATATTGCGACATGAGGTGCACGTGGCAGTTAAAAATATTTTAAACTCCAATTTTCTAGGTACACAATTTTCATTCCTTTTCGTTGTTTAGAATAAATCCCCATTCAACTGCTCAATGTGGAAAATAAGTAGCAATGCTATGTATCTTTCCTACTGAAAAGATAAGAATAGAAAACATTGCTTAAAATTTTGTTTATTTAGACATTGTATGTTGTTATATTTTGTAGTTTTTTCATCGTTGGCACAGCCGAACAGTAGACATTCTTAAATCACCACAGGAAGTTAAAAAAGAGGTACAAAGATTTGAAAACTTGTCATTATTCTTTAAAACAGATAAATATACAGAAAAAAGTGTCTTTGTTCATTTATCTTTATTTACATATTGCGACGTGGCAGTTACAATACAAGAAAAAAGTGTTTCGTGAAGAAATGTCATGCAGGCTTACAGTATAGCTAAAATTATGTTTCTGTGTTTTCTTAACTCAAGCTTTTTCTATCCACTTGTTTTAGTCTTATTTATTCATATCAAGTCTGATTGAAAGCCAGAGCCACACCATCACTTATTATTTCTGTTTTTGGGCTCAAATAAAACACAATTTAAAAATACATTGATTTCAATGGAATGGATCAATGATAGTCTTCAACTATGGTTTAAAAAGCATTCTTGGTCATACGCAGGTAAACTTCTATCAAATTCTGTATCACATGTTGAAATATCTATGTTCATTTATCTTTATTTACATATTGCGACGTGGCAGTTAAAAATATTTTAAACGCCAATTTTCTAGGTACACAATTTTCATTCCTTTTCTTTGTTTAGAATAAATCCCCATTCAACTGCTCAATGTGGAAAATAAGTAGCAATACTATGTATCTTTCCTACTAAAAAGATAAGAATAGAAAACATTGCTTAAAATTTTGTTTATTTAGACATTGTATGTTGTTATATTTTGTAGGTTTTTCATCGTTGGGGCAGTCGAACAGTAGTAGACATTCTTAAATCAACACAGGAATTTAAAAAAGAGGTGCAAAGATTTGAAAACTTTTCATTATTCTTAAAAACAGATTAAAATACAGTAAAAAGTGTTTCGCGAACAAATGTCATGCAGGCCTAACAGTATTGCCAAAATTATGTTTCTGTGTTTTCTTAACTAAAGCTTTTTATATCCATTTGTTTTGGTCTTATTTATTCATATCAAGTCTGATTGAAGGCCAGAGTCACACCATCACTATTTCTGTTTTTGGGATCAAATAAAACCCAATTGAAAAATACATTGATTTCAATGGAATTTTATGCCGCAGTCACATTATTTGTCTTCTGTGTGTCTCTTCTTATCTAAATTACTTGCCGTACTTACTGAATAAGTCATTTAGTAAAGCCCTACTTACAAAAACTGAACAAACCTTTCATTGATTTAATTTTTTTTTCCAACAGGTATGGACTTAGCATTTGCGCCATGAATGCATAAGAGGGGAAGAAAAATTATGGATCAGTGATAGGCTTCAACTATGGTTTATAAAGCATTCTTGCTCATACACAGGTAAACTTCTATCAAATTCCGTATCACATGTTGAAATATCTATGTTCATTTATCTTTATTTACATATTGCGACGTGGCAGTTAAAAATATTTTAAACGCCAATTTTCTAGGTACACAATTTTCATTCCTTTTCTTTGTTTAGAATAAATCCCCATTCAACTGCTCAATGTGGAAAATAAGTAGCAATGCTATGTATCTTTCCTACTAAAAAGATAAGAATAGAAAACATTGCTTAAAATTTTGTTTATTTAGACATTGTATGTTGTTATATTTTGTAGTTATTTCATCGTTGGCACAGCTGAACAGTAGACATTCTTAAATCACCACAGGAAGTTAAAAAAGAGGTACAAAGATTTGAAAACTTGTCATTATTCTTTAAAACAGATTAATATACAGAAAAAAGTGTCTTTGTTCATTTATCTTTATTTACATATTGCGACGTGGCAGTTACAATACAAGAAAAAAGTGTTTCGTGAAGAAATGTCATGCAGGCCTAACAGTATAGCTAAAATTATGTTTCTGTGTTTTCTTAACTCAAGCTTTTTCTATCCACTTGTTTTAGTCTTATTTATTCATATCAAGTCTGATTGAAAGCCAGAGCCACACCATCACTTATTATTTCTGTTTTTGGGCTCAAATAAAACACAATTTAAAAATACATTGATTTCAATGGAATGGATCAATGATAGTCTTCAACTATGGTTTAAAAAGCATTCTTGGTCATACGCAGGTAAACTTCTATCAAATTCTGTATCACATGTTGAAATATCTATGTTCATTTATCTTTATTTACATATTGCGACGTGGCAGTTAAAAATATTTTAAACGCCAATTTTCTAGGTACACAATTTTCATTCCTTTTCTTTGTTTAGAATAAATCCCTATTCAACTGCTCAATGTGGAAAATAAGTAGCAATACTATGTATCTTTCCTACTAAAAAGATAAGAATAGAAAACATTGCTTAAAATTTTGTTTATTTAGACATTGTATGTTGTTATATTTTGTAGGTTTTTCATCGTTGGGGCAGTCGAACAGTAGTAGACATTCTTAAATCAACACAGGAAGTTAAAAAAGAGGTGCAAAGATTTGAAAACTTTTCATTATTCTTAAAAACAGATTAAAAATACAGTAAAAAGTGTTTCGCGAACAAATGTCATGCAGGCCTAACAGTATTGCCAAAATTATGTTTCTGTGTTTTCTTAACTCAAGCTTTTTATATCCATTTGTTTTGGTCTTATTTATTCATATCAAGTCTGATTGAAGGCCAGAGTCACACCATCACTATTTCTGTTTTTGGGATCAAATAAAACCCAATTGAAAAATACATTGATTTCAATGGAATTTTATGCCGCAGTCACATTATTTGTCTTCTGTGTGTCTCTTCTTATCTAAATTACTTGCCGTACTTACTGAATAAGTCATTTAGTAAAGCCCTACTTACAAAAACTGAACAAACCTTTCATTGATTTAATTTTTTTTTTCAACAGGTATGGACTTAGCATTTGCGCCATGAATGCATAAGAGGGGAAGAAAAATTATGGATCAGTGATAGGCTTCAACTATGGTTTATAAAGCATTCTTGCTCATACGCAGGTAAACTTCTATCAAATTCCGTATCACATGTTGAAATATCTATGTTCATTTATCTTTATTTACATATTGCGACGTGGCAGTTAAAAATATTTTAAACGCCAATTTTCTAGGTACACAATTTTCATTCCTTTTCTTTGTTTAGAATAAATCCCCATTCAACTGCTCAATGTGGAAAATAAGTAGCAATGCTATGTATCTTTCCTACTAAAAAGATAAGAATAGAAAACATTGCTTAAAATTTTGTTTATTTAGACATTGTATGTTGTTATATTTTGTAGTTATTTCATCGTTGGCACAGCCGAACAGTAGACATTCTTAAATCACCACAGGAAGTTAAAAAAGAGGTACAAAGATTTGAAAACTTGTCATTATTCTTTAAAACAGATAAATATACAGAAAAAAGTGTCTTTGTTCATTTATCTTTATTTACATATTGCGACGTGGCAGTTACAATACAAGAAAAAAGTGTTTCGTGAAGAAATGTCATGCAGGCTTACAGTATAGCTAAAATTATGTTTCTGTGTTTTCTTAACTCAAGCTTTTTCTATCCACTTGTTTTAGTCTTATTTATTCATATCAAGTCTGATTGAAAGCCAGAGCCACACCATCACTTATTATTTCTGTTTTTGGGCTCAAATAAAACACAATTTAAAAATACATTGATTTCAATGGAATGGATCAATGATAGTCTTCAACTATGGTTTAAAAAGCATTCTTGGTCATACGCAGGTAAACTTCTATCAAATTCTGTATCACATGTTGAAATATCTATGTTCATTTATCTTTATTTACATATTGCGACGTGGCAGTTAAAAATATTTTAAACGCCAATTTTCTAGGTACACAATTTTCATTCCTTTTCTTTGTTTAGAATAAATCCCCATTCAACTGCTCAATGTGGAAAATAAGTAGCAATACTATGTATCTTTCCTACTAAAAAGATAAGAATAGAAAACATTGCTTAAAATTTTGTTTATTTAGACATTGTATGTTGTTATATTTTGTAGGTTTTTCATCGTTGGGGCAGTCGAACAGTAGTAGACATTCTTAAATCAACACAGGAATTTAAAAAAGAGGTGCAAAGATTTGAAAACTTTTCATTATTCTTAAAAACAGATTAAAATACAGTAAAAAGTGTTTCGCGAACAAATGTCATGCAGGCCTAACAGTATTGCCAAAATTATGTTTCTGTGTTTTCTTAACTCAAGCTTTTTATATCCATTTGTTTTGGTCTTATTTATTCATATCAAGTCTGATTGAAGGCCAGAGTCACACCATCACTATTTCTGTTTTTGGGATCAAATAAAACCCAATTGAAAAATACATTGATTTCAATGGAATTTTATGCCGCAGTCACATTATTTGTCTTCTGTGTGTCTCTTCTTATCTAAATTACTTGCCGTACTTACTGAATAAGTCATTTAGTAAAGCCCTACTTACAAAAACTGAACAAACCTTTCATTGATTTAATTTTTTTTTCCAACAGGTATGGACTTAGCATTTGCGCCATGAATGCATAAGAGGGGAGGAAAAATTATGGATCAGTGATAGGCTTCAACTATGGTTTATAAAGCATTCTTGCTCATACGCAGGTAAACTTCTATCAAATTCCGTATCACATGTTGAAATATCTATGTTCATTTATCTTTATTTACATATTGCGACGTGGCAGTTAAAAATATTTTAAACGCCAATTTTCTAGGTACACAATTTTCATTCCTTTTCTTTGTTTAGAATAAATCCCCATTCAACTGCTCAATGTGGAAAATAAGTAGCAATGCTATGTATCTTTCCTACTAAAAAGATAAGAATAGAAAACATTGCTTAAAATTTTGTTTATTTAGACATTGTATGTTGTTATATTTTGTAGTTATTTCATCGTTGGCACAGCCGAACAGTAGACATTCTTAAATCACCACAGGAAGTTAAAAAAGAGGTACAAAGATTTGAAAACTTGTCATTATTCTTTAAAACAGATTAATATACAGAAAAAAGTGTCTTTGTTCATTTATCTTTATTTACATATTGCGACGTGGCAGTTACAATACAAGAAAAAAGTGTTTCGTGAAGAAATGTCATGCAGGCCTAACAGTATAGCTAAAATTATGTTTCTGTGTTTTCTTAACTCAAGCTTTTTCTATCCACTTGTTTTAGTCTTATTTATTCATATCAAGTCTGATTGAAAGCCAGAGCCACACCATCACTTATTATTTCTGTTTTTGGGCTCAAATAAAACACAATTTAAAAATACATTGATTTCAATGGAATGGATCAATGATAGTCTTCAACTATGGTTTAAAAAGCATTCTTGGTCATACGCAGGTAAACTTCTATCAAATTCTGTATCACATGTTGAAATATCTATGTTCATTTATCTTTATTTACATATTGCGACGTGGCAGTTAAAAATATTTTAAACGCCAATTTTCTAGGTACACAATTTTCATTCCTTTTCTTTGTTTAGAATAAATCCCTATTCAACTGCTCAATGTGGAAAATAAGTAGCAATACTATGTATCTTTCCTACTAAAAAGATAAGAATATAACATTGCTTAAAATTTTGTTTATTTAGACATTGTATGTTGTTATATTTTGTAGGTTTTTCATCGTTGGGGCAGTCGAACAGTAGTAGACATTCTTAAATCAACACAGGAAGTTAAAAAAGAGGTGCAAAGATTTGAAAACTTTTCATTATTCTTAAAAACAGATTAAAAATACAGTAAAAAGTGTTTCGCGAACAAATGTCATGCAGGCCTAACAGTATTGCCAAAATTATGTTTCTGTGTTTTCTTAACTCAAGCTTTTTATATCCATTTGTTTTGGTCTTATTTATTCATATCAAGTCTGATTGAAGGCCAGAGTCACACCATCACTATTTCTGTTTTTGGGATCAAATAAAACCCAATTGAAAAATACATTGATTTCAATGGAATTTTATGCCGCAGTCACATTATTTGTCTTCTGTGTGTCTCTTCTTATCTAAATTACTTGCCGTACTTACTGAATAAGTCATTTAGTAAAGCCCTACTTACAAAAACTGAACAAACCTTTCATTGATTTAATTTTTTTTTTCAACAGGTATGGACTTAGCATTTGCGCCATGAATGCATAAGAGGGGAAGAAAAATTATGGATCAGTGATAGGCTTCAACTATGGTTTATAAAGCATTCTTGCTCATACGCAGGTAAACTTCTATCAAATTCCGTATCACGTGTTGAAATATCTATGTTCATTTATCTTTATTAACAAATTGCCACGTGGCAGTTAAAAATATTTTAAATGCCAATTTTCTAGGTACACAATTTTCATTCCTTTTCTTTGTTTAGAATAAATACCCATTCAACTGCTCAATGTGGAAAATAAGTAGCAATACTATGTATCTTTCCTACTAAAAAGATAAGAATAGAAAACATTGCTTAAAATTTTGTTTATTTAGACATTGTATGTTGTTATATTTTGTAGGTTTTTCATCGTTGGGGCAGTCGAACAGTGGACATTCTTAAATCACCACAGGAAGTTAAAAAAAAAAGGTGCAAACATTTGAAAACTTTTCGTTATTCTTAAAAACAGATTAAAATACAAGAAAAAAGTGTTTCGGGAACAAATGTCATGCAGGCCTAACAGTATTGCCAAAATTATGTTTCTGTGTTTTTTTAACTCAAGCTTTTTATATCCACTTGTTTTGGTCTTTTTTATTCATATCAAGTCTGAATGAAGGCCACAGTCACACCATCACTTATTATTTCTGTTTTCGGGCTCAAATAAAACACAATTTAAAAATACATTGATTTCAATGGAATTTTATGCCGCAGTCACATTATTTGTCTATTATTTAACACAATAAAACCAAATAGAAGACTTATCTTAAGTAAATATCATGTGATGTGACTATGAGTTCATTTTGGTCGCAGTCACCGACTTGGACGGTCGTTTCGGTTTGACTCTCCTCGTGCTCGCCCGTGCATATAATTAGCGGTTATAATATCTTATCTATCGTAACGTGGTTTTGGAGTTTTTTCTTTAATTTTTAAGTAAACAGTGAGAAGGTTCGGCCGTAAACTGTTTTTAAGTAATTATCATAATGTGTAAATTTAATTTTGTTTGTAACAGTGAGAAGGTTTGGCTGTAAACTGTTTTGTGTAATTATTTTACTGTGTGTGAATTTGATTTTGTTGGTAACAGTGAGAAGGTTCGGCGGTAAACTGTTTTACTATGTGAATTTAATTTTGTTGGTAACAGTGAGAAGGTTCGGCCGTAAACTGTTTTGTGTAATTATTTTACTGTGTGAATTTAAATTGGTTGGTAACAGTGAGAAGGTTTGGCCGTAAACTGTTTTGTGTATTTACTTTACTGTGTGAATTTAAATTTGTTGGTAACATTGAGAAGGTTCGGCTGTAAACTGTTTCGTGTATTTACTTTACTGTGTGAATTTAAATTTGTTGGTAACAGTGAGAAGGTTCGGCCATAAACTGTTTTGTGTATTTACTTTACTGTGTGAATTTAAATTTGTTGGTAACAGTGAAAAGATTCGGCCGTAAAACTGTTTGTGTATTTCCTTTTAAAGTTACTGTGAAAATTTAATTGTGTTCGTAACAGTGAGAAGGTTCGGCCGTAAACTGTTTCGTGAAATTATATTACTGCGTAAATTTTATTTTGTTCAGTGAGAAGGTGAATTTTATTTTGTTGCTGACAATGAGAAGGTTCGTCCGTAAACTGCTTTTTGTAATTATTTTACTATTTAAATTTAATTTCGTTCGTAGTAGTGTGAATTGATTAAGGTTAGGTCGTAAATACTTTACTTTGTTCGTTCAGTGAGAAGGTTCGGCCGTAAACATGGTATTAAACTGTTTAGACTGTGTAAATTTAATTTTGTTCTTAACAGTGAGAAGGTTCGGCTGTTAATTTATTACTGTGTTTTAAAAAAATATAATTTCAAATTACGGAATTTCCCATTCCTTTACAAAAGGCCTATGAATATATTTTCATATTTTTATGATAATTTATGTCGTGTATTTGGTTCATTTATTTATTGTACAGAATAAATGTGAGAGCTCAAAATAGTCTCTACTGTTGGATTAAAAAAAATACATGCAGCAGTGTTCATAACAAAATGGCAATCCATTCAACAAGCTGATAAAAGGAAGAACGATTAACAGCTATGAGTACAATTAAAACCATGGGCCTGCTTTTTGTGTGTCACTTGTTTATGATTTATTAATAAAAATGTCAAAATGGTTCATAAGGAGCTTTCCATTGACTTTGGAATCTTTTGAAACAAATTTTCTTATCACATGGACAGCCAGAGTACTGAGATATTTCAGTCATTGAATTTTCACTTACTTGTTTTCACTTATGAACAACATGCTCAACACAGTAAAAGTCCAGTTAAATTGTGAAAACAATTTAGATCAAGATCATTGACGTAATGGAGCTGTCATCTGGTGGTAAATCCATGTCTCATATTAATAATCATAATAATAAAAAGTTGAACAATGATTTGAGTTGTTTAAGAAATTTGGTTAGTCTTAGCGACTATGATTGCAGATTATCACGAAAGGCTTATTTTAAAGCCTCGAATTATAAACTCCATCATACACGGAATTATGCTGGATATGGTTAATGCTGGAAATCGGATGGCAGTATGTTTTCCTGTGAACGATTATAAAAAATCGTACACCGTTAATTTATTGGACTGCCTTAATATGCGTTAATCATTGCTTGTAAGTTGTATGCACACAGTCCATTAAAAATAAAGATTACAAAAAAAAAATCCATACAAATAATTTTCCTATGTCTTACGCGCGTTTCGTCTATTCAAGATTCATCAGGGGAGCTCTGTGACGCGTTGTTACAGAGCTCTACCAAAAAAAATAAAAAATCCAAACACTATACGAAAGTTAAAAGTGTGACAAAAAATACTGAACTGGAATACAATTTATGACTTTTTAAAGATCAATCTATGTTTGGGCTAGGAAGAACTTTAAATGCATGAAGCTTTAAACTCATAAAACGGATAATTTATAGATTTGATGCGCTCTTAACGTCTAACAACAAGAAAATGGCATAAAAGCCGGAAATTTGGAAACGCTGAAAATATATGCATATTTCAACGAGTAACCGCTCACCAGCAATGTTTTTAAATAAACACATTGAAAGATAGACAAACCATAATTATTGAAAGTAAAGTACTTTAAACTAGAAAACGTTCGAACAGGAAGCCAAATCCAGCAGTGTTCTAGGCTCTTATGATATCGACCTAGCATACGTTAGTCTACTCCATTCCAAAACCATTTAAACTGACTGCGTTGTGTAATTTGGTATGTGTCTTTTAAAGCGAACGTCTAGAACATTTGACATTGTTCTTGAATCCATGTAAAGTTCATGCTTAGGCCGTATAGTTGGATGTCTTCATATCTCAAGATTTAAAAGACTTAGATAGATGAATATTGCTAATCCCATGTTAATCAATTGTTGACTAAATCTGAATCCATCTTGGATTTTAGCCAAATACGAGTATATTGTCTCGCCTTCGACAAATAGTCGCGAAAGGGGGGGGGGCATAGGTACATAGGTATTACTTTCCGACGGCGGCGGCGTCGTAAACTTTTTTGTAAGACTTTTGTGGACAATGTGAACTTAGGTCTTTTTTTCAGGCCGTAAACTTTTTGTAAGACTTTTGTGGACGATGAATTTCTGGAAAAGTATAACAGCTAGGCATCTGATATTAAGTATACAGACAGTTAATGTTATGGTCTATGCAACTGTCATCATGTCGTGTGACCCTGACCCCATTTTCACACTCCAGTGTTTCTGTAAACTAAGGTCATTTTTTCAGGCCGAAAACTTTCTGTAAGACTTTTGTGGACGATGAATTTCTAGAAAAGTATAATAGCTAGGCATCTGATATTGGGTATACAGACAGTTGAGGTTATGGTCTATGCAACTGTTACCATGCCATGTGACCATGGTCATATTTTTACGCTCCAGTGACTTTGTGAATTTAAATGGGTGTTTTTCAGGCAGAATTTTTTTTAATACTTGTGTGGACAATGAATGGCTTGAAAAGTATAATAGCTAGGCATTCTATGATACAGACACTTTTTGTGTTTTTCAAGAAATAAAAGCTTAGGTAGTTGATTTTAGTGATGATGCCGGCAGGCGAGACCTACTTTTAGTGGCCACACTTGTATTTACATGAAGCAGCACACTTGAAGTGGTATGGCCACCTGAAGTTCATCTTATTTGAGCAATTTTAGCTCACCTGACCCGAAGGTCTTTTGAGCTATTGCCATCACTTGGCGTCCGTCGTTGTCGTTTGTCGTCGTCGTCCGTCGTCGTCGTAAACTTTTCTTTGAAAATCTTCTCCAAAACGACTGAAGGGATTGCTTTGTAACTTTGCACACTACATCAATGGGATGTCCTCTTCCACGATTGGACAAATGGTGAACACCGTCCAAACAACATGGCAACCGTTACTAAAAATAGACCAGAGGGAGGTGTCAGACTACTGTTTTGGCTTGTATATAAAAAAAAATAAGAGATAGATGAAATTTGATGCCATGCTGCTGCTTCAGCATCATAAACTCTATAAATGTTTTCATTGAGTCGAAGTTGTCAAATGACCCCTTCTAGGAGTTACGGTCCCTTAAAGGTAAAAAATAACATTTTTTCATGATATTTGCTTATAGAATGAAAACTATTACAGATAGAGAAAAGTTGTTGCTTGCTTGAATGTTCAGCTATTTAGCTCTACAAAAGTCTCCAAATGGTTGATGCTGTCAGATGTCCCCATATAGGGGTAACGGCCCCTAAAATAACATTCTTTCATGTTTTTGGCCTTTGGAATGAAAACTATAGCAGATAGAGAGAAGCTGTTGCTTGCTTAAATGTTCAGCTAAAAAAGCTCTTCAAAAGTCTCAATAGGAAAGAAGGTGTCAGATGACCCCTTATAGGGGTAACGGCCCCTAAAATTACTTTTTTCATGTTTTTGGCCCAAAGAAGGAAAACTATAGCAGATAAGGAAAAGCTGTTTTTTGCTTAAATGTTGAGCTTATTTAGTTATTCAAAAGTTTTCATAGGGCGAAGTTGTCAGATGACGCCTTATAGTGGTTATGGCCCCTAAAATAACGTTTTTCATGATTTGGGCCTACGGCTACAGAATGAAAACTATAATAGATAGAGAAAAGCTGTTACTTGCTTAAATGTCCAGCTCATATAGCTCTAGAAAGGTCTTTGTAGGATCGACACCATGACCAGGTGAGCGATTCAGGCTCCTGGGAGCCTCTTGTTTATGTTTCATTCTGAGGTAACAGTTTTGTGATCATAATTATTTGTAACGAAAATGAGGCATATACATGTATATAAAACATTAGAACAGTATATCAGCTCTAGATACATAGAAGAAAATGAGATGTGGAATAAGTGTACGCGACACAACCTACAATATAAACTACATATGATTCAAGCCCAATCCTAAAGTGCAATGAAAGGCCCTTTTCTTGACAAAAAACAATTAACATAAATTCGACTGAATACAAACATAAGCTTTGATAAAGATTCCTGGCTTAAAAATGTGGCGGGGTTAAACTAGTTTTTTTGGCGCCAACCTTCCCCCTATTGATAATCAATAACAAAGCACAAACTAACACACAGTAAAAATCAAATCGATAGAAGTTCAATTCAACAAGAGGGTATCTGAGACAAAAAGACAACAAGTAATTAATGGGACGTAGAGATACTCTCTTGAGAACACTCGAAGTTACTGACAGCTAGCTAAGAAGCATCCATCAAATCAAGTACGTCGATTTTAAATCCAACACAACACGTCAAACAATTTATGATTTGATGATGCATAATCACACAAAACCGACACACTTGACTGCTGTAATGCTCAAAATGACATAAGTATAAAAAAGTATAAAAAGGCAATAACACTTTTTAAAGTAAGTATCAAATCATCAATATTTTTACCAAGGAAGACTAACTTCAATGATTTTACTAAAATTTCCATTTCATAACCTTTAAATTTTTAAGCCAATTTTTCATTCCCAAAGGATTGTTTTTGAATTTATTTGCTTTATGAACAACATTACCGTAGAAATCGGGATGGATTATTCCCTTTACAATCAAAATTCGACGTGTACAGTTAAATTTTCCAATAAGGTATAGATATTAATGATCAAACTTAGTAAACGACTTCACTTATTTGTAGTAACGATATCCTTGTTTTAGTATTTTTTTGTAATACACCGGTTTTTATCATTAAAATCAGACACACCACTGCAGATCCGAGCATATCTTACCAACTGTGAAATATATACTCCGTAAGACGGAGCAAGTGGTACATCTCCCTCTAGAAAAGGAAAATTAACAATAGGAAATGAAAAGTCACCGCGTTTATCATATATTTTAGGGTGTAATTTTCCATTGATAATAGTTAAATCTAATTAAAAGAATGGACATCTATCACCTGTAAGGTTAGATATATTCAGAGTTGATTCCTTGGGAAATATTTCCGGAATAAAATTAGAAAACATGGGATTGTTTAGTGTAGGAATGTCGTCTAAATATCTATGTATGATTAAAAGTGTCAATGAGATGTTGTCTGTTGAGGTCTTTTTGAAGTTTCGCCATAAATAAGGATTCATAACAATACAAGAAAAGGTCAGCAATAATTGGAGCACAATTAGTTCCCATAGGCCGGGATACCAATGACTTTGCGATAAATTGTTCTCCCAAAACGAATATAAATGTTGTTCAAAAGATAATTTATAGCAGTTATCATTTCTGCATCAGTCCAATTGACGTAACCTTTATGAGTCTCGTTGCTAAAAAACGATTTATTAAATAATTTAAAAAACTTTAGAGCAGATATATCTTCATTTGTAAAGTTTGAAAAGTCAGCTAGATTTTAAGAGAAAGGCCAATTTTCCAAATCTGAAATTTTACCTACATATAATGTTTTTTTTCTCTAAAATTTCCAATTAATTTATACAAATTCAAAGCTTAGATGAATGATCACATGTTTATATTCGATTAGTTGCTTGAGAGAAATTACTCAAATAGTTCTTTTTTTTAGTAAATCTTAATCCTCAATATACATACATACATGAAGCAATGCAATCTTATTGCAATACTTTGTTTGGATAAGCTATTACATATCATATTTGTTAAAGGTTTTTTTAATCATTTTGCTCTAGCTGTATAATGGCTTTTAAGGATATTTGTCTTGTTATTGCTACATTCATTCCAACAATTAATCGGACAGATAGATATGACTTTCTAACAATTAATGATTGTGTACAGTGGCAATTAGTCGGACAGAGACGGAGTGAGCAGTGCTCTTACAAATCTTATTATTATTAACAATCAAAACCATTTTCATCAAATAATTTGACACCAAAGGATTTCCCATTTAAACAGCTTTAAATGGAGATGCAATGCACTATTTAAATGTAAGTGGTTCACTTATAATTTGTTGTTTCTTTCGCCGCAATGAGTTTCCATTGTCAAAAATACCAATGATTAAACCACTGTTTTCGAAAATTTAAATCATCTACATTATATATTGATAATTTAAATAGTGTTAAAAAACAATGGAAACTAATTGTACTCTTCAATTTTTCTTAAAATTTAGTTTCGGCTGAATAAGGGTTTAAATTCATGGCCAAATCATACATTTTTATTAAATCAACTAAGATTCTACCGCCGGACAGTGATCAACTTCCGTGATCGCTTACTGTCCGGTTATACACTGTGTTTTTGTTTCTCAGTTTACCAGTACCTGCAAGTGTTTACATTCTATAATTAGTTTGTCTGGCTGTATCTTGTGTCTATAAAATGTATTTGTTGACGACATAAAGAAGATATCAAATGAAAGTTTCCTATCTTAAATTCGAAATGCTTTTCTTAGCAGCTAAGAAATCTAATCATATTTTGAAAAAGGAAGACAAAACAAAACCCTATGACAAACCACCATCTGCACTTATCTGAGAGATTGAAATCCCATATTGATCTACGAGTGCTTTAGAAACACTCAAGTCAAAAGACGAAAGGTCATAACTAAAATATGAATAGCACAAAATGAACAAAAATGTTTCAAATAGAATAAATTAAGAATATCGTTCATGTCTTAGAGAAAGACCATATAAGGGTTTGTATTATAATAAACTAATTTGGCAATTAAAGTTTGATTTTGCCTGCAAAAACGATGTCCCCCCCCCCCCGTTGCTCCCAAAATTTCTAAGTTCAATAGGTCCATATCTCCCAAAAAAAATGAGGAACAAAATTTACTGGTAACATGCACAAGAACATATGGTGTCTTTCCTATATACCAAGTTCCGTTGAAATCAGTTCAGCAGTTTCAGAGGAGTTGCGCTGAAAAGGTGATAAGAGAGGATTTTCAGCAAATTTCTAAGTTCAAAGGGCCATAACTCCCACAAAAATTTGAGAATTGAAATTTCCTGGTAATATGCACAACTACATATGGTGTCCTTTCTACATACCAAGTTTTATTGAAATTGTTTCAAATGAGTTGCGCTGACAAATTTTGTGACGGACAGACGGACGGACAGGACAAAAAACAATATGTCTTCCCACCAAAGTGGGGGGGGGGGGAGAATTTCTAATTAAATGTTTGATTTTATTATTGATTTTATATGCAACGTATAGGAAAAGGTGGCGTGTACTGTCAGCACAGGGAACTGCAGGAAGCGTGGCACTATTCACAAATGGGCTGAGTGACAACTTGACGACAAATTCTAAAGACCCTTTGCCGCCTTTTACGACAATTAAGAGAGGCTCTGTTGGAGGCCTATTCACCACCCTGGACTTGACAATTGATAACGTGAAAAGTTGTTATAACAAGCAGAATTTCATTTATATTATTCTTCTGGAACGCTTAAGCTTACCGTGGATTTTGTTACGACTGTAGTTCACGTTGTTGATTGCAGTTAAGTTGTTTTTGTGATTGCATTTTGTTAGGTGTGGACTTTTTTTATTTTGCCCCCATGACCTTATGTTGGGGACATTTAGTTTAACTAATGTGCGCCCCTACGTCATTACGATTTTCCATCAAGCTTTTTCCGGAAACTGTGCATAAGAAAAGTTTGACATTGGGTACTTACCAATTCCCCAACTTAGGAATTGCATAAAAGCGCTATAAAAAAATTATTTGGTTCATTAAGCTGCAATCATTAACACGACGGGGGTCATAGATGCTTTTCAAAATCTTTTTCAAAATTTTCGGTCTGAGTATGGTAACAACAATTGGACAACCTCTATTTACTTGCCTTGATTGGTCCGTTCTAGAAATGCATAAAAACACAGTCACTTATATAGTAATGTAATTGCTCTTCAGGACGAACATCTCTCCGATTCTAAAGGGCCCAAATATGCAAAAAATATTTTTAGATCCTGCTTTACGAAGTCTCGTGATCATTAGCATGTCATGGTGTCTCGAGTAATACTTGAATTAACCAAAGTTTCGTCTTGCCACGTGGAAACATTCCCGGCAAATAAGCCCACATCCTACTTATTCGGAGCTGTTCATCTTTACAACGTCATTACCACCCCAGGCTTTCTGCGGAAAGTACGTTTTTCAATTGTAGGAAAATATTTCGGTCTGTATAGATAAGGTTTTAAGAGCTGGCACTACAATTCATGTGCTACTTCTTATAATTGCTAATCTGGGGAAGCCACGTCATTGCACAAAAATATAATATAATGAATATGATTTGTAGTTGCTGCAAGAAAAGCTTCTAAAAAGCTATCCCAGTTAAAAACATCAAGGACAGCTGCCTTTAAACCAGGAGGAGACAAATATAAAGCATAAAAATGTTATAATCATTTTTAAAAACTGTCAACAAAATACTGTACCTCTGAATAGCTATAAATAGTTAATACCCAATTCTCATATTTTATATAGATATTTTAAATATTTAATTTTAAATATATCAAAAATTATTGTTTTTATCGAGAAAATATATTATACAAACAGAGTTATACAAAGATGTCTTTAATTATCAATTGTAAGTTTGTGTGTGATGGTAGTTTATCTTCTGTTATCAGGTCTAGTAGACACATGCTAATTTGTTGGGTCCACTCTGCGTTGCAAGATGTCAATAAATTACACTTTTATTTTTTACTTTTATCAAAATTATCCTGATTGCAAAAGACATGTATATGGTAATTTGATGGTAGACTACACTGTGTTGGCGTGTTCAAATACATTCTATTTGAATCGGTTTTTTTTGGTTTTTTTTTTTTTGGGGGGGGGGGGGTTGAAAAAAAAACCATATTCATCTGATGAACAGATTATAGATGCATTTTTAGGCAATACACTTCGACATACCACAAAATCTTATTCGCTTTTCTAGGTTGTAACAGTCACTCATGGCAGTAAAAAACGTTTTCAAGAGCAAAAGTACACACATTCAAAGGAACGCGCTTGCGCTTCACGTCTGTCTTTCACATACCCAACCAATACGGCTCATTTCAACCATAATTCATTCATAGTATGACACGGTCCTTGCATATTCGGAATAACAGTTTTCGTCAGGGGCATATGGGTTGTTTTTAAGTCGCCTTTGTAATGTTGTTTTAGCACATGTTTGTAATGTCAGTTACTTACTTTAATTGACTTAGTATACGACATAACTATATTCACACTAGGTAAACGCTGTCCGCGAGAGCAAAGATATTTCGCGTTTTCACTGTACGGATATTTCGGGTTGTTGTTGACATTGGACACCAGGACTGAAATAGGTGTTATGTTTACTATATGAAGCATGGAATAGTATATGCTGACCCTATGTCTTTTTTTTTAAAGATTTCTTTCCATCTCATTTCAGTTTTAATGAAATTATTTGGTACTTTATCAACAATATTTGTATTTTTTAGAAGATGTATGGTTTTTACAAAAATTACGATAATTTACCTATTTTTCTAATATTTCAAATGAAAGGCGATTCAAACACTTCAAAAAAAAGATTGCTATTTACCCAAAATGCATTTACACCCTTCTTCCTTATCATAAATCGTAGAAAATGCTCGTTACAGAGAACCTACTGTACTGATATTTCTTGTTCCGATTTGGCTGTCACGATCTTATTGTACTGTTATTTCTGTTAAACTGTACTGATATTCTGTGTTTTTGAAAATTTCAATCGTTTATAAAATAAAAAGCTTCGCCGAGCGCAGCATGATACGACCGCAACATGTTGAACTCTGTACGTTTTAGGCCTAATATGGATAGTCTATTGTTCTGGACACATGCAGCCCATGGTGGACTGACAAAGGTTTTTGACACATGCTTCTCTGATGGACTTTCGACCCAGGGGGTAAAAATATAAATTTTGAATGTTGTATTCTACTCTTTAAAAGAATAATGTTTGGGGAAAAAATTAAAAATCGAACCAGAATTTTCTTAAAATTATGATTACAGCCCCAAAAATTTATTCTTAAATTTAGAATCGCTACCTGACAAGAATTAATTTGCAAAAAAAATTTTCAAAATCGGACCACAAATAAAAAAGCCCCATTTGGCCCCTAATTACGTAATAGGGGGAAAAAGGGGGGTCACAAAAATTAATTCTTAATTTGGTATTCGCTATTTGACAAGAACAAACATGCAAAAAAAAATTTCAAAATCGGACCAGAAATAAAAAAGTAACCATTATGGCCCCTTTTGGTCTCTAATAACGTAACAGTAAAAAAAGGGGACACAAAAATATATCTGCTACTTGACAAGAATAAACTTGCAAAAAAAATTATCAAAATCGGACAAGAATTTAAAAAGTTTCGCTTTCGTCCCCTTTTAGCCCCTTATTACGTAACAGGTGAAAAAGGGGTGGGGGTCGCAAAAATAAATTCTCAAATTTGGATTTGCTACTTGACAAAAATAAACTAGCAAAAAAAATTTCAAAATCGGACCACAAATAAAAGTTTCGATTTTGGCCCCATTTGGCCCCTAATTATGTAATAGGGGAAAAAGGGGGGGGGGTCGCAAAAATTAATTCTTAATTTTGTATCCGCTATTTGACAAGAACAAACATGCAAAAAAAAATTTCAAAATCGGACCACAAATAAAAAAGTTTTTATTTTGGCCCCTTTTGGCCCCTAATTACACAACGGAGAAAAAGGGGGCGCAAAAATTCATCAGGTTCATTCTTTTATTGTAAGAAACATTCTTGACAAATTTCACAGCAATAGGCCAACTAGGACCAAAGTTATGGTGGAAAAAAGTAAAATATTTGAATTTTTTGCCCCTTTTGGGCCCCTAATTTCGAAACAAAAAAACGGGGGACCCCCAAAATCAATCCCATTCATCCTTGTATGGTAAGGAACATTACTGTCAAATTTCATAGCAATTGGATAACTAGAACTAAAGTTATTGTGGAAACAAACAAAAAAGTAGTATTTTTGGCCCTTTTTTGGCCCCTAATTTCTAAACGAAAAATGGGGGGACCCCCAAAATCAATCCAATTTATCCTTTTATGGTAAGGAACATCATTGTAAAGTTTCATAGCAATCGGATAACTGGAACTAAAGTTATTGTGGAAACACTAAAAAGTTAACAGACACCGACGACGACAACGACGACGACGACGACGACGACAACGACGACAGCATCATACCATAATACGTCCGCAAATTTTTTGCGGTCGTATAAAAAAACCACATATTGCCAGATTGACTTACTGTCATATACACATGCAAGGCAATGTAACTTGTAATATATATTACCTCCTGTTTTTCGACATGGTAAATTTTCTTATCGATATTTGTTCTGTTCAGTTTTGTGGACGTGTTTTTCAGCACACAATAGGGATTCCAATGGGCACCAATTGTGCACCTTTTTAGCTGATTTGTTTCTACATTCATATGAAGCAGACTTCTTACAATCTCTTCTAGACAAAAAGGATCGTAGATTAGCTCTCTCTTTCAACCTCACGTTCCGTTATATTGATGATGTCTTTTCGCTAAACAATTCTCGATTTGGTGATTTTCTCCATCTCATATACCCCCATGAGCTTGAGAGAACGGACACAACAGATTCTAGGAAGTCTGCTCTATATTATTCCAACCGTCAACTTTCCCTTTTTGTGTAGCAACACTTGCTGATACAGGGTTTTGTTGCTCCACGGTTGTTGTCTTCACTAAGACTTAATACGATGTACATCGTGCACTCGTAGACAAATATGAAATTTGTATTTCTCAAATGAGTGCAGATGTTGATTTGTCGTAGAAAATTGTTTTGTCTTCCTTTACCGGATTTGACACAATGAATTGGAAATAGCAACACGACGGGTGTGCTATAACAGGCGGAACCACTTTATAAACTCTTCCGGAGCACCTGAGTTCACTCTTGTCACGACTTGAGTTCGCGTTGATGATTTCCGTTCGGTTGATTTTGTGTTTTATGTTTCTTCGTGCTGTTTTTGTTCATGTTTACCGGTTTCGTCGATGCCCTTTCGGACTTTTGACACTTGAATGCCCCATTGGTGCCTCTTTGCTTCTTCCGATTGGTCGAGTTGGAGTATCAATAGCACGACTTGGTGCAGCCCCTTGTTACACAATACAATCATATTACAGCCAGATAGGTAAGTAACTCTTCTTACAGTTTACATTTTATAAAATAGATATTAATATTTTTAGCTCCCCTGGCCAAAGGCCATGTGAGCTATTGCCATCACTTGGCGTCCGTCGTCGTCGTCGTCGTTGTCGTTAACTTTTCTTCAAACTTCTTCTCTGAAACCGCTGCACAGATTCAAACCAAATTTGGTCTGGTGGTACTTTAGGGTATCCCCCACAGAACTAATGTGGGGATTTTTGATTTGTCGAAAAACATGGCCGCCGTTGCTAAAAATAGACCAGGGGGGTCAGACTACTGTTTTTGGCTTGTAAATCAAAAAGTATAAGAGATAGATGAAATCTGATGCCACGCTACTGCTTCAGCATCCAAAGCTATACAAAAGTCTTTATTGAGTCGAAGTTGTCAGATGACCCCTTATGGGAGTTACGGCCCCTTAAAGGTGAAAAATGGCATTTTTTCATGTTTTTGGCCTATAGAATGAAAACTATTGCAGATTCACAGAAGCTGTTGCTTGCTTAAATGTTCAGCTCATTTAGCTCTTCAAAAGTCTCCATAAGGTCAAAGTTGTTGTCATTTGTATTTGTCAGATGACCCCTTATAGGGGTTATGGCCCCTTAAAGGCAAAAAATAGAGTTTTTGGCCTATACAATGAAAACTATTGCAGATAGAGAAAAGCTGTTGCTTGCTTAAATGTTCAGCTCGTTTAGCTCTACACAAGCCTCCATAGGGTCGAAGTTGTCAGATGACTCTTTATAGGGGTTACGGTCCCTTTAAGGTGAAAAATAGCATTTTTTCATGTTTTTGGCCTATAGAATGAAAACTATTGCAGATAGAGAAAAGCTGTTGCTTGCTTAAATGTTCAGCTCATTTAGCTCTACAAAAGTCTCCATAGGGTCAAAGTTATCAGATGAGCCCTTATAGGGGTTATGGCCCCTTAAAGGCAAAAAATAGAGTTTTTGGCCTATAGAATGAAAACTATTGCAGATAGAGAAAAGCTGTTGCTTGCTTAAACGTTCAGCTCATTTAGCTCTACACAAGTATCCATAAGGTCAAAGTTGTCAGATGACCCCTTATAGGGGTTATGGCCCCTTAAAGGCAAAAAATAGTGTTTTTGGCCTATGGAATGAAAACTATTGCAGATAGAGAAAAGTTGTTGCTTGCTTAAATGTTCAGCTCGTTTAGCTCTACACAAGCCTCCATAGGGTCGAAGTTGTCAGATGACTCTTTATAGGGGTTACGGTCCCTTTAAGGTGAAAAATAGCATTTTTTTCATGTTTTTGGCCTATAGAATGAAAACTATTGCAGATAGAGAAAAGCTGTTGCTTGCTTAAATGTTCAGCTCATTTAGCTCTACAAAAGTCTCCGTAGGGTCAAAGTTATCAGATCAGCCCTTATAGGGGTTATGGCCCCTTAAAGGCAACAAATAGAGTTTTTGGCCTATAGAATGAAAACTATTGCAGATAGAGAAAAGCTGTTGCTTGCTTAAACGTTCAGCTCATTTAGCTCTACACAAGTCTCCATATGGTTGAAGTTGTCAGATGACCCCTTATAGGGGTTACAGCCCCTTAAAGGCAAAAAATAGTGTTTTTGGCCTATGGAATGAAAACTATTGCAGATAGAGAAAAGTTGTTGCTTGCTTAAATGTTCAGCTCATTTAGCTCTACAAAAGTTTCCATAGGGTCAAAGTTGCCAGATGACCCCTTATAGTGGTTACGGCCCCTTAAAGGTAAAAAGAAGTGTTTTTGGCCTAAAGAATGAAAACTATTGCAGATAGAGAAAAGCTGTTGCTTGCTTAAATGTTCAGCTCATTTAGCTCTACACAAGCCTCCATAGGGTCGAAGTTGTCAGATGACCCCTTTAAGGGATTATGGCCCTTTAAAGGTGAAATAAAGGTAATAACAAAACTACCGAACTTGAATGATCAATCTCATAGTCCAGAGAAAATGACAAAAACGAATCAGTCATACCGGAGAACTGGTGGATCGCAATGGTCCTGACTTGGTACAGGCATTTCAAACGAAATGGTGGGTTAAACCAGGTTTTATGGCGCCAAACCTCCCTCTTCCATTGCGATCTTAGGATCCGGTAATGACCATATAACACAACATAGTTGTGAGACACAATAGGGATATTGAGGTGATCATCTCAGTACAGCACACCAGTCAAACACTAATTAAAACAATTAACTATCATATCTTTTAACTCAATTTTGAACTTTTCTACTAGTGGCTGATAACGAAGAAAGAATTTTTTTAGTGATCGTATGAGACGTATTTTCTTATAGCCCTGCTTCAAAAGTCGGTCACGAAGAAACCGGTGTCTGATCAAAAATCTGTGAAATGTGTGCAAGCTCTGGCATATCGAATAAGTTGAGAAATATAAACACCGTAAGCAGGAGAAGTAGGTATATTGCTCTGTAGATTAGGAAAATTAATAATTTGAAAATTAAAATCGTCTCGTTTATCGTAAATTTTTGTACTGAGATGACCACCTGGGTCAAATTCGAGGTGCAAATCCAAGAAAGACGTGAAGCAATTAGATTCGGTGGTCTCTTTAATCTCCAATTCTGGAGGATATATTGAAGGAATCCAACTACCAAATGAAGTGTTATTGACAGAAAGGACATCGTCAATATATCTGAATGTAAGATTAAATGACCTTGCCTCTTTCATCTTCTTGTTCTTTACGAGTCCCTGAAGAAATTCAGTCTCGTAAGAGTATAAAAACAAATCGGCGAGAAGAGGAGCACAGTTTGTGCCCATTGGAATGCCGATTTGTTGTTGAAAAATCTCTCCTCCGAAGGTGACAAATATGTTGTCAATGAGGAAATCAAGCATACTGCAAACTTGTTCCAGTGTGTAACAAATTTTATCTTTGAAAGATGTTTTGGAAAAGAATGTAGAATTATAACCCACAACAACAAAATTCCTTGAGTTTGAAAAGGCTTTTTCGAGAAGTTTTTTCAGGCGACATTTTAGTTTTTCGTGTGGCAAGGTAGTGTATAAAGTTGAAAAATCGAACGTTTTCAAAGAGTGAACCTCAGAAAAAATAGTGTTTTTTGCTTTGGAATGAAAACTATTGCAGATAGAGAAAAGCTTTTTATTGCTTAAACATTCAGCTCATTTAGCTATACAAAAGTCTTCAAAGGGTTGACATTAAGACCAGGTGAGCGATTCAGGCTCCTGGGAGCCTCTTGTTTTTGAATTAAAGAACATTGCAATCTTATTTATATATGTTATACCCCCCCCCCCCAAAAAAAAAAAAAAAAAAAAAAAAAACAACTTGGAAAATCGACAAAATATTTTGATATTCTATGTATTTTCTTCTCAACTCAATTCCATGAATAATACTACGTTCACGTATACATAAACAAACACAAGGAAATCAGCAACATTCATTCATATTAAAGTTTCAAATTGTTGCCCCCCAAAAAAATTTCTTGATCTACCTAGTATATACCCTTTAAAGGGGTTATGGCCCCTAAAATAACATTTTTTCATGATTTGGGCCTATGGCTACAAAATGAAACTATAGTAGATAGAGAAAAGCTGTTACTTGCTTAAATGTTCAGATCATTTAGCTTTTGAAAAGTTTTTATAGGGTCGACATCAAGACCAGGTGAGCAATTCAGGCTCCTGGGAGCCTCTTGTTTACTGACATGTGCCACATCAACTATATTGGTATGGTGGGTGCACCTAGTGATGCTAATCACAATGCATGCTTCGGGTGCTGGCAGTGACCTATATTTTCCGCATGAATAACCACTTATAGAAGAATGGTTAAGTTAAAGTCCATTCCTTCTGACTGACAAGTGCTTTAATAGCAACCATGTTAATGCTTTAGTGATTTTGGAAAAAAATAAATGTTGCAAGATGGGGCATTATGTCTTTTGGACATATTCTTGTTTGCAAATATCTTAAAAACGGTGACAGATATCGAAATTCTGACAGGGTTAAAGTGTTCAGCACCACAAGGTCTACCTGCCCTGAAATTTTCAATAAGATCCAACAACCGATGTAGAAGTTATTGCCCTTTTTTCGGATATTTTCAAATTTTTGCTTTTATTAGCCCTATCTCTTGAAACTATACATGATATCCTTTCACAAATTCAAATTGCAAATGATTAAGCACATCAAGATCAATATTTCATGTAATTAGGTCCAAGCTGAAGGACCATTTCTTTTAAGAGTTATGGCCCTTAAAGCGACAAAATTTACCATTTTTCAATACTTTCCCCCTGTATATCAAAGATTAACTTGTTGTCGTCGTCTGTGGCGTCACTTAACTTGTGTTGCCGCGATAACTTAAGTTCTTTCTAGTTATCTGATTGCTATAAAATTTGATAATAATGTTGCTCACCATTAAAGGATGAATGGGATTGATTTTGAGGGTCCCCCTATTTTTCGTTTAGAAATTAGGGGCCGAAAAAATGGCAAAAAAAGAAACTTGTTTTATTGTTCCCACAATAACTTAAGTTCTAGTTAACGGATTGCTATGAAATTTGACAATGATGTTCCTTACCATCTTCCTTACTATAAAAGGATGAATGGGATTGATTTTGGGGGTCCCCCCATTTTTCGTTTAAAAAAAGGCGCCAAAAAGATACTTGTTTGTTTGTTCCCACAATAACTTAAGTTCTAGTTCTCGGATGGCTATGAAATTTGACAACAATGTTCCTTACAATAAAAGGATGCATGGGATTGATTTTAGGGGTCCCACCATTTTTCATTATAAATTCAAATATTTTATTTTTCCCATAATTACTTTGGTTCTGGCTGGCCAATTATTATGAAATTTGACAACGATATGCTTTACTATTAATACACACATGGGATTTATTTTGGGGGTCCTCTTTTTTCATTTAAAAATAAGGGGCCCAAAAAGGGGGAAAGTGCAACTATTTTATTTCTGGTCCGATTTTGAATTTTTTTTTGGCAATTTAAGAATAAAGGTAAATATTGATGATATGATCTCAGAGATCATGAATGGCTCCAAAACGACGGCACCATGTCGACAACTGATATCTGGAATACATGCCATATCATTCAATTGAATTAAATACAGTGGGAAATCAAATTTCATGGAGATCAGACAAAGTTCACTTTTAAAGTGGGTGGGAATGTAATGAAAATGGCCACCATAGAAAATCCAGAAGTCAAATCAACATTCTGAGTGCACCATTGAATTCGGCATATCTGATTTACCCAGATAACCTATTCTCGTAAGCATTTGACTAACTCAAATTTTCGGTCTATTTTTAGAAATTCAAAATGGCCCCCATTTGGAACCGGGAAGTCGGATCGAAATTCCGATTGCATTATTGAACTCAGCATACCTGATTTACCCAGATGACCCATTTTCAAAAAGATTCGACAGTTTTTTGTTTTTGGCTATTTTTAGAAATCAAAATGGCCGCCATTTGGAAACCGTAAGTCGGATCGAAATTCCGATTGCATCATTGAACTCAGCATACCTGATTTACCCAGATGACCCATTTTCAAGAAGATTCGACAAACTATAGTTTTTGGCTATTTTTAGAAATCAAAATGGCCGCCATTTGGAAACCGGAAGTCGGATCCAAATTCCGATTGCAAATTTGAATTCAGCATACCTGATTTACCCAGATGACCAATTTTCGTGAAGATGCGACAAACTTTTATTTTTTGGTTATTTTAGAAATTTCTAGAAAATTCACATTTTTGCATTTTACGGAAAAACCGTAAATATCGCTTCCGAATTTTTTTTTCGTAATTTTGTTGTATCCATCATGCTCTACAATCATACCAAGTTTCAAAGTCCTGGCCACCTAGGTTCCAGAGATATAAGATTGTCCGAGAGTCAGAGTTGTCAGACCGCCCTTAAAATAACATGTTTCACATTTTTGGCCTACAGAGTGAAAATTATTGCTGAAAGAAAAAAAGCTGTTGCTTGCTTAAATGTTCAGCTTATTAAGCTTTACAAAGTTCTTCATACGGTTGACATCAAGACCAGGTGAGTGATTCAGGCTCTTGGGAGCCTCTTGTTTTATTGAAACATTCATGAAATTTTTGTAACAGTTTTCTTGATTTTTATTTTACCGGCTGCTGGCGGTTGTCCATTGTGGTTTTTCTAAATTGCCGTTTAATTGTGGACTGTGTCGCGTACACTTATTCCACATCTCATTATTTTCTATTATCAAACCCTTTTGATATACATGTAATAGTTGGTACGCAGCATCAACTTGAGCATCAACTTCCTGTTAAACGACATTCGTAGACTTCTTTCTATTTTGTACTGTCTAAAGAAATAAAAAGTGGAATGGTTAAAAAACCAATGCATGAAATCTCTCCTGCGATTATTGAAAATATATAACTTTCTGGTGGTGACGGAAGAAAAGTTTAACTTTTAGCGAATATATACATGTACAGCCCTTGCATGGTCGCCAGGCTTGCGTGGGAGGGAAGTCCAACTATTTAATGTAGAAAATCGATGAAACCAACGAGCAACGGTACGTGTCTGGAAACTTTGACACATGCTTTTTATCTTATCTTGCGTACTGCTTTTAAACTGCTTTGCTCTTGCATGCCTGTGTAATTTAATACTTGTATGTCATATTTGTTTGTGATGTATGTGTCTGTGATCTTTGTTATTTGTTACCTAGTCGGTTAAGAGCTATGCATGTTTGTCTTTGTATTGTATATATGTGCCGACAAGTAAATAAAATTTACTTTCTTACTTACTCGTACTTATGCGAGGCTCTAACCCACAGGTATCAACCTGTGATTTAAACTTAAAAGTCCACCGCCTTAAACATGGAGAGATGTGGGGTCGTCATGCTATAATACAGAAAACTTGACCGCAAACCATAGTGGTGCACCATGTTGGGGAAAATGCCACGTCCCTCGCACGTTAAAGAATCCTGATAAGAGCAGGACCCGTAGGATTTTTGCAAGAGGCTAAATTGCACGACATAAATCCTCTTTTCCTGTAACAGTCAAAACTCCCAGCCCTGATTGGCCTTGTGTCCCTATTTCATCATCATTTCATGTTCATTGTATCATCCATGCCATGTTCACCTCTCGGAAATAGCCAAAATCGCGCTGCCTAAGAGTACAGCCCTAACAAACAAACAAGCCTTAAACACTTGACTGCGATCCCTGTGGTCATGGTTCAGTGACTCTGTAAATCTTGTGGAAATGTATTAAGGCACATACCATTTGGTTTTCTGGTGTGGCCTGGGATTTTACCTTGAGCCGAGAAATTTTGTTCGCACGATTCGCGGGCCAGATTATTTTTTTTTTCACACACATCATTGACAAGAAAATTTTGTTGGCAAGATTGAAGCCAGGCTTTTTTTCAAGGTGCTGGTTAGATTAGTTTTGTTACAAATATCATGGCCTGGAATTTAGAAAAAAAAACAGCCCCCCCCCCCGAAAATCAAATGGTCTGTGCCTACTGTGCCTTAGTCGAAAGTGTGATCGCTACAAATCTGATATACCGACACCTTGGGTTATGCCTTACACACCTATCGCTATGTAATGTTTTCATGGTTAAAAGACAAAGAAAATAAAAAGTACGATTACATCATCTGTAACAAATCGTTTGTGGAAAAGGAATATTATAATGGCTACAATAACATGCACCAAAATTTAAAAATACACAAATGTAAGGATATTTTGTAACAGCCAATATGTTCCGCCAGTTACTTTTCAACTAGTTATTTTGTTCCGATGGAACTTTCCAACTAGTTGTTTTATTCCGAGTGCAGTTGAAAAGTTCCGGAAAAAATTAGCTAGTTGAAAAGTCCCGGAACAATGTAGCTAACTAGTTACATCGTTCCGGAACAAATCAGCTAGTCAATTCATTCCGGCATATCATAATTACTATTCATTACACTCGGTATAAACCGACTAGTTGGAAAGTTCACCATAACAAAAAATAAGTTGAACAATATGTACTTCATAGTTGTGTATATCAAATGAAAACTAAGATTTGATACTGAAAAGTGAAAATACAATGGAAATATCATATTTAATATCAGTAAACATAAACAGGTCAAATCATTTTAAAAATATTCATACAAGCTGTTCTTTCGCTGTTTTCTTTTTCTTTTTGGTCTAGATGGACCAGGTTGTGACTCGAGCAAAAATTGTGCAACTTCTGACAATTCTTGATCTGTTTGACTTTCATTATCATCTAACTGAAACCTGTCCTGAGTTTTAAATATACTATCTTCTGCATGTGCGTCGATATGATCATCATTATCCTCATCATCCCCCTTATCGTCATCTTCGTCATCCTTATCGTCGACGTCGTCATCATCCTTATCGTCATCATCAACAACGTTTTCATCATCCTTATCGTCATCATCAACGTTTTCATCATCGTCATTAACATTTGCTTCAGAATCAATGTCAATGTCAGTGTTGCTATTTTCTTTGTCGTCGTCCTTTTCGTTGTCTCTTTCGTGTGTGATTTCTTCACCTTCGCTACATGTACTTACATCTTCTTCATACCACTTTTTTAGATTTCTCTGGTTGAATGGTCCTATCGTAATACCCTTTACCTCATCGAAAAGAGAATAGTTACCTTTGCCATTGTACTTGGTAATCTCGTATGGTCCTTTATATCTTAGTTGTTGTACGGTAGCCATACCTGCTTTTCTCCTGAAGTTTTTTAACAACACTTTGTCCCCTACAAGATACAGTTTATTCTCCACTTTGTGTCTTACGTCATAACTCTCTTTTTGCTTTTGTTGAGCCTTTTTTACGTTCTTTACCACATCTTTGCTTATTTTGTCCTTAATTTTAATCATCTGATTGACTGCGCCTTCTATGTCTTGTTCATCGTGATTAGAATGTGTGTTTTTAAATGCAGACTCGTTTGGTAAGACTGGTTGTCTCATGAACATGACATAGAAGGGTGAATATTGGGTAGAGTGGTGCTTCGATGTTCTGTAATGAAAAAGGGCCTCCTCTAAAAACAAATCCCAATCTTCTCCATTTTTATCAATCATCTTATTAAGCATGTTTTTCAAAGTTTGGTTGAACCGCTCAACCATTCCATTTGACTGTGGGTGGTAGGGAGAAGTCGTAACATGCTTAATACCATAACTTTGAGTAAAATTCTTTGTTATTTTACTATTAAATTCTCCACCCTGGTCGGAGACAATCTCTTCCATAACTCCAAATCTGCAAATGGTAGAATGAAGTTTACTGGCGACTTCAATTGCTGTTTTTGACTTTAATGGAAAGGCTTCGGGCCACTTACTAAAGTAATCCATCACTGTTAGAACGTATCTGAAAAATAAGAATTGAATAACTTATTAATTTGCTTTAAATTTAGATTTTTTAGGAAAAAAACATTAATTGGGGTATATTTGATGTGTGCCTTTTCCAGGGCATATTTTCAATTTCATTCTAAATATGTAGCATTGCTATACCAAGTCGGGTATCTGAGCTAAACACAACATTTAACCGTTTTTCTTCGGACTTTAATTTAGTTTGTGAGTTAATCGCCCCGCGGTTTACACATTAGTAACCTCTAGATAAAATGTATGTAATCCTATAGTGAACCTTGTAGTATTTCCAGAGACCTATCCACTGAACATGTATCAATGCTATAACATGTCGGTTATCTGATATACAGACCTAACAGCAGAACTAAAGAAACAAACAGACGTACAGACGAACATATGGACAGACAAGCCTTTGAAATTGAGTAAAGCCTTCCAATTGATATTTTATCGTGTGTTTTTCTATGTTGTGATGTTATTCTATTGCTTCTGAATAAGGGATAAATTTTAATACCATTGAAACGTTTAATCGATTAATCCCGTTGCATTTTTTTTGCACCTGTCCTAAGTCAGGAATCTGATGTACAATAGTTGTCATTGTTTTTGTAATTTATACGTGTTTCTCGTTAACCGGATTTTTGTGACAAAAATGTCGGTTATTGATTTGGGGATGTACGGCGGTCGGGCGGCCTAGCGGGCGGCAATCAAATGTTGTCAGTGCATTAACTCATGAACCGTTCAACCAAAGCTGTTAAAATTTTAATATGTTGATACTGACAACGAAATGAAGGTCAAGTTCAATAAGGGCGATTTTGAATTTTACCGTTCAGGAGTTATGGTTCTTGAAAGGTTGAAAAATGGAGTTTCCAGTCGTGTCCGTGAATTTACCCATGAACTGTTCTACCAAAGCTTCCCAAATTTTAATATGTTGTTACTAATGACAAAATTGGGGTCAAGTTTAATAATGACGACTTAGACTTTTACCGTTCAGGAGTTATGGTTCTTGAAAGATTGAAAATGGTGTTTTTAAGTCGTGTCCCTGTATTCATCCATGAGACATTCAACCAAAGCTTTTGATATTTTCATATGTTGTTACTGATGACAAAATAGAGGTCAAGTTCAATAATGACGATTTTGACTTTTACCGTTCAGGAGTTATGGTTTTTGAAAGATTGTAAAATAGCGTTGCCATTCACGTTGTTGCATTTACTCATGAACCATTCACGTTGTTGCATTTACTCATGAACCATTCAATCTGTTCTTTTCCAATTTTAATATGTTGATACTGATGACAAAATGGAGGTAAAATTTGATATTGACGATTTTCACTTTCACCATTCATCAGTAATGGTTTTTGTGATATCGCCAGGACACAAATAAATGTTAATAAAGCCCGTTTGCTGTCGTTGTGACAGCCTCTTGTTTTCATATAGATTGGACCATTGGTTTTCCCGTTTAAATGGTTTTACACTAGTTATGTTGGGGCCCTCTATATAGCTTGTTGTTTCATGTGACCTAAGGCTCCGCGTTGAAGGCCGTACATTGACCTATAATGGTTTACTTTAATAAACTGTTATTTGAATGGAGAGTTGTCTCATTGGCACTCACACCACATCTTCTTATATCTATAGGTAGGCGGACAAGGGTAAAACCCTATTCCCTTTCATAATCGTGACTGAGACATAAAAATAAAAAATACATACCTGTATCCTCTTTTACAAATTGGTTTCTTTTTATCTGCTTTCATAAATGGTCCTATAAGATCTATTCCAACCTTTCCCCATACTCTTGGTGGGAACGAAACTGGAACCATCTCTTGGACATGTGATTTTGTTTTTTTGTTCTGAGACTGACATTCTGGGCAGTGTTTTATGAATTCTGCAACATCTTGCTTCATTCCTTTCCAATAAAATCTGAAAAATATACATTGTTTTATATATCTCCATTTAAGATATCCTCATCATTTTCGTAAATAGCATGCACTGTTAAATGAATATTATGTAAAGAACTATCATTATTAAAAATCAAAGCACCAAAGGCGATGTAGGCAGTTAAGTAAAATAACTGGAAGGGGGGGGAGTGGCCCCAAGAACTACACCTATATTTCATATGATTTGTTATATTGTCCCATACATAGATACATATGGTTTAGGGGTGGGGATCTCGACCGTTTCCAAGGTCTCAAATAGGAGGGGTGGGTGGTCCCCTAGGACTCCCCAACAACAACTTTTTTCCCTCATTTTTGTTGAGCCTGCAATTTACAGCAAAAGTAGGCGAGACACTGGGTTCCGCGGAACCCTTACAATTTTTTTAGGTCATTTGGCACAAATTTAAATGGTTGATCATTTTTTGCAAGAGATATCGTTCCTTATAAATTGCGTATTATACTAAAAAGGTGAACGTGTCTAGAAATGAATTGTGAAATTGTAATAATTGCACCAAGAACAGCGAGTAAAAAACAAAAATCTACATTTTCCCCCGAGTTTCCGGGAGATTTCGAATATTGTACCCTTTCAAACTTCATTTGTTTCTATAATCATGCAGTGGCATAATTAAGAATTATCGAAATTAACTTTATGATGCAGATGAAGGCTTTTCTTATAAAAAAAACACATGGATATGATAAGAGGTTAAATCCACCATAAACCACATTTCGTTCTTTTTGTAGAAAGAGGGGGGATATTGATTTTCAGTACAATATATAAGCGCAAATCATTAATTTACAAAAATACCCACTATAATATGCACTACAATTATTCGTTAGCCCTTAGTATTTATAATCTTAATGGGTTTAATACTTGAACATTTTTATTAACCCAACATTTTACTATTTTCGAGTTAAAAGGTGTGTTTGTGTGTGTGTGGGGGGGTTATTGTATTGTTAATAAAATTAATCTGGAACTTTGTTAATAAAATTAATCTGGAACTGATCATTTACAAGATAAAATAAATTATTTGATAATATAGTCCAGCTATGCTAGTTTCAAAATATTAAAATCTCGCATAAAAGTCGCAATAGATGTTATTATTATCGTAATGATTAAAATAACCTTACCTTGAATTGCATTTTTCATAAGTCTTATCCCTGCCAAGGTGTCCTGTGTGCATTAGCTTGATTACACTCTTTCTTCTTTCTCTGGTGATGACAGTTCTCACAGTCGCTTCTCCCTCCTGGTTGTTTATATACATCAAACTTTTGTTTTTGTCCACTTGAAATATCTTTGACCGTTTCCGTATTCTTCTCTTCTCACTTTCAGTTGTAGCTTCTTCATATTTATTCTCCGTTAAGTACAGAACGAGCTTCTCGTACCCTGAAACTTCCATTTCTGCGATTTGACTGACTATAACACTCAGCTTATAAATGCATTTGTTGGTTCAGAAATGTACTCACGTGCGCTGAACCATGAACCCTGCATTTCAGTGAAATGGCAGTTTAAATACCAATCATGCATTTTGAACCGTAATCATGTTTATATATACTAATGGAAAAAAGAAACTGTGCATCACTTTGAAAAATCACAAATTCAAAATTTTATTTAGTATTTTATACATTTTATCACAGAAGTATTGCAAAATCATTTTTCTCAAGATCTGGACAAAAAAATTAATTTTTAGACCCCTAAAAGATGTTTTGTTTGCAGTTTGAAATCAGGTAGTGTCAATTTAAAATTCACAAAATCACACTTTGGAAACAATGCACAGTTTTGAAATTAAGTTTTCTCAGCTGATTTTCACCAAAAAAGTTTCTCCTTTTAGTGGTTGAAAGTTAACAGTTTAAATTTTGAGTGAAAAACTTGATTTTTCATTTTTGGGTTAAAAAAGTGGTTTTTTGAATCTCAGAAACTGGAATTAAAAAAAATCGGATTTTTCCCCCAAAATGATCTGCATGATCCACTCGACATTCAGTGAAAATTTCAACTCAATAGCTGTATTATTTACGATTTTCTGATTAAAAGAAATATGTGTTCAATTGATTTCCAATAGACATGCACAGTTTCTTTTTTCCATGAGTATACATGATTTATAACTAACAGTATTTATAATCTAACTTGTTTTATTGTAATAAAATGGAAAAAAAATACATGAATTTTTTTTTTAAATTTTTTTTTTAATGTTTTAACATTGTTGAATCTTATTTTTTCTCCAAATTATGGGGAACTTTCCGACTAGTTGAAAAATTCCGTTATAAATTTCAATCTTTTTTCCCCAAATTATGGGGAACTTTCTGACTAGATGAAAAATTCCGTTATAAATTTCTATATAAAAATGAAATTCTGATTCAACATTATATAAAACATAAAAATGAGGTTATGGTATTTTATTCTTGTAATTGCTTGTAACAACAACTATAATTATAAACGGAACATTGTGCCTAGTTGATAAGTTCCGTTTGAACAGTTTTAAGCAAGTTTGCTATTTCCAATTTGATCTAATTCGCCGATGAAGGAGGAACTTTGTAAGTATTTGATAACTTCCTTTAGGCATTTGTGGCTAGGGACTTTTAGTCTGCTTCCGTTTTTTAAAAGTTCATTGCTGATATGGTCTTCCCTTTTTTGCCAATTCTCTGAATGTAGCTGTCTGACTATTTAATAAGTTCGGTTTGTAATTTTGACTTAATTTTGTTTGTTAGTTCCATTATAGACTTATTTGACATAGAGGAACTTTGTGACTAGTTGATAAGTTCCGTTTGACTTTTGTGGCAAGTATCTTTTTTCCCCTTTGAAAACTTTAAAAGATAATATGTTACACTTTTATTTTGCATCAATTCTCCAAATGGAACTTTGTGACTGGTTGATAAGTTCCGTTGGAACTTTTGGGCTAGTTTGTTAGTTCCAGTTTTGACGAATTTGGCAAAAAGGTACTTTGTAACTAGTTAATATGTTCCGTTGGAACTTTTTAACTAGTCAGTTTGTTCCGGTGGAACTTTTAAACCAGAGGAAGGAACACAGTAACTAGTTGATAAGTTCCTCCGGAACTTTTCGGCTAGTTAGTTCTTTCCGCCCGGAACTTTCCAACGTCGGAACAAAAGAGCATTTACAATTTCACGTATACAAAGGCATGCTTTGCTACGTACGGACCATTTGATTTTCTGGGGGATGGGCCCGTTAAGCAGGTGGAAAAAAATCACATCTCAAGGTAAAAGTCAAGGTCACCCCCGGAAAATCAAATGGTCCATGCCTTGGACACTTTAAGGCACGAAGCAACGGTAACAGTAGTGCCAAAAACCTATAAATGCGATGGTTGTGGAATCTCATGTCTTAAGGAGGCATCCTTAGGCAAATTGATCACTCCATGGAAGTTTAAAGCATGGAGCCAGTTTACGGGAATATGTATGTAAATTGCACAAAAAAGATACTTACTAGTAGTGTTATTTTTTTAGTCTTTGTCCAAGAAATAGAGAATAATGAGATGTGGAATAAGTGTACGCGACACAACCTTTTAATAAACGGAAATTTAGAAACCACAATAAAAACAGCCAGCAGCCTTCAACAAAGCCTGCGGGCGCTGCTCGCTCTTTTGCGCTTGTCCCAAGGTCACAAATTTCGATACATACAATTTGAGTACAGTCCTGAAATAGTCAAAGAAAGACACCCTTCTTAAACAAAAAGCAAAAATACATAAAAAGACAACTACAAACAAAATCTTTGTCAGAGTATCCTGGCTTAGGACAAGCACAAATAAATGTGGCGGGGTTAAACTAGTTTTCTGGGCCCAACCTTTCCCCTATTGAAAATCTCCAACAAAGTACAAAATAACACACTATAAAAATCAAATCGATAGAAGTTCAATCCTGAGACAAAGAGAACAAGAAAAATACGAGACATAGAGGAACATTCCTGAGAACACTCGAAGTTACTTACAGCTAGCTATAAAGACTTGTTTGAAGGTCATTAATATATTAATACACCCGCTTCTAAGAAGGGATATAATGTTTTATCTGTGGTTGTCCTTAGCTTCGTCCCACACCCGTAGCACTTATATTTATTTATCTTTTCACTCAGTTACTCATATAATACCAAGTTATCAAGCTTTATATAGACTCGATACATTCTATGGTACCGTTGTATGTCCATCGGACATCTATTTCCGGTTTACTGAAAACTTTAATTTCCCATCACACTTTTTATTCACTTATACCGGTAACTCGGCAACTAATATTGCTACATAGCTGATATTTAAAAACAAATTTTATATATAAGTATTATACATAATCGTCATTGGTCTATAGTTAAAGGCTTAAGCATAACGTAAATCACCTGATTATGCAGAATTATTAGTTACTAGAAAATGACTGTGATCTTTAAAATGATAGTCATTCAAGCCAATACAATATGGCAGTCAGCATTGTACTTAAAGCCTCACTAAGTGTGCCTATACCCATATGGAAGAAAAAGTTAATAACAAAACTAACCGAACATGAATAATCAATTTCAGTGTCCAAAAAGAAAAACTAGAGGCTCCCAGGAGCCTGAATCGCTCACCTGATCTCTTATGCCAAAGTTTGAATAACTTTCAAGTATACAAAGTTGCAAAACAATCTTTTCAGTGGTTTCAGAGAAGATTTTGGGAAATCAGTTTAAACTAATAGAAAAAAACAGTTAAAGGGCAATAACTCCTGTAAGGACCTTTTGATGCTGAACAAGAAAAGTTGCATCAGATTTTCTCTATCTCTTATACTTTTCGAGTTATAAGCCAAAAACAATGGTCTGACACCCCTGTTCTATTTTTAGCAATGGCGGCCATGTTGGTTGGTCAACATGTATATAATTCACAAACTTGGAAAAGGACATCCTAAAGATCAAGTGTACCAAGTTTCAAAGCAATCCCTTCAAGGCATATTGTCTACGGCAAACTATTTTTTTTTACCCCCCAATTTTTTGGTGTCAATTAAACCGAAATGCAATAAAATGAATATTGAAAAACAAATTTGCTACAAATTTTGCCTCAAAAGTAGTTTATTTTGATCAAAATATCTTGACAATATTGATTGATATTTTATTTACCTGCATCACGTCACATTGACACAGATTTAGACTGAGTAGTTTTAACGCGGACCCTAATCGGAATTTCGGGTTTTGTCCCCCGAATACATTAATATGTTGGAATAAATACCAATATTTTTCGTGTTTACCTTTCAAATCACATTCAAAACAATAATTGTCAATAATAAAAGGCAATAATTGTCAGTTTTATTCATTAAGTAGCTCTAATATTCGGATGCCGTTTTAATTTTCTTCCGAGCTAAAACTTCGAGAAACAGATTATGCACCACGAGCAAGAACTATGGAAGTTTCCAATCAAAGAAAGTATAGTGCGCATGCTTACAGCTCATCTACATCTCATGAATATGAATTTTTGTAAAGCTTTACAAATATTATATATTTTTCAATTTTTGAAGTAATAAGGTACCCTAGTGGTATTTTGAACGTTTGTATCTTTCTAAATAAACAAAACGAATAGTCTGACGACAATTCTTTGGTTTTACAAAAATATAATTTTTCGTAGACAATATGCCTTTCAGGGGTTTCAGAGAAGAAGATTTTTGAAAATCAGTGTAAATAAATGGAAAAAAAAAACAGTTAAAGGGGAATAACTCTTAAATGGCTGATCTGACAATTTTGACCCTGAATCATTTTTGTATATCTCAATGAGCTTAACAATTCTGCAATGCTAACTTTTCCTCTAGCTCTAACGGTTTTCAAGATATTGTCAAAAAACTGCAAAAATGGTCAATTTTGATGATTAAAGGGCAATAACTCCTACAAGAAGTCGTTTCACAATTTTGACCCAATGGAGAGATTTGTAGAGCTTTTGATGCTAAACATGGGTAAATGCTTCAGATTTTCTCTATCTCTTATACTTTTAGAGTTATAAGCCAAAAACAATGGTCTGACCCCCTGTTCTATTTTTAGCAACCGCGGCCATGTTGGTTGGTCGACGTGTATATAATTCACAAACTTGGTAGAGAACATCCAAAAGATCAAGTATACCAAGTATCAATGCAATCCCTTCAGTGGTTTCAGAGAAGAAGATTTTTGAAAATCAGTGTAAATTAATGGAAAAAATAGTTAAAGGGGAATAACTCTTAAACGGCTGGTCTGACAATTTTGACCCTGAAATCATTTTTGTAGATCTCTATGAGCTAAACAATTCTGCAATGCTAACTTTTCCTCTAGCTCTAACGATTTTCAAGATATAGTCCAAAACCTGCAAAAATGGTCAATTTTGATGATTAAAGGGCAAAAACTCCTATAAGGAGTCGTTTCACAACTTCGACTCTACGGAGAGATTTGTAGAGCTTTTGATGCTGAACAAGGACGGTTGCTTCGGATTTTCTCTATCTCTTTTTTCTAAAAAATCTATGAAATGTGTGCAAGGTCTAGCATATCGAATAAGTTGTGAAGTATAAACGCTGTATGCAGGGGAAGTTTGTATATTGCTCTTTAGATTAGGAAAAGACCACCAGGGTCTAATTCGAGATGCAATTGAATTCGGTAGTCTCTTTAATTTACAACTCTGGAGGATATGGAACTTGTCAGTCACATACATGTAACGGGAATATACTAAAATCGTTCTCCTGTAAGTGGTCATCCATGTGAACAACATAGGTCATAGCCAGCATCCGAAGCATGCATTGTGTTAATTTTATTCATACATATAATTTTGACGGGTTTCTTTGGTTTTTTGACGACCTTGGTATGGGGTCTGGGATCAAGGGCACATAAGATGGGGGTGGAAGTGGAATATTGTATCCCCGCTCCCCGCCCTCTTTCTCCGGCCCTGCTCCCCACCCCTCCCCCTCCCCGCTCCTCGTCACCACAAAATAGCCACACCACCGACCATGTAAAATTACCACCGCCTGTTTCACCACACCATCTATATTTTAACACCGCTTCAGCCACCGTATCACCGTCCCTCTTTCCACTCCTACACAAGATGTTCACTTCGGCGACCTACATGTATCGTCAGTTTAAAAAGAAGCAGCATTTGAGGAACAGTTCTCATGTTGAGCAAAACATTGATCTCTTTTGGTTTTAGTTCCTTTTCACTTTTTTTTCTAAATAACGTGTCTTTCTCCTCACCTTTAATATAATTTCTGTTCGCTCTAACATCATTTGGAATACTGGTAATATTGAAACTATGAGAAATTATTTCTGAAAGTTTTATTTTAAATACATAGTCCTTTTCGTGACTTTTTGATGTGTGTATGTAATACTTTTTCTGACAGGGTCATGAAAGTAGAGGTTCAATAATAATAGGTTTGTTGAAGTTACATTGTTCATTTCTCTAAGTAAGGTGAACAAAACTTATTTAAAAGTTTATACATGTTTAATTTTTAATTATATCCCCAAATAGACACACAAAAAAACGTCAGTCATTGACATTTTGGTAATAATAAAACTTCAAATAATTTTAATGTTCATTTTTTGGGAAAGACGAAACCGGTTCCTAGAATGGATAGCAATTATGACGAAACCGGAGCATTATATTTGACAAAGCCGGACTCCTTCGGCAAGCATGGGCCACAAAGAAAGTTGAATAATTTTTTAGTTCGAGTAAAAAAAGAGTAAACAATAGCTGACTTTATATGTAAGTTATTTTTAAACAATGTCTCATTCAAAATATGTCAAATTTTGTTACCCGAGATTGCGTTTTTGTGAATATTTGTGAGCAGCTGGTCAAAAACGTACGATTTTGCCATTGGTTCAGTTGATAATCGGCAAGTGAGAAGATAAAACATAACAAACATGGCCAGAATTTATACTATAGATACCTCGGAATATGTCTAAAAAAGATTTTTGCATCTTGATAATATGTAAATAGGAAAAAAAATCAACATTTTTATATCGTGTCCACTTGTTGACAGATTACCGGAAGTTGACAAAACATTAGGTACCGGATCTCTTTGACCACAGTGTAGTTTCTCATAAAAAAAAACATTCAGCGTCAAAAAATAGATTTCAAAAAGTGTTATATTGTGTTTCAATATGAACCGATAAAATATACAGGTTAAGAAAAAAATGACATGGTTTTCTTTTATCAAGAACATCACCAAATCATTAATATTTTGACATGTTGTGTTGGATTTAAAATGGACATAATTGATTTTTTTTACACCAGTCGATAGATGCTTCTTAGGTAGTTGTCAGTTCTCAAGAGAGTATATATATATAGAGCGTCCCGTTATTTTGTTGTGGTCCTTTTGTCTCAGCGAAGCAAGGCGCGAAATTTTTTAGGTCTTTTTCCATGGATTCTGTGTAAAAGACATAATTTTTGGAAGTTTTAAGTGAAACTTACGCCTGGTAGGCCTTTCCATGGATCCAGGTCTGGGTCCAGGGGAACAAAGTCCCCGCTCCCGGGGCCTCACAAAAACTCTCAAGTGAGCTATTGTCATCGCCATGCGCTCGTCGTCCGTCCGTAACTTTTTCAAAAATCTTCTACTCTGAAACTACTGAAGGGAATTTTTCGAAACTTGGTCAATGTATTAATCAGGGCATGATGTTTGAAAATTGTGGTCGACTTTTTGATTTGTTTACAAACATGGCCGCTGTTACTAAAAATAGAACATGAAGTAAAATCACATTAAAAGACTTATAACTTGAAAACTAGAACAGATAGAAAAAATCTAAAGCATCTTAGGCTCTTCAGAATCAAAAGCTCTACCAAAGTCCCCAATGGGTCGAAGTTGTCAGATGACCCTTCAAAAGGGTTATTGCCCTTTAAAGGTAAAAAATAGTGATTTTTCGTGTTTTTGGCCTATTGCAGATAGAGAAAAGCTGTTGCTTGCTTAAACCTTCAGGTCATTGAGCTCTACAAAAGTCTCCATTGGGTCAATGTTGTCAGATGACCCCTTAGAGGGGTTATGGCCCATTGAAGGTGAAAAATTGTGATTTTTCATGTTTTTGGCCTATAGATTGAAAACTATTGCAGTTAGAGAAAAGCTGTTGCTTGCCTAAATATTCAGCTCATTGAGCTTTACAAAAGTCTCCATTGGCCCTATGTTGTCAGAAGAACCCTAATAGGGGTTATGGCTCTTTTAAAGTGAAAAATAGTGATTTTTCGTGTTTCTGGCCTACAGAATGAAAACTATTGCAGATAGAGAAAAGCTGTTGCTTGCTTAAATGTTTAGCTCATTTACCTCTACAAAAATCTCCATAGGGTCGAAGTTGTCAGACGACCCCTTCAGGGGTTACAGCCTCTTAAAGGAGATAAAAAGTGTTTTTGGCCTATAGAATGCAAACTATTGAAGATAGAGAAAAGCTGTTGCTTGCTCAAATGTTCAGCTCATTTAGCCCTACAAAAGTCTTAATAGGGTCAAGGTTGTCAGATGGCTCCTTATAGGGTTACAGCCCTTTAAAGGCGAAAAATAGTGTTTTTGGCCTATGAAATGAAAACTGTTGCAGATAGAGAAAGAAAAGCTGTTGCTTGCTTAAATGTTTAGCTCATTTAGCCCTACAAAAGTCTCCATAGGGTATTCGATGCGCGGCCCTAATAATACATGCATTATTCATTATAATTGATTTATAGAACTAAATTGCATATGCTTTGTATTGTTTTATTTGGTTTATGTCTCGCCTGCGAAGCAGAGCGGGATATAGGTGTTACTTTACCGGCTACGGCGGCGGTGTAAACTTTTTTGGAAAAGTTTTGTGAGCACCTCCATATCTAAAGAACTATAGGTTCTAGGTTGATGAAATTGGTATGCATATGCCTCAGTAGTAGCTTAGAACAGTTGCATCCCCATCTTTTATCATTGACCTTGATTTTCCGGTTTTGTGACTTTGACAATTTTCAATACATATAAAAGCAATAGAAAAGTTTTGTGAGCACCTCCATATCTCAAGAATTATAGGTCCTAGGTTGATGAAACTTGGTATGCAAATGCCCCAGTAATAGCTTAGCACAGTTGCATCCCCATCTTTTGACCTTGTCCTTGATTTTACGGTTGAGTGACTCTGACAATTTTCAATACATATAATAGCAATGGTAAAATTTTGCGAGCACCTCCATATCCCAAGAACTATTAGCCCTAGGTTGATGAAACTTGGTATGCATATGCCCCAGTAGTAGCTTAGCACAATTGCATCCCCACCTTTTACCTTGACCTTGATTTTCCGGTTTAGTGACTTTGACAATTTTCAAAACACATATAACATGTATAATAGCAGGGTTAAGGTTTTATGATCATCTCCATATCTCAAGTATTGTTGGTCCTAGGTTGATGAAACTTGGTTAAATGCATACGCCCTAGTACTGGCTTAACACAGTTGCATCCCCATCTTTTGTCTGTGAACTTGGGTTTTTTTTTAGGCTGTAGCGTCTTTGCAAGACTTTTGTGGAGAATGAATTACTTGAAAAGTATAATAGCTAGGCATCTGATAATTGGTATACAGGCAGTTGAGGTAATGGTCGATGGACTTTCACCAACATGTTGGACCTCATTGGCCTCATTTTCATGCTTCAGTGACTATGTGAACTTAGGTCTTTTTTCAGGCTGTAAACCTCTTTGAAGGACTTTTGTGGAAAATGAATTTCTTGAAAAGTATAATAGCTAGGCATCTGATATTTATGATATCAATGAATTTAATCTAATTCTGCGTTCGTCACCATGGCATCCGACCTTGATCTCATTTTTACACTAAATGACTGTTAATATTGTTTTTTTTTTTGTGTTCAATCTTTTGACTATCATATATTGACTCATTATGTCTCCCCTTCACCTGTTTTACCATTACTCCCTACAAAGTGCGACACGACAAAAATGTTTTTGCGTGACAACAGTAAGGTTTTTGCGGACATATCCAAATTTTACAGATGACAAAAATGAAAGCGTATTAATTATCAGTGTGTTAATGAATGAAATTGGTTTTGAAAAAGTATTGACATTTAACTCTGATTTCTGAGAAATCGGTAGGTATTTTTTTTTCAATAAAATAGTTGAATAAGCGGAAAAAGTAATATTTTCGTCTCGTAAGCCTTGTTTTTCTTTGTTATTATAAACAAATGAATTACAAACCGAAAATGGTATTTTATTGTTAATTTTAAAACAATTCCTTACGAAATCTTGCAACAAATGTATAAAAAGACATTATCCGTACAAGAAAACTATCCAAACACATATATTTTACAAACTTCAAAAATTACTGCAATAAAACTAGAAACGGGAATAGCAAACAATTTGTTTGTTTTTATCTTCATTTCATAAGCCTCATGTATTACATTTTCCATACATTTCAAATTAACAGTAAACAAATCTTGACTCCACTGAAGATGATATTAACAATTTGAACATGTTAAGATCACATTGTCTCATTAAATGCAGATGTGGTATCATAATCGATGTAATTGACCAACAGCAATTTGACACAGATCCAGAATCGAAACTAGAGAATCTTTTTCTTATTCTATACATCTCGACAACCAAACACATATATTTTACAAACTTCAAAAATTACTGCAATAAAACTAGAAACGGGAATAGCAAACAATTTGTTTGTTTTTATCTTCATTTCATAAGCCTCATGTATTACATTTTCCATACATTTCAAATTAACAGTAAACAAATCTTGACTCCACTGAAGATGATATTAACAATTTGAACATGTTAAGATCACATTGTCTCATTAAATGCAGATGTGGTATCATAATCGATGTAATTGACCAACAGCAATTTGACACAGATCCAGAATCGAAACTAGAGAATCTTTTTCTTATTCTATACATCTCGACAAATCTGATTTTCATGACTTTTTACACCTAGATTTAAAAACACCTTGTTTTTCCTACATGGAATTTATATATCTAAAGCTAAAAACCATACCTGAACTTATGTATTTCATGCAAAAAAAAACATACCCGAAATTTTGGCACCTCCCCGTACATCATTATATGTTAGGAAGTTACCCCCCCCCTTTCCGGGACCAAGACCTTCCATGCTTTGAATTAAAACTAGAGGCTCCCAGGAGCCTGAATCGCTCACCTGATCTCTTATGCCAAAGTTTGAATAAATTTCACAAACTTTCAAGTATATAAAGTTGCAAAACAATCCCTTCAGTGGTTTCAGAGAAGATTTTTGAAATCAGTTTAAATTGATAGAAAAATACAGTTAAAGGGCAATAACTCCTGTAGGGACCTTTTGATGCTGAACAAGAAAAGTTGCTTCGGATTTTCTCTATCTCTTATACTTTTCGAGTTATAGGCAAAAAACAATGATCTGACCCTCCTGTTCTATTTTTAGCAATGGCGGCCATGTTGGTTGGTCAACGTGTATATAATTCACAAACTTGGTAGAGGACATCCTAAAAATCAAGTGTACCAAGTTTCAAAGCAATCCCTTTAGTGGTTTCAGAGAAGATTTTTGAAAATCAGTTTAAATTAATGGAAAAAAAAACAGTTAAAGGGGTAAAACTCTTAAACGTTTTGACCCTGAAGTCATTTTTGTAGATCTCAATAAGCTTAGCAATTCTGCAATGCTAACTTTTCCTCTAGCTCTAACGGTTTTCAAGATATTGTCCAAAAACTGCAAAAATGGTCAATTTGGATGATTAAAGGGCAATAACTCCTATATGGAGTCGTTTCACAACTTCGACTCAATGAAGAGATTTGTAGAGCTTTTGATGCTAAACAAGGAGGGTTGCTTCGGATTTTCTCTATCTCTTATACTTTTCGAGTTGTAAGCCAAAAACAATGGTCTGACCCCCCTGTTATATTTTTAGCAACAGCGGTCATGTTGGTTGATCGACGTGTATATAATTCACAAACTTGGTAGAGGACATCCTCAAGGGTGCGAATGTACGTCATCACGCAGGGTGTCGGCGATAAAAATTTGGACGCCATCTTGTCCCTTTCAGGTAAGACATTTACATATTATGCCTATTGTAGAAACGCTGTAAACTTACCAGATAGCTCAAAAAATGCCGCATAAAATAAGAATCAAAATAAGCTATAAGATGTTATTATCCGTTCAGTCAATTTTTCAGTAAACAAAGAACAGGTTTTGGAAAGTCGGTCAAACCTGCAGGATGTCGGCAACTTTTTCCGCTAAAATATCGTATTTATCAAAAAGAGGGAAACTTTTGTGAAATAAACTGGGAATTTATATATATACGTATTTATATGTAATTAAAAAGTATCCTGTCAAACTTCCAAGCTGCCTTAATAGTTCATAAGGGATAACTCGTTTTAAAAATTGCAAAGGATGTCGACAACACCACCAAAACAAAGGATGTCGGCGACACATTTCTATCGGATATCTAAGTTGTGTTATAAGCATTCGGAGTTTTCTGTCTTCAGGGGAAAGCCTCCATAATACAAAAATTTGTAAATTATATAGAATCCATAAAATTACTGAACATGTACATTGATAAATGATCATAAATGCAATTGATTAGATATGGTGATCGGATATGTTTTCAACATTTTGACCGTAGTCTTGGTAAAGATTGATGTTATGAACACATTGAATTCAATCAGAGACATTCAATATAAGGCTTTGATTTAATGACACATTTTTAGAACCAATCGTAATAGAAATTGTCTATTTATTTATTTATTTCAGATGTAAGGGACAATGCCGAGAAGAAAAATCTCCCGATAAATCACCAAACCAAAAAAGAACAAAAAAGTCTACACCCAATGTTACAGATAAACCAATATTCAACCCTCCATCAACAAGTGACGCCAATCCGACAATCTTTGAGCAACCAGCAAAATCTAGTACAGAACCACGATCAAACCTGTTTAGAGATGAAATGCAACGAGCTCCACTAAATGAAAAATGGCTGTCATGCACATTATTTTGTTCACAACTTGTTTAATTGAATTTAACTTACCAATACGTAGATCAAGCAAACAATGAGTCTTAATGTAATTTTATTCACATATATTATAAACATGTAAGGTGTGTCTGTTTTCTAGTGTACTATTCGAGCACACCCTTATGAAAATTTCATATTTGACCTTGAATGACATTTTTATATGTAATTACTTCTAACGGATTTTCGATGATGTTAAAACATTAATTCAAATATAGCTTTATCAAAATACTTATTTGACCTGAACTGTGTATTTTTTAACGTTTCGTATTAACAATGTATATGGTAGCCTTTGTTTTTACATTTAGCAGCACCATACCATTCACATTGTTTACTACAATTTATCAGCAGATATGTGCTATATTGTGACAAAATCGTTTCCAACATCTGCAGATTTGACCAAATTTTAAGTTTCCAAAACCGGTTAATTTGAGTTCAAACTGATAGTAAAAATATGGGCTTTTTGTTGGTTTTCTTTTTTAAGTTTTTAGTTTAATATGTGTCTCCGATATCCTACATTTCAAGGGTGTTGCCGACATCCTTTATCGCATTTTTAAAAAAATAAACGATTCGTGACCATTACAATGTGTAAAAATTTTAGCAAGACATTTTTTAAGAACATTTATTAACCTGGGCACTTTAGTTTTACGATAGGTTTCATATTTCGGGATATTTGCGATATTTTAGCGAAAAAAGTTGCCGACATCCTGCAGGTTTGACCGACTTTCCAAAACCTGTTCTCTGTTTACTGAAAAATTGACTGAACGGATAATAACATCTTATAGCTTATTTTGATTCTTATTTTATGCGGCATTTTTTGAGCTATCTGGTAAGTTTATAGCGTTTCTAAAATAGGCATAATATGTAAATATCTTACCTGAAAGGAACAAGATGGCGTCCAAATTTTTATCGCCGACACCCTGCGTGATGACGTACATTCGCACCCTTGATCCTAAAGATCAATTATACCAAGTTCAATGCAATCCCTTCAGTGGTTTTAAAGAAGAAGATCTTTGAAGAAAAGTTAACGACGGACGGAGGACGGACGGACGATGGACGCCTTCGAGTCAGGTGAGCTAAAAACGACAAGTATAACAAACGCGCCTTATGTGCATTTTTTCTATAAAAGGTGTTCAGAGACGTCGTTGCCAAAACGAGTGACGGTTGAAAGGCGGCTTTCTTTAGCCGAAGTAGAATTAAAATCCGCAACAGTTATCCATTCAGCAATGGGTTTTAATTTATAATAAATGAGCATTTCTTGTCTTGAATAATTAATCTAGAAAAAATGCATAATGCGTAAGAAAAACACATCTTTCTCATGTTGAACTTAATTAGAAAATATTTCCACCATTGTTTTGATTCAATCTAAAAATAAGTTTCTTATTTCTTATCTAAAAATAAGTTTCTTATCAGGTGGTGGAAAACTTAAGTATCTTTTCTTATCTAAAAATAAGTTTCTTACCAAACACCACTCTAAAAATAAGTTTCTTAAACTTAAGTATCTTTTCTTATCTAAAAATAAGTTTCTTATCAAACATCACGTGGCATATATATCATATTACAAGCCAGATTATCTGCATTTGTAGGTAGTGTCAATCGGTGCAAATCCAGTTAATGCGGCAGATTTACTGACAAAAATCTTAAGATATATATCTTTCCTGCAAAATATTTAAGATGGAAGGAAGGCGGCCACTTTATATACACAAAAAACCTATATCTTTTAATAAGTATGAAAATTGATAAATAACGGATGTCATCATTAAAGCTAGATGATTCATAACTGATCATGTGATCCAAATGCTCAAATAATGCATAATCATCGCATAATATTAAATTAAAGAATAGTCCATTTTAAGTCCGTTTAGAAGTAGATCCACTTTATCCGCCAAGTATACAGATATATATATATATTACGGAAAGGATATGAATTGAATATTTTGGTTAAATCTTTGAATTTAGTGTTTTTGGCAGAAATATTTATAACTTGATACTTACTTTAAAACTTCCATAAACGTTTTTACTATTGTCATTTTTAAGCATTATAGCGATCAACCATGTCGATTTTGTATGATGACACTTCACTTAATCATTATTGATTGAATTGTTGTGTCGGATTTAAAATCGATATATGTTTGATTTTTTTTTACATCAGTCGATTGATGATTCTCAGCTAGCTGTCAGTAACAGCGAGTGCTCTATAGAGAGTTTCTTTACCGTCCGTTTGTTTTTTCCTGTTGTTTTTTTTTTGTCTTAGGTTCTCTCTAGTGGAATTGGACTTAGATCGATTTGATTTTTATTGTGTGTTTATTTTTGTGCTTTGTCTAGGAAAATTGATAGGGGGAAGGTTGGGCCCAAAAACTAGTTTTAAAAAATAACCCCGCCAAATATTATATGTGCCTGTCCTAAGCCAGGAATCTTTGACAAAGCTTTCGTTTGTACTTGTCTTTTTGATATTTTCTGTTCCTTGTTTAAGAAGGGGGTCTATCTCAGGACTGGATTTGAATTATATGCATTTTATTTTGACCATGGGTCAATTGCAGAACCACAAGCAGTGCCAAATGGCCTCGTTGAAGGCTGCTGGCGGTTGTCCATTGTGATTTTTTAAATTGCCGCTTGACTGTGAGCTGTGTCGCGTACACTTATTCCACATCTCATTATTTTCTATATAATATAAAGTAAACGCCAACCACAAAACCTCAAGCGTTTATTAACAAGAGGCTCCCAGGAGCCTGAATCGCTCACCTGACATATGTGCCTGAAGTAAAGGTTATAAGGCAAAATCTATTTAACGTTGAAAGGGTCATAAGATTAATAAGGGGGTCACCTGACAATATGGTGGATCTAAAGTGCTGATCACTTTTGTTCTCAATCAAAATCTAAAAATCTGTCACCCTTTTTGAGTTTTTTGCAAAAAATTGCAGTTTAACCTAATGTTCTATTTTTAGCCACAGTGGCCATGTTTTACAACCAATCAAAAATCCCCACAACAGTTCTATACACCTAATAATAATAAACAATAATACCAAGTTTGGTTCCATTTGGACTTAAAGTGTCAGAGGAGTTAACATTTTCAATGTAATGAGGAAATGCAGTTAAAATGCTCAATTTTGACGTTCCAAGGGCAATAACTCCTCAAAGGAAAGGTCCTCCAACGTTGACCCTGTTACAAATTTTGTAGATCTTGATGCGCTTAATAATATGCAATTTAAATTTCTCAAATATCTTGTATAGTTTTCAAGATATTGAGCTAAACAGGTGCAAAATTTGCAAAAAATCCACAAAAAGGACAATAACTCCTACATGGGTTGTTGGATTTTCTTCAAAATTTCAGAGCTGTTAGATCTTGAGGTGCTGATCACTTTTGTTCCCAATCAAAATTTTGAAATCTGTCACCGTTTAAGAGTTATTTGCAAAAAACTGCCATTTACCTCCATGTTCTATTTTTAGCCACAGCCGCCATGTTTTACGACCAATCAAAAATCCCCACATCAGTTCTATACACCTAATGCTAATAAACAATTATACCAAGTTTGGTTCCATTTTGACTTAAAGTGTCAGAGGAGTTAACGTTTTCAATGTAATGAGGAAATGCTGTTAAAATGCTCAATTTTTCTAAGGGCAATAACTCCTAAAAGGAAAGGTCCTACAACGTTGACCCTGTTACATATTTTGTAGATCTTGATGTGTTTAACAATATGCAATTTAAATTTCTCAAATATCTAGTATAGTTTTCAAGATATTGAGCTAAACAGGTGCAAAATTTGCAAAAAATCCACAAAAAGGGCAATAACTCCTACATGGGTCGTTGGATTTTCTTCAAAATTTCAGGGTAGGTACATCTTGAGGTGCTGATTACTTTAACCCAGCCAGAATTTTGATATCTGTAGCCGTTTTTGAGTTATTTGCAAAAAACTGCATTTTACCCCCATGTTCTATTTTTAGCCATGGCGGCCATGTTTTACGACGAATCAAAAATCCCTACATTAGTTCTAAGCACCAAATGCTAATAAACAACCATACCAAGTTTAGTTGCAATTGGACTTATGGTGTCAGAGGAGTTAACGTTTTAAAAAGTTTACGGACGACGGACGGACGACGGACGGACGACGGACGCCAAGTGATGACAATAGCTCACCTGACCCTTCGGGTCAGGTGAGCTAACAAGGGTTCGCTTTGATGAATATGAAAACAACAATAAGCATTAAGTGCAAAGATGCCTGGACAGTCGATGTGGAACATGTCCATATCTACACGAAGGAGAAGAAAAGAAGATTCCCAATTGAAAACGACTTTTCGCTAACTCCAACATGACGTGCAAAACCGGTTATTTAATTTACTGTATCAAATGCAGCGGTTGTCAAGAAGTGTAAATTGGACAAACGGGGAACCTAACAGAACGAGTAAGGATCCATCGACAGTATATAAGGCAGCCACAGTACAGGAAAACCCCCTCAGCAAACATTTAGATGAATGTGCTTGGGATGTTTTTAAAAATTTTCCCGTTTTATAAACTTAATATTCATTTTCAATTGTAAAACGTTTATTGTATTACGATAAAAATTCAATTGGAACTTAGTTACGTTAGTATGTTGTGTGTTCAGTTCACCTGAAGATTGTTACATCTAAAACATGAAAGTACTAGTGTGAAATATAACGATTTATTCTGAATATGTTGGATTTTTTATTTATAAATACATAATATTATATATAGTTTTTGATTATTTAACGATATAAGATTTTTTTTAAATAAAACAATCTTTTTTTTCCACCCAACTATTTACAAAATGTTTTTGCTTTTTATTGTTTTTATGAAAATTTATCTATTCCTTTTGATTGTATGATCATCGTCATTGTGGCTTTTCTATCAAGTTTCCCATTATGTGTGCGAGGTAATTCTTTGTCGAATATGTAATGTTCCGGCTGAGGTAGGTCGTCTATATAAGATCCTCTACTCCCATACTGAGATGCTACGAACGATTTTAAGTCATTTTCCGTAATAGATCCCTCTGTTGTATAAGCATAAGCTTTTTGAAAAAATCCTTTGTCATGTACTGGGTATATAAAGGCTTCTGTGACACTTGGGTGCATCTTGATTATAGACTCTAGATAGATAGGGGACACCTTGACACCGCCAATATTCATCATATCCGATTTTCGTCCCGTAACGACAACGCACCCGTTGTCTCTCATAACACCAATATCATCTGATTTGTACCAGCCCGTTGCATCACAACACTCTTTAGTTTTCTTCTCATTATTTAGATAGCCAAGAAAACGATCCCTATTTCGTATACAGATCTCACCAAACGCCCTTTTGAAACTACTGTACCGTTTTCGTCAATTATTTTTATCTCCATTCCTTGTACAGGAAAGCCTACGGCATAATCTTCGAAATCTTGGGGTTCAAAAACCTCTAAACTTGACACTAGTCCTATTTCAGTTGATCCGTAAATAACAAGGAATTTCTTTGCAAGACTTCCAGCGGCATTTGCACACGTCGACTCCACCGGTAACCCGCCAGTTACGAGCGATGTCAATGGCCATTGTGAACAAGGTGGTATTTCATTTTTCAATAGTTCAAACATGCATGAAGTTAGCATAACGGCAGTGGTGCATTTTTCAATTTCTATTGCTCTCATTGCAAACTCGTTGATATCGTGTACTGATTTAAAGCTTGTCGTGTCACTTGAAGTTACCAAAGTTGCCTGGGAAACTAAAACAACTGATGGATAACCAACTTGCCAGGTGAAAGGGCGATCGTTGTAGTGAATTGTTCCCTTACAAATGCCAATGCTACAACATAAATTTTGCATACAACGATAGAGACCAAAATGGGTGTACGGGACTGCCTTTGGAATGCCAGTACTACCAGATGTCAGAAAAATTTGCCCAATGTCATCGGGAGAAACCAATGGAAGCTTCTTTATTGAAGAATTACCCATTGTTAAGATGTCACTAACTGTGGTGAATTTGGTTTCGTTTTCAGATTTTTCCATCAAAATAAGGTACCTTAACTCTGATATCGTATCACACGAAACTCTTCCGCTCGTTTCCAAACTGTTTAAATTTAGAAAGATTTTGCAAGTGTCAATGTTGGTATTTCTGTCTCCACGATCAATAATAAGAGCAGAACAATGAGGGATTCCTTGGAGGGTCTCCATTATATCAAAACCGTCTTTCCTTTTGAAGAAGAAATGAATTGGAATAGCACCTGCCATTTGTGTTCCAAGTGTACTTATGATCCATTCTTTGGAATTTTTGTTCGATATGGCAACAGCGTCGTGTTGTTTCACACCCAATTCTTCGAGTCCTTTAGCGAAAGAAATTGATTTCATGTATAAATTTAAATAGGTTATACTTCTCCTGTGTCCTGACTTTGTTAAGAACACTACTGCCTCACGATCTGGACATTCCTTTGAATTATCTTCTATCACCTCTGGGATAGTCCTATAAGCCAGTGGTTTTGAAATTGGGGTGAACGCATAGCTAAGTTTCCGAATATTAGTAGCTTTCCTCTCCATTTTATACCCGAGTTCTCCACCAAATGCTGGGCGGCAACCTAGGTCGTTTGTGCTGCTGTTGCCTTTGCTGTTATGATTAGAGGGACTCTGATGCTTTTGTGCAGTGTGGCTTTAAGTGTTAAAATAAATAATTACTAATATTGAATGTTAAAAACAATCATTGAATTCCAAACGTGAGCTTTTATATTCGAAAAAGACTTACGATGCAATAAAAACAAATATTTATCAGACTGATAACAATAGATAGAAATTATTATTCTTTTAAAATGTCTCTGAGTCTTTCACTTGATACCAATCATAATAGATACAAATCAAAGAAAGTAAAATGATTACTTCAGACTAAGATAAAAACATTCTAAGACTTCACTTCAACTTTAACTTGCTAAGCAAAATAAATATAAATATTAAAATTATTATTACCTTAATAACATTTGATATAAAATAATCAAAACAATTATTTAATTCCAAACGTGAGCTCTGCGCAGAAACCAGCTGAACATCGCCTTTCATACTAGTCCTAGCATTTATGGCAACGCCCAGAATTCGGTTATCAACAACTTGTTGATTTTTTTGCCCACCCAAAAGGCGAGGCCAAAACACAATTCTTGAAGTCAGACTTGAACACACACCTTCGAATCGAGATGTGTTTTGTGTCGTTGATCGAATTGGAGAACCGCCCCGTCGCCCACTTATTTCACTGTCAAAGGTTACATTATTGCATATCATTATAATGTAATTTTTCATACGAAATAATATATTACAATGAAATATTAATGACTCCAGAAATAAACTGTTATAGGTCAGCTTGTTTGAAACCGAGATTAATGAAAGTGTCCTTGGTGAATGGTCTTTTGACTACATTGCCCCAGTAACTCACTGATTTGTAAGTTAAATTATTCTACATTGTTTTTTAACTTGGCCGATAATCTAGTGGTCATGAATCATCAGTGTCAAATAGGCCTTTAAGGTTCAGAGAATGATAAATTTTTTAGGAGCATTTCAACCTTTGGCATCATTATACAGCGACAATTGTTTACTTAGAATTTACCGTTTCTTTGTTCCCATACCACCCCATATTTCATTTGTCGTCATTATTTCGTGTTAATTTCATCGTCCTTTTCATGTTCATCGCATTTGAGTGGCCTTGTTATGGCGCTGCGGTGGCGAGAACACCAATTCACCCACACTCACTTAATATAGTGCTCCACGTGGGCTGGTTTATCGTTCCTATCCACCTCTTCTCTTTTCCTGTTGATCCTCAGTATCATTTCATCTTACACTTTGATAACGTATTTTGTGTTTGTTTTTGTAATTGTTAGTCTTTGAAAAGAACTCTTCTCCGCAGGTGGTAATATATACCTAAGTTCTGTACCCGTCAACTGATGTGTCTACATCTTTTTCTTATACATGTTATAGCCCCTGAGGAAGGACTTGAAGTCCGAAACTTTGGGCATCTTTTATTGTTTAATGAATTATATTTTACCTTTTATTGTGATTTTCTTATTTTGATTTACCTTTTAAATGTGGTTTAAAAGACCCCTTTGTGGACCGCAAAATAGTGAACTATATACTAGGTTCCCCTACCCTCTCCCTTTTTTTAGTGGTTTTTCATAATTTGCTGCTCCTCCCCACCTCATATTTCATTTATCATCATCATAATCATTTCATGTTCATTTTCATTACACCTTTCATGGTCATCGCCTTCAGATAACCTATCTAGTGTTGCAAGGGCACTTACTCAGGCACTCTAACAGTTCCGTATAACAATCAAGGAGGGTGTCAATGTATATTACTGCTAATTTTGATGTATGCTGAATATAATTTCAAGAAGTTTTTTACTGGTAGCATTTGCCTATTTTGAAAGGTCAATGGAAAACCAAAAAAAAACACATATGGCGAAAAAGGTACATGTTCTTATTTTTAATTATGAAAAAAGTGAATACTTATTTAAATGATCAATGAGGCAGACAAGTCACTATGGGGAATTTCCAATGCAAAAGCCGGAAAGGACAAAACAAAAACAGACAACACAAATTTAGTCTATGTACGACTTAAACGACACATAGAAACACAAAATAAAGTGAAGAAGCGTCTAGATATAAAAATTGCCGATCATTTTTTCCCTTCAAGTTTACAAGATTATTTTTGTTATTTTCTCTTTTCGTTTTCTTTCCGTTCAATTGTACCATGAATAAAGCATGAATTTCCCCTAAATAACCTTCCATAAAACCGATTGAAAGTAGATTTAATAACACCAATAAAGAAATTACCTTGCACGCGGAGACCAAATGACAGGGCGTTGTTGATATTTGGCTATATTTGGGTGAACTGAAAAAACGCAAAGAAAATGCCCCGGCAAAACGGATCAAGTGTACACGTACAAAATACTAAAAGTTAATGCAAAAATTATTTATCTAGACGCTGATATGCCTAATTAGGCAGTTGAATGTGTAGTTTAAGTACCACATAGAATGAAAAAAAGACGTAAAATATCAGTCATTTTTCCGAAGTGTAAAGATCGATAAACCTTTATCAACAGCAGTCATGGGATCCAGATCAACCATGTAATAAACATGTTGTTCTTTCTACAACTTTCGTATTTTCGTTACTCCCCTTTTAAATTTTATAAGTCTCAGCAAACGGTTGGTGGAACCCTCTGCTTCCAAAAAGAAAGACACAAACTTTATTTTATTAGAAAGAATAGCATGCAATTGTCAAACATGAAGATCTCCAAGAAGTTCCGAATAGTTGTCCTAAGGAGCTGTCATATTTGATTGTGATTAATAATGCATAAAAAGAGGGTGCCTACGATGCAGAACATTTTAAAAAGGACACGATTCGATAGAAAAATATCTTAGGAAGAGAATAGTAATAGAAAAGTAGGGAAACAGATATTTATTGAAAAAATCTAATCGAAGTGCAGGGTGGTGTGTGAATGGTTTCATTCATTGTGATTTTTCTAGCTGGTGGCTCTTTAACTCTCAACCCAAAAGGCCGGGAGCAGGCCCCTGTGAATAAACCTCAAGGTTAACCTGATTTTAAGATGTGACCTGGCTTCAAACCTACATTTTGTATATAACGATGTTGTTCCAAAAATTAAGAAAAAATATAGTACTTTTCTACACATGATTTGATACTTTGTATAAAGCTTAGGATGAACTTGTTTCTTTTTTCTTATATTTCAATGTTTTTATATTTTAAGGGAAAATCACAAATCAGACAGGTGATGTAAACTTATAATCGTTCGAAGAATAAGCCTGTCTCGCCATATAAATAGATTAAATGTGCACGCACATAACAATTTCGTTATATATTTCTTGCTTTGAATACTTTTATCCGGGTAAAACTGGATAGATCTTATCCCCCTAAGAGTAAAACTGAATCATTGCCATTCATCCCCTTATAAAAAGGTGATATCCCCTCCATGCTAGTTTTTCCCCTTGAATTTATAACTATAAATAGCAGGGTCAAAGACAAAAATGAACGAATTTCGTTTAACAGGAAGTAGACGAGAAACAGACCTGAAATCGAAACTTAAGATATGGGAGGCCATGCTGATGCCGCAAACTAAATATCAAAAGGCTATTATATTATAAGTTGTTAAAAAAAACTGTTGAAAATATTTTACCATTCATCATTAATCATTATTAATGTCAAAAATTAACTAAGACGGTAAACACGAAGCAGACGAGGGACATACCTGAAATTATTCCCACGTGATGGGGCCTATTGATAACAGCCAGCAGCCAGCAACGGGACCAGAAGGTGCTGTCCCCTCCCATTATTAGAAATAAAAGGAAAATATATAAAAATAGAAGGTTAGCGATTTTGTTGTCTTCCAGCATAGTAAAGGGGAAATATTATTAATCATGTTTTTTTTCTCTTTTTGTGAACGCAAATACATTGACTTTGTTCAATTGAATTTTGATTATGAAGAAGAATTAAATCAGGCTGCCATTATCCAGAACAAAATTGAAGTCACGAAAAAAAAATTGAAGAATAGGCCTTCATCTCATTAAAGAGCTCTTAGAAACCTGTTGTTACATGCATGTCAGGCCGCTTTGCCTACTAAGCGTCTTGTGACAGCCCTGTCACGATGAATGTCGGGGTTGTCAGACTATAAAGCGGAAAACTTTACCGCAAACTATGTTGTGCCCTGTGTCGGAAAAAAATGTAACGTTTCACGCAAGTTAAAATCCCTGTTGAAGGTCTTGATAAGAATATATGCGTAGTATTACATGAGACTTAATTTCCTCTCCCTACCCATCACTCTTTTTTTTACAGTTTAGACTTAGATCACCTGCCCGATGCCTCCATTTTATCATCATTTCATGTAAATTGCATCACCCTATTTAATTTCATGTTCTTAGCCCGGATATAAAGATTGAAGTAAACCTATAACTAACAAACAAAGTAACTTGAGGGGAGAAAAAGAATAATGTTATGAAACGGATTTTGGATATCAGTTGCATATTAAATATTTTATTACTCTATTGTTACAAATAGTGTAAAATATTTGATTGTTTTCGTCGGAACTGTTTAAAAAATTGTTCTCTAAATTTCGTTCGATAGATTCACTATTCCAGAGCTTTTGGAATTTACATCGATTTACCGGTCTGAAACAAAAATGGCTTGGGTTATGTTGCTCCTCGGTTTCTGTCTTCACTGCAAATCATGCACTCATATAGACACATATAGGATTTTAATCGCTCGATGAGTGCAGATGTTGGTCTGTCATAGGTTTTTGTTTTGTTTTCCTTTACTGGATTTGGCACCATGAAATGAGCTTGGAACGCGGCTGCTTTAGCGAGCAGGAACTGCTTACTTTTTCGGAGCACCCGAGTTCACTCGTTACGACTTGAGTCCGCGTTGTTGATTGCTTTTCGGTAGTTTATGTAGTTTTGTGTTTTGTTTTGTTCTGTTGTCGATGTTGTTTACTGGTATTGTCTTTGCCCATTTGGACTTTTGATATTCGGATGCCCCATTTGTACCTCTGCTTCTTTCATTACTAGTATAGATAACATAGTCGCACTAAGTTAGACCAAGGTTATAACAATGCCCCGCCTTTCATATTGGGTTCAGCTGACCTTAACAATACTCACTTACACTGACGTTGTAATGTCAAGAAAGGGAACAACCATTTGATTTTTTATCTTGAGCTATGGTGTTTGTATAACCCTGCTTCCAAGAATAGGGGGTATACTGTTTTACCCTTGCCCATCCGTTCGTCCATAACATAATTTCCGTCACAGTTTTCTGAGCAACTATATGAGGTCGAATTCTGATATTTTGTATACAACTTTATCCTTCGCTACCCTACGGTATATACCGTTTTTATGATCATAGATCCGAAGATATTTCACATAATGTGCATACATGCAAAATTTCCGTTACCGTTTTCTAAGCATCTACATGATGCAGTAGTCTGATATTTTGTATACAGTTAAATCCTATAGTTCCATATGTATACAAATTTTATCCTCCTAGGTCATGTACTTCCTTTTTTTCTAGAAAAAACTTTGGTTATAACGCAATGTATATTACGGGAGCGGGATATCACTAGTAAGCATAATCTCTTAGAATGATGGGCGTGACATTTCTTTAAATAATCAAAGTACTGAAAGTACTGATAGCCGGGATAATCTACAAATTTTAAAGATTTTTATATTTAGAAAAATATAACTGTAAAGGAACTATATTGCGAGTGTGTATATTGATATGTAAATTGATAGGTGATTAGGCACTACGACCAACACCTAGCTTTTGATTGGTCAGTTACTGAAAGGTTATCGTACCTATCGCCGTGGATGATTGCTACAGTGATTTTCCCGGCTGAAAACGGCAGGATGTGTTTATGTTAAAATTGTAATATTTACTAGATGGAACCATCCCCAAAGGGCAAATTTCGATTGCGTATTTATGTTTTATTAACAGGAAGTATATGAGTCATGGGCATAAAAATGCTCTACACCATAAATCACTAGAGGTTGAAGCTGCATACATAGTATCAAGTGAATAGTCTGCTTCATGAAGTTGCCCCAAAAAGTGTGATCGATATTTGTATTCGTTTATAAAATTTTATGTATACGTGAAACAGGAAGTATTTACTTATCGGGCAAAAAATCGCTTAACACTTTATATTACTATGGGATAAAGCTACATACCAAATATCAAGATGCTGTGGCATGTGGTTGCTTTGAAAACCGCGACGGAAATTTATGTGACGCCACAGGACGACGGTTAGTGCCATAGTAATCCATACATGTCGCTTATGAAACAAGTTGCATAAAAAATAAAAAATAAAAATGCACGCGTTGGCACGCAAAAACGCCCAAATTTTTCCTAAAAATAAAACAGGCATCTAGATTAAAGCAGTATACATCCCCCATATAAATCAATAGAGAAGTATGTTTTTAACAAAACAAATTTATGAATGAGTATGATCAAAAGCATTAATTTCGTATTTGGCTTGAAAACATTACTAATCTATGTATTTCTTTAACACAATTGCGGTTACATGTATGTTTCGGCTGTGAAATAAAATAAATTAGATATAAGCATATAGCATCAAACTCATTTTTCAAACATACATGACATAAACACATAAATCCCAACACAGTGTTAAATTAACCATTAATATAATAATTTTGTATTCTTGTCTCTTGACAAATTATCTGATCTTTTTTTTGACAACGAAGATATTTTAAGCTATTGAGAAATTTATCAATTTGATATATTTCTGGTATTGCCTGTACGCTGTTTTGTTTTAGATGGATACTTGGTAGTCCGGATTCCTGTTAGCCAAACGGGCTTTCATGAAACTTTGTCAGATGCATTTGATGACCTTCTTTCAAAAGATGTGATAACTGAAGTAATATAGATTTTATACATCATATTTTACATATTCGCAAAAATATCTGCTAAATTTATGATCAGTATTGGCTCTGTTTACACATTTTTTTCAGAATTTTAATTCATGTTGTTAATGAACCGACGTTCTCAAAACTTGCCTCAACATTGTCAGTAAAGTTACTATTCGAATTTTATAACTAAATTGGTACTGAGATTCTTTATAATAAGTTTATTGAACTAACTGCCATAATTTGTTGATCACTTGCCATTCAATCAGAGTTATTGTTCGAGTTGGTAAATATACACTGACCACTTACATTATTTTACAATACAATAAAAAACAATCAAATAAAGCAAACTCATCATTATTATTTTATCTACCCATGGACTCCATGAACTACCAAAACAAAATTCACACAATGTCTGTTGTTTATTTTTAATGAAAACCGCAAAATGTTATACATTATAATGTATTTTAATAATTTATATACAGTTACAGTATACTAATCTGGACAAACTTTTTAATCTGTTTCAGGGAGAATATTCATCAATTAATCTCCAGATGTATCTTAGAGGTATAGATGAACTGAGGGAACCATTTACTGTTCCTGGAAATAAGCTAGGACTAGAACTTATTGATCTGTACACATTTGATGTCAACCTTTATAAAACTCACAATAAAGAGAAAGGTGATTTACATCAAAATAATTCCCATAATAGGAAACTATTACTATATTTCTTTTTATAAAATTTAATTATATATCATTATGATATCGATATAATAATTTGTTGTTACCTTTTTTAAATACAGTCAAACATGTTTTAAGAGGTCACCCTTGGGACATGAAAAAAGTGGCCACTTAAAAAAGGTGACTGCTTAATTCAGGTACATTTTTATTGATTTCATCATAGAAAGGGACAAAAATAGTTGGCTGTATTAGACAGGTGATTGCTTCATAGAGGTGGCTGCTTAGTTAGGTTTGACTGTATTGTTTTTGTTAGACTACATGTACCAAGTTGGTGAATAATGCGAGACGGGTTGCAATCTGACATTTTAATATAAAGATTTTCGTAAATAGCTTATTTGAATGTTTTATATTAAGGTAAAAAAGTGATTCTCGAATGTGGAATTTTTGCATATTAAAAGTACTCATTAGAAGTAAGTCATGCTTAACTTCATCTTCCAGTAACAGGCAATTTTTGCCATAAGCAAGCGATTAAAATTACAGAAAGCAAAACGGATAGCACCTTAACCACTATTTGTTTGGTACAAGGACACAAAAGCTTCAATATGATTTGCTTCTTAATTGATATGTTTTTTTCAGGCGATTTCATAAGTTCCTCCATATCCTGGTTGTATAACACGTTGACCTACAATTTGTCGAAAACTAGGACACAAAATGAAATCGAGGACATCGCGCAGACATTTTTTAACCAAATTAATAATAGGATATTGAAGTCTAACTATCTGTCATATGCACTAGAAATGGCAGACCTTGTGATTCAAAAGAAATAAAGATAAAAGTACTTTCTCGTATTTCTTTTTCTTTTATATAACAAGTGTTGAATATCAAGCACATTGGGTAGTAAAAAACTATGGACACAATGCAGTCTACCTTGGGTGTTATCTAAGGTTTTCTTGTATATATGAAGCCCGCATCAGGTTGTCGCCTTACCTTTTTGTGTTTGCTTTGAGAACCCCTGAGACTTTTGGCTCTGATATTAGCAACGCAACTTGTGGATAGTTTGTCCTGATAAGTTTCGTTTAAACGAAACGCACGCCAGACACATTTTATTCAAAGCAATTTTGTATTGATTTATTGAAAATGATTTGCAGGTTTTCCAGCATTCACCCAATTATGTTACTAGTGTTTTGAATTACGTTTAAGCTTGACTAAAGGTTAAAAATCGCCTAGCGTTGATGATCATGTTCAGTGAAGTCATTTAAGAAGCAAAGAGGCACCAATGGGGCATTCGAGTGTCAAAGTCCGAAAGGGCAACGACAAAACCGACAAAAAAGAATAAGAACAGCACGAGGAAACACAAAACACAAAATCAAGCGAAAAGAAATCAACAACGCGAACTCAAGTCGTAACAAGTTCTCCGAAGGAGTAAGCAGTTCCTGCCTGCCATACACCCGTAAATCTAAACTTATAAATAAGGCCCCACAATTATATTATCGCGGGGAAGATGTTGGGTTTTTTCTAATATTAAAAATTAATGAAATTTTCATTAAACTTTAATTTTAAGTAAAAAAAATATTAACCTTTATAGGAAAATAAATCTCTTAACATTGCCCTGCATAATTTTTATTGCAAAATAAATAAAACATATTTTTCTTGTAAGGCTCGAACATACATGTTTTTTTTTTGTTCAAAATGTTCTCTGTCTGACTTAGTACGCGCATATTTTACATGTGCATAAGACGCAATTTTACCAATCTTGTCGACATGCACTAAGCTGTATTTTTTAAATTATCGGTTTTACAGGGTGGGAATGGAAATTGTATGGTTTCCAGAAGCGCCGATCTCGTGCCAAGAAAAAGGTAGTTCAAAGTTCAAATCTCACTGTTTCGTTTGTACAAATACTCCTAGTTTAGTTGAATACACAAAAAAAAAAAAAAAACGTTACACGATTGTTAATGCATTTTATTGATATTTTGGCTTTAAAGCAGGAATTATTTTCTTAAAATGGTACATGGAACATGTCAAAAAGACACGCCCTTCTCTTTTTCGTCAGTTTTAAAGTAAACATACATTGGTACCTCTGCTTCACACATTGATTGTTGATTTGAATTTCTGTAGCCTTTTAACATTGAACATTAAAAATGCATCTATATTAATTATCTAGTGATAATTCCTGATTTTGTCTCAAAATCTTGAAATCGAAAGTGAACAGGTATGTAGCGTCAAGGCAACAAACACTATGAATATGTAGCGCCGATTTATTTTGGGTTACAAAGAAGCAGAGGTACCAGTGGGTCATCCGAATGTCAAAAGTCCGAAAAGGAAGAGACTAAACCAGTAAACACCAACAAACACGGGACAAAATCAGACAACATGTAAAACATGGGAACACAAAATAACTGAATATCAATCAACAACGCAAACTCCAGTCGAAACAAGAGTGAACTCAGGTGCTCCGGAAGAGTAAGCAAAATACATAAAATAACATCTTTAATTTCTAGTCACATGTCTAAGAATATTCCTAAAATTCCTTCAATGTACTAGTAACCAAGCGTACCATAACTTTAGATTCTTGCCTTTGTCGCATTAAGTTGTACAGCTATTTTCCCGATTATTAAAGTCCTCGTGTACATATATTTTTAAAGCCTTGTGGACATACCTTTTCAGCGTCTAACCATCTGCCACATAAAAGTTATTTAGAAAAAAAAATATTTAAGAAATGATATCTATTGACCAAGTTCTAGACACAGAGGTCCATATAACTTATAATTGTGACCTACACATTTTTCCTAAAGTGTTGACAGGCACACAAGGGTTATCAACAATTGAAAATACAGAAGACACACAGTGTGACCAGTCCACCAGATGGTTTAAAAGCCGTTCTATACTAAACCAAGATTTCTCTTTAATTCCGCTTTAAGTGCAACGTGTATGCCACAGATCTAGAAGATTTGAGAAAATGTGAATCTTCAGGGGTATCTTTCGTCCCGACATATTCCGTTTCTGCCCTTCTCTGTGTATTAGGTGAGAGTTCACCTCGGGACTAAGTTAAACTCTGTCAACTAAACCAACTGTCACGGGCTTTTGGAAAACAAAGCAAAAGTAAAGGCATTCAATTTTATAACTAACGGGCGTTTCGTGTATCAAAGACGCATTAGAGATACGCTTAACCAAAATTAGTCAGTGCATGTACAAATGTATTTGTGTTACGTTCTCAAATATACAAAGTCAAAAAACGGTAAAACCCGAAAATCTGGATATTGTTTTTCAAATTACCATACCAGCGCATGTAGGTCTACATTTGAACTTTGATCTGGAATTTGAGAAAAAGACAAAAGGTGAGCAGCGATCATTGTTCGAATTCAATAACATCTGTTTTCCGTTTCTGAAGTCCGCTTATCCGCTTGTTTATACAAGCTGTGTGACGTGGGCCTTTACCATACCTATACCATATGTAATTGCCTTCTATAGCAAAATCCTAAGTTTTTGACGTGAGCAGACTTCTTCTTTTTTGCAGATGGATTTACAATCAGTTCTGATATAAATAAATTTTATAAGAAATACTGCAATTTGACTGGAAGAATTTTTTTTTTCATTTCCGAATCAAAAAAAAAATCACGAGGACACCATTTTTTTGTTCTTTTATTAACAAAATTTTCATGTTATGAATCGTTTTGAAAATGAAAAAAAAAATGATATGAAACAAATTTGTTTTGCACATTTAGTATAATCCACTACGCTACGTGGATTATACAATGTGCAAAACAAATCATACCCCAATGAAAAAATGACAGTCATTCCTTAAACCCCATAAGATAGTGCAGACGAAATGTTGCGACACAAGAAGGGAAAGTACAGGTAATCACGTTTGTCATAGAGTTTTCAGTCTTGAAAGTCATCCATGAGTTTCTATTTTGAGATGAAGACATAACAAATATAAATATGAACATAAAGCAGATTTCCTAGACTCAGTATTGTCTTTTATATCATGTTCCTTGGTACATGTGAATATAAGATGAAGAAAATCACCAAACCGAGGATTGTTAAGTTAAAGGACGTCATCACTTATACTTTCAATATGTCAGCTAATTCAGTGGTACATATGATCATCCGATGAATTACTTATAATTTCAACAGGCCAGTTCAGTGGTTCATATCATTTATAATTTCAGCAAAAGAAAACTAACATATCGCAGATCATGGAAGTAGATTTTTCCGGTTTATGAGTTAAAAATTAAAATACACACAGAGTTTTATTAACTAAACATTGTATTTAGTCAATTTAATGGTTGATTTAAAAAAATATCATCAATACAAATTGTCAATTTATGAACTGGGACAATCTTTAGTCTTTTTTTGCATGAAAATGAACAACTAAAACATCTAAACCGTAAATTTCACGCTTTTTTCAAAATATATTAGCGCTTCCATGAAAACATAAGTCCTGTTTCGTTTTAAAAGAAATGAAAAACATATCAAAAATTTTATTCATACGTGTGTGTGAAATAAATTGTATACTTGCCTATGATTCCGTACGCTATGATGTTCATCATGACGAAGTGTTTTCCGAGGCTGCTACCGTCACAAACTTACAACAAGAACAAGGAGTCTCGGTAGTTCACTGTGCTTCATTGTGTTCACGTCTTAACGAATGTTGTTCGACATCTTATAAAATGGATGGAGGAGTATGCCAGCTTAACTCCCACTGCTGTCCACCGACCGTAACTTCAAATGGTGGCAAAGTTCTCGTAAGAGATCCAACTATAGGTAAAAATCAAAACACTTTATTGCCGATTAACAAAAACTCGAAATTCCTGTACCAAGTCAGGACCATTGCGATGTTCAATCTTTCCGGTATGTCTTCCTTGTTTTGTCTTGTCCCATGGACAGTTGATATTGATTCTCCAAGTTCGGTAATTTGTTATAACCTTTTTTTTAATAATGAATATATGTTTTGTCCATTCTGTCGTTTGACGTTCGAATGTCCTATTGGCATCTCTTTACCTTTTCTATTGTGGTCGATCCTTTACATACGTAAACCATCAGAAATGTTCTCTCTCGTCGACATTAAATGAAACTATCAAAAATTTCCATAGTTGATACTTATGTCTTTAATATCATTTCTTTCATGGAAATACTTTTAACATGCATTATTTCAGTGGTCGTTGCTTTATATTAAAACAGTATAATAATTTCAAAAAGTATAAATCCAGAAAATTAGAAACATTCCAAAACGTTATGTCTAATTAGTCAATCGACATTGATACATATTCCTCGATGTAGGGAAAATATGTTAAAGGCGATCAAGTTGACTTTTAGCCACATAAAATCGTTATTAACGTTAATTGTTGATTAAATCAAAATCAAAGTTAAGTTTTTTTAAATGTTTAAGTGTTTAGTAATATGTCACAGTGATAGGTAATTCTTAATATTTTTGTGTTTCCATGTTTTGCGTGATGTCCGTTTTTGTCCCGTTCTTGTTGGTGTTTGCTGGTTTTGTCTCTGCCTTTTTTGACTTTTGACATTTGGTACCTCTGCTTCTTTGGAAACGAAGGTTAACGATTGTTACAGACTACATTGGCAAAAATGGTTTATAAATAATTATTTTTTTTTTTAATCAGCACGGTGTATATTCAAAACGCAACTATTCAGATCAATGACGTTACAATGCTACTATTCAAATTTAGAACGCCTAATCAGATCCAGTTGTAGAAGAATGGGAGGCCCTTCCTTAGAAAAGTGAACATTTCTTTTTTCATAGGGTGTCTTAAATGAATTGGTTACTTCTACGGAACATCTACATAGTAAAGGTATACAATTGTTCTTGCTGCGACAAATACACTTTTTTCAAGAGGTTCAAAAACAAATCACTGTTTTTGTTTATTGCATACAACAGAGCGATCACACTATTCGATATAGTATTTATCATAAATTTCTCTGTGATCACTTAAATAAAACCAGAAAAGATATTTTTATTCACGAAAAACGTTTAGATTTGTACAAAATATCAAACAAAGAGTTAGTTAGTTAGTTAGTTAGTTATTGCTTTACTCCCAACCAGCACGATTTCGGCTATATCCGGGAGATGAAAATAAAAGTGGTGATACAATGAACATGAAATGATGATGAAGTGGAGGAAATGGGGACACAAGGCCAATCGGGTAGGAGACTTTTGACTGCCACTGGAAAAAGAAGTGATGGGTAGGGACGGTAAATTAAGCTTCCTGCATTGGGATCCTACGGGTCTTACTCTTACCGAGACTTGCAGCAGGGTTCTTTAACGTGCGAGAAACGTGACATTTTTCCCAACATGGTGCACCACTATGGTTTGCGGTCAGGTTTTCCGCATTATCGCCTGACGACCCCGCATCTCTCGATGTCAGGGCTGCCCCATTCAACCAACTGGGGCACACATCTCAGTCGCTTTGTGGGCCAAGCGGCCTGACCCGGTGTCAGGTTTCTGAGCGCCCTTTAGTGGACTTTTACCGACAAGCTTAGCGCTGCTACGGGCCTATTCGCCACCCGGAACCCGCACGGGTCTTATCAAACAAAGAAGAATTTATTTGGTCACCAATTTGAACATGTATAGTGATTTGTTCACAGGTTTGTCGAAACTGAAATGTTTATCAATTGTTCCTTGAAGAAATTCTAGACACCTCAACTATTCATGCGTTCCTTAAAAGTAAAAGATTTATGTTTACACTAATAACCTTTAAATGTAGAATGGTTCATTTTTCGACGACGGGGTGGCCTTTTCTTCTATAATTGGATATGAATAGAAGCGTTCTGGATAGCGTTGTAACGTCATTGATTTGAAAAGTTACGTTTTAAATATATACCTATATATTGCAGTTATCAAAAAAATGTATAATGGAGGGCATATGCTTAATGTTGTTTGATGTTTGGTAATTTAAGCGCAAGAAAAATTTAAAATTTTGAAGTTCTTTTGTCATTTTTGGTAAATATTTAGTATGATCGAACCTTTAAATTAACGCCACAAAAACTTTTACTTTGATTTTTTAAGCAATTGGTTGTTTGTTCTTCCTTTAATGCACTTTCTTGATCCGCTCGCTCTCTTGAAAAAGATATCTATCTTTTGATAATTTCTTTATCAAATTAATGTTGGAAAAATGTTATATGCATATGTTCTCATAATATGCCGCACTTTAAGATATAAAGTTTATAATTATGTCACTTGTTTTTGTATTTTCAAATTATTTAAAGACAGAAATATACAGACAAAAAACGTCCAAAACCTCTTGAAAATAAATCTTTTGTGCGGGCTTAAAAGGTAAAAAGTCTTTGGCAGGTTTAATTCTACTAATTTTAGAACGTATTCCTGATGGAAAAAAAAATTAAACATAACAGCCCTCATGCATCTTTAGATGTAAGTATGAGTGTTATCAATAGACATTAATTAACATAATGAGTATTGAAATACGAAAAAATATTCGGACTTAAATTTTACAATGTGGATCAACTCCATGTTGAAATTTTCTCTCTGCTTCATCCAGGTCCTGCTAATCGAAGAGACTGCTCCGATTTAATGCCAGGGACCTGCAGTGGAGTTTACCCTATCGTATTGTCTGATAAAAGAGGAATTTTTGTAAGATGTGAAATGGAAACAGATGACGAACAATGGACAGTACGTAGAAACTTTCTTTAGGTATCGCTATTCATAGCACAACAAGCTTGGATCACTAAAATCAAAACATGTTTTAATTGGAAATGTCCGCAGCATTGTAATGTCACTGATTTCGTTATTCAGGTCATAAGTATTTGTTATTTCGCTTTGGTAGTTTTTTTAATAAATGCACAGGTTCTCAAAACACAGTCTTAAAAAAACTTGGTGATAATTCTTTCATGATAAAATACAATTTTAGTCTTTTTTTGGCTTAAACGTTAGGCTATAGTTCTAGAAAGGCTCTTCATTGACCGAACGGTCATTTCAAATAAATAGATACAAGTAGTAAATTTTTATTTCAATTCTTCTCGTTTCTTCAAAACGTCAAACTATACTTACCAATACATGTTTTAGGGAAAACAAATTGGGATGCTTGTTGCTCGACAAAAAAGGAAATACATTCCGAATGGTACAAGTATACAAAACATTTTGTGTGTGTGCGTTTTAGGTTATACAGAGGAGGTTTAATGGCAGCGTCTCCTTTTACAGAGATTGGGACGCGTATAAATGGGGATTTGGAGATATCAATGGAGAATTTTGGCTTGGTAATTTTATTGATTTGATTAACGAATGTAAAAGTCGTGGAAAACTACACAGTAGGTTATAAATATTCTGGAAAATTTGTCAATTCCTAACTACATGTATAAGATGTTAAATACGCGTACTGCCTATTTTCTATGTGACTGTGTTTTTTTTTCTCTATCTTTTGTTTTTAATTTTATTGTGGAAATACTGTGAATATCCAATCTTTAACCGATCTGAACCATTACAACACATATTCAAAACATTAAAAACCACAAGATGATTATAACATTGAAACTTAAATCGAAATTTAGTGTCGACGTTCACGTTGCTTTAGCGTAAAGGATTACCAACTCAAAATAGACAGGCTTAAATATGCAAATCTTTAAACAGTTTGAACCATTGTCTAAAATATGCGTTGATTTTATATTACAGGAAACGACAATATCCATGGTATTTTATCTGGAAATACCAAGGCGTATAAACTCAGATTTGATCTTGTTGATTTCAACGACGACACGGCGTATGCTGAATACTCGGAGTTTTATGTTGATAGCGAGGCCACTGACTATACAATCACGATAAATGGTTATTCTGGAACTGCAGGTAAATATAGCAATTCATATTCGTGTTAGTTATTCCCCTGAGGGCGGATGCCCGATGGGGAATAACTGATTTATACCACGGGACTGTAGAGGGTGCTAAATGAAAGTTTATGATAATTAATGAGGGAGGTCTTTCAGGAATTTAGCCTTATCTACTGATAAAACATGATTAATGCAGGGTATCTCGTTACATTTTATGACAAAGTGGTATAATATTTATAAACATGTCAATGATTTCATTGCATTAATTGCTCAATAATTATGTACAAATGTATATACTAGTATGTCAATGATATGGCGTCAATAATTATGTCCATGCTCTTGACAAAAAATGCTATAAAAGAATAAGAATATTAGCAAGTCAAAAGATTTTACCTTCAAAATCAAGTTGTTGGTGTATATTATTTTTTGTTTTCATTTTTGTGTTATGTGTTTCTGAAACCACTATCTGTATTTCAATTCTTTACATGCTATTTTTGCAGGAGATTCTATGAAAGATTCATATTGGGATAGCCTTACTGGTATGAAGTTCAGCACGTCTGACAGAGATAACGATTTGAGTCCAGAACACTCTGGAAGTATATTGAAGCAAGCTGGCTTTTGGTTTAGAGTAGGTTCACGTTGCAATGTAAACGGTATTTATATACAGGAGGCCATATTACATTCTATGCATTGGCAAACATGGCACGGTAATGACGGTTTGAAAGAAACGAGAATGATGATAAAACCAATACTATAAAGAATCAATAACAAAGAATGAAGGCTACCAAATTGTTACAATATGCTTAATCCTGCTTAATCCTTAAATTCAAACTTTGTAAGCTCATTCATATATAGGCAGTCATTATATTTATCTATAAAAATATGTCATTTTTTTAATATTTATTCTTTGATTATAACATTTAATTTTGACTTCAATTGATTTGGAAACTATGTTGATTTTAATGAGATAATCATATGTCAAATATAAACATTCACTTTTATGTCATCTTTAAAGTAGTTGATATTATTGTAGAACAGTAGTGTATAACCGAGCATATTGTAATGCCTGTCCATGTAATTTATTTACCTACGTACATGTATACAATTTCTATTAATAATAATATTAAAATTGTTTGACAAAAACCAATCCTATCATACTCATTTTATAACCTTTCTGTATTTTTTGAAGAGAGATAGATTTAATGGAATGTGAGGTAAAGGAAAAAAAATGAAAGTTTACTTTATTTCTATGCAAAATTAATCAATAGCTAGCCAATTTTCTTTCATTTTATTTAAAAACAACAACAACAAGGAAAACATTTCACCAAATAAAAGATAAATTGATCCTGTTAATATGTTGAAATACAAATTATTTTTTTTCTATATGCTTTATATATATAAAAAAAAAACAAACAATTAACAGTCACCGAGAAAATCTTTTTACAAACATTCCATGCAACTTATTCTTAAAGAATATTAAAATTATTTGCGTAAATTTTATCTTGTAAAATTTTAATGCAAAACTACTAATAACTACTAACGGTTCTGTCGATTGGACCACTTTAGATATCAAAGCATCAGATCTAAACTATATAAAAATTATTTTAAATATTATGTAACAATTATATTGTCTGTGAATGTTACTTTTTCATTTGTTGCTTTTTTGCTTTTTGAAATAAAATAATTGTGTTCTGGTGTTTTTCCTTTATGATAAATAATTATTTTTATTATGCCATTGAATCAGGTTTAGTTTTTGTTTTATTAGATGTTTGCGTCCTGTCCTGAAAGAGTAGATTTATTCCTCTGTATCTCTGCTCTTTATTGTGTTCTAATGCTATCAAAGCCTATTTTACTAATGAAATTGTGGTTTTGGACCGTTAATGTTGGTTTTTCATAGCATTTCTTTTCAATAATTGTACTATATCGATTGTTCTTATTTCCCAATGAAAGCACTGACTCTTGCTTGAAAACTTTTAAATTTACGTCTCTTGTCGCCGCAGGAAAACATTCCCGCCACGAGAAGACCCGCGCCCGGGTTTCCGCGGGGAAAACATCCACACCTCTATAAGACCCACTGGCAGAGTTTAACATATCTCCCTTGGAAATTTGTACCTGAAGTGAGTCAAATATAAAGCAATAAGTACATATATAAACTTTTAAAAAATGTTGGAACAAATATGACTTGAGACAAATTAGATGTGGGACAAATTGACCAAAAGCGGGACAAATTGAACTTGGGACAAATTGACCAGATACCTGTAAATATTAATACGCCGATTTAATTAACCAAATTTTTTAAAACTTTCATGGAACAAATATTATTTACTAAATTTTCGCGCCGAATGTATCAATGCATTCATTTATAAGAATTAAATGTAATATTTTTTTTTTTGGTTTAGCCATAAACTAATTTTTTAGTGGTGCAAATTTAATTCGCGGATTATTCAATGTGCGCCGTGAAAATTTAGTTTATGGTTCAATAAACCAAAAAAATATTACAGTTCTGGACAATTAAAGACACCAAAAAACCCTGAAGATCGATATGATAACTCTTTGTTGTTGTTTTTTCATTGGACGTGAAAATGAACAGGAATAATAAAGGTAACAACAAAACTACAGAACTAGGATGATCAATCTCATAAGACAAAACAAGGCAAATACATACAAGAAAAAATGATCGCAGTGGCCATGACTCGGTACACACATTTAAAAAATACTGGGTTGAACTAGGTATAATTGCGCCAAACCTCCCTGTTCTATTGCCATCTTTGGATTGATGAAGTAGAGGAAATGGAGACACACGGCCATGCAATCGGAAATGAATTTTGACTGACACTGAAAAAGGAAGACTAGATAAGATCGGGCCTCCTTATAGTATACACTTAGTGAAGTTGTTTGACGTGCAAGCTACGTGACATACATAAATCGACCAAGCATGTGCAGCAACTAACAACTTGAACTCGTGTCATTACGTGCTCTTGAAGGGTATTGAGCATTTAATACTTCATGCAACTATCCGTCTCGTAGAAATCTGGACAAATTACATAGTAGAATTCTAACAATTGAAGCAAGATAAAAGAGCAAGTACAAGACTCATATTATAGAAGTAAAAGTTTGCATCGTGTTGTAAAAAAATATTGTTATTAATGATACGTTGTTGTGTTTATAATTTATGAAGGTCAAAGAAATATGAATCTGTTTTTCTCACATTTGTTTCAGAAACAATTTATTCAGAATTACATGTACTAGGTACGATTAATACTTTTGGTGTTAAGTGCCGATAACATCAAGTAAAATGTACATGGTTCGTCAAAGCCCCATGAACTTTAAGTTAATATAATTTATTATTTTAAGTTATCAGATGAATTTTACTTTGAAAATAGCTCGTCTTAAAAGTATGAAAAAAAATATAGTAATAAATTGGCATACCATTAACATGTTTATTTTGCTGATGCGATTAATTATTTTTTACGGCTACGTGATACATTTTTTCAAAAACATAGTTCATTTGTATATTTTAGTTTTTTGACAACTGAAGTATTAAATTAGTCAAAATGTGAAATGTGAAGAATAAAGGAATTCAAAAGGGAGTTCGAATTCAGACCAGACCAGGTTAATTTATAATCTTGGCCATCAAATGCATTTGATGTACGTCCCATGAACGCTTATGGTCTCGTCTCCAGAGCTTAAAACAGGAGGACCCCAAAAATGTGCGCTCTGAGTCGCATCAACGTCTCAGTGAGTGAGTGAGTTGGTGTTTTACGACCGTGCAACGCTAAATAGGTTATTTACAGGCGATGAATATGAAAAGGGTGATGAAATGAACATGAAATGATGATGATAAATGAAATATGGGGGATGGGGTAAGAAACAAAGGAACGGTAAAGGATGGGTTGCGATAAGACCCGTTTTCAGCCCACCGCAAAAGTCAAACATAAAATTAAGTAAATTCTTTCATAAAATGTCTTGTTTGAAAGGGTAATATTTCTCTTTTTTGAAAATAAACGTCTGTAGTTTAAAAGCTTTTTTATTTTCTAGTAAATAGTGCTTGAAATGAACCACCACAAATGATTTTAACATTGAGCCTATGGGAAAGTGGCGCAAATGAGTGTTATATATCCTTCCCGAAAGTATAGCCTTGCACGCGGAACCAGCTCCATATTTTATTCAAAAACTTGTTTTACTAAAACACATCTTTTGTGAAAGTTTCAAGCTGGTTCCGCGTGCAAGACACACTGAAAATTTAAAAAGACTGTAATTTTTGAACTTGTTGTCAGTAGTTAAAAATTGTGCGAAATCTCTCCATTTTCCTCGTTTTTCTTGAGATAAGCGTTCATTTCAAATTCAAAATTGTTCTTAAAAGTGATGTATATGTATGATGAACCTTTTTATAGAATTGTTAACACTGGCGTCAACTATATAAGCACAAAATTTCACTTTATTGAAGCCCTACCTTGAAATTTCTCTTAAATCAAGATGAAATTTTCATTCAAAATGGGTCAATTTTGAACACGATTTTCCAAGCCGTGTTGATGCAAAATGATTTGAAAGTAGTCTTTCACAATAGTACAATCATTTTGCTACAAAATAAGGTAAAAAGTAATATGCTATGAAATACTTTTTATTTTTCGCCTACAGATGGGCCAAAATAGGGCCTTATCGCAACCCTTCCTTTTGAAGAACCACAGGAAAAGGGGAGATGTGGGTAGAAGCGAAAATTTTAAACTATGTGGTGCACTACTTGGCGGTCCACAAAGGGTATTTTCACGTTGGCCCACTATGGTCAGCGGTAAAGGTTTCCGTATTACATGTATAGACCTGACTGCCCCCGCGCCACCCTATTCAGCTACCAAGGGTACACACTTGGTCGCTCTGCGGGCTGAGCACCGACCCGACGTCAGAATCCCAAGACCCTTAGTCGCCTCTTACGACAAGCTAGGCTCTGCTGTTGGCCTTATCGCCACCCGAGCCCTGCACGGGATTCAACGTTTCAGTGCCAATCAATAAAAGTCTCCCGTAAACAGAAAAAAAATCTATCATAATTCTTCGAAACGTTACATGGACATATCTTAAATATTCAAATGAATAGTTGAAAAAGGAAAGATTTTAGAATTACGTTGTATTGTAATTACAATATTAATGTGCACGTCACATGAAAAAAAAGCCTTGTAACAGTTTAATCTGTACTGGAATATGATATTGTTTTTCATCTGTATTAAGTCTTTTCTGTTTATGTCTCTCCATTAAGTAAAATATTACATAGTACATGTATGAGAGGCGAACGGTATATGTGTTTTATAATCTAATGATCGTTCTGATTTGTGAAAAAACTGACCGTTTTTATATTTTGGGTTATTTTTCAACGAGAGTCTGTATGATACCATTCGTATCACGTTGCCGAAGAAAGCATTTCAGTTTTTGTATTAGTCTTGCCTTTTATTTCTTGGTCTTTTCAATATTTATATGGCTCTTTGTTACTCTTTTCCTCTTTTCTTCCGTAGCACCAGAGTTCGGTCTCGTGACGACTTCAGTTACCTTTGCTGACTTCTATTCAGGTGTTTTTGTATAACGTGCGTGTTTTGTTTAGTCTGTTTCTTCGTGCTGTATTCGGTCCTGTTTACTTGTTTTGTCTTTGCTTTTTCGGACTTTTGGATGGCCTCTGCTTCTCTTATTCTTTAAAAATCTAACTTTGCTTTATCTTTATCATGAATCTTGTTTTTCTAGTTTACTTAGTGGTGATTGAAAGACACTTCTTCAATTAGTATTGTTTCTCTTTGGAACGGGGGGGGGGGTCTTTCTCTTCATTATTACCACTCCATGTTCATTTATATCACCCCTTTCATATTATCACCCTTATATATACATAAAGCGGAAAATGTTACATACTTAATTTTATCTTTTTTCTGGAATGACGTTAAAAGGTTGATACTTTATTAGGCTGGAAAACGTGTTAGTAACATTACTATTACAGATACATTAATTTATTATTTGTTTAAATTATAATTATAACTCTTAATTGAAATTTGGATAAGTTCTAGAATTACTATATTTTCTAGTTTTACAGGATGTCAAAAAATAATAAAAAATCAGTTAAAAACCAGTTAAAATTAATATCAAACAACACACTGAAAATTAATGGTAGGTCGGACGATTCTTATCCTAACATAATTTGAAGATTTTAATGAGATGAAAAAAAAATTTGCAATGTTTATAACAAAAACTGCAAGAATAGCAAGACTAAATGGGGAGTTTTTTTTAGAGCTTTCGATGTTTTTTTATCTATTATACTTTTCAAGCAAAAAGCCAATAACTTTGGTTTGACCCCCACTCGAAAATAGAGTCATGTAATAGTTCGCCATTTACTACATGTAATTGTGGCAGGATAACAAAGGCAAAATTTTGAGAGAAATTTCATATAATAGTAGCCCCTAAGGTATTTGTTGACTAATTTAGATATGAAAAATTTAAACATATTTTCAAAATATTATATTAAATTACGTTTTAAAAGAAATGTTACATCAATCGGAGGTCAATACTTAGGACGTTTAATGTGTTTATTAATACAATCTTTATTAAATCGAACTAAGGCTTTTAAAGGGTAAAAATCGTGATTTTTTTCTTAAGATTTTAAAATCGTGTTTCGTGGAGGCGATCTTATAACTTCAAAACGTTGTAATACTTTTAGTCGCTTGATCGACCAAATTATTATTAAGGCCTATAAAAGTAAAAACGTATACCCTTGTGCCTTATAGTATTTAATAAAGTTAATTGGTTAAAATTGTCAGTTCATTTGGATGGCAATCAGGACTAACCATAGAAGGTAAATTTATTTTAAATGGTAAATCGTAATTTTGAATGTCCGTTGCAAACACTCTGAAAGAAAAACAACGTGTTAATAAAATGTAATAATTAGAATGGATTTGAATTATATGCATTTTATTTAGACCATGGGCCAATTGCAGAACGGCGAACAGCCTACTATCCTCGTTGAAGGCTGCTGTCGGTTTTTCATTGTTTTTTTTTCTAAATTATCGCTTGTTATGTGCGCTCTGTCGCAAACACTTATTCCACATCTCATTTTTTTTTACTTTGGTGTACTTTCTGAATATTAATATATTTTTGTCGGGATAGTTTTTTTATATAGATTTACGAAATCCACTTAATTTCGGTAACTTTAAATTGTAAATAGTTTTTTTTTTTATCCTCCACAATGTTCCTATTTTTTTATTCATATGGATCTTGTCTTTCTGGCACATATTCCATATTCTTTCGTTTTTAATATTCACATTTTAAAAGAAAAATTATATCAAGTATAATAAATTCCATAATTTTTGTCTCGATATAGTTTTGTTTTTGTTTTGCATGTTTTGTTTAAATTTTTGGGGTTGTGTTTTTCTTTGCTTATTTGACTTCAAGGTAGTAGGGAAGTCTATAAATTTGACTTAGGATTTTTATTGTAGATAGACATTATTATAAGGATTAAAAATTTACAATTAAAACAATAGATTACGGTGCTTAGTTTTTTTTTTTAGATATTTGGGTTTCAAACTTAAAGAATTTTGTATAGATTATATAGAAAAAAATCCTCAAAATATTTATATTTTTTAAACCTTACATAAAATTTTGTACAAATTAGTGTAAAATTACAATTATGATTAGATAAACTTTTGATTTATGTAATAAAAACATGGGATCACGGTACTTTTTCTTCAGAAATCTAAGGAAAATATTTTTTTTATAAGAAATAGTTACAGGTTTCCCACCAATTATATATCTCCCCTGAAATAAGGTCTCTCGATTCCCGCCCAGAACCTCCATGCGATAAAAATGGTTTCTGTCTCAAGTTCAACTGTCACTGGATCAGCTAACTCTGACTCTGCACGCTGGCCGGCGGTGTTTTGTCATGAACTGTACGACTCATGTTACTCAGTCTAAGGGGGTGTCACAGCCCCCGCCCCCGGAATACCGAATACCGTTAAAAAGGACAGAATACCGTTAAAAGCTGGGATACCGAATACTCTAAAGATCACGGCGTACGCGTACCAAAAGCCTAAAAATTCGGAACATCGCATACCGCGTACCACACATTGGCGTTCCGAATACCCTTTAAAAAGCACGGAATACCGCGTACCAAAAGGGCTGTGACACCCTCGTCTAACGTTTACAGTCGCTTCAGAGCGTTATAGCCTATAGCCTATACTGTAAACTTCCATTGATTTAGAAAATTTGTACTTTCAGATGAAAATAGGATTACATATTTTCGTGATCCTGTGCACTTTTGTGACAGTAAAAGGCACCGAAAAATCTGCCGTAGCGAGACTTCTGGATGTGTTAGATGCAGTACTTTATGGAGAGGAAAAAATAAATGAAGCTCAGAAGAGGGACCCACCTAAAGGTAAGAAAAAGAAAGATCTTAAAAAAAAATAGATTTCGAATTCCGAAGTCGAAGTTAAAAAACACAAACAAAATTAATAAGAAAGAAAGGAAAAAATAATACATAAAGTAAGCAGATATTTAAACCATTTTCATGTTTATTTAAACAACAGCTGAATCAAGATATATATACTTTTAATTTAATGCAAAGTTAAATTAAAATAAAAGAAATTGAGTAATTTTCAAAAAGGTAATAAATTCGATATTGGTCTATGGGTTGTTTAATCTGTGTATTCATTTGATTTTGTGCAAGTACAGAATATTGTTTGTCTTTTACATTTTTTGTAATTATGATCCTTAGATTTAGGTGGTGCGGAGCAGATTTTTTCAAAGAAGGAAAAATCTAGCGATCTTGAATTAGAGTCAGCGATGCGACGGCATACAGCTAAACGACTGTTAGAAAAGTAAGTTATAATTTGAAGGATAAAATCAAATCACGTTTTTGAAAGAAAGCGAAATTCGTGTCTATTTTGTTTGTGCAATTCGTCCTTTAAGTACAAAGAGTATTTCAATGCTTTGTTTGGCTTCGGTCTTTGTCAGATCTTTGACGAAAATGGTTCTTTCGCTAAACTCGTAAATACATACTTATCTCTGTTTTAGTACTGGAATGACAGAAGAAGAACTAAGGGACAGTGAAGTAGTCCAGACGACCCTTAGAGAATTGAACGTTTGCCCAGACGCCAGTTTTATCTGTCCAACCAATAGAAAATACCGTACTATCGACGGCTCGTGTAACAATGTACAACACAAGACATGGGGACAAGCATTTACCGTTCAGGAAAGATGGCTCAATGCTTCATACGGTTTGTATATTTTTGTCCAGAATAAACACGAAAAGCACAAGCGTGAAGAAAGAAAAGATGTGATTCCACATAACACCCAAACCAATTATCACAGAATAACAAAAATAATGTATGTAGAAAAGGCAATATAGAATTTATACGGATTTAAAAAAAAAACTCTCACATTTCCACAATTTGATTAAAGTCTCTATTGTATCTCTCTGTGTGCTTTTGTTGTACGCTGTAAGTTGTATTTGTTTTATAGGGCACCTCCATAATCCACTACTACCCCAACCCCCTACCCTTCTTTCAAGAACAATAACTCAATTTTACGGATAGCAATATGTCATTATTATACCTCTGATTCATCTTCATTCTTTTATTTCAGGATCAAACAACAGTCCTCGTCAGGGTGGATCTTCGCCATTGCCATCAGCTAGACTCGTAAGCAACCTCTTGTTCAACTCACCAGATGAATCAAATTTAGACCGAGATTTTACCACACTATTGATGGCATGGGGTCAATTTACTGACCACGATATCACTAAGACTCCAACGGCAGGTAAATAAAACTTTGAGAAATTCAAATGTCAATAGCCCGAAAGTCCAAAAACTAACACAAAAACAGATTAAAATAGCAATCAACAACTCAAACTCAAGTTGCTCCGGAAGAGTAAGCAGTTCTTGCTTGCTAAAGACACCCGTGTTGCTTATGGTCAATTCAGCGTGTCAAATACGGTAAAGGGAACAAAACAACAACCCCATGACAAACCAACATCTTCATTATGAATGGTCGGAACTATATGGGCGACCTGCTGCTACGACTTACGACTATTGTCCAGCACAAAAAACCCACCACCAGAGTTAGCTGCTTAATTTATGATATTCGTTAAGACCTTGTATTGTTCTTCTCCATGCTTTTAGAACTTCTGGTCGGAATTCCTAAGACTTTGTTTGCTTTGATGTACAGGAATTATTTTTTTCTAAAACTTTTCAAGATATTTTTAAGCAAATGCGCCCTTTTTTGGATTGAAATAGCATAGTTTTAGTCTATTATAACATATTTGTTTTCTTGAAAAAGTTCCTGGACCAAGGTTTCATTTGTTTTTGTTTTTTTTTCAAGGAAGCTTCGATTGTTGCGATGAAACAGTTGCTGGAACCACGTAAGTGTGTTTAAATCATTCAAATTAAAATAAGTATAATTGTTGTTAATCGTGTGGTTTTTTTTCCGCGGTGATTCAGATTTCAGTATATTTTTGGGAAACATCGGGGCGAGGAAATTATATAAGTTGATCATATCATCTGTTAACAATTACGAATAGAAACCGTGGGCATTACATCACGCAAATATATAAAATTTTTCCCTTCTCAAAGACTGCGAAAAATTCCGCACGGCACGCTAAAAAAAGCAAAAACAAAAAATAAACCCGTAATTGTGATTGTGCAGAATATTAAATCGTTTTTTACTGAAAGAACTCGCAAGAAATAATGTATATCATAGGAATCATTTTCATGTATGAGAAAAAAAAAACGACGTTACGGTTTTATTTAAAGATGTTTATCTTAACCTCTTCAAATGTTAAGTGTTAAACAAAAATACACTTCTGCTGCTTACTTTTACTTTTCAGAGATGACTGTTTTCCTATTGAGGTTCCTGATAATGACGAGAGATTTACTGACTGTCTCAACTTTGTCCGATCAATGGCTTACTCAGATGATTGTACGACAAGTAAGTTGGGTAGCATGCACTTCTTTACAATTGCAGTCGGTAATAAAATAAGTATGAAATATAATACCATTTATGAACTTATTAGTTTTTTTGTGCTTTGATCATATGATTTTGAAGCATTCAGAGTAGGACTAATTCCAGCCTTATTCTTATATCTTAATTTCAAAAATTGAATTAATTTTCTTTGGGTATTCCTCTGCTTTACTCACTTGATGTTGTCTATCTAAAAACTACTTTTTGTTTAATCGTAAATTACTTAATGAGAATTAGTGGAATAGGTGTACGCGACAGAACCTATAATATTAACGGCAATTTCAAATCCACAACGGAGAGCAGCCAGTAGCCTTCAATGTAACCAGTGGTCGCTGCACGCTGCCCTGGATTGAAAATAAACTTTAGTCTCCTATGTGATACCTTCATCACTTTTTGTCAGAAAAATGATGTGAAGCCAACAATATTATCGAAAAAATGTAGTTATAGCTGCCCTTACATCTGTATGCGCATAACCACTACTGTAAACTTTTCAAACATTTTGATTTTTTTCTATCACTAAAAACAACCAGTTCCACTTTATAAGCTCTTGTAATCCGATCGATTTCTGTGTTTCCTTTGCTTTCATTTTAAGGCTTTTAAAAATTGCTTATCACTAATGTTATTCGACCAAAACAAGTTAGAAATGTAAAAATGAGACTTGTTGAAAACTTCGTCCGTTTATGTTTTAGCTCAAAGGGATCAAATCAACGAACTAACGGCTTACATAGACGCTAATAATGTGTACGGATCATCTCAAGAGGAACTTAATGTTCTGATTCACACAGAGAAACCGTGTAAGTACTACAACGTATTCCAGTTTTATACTCTACATGCTGTAGATAACTAACATGTTCCCAGTCCCACAATGAAATACGTTTTAAGTGCATTATGGGATTCGAGAACAGGATGGTAGATAGGATAACTTGGGATCCATAGTTATTCCGAATGCAAACTGTGACTTTCTTACCTTTAAAGTGCGTCGACTGTACTGTTGCAATATCTTTTTCATAACAGGAACTGCTGCATAAATCCAATGTATTGTTTAAAAAAAAACGGAGAAAAAAAAAAGAGAACAAAACAAAAAACAAAACAAAACGTTCTATTGAATTTGTCCTTTTTACATGTTATATTGAACAGTATATCTATTAAGTAACTTTTGTTGTAACGTAATTATTCTTATTACCTATCATTACTCTTGACTTAACTTGGTCAGCTTTGCAGAACACTGTACCTAAAATTCAACAATCTGAAACATCTCTGTTCGAATAAGTCCCGTGCGATGCCCGGGTGGCGAATTGGCCCGCAGCAATACCTAGCTTGTCGTAAGAGGCGACTAAGGGTCTTGGGATTCTGACGTCGGGTCAGTGCTCAGCCCACAAAGCAACCAAGTGTGTACCCTAGGTGGCTGAATAGGGTAGCCCCGCGTCCGTGGGGGAATACAGAAACCCTGACCGCTGACCATAGTGGGCCAACGTGTGTGGAGAGTGCCACGCTTCATGGACGTAAAAGACCCTTTTGTGGACCGCCAAGTAGTGCACCACATAGGCTAAATTTTAGGCCCCTACCCATCTCTCACCTTTTCCTAAGGTTTCATGTTTATCGCCTGTAAATTACCTATATAGAGTTGCACGGGCGTAAAACACCAACTCACCCACTCACTCACTGATCGAATAAACAGTCTTGTATATAAAGTAGCTATTTAGTTTAAAATCTCCTTTAAATACTTTTATTTTGATGATAGTAGTGTCTATATCAGATGTACATGTATTTTCCAGATTTACTAAACTTTACAACATCTGGAAACTTGCTGCCGGAGGGACCTAGTTTCTGTTTAAAGCAGGACCAGGCAACTGATTTCTGTCCACATGCGGGTACTTATACACTACTGTATTAGAAATATCTAATTTTTCTTCATTAATACTATTTCAAAATAGCGAAAAAGGAAGATAATCTTTGGTAAAAGAAATTGCTGCTGACATATTATTTCATGTGTTTCTTTTTTTTTTGTGAAGAGCAAGTTTTAAAATGGTATTAGGACCAGAAATAATGCCGTCAAAGCAAAAAAGTCTGAATCAAAAATCCTCACATAAGTGGTTCTCAAGGCATCTCTTTACAGTCTCTTATGATATGTTATGATATAACAATGTTTTGTTTTAATTTTGTTTAAGTATTAAATAACTCAAGTTCTAAAACAACTATCAATATTTTAACGTTCAAAGTGTTTAAAATATATGAATATTCTCACCATTGTGTAAGTCGTTGATTATTTCATTACAGGTGACACTAGGGTCAACACTCAACCCCCTCTTTCTTTACTCCATAATTTAATGATGAGAGAGCACAATAGAATCGCTCAAATACTTAAAGACAACAACGCAGTGATGCAATGGAGCGATGACACTATCTTTGAAGAAACTAGAAAGATTATTGGGGCTATTATACAACATGTTACCTATAAAGAATGGCTTCCAAATGTAATTGGGCGTAAAGCAATGCAAGACTATGATCTATCCGTTACCGCCGATTCGCATAGGGATATGTACGATTCCGAAACGAATGCTCAGATCCGGAATGCATTTGCGGCCGCAGCCCTCCGATATGGACATTCAATTATCCCTCCTACGGTCGGATTCATGAATCACGATTGGTCAGTTTCAGAAGAAAACACCTTGTTGTCCCAGTTCCTGAACCCTCACATGCTCATACAAAACTCAGGTGCTCAGACCTCTGATTTAGCTAGATGGGTACATTTCAGCAAGAGTGCAAATTCTGACAAGTAAGTTTGTTAATAAAAAGTACCCGGATAATCAGTCTCATAAACCGAAGAAGAAAACCAAAACCAGACAAAGACGCACGGGTTTAATTGCATTAAATTGATTAGATTTTAATCTTTTACTAAGAAAACGCATAACGCTAGAGCAGGTATCATTTTACCTTGCTAATTTGTCCACTCACGTATGCTGTATATATGCACTTTTCAGGAGATACCTTTCAAGCGATAACCTGTCATATTTAATGAAAGGATATGAAGTAAATGAAAACATAAAACAAAAGCATCATTCAAATAAAAAAACATTGGAAGTCTGACTCTAAAAGTATAGAACAAATGTTCGAAAAGGGCAGTTGAATTTAGGCACTGCAGCACTGATAAAACACATTATTGTGCAACCAATCATCCATTTTCCACTCTGACCTTTTTCAGTGAGTTTGTCAGTGACCTTCGGAACAATTTGTTCGGAACTTCTGATCTTCCTGCAAGGAACGTACAGCGTGGTCGAGATCATGGACTCCCAGCATACATCGAGTACAAAAAGTTCTGCAACCCAGGAGAACATGTTAAACCGCTTGATTCAGTTAAACAAGAACTGCATGATACCATAAAAAATCTTTATCCTGAGTAAGTTATCTCTACGTTGATAACACATGTAACACCTATTATTTTCATTATCCGAAGGTCTTGAAAATCTTTACATGCAGACAATCCGATGGTTTGTGAAACATTGCAAATATTCTTATGAATATAACGTTTTAACAGCTTCTAAAAGCCACATATCGATATTCAAAACGTTACTATTCAGATCAAGAACGCTTCTATTAAGATCGAAAACAATAAAAGAAAAAAGCGCTTCTAGAAAAATTATACTCACTGATGTTTGTCAACGCGAAAATTTTTATTCGTCTTAGTTTTATCATAGAGTTATGATATAAATTCCGTGGTTTTATATATGTACAATGAAGTGACATATACACAAATTAAAGATCTGCATATTCCGCTACTTTGGATCCTAGAATTTTTCACATGGTTTTGGATGAAAAAACGTGTGCAATGCTATGTAAATCAATCACATAAATGCGCTTATTACTTTTTATTTATTTTATTTAGTCTGAACACAATTGATTTATACGCTGGTGCCATGAGCGAAGAGAAGGTAAACGGTGCTGATGTTGGTCCAACTTTTGCTTGCCTGATTGGTAAACAGTTCGAACTGTTTAAGAAAGGTGATGCGTTTTGGTATGAGCGTCCAACTGTCGAAGGATTTGATATCGGTTAGTACATATCAATAGCACTAGCATAGTCTCAAATGTTAAAAATTGATGATTAACTATAAAATGTAATAATTATTTGACATTGAAAACAGGAAATAAATAAAAAAAATGTATATTGTCGTAATAAAACAAATATGGAAAAATATTTCAACAACGTGCAACGTTTCATACAATATCAACTAACGAAGAAATGATTTACTTGAGATCCCGGCCTTGAGATATAAGAGAAAAAACAATATCTTTACTTTTCCTGTCTTTGCTGAAAGTGTTTGCTCATTACATCATTACAATGTATATTTCTATTTCAGAACAACTAAGAGCTATTAAGGACGTCACAATGTCATCTTTATTTTGTGCTAACTTTGATTTGAGCAGAATACAAGAAAATCCTTTTAGGCAAGAGAAAACAACAGGATGTAATTCCCCACCTCCCAAGAAAAGAGGAAGTGGAGATGGGTAAGTTCGTTAAAATTACAATTGGATATAGGTTCGTAATAATAAGGATAAATCTCCAACAAATCCAATTAAAGATGATCACTCCTGATTTTCCAAAGCAAGGATTTAATGAATTAATATAGAAATGATAGATAATTGGTCAATATTACAAATACCAAAAAGCGGGTATAAACGGTTAATTTGGATATGCTATATATCAATATTTCAAGGAGTAACCTCTCATCAGTAGCATTTAAACCAAAACATTGGAAGGTCAAAAACCCAAAACAGTTGAAAACGAAAAGTACTCAAAACCAAAACGTTCGAACAAGGAAACCAAATCCAGCACCTAGGATATCGACCATGTGCATTACAAGGAAAGAAACATGGTGTTTTCATCAATTTTGAATTTAACAATCAGAAATTTCAGCGACAAAATAGTAGACATTTTATGGTAATTCGTGTCACTTTTATCAAAACTTATATATCTTGTGAATGTTATTCTGATGTCGACATTTTTTATTTTATATATTGTTCATCGCGCAACTCCTACTTAAACGCTGAATGGATTAAAATGAAGGAAGATCATTGCATGGGGATGTGCATGAAGAAACTTTATTGTGCAAAAAAAAACATTCAGTATAGGAGAATGTATGGTTTACCGTAGATTCGTAAAAAATAATTCACGAGCGCCAGTGTTTGCCCTGAAGGTTTGTGATCAGTGGACCGTGAAAAGTTCATGGAACACTGATCATGAACAATGGACAGCACTGTGAATTCGTAAAAAATAATCCACACTTTAAACAATAGATTGACGTCATCAAAATGGTTAAAGTAGAGATAATAAGCTCCTGCACTGACTGAATATGGTGCCTTAAACCGTAAGACAAATAAGCTAGTCAGAAATTTGCACCCAATAACACGGAATCCAAAATTAAATTCCTTTTTTGTAATTTTCAATTTAAAAAAAATAATAAACATAGCTATTGTATTAGTATAATTAGTTCAAGTATCACAAGCTATGAAGTGTTTTAAATGTAAACAATTTAGACTTCATGCAATTGTAATTATTGGCGTCCATAATGTATTCTATCACTAGAGGTCGCGTCCATCAAAACAAAATGAAAGAAGCGCGGGAACATGTCATTCTAATTTTTCGCGAAACAAGACCCCCTCCCCCCAAAAACGGTTTATTGTCAACCAAACAAAAATTTGAATTATTCAGCAGACAAATTTCATTCCCTGCCTTCATTACATTTACTTTGTCCCCAGTAAACAAATTTCATTTGTTTTTGTTATTAAAGCTACTTTATCTGCGGGAGCGTATCAGGTTTAACCTGTATAATTTTATGATGTAAGGTTTTGGTGACAATATATAGAGTCCAATGTGAAGTGGGGGCACCAGTTTGTGGACTCGCTCACGTATATTTTTTTTCTGATTTAATGTCTACATTTTTAAGTATTCTTATCCTCACTTTTTTTATTTAAGATGATAAATTGATTGAAATAGCTTTCAAAAAGAAACAAACTTTGTTGTAGTTAAAAAAGGTCCAAAATTGGTCATCGGAAATGAAAGAGAAGAGCTTTAAGTTTTTATCATACCATGTAGTGCTGTAATTTTTATTGATATTTTTCAGGAAAAACCAAGATCCTCCGTGTAATCTAGTAAAAATGTGTGAAGATTTCCCACCACTGAGATTGGAGCCGTGGGTCAAACCACCATCGCCCACACCCCCACCGCCGCCACCTCCTCCACCTTCTGGAAAATAAACGGAGAAGACTTTGTTTAGTATACTTGTAACTATTTAACTTTCATTTTGTGCTTTACAGTGATATGCCAACTGTAGAATAAATGATGGTATAACATCATGTGCATCTGAATTTTTCAGTTTTCATTTTAAATATACGAAGTCTTTTAAAATGTTGGATCGCAAAATCAAATTGCTATTTCAATAATTTGTTTTTATTTCCCATGAAAATGAAGCTCAATTTATATTTGATGCTGTTTTTCATTTTTTATCCTATGATTTTATAGTTATGATAGATTTACTACATGTACTTTTCTTGCAATAAATCTAAAATAAAACTTGTTTATCTGTTTATATTTGTAAAATTGTTTACAAGATTGGTTGTGAAGCAATGCAATATTTTTTTTTAACTTTCGTTTCTGTTAATTTAAATTTCTTCACTCATTAAATTTAATGGTAGACATAGTGAACTCATAGACAAATATGGGAGTTCTACCTCTCAAATGATTGCAGATGTTAGTTTGTCGTAGAAATTATTTTTATCTTCCTTTACCGGATTTGACACACTGAATTGAAAGTTAGCAACAGGAGCAGATAGGAACTGCTTACTCTTCCGTACCACCTGAGTTCACTCATGTTACGACTTGAGTTCGCGTTATTGATTTCCGTTCGGTTGATTTTGTGTTTCTTTGTGCTGTTTTTGTTCGTCTTTACCGGTTTCGTCGTTGCCCTTTCGAACCTTTGACACTCGAATGCCCCATTGGTGCCTCTTTGATTCGTTCATTATCATCTTAAATGTTTCTTCTGAATGGCCTATTTCGTAAATCGTAGCAGGACTCAAACTTGATTCTCATAATTTTTTTCATGTTGTTTTAAAAATCTCACTATACCAATTTCTGCTGTTCTATAATTATAACCCCGCTTCGAAGAAGAGGGGGGTATACTGTTTTCCCCTTGTCCGTCTGGCCGTCCGTCCGTAACAAAACTTCCGTCACAGTTTTCTAAGCAACTACATGAGATAGAGGTCTGATATTTTGTATACAGCTTTATCCTATAGTACCATATGGTGTATACTAATTTTATGCTCCTAAGTAGTCTACTTCCTGTTTACCGAATACTTGGGTTTCTAAACATAATAGACATAAATGCAAAATTTCCGTCACGGTTTCCCAAGCAACTACATGAGTTAGAGGTCTGATAATTTTTATACAGCTTTATCTTATAGTACCATATGGTGTATACCGATTTTATGCTCCTAGGTAGTCTACTTCCTGTTGACCGAATACTTAGGTGTTTACACATAATAGACATAAATGCAAAATTTCGTCACAGTTTTCCAAGCAACTACATGAGATAGAGGTCTGATATTTTGTATACAGCTTTATCCTATAGTACCATATGGTGTATACTAATTTTATGCTCCTAAGTAGTCTACTTCCTGTTTACCGAATACTTAGGGATTTACACATAATGGACATAAATGCAAAAATCACAGTTTCCAGAATACAGAATACAGAATATTTTATTTAGAAAAACGCTCAGTCGCAGAACCTGCGTAACAGTAGCACAATTAAACAAACTACAATACAATACAAATCTAACTACAATACAAACAATTAATTACATACCTACATGTACATACAAATATTTTTTTATCACAACTGAAGCTATGAAAAAAAAAACAGTACAACACAAATATGAAAGCTACTCTAATAGTTTACAAACTTTTTGAATAAAAATAGACACATTTTGTAATAGACTAACATTACAAAACTTGTTTATCCCCAAAAACTTTTCTTTGTTTGGATATTCAACATAATACTTAGGTATGTACTTTCGCCTTAGCTCAAGTACATAAACAAACAAAGTGGTATTCATCTCCATGACCGTTCATACACAGATTACAAATTCTATCCTCCCTAGGAATGTTTCTCCATCTACCCACCTCTATGGGAAATTTAATGTTACATGTTCGAATCTACTTATGTATATACGACGAACTTGGCTTAGTCGTAACAAATATGGCTCTAGTGAAAATAACGACTTAAAGGATAAATAATACTCCCCCCTTGACGAATTATACATATCAGCGAACCATTTTTGTATGAACTGATCCTGGAGACGTCGTTTAACTTCTACCTTTAACATATTTATATTATTAAATTGTTGAATCTCCCATACCCCACTTAAACCGCAATCATCAAAAATGGACTTTACGTAGTTTATCCACTTACATGTTTGATTACCATTACTATTAAGCTTTACCAAAAGTAAATATAATTTACTCGAAAGTTTTTGTTCGTTACTTACTAACCTATACCAAAAATTCACCATCTTCAATTTAATTTGTAGCTGTAAGGGATACCTTCCTAGTTCACCATATACCATAAAATTTGGAGTTGATGCTCTCACTGAGAGAATACGCTTACAGAATTGTAGGTGGACTTTTTCTATAATATCTTTATTTTCATACTCCCAGATCTCCGACGAATATGTCAAAATCGGAGTAACTAGAGTATCAAAAAGTTTTAATTGAAGGTCAACAGGTATAGCTATATTTTGAATTTTTCTATATAGCGCATACAAAGCTCTCTGCCCTTGTTCGACAAGTTTTTTACGAGTTTGGAAATATTTTCCATTATAGTTGAACAGTATACCCAAATACACATAAGAATCTTGTATTTCTACATCTTGGTTACAAAGTGTAAAATTAATATTAGGTTTGAACTTTCTGTTTGAAAAAATTACAATTTTAGTCTTGTTTACATTAACAGAAAGCTTCCATTCTCTGCAATAACTTTCAAATTTATTTAACATTGTTTGCAGTTTTTCTGCAGATTCAGCAAAAAGGACAGTATCATCTGCATACAATAGTATAAATAATTTAATGAACATATTAATGTTCTCAGTAAATAATTCAGACACAAAGGATAAATGTTCACCGCCGTTATTTACTAAATATTCTTCTAAATCGTTAAGATATAGAGCAAACAAAAAAGGCGATAGCTTTTCACCTTGTCTAACGCCAATTTCACATGGACAAAATTCCGTTCTCAGGTCTCCATCTTTTACACAGGACTTAATATCCGTGTAAAAGTTGAGTATAACCTTAAACATCTTCCCCCAATATTTCGTTTAATCAACTTTTACCAAAGACCTACTCTCCATACGCTATCAAAAGCTTTTCTGAAGTCTATGAACGCACAAAAAAAGCTTTCTGCCCGTGGCCAAATACATCGATATAAGCGAATGCATAACAAATATATTGTCTTGTACTGAATATCAAAAGCCCTCCCTGAGCATCTGTGATAATGCCAATTTCGTCAGACAAGATATTCAGTCGCGTATTCAACACTAAGGTGAAAACTTTACCCAAATTGGAAGTGAGACATATGGCTCGGTAGTTATCTAAATTCCCAGGATCCCCCTTATTTTGTACAGTGGCTTTATAATACCCGTAAGCCAAGCTTCGGGTATAAGCCCTGTATCAAAAATCAAAGTGAATAATTTAACATATACAGGCAAAAACAAGTTAACTGTGCTCTTAATATATTTATTAACTACTTCATCATCCCCTGGTGCTTTCCCATTCTTTAAGTTCTCTTCCCGAGCAACTACATGAGATAGAGGTCTGATATTTTGTATACAGCTTTAACCTGTTAACCGAGTATTCAAACTTGTATGCATGGCTTAGTGTCGGGAGCGGGGGTATCACTAGTGAGCATAAGATCACATATTTACGTGTTTCAAAATGTTTTGTTTCTGTTCTTCTGACAACAAAAATCACCTTTTTTTTACTTAAAGGTACCGTAGGTTTAAGCTATCGTAAGACCAACCTAATTTCACAAGTCCATTAAAACGGTTATAGCTTCATGTATATGCGTACAAACAACATGATAAGAATTTTCAAGATACACATATTTAAAGAAAAGAAATCTGAGAGGTTCCAAAGGGCATTCAATGATCAAAAGTCCGAAGGTCAAAGACAAAACCAGTAAACACAACCAAGAATAGAACTAAAAACAGACAACTAAAACACATAAAGCAACTGAAAGGCAATCAACAACGTAAATGTAAGTGGTAACGAGAGTAAATTAATGTGCTGAGAAGTGGTTAGCAGTAGACAGTGTCGTAACTGCTCAATCCAATGTTTGGTCTTTTCAAAAATTTTGGTCATGTGCCTCTGATGAGTCTTGAGTAGACTTAACGCGCGTCAGGGGTAGCAAAATTTAGTGTGTAGAGCTTTGTTGTCATTCTACTTTCAGCACGTCCAAACAAAAAATCTCTGTTACAAAACTACATTTTTAGTTTTTGTGCTTTGTCTAGGAATATACATGTACATAGGGCGAAGGTTGGGCCCAAAAAACTAGTTTAACCCCGCCACATTTACTATGTACCGTTCCTAAGCCATGAATCTTTGACACAGCTTTTGTTTGTACTTTTGATTGATGTTTTCTGTTCATTGTTTAAGAAGGGGGTATATCTATGATTATTTAAAGACTGGATTTTAATTATTTGTATTTTATTTAGACCATGGGTCAATTGCAGATCTGCAAGCAGCGCTTACTCACTGGGCTCGTTAAAGGCTGCTGGCGGTTGTTCATTGTGGTTTTTTTCTAAATTGCAGCTTGTCATGTGGGCTGTGTCTCGTACACATATTCCACATCTCATTATTTTCTGTCTGTACTCATCTGAGAGATGCATGATAACTTAACGTTAGAAGAACTTCGAAAAGTCAAGAAATAAACTTTTTGTGAATTATTTTGCTACGCCTGACGCGTGTTTTGTCTATTGAAGACTCGTTAAAGGCACTCTAGTCAAATACTGAAATACCAAACACTTTATGAATATAACAGGATCATAGAACAATCTTACTAATAAACATATGCCTTACATAAGACCAAATTGTGACTTACATAAACCTATTCTTATACAATCACAGTGTCCCTCATTCGTTCAGCTTTTCCTAAAATATTTTCTGAAACAGATTTGAGAGTTACGTTCATCAGCCTAACGTTACAAAACTGTCGTTTGAATTCTTTTAATCAAATAACTGATCGTTTAGCAAACAATAGAACTAGGAGGTAAAACCACCTACGAAGGATTATAAATAATATATAACATACAGACTAATCGGTTCTCAAAGTCTCCATGTATCAAAGTTGTCAGATGTCTCCATTTAGACTTATGGTCCTGTTAAGGTAAAAACAAATATTTTTTTTCATGTTTGCTTTATAAGGTGGAAGATACTGCAGAAAGAGAAAAGCTGTTGCTTGCTAGGATGTTTAGCTGAAGAAGCTTTACAAAAGTACGTTGTCAAATGGCTCCTTTTAAAGAGTATGACACCTTGCATTTTTCAATCATGCATTATGAAATAAAAACTGAAAGTCACGTCAAAGCTTTAAACTTTATATTTCCTTATTATGAATATCTTAAGTTTCAATGTAAAACAAGTTGAGTGATTCAGGCTCATGTGACAGCTGGTTGTTTCCCATTGTAATATTTTGTTTCATCACATTCTTTCAATACGACTGCGCCAATGTGTGTGGAGAGTGCCACTCTTCGTGCACGTAAAAGAACCCTTTGTGGACCGCCAAGTAGTGCACCACATAGGCTAAATTTTCTGCCCCTACCAATCTCTGCCCTTTTCCTCTGGTTCTTCGCCGTTCCTTTGTTTCCCCACCCCACCCCATATTTCATTTATCATCATAATTTCATGTTTATTATGTTCATCGCCTGTAAATAACCTATAGCGTTGCACAGGCGTAAAACACTCACTCACTCCATACGACTGCTGTAAACTCTCAGAACCTGACAAGATTAATATCAATAACTAGAAGCAAAGAGGCACAAATGGGGCATTCTAGTGTCAAAAGTCCAAAAGGGCAACGGCGAAACTGGTAAACACGAACAAAAACAGCACGAAGAATCACCAAACAGAAAATCAACCGAAAGGAAATCAACAACGCGAACTCAAGTCGTAACAATAGTGAAGTCAGGTGCTCCGGAAGAGTAAGAGTATCTAGAACAGATAAATAACTGTTGTCTCTAACTAAGAAACGTTATTAGTCGATCTTTTCGTAGATAAATCAAGATGCAAAGGAACGCAATTTACACTGACCGCTCGGTAAAAGATCCAGGTGGTCGGGTAAAACGAAAGCTTCTGATTGGTGTTTTTAAAATGTATGCATTGATCAATCATTGTAGTTTTCCGTGTAATATTTATTTTAAACGTTTAACCATTCTTAATAGATTCATTTATCGTTAACCTACCGATTCTACTCATATCTAGGGCATGTAGGGCAAAGCCACTCTCCCCTACATTTTAGTAACTCTGCCGCGGTAATGCTTATACTGGTATAAATGGTAGAAATGTCAATATTTTAGTTGTACTTATATTAGGCAGGTAAAACCTGTTACGCTCCCGAGGTTTCAATTAATTTGATTTTTTTTTGGTTCGAAAATAAAAACAAACTTGCTCTTCTTGTGGGTTACATGAGCGTGTAATGACGTCTAAAATTTTCAAAGATAAAAACGTTAAGAAGACGCCGAAAGTTCGGGAAAACAAGCGCGTGCTATACCGGGCGTTGAAGAAAAATTCAGCTCATACCCTCCCGAAGTTCGGGAAAACAAGCGCGTGCTATACCGGACATTGAAGGAAAATTCGGCTCACAAGCGCGTGCTATACCGGACATTGAAGGAAAAATCAGCTCATAGTACTCGCTCCCTTCGGGAGCGTATGAGCTGAATTTTTCTTCAACGTCCGTTATAGCACGCGCTTGTTTTCCCGAACTTTCGGCGTCTTTTTAAAGTTTTTATCTTTAAATTTAGACGTAATTAAACGCTCCCGTAACCCACAAGAAAAGCTGTTTTTTTTAATTTTCGAACCAAAAAAAAAAATAAATTAATTGAAACCTCGGGAGCGTATTAACAGGATTTACCTGCCTCATATTATCTTGTGGAAAAGATCATATACGTTAAACGCATACATTTCCGATTCATGTACATGTATTTTCATTTCATCCGAGTTTGATATTGCATTTGTCGTCTGCCATATTTGTTATAGTAATTGCCAATATATACATAAGTGATTTGGGCAAGTCTTGGAAATAAATAGAAATGCGCGGTTCAAAAGTTATTTTCGACAAAATCTGCTCAATCTAAGGCTGCAAAAAATTATTTTAGACGATGGCAGTTTATACGACATATTGTCAGGTCAAATAAAGTATAGAAAGACCTAGATGTGGACATACCTTATCATATTGACACATTTTTTAGTTAAAAATAGCGCAGTTTTATTTGGTACAGTTAGTTAGTTAGTTAGTTATTGCTTTACTCCCAAGCAGCGCGATTTCGGCTATATCCGGGAGATCACCACGAAATTGGTACAATTTTTGGCGTTAAAAATGTATTTTGAATAAGGACAATATATCCCTATTGTTCTTCTCAATTGACACGTTTGTAAACACTTTAGTTGATTTGTGATTTAATTGTTGCATAAGATTTGAGCTCAAGTACAATGGTTATTGTTCATTCCGGAATGTAGTAACTGTTCATGCGCGTCTGCTATTACAAGTTTCGTGAACGCATGACCCGGTTCCGGAAGATACGAAATTTCCGTATGTCTTGACACCAGGTCATGCGTTCACGAAACTCGTAATAACAGATGCGCATGAACAGTTCCTACATTCCGGAATGAACTCTGCTGTCTCGTATTTACGTCAGCGGTTTTGGATACCGACCATAAGACAGTGCGTGAAGAAGATACTCCACAGATGTGTCCGTTGCAGAGCGGTATCTGGAAGACCGTATCGTGCACCGACCGTGTCTCCTTTACCAAAACTAAGAATACAAGACGCGCCTCCGTTCACATACACTGGATTTAATTATACAGGGGCCCTACTCATTCTAGGTAAAGATTCAACCTATAAGAAAGCATACATTTGCCTGTTCACATGCGCGTCGACGAGAGCGGTACACCTTGAATTTGTGTCTAACCTTAGCGAACATTCATTTTTACAAGCTTTTAGACGCTTCATTACCCGGAAATCGCTTCCGAGGATATTGTTATCAGACAATGCAACCACATTCATTGCTGGTTCGGAGGTAATAAAGAGAATATCTAGTTCAGATATAGTAACCGACTACTTTGGATCGAAAAGAGTTGAATGGAAATTCATACCTAAACGTGCGCCCTGGTATGGGGGTTTTTTGGAGCGACTTATTGCTTTAACAAAGACGTGCTTGAAATAAGTTCTTGGCCGTTCACAAGTAGACATGGAATCCTTAGTGACAATCGTATACGAAATCGAATTGCTATTGAATAGACCGTTAACCTATGTATCTTCCGACATCAGAGACTGTGAGACGTTAACGCCAGCACACCTTCTTTACGGTAGACGCATCACAACTCTACCGTATCCGCGAGTGGGGATCGACAAAACCAGTGATCCGACACACATCGAACATTCCGATTTAAGCAAAAGTACAAAGAACCAGATTATTCTAATACTGAGATTCTGGAAACGATGGAAATTGGACTATCTTAGTACATCTTTGCAAGAATTCCATCGTGCGACATGAATCGATCAACAAGCAATTTAGACCGGTGATATAGTACAAATCCACGACGACTCACCGCATGTCAACTGGAAAATCGGAATCGTGACCGATCTAGTAAGAGGAAACGATGGACTCGTTCGATCAGCGAGCGAACGTACAAAATCTGGTGAAACTAATAGGCCGATCTTTCGGTTATATCCGTTGGAGGTGACAAATTCAGATATCAACATGAATTCGGTAAACGACGATGAGGGAACAACTGATGATGATGATGATGATGATGATGATCGACCCATACGCCAAGCTAAAGTGACAGCCCTTGAGAAGATCAGACAGTGGACCAGATGAGACGATCATGGCATACATGCATGTAACAGTGATTTAAGACTTTTTGATTGTCTAGGTTCCTGGGTTGGATTTGGTTTGTCCGAGGGGTACAAATCTAGTACAAACTTACGAATGTTCTTGATTCTGGTTTCTATATATGATTACCGGGTAGTCTTCTGTGTCCATAACTTCGTTCTCTACATCTTCCGTCACCGTTAATCCAAGAATCACTTAACACTTCAAGGAAAGTTTGTTCCTTCAGCAGCTTCTCAAAGTTCGTAATCACTGATGATTTGTCTTCTTCTGTCAGTTGTGCATCTCTGGATTCCTCGATTTTTGTGAAATGTTTAGTGTTGTAGTGGTTTGTACCTGGATGACGTCTGACGAGTACCGGAAGTACCCAGGATGCACCAGTTGAAGACGCCATCCCCAGACGCAGCAGACGTTCCAGTATCGGACCCTGCCTTCGTCTACAACTACGGCCGTTACAGCCCACTGTGCTGCTATCAGTGAGTAGGTAAGCATTGATACATTGGCGCTGCGACTTTCTCAGTGCCTGTCGCGGTGTTTTCTTGCATATTTTGTGAGATATTCCAGGTTGAGGCGGTCACCTTTTGTGACCGATTTTCCGCCATTTTTCTTGGAGCTTGACTGGCTGACAGGGCTTTGCACTCTCAGGGGAAATTTACTGGGATCGACGCTTGTTGGGAATAAGGTCGGTCTTTTGGAAATTGTAGGGTAAAGGGGAGAGTGGGCAAACAGGGTTTGCAGTCAAGTTTTGGGATCAATTTTCATTAAGGAGGAGTAACCTCCGTGTCAGAGCAGGTTTGAACCCCACCTTGTCAATAAGGGGAATTACCTCCGTGTCAGACCACGTCATGTCGACCAATCAGATCAGTCTATGCTGTGATTGTAAACAACAGCAGTCAACACACATTGTTTCAAACAAAACGAAAAAAAAACAAACACAAATTATTTAAGCAGGTAAATCATCACAGATCAAAAAGAGGGAATCGAAAAAAAAACAGTAAAGGGTGGACAGTGTAAAAATTTGTCCACCCCAAAAAAAGGGGGAAAACGGGCACCTGCACATATAGAAAACAAACAAAATTTCACATTATACTTTATTATTTTTTGGAAATACAACAAGTCACACAAATTGAGATTTGATTTAGACACCATAAAAACCAGCATTTACACACAACCCACAAACATCGGGGTAGTTCAAGATGCGTTTGCTGGTCAACTTTTGTTCCACCCAGGAGCTGATGTCCGTCCCCGGCATTGGGTTTGAGAATGCAGACAGCATTCTAGAATTAAGGGAGGAAAGGGGGGACCTGGAACTAGCCGACCTGCAGGATATCCCGTCCTTGAAAATCACCTCCCGATTGCTGCAGTGCCTAGATTTTTAGGTAAGATGGGGGTACCGATGGTTTAAGGTAAGAGACCAAGGACACCAAGCACCTTGGCAGGAAAACGGGAAGGGAAGTGAAGATGAGCTGAGGTTTTACGGGGTGCAAGACGATGAGATGAGGACACAAGCTCCGGCACAGTGTCTGATAGGACAGCCGGAGTTACCTTTCCCCGGCAAATCTATCCCAAGGGGGCGGGTCCAAGAGTGGGAAACACGGACACCGGCTCCGGTACATAGTCGTCAAGTCACAAACGAGGAACGACCTAGATTAGCGGTGTGGTCCGATCGGAGGTTCGTTTACGGTGACAGGGGTACCATACGCGACGGCCCCCTACGAAATGCGGGTGTACAAGGGGATACTGAGGGCCGAGGGGAAGGGGTCAGTACAAACGGCCACTCAACAACATGGTACGATGGACGTCTGGGAGTCAGGGAAAGAGGGGTCAGGCAAAGACGTGGGCATGCATTTCCCGAGATCGACAACAGTCGGGGACCAAGGTACCCAAGTGCACGGGAAAAGGAGGATCAGCTGGGTACCTTCATTTGGTCCGAGGGGCAGGATAAGAAGGTTGATGACTGGGGTACCCAAACAGGAATAAGGGGTCACAGTGGTTACAATCCAACTGTTTATTTGCCCAAGTCTTTGAAATTCGATGGCACCACTAGCTGGAAAGCCTTCTATGCAAAATTTTCGAGACTTGCGGCAGCTAGTGGTTGGGCTATGAATCAATGCCAAGATCAGTTGTGCTGGTGCTTTGAGGGCAGGGCTAGCGACTTTTATGCTCTCCAAGTCGATAGAAACCCGAGCCTATCTTATAGGGCGACTGTAAGCTTACTTGAAAAAGGTTTGGCTTCAAAAACTTACCCGAAACTGCTCAGTTGGAGTTCAGTAATATGTGTCAGACTCCGGACGAGTCACTGGAAGACTGGGCCGACAGGGTGCTCTCCCTGGCTAACCTGGCTTTCCAAGACTTACCGGAGTCCTACATTGACCAACGAGCAGTGGTAAAATTTTGTCAGGGGGTGTTCGACAGGAAGGCAGGTAGTTATGCTTCTAATGCCTGCCCAAAAACTATTGAGGAGGCATTAGATGCAGTAAAGTGGCACCAGCACAACCACTTAGCCATCTATGGGCAGACGTCAAAGTAAAGGGGAACAAGGTTAGGAACAGAGACCAAAATATGGGCTGTTGGGAAAAGAACACAGTGGAAGAGGAGTCGGTGGGAAAACGGGGAAGAGATAATTTGGGGGCGAGACTAGATTGTCTCCAGTCCAAGATGGACAAAATCTTGGATGGGATTCGGGATATCAGGGTGTTAATGAAACGTTCGGTGCCAAAAGGGGAAGATCGGTATCCTTGTGGGAAAATTGGTGGCTCCAGCAAAATGTGTTCTTAGCAATTATGTTCCCCTGTTGTTAAGAAGCAGGGGACTTCCAAAGCTAAAAATGAGACTTTAAACTGCAAGGGGGCGACTCAAGGGACCCGAGCACGCCCCTAGTAGATGAAAACACAAGGGTCTCATTGGTAGGAGGTGAGCTGCAGACCAGCCAAATGAGTGGGACTTGCAGGGGGAAGAAGGACTGAGGGGGGTCGGGAGTAGTATGTTGTGTTGTGCACAACCATCCAGTGAGGAAGACAATCCCTATATGGAAAAGGACACGGGCACAGTAGTCAATGAAGTCAAGTCCGATTCCACATTGCCTACCTCAGGTCTCTCCAGCGCTCTGGGCAATAAGTCTTCAGAGCCGGAGGGTTCTCAGGGTCAGACCAGCATGACCTTGGGGTTGGGCTAAAAGTTGGAAATAAAGCTGTTAGATTCCACACAAGGGATGATTATTAGCTGTGGTGAAAGGACTAGGGGAAACTCATGGGGAGGTTTGGGTCCATTATCGGACCTTCAAAAACTGGCAAAATCAGGCCAGTCTGCAAACAACAATGGTGGTAGGGGAAGTGTGAAATGGACAGTTGTAGAGGGAAAGACGTTAGAGGAAAGGTGTACTTGTGGGCAAGAAAAGCGGGTCCATTACAAACGGTGTTACTTCCTACAAGGAGTAGCCATTTGTGGGAGTCTGTCAGGGTTTTGTTGGGATCCTGGCGGTGCTCCAGCTGTGACTGTTGCATAGAATCACTGACAGGGGAGGGGAAGTGATAGCTGGCTAAGTTTCAGTTAGTTAGTAGGGGAGAAGCAGGGGGTACATTGGGATGTCTCCGGTCTGTGGCTTGTCCATGAAGTACTGGGAGGTGTCCTGTGTAGGAGGGGAGGGGTAATAGGCATGTACATGGGCATGTCTCCGGTTTGTGGCTTGTCCATATGACCTTGGAGATGTCCTGTGTGTGGACTGTGGGTATAAAGGGGTTACTAATCGATAAAAGGGATGTAATAATTGGGAACATGGAGTGTCTCTGGCTTGTAGTATCGAGCCCGGAGGCTCTCTGTGTCTTTAGGGGAATACAGGGGGTGGGAAACATGGAGTGTCTCCGGCTCCTTGCCTCGGAGGTCCTCTGTGTGAGAAAGTACTTTGTATAAGGGATGGGGTAATGCATTGGGAAACATGGAGTGTGTCTCCAGCTTGTCAACCTGGGATCAGCTGGAGACCCTCTGTCTTTGGGGTATGTAAATGGGAAAGCTTTCTCTGGGTAGAATTGCAATGCAACTGTTGTGGTGAGCTCCAGTGGGTCTAGCGGAGGCAGCATCTTGTCTCCGGAGAAACCCTACCGGGGTGACCACCGCTAGAACTCTACAAACTCTGGTCCCAGCCATCCTGTACAGAAAACAATCCAACTGATTTCATCGATCCATGGTATCCAGACCCGCCCAGACGACGGAGTGCCAGCTTGACTACCATCCAGGGGTCCTTTGAGATGAAACAGGGAGGAGTGTAGTGGTTTGTACCTGGATGACGTCTGACGAGTACCGGAAGTACCCAGGATGCACCAGTTGAAGACGCCATCCTCAGACGCAGCAGACGTTCCAGTATCGGACCCTGCCTTCGTCTACAACTACGGCCGTTACAGCCCACCGTGCTGCTACCAGTGAGTAGGTAAGCATTGTTACAGTGTTAACTCCTCTGTTGGCTTTCCGCACTTCAAATGATCTAAATCTGCCATATTATCACCGGCACCATAAATATTGTGGTTTTGCTGTTATAGGCTTTAGGAAAAGACGAAATAGCTGTTGTTGTCTATGAACGTTTTTTCTGACTCTACTTCCGCCCACGGCGACGTCATAACGTAGTGACGTCGTCGGCTGGGGCAACTGAACATTTATGAGCGTTGCATTCCCACGACAATTCTAACAATGGTGTTAGTGATATTAACCTAAAATCAAATGAGCTCAAAACTTCAAAATGATAGAATTAACCATCGAAAAATTATCAAAAGTTATTAAGAAATTATTATATCTAGGTCTTCCTACGGTTAAATATTTTGTAATTGAAAAAGCAGTTTTTGGCTGTACACATACCGAAAAATCGATCTGAAATCAAGCCACATTCAGGTAAACGTATACACTAAAGGGATGTTTTGGCCCATTCTTTGCATTAAAATGAAGTAAGGCAGTGTGATATGATATTTTTTTCCGACAAGGCGCTAAAGGACATAAAGTTTGACCAACATTGAAACTGATTTTTTTCTCGTTTCCTAATCCACTATTGGTTCTTAGTGTTTTTATCTTGCCACAATATCTAATTTGAGAAAATTACTAGAGACTGAACCAATAATTCGATATACATGTATCATTTCAGTAAACTCATAAAATGTCAGAAGATGGCAGTTTTTTAATTCGGTCTTTGTTATTAGAAGTTGATGTACTAGTATTTAATATTCGTTATTACGACATCAAGTGAAGTCACATGCCTTCTCTATTCTTGAAACTGAACATAGTCAAAATATATCCTTATGTACAGCTTTGGAAATTCAAACTTAAGTCGTTCAAGTTTCTCCTTATATATTTTTCGTGGCAAATGTCAACAGAGACTTGACACTTTAATGGAACATTTACTTTGATATTTAAGAACTCTTTAAAATAATTGTTACCTTCAATATTCAGTGTTTTAATTGGTTTTCTTTTGAAGTAAAGATCAGAGATCTTGCTTAAGTGCATGCCACTTATACATGCACTCGCCATGTTAAAATACGTAATATATTAACATCTATAAAGGTTGTCCAGCGCTTCAAAGTCCCTGGCACTGTAAGATACATTGTATCAGTTAAAATCGATCAGTTGCGCAGTGTCTAAAAAATGGGACGCAAATGTATGTGTGTCTTTGATTCCAGATTCTTTGTTTCAATTATTGTTATTTTGACCAGCGTAGTAGGATGTTTTACTGTACAAAATGAGACAGGAACTAGCGACCTTAAACAAATGGTTGTAGAGTTGTCTGATAAAGTGGACAAACTTAACCAGACGTTGCTGCAAGGTAATTTTCTAATTTTCTATCATTTCTATAGACCAAAAAGAAAAACGCAAAAAAACCCAACAAAAAACTGTTACTTAAAGATGTAAAACACATTTTTGTTATTTGTGGCGATTTATTTTCATCTAAAAGTCTCCTACGTTCGAGCAGTAAAAATTGAGTACCGAGGATAACACGGTAAAAACCTAATGTGTTAAACAATTTTACCTTTATAAATCGGAAATTTCATTGACAAATAAACACGATTTATTGGTTAATTTGTGTCAGATGAGTCTGACAACCAGGCTTGTTATTGAAGTGGTCTTCGTCAACCGTTGTACATCGATATTTTAAAAACAACTTTAATGGAAATTAAATTTTATTATTTATAATGAAGACCTTAGACTATTATTTATTTTTTATCTAGAAAAGCAGAAACATGTGATGTTTTTCGCAGTTATAAGAGGGAAAACTTACACTTACAATGTCGACGCCAACATCGTATTTGAAACTGTCATAGTGAACGAAGGTGGCCATTACGACCGATATGATGGCGTCTTTGTTTCTCCAGTATCCGGAACTTACCTTTTCTCTTGGACCGTCTCGGGGAGTGGAACTCCGTATATCGTCACCGAACTGGTCGTGGAAGATAAAGTGATAGTGTCAGGCGGGGAATACAATGGAGGAGGGGGTCATCCATCCGGTTCTATGACAGCATTGGTCAAAATGAAGGCTGGAGACCATGCATGGATCCGATCTACTGGTATTTCAAATAACCACGTCCTCTACAGCAATGACAATTATCCACAGTCAGCTTTCTTAGGATTATTATTATAATACGCTTAGACATGTTGAAGATGCAATGCTTTATTGGTGGTATCTTTCTTTATAATAGGTTAGATATCCTGTTTAAAATAATAAATGCAGTAATATTAACAAAAAGAGTGTATGCATGATTTTGTGTATAAAACCACGTATACCACATTGAATTTAAAAAAAAAACACTTTTATGACAGATCATAATTTGCTTCTGTAATATTTTCATACATTTAGAGTTTATATATGTAATTTTGCCAGGATAAAAGCAGTCACCTCATATTAATATCGAAGCCTTGCGTGCAAACAAGAGGGCGTGATATCCATTTAAAGGCCTTGCGTGTACATAAGACGACATCAATTACCCCTAAATCCTCAGATAACTAGTGCGCGAATTAACAAGTTTAAGTTGAAAGGTAATGGTACATGTTTTACTATAACAGGTCTCATATCATTCCTCGGCCCATATTATGGTATCTGCTCACACCTCGGCCTAACATAGGAGTCTTGAATGTGGTCCATAATATTTCCTATACCTATACATATAGTCTTGGCTTATATTTAGTCTAGACCTTATGTGGGAGTCTGTCTTGAAATGACATATAGAAAACCCTGTAATAATCTATATTTATCATCAGCTGAATGTATGTCTACTTTAATGAGGGATACATATTATATAATTGCATAACTACATCAACGCAGCTTTTTAGAATTTATGTATTTTTTTAATATGGGACGCAGTCCCACATATGTAAAAACTTCCAAAAGTTAATGGTTTGGTTTTTTTTCCAAACCGGATGTGCCGAGTGCGCGCAAGAGCACTAAGCACGAATTTCTATGGGGCCAGAAATTCGATGCTTTTTTTTAGATAAATTTTAAAATTGACAGACCCATTCGCACACTCATTCATCACACCCTGGGTCCATTCGTATCAATTCCATCGTTTTAGACAGCTTTACAAATTTTCCTATCAAGCATTTTGATTGGACACATATTTGTGCGTTCTTTTCCCCTGATCTTGAACTTTACTAATTTGTAATAAAAAACAATATAAATCGTCCCTTAACAACATTGTTAAGCGACCAATCAGAAGGCTCGACTCAGAACTGTGTAAAACGAAGGAATTGATACGTATGAACCCAGGGGCGATGAATGAGTGTGCGAATGAAGAACCCCTGGGTTTCCGAGGATGTCGTGATTAGTACATTCAACCAATTTATTGCGATGTTTAAGACAATAACAATAAAAGATAAAGCTTTACAATACTGAATAGTAAAAAGATGGTCTTACCTTAGGCTTAGCTGATCTTGAAGATTTTTTAATCAATCCTGTGCATGTGCATGTTACAGTGTTTTTTTTTTCCCAAAATCCTGATTGAAACAAGTCGTCATTTTCTGCCAGGTTTTCATATCGATCTTCTCCACCCATTACTTCTAAAAAAAATATATTGGTATACAGAAAATCCCCCAAAACCTGGCACAAAAAAAAAGGTTGCTTTGTTTACTTCTGCTAGAGCGCGAAATACTCTGACCGGGAAATGACGTCATGGATAACGCAACACCAAAAGAAGGTTATTTCGTCCCGTGAACATCATCCAATTATGTTTTGATACTATTTTAGAATGTTACAAATATTCGTAATTTGCACAAATAATTCGATATTTGTAATTATCAGTTATTGATCAATGTCATTTTTGACAACTTTTTTCTAAAGCTGCGTCCCATTTTAGGTTGCACCTATTATCATATTATGGGACGCAGTCCCACATATGTAGAAATTTTTCAAAAGTTAATGGTTTGTATTTTTTTCGAAACGGATGTGCCGAGTGCGCGCAGGCGCACTAGCCTCGAACTTCTATGGGGCCAGAAATTCGATGCTTTTTTGGAATAAATTTTAAAATTGACAGATTTAATAACCACAGTTAAATTTCTTTTAAATATATACAGGGGAATACGAACGGAAAGTAAAAACTAAACTATCTAAATAATACTAAATATATTTTTCAAGGAAACTCTCGTTGTCAAAGAGATGAAATGATCTCGCCAAGTTCTCGAGATAATTGACTTATTGTCATTGTAAACAGGTGCGTTAGGAACAATCGTGATCAGTGATTGTTTACTAGTTATTCAACCAATTTATGGCGATGTTTAAGACAAAAACAATAAAACACAAAGCTTTAAAACACTGAATAGTAAAAAAGATGGTCTTACCTTAGCTGAGCATGAAGATTTTTAAATCAATCCTGTGCGTGCATGACATGTGGCGATGATGTGCATGTTTCCGAGTTTTTTTTCCAAATTCCTGATAGAAACAAGTCGTCATTTTATGCCAGGTTTATATATCAATATTCTGCAACCAATACTTCTAACAAGATGTATTGGTATACAGAAAATCATCCAAAACCTGGCAGAAAAAAGGTTGCTTGGTTACTTCTGCTGGAGCGCGAAATACTCTGACCGGGAAATGACGTCATGGATAACGTAAAAAAATGTTATTTCGCCCCGTCAACGTCAATATTTTGACACTGTTTTAGAATGTTACAAATATTTGTAATTTGCACAAATAATTCGATATTTGTAATTATTAGTTTATTAATTTATATGATCAATGACATTTTTGACAACTTTTTCTAAAGCTGCGTCCCATTTTAGGTTGCACCTATTATCATATTATCATGGTAGTTATATTTACCATTTTATGGATGAAACTTGCAAACGTATACAATTGCTCTTAAAAAATCCTTTCCTTTGTTCTATAGAATTAATATTATATATAATATATTTAATACAGATCTAGATCATTATAATTTAGATTTCTTATTTTGCGTTAAGCGAACGTTATTTTAATGTTTGTGAGACGCCATTTAATGTGTAGTTTAAGCTGACACAGTGTGCATTGGCTACAAGAAGCAGAAAAGTGATAATGAAGCATTCTAGTGACAACACGAAGTAACAGACGACATAAAACATACATAAAAAACTGAATAGCTGTAGCAATCATCAACTCAAATCTGAACGAGAAATGAACTTAGGCGCCCTTGAAGGGTAGAAAGTTCCAGCTTGCTGAAACACAACCGTGGCGCTGTTTACGGTCCAGATCAGCTATCAAATCCGGTAAAGTAGTACAAAAAACAAACTCACAACATCTGAGTCAAAGAAATCCCACATTTTTCTATGGGCACATGATTTCTTCAGTGCAACTACCTTAGTGAAGACAATCATAAATCTGTGTATGTATTTTTTGTTTCCGACGAGTTGCCACATTAAGGTTAGTCGAACAATCTCCAGAATAACGAATCCAAAAATGTTCAAAAACATCTGTAATCATCTGAGAGATGTTAATTTAAAAAAATCCAACAAGGTTGTTTCGGTACCGAGTAAAATTTTCTTGTGAAAGAGCATATGGTAATCAAAATTTCAACATAGTTAGAGACAGTACATTTTGATACGCCTAACGCGCGAATCGTCTATTGAAGACTCAAAAGCGGACTTACTTTAATAACTACCTCGTGGATTACCTCGGGAAATAAAAACTCTACCAGCAGCGCCAACGTTCACCGAAGTTAGAAATCAAAATTCAAACAAAGTTCCCGACTAAATAGAACTTTGCAGCAATTCCAAATTATCAATAAAATATGTTGTGAAGATATACATTATTTTTATTGCTACCAGCATTGTAGCCAAAAATCAATCTTTTCCGTGGCCTCAAATCTCATTAAATTGAAATTTAACAAAGAGTGTTCACACCAACATGTCAGTTAGGAGGTACAATGGAGATATTTTGCCCTTGTAAAATTGTTCCGGAAATCAACACAACATTATAAGGTGTGTCCATATCTTGGTCCTACTATGCTTTATTTCTCCTGATAATATATGTCGCTTGTGCTAAAAACATTTTCAAAGCATCTGGTTGATTGAGTTATACAATTTCTTCAGTCCATGTGGCATGGTATGGAGTATATATAGTTCTATCTAATTGAAATAGGGAAGGAGTGTGTCCAAGTCCCCTGCTGGTCCCAACCTGAAAGTAGAAGTTTAAAAGGTCCAAAAACTCGCTTATGACGTTGAATGTGGCATACTGAGCCATTCTACCAAGTTTCACACCATTCTCGTGTACTTTTTTCGCGAATAGCTTAGCGGAAATTTTCAGGTAAATTTTCATCTCGACCAGTCCAAAATAGACAGTAGTAGTCCGACAGGTCTAAAAGACGCCTTAGGACGTATATTTTGTCATACATAACCATTAAATTTGATGAAATAAAAAGTAATAGATATGTACTCGTAGAATCTTTCGGAGACAAGATTTTACGCTATTTGTACATGTTTGTCATTGCAATACAATCTATTTTAATTTGGAAACCTTCGAACCAAAATATTGCAAAAACATACTTAGAAGGCGAACCAATATTCATACACAAGTAAGAGTATATTTAGGATATTTATAGATCTTTTAAACTGGCCATTTTGTTATAATATTCGTTGTTATTAATTTTTTGGCCAATGGTCACTTGCTTAAACGAGATAAAGAGAGACTTTGAGAAAAATACAAGCCATCACGTGCAAAATCATTTGCTACTTTTTCGCATTTGGTTACTATTGTTTATGCAACTTGCTTGTTATTCAAACAAAATATGTGTATAATGGTTAAGACATTAACAATGCACAGAAACCGACACGAACCATCACAAATTGTAGATTTTCCTCAAATAATTTGAAAAATTCATGATAATATGTCTACCTGCATAATGCACCTGATAGAAATACCTGGCAAATCTACTATCATATTTCAGTGCAATCTGACAATTTCATTTCCTATGGTAAGAAATTAAATCACGTCAAGTGTCTTGAAGATAACACTTTGTTTTGCACAAATGTAAGCTCGTCATGTTTTGTTTTGCAATTAACATGTATATGATTGAATCACAAATCATTTGTGTCAAATAGTTTATCATTTTGTCAAGGAATATTGCTTTTTTTTCCTTAAAAAGTATATGAAAGAAAAATTTTCATCTTCATATTAAAAAAAGTTGTTTTTTTTCGTAAAACAACTCGCAGGATAAATACAATTGTTTTAATTCGGTACATTATCAGAGTGTTCATTGTGTTGTGTATCAAATTATTTAACCGTTTTAAAATCGGGAAATTACAAAATTGCATGTTCAATTATTGGCAAATTTAAAAGTGTTCTCAAAAAAATACATTTTGTACCTTAAACCGCTCCTAAATTAGTAAAACTAGATAAAACAAATAACAAATATAACTGTTACAACGTAAAACATCTTATCAACCACCACTAGATTTTTTTATATGCTAAATGAAATAAAAAAAAAAGTTATGGCTATTTCAAAGCTCTTCATCTAAATCATGTAAACAGTGCCCGATTCTTATAACTAAAGGAACTGTGACAGACAGAGAAAAAAATATATATCATTGTTGTTGAAGGGAATAGACGATAAAGAAGTAAAGTGAAATAAAAGTATGCAACAGAACTTACAACAACAAGCGGTATTTTTAAAATCCACAATGGAGGACAACTAGAAACCTCCAACGTGACGAACGACTGCTGCTCGCCGTCTTTCATTATTCAAAATAAAAAAAAATGTAATACAAAAGTTTAAGAATCAATAACAATTTGAATCTATCTGTAAAAAATATTTCTAGGCATAGAAGAATTAACAAAAAGATGAAAATGGCCACCGTTACCTCGCACAAATGTGTCATAAAATATATACATGTAACATGTGGGATGGAACTAGTTTTTCGGACCAACCTTCACCCTATTGATAATCTTGAACAAAGCATAAAAAACACAGTAAAATAAAATTGCTGAAAGTTATTACTAGAGAATATACTATGTTTTCACAACAAGAAAGAACAAGATGTAGAGGAATTATTTTCAGAACACTAGCGTTTACTGACAGCTAGCTAGTCAGCATCTTTCGACTAATGATAAACAAATGTAGGTGGAAGGGTAAAGAGACATTTCAAAGTTACAAATAAATTACAAAGTTTTCGACCAAAAATTCCAAGACGAAATAATTGACCTGCTCAACGTTTTTATTTTGACAACATATTTGTTCAGTATGGTGGACGTGTTTTTCAGGGAACAATAGGTATTTCAATGGGCACTAATTGTGCACCTTTGCTTGCTGGTTTGTTTCTTCATTCATATGAAGCATACTTCTTCCAATCTCTTCTAGACAAAAAACTGTAGACCATGTCTCTCTATCAACCTCACGTTCCGTTATATTGATGATGTCTTTTCACTAAACTATTCTCGATTTGGTGACTTCTCCATCTCATATATCCCCAGGACCTTGAAATAAAGAAAACATCGGATTCTAGAAAGTCTGCTTCATCTCGAAATTAACTCTCAGGGTTATGTTGCTCCTAGGTTGCTGTCTTCCCTCAAGAAATTTTATGGAAGACATCATGCACTTATAGACAAATATGGGATTTCGATCTCTTTGCTTTTCTCAGATGAGTGCAGAAGTTGGTTTGTCATAGGGTTTTGTTTTGTCTTTTACCGGACTTGACACGCTGAATTGACTATTTGCAACGCGACGGGTGTGCTATAGCAAGCAGGAACGGCTTACTCTTCCGGAGCACCTGAATTCACTCTTGTTTCGACTGGAGTTCGCGTTTCTGATTGATATTCAGTTTTTTTGTGTTTCCATGTTTTGGTAAAGGAAGACAAAAAAAAAACACCCTATGACAAACCAACATCTGCACTCATCTGAGAGATCGAAATTCCATATATGTCTATAAGTGCATGATGTCTTCCGTAAAAATTCTTGAGTGAAGACAGCAACCGAGGAGCAACATAACCCTGTCTGAGCAATTTTTGCGTCAAACTTTTCGCTCTGCTAAGGAAATCGACGCACGCTCTGGAGTAACGAATCATTTGAGATACGTAAACTCCATAAGCTGGAGCGGACGGAAAGTTGCTACACAAGAAGGGAAAGTTGACGATTTGAAAGTTGATATCATCACGTTTGTCATAGAGCCTTGTTGAAAGTCTTCCTTGAGAGTCAATTTAGAGATGTAGATCTAAATATGAAGCAGACTTCCTAGAATCCGTTGTGTCCTTTATCTCAAGCTCCTGGGGATATATGAGATGGAGAAAGTCACCAAATCGAGAATTGCTTAGTAAAAGGACATCATCAATATAACGGAACGTGAGGTTGAAAGAGAGAGCTAGTCTACGGTCGTTTTTGTCTAGAAGAAATTGTAAGAAGTATGCTTCATATGAATGAAGAAACAAATCAGCAAGCAAAGGTGCACAATTAGTACCCATGGAATCCCTATTGTGTGCTGAAAATCACGTCCACACAACTGAACAAATATGTTGTCAATAAGAAAGTTGAGCATGTCGATTATTTTGTCTTCTGTAAACTTGTTCTTTTTCTTAGACTCATTGATGACAAAGTAAGTCTTGGTATTATCGACTACAAGAATTTGTACCTGCGTTTTCCATTCTTTTTTAAAAAACTGCGTTAAATCAGCTGTGCCAACCGCGATTTCAGTTGTTCATGTTTAACAGGAGTGCAAAGTGTGGAGAAATTGAATGTTTTGATGCTGTTAAAAGATGAAACTGATTTAGAATTTAGAATCTCCATAAGTTCTTTCGAATTCTTCAGGATCCACATTTGATTGACACCATTTCTAGAATAACAGCAATCGTAATATTTCTGGAGGCCGGATTTTATTGCCGTAAGTATTGAAGTCAACAAAACTGAAAGAGGCTTAGTTGTACATTTGGATGACCCTGCGTTTTTCACGTTTTTGTCCTAAGAATAATAACTATTGCAGATAGAAAAGGGCCTCCGCCTATTTAGCTGTACTTAAATTTCCATTGAGTTAAAGATATCTAATGACTGCCTATAGGAATGATTGTATTTCAAAGGTCAAAATAGCGTTTTTTTTTCCCATTCGAAAGAAAACTATTGCAGATATAGAAAAGCTGTTGCCTTTTTAAATCTCCATCCCATTAAGTTCTAAAAAGTTCCCATTTAGTCAAAGTTTGAGGAAAACCCCTCATAGATATAATAGCTCATAGAAAAGCCTTTAAAGCTGTAGGACGAGGCGAGTGATTCATGATCATAAGATCATCTTGTTCTTTTGGAGGATTGATGTTTAAAATCGTCATCAATTGACTTAGTTTTCTTGTGCAATATCGTTTATGCGGTCAGCTTACGTATAAAAAAGCAAATAATAAAATGATAATAGAAAAACGTGATAAAATTAAATGAATCACAAGAATTCTTGTCAACTCATTGTTTATTGTAATTGAAAAAAAAAGGTTTTCATATAATTGTATTTTATCAATATTATATTCATATCAATTTGATATGAAATATTGATAACTTGATACTTACTTTTTAACTATTAAACGCTTTTAACTAATTCTCATTTTTAAGCATTATTGAGATCAACTATGTTGGTTTTGTGTGATGATATTCCACCAAATTATTATTTGTTTGAAGATTTAAGTCGGTTTTAAAATCGAAATGTTTGATGTTTTGTTTTATTTAACATCATTCGATTAAATGTTCTCAGCTAGCTGTCAGTAACAGCGAGTGTTTTATAGAAAAGTTCTTCTATCGTCCGATCTTTGTTGGTGTCTTATGAGTAAGGTTACATGTATCTTAAGTGGAATAGAATGTTTATCGGTTCCTTGATTTTGTTCCTTGTTCTGTTCCTTGGGTTTTTTACCTTCCTATGATTTGATTCGAATGCTGCTAATGAGATGTTGCTCCTAGAAATATCGATATAAAGCATAACCAAATTAATTGTTTATGTACCCGTTGTGGTATTTGTATTAAGAAGGGGATTTATCTTTTATTATCAAAGTACTGGATTGGAACTATATGTATTTTATTAAAACCTTAGGCCAATAGCAGAACGGCAAGCAGCATCTTTATGATCTTCTCGTCTTGTTGAAAGCTGCTCATGGCCTGGTTTTCCAATGTGGGTTTTCTTCACCACTGCTTGTAATGTGAGTTTTGTCGCGTACACTTATTCTATATCTTATTGTTTTCTATTGTAGATATTTATTTGAAACATATTATTTGATCGATAAATGATATATACATTTGTATCTAATAAAAGGAAACACGCCTTAGTGAAACTATGGACAACAACAGACCTAAATGGCGGAATAAAGTTGAGAGTTTGTTAGCACTCCTTGGTTTTATGGTGGGTACCGGTAACTTGTGGCGATTTCCATACCTGTGCCTAAGAAATGGTGGCGGTAAGTTTCACACAATGGCATGTGTGACACACATTAGTGTATAAAGTCTTGCATGCAACTCATATTATTGTGTAAAGCTACTTTTATGATATTGGTTTCCGCCTAACACTTTCTGATCATTTTAGTGTATGATTTGCTATATGTTTATATAAGTACATGTAACTGACTGAATTTATTTAGGCAAGCTTGCCTTGGATTTTGCAATCGTTGAATTTTTGCCATCTTGACATGGTTATCCAATCTATAAGGAGTTATCTGGTCGTGCTATTTTCTTACTGATGGATCTAAGATCTTACATTCATATATGAGTGAAGGAAGCAGAGGTACCAATGGGGTATCCGAATGTCAAAAGTCCGAAAGGGCAGAGACTAAACCAGTAAACACAAACAGGAACGGGACAAAAAACAGACAACACGTAAAACATGGAAACACGAAACAACTGAATATCAATCAACAACGCGAACTCCAGTCGAAACAAGAGTGAACTCAGGTGCTCCGGAAGAGTATTTTGGCATATTCATCTAGCTTATATCAAACAAATGTGCTAAAGTATAATCTATCAATACATAGTTGAACACACTGTTTACCTTTTACGTGTCTTATCTAAAATAAGACACACGTTGTTATATAAGTAACAAGCTATCAAAGGCCCAGTCATATGCATTCTACATTAATTGTACTGTTTTTATGATAATTAATTATGCAGGTCTAAGATGTTATAAAATTTCCAAAATGTTTTCCAAACGAATCTATCACCAGAAACAAAACTTCCAGTGATTGTTTGAGGTATACTAAGTAAAACAGAAAATAAACTACTTCTGCGGTTGGCTGTTGTCCATTGTGGTTTTTCTGAATAGCCGCTCGGTTGTGGGCTGTGTCGCGTACACTTATTTCACATCTCATTATTTTCTACCTAAATTCGTTTATATTTGTAATACTTTATCCTTTAAAACTGACAAAAATGATTGTTGAAGTATATTTTTGTAGGTTCTTTCCTGATACCATTTGTTTTAAGTGGAATTTTCCTGGCATTTCCTTTGTATTTCCTAGAGGCGTCAATTGGACAGTTCACCTCGAAAGCTATTCATCAGTGCTGGGAAGCATGTCCATTATTAAAAGGTGCTAATATGTTTACATATATGTAAATATCTTGATAAACAGATAATATTTTCAGTACATGTTCAAAAATTGTTCTTCTTCAGTTGGTCTTTCTTTGTATTTTGATTAGTTATACATTTGTACAATCAATTAGTACCTTTTCTTTTTGCATATCTGTATGTCTATATATTGAACAATATTTGTTTTTGTTTGCCTATTACCTGAAAATATTTTTTTCTACTTTGAGGCATTTTTATGTTTTAAGGCATTGGATATGGGATGCTAACTCTGCAGTGTGTTTGTTCAATATACATAATGGTGGTCTCATGGATATTGTATTATCTTTGTGTTTCATTTGTATCACCTCTCCCGTGGTCTAGATGTGATAACTCGTGGAATTCGGAGGATTGCTACTCGTTATCTAACACGTCAACAACTCTGAATTTAACGGCTGATGCTACCAATGCTTCGGAAACCTTTTCCACAAATACTGAAAACTACTTTGAGTAAGTAAATATAAGCAGTGGAAGATCCAGAGCGGCTCCGGTTGTTGGAACCCGCGCTTTTATTGAAATTTGTGAATTTTTCGTGCAGACTTTAGGCAATTTTGACCTAAAACCTCCTTTTATCTTCATTACACAATAAACAGAAATCCCTTTCAAACGTTTTTGACACGCCCCTGATATTTGAGTATTAAAATGTGAATATATGTTCATTATGTAACACCCTTGTCTGTTTTTGTGAATACCCCGTAGTAAGTATCTGGATACTCGATTCAACATTATTTGATACATTGTAATTAAGGGTAGAGAAAAGACGTTTCAAAAGCAAAACATGATTTCAGAAACATTAAGAAGTAAAGGTCTGCTTTAAAAGTTGAATTAATACACATTAAGTAAAATTCCATCTGAGGTATAAAAGTTTACTCTTTATAGCAAAAAACACAGATAATATGAATGATAACAAAGATTTTTACAATGAGCTTACATGTTTGGTGATATAACTTACAAATTTAGATATAAAATAGCCTCACGTACAAACCTGGCTCCATATATCTTTGAAGACTTGCCTTTGGTCCTTAAACATATTTTCTGTAATAATAATAATAATAATATAATAATAATTCTTTATTTCAAGAGGGTAGCACAGTTAGTTACAAACTAATCTTCCCTGAGGCCCTCATACAAAATAATAAACATAGTACAAAAGTTAAAAAAACATAATATAAACATGTAATGAGAATATCCATTTTGACACATTTAATTGTACAAAATATAAAGAATATAATTACATATCATTGGAATACATACTTATATCAAACTGAACACAGACCCTCACTGAGAATTTTTCAAAAATGTTTTCAAATTATATTTAAAGGAATTGGTATTTGATATTAATTTTAAAAGTGCGCACAAGGCATAGTTTTTAATTAAGGTGGTTCATAATCTAAGTCGGACATTTCCAAGAAAACGAAAATATAAATAATGGTATTTTCTTTCTTTTAAGAATAAATATTTAATTCAAAATGAGGGGTATAATATTTTACATTATACTTGAAAAAAAAAGAATATTAATTGTTTTAATAAATTTGTCTTCAAGGAAATTATCGAGCCCCAAAAATATTTAATGTTAGTAACAAGTGGTAGATTCATTCCTAAGTTAAAATTAAACACCCCAAATCTAACATTAGCCATCTAGAACCAAACCCTTAAAGATATTTTAACAACTGTTCCTGCAAAACAAGAAGTATTTAAAAGCATCATGTGCAAATATACACATCTCCATTAATGCAATGCATATGCATAAAATGGAATAGCAATGAGCTGCAAGAAAATAATATCTTGCATATCTTGAAACAGTAAAGTATTGTGAATACTTCACTGATAAAAAGTCAGAGTTTACCATTTCCAACCAAAGTTTAACGTCGGTAATCTTGAAACGAGGTCGGGAACCTAACTATGTTTTTTCTCACTTAATTGCTTTACATATTATCTTTAAACTAGAAGAATCAAAGCTGAAATTCATCCATTTTTACTAATAGTTGCAAACATGATTTAACAATATAGCTTTATAGCAACAGTTAGTTTTTTTTCTGAAGGCACAATGTGTTAAAGTTGACAAATGGAATTGAAGATTTGGGAACTATCAACAAATCAGTTCTTTTGTGTACAGTAATTTCATGGGTGCTTGTTTTCCTTTGTCTGATGAAAGGAATTAAAACAATCGGAAAGGTATTCAATTTAAAAAAACCAATTTGACAAGGAGTAAAAATACGACGTTTCAATTTCATATGATGTATATACGACATAATATAAGATATAAGTAGAATACAGCAATACAATACAATTTCACATGCAAAACACAATTATTATAGTAGTCATACATTACATAATGCTAATCTAATCAAGTACACATGCATATTTTTTTAGACAACAATTGAATTTAAACTTGAAACAATAGGATAATGATTTATTCATAAATTGAAGTAAAGGAACGCTTGAATCGATTGCGATAAAAACTGTGATAATCAAGATATAAAACTATACATTTAAATCTAGTTTACAGTATTTTAACGAAGTTTGAGTTAAATGAAATGACTTCAAGCTTATGAAAATTTTGAAATATAGATAGAAAGAAGAAAGAAAAGTATAATTCAAGCTTACTTTCAGATACATTGATGACGTCTTCTGTCAAAAAATGCATTTTATTGTAGATTGTTTACTTCAGTATATCCTCGAGGGGTAGAAATTAAAAAAAGGTCACTCTTAATGTTTCAGAATTTCAGTCTGATTCAGAACTGCTCTTGACTATACATTTTAATACTATTGCGATTTTTTATTTCCCTGGCATGTGTTTTTGTATTTTACTTTTCTCGTGCATTTGAGATTGATCTTCCAAGTTCGGTAATTTTGTCATTACCCTTTTAACCTCATCATGCAAAAGTGGCGTAGCAATTTAAGACTGAAAAACTTTTACTGTATTTAAAACACATTCTAGGATTTAGTTACTTCTAATTTTACATTATTCTTTTTATTTGTTTATGCATTATTTTTTTGTTACTTAGGTTGTTTACGTAACAGCATTGATTCCTTATGCTTTGATATTGATTTTGTTAATACGGAGTTTATTGGAGCCAGGTGCAATCGATGGTGTCAAATATTTCCTTACACCTGATTTCTCAAAGTTGCTGAACATAAATGTATGTATAGACAATAATAAATAAACATTTTTTAAATGATATTCTGAAATGATTTTTGTGCAAATGTAATAACGGTTTTTTTTCTTTTAATGTCGTGCATTTTCTATCATTTTTGTGTGAAAGAAGCATTCTTTATTTTCCATTTACTCATAGTTTAATATCAGACGTTTAAATAAATAATTACTTTAATATATTACTATTTTGTAATATTTAAAAAAAAATTCAATGGGATATAAAATTTATTCAATACAATTCTGCAATTATTTCATGAATATAACTTTACTTTATGTAGGTATGGATCGAAGCAGCTCTGCAGATTTTGTTTTCAAGCGGAGTAATATGGGGTCCAGTTATTACAATCCCTAGTTATAATAGATTCAAGAACAATTGCTATAGGTAGAGTGTTCTTAGTGAACTGCGCTGTTGAATTGTCTGAAAGAGTCTCGAGGGTATTAAACTGTGCATCTTTTTACACATATTTCTATAAGTATGAAATGTTAAACTAACTGGACTTGACAAAACAAAACTATATTTTCATAATATATTTTATCAGAATGGAGCACTCATAACAAAAACGATATTTTAATCATTATGTAGAATTTTTGGAATAAATGGGATTTTTAAAAAAAATTTCATGAATATCTTGGTGACCCTATCTTTTTCCAGACAATTTCAAAGAACTATTTAAAGGGACTTTTTCTTCAGATTTTGAGTGCATCTTAAAGTATGATTTCTTATAAAGATGTCTCTATATCTTTGCCTCTTATATATTCTATATCAATATATTAAGATATTACTTTTTTAGAAGTCGAAAGTGCTCTTAAATGAACGGTGATACCTACTTATTTTATGTCTTTTGGTTTAACCTATACATTCAGGTATTTCAATGTGCCAAAAATAACAAACAAGATAAAAAAAAATCTAAAGTAGAATTCTTATAACCCCGAAAAAACTTAAAGTCAAGAGGAACTTGAAGTATTTGAATGTTTGATTTCAATCTAATTCAATTTAGCAAATTCACGATTTTATTAACTTGGTTAAATAATTAGTCAATGGACCAATTTTCGTTTTTTACAGTTATCATCGGTTTTCGCCTACGCTGAAAGTTGAAAACATTAAAAAAATATCCTGTACAATGTATGTGATTCTTAACAATTTATAATTTTTACTGTTTTGTACGTTTTTTTCCTTTTTTCTCCCGCTTATTCTTCCGGAGCACCTGATTTACACTCATGTTACGACTTGAGTTCATGTTGATTGCCGTTCGGTTGATTTTGTGTTTTGCGTTTCCTCGTGCTGTTCTTCTTCGAGTCTACCGGTTTCGTCGTTGCCCTTTTTAACACTCGAATGCCCTATTGGTGCCCCCTTTGCCTTTTTCCTTTTTTATTTAAAAAAATAACCTTTAGAATATCCTCAGGAGATTTTGTTCAACAAACCGAACTTTTTGAAAGTTGTCTAGACCTGTATAAGACATGTAACAGTAAGTTAATGTAGCTTTGTTTCTTCAGGGATACTGCCCTGCTTCTTATTGTTGGAGAGGGAACAAGTATACTTGCAGGATTCTTAGTTTTTGCTACATTAGGGTCTGTTGCATTTTCTAAAGGACTCACAATACCAGAGATAGCAAAATCAGGTAAACAAATTATGTTCTATTTTTGTTTCTTTTTATAATAGATCAGCAAACTTTAAAGTGTATACTAAAGTCAATAAAAGTAATAACAAAATTACCGAACCTGAATGATCAATGTCATAGTTCAGAGAAAACGACAAAAACGAATCAGTCATACCGGAAAATTGGTGGATCGCAATGTTCCTGACTTGGCATTTCAATCGAAATGGTGGGTTAAACCAGGTTTTATGGCGCCAAACCTCCCTCTTCCATTGCGATCTTAGGATCCGGTAATGACCATAGAACACAACATAGTTGTGAGACACAATAGGGATATTGAGTTGATCATCTCAGTACAGCAGACCAGTCAAACACTAATTAAAACAATTCAATATCAAATCTTTTAATTCAATTTTCAATTTTGAACTTTTTAACACTGATAGTTGGGCTTAATTTCACTTTAAACGGAATACATTATTGTCCTATTATTGAAAATAATTTAAAAAGTTTTTTTTATAAAAGCCATCTTGAATTTAATCATCATCATACATGTCATAAATGTTTACGTTTATCTTCCGTATCTAGGTCCAGGATTAGCTTTTGTTGTTTACCCACAAGCCGTATCGCGCCTACCACTTCCTAATTTATGGGCCGTTTTATTCTTCCTGATGATGTTTCTGTTAGCTCTTGACTCCGCGGTAAGTCTGAACTTTGTAAAAAACGTAATAAAAAGTCTGGAGAACATTGGTTCGTAGAACTTTATAATGCGAGATCTTTTCCTGAATTGTGTCAGTAAATAGGCAACAGATGTTCTATGGTTGCTAATGACTTTGATGCTCAGTGCTATAGTAAATCTAACTTCTGGCTAAAAGTGATATAGGACCATATGGATGGATGCGTTTTCAGGTCTGTCAGTTACCTACTTTGGCTTTAAATTTTTTTAGGTTAAGAAATCTCTGGATTTTCCGTACAATGTCACTCTTGTTTTGAAAGTAATTTATAATTTCTGGGGGATTTCGATAAGCTTAAACAACATTAATCCAAGTGTCAGGGTAATAGGATGAACAATATGATAACTTATTTTGTTTATTAATACAAAGCTCTAATCAATATTTTGGTAAACAAAGAAGATCTTGCCTTGGATGCTTGTTATCTATCTTTTAAGAGTTTTAAGATAGTTTTGTTATTAATTAACTAAGAAAGTTTAAAATTCTCCAGATGTTTTTTTTAACATATCTGCTGAATAATTAGGTTTATGCAATGAATTATAGTCATGAAGTTTCAGTTAACTGCTCATCATTCTTATATTCTTTGTAACTATTGATTGATGTATGACATTTATGATCATCACCGGTCTATTCAATTTCTTTCAATACAATAGGAGACTTAAACGGACCGATTGGCTCCAAATCGAACGCTTTTTTTTGAAATCTTGAACAATCCACTAATACCAATGATTTAGTAAAAGGATACTTAACTTTAATTTATGTCTTGGACGCACATTTTTTAACGATACGTGTTTGTAAAACAACCGAACTGAAACATATACTTAATTGGATTATAATGCAAAGGTTCCATCTCACCTACAACATTTTTCCATAAACCTTACGATTCAAAAATAATGAAGTGAAAATAAAGTAATAGTTTTGGAACCATACTAAGTTTCGAAACTGCTTGATAAATCCTACTATATGGGATCAAAACTGCCACTTAAAATAAGGCTGATTTTAGCAAAAATGATCTATAAAAAAACGAATTGTATGAATAGAATAAAATTCAAAATCCCAAATTTTCGTTATGTTTTTACAATATTGAATTGTATAAATGTGAAATCCACATACATATGTCAGACCGAAAAACCCGGATTTCGTTTTACAAGTCGTTTATTGGTGAGCCACGGTACTGAAATCTACGCTACCATATATTAGGACATCCTATTGATAATGCATTTCAATTAAAAAGAGTTGTAATAAGTAGTTATAGAGAAAACTGTAACGGAATAAGACCAATAATTACAAAAAAATAATAATAATAATAACTAACTACCACCTTTGAAAATTGCTATATGCATTCGTCATTATTATTTAAATTCTTTAAAAAAATCTTATGTTGGATGTTCTTCTGTTTGTGTGTGCATTGGAAATGTTTTATTTACCACTATTTTGATTTTCGCTGCATGAAAAGTCGAAAAATTCCATTGAATTGGTTGTTCAATTTTCTTTTTATCAACATTTTTCATATCATCGTTTATATATCCTTTTTCTCTCTGATTCTCAAGGCAAAAACTATCATATAATATGGAACGCCGCAACTGTCTTATATGGTCACTTTTTGTTATATGATGTCGTTTTGTCTTTATATGATGCCGTTTCGACATTATATGATGTTGTCTTGTCATTATATGATGTCGGTTTATCATTATATGATGTCGTTGTGTCATTATATGATGCCGTCATGTTATAATATGATGTTGTTTTGTCGTTATATGATGTGGTTTAGTCATTATATGATTCAGTCATTATATGAATCAGAAAAATTCGACAAATTCAGTTTAGATAATTTAGAGGAAAACGTTATGATCATGATGATGGGGTCTACAGAATAGGCAACATTGACCAAAACCTTTACAGATATAGATATGAAGTTGTCCACATTTTCGCCACTCAGTTGGTCTTTTATAGCACAGGAGTTTAAACTGTCACAATAAATACATGCCCCCACGCGGGTATGTTAATGGAGTTCCGCGATATTTTATACAAAATCGATGTTCAATGAAAGTATACTTTGAAGCGGATATTTTCGTCATAATATTGTCAGAAACAACTTTTAATAAAAATGTTGAAATGTGCTTTGGTTTCACTTTCGTTTCTGCTATTTTTTATTTTTCGGAAACATCAAGGTGTCACGTGACCGACAAAAGGGGTAACTTAATGTAAATTCGTTAAAGGCTATTTTCCAACCTTTTATCATAAAATGAAAAGACGGCATCATATAATGACAAAACGGCATCATATAATGACAAGACGACATCATATAAAGACAAGACGACATCATATAAAGACAAGACGACTTCATATAATGACAAGACGACATCATATAATGATAAGACGACATCATATAAAGACAAAACGGCATCATATAATGACAAGACGACATCATATAATGACAAGACGACATCAAATAATGATAAGACGACATCATATAAAGACAAAACGGCATCATATAATGACAAAACGACATCATATAATGACAAGACGACATCATATAAAGACAAGACGGCATCATATAATGACAAGACGACATCATATAAAGACAAAACGGTATCATATAATGACAAGACGACATCATATAATGACAAGACGACATCATATAATTACAAGTCTACAGCATATTATGACTAAATCATATAATGACTTAACCACATCATATGACACAACGACATCATATACTAACAAAACGGCATCATATAATGACTAAACCACATCATATAATGATGAGTCCACATCATATAATGACAAGACGACATCATATAAGAACAATACGGCATCATATAATGACAAAACGACATCATATAATGACAAGACGGCATCATATAATGATAAGACGACATCATATAAAGACAAGACGGCATCATATAATGACAAAACGGCATCATATAATGATGAGTCCACATCATATAAAGACAAGACGACATCATATAATGACAAGACGACATCATATAATGATAAGACAACATCATATAAAGACAAGACGGCATCATATAATGACAAAACGGCATCATATAATGATAAGTCCACATCATATAATAACATGACGGCATCATATAATGACACAACAACATCATATAATGATAAACCGACATCATATAATGACAAGACGACATCATATAATGTCGAAACGGCATCATATAAAGACAAAACGACATCATATAACAAAAAGTGACCATATAAGACAGTTGCGGCGTTCCATAATATGATATTAAAAAATCGGTAATTATAGATAGCTCAAACATACGCGTATGGTTCTACCAAATGTCTAAACCCATATGGCTATGACCATACCCGTTGATTTTTTCCTTTTATATAATTTTGAAACTGGTTACTTTCTTTTTTTCAGTTTGGAACATACGAACCTGTTATGTCTGCAGTTTGTGATAGTTTAAGCATTGCGCAAAGGAATCGATCAAAAACAGTGGCTTTAATTGTATTATTGTTTTTAATGTTATCGTTTCCTTTTACATTTGAGGTAAACATTATAGTTAGCATACAATATCCAGTATTGAAACCTTTCTTTTAAATCTAATAAGATCAGAGACTGTATTAGTTTTAATATAACTTGTCATACTGTACCAAAGAAGGTAAATTTACTTTAAAATGCTAAAATGATTTTCAATTTTGACTCAAGCATTTCCATCAACAACATGGGTATTTTGCCATTAATCAAAATGGGGTTAAATTTATGCAAAACAAGTGCTATCCATCATGTGTTATATTTTTAAAGAACTTGATTTAGACATCCTTTAAAAGCTACCCGATTGCATGACTTAAAGGCAAGCGCCAGCAAAGCCTTATGTGGTTTATATAATTTTAATAGTTTTTGCATGGTTATTATAGTCTAGACGGAGTAGGTTTTGAAAAAAAAACTACATTTGTATATCTATATCATTTTTCAATAGTTTTAACCATGAAACATACGGTTGTATGTCTCCAATATTATAGACTATTGTATTTGACCGGCACAAATTTTATTTATAACTTTGTCATTTACAAAACAATTATTTTTAATGAGTAATGATTGGTAACACATATACATGATTTATTCAGCAATTGCTTGATTGATGCATGAGTTTTATCAATAAATATTTTTGCTATTTCATTGTTTCAGCAAGGTTTTTTCCTGATTCATTCATAAAATCCAGTACATAGTAAACATTGATGTGTTATGCTGAACCAAGCTTGTTTAAATCAATACATTTGTCAACAAGACATGACATGTATGTGGTTTTAAAGTTCATATTCTTTATAATCATTTTTCATATTATTTTATTTCTATTTTTCCTTGCCCGGGAGAGATGCACGGGGGAGAGGGCCGTAGTGTTTAAGATACATCTCCATAACCTTGCTTCTACATTTTGTTTCTAAAAAACCTGTTCTCTTGTCAAATAATATTTTAAATTCTAGAATGTTCTTTCTGTGAATATAGCAAAAATTAATCATTGAGAGACAACCCACTAATCATAGACAACAACTCTACTTTTTTATCGTTGAAGGGTGGATTTTACCTATTCCAACTGGTAGATTGGTTTATGATATCTTGGTGTATGCCTGTTTTTGGGATAATAGAATGCCTGATATTTGGTTGGATATATGGTGAGAAGTCCTAAAGTAATAAATTCTACCAGGAAATAAAACGAATCATTTTACATGCTATTATTTTTAAATATTACTCGTTTCTAACTCTTTACTCTTTAAATGCATAAAACGTTTAAACCACAGCTTACTTTTTTTTATCTTATTTTGCACATCTCGGGTGTGTTGCAATAATCAGGAAGTGCTTGCTCACACCGCATATGCGTACCGTTCCTAGCCTTCTTTTATATTTGTTTTGTTGTGTGTCTCAATTTGTGATGGAGTGTTATTTCCTTGAATATGCATATACAGCATAAATAAATTACCCCCATTTATTCCTGTTTTGGTATAAGTATTTTGGTGTAAAATCATTTTTTTATTGCGCGCTTAACCTCCCTTGATATTTTGTTTTCACCTCTTCATGCTAATTTATTGAAATTTCATATAATGGTAATATTAAATTGTATTTACTTAGTTTCTATGCTTTGTTTCAGGGGCGGAAAGGTTTTGTAAAGACATAGAATCTATGACAGATCGGCCGGTACCCCGTTTTATAAAAGTTTGTTGGCGTTTTGTCACGCCGTGCATTTTAACAGTAAGTAGAATTCAAAATCTTTTAGATCTTTTATTGTTTAATTGCCCTTATTAATGATAATTATGTCTTGTAGACATTAACCATAGTTCATTATTATCGGTCTTGTTGCTCGTAAAATCGGGGTTATTTCAGATAGATGCAAGCACTATGATGAACATGCATCAATAGATTTTTGCATACTAGTTTTGTACGTTTTAAGTTCAGCATGATGTGAGCAGTTATAAAATAATGTTACACTTAAATATTATATTCCTAGTTCAAAACAAAAAAGTAAAGAATTGATTTGAAAGATTTTATCTGGTTTAACATTCGATTTTGACTACACGATAATGCTTTTACTATACATATTTATGTGTTCTGATTTAAGTAGGAAGTCTGATTCATATTAAGATATGCACTTCGAAATGGAGATTCATAGACGAATTCCAACAAAGTTCTTTGACCGAAAAGAATTTTTCAACGTTTCTATTGTAGCCCGAACTTATGGAATTTGGGTATCACAACTTATTTGTTACTTAGGAGACATTGTGACTTATCATGATTCTTCAAAGAGCGTCACAGTTGACATGAAAACTGAATTTTGCTGAAGTCGAGGGATACACTCAAGAGATTTTACGAATTTAAGAGCTTGTAGCATGGTTATTATTACTCGTTTGTGAATGACTGACTTTGTACTTGTCTTTTCGATCGGACTTTTGGCATTCAAAAATCCTATTGATACATCATCGCTTCTGAAACTGCAAACATCTTACATGTAGGTAAACAAGCGAGTATTAGATTTAAATTTTGTTGTCACACATGTGAAAATGAAATAAAACACGAATTTAGACTGGACCTCAGACTATCATAAGCAATATCGTTCCATTTCGATCTTGAATAAATTTTGGTAGTTGTGATAATTCTTAATAAAAAAATTAAAAAATTTCAACCATTAACAATGGTGTTAACAATCTGAGATCCAGCAAACTATGGAACTTATTTTGATTTTTTTTCAGTTACTTTTATTTGCCGTTATAGTCTTTTATGAACCACCATCGTATGGAAAATATCAATACCCAAGTATAGCAATCGCATTTGGATTTATAATATCTATAGTACCGATACTTCCTGTCCCTATTGTTTGCATTTTACAAGTATGGAAGGCCCAAGGAGTAACAGTATTAGAGGTAAGTTGAAGAATTCTTAAATTCAGGCCACATTTGTTTTGTATCTGCGAGTCATGTTAGTCAGGTTAACAACGTGTCAAAGCTGGTTTCAGAGAAACCTTATTGAAAATTGACGAAGATTTAAGGGACAGACAATGGAAACAAATGATGACAAATCCCATGTTTGGTTAGCTTAATTTTTTTAAATGTCCACCAGTCGCCAAAAATGCCCTCGCCTTCTAGAGCTTATCGCATTAATATTGAACATTACGTTTGCATTACCTTTTAATAAAAGTTAAGCAGCTACATATACACCATAAATAATCTTTTATATGTACATCAAAAGTTAAGTGATTGATATGATAACAAAATCCTGTTCAATCGTATAATTCGTAGTATCAAAAGGACATTAAATTAAAAGGAGGTATAAAGGAGATGAAAAAATTATTCATATACCAAATTCCCATTTTTTTCAGAAATTGAAAAATTCAAGCAAACCATCGTCTGACTGGAGACCAGCAAACGGTTTAAGAGCATCTTTGAATGATGTTAATCAGGAGCTGTCCATAACAAATTGAAACACAATTTTCTGGTTTATTATGTATTAAAACATGACTGATCAGTATCAAATGTCTATACAGAAAAAAATAATACAAAGACATACAGCTTTAACTGAAAATCGCTTTGGTCCTGCTTTTATACCGAGATTTCAACGCAATGAATGGGTTAACAATGTAGAGTAAAGGTGATAATCTATGTAAAACAAAAATCGAAAAAAAGTAATGAAAAGTCTTGTGTTCAGGGTGAGGGGATTTCATAAAAATAATGAAAAAAGTTAGGAGATCTTTCACCTACAGTAAACTTTAGTCAACTCCAAAAGGGGGCAGCTCACTCGTCTGTCAGTCTGGTATTCAACGTGACTAGAAAAGACTTTATATCAGAAGTCGGGCCATCTGTTGTCAGCGAGTTGGTAACCAAGAGCTGTCCACGGCTTACCTGACCTAAAAAAAGTTTGTTCTGGACAGATTTGGAACAATTAAGCAACTCTTATTAAAATATAAAAGGAATATTTTATACTCCAGCTTTTATCCAAATTAAATATGCCGTTCATGTCATAAATCTATTATTTTAAACCAAGGTATTTCAGATTTTTAAAAACATTAATGCAGAATAAAATGACGTGTAATCACCAAAAATCAAACACGGCATAAGTTCAAACTTTAATTTCATAAATTTAACGGTTCCCCTTAAACGGAACAAGCGGTCGCATGGTAGGCGAATAAATCGTAATACTAGAATACAACATCGTTCAAATATTACCATTACTGATCTTGTTAAAATATTTAAAAGCAACGGAAAACATCAATTACTTTGTAAACTGTGTTCTATACCTATTTCTAAACGAAACAATATTAAACTGGACTGTGAAACTATATCTCACGCCAGTCCCTTATATGAAGGTGCACTTATATTAAGTGCATTCTGTTATTTTAAACTGTTTCCAAAAACTGATAGTCCTAAAGACCACATTCGACATTTTATCAAATTAACATATATTAATAGAGGACTTGATTTTATAAACATATCTAGCATATTTGTGGATCCAAAAATCAAAGACCTCATTCCACCTTATTTTTCTAATACTGAACCTCCTATTGTATCTTAGGAATATAAAAAAAAACCTACCCGAAACATTATCTTTAATTATACGTCAACCACTACTGATGAAGAACTGGATACGAATATTCCTTTGGCATGCGACTGTAGTAATTCTGATTTTAAATATGTTCCTTGTGACCATGTTGTTACCGGTGACCTTACCATCGTCAAGGACCGAGAGGTAATAAATTTTCTGAAAAAGGGCCCAAAATTTAGACCCCACTCAAAGATCAATTGGAACTCTTGCTTCGATTGTATCAAAACTGCACTTCTCTCTATCTCTAAATTGTGGATAAAGAGAGAAGAAGTAGATACTTAATCTCTTGACAATTTTATAAATAACTTCATGTCAATTGTTAAACTCAGATTAAATCATTTTCAAAACTCCTTTGTAGAGTCTCGGCCAAATACATATCTAAAAAGAATTAAGTCAAAAATGCATTCACTTTGTTCACAATACGTTTTCGTTCCTGCAGACAAAGCTGCCAATAATGTCGTAATTGTATGACGAATATATTACCTTGAAGTGTTGATGCAAGAAATTAAAAGCTCCAACACTTTTATTCACGTACAATCTACAGAATTTAGTATTATTGAGGACCATATGTTAAATACCACATCACTACGAGCCGCTCCTGCATGCAATAAACTACCTACAATGTACTGGACCCCTAAATTACGCAAAAATCCTTATAAATCTTGTTTCATATCTGCTTCAAGTAAGTGTTCTCTCACTAATATTTCTAAAGTCTTATCAATTGCTTTGACTACTATGAAAGAATTTATTATTCGATTCTGCGAAAAGGTATTTGAAAACAGTGGTATAAATCATTTTTGGAGTGTGAACAATTCGCTTAATGTTTTAAACAATTTTCGCGCTTTTGAAGGTACTTACCATACCAGTTGATAGCTACGATTTTTCTACTTTGTACACTAACCTTCCTCACTTTCTTATTAAAAAACAATTTGAATATCTGGTTAAATGGTGTTTCGATAAATCTAAAAGTGACTATATCTGCTCTAAAGTTTCTAAATTATTTAATAAATCGTTTTTTAGCAACGAGACTCATAAAGGTTATGTCAATTGGACTGATGCAGAAATGATAACTGCTCTAAATTATCTTTTGGACAACATTTATATTCGTTTTGGGAGACAATTTATCGCCAAGTCATTTGTATCCCTATGGGAACTAATTGTGCCCCACTTATTGCTGACCTTTTCTTGTATTGTTATGAATCCCAATTTATGGCAAAACTTCAAAAAAAACCCAACAGACAACATCTCATTAAAACTTTTAATTATACATACAGATATTTAGACCACATTCTTTCACTAAACAATCCAACAGTTTCTAATTTTATTACGGAAATTTATCCCAAGGAATTAACTTTGAATAAATCTAACCTTACCAGTGATAGATGCAATTTTTTTAATCTAGATTTAAGTATAATCAATGGAAAATTACACACTAAAATATATGATAAACGAGATGACTTTTCATTTCCTATTGTGAATTTTCCTTTTCTAGAGGAAGATGTACCACTTGCTCCGTCTTACGGAGTTGGTGAGATATGCTCGGATCTGCAGTGGTGTGTCTGATTTTAATGATAAAAACCGGTGTATTACAAAAAAATACTAAAACAAGGATATCGTTACCACAATTTAGTGAAGTCGTTTACTTAGTTTTATCATAAATATCTATACCTTATTGGAACATTTAACTGTACACGAAGAATTTTGATTGTAAAGGGAATATCCTATCCAGATTTCTATGGGAATGTTGTTAATAAAGCAAATAAATTAAAAAACAATCCTTTGGGAATGCAAAATTGGCTTTAAACTTTATCAAATAAAGGTTATGAAATGGATATATTAGTAAAATCTTTGAATTTAGTCTTCTTTGGTAAAAATATTGATAATTTGATGTGTACTTTAAAATGTCAATTGCCTTTTATTACTTTTTTCTACTTTTTATACTTGTGTCATTTTTTAGCATCACAGCGGTAAAGTGTGTCGGTTTTGTGTGATGATGCATCATCAAATCATGAATTGTTTGACGTGTTGCGTCGGATTTAAAATCGACATACTTGATTTTTTTACATCAGTCGATGGATGCTTCTTAGCTAGCTGTCAGTAAATTCGAGTGTTCTCAAGAGAGTATCTCTACGTCCCGTTAATTACTTGTTGTCCTTTTGTCTTAGATACTCTCTTGTTGAATTGAACTTCTATCGATTTGATTTTTACTGTATGTTAGTTTGTGCTTTGTTATTGATTATCAATAGGGGGAAGGTTGGCACCAAAAAACTAGTTTAACCCCATTTTAATGTGCCTGTCCTAAGTCAGGAATCTTTATCAAAGCTTATGTTTGTATTAAGTCGAATTTATGTTAATTGTTTTTTGTCAAGAAGAGGGTATTTCATTGCACCTTGGCATTGGGCTTAAATCTGATGTATTTTATTTTCAATCCAGGGGCCATTTGAAAAACAGCGAGCAGCCACCACTTGTCACATGGAAGGCTGCTGACTGTTTTCCATTGTGGATATATATATAAAAAATACGTTTATAATGTAGGTTGTGTCGCGCATACTTATTCCACATCTCATTTTCTTCTATTATAAGTACTTCTAAAATATGGAGAAGTAAATAGGGTTGGAAATGCAAAGCATAAGTAAAAGAATTTAAGGTAATTAATTTTAGCCTTCTTCTTTAATAAGACACCAGCAGATAAGTATTACCAAATGCGAGTTGAATTTCTTACGTGTACCTTAAAACTGTACATTTTTTAACCTTGATAATTTCCTTATTTTGTTAAGATATTAAAGATTTGATTCATTAATATAAGTATCATGTTCAATGTTGTACTCCTCATTTTGATGAAAATTTGAAATTACACTTTTGTTACAATGTATATGTATAATGGATATATTGGAAATCCAAAAACTCTTGATTCACCTTAATTCAACTGTCCAAAATCGATCGCGAGATTGTGCCGACCGCACCTGTGATCAGGTCGTCTCTGAATGAATCTAACCAGATATTGGTCCACTTAAAGCGAACCATGAACAAGGTGCATTTTAAAGTGAAAGTTGGAGAGGCCAATGGTTTACTGAAAGCAGACCAAAACCCCGTCTAGGATAAACTTCTGGTCATTTTTATGGTTCACTATACATACAGGTAAGACTCGACTCAACTGTACTTAAGTTTTATTTTCTTTCGTGTTTTCTGAGTTCATTGAAACACACGGGCTTTGGATGAGGGGGTTGCGAGCGGTGGAAGCAAAAGGTAATCTATTCAAAACTTAAAATCTGTTTTGGATGGTCAATTCAAATGAGTCACAATATAAACAATTAATGTAACAAAGGGAACAGTATTTATCATAACACCTATAATATGGTTTTACTTTTTCATGTTTGCATAAAGAGAAGTTTAGGGGAAAGCATTTTATTTTTAGGGGCTATGGATATTTTCTTCGTCCTGCATTTTCATTTGTCGAAAGAAACCCAAACCTGTTGTTTTGCACCTACGCCGGATTTTTTTAAAAGTTACATGTACTATAAAATTTTCAGCCAAAAATACCATCCTGCTTTTTTTAATTCAAAGCTCTGTCCTGCCTTTTTATTTTTCGGTGTCCTGCCTTTTTATTTTAAGTTTCACCATATCCCCTCCTCAATCACATGTTTGCATATAAAGAAGGTAAGGGGACAACCATTTTATTTTTAGTGGCTTTGAATTTTTTTCTTCGTTCTGCTTTTTTATTTGTCGGAAAAACCCGAGCCTGTTTTTTGTGCACTTGCGCGAGATCTTTTTTAAAATTACATGTACTATAAATTTTTCAGCCAAAAATACCATCCTGCCTTTTTTTTAATTCAAAGCCTTGTCCTGCCTTTTTACTCTTGGTGTTTGCCATCCTGCCTTTTTATTTCAAATTTCACCATATCCCTCCACACTCAAATGGTCGAAACCTTTGTTTCAATACAACCAGTCTATTTATTTTGACTTTAATTTTGTATCAATCAAGAATTTGGAACATTGATTGTAAAATCAAATCGCGCTTAGTTTTGCAAAGTTAATTTTAAAGTAAAAAAAACATGCATGGTAATAAATATCAATGTTGTTTTTTCTTTGCATAATCCGAAAAAAAGTCGTTGCTTCTAGGTGTTTGTTTGGTTTTTTGTTATCACATGTATTATTTTCAATTAAACCTATTTTGTTTAATATCAAATAAAAACAAAAAAAAGATAAGTTTTTTTATATTATATATGAGACAGTGTCAATGTGATATAAGAGCATAGTGGTTAAGTATATGTACTGCCAAGATTGTTTTCTTGATTGTAAGCCTATACGGGTGTAGATTAAATTTCATTATTATGTAACAGTTTTAAAACAGACTAAAATTAATGTTTGTTCAGCGTTCGATATTCTAAGAAGTATAAAATACAAACTATGTTAGCTTATTATAAAACTTCTTTAGTCAGAAAGAATCAGCCATCCAAGAAAAGCCGATTGTGGAAAGTTGTCTTTACTGTAAATTTGATGTCCCGAGGAAACAGTTGTAGTTCGAATCCATGCATGATGACCGGCAGTCATTTGTGTCAATGCAGTCATGGAACCCGAAGGATAACCGCCTCCTCCATTATTCTCCCCGGCAGATGCTATGACTTTTTCTTCGATGACTAACTCTGTCGCTATCCAGTTTGAGCTTTGACTTGTTACTGTCCAAGAAAATAAATAGGTCCCCGAAAACGGTGCAACAAAGACGCCGTCATATTTGTCGTAATGACCTCCTTTGTTGACAATAACTACATCGAAAACTATATTAGCTTTTGAATTGTATGTGTTGTGTTGATTTTTAATTACTGCATAAAACATAACATTTCTGGCCTTATCTGAAATAAACAACCTAGTTTTCTAGTACAGTTTTTCAATTTAGTCATGCCCTTGAAATTCCCACAACACGCCGAAGTAGTTAATCACAAACTCCTCAAATGCTTAATTTAAGAGGAAAATCACAATTTTAGGTCATTGATTATCCGAGTTCCATATATACATGATATATGAGAAAAGCGCATAAACGACGCCATTTGATAATAATGATTTCGGAAAGTAAATCATTTTGTTGATTGGGTAGGTTTATATGAATAAACTGTACTTATTCGGTTTTATGCAAAACACACATAATGATATTAAACTGAAGCGTTCTTTCTAAAAACATAGGTTGATCTTAGTTATAATTTGGTTTCAAGTTTGCCATGTATGGTTCTATTTTTCTATGTTTTTATTCATATATTTTTGGCATTTTCAATAATTAGCACATCTGGCCAAAGGTCATGCGAGCTTATGCCATCACTATCCGTCCGTCGTCTACCGTCATCTGTAAGCAATTTCAAAAATATTCTCATCTAAAAAAATCTAACAAATTTGAATTAAACGTTGTATAAATGAAAAGGATAAGCTCGGTACACACAATCCTTATTTTAAATGGGTTTAAAATTGGTAAAACATGGCCACTGTTACTGAATTTCAACAGGGTAAACTCACTTAACATGCCTTATAGCTTAAACCTAAGTATTACACTGAAGAATTTAAAAAAACATCAGATTAAAAGTTCCAAAAAAGTATCTATTAGAACGAAGCAGTCAGATGACCCCTTAAAAGTGCAATAACCCTTTTTCAAGAATATGAATTTTTCATGTGTCTACCCTATAGAATGAAAAACTATTACAGACAAAGAAAAGTTTTTGCTTGCAAATCTCCTTACGCTGTTCAAAAATCCCCATTAGTGCAAAGTTTTCAAATGGCCTCTTAGAATGGAAATGGTCATTTAAAGGACAAAATAACGTTTTTGTCAATGTATTGGCCCTATAGCATTAAATTTAAAATATTGTAAATATATATAAAAGCTGTTTCTGACCTAACATTCGGCTCATTAAGGTCCACAAAGATCTCCATATGGTGCTAGTTGTCGGATGACCACTTATGGATTTTATGGACTTTAAAAGGTTCAAATAGCGTTTTCTTTCCAATAGAATGAAAACTATTGCAAACACAGAAAAGACGTTGTTTGCCTAAACCTAAATCTTACAATTACGCTGAACAAAATAAAGGTTGACTCCCCTTATCAGGGTTATAGCCCTTAAATTGGAAAAAAAATAAGCTTTTTTGTCATGTTATCATCTACTTGAATGAATACAATTCCGAAAATAGAAAAGCTGTTGATTGTTAAAACCTTCAATTCATAAAACTCTACAAAGGTCTTTCCTGGGGTTTAATTTGTCAACTTATCTTAGCCTTTAAAGGCCAAAAAAGCTTTGTTCATGTAATTTTTTCTGATAGAATGAAAAACTATGAAGACAAAGAAAAAAGTTTTTACCTCGTTAAGATCTACAAACGTCTTTGTAGGTCTGAATTGTAAGATGCCCTCTTTAAAGGATTTATAGACTTAAGGACCAGGCGAGCTATTAAGGCTCATTGGAGACTGTTGATTAGGTAGAGCGCTTTTGATATGTCTTGAATAGACAAAAGGCGCGTCAGGCGAGGCAAATCTATTGTATGGAACTTTTTTTATTGTAATTTTGATTTCAACTTTTTAAATTAATGATTGTTTTTTTTTCAAATCTTATTCCATATCTTATATGAGCGTCTCCATAATATATGAAAAACAGGCAATGTAATGATTGGACAATTACATCTTTAAAAACTTAAACAGAAAATCATATGAATTACATGCAAAATTTGCTGGACAAATTTTGTTACCCGTACCAGCTGAAATTTGCTACATTGGTAAACTTGGTGAAAAATTAAGCTGTTTAATATCTCAAAAAATACTGTTCGTATGTACATAATGTTTTTACATTATGTAGAAGGAATATCATTTGATATAAATCTATCAAAGTTTTGAATTATAAGGCAAGTTTTAAACATTATTCACAAATAAGAGACTGACAACTCAGAAAAATCCATCTTTAGTGTAGATGGATATTTATTTACATGAATTTGCGTTCCAACAGATATTGTTGCCTGTGTTATTTTTGTTTTGTTTTGTTAATATAAATGACTTTAAACGTATAAATACATGTTTGTTCTTCGTTTTAAATTAAGTTATCAACAACTGCTAACTTTCTTGTTACTTGCCACATTTAGAATATAGAATAGTGAATGGCAATCTTAAAGATATCAGAAATAGACCATGTTTTAGAAATGACCAGAATGTGTACATGAAGTCATGTGCTTGTTCAGTACTAAAGAATTAATAATGGTCAAAAAGAAGACAATTCTTCCATTTTGTAGTGTTTTATTCATAGTCAGCAGGTTACTAGAAAGCTCCTTAACAATTATTTTCAGCTCCTCAATTCCAGTCCCATTCTGTATGCTAGGGCAAATGATGACTCCAGAGAGCAACACCAGAGCTATAATGACACATATCATGCCTCTCATTTTGATCAGATTGGCGATGTATGAACCGATCACGATAGGTAAGAACGCTGACTGCACTTAACACAAGTAGTTTAGGGAAATACTGTTATAGGTGATAACCTTTACTTGTTTGTTCATTTTTAATAGCATACCAACTCGAGATACATACATGTACTTATACATGTATAGTAAAATGAAACCAAATTAAACTATAATCTCTAGTAGATGAGAATTGAATTACTTTATTATAAAAGGAAAAAAATGGTCTGTGATTAAAGAATACAATGGTACATTTTATACTATTCTAAAGTGGCACTATTTAATAAAACAATGTTATTTGATGAACTATGCATGAAATGTCTGAATTTCAGGTACACAACATGAAATTTTGTTTTGATTTGAATTTTTTTGTTATATTCGAACTAAAATATTTGGTGTTGTATTGCCATGGTGGTTTAGTTATCCAAGGCGCCATATTCTATTATTTACGACAACCGGTGCTTATTTGTTTATCAATTCATAGGCTCTATGTTGGTATATAAAAGTTTTTAAAGTTTTCTATTTCTACAGTTTATTATACTCACATATTTATTCTTTTCACAAACTTTTTTACAAAAAAGGTAAACAATGTAAAAGATTTGCATAAATCTTTATATTTTGAAATTCTGAAGAACATGCGTCTGTGTTTAAAATATAATGTGTAGAAATTGAATAAAATAAGGGGACGATCATTTGATTTTGAGGGGGCTGGCAGTTTTTGTAAATAAATATTCTGGCCTGGAAAAAGTTGGAAATAAATAATCTGGCCTCTGTTATAACGCACCGTTTTCACAATTAGAATTTGGTGCAAATAATAATATTTTTTGAAATGGCTTAACTCATCGTGGACGACTTCCGGTGTGTGAATTTTTATCTAACGTACCCGAAATTTTGACTTTTTTATGCGGTTTTTTCAAGGGCAAAGACAAAACCAGTGAACAGAAACAGCTCGAGGAAGCAAACAATATTATAACGTATATAACACAAAACGAATGAAAATGTATGCAGTAAATCAACAGCACTAGCTCTAGTCGTAACAAGAGTGAATTAGGTATTCCGTAATTTAAGAGTAAACAGTTCCTGTTTTGTATTACATACTCGTCTCCTTGCGAATGGATAATTGAGTATCTTAAATTCGGTGAAAGAGGACACACAAAACACTATGACAAACCACGATCTTCACTCATCTGGGAGAGAGAAATCTCATCGCAGGTATGTTAATGCACTTTTCAGGAATTTCCGGCAGGACCACCCCCCCCTTTTTTTCGAACATTCCCTATTTTACTGGAACGGAATGTCGTATAGGATATTTTGATAAACCAACAGAAAAAGGATTAGAAATGAATATCTTAGTGAATTTTTATTCTATTTTATCATTCGTATATCGTAAAAGTTGCGAAAAAGTCTTTATTTAAGCATCGGTATTAAAATAGACTAGAACAAGTTACCACACACCGAATTTTGTCTCGAAATTTTTTTCATGGGAAGATATGATACTTAGTTGTGTAAAAATTGCTGAACCCTTAAAAATAAATCATTTCTTCTATTTTTAACAAAATAAAAATGTCAAAATTGTGCAATTTCGCACCATTTTTCTAATCTTTTCCAGCTAAATTCAAGAAATTCGTTGCTACTTGCGAGAGGGTTCAGCGATTTTATGATAGCTGTTTATCTTCGAAAAGATATATTTAAAGGATAAGGGATTTTGTTAACTGTGGTAACTTGTTCTAGCTTGAAAAAGAAAGCCCGTAGTCTGGATTCCAGTATTTCTCCATTGCTGTCAAACGCCGACTTCATCAAGATCTACGGCGTCAACAACGTGATGACGTCAACCCTCTTGCTGCCATATTAAAATTTTGAATGACGTCGCCAACGCCACAATGTTGTGACGTTACAATAGCGATACGCCAGGATCTTTGATGAAATATGACGTCTTTTTTATTTATGACGTTGCTACGGTAACAATAAATTGAAAACAACTTTTATATTCGATTCCATATTGTTTGTTAGATATTTTTCTGTCATAAAATGCCGCTCTTATATGTTTTGAACGAGTGTGTTTAATTATCAGGAATGATTTAGTTGCATGTAATATTTTGGTCCGATGGACACATATGTCCGTGTGGCAGCGAACCGGTAGTGGACACATATGTCCCTTTGGCAGCGAGCCGGTAGTGGACACATATGTTCTTTTGGCAGCAAGAGGGTTAAAAAATATTTATATTTATATTGCACATTGCGTGTTTGCTGATAACATGATTTTGTTCGTGATTTAAGTATCATTTTATTATTATATTGTGAAGAAATGTTTGTAGTTTTGTAGGCGAAAAGAAAGCGGCAGCCGTAGAACATGTGCGTGACACAAACGTTAGTTTTTCAGAAAAAAGGGGGAGGGGCGGAGTAAACTTTTTTGAATCTTTAATAAAGTACAGTAGTTTAATAATATACCCCGGGACATTCAGGATATGTATAAAATCTGTGCACTAGGTCATACAGATAACAGAATCATACATGTCATACTGCAGATAATGCAATACTTTTTTTTACTGTGACTTTTTTTGTTAGTTTAAGACTATTGGTTCCATTTATAGTATAAACAGTTCTATTAAGTTACAAAGCAAAGCTCCTAATTTATGTTAAATTGAACTGAACACAACTCAGGATCATCATATTCCATATTTATCATACTATTTGTTCTTATTACTGTGTTTCTGCTTTGCCTTATAATTTGTTTTCATGAGTAAAATCTGTTTGAAAAGTGTACAGTCTCCATGTATGCTGTTTACAGTTGCTTTGATTTCAATCAGACTCAGTATCTATATTCATTTTGTTGTCCCATAAATACTCATTGTTTTATATCTCTGACTTTTCACTCATTTCATTGAAAGAATTTAAATTAAATGATCTGAGTATATGAATTTATGCTCAAGTGTTTTGTTTGAATGTAAATTTGTTTTATATGCATGATTTTTTGTGTGTGTCCTTTTTGGTCTTCATGCTTTGTCTTTGTTTGTATGAAATCTACATTTTGTCAATCAAAGCATTTACATTTTTTGACTTTCTATATTCTATATCCAAACTAAAGTTTATCTGGTCATACTGGTAGCTATTTAAAAAATAAGAATGCATTTGTGAAAAAAAAGGAACAGAATATCACAACAAAACTTTTTTATACTATGAATGTTAACACTTAAACACATACAGCTATCCATTCCATAAAAAAACTTTAAAGGTAGGGTGGTGATCCTTCATTGAGTTTCACATAGTGAGAATATATTAACTTTCATCATACAAGTGCACACAATTGTTTTATGCCTTCATTTAAAGAAATAACCACTTTTATTATTCACACTTTGAAAAATCCAGCTCCTCAATTTCTTGAAATGTTTATATAATTGTGTATTTATAAACTTATAAGGGAAGATGTTTTCCGTCATTGAATTCCATAGAATATAACATCCATCCTATAAAAGAACAATTATTTTTAAAATCACACATTCATTTAGTTTAACATTATAATAGCAAAACTGCCAATAGAATCACCTCTCTTTGTAAGAACCACACACCAGATTTCATCAAGGAAGAAAATTGCAAGCTAAAAATAATAAAACAAATATTTTTAAATGATTAAAATGACATTAAATCATATGCTATATTTTATAGTTATTGTTAGTCTATCACTTTAAAGAAAATGGATTACAAAAACATATACAATTTGACACACAATCCCTTTTTAACTAAAAAAGGTGCTATTCAATACTTTGAAATGCAAAAAAATGAAAACCTTCAAAAGGAATACCTCATCATAAACTAGTAGCAAATGTAGATCAATATTAAAAAAAAAGATAAATGTACATATGCATAAAGCATCATCACATTATACAAATACTTATCTTAGATACACTAAACTGTATGCTTTTTAAAGTGATTATTATTTTTTATATATCAAAATTTTCACATGTAAACTTTCAGAATAACATAAAATTCATGATTTTTGAGATATATCTACATGTATGTGATTTTAAAGTATGCAAATAAAAAAGCAAGTACCCCCTTTTTGTAGAAGTAATGCCAACATGTTTTATTGTGTATAAATTTAAGCACGTATGGCATTAGAAATAAAAGATAGAACTTACTTCTTAACCTGGAAAGTATTGTTTGTCTCCATTCTCACCAAACACAAAATTTTGTTAACATTTTCTAAATGGCGCACTGTTGAGTCGTCGCCGTCAAAACAAAAGCTTCTTCGGGATCATGAGAACCAATACTAAAAATGCTTTACTGTATCATTGTTACAAGTATTTGCTGTGATAAATACGTTTCAAATTGACTAGATAGTTGTGTTGTTGTAACAACATATAAAGAAATGTCCTTTACTAGTGTATTATTTACATAAACGTCATAAAACTTAAGCGGAAACGACATATTTTCCTAACGTCATAAACTATACAATTCGAGTCAAAAACGGTAAAAATCGAAATTCCGGATATTGTTTCTCAAACGGCATTTACATACCTGCGATTTTGCCTATGAGAGAAGCAAAGGTGTACCAAAGGGGTAATCAGTATCATAAAACCGTAAAGACAAAGACAAAACCGGAATACAAAAACTCATCACAACAAACCAAACCACATAACAACATAAAACACACACACACATAACAACAAAACCGCATTCAGCAACGTGAACTCAAGTCGAAACGAGAGTGAACTCAGGGGCTCCGGAAGAGTAAGCAGTTCCTGCTTGCTATAGCACACCCGTCACTTTGCCAAAGATCGATTAAGTGTTGGTCAAATCCGGAAAGGATGACATTACAAAACTCTATGTCAAACCAACATCTGTGCTCATCTGAGAGATAGAAATCCCGTATTTGTACACAAGCACATGATGTCGTCCGTAAAATTTCTTGAGTGATGACAACAACCTGGGAGCAACGTACCCCTGTGTTAACAATGGAGCACATGATGTGTTCCATATATAAAATTTCTTAAATGAAGACAACAACCGAGGAGCAACATAACCCTGTGCTAGCATCAAATAGGGAAAAATAATGATACTTGTGTGCATAAATATATCTACGAACCTCTTTACTGCAACTAGTGAATATTCATAGTAGTGATTATAAAGGAGTGCACCTCTGCGGCTTCTGTGAAGACTGTTAAGTCTCCAAGTTCATGCCACACCACTGCACGAGTGAGATCTCCAAGTGAACACGGTTCAATGACCTTGTATCACTTTTTTATACATGTGTTTTAATAGATCATGATATGATGGATTAGTTTTAAAAAAAAATTAAGAAAAGATTACGTTAAAGTAATAATAAATCAAAAAATCTGAACATTTTTAACAGCTTTTGATATATATATATTGTTAATAAAAACTTTTATTAAAGCTACAAAAAGTCCATTCAAAAGTGGGATTTTGGCAGAATTTAACAAAAAATTGTGTTTAACAATCATTTTCTTCCCGAGTTGTATTATGCAAATGAGATGCATAAGACCCCAGTTTGAACTCACTCGAAAGTGCCCGCGCAAGCCCATCTATAAATACTTTAGGAAATGGACGTAAACAAACGTGGTCTGAAAAGGTATGTTCTGCATATGGAATGGCTTTTGTTACTGTTTTGCTTTTTTCCTTAACCGTTCCCCCTTAAAATAATACCAATAACAAAAGAAAGTGGTTTAGAAATTCCCCCCTTTGAAGGTCTTGTGTCATTGAATTAATCGAGTTTTCAATTAAACTAGGCCCGGTTAATATATAGCACGATAAAAAGAAAACAGGTACGTGTGTATTGTTATTATTTACTATTACTACATGTTAAACACCTTTTAATCAGTATTTCTTAATTGCAGAAATGTTTATTTGTCAAATAAAGAAGAATTATAAGATTATTTTAAACCCAGCGCTTTACATGCTCTCACTTCAAAATACATTTTGGTTTGTTTTGATGTGTTCGGTAAAAATCGGAATGTTGTTCACGAAAGTTAATAAGTGGCCATTGGTATCAAACATCTTTAAAAAATCAGCAAAATTTTAGCCGGTACACGCATATTATTACAATTTTCGTCTTCATTAAAATGCGAAAGCTCTAATTTTATGATTATGCAACAGTTAAGTGATTACTTTTACATTGCAATTTTTTTTCAAAAACTGCTTTATTATTTCTTTAAGTTTTTAGAGAATTATTATGATAAGAATGTAAACCTTAATGTGACAGATGGAGAGACAAAGAACTTTACTGCCGCTTAGAATACATTTTTCCTGCTTTTTTTTCGGCCAAGACATATTAGCGTACAAAAGTCTATTAAGTTCTGATTTAAAATTTTCTAAAAAAAATTCTTTTATAACAAAATAAAAAAAAAATATAAGTATGAAAGATGATGTAAACATAGTTAGCGGATAAAATGTAATGGCAATTCAATGAATTACATTGCAATGTAATTCGCCCCCTGCCTGGACATTATCTTATATCAATAAAAGCCTAGCTACATATATACACGCAACCCGTTCGTACAATGCAATCATGGTAAAATGCAGGAAGCAAAACATTCGATTTCAAAAGAAAAACGGTATGTCAAGGAACCGACGGGACCAAAGCAATGAGGACGAAATATGATCTATCATTCTCGCAAACACCCTGAATAACAACAAATGCATACCATACATGTAAAAATAAACAATGGGAATAAATCCTGCAAAAGCCGAAAGGGACTGTAGGTTTTCGTTCGGTCCGTCTATCGGTCGTTCCGTCTGTCCGTCCGTCTGTCCGTCTGTCACTACTGAGTTTTCCGCACTTTTTTCTAAATGCTTATGGATAATGAAAACTATTTTTTGTATGTTTGTCAACCATGATGAGTTACAGATCAAGTTAAAGTTTCATGCCTTCAAACTGTGAAAATTTACTGAAATTTCAGTTTTCCACATTTTGTTCTGAACGCTTACAGATAATGCACTGATTGTTAAAGGCAAACTCATTTTTTTTACCCCCCCCCCAATTTTTTGGTGTCAATTAGACCGAAATGCAATAAAATTAATATTGAAAAACAAATTTGCCACAAATTTAACCTCAAAAGTAGTTTATTTTGATCAGAATAGCTCGACAATATTGATTGATATTTTATTTACCTGCATTACATGTACGTCACATTGACACAGATTTAGACTGAGTAGTTTTAACGCGGACACTAATCGGAATCTCAGCTTTTGTCCCCGAATACATTGATATGTTGAAAAACTACCAATATTTTTCGTGTTTACCTTTTAAATCACATTCAAAACTTAATACAGGCAATAATTGTCAGTTTTATTCATTAAGTAGCTCTAATATTCGGTTGCCGTTTTAATTTTCTTCCGAGCTAAAACTTCGAGAAACAGATTATGCACCACGTGCAAGAACTATTGAAGTTTTCAATCAAAGAAAGTATAGTGCGCATGCTAACAGCTCATCTACAATTCATGAATATGAATTTTTGTAAAGCTTTACAAATAATATATATTTTTCATTTTTTGAAGTAATAAGGTACTTTAGTGATATTTAGAACGTTTGTATCTTTCTAAATAAACAAAACGAATAGACTGACGACAATTTTTTGTTTTAAAAAATTTTTTTCGTAGACAATATGCCTTTAATATGCGAGTTACAATTGAAGTATAAGTTTCATACCTGTCCGAAAAGTTTAACGGGATATATCACCCTTTGTACTTTGAAAATTCACTGAAAATTCAGATTTTAACACTTTTTTCCTACACGCTTATAAATAATGAACTGCTTTCTAGCTCACCTGACCCAAAGGGTCAGGTTAGCTATTATCACCACTTGGCGTCCGTCGTCCGTCCATCGTCCGTCGTCCGTAAACTTTTTAAAACGTTAACTCTTCTGACACCATAAGTCCAATTGCAACCCAACTCGGTATTTCTGTTTATTAGCATTCGGTGCTTAGAACTGGTGTGGGAATTTTCGATTCGTCGTAAAACATGGCTAAAAATAGAACATAGGGGTAAAATGCAGTTTTTTTGCAAATAACTCAAAAAAGGCTACAGATATCAAAATTCTGGCAAAGTAAAAGTAATCAGCACCGCAAGATCTACCTACCCTGAAATTTTGAAGAAAATCCAACAACCCATGTAGGAGTTATTGCCCTTTTTAGCTCACCTGACCCGAAGGGTCATGTGAGCTATTGTCATCACTTGGTGTCCGTCGTCCGTCCGTCTGTCGTCTGTCGTCCGTCGTCCGTCCGTAAACTTTTTAAAACGTTAACTCCTCTGACACCATAAGTCTAATTGAAACCAAACTTGGTATGGTTGTTTATTAGCATTCGGTGCTGAGAACTGATGTGGGGATTTTTGATTCGTCGTAAAATATGGCCGCCATGGCTAAAAATAGAACATAGGGGTGAAATGCAGTTTTTTGCAAATAACTCAAAAACAGCTACAGATATCAAAATTCTGGCAAAGGTAAAAGTGATCAGCACCTGAAGATCTACCAGCTCTGAATTTTTGAAGAAAATCCAACAGCTAATGTAGGAGTTATTGCCATTTTTGTTGTTTTTTGGAAAAGGATGGGTTGCGATAAGACCCCTTTTCAGCCCATCATGAAAGTCAAAAATAAAATTAGATAAATTCTACCACAAAATGTCTTGTTGGAAAGGTAAATGTTCATATTTGTTGAAAATAATCGTCTGTAGTATAAAGGTTTATTGTACTTTTTTGTAAATGGTGCATGAAATGAACCCCCTCAAATGATTTAACATTGTGCCTATGGAAAAGTAGTCAAGTCGAGTGATATATATATCCTTCCCGGAAGTATAGCCTTGCACGCGGAACCAGCTCCATATTTTGCTTAAAAACTTGTATTGCTAAAACACATTTTTGGTGAAAGTTTCAAGCTGGTTCCGCGTGCAAGACATACTTAAAAATTAAAAAGACAATAATTTTTAATGTCGTAGTCAGTAGTTTAGAAATATTCAAAATATATGGGTTTCATCGTTTTTCTTAAGATTAGTCATTATTTGTAATTCAAAATTGTTGTTCAAAGTAATGTTGATATACCAGGAACCTGTAATAGAGTTGGCAAACACTTTCGTCAAGTATATAAGCATAAAATGTGAAGTATCGAAGGTCTACCGTGAAATATTCCTAACATCAAGATGAAATTTTCATTCAAAATTGGTCAAGTTTGAACATGATTTTCCAACTTGTGTGTATACAAAAGTATTTAAGAGTATCCTTTTATAACAGTACAAAAAAATTGGCTACAAAATAAGGTATAAAGTAACAGGTTTGGAAATACTTTTTATTTCTCGCCTCTAGATGGGCCAAAATAGGGCATTATCGCAACCCATCCTTTTGCACCTATTTAGCTCAATATCTGGAAAACTATACAAGATATTTGAGAAATTTAAATTGCATATTGTTAAGCACATCAAGATCTACTAAATATGTAATAGGGTCAACGTTGTAGAACCTTTGCTTTTAAGAGTTATTGCCCTTAGAACGTCAAAATTGAGCATTTTAACAGCATTTCCTCATTACATTGAAAACGTTAACTCCTCTGACACTTAAAGTCAAATTGAAACCAAACTTAGTAGAGTTCTTTATTAGCATTAGGTGTATAGTACTGATGTGGGAATTTTGATTGGTTGTAAAACATGGCCGCTGTGGCTAAAAATAGAACATAGGGGCAAATGGCAGTTTTTTGCAAATAACTCAAAAACGGTGAAAGATTTTAAAATTTTGATTGGGAACAGTAGTGATCAGCACCTGAAGATCTACCAGCTCTGAAATTTTTATACTAGATATTTGAGAAATTTAAATTGCATATTGTTAAGCACATCAAGATCTACAAAATTTGTAATAGGGTCAACATTGTAGGACCTTTTCTTTAAGGAGTTATTGCCCTTAGAACGTCAAAATTAAGCATTTTAAAAGCATTTCCTCATTACATTGAAAACGTTAACTCCTCTGAAACTTTAAGTCCAATTGGAACCAAACTTGGTAGAGTTGTTTATTAGCATTAGGTGTATAGAATAGAACTGATGTGTGGATTTTTTATTGGTTTTAAAACATGGCCGCTGTGGCTAAAAATAGAACATAGGGGTAAATGGAAGATTTTTGCAAATAACTCAAAAAATATGACAGATTTTTAAATTTTGATTGGGAACAAAAGTAATCAGCAACTCAAGATCTATCAGCTCTGAAATTTTGAAGATAATCCAACAACCCATGTAGGAGTTATTGCCCTTTTTATGGATTTTTTGCAAATTTTGCACCTGTTTAGCTCAATATCTTGAAAACTATACTAGATATTTCAGAAATTTAAATTGAATATTGTTAAGCACATCCAGATCTAGAAAATATGTAATAGGGTCAACATTGTTGGACCTTTTTCTTTTAGGAGTTATTGCCCTTAGAACGTCAAAATTAAGCATTTTAACAGCATTTCCTCATTACATTGAAAACGTTAAATCCTCAGACACTTTAAGTCCAATTAGAACCAAACTTGGTATATTTGTTTATTAGCATTAGGTGTATAGAAAAATCACGTGCTCTGGAGAAGTAGGCAGCTTCTGCTCGCTATAGCATACCTGTCGTGCTGCCAATTTTCAATTCAATGTGTCAAATACGGTATAGGAAGACAGAACAACTGATTTTCATAAATTTTCATATTGTATCTTTGAGCATAGAATGAAACAGGCTAAACAGCATGAAGAATGCGTCCCAAAAGCAATTAAGAAATTTGAAAGCGCAAAGATAGTGGCGGTCGTTTTTGAAAAGAAAAGAAGGTGTATAGTCTACTGATTTTGTAAATCTTATCTAAGATCCGATGCATATTTATGAAAATCTACTACAAAATAAAATTTATAATACGTGTAAAGGAAAGCAACAAAACTGCCGAATTAGGATGATCAATGTCATAAATATATGTCTAGAAAAAAGACAATGCAAGACAAAAACATACCATAAAATCGAAGAAGCCAGATTTTGAGGTTGAAACAAAGCGTAACCATCAATGATTAATTTACTTTCCTATAGAAAAGGATTCAAATATTCGTTATTCCGACATATGGCTTTGTAATAAAAATACTCAAATGGCGGTACTTGGCCATAGCCTTTACTATAAATAAAATATTACAATGCAATAAATGATATAAATGACAATGATATAAATGAAAAAAATCTTCTATGTTAATAAAAAGATCTTACATATTAATAAAAAAGTATTCCATATTAATAAAACAAACTTTCATATTAATAAGAAAATCTTACATATTAATAAAAAAATCTTCCATACTAACAAAAACCTTACATATTAATAAAAATCTTACATCTTTATAAGAAAATCTTTCATATTAAAAAGAAAATATTCCATATAAATCATATTCATAAGAAAATCCTACATATTAATATAAAATAATGAATTTAAAAGTAACTATAGAAGAATGGTCGTCTTATAAAGTTCATGTACTGATAAGTATATTTTCTTTAAAACAAGCCTATACTGGGGTTGATTACATTTCATTTTTATGTATCAGTTGTAAAAAATAATTAACGTCTTTTCAGCATTCAATATTTTGAGCAGTCTATGTATGATACAAATTATGTTACCTGAGTTATAAAACTTCTTTAGTCAGAAAGAATCAGCTTTCCACAAAACTCCGATTGTGGATAGTTGTCTTTAATAAAAATCTTATGTCCTGTTGGAACACCGGTAGCTCGGACCCATGCATGATCACCTGTTCTTATTTGAGTCAAAGCGGTCATGGAACCCGAAGGATGACCGCCTCGTCTATTATACTCCCCAGCTAATGCTATCACTTTCTCTTCAATAACTACCTCAGTGGATATCCAGTTTGAGCTATACCCTGTTACTGTTCATGAAAATAGATAGATCCAAGAAAATGGCGCAACAAAGACACCGTAATATTTGTCGTAATGACCTCCCTTGTCAACTATAACTGTATCAAACACAATATTAGCTTTGGAATTGTATGTGTTGTCTTGATTTCTTATCGCTGCATAAAACATCACATTGTTTGCTTTTTCTTGCTTTTTCTGAAATATGAAAAAAATAGCTTTTTATATGACAGTAACTCATAAGCTATTACATGTAGAAATGAATGTGGAATGATAGAATAGCGTTGCTATTTTTTAATAACAATAGCCAGCCAGTTATATATTTATTTCTATACTAAGGATGATATATCCAGAATTTGATGCAATAATATTATCTGTCTGAAATACACGAATTATTTCAGTTATGTACATAAATATGCAATTAATTGAAATTGATATTTATTTTTCACATGTATCTTTAAAAAAAATCATAAACACCTGTTTATCCCCAATTTAATAAAATTTGTCAGGTAGTTAATTTTTATTTTAGATAAATAAATGGATGGTGAAGCCACATTTAAAAGGTAGAAACCAAATAAGAAGTTAAGTAAATAAAACCTTGAAAACAACCAAAACAAGGATGCCCAAATTTTCGGACATAAAGTCCTTCTTCATGGGCTTAAAAGTAAAAGAACTTGACACAACGACTGACGAGGACAGAATGACATAAAAATGTCTCGAAAAACATCACATGGTTTCTTAATCCCGAACTTGATGACTAATTTGTAGATATTAAGAAAAGGTCTGTCTTTTTACATTTATACCATAGGGTTGAAAAGTGCCTAAAAAATGATTATTCTTTGCTCAAGAAACTGTCTTTGTTTTTTGCCGGTGCATGTTTCAAGGAAAACGGTTACCTTCATATCCTGGACGCTATGGTTAAGCAATGAAAAGTGTTGGCCGACTGGGCAATCGTCGCATTTGAGAACACTTCTCCTGTGTTCAGCAAATCTTTCACCCAGTCTACGATAGGTTTTTCCTACGTAAATTTTAAGGCACAGCGGATGGCGTAAATGACATTTTCGGAGATGCAGGTAGAACCGTTCTTCAACTTGAAAGTGTTGGAGGGGCCAACTATCTCCTTAGTGTCCTAGGTAAAGGCACATGTGACACAGATGGATCGACCACAACACCTGGTGCCTGAAAAATCAGAGCGAGGGCGTCTCTTGGATTTTTCAAATGAACTGGAGACAAGATGTTGCCTCAAACTCTTACCCTTGCGAAAAGCAGGCAGGGGCGGCGAGTCGAACACTGTCGACATGTGTTCGTCCTTCAAGACGATGGACTTCAAATTGCGCAACAGAATGTCACGTATAACGATGTTATGAGGGTGGTATGTAAGTACCAAGGGAATACAGTCTTTCTTGCGTCTTGACCTGGGCTCCAAAGCCTTGGATCATGTCATCCGAGAAACTGAGTCGATAGCTTTATTCAAGATGATGTTAGGATATCCCTTTTGACAAAGAATGATTTCATAGTGCTGCTTTGAACTTTAAAATCATCCTCACTGCTGCAAATACGTTTAAGTCTAAAAAATTGAGACCTAATGATGACATTTTTGCAGCTCTGGAGATGACAAGATTGATAGTCCAGGTAGCAGTGTGCATCAGTGGGTTTATAGAACACAGACGTTACTATTTTGCCATTTTGGATGCTACATTCCAAGTCAAGGAAGGAGAGTTTCTCTTGCGAGATGGTAAAGGTGTACTGGATGGCAGGGTGATAGGAAGAGACAAAGCTGATGAACGAGTTCAAATCATCTTCAATATCAGAGGATACACCGAAAACATCATCTATGTATCGTTTTTATAGGTCAGGGACAGGACCAACGTATTCAGAAAACATTTTCTCTTCTTTAATTTTTATTTTGTCGTTCCCTTTGTTATTTTATAAAAAAAATCTTTGGTTTTTCTATACGACTTACAATCGTTCTGCTCACTGTTTGCTAATTTGCCACACTTAGAAAAAATAGGTTTTGTTAAAAAATCACCCATAAAGTTAATACAAAGATAGTTTTGTTGACATTGGCCAGACAATGTACCTATAGTCAGGAATCGCTCAGACAATAAGTTAACGAATAATTAATTCGTAGAAAACATAAATTTTTACAATTTTGCACTGTCTTGTTCATAATCTGCAGGTCTTTAGATAGCTACTTCACCATTGATCTCAGCTCCTCAAATCCAGTACCATTCTGCGTAATGCTAGAGCAAATGATGGCAGCCGAAAGCAACATAACAGTTATTTTGGCATGCATCAGACCTCTCATTTCTAATATAACGGCGACGGTCCTGAATATTGACTCTTAATGATAAGTATTGAAATATGTTACTGTAATTGTTATCCTTAGTTCCTACCTTTTAAAAGTTATTTTTAAGAGCATTCAACTTAGAGATGCACACTTATACACTGACAGTAACATGACACTAAATTAAAACTTAACAAACAAGAGGACATGAGTAAGAAAAGATTCAAACAATGACTTAATACAAGAGGCTCCCAGGAGCCTGAATCGCTCACCTGGTCTTGATGTAGACCCTATACTTTAGTAGAGCTAAATGAGCTGAACATTTAAGCAAGCAACAGCTTTTCTCTACCTGCAATAGTTTTCATTCTATAGGCCAAAAACACCATTTTTCACCTATAAGGGGCCATAACCCCTATAAGGAGTCATCTGACAACTTCGACCCTATGGAGACTTTTGTAGAGCTAAATGAGCTGAACATTTAAGCAATCAACAGCTAATCTCTATCTGCAATAGTTTTCATTCTGTAGGCCAAAAACATGAAAAATCGCTTTTTTCAGGGGCCGTAACCCCTATAAGGGGTCATCTGACAACTTCGACCCTATGGAGAATTTTGTAGAGCTAAATGAGCTAAACATTTAAGCAAGCAACAGCTAATCTCTATCTGCAATAGTTTTCATTCTGTAGGACAAAAACATGAAAAATCGCTATTTTTCAGGGGCTGTAACCCCTATAAGGGGTCATCTGACAACTTCGACCCTATGGAGAATTTTGTAAAGCTAAATGAGCTGAACATTTAAGCAAGCAACAGCTAATCTCTATCTGCAATAGTTGTCATTCTGTAGGCCAAAAACATGAAAAATCGCTATTTTTCAGGGGCCGTAACCCCTATAAGGAGTCATCTGACAACTTCGACCCTATAGAGAATTTTGTAGAGCTAAATGATCTGAACATTTAAGCAAGCAACAGCTAATCTCTATCTGCAATAGTTTTCATTCTGTAGGACAAAAACATGAAAAATCGCTATTTTTCAGGGGCTGTAACTCCTATAAGGGGTCATCTGACAACTTCGACCCTATGGAGAATTTTGTAAAGCTAAATGAGCTGAACATTTAAGCAAGCAACAGCTAATCTCTATCTGCAATAGTTTTCATTCGGTAGGCCAAAAACATGAAAAATCGCTATTTTTCAGGGGCCGTAACCCCTATAAGGAGTCATCTGACAATTTCGACCCTATGGAGAATTTTGTAGAGCTAAATGATCTGAACATTTAAGCAAGCAACAGCTAATCTCTATCTGCAATAGTTTTCATTCTGTAGGACAAAAACATGAAAAATCGCTATTTTTCAGGGGCCGTAACCCCTATAAGGGGTCATCTGACAACTTCGACCCTATGGAGAATTTTGTAGAGCTCAATGAGCTGAACATTTAAGCAAGCAACAGCTAATCTCTATGTGCGATAGTTTTCATTCTGTAGGCCAAAAACATGAAAAAATGCCATTTTACAGGGGTCGTAACCCCTATAAGGGATTATCTGACAACTGCGATCCTATGGAGACTTTCGTAGAGCTAAATGAGCTAAACATTTTAGCAAGCAACAGCTAATCTCTATCTGCAATAGTTTTCATTCTGTAGGCCAAAAACATGAAAAAATGCTATTTTTCACCTTTAAGGGGCCGTAACCCCTATAAGGGGTCATCTGACAACTTTGACCAAATGGAGACTTTTGTAGAGCTGTTGATGCTGAATCAGAAGCGTGCCCCAGATTTCCTCTATCTCTTATACTTTTTGATTTATAAGCCAAAAACAGTAGTCTGACCCCCCTAGTCTATTTTTAGTAACGGCGGCCATGTTTTTTAACGGATCAAAAATCAAAACACAAGTTTGGTGCAGGACACCCTAAGGATCATTCATACCAAGTTTCATTAAATTCTGTTTGGTAGTTTCAGAGGGAAAGATTTTTGAAAAATTGTTAACAGACGACGACGACAGACGACGACGACGGACGCCAAGTGATGGTAATAGCTCACATGGACCTTCAGTCCAGGTGGGCTAAAAAGTACATTTGGAAGATATTTAAATAAACGAGTTTGAATACAACAATGACGACCTATGATAATCGATAGGAAGTGCTCAGTGAATAAAATGAATCTTAGTATTATTGCAATAAAAACAATATTATTAGATACACTATAAAATGTTTAAAATGCAGATACGGAACCCGCTTTGAACTTGATTTGTATATTTTTCTTTGACTTTCAAACCAAGAATTTGGTGGTGTGTTATACATAAGAAGCTAAATCTATCCGTATTTACACAGACTTCTTTTTAAATTGAAATCAAATTATATATAGCATTCAATATAAATCCGAAATACCACCCCCAAACTATACTTACTACATAACTAATATCTTTTTTTTAATGTATATCATTTTCCGTCAAAGATTTTAACATAAACGGAACTTCTTGACCAGTAATCCTTGATTAGGTTTGTCATGATCTTAACAACTCATGGGACACACAGAGAGTTTTAAAACTGTAGCAAGCATATTTGTTCATAAATTTATAGATGGGTCTAGTCCTGTACAATAGTGAACTGAAAGCAGTGTTTTGTCCGCTTTTCTGGTCAGCTATAGCTGTCCAAAGAGTGAACTTTCGTCAGGCCAATGGAGACCGTGGTTAGATCTCCTGGTCAGGTCTACTTTTAATAGTGAATCAGAGCGGACCTGTGGTCAGGTCAGCCCAAACCTGTTTCTTGAACCTGTAACATATTTCTCATATTCTATTACAAATACCAAAACGTGGGTATAAACGGTTAATTTGGATATGCTATATATCGATATTTCAAGGAGTAACCTCTCATCAGTAGCATTTAAACCAAAACATTGGAAGGTCAAAATCCAAAACAGTTGAAAACGAAAAGTACTCAAAACCAAAACGTTCGAACAAGGAAGCCAAATCCAGCACCAAGGATATCGACCATGTGCATTACAAGGAAAGAAACCTGGTGTTTTCATCAATTTTGAATTTAACAATCGGAAATTTTAGCGACAATATATTAGAAATTTTATGGTTATTCGTGTCAGACAAGTCTGACTACCAGGCTTGTGATTACCCTTGGGGACCTCTGGTCCACCAGCAGCGGTTATCGCCCAGTGGTTTCAAAATTACAAATACCAAAACGCGGGTATAAACGGTTAATTTGGATATGCTATATATCGATATTTCAAGGAGTAACCTCTCATCGGTAGCATTTAAACCAAAACATTGGAAGGTCAAAATCCAAAACAGTTGAAAACGAAAAGTACTCAAAACCAAAACGTTCGAACAAGGAAGCCAAATCCAGCACCAAGGATATCGACCATGTGCATTACAAGGAAAGAAACCTGGTGTTTTCATCAATTTTGAATTTAACAATCGGAAATTTTAGCGACAATATATTAGAAATTTTATGGTTATTCGTGTCAGACAAGTCTGACTACCAGGCTTGTGATTACCCTTGGGGACCTCTGGTCCACCAGCAGCGGTTATCGCCCAGTGGTTTCAAAATTACAAATACCAAAACGCGGGTATAAACGGTTAATTTGGATATGCTATATATCGATATTTCAAGGAGTAACCTCTCATCGGTAGCATTTAAACCAAAACATTGGAAGGTCAAAATCCAAAACAGTTGAAAACGAAAAGTACTCAAAACCAAAACGTTCGAACAAGGAAGCCAAATCCAGCACCAAGGATATCGACCATGTGCATTACAAGGAAAGAAACCTGGTGTTTTCATCAATTTTGAATTTAACAATTGGAAATTTTAGCGACAATATATTAGAAATTTTATGGTAATTCGTGTCAGGCAAGTCTGACTATGTCAGACAAGTCTGACTACCAGGCTTGTGATTACCCGCGAGACTTAGGTATGGTGATTACGGCGACGGCGGCGACGGCGGCGGCGGCGGCGTCCACAATTGGTTAAAGTTTATGCTTAAGTCTGTTTTGTGTGAACTAGTTATGTTACACCATTGATATTTGGTATGCAGTTGCATCAGTATCAGTACAGATCAGTTTTAAAGGATTTCACCTGTATGCTCCTGCAGTCACGGTCTACTGACTTTGAAATTTTACACTGATTTGGCCGAGGTTAACCTTTTTTCTTAAGTCTGTTTAACATGAAGCAGTTATGTTACACCATTGATATTTGGTATGCAGTTGCATCAGTATCAGTACAGATCAGTTTTAAAAGGATTTCACCTGTATGCTCCTTCAGTCACGGTCTACTGACTTTGAAATTTTACACTGATTTGGCCGAAGTTAACCTTTTTTCTTAAGTCTGTTTAACATGAAGCAGTTATGGTTCACCATTGATATTGGGTATGCACTTGCATTAGCATTAGTACATATCAATTTCTAAAGCATTTCATCTGTATGCTTCTCAGTCACGGTTTACTGACTTTGAAATTTTACACCGATTTGGTCGAGGTTAACCTTTTTTCTTACATCTGTTTAACATGAAGTAGTTATGGTACATCATTGATATTGGGTATGCACTTGCATTAGCATCAGTACAGATCAATTTCAAAAGTATTTTATCTGTATGATCCTGCAGTCACAGTCTACAGACTTTGAGATTTTACACTTTTTAACTTTTTACTTATGTCATGAGTGTTTTATATAAAGCAATTATGGCTCACCATTTATATTTGGTATGCGGCTGCTTAAGCATCAGTTAAGATCAGTTTAAGGAGGATTTTTACTTCATTTTATACTGTGTCCAGTTGCGACAGGCGAGACATGTCTCTGTGTTAACAGCTTATTTTTACAAATATAGGACGCAAGTTGTACAGTATCTTTTCTTACCTTGTCAGTAAGTGATTTATGTAATGTTTAATGAATGGATGAAAGAGGATTAAAGTAGTACGACTTGATTCAAACAATTGTTTTTTTTTATTTAAGGGCGTTATAAAAGTTATCCCTCGATGTATTTGCCATGTAAATTATTTTTATAAAACAATTTTATTTTTTTCGACAATATGTATAAAAGGCTTTTTCGAGAAGTTTTTTCAGGCGACATTTTAGTTTTTCGTGTGGCAAGGTAGTGTATAAAGTTAAAAAATCGAACGTTTCCAAAGAGTGAACCTCAGAAAATGATCTAGATTTAAAATGGCCGTCATCCGTTTCAAATTTGCATTCTCTATTTTATATTTGTAGCGTTCATCAAACTTAAAAAGTGATATTTTGTGCCTTGATTTTAATGTCTGTGCAATTATATCATGCTTTACTTGATTTGAAATTGGTTCGAGAAGATATGCAACATACACGTTAAAGGTGTTGAGCATTTCTTTTTTTTTTTTTTTTGACTTTTTGCTTTTACAGTTTTAGTTATAGAACATTCTTATCTAGTTCACGATATCAATTGATACATCCATATTTCAGAAAACAATAATCTACTATTTAACTACGCTGGTACATGCTGTTTATATCTGACGATAAAGGAAGGTATTGCAAGATTTTGCTAGTGCTCTCGTGCACTTGTGAGATAAAGCGAGATTTTAACAAATTTGGTAAATCATGAAATAAAACCCCTCTTCTTTCCTTATCCATTCAAATAATTATTATATCTGTTAACTAGCTATGCGAACATATTCTTCCGGTTATAGAACTTCCCTTCCGTTTAACGTATGGGTGTGAATTGGTTCATATTGTTTTAATCATATATCTTGTTACAAAAAATAAACATCGAGAAACAATGCAAACTAATAATGATTGACAATTTTTTATCAAGGCGGTGATATGCAATCATATCTGTTTTGTCATTAGGTTATACCGGATCCTTATCTGAACAGTAGGGAGCTGGTTGTAAGCTTTCTTCATGTATTTAACGCCATACAATCAAAGGTTGATCATCATAAAGATCATTTAAAAACCGGGCCATTACAGTGTATCAATGAATGCTTAGGTTGCTGATTTGTTAATACCATAACTTTTCGCATGAATTGATATGAATTTAGGTTGAAAACAGAATACATAGTCATCCAAAAGTGCATTTTAAGTGGGCATAGGGCATATACCTTTTCAAATTGCGTGGTTTAAATCTATGGAAATAAACATTTTTATCTAGTAAATATCTTGATTTTGCAAATCATCGAAGTGTGATTCGTTTGATGATTTATCTACAATTTGTTTAGTATAAAGAACCTCATGTAAGAAGTCAAAAATGAAAAAGTCAAAACGTCTTAAAATACCAAAGTGAAAAATAATAAAATTATGAAAAAATAATGATGTACAGATCCGTTTTTTTTTAATAATACAAACAATTTGATTTATAATTAAACGAATTATGAATTCCATTCAATCATTTACAAATAAAATGACAAATTCAGTGATCGTGATTTCATAAATGAAAAGCATTTGTTATTATATTAAGCATTTTTTACCCAATTTCATTTCACAATATTTACTAGAAATTACAAGTTTAGTAATCCACGTATATATACAGTTAGTCGAGTGGACTGTAGATCTTATCTGTTTAAGGTGTGAATGAATGATAAAATTTATGAATGAAATTGTCTTTTAAACTTGACATTTGATCTCATGCGAATAGTTTTGTGACTAACATGACACTTGAATTCAAAATGGTAACACAGCTCCGGTTTTGAACTATTTGGACTAACTACTTAATGGTTTTTTGTTGTCAATGTCAAATTATTGAACCTAGAACCACATAAAGGGGGGACTTTTATATTCCCCTTTAACATAAAGAAATAAAAATAATGATGTGTTAGAATTCATTTGAAATTTTTTTTTTCAATTTATGTAAGCGAACATTTAAATTTTCCCGATGAAAAGGTAATCCCAATTTAATAGACTTGATTAACATGATAAAGTCACGGTCTCATGACTAAGTTAAAATCTCATGAAATTTTACGAAGTCAAAAAGAGTAGGAAGGATGTTGAACCTTTACCTATTATATTAAGTGAACTTTATAGATTTAAAATGAAATTTTAGACACCTAATAAAGCGTGTTATTTCTGATTTAAAATAAATGTACCCGAATCACAAAGGCGAAACGGGGTGGGCTTGGCCATCTATATATTAGAAAATGTATCTAGTAAATCTGTTTCGTTAGATGACTTTGTGATTTCGTTACTTTTAGTTATGTCTAGTGAAAAATTGTTGTGCTTATGTTACCTTCTTTGTTTTGTTTCTGGTTTTGTTAGACAGAACCTTAGAAATGGGGAGTTTTCTGATCGAGTTGTGTTTCAATCCTCTCAAGAGGGGGATCCAATGGAATGGTTTAACCAGGAACACCCTGGGCTGGAGTTCATAAATCAGGTACGTTAGAAATACCCTTTTATGTAAAAATTAATCAAAGACTCCACGCTATACCTCGATTATAAGCAAATTACGTTCATAGGAATTGTTTTCCCGATTGTTAAATTGTTAATTGAGTTAAACAATATGTTTCTTTCCTTGTACTGCACATGGTCGATATCGGATATGGATTGGCTTCTCTGTACAAGCCGTTTATCTATGAGTACTTTTCATTCAATACATCTGGTTTGTTTTACCTTCCAATGTTTTGATTCAAATGCTGTTGATGAGAGGTTACTCCTTTAAAAATGCAAATAAACTGTTTTATACCTGTTCTTGTATTGCATTTTGGTATTGTCCATAGCAGCAGTTCAAATGAGGTTTGGAAGAATAGAATGAGATACTTAAGCAACTTACATGTAATTAGTATTTGAATAGAAAAATGTTTACAAGAAACGCTGCAAAATAAGAAAAACATCCATCTGTTAAAGGTGCATTTAAAATAAAAGTATGATATGTATATATAATTTGCAGGTGTTTATTTAAATGCAATAGCTTGTTTTCCCATATCTAACATATAAATTAAAAAAAAAACTTTGCTCATTCTTTAGTGCAAGTCTTATCTTAAATTACAGAAATGTCAGCCTTTGTAAGATTCATCCCTTTAAATAACAAAATAAGTAATAATAATTTGCTTGTTCTGACTTTGATACTTCCAGCTCATTTTGTGCACCGATCAAGTAAAATTTTATCGAGAATTATTGTGGAAAACACAAGATATATGCTTTGCATTGACATAATGCTAATTGAACAATCTTAAATTTGTTAAACAAAATAAAAGTCGAAATCAACACAAACAACAAAACCTAAATCTACAATGCGTATGTTATATCAAGAATATTTTCAAATACTAATGAAATGTTATCTTTGATAACAGCGCCTTACATGCCATACACGACGTGGTTTTTCTCTTAAATTTGAATGAAGATGAATAACCAATGAATATTATAAGCTTGCCATGCTTAGATATAAGCTAGTATTTCAAATGCAACGAGTAATTGAACCCCTTTTAACTGTAATTTTTCGTATGAGCCATGCAGAGAACCATTTCATACGTTTGTGAATAAGTATGGTAATTAAATCGAAACAAATCACCAAGATGTCTTCGTGGGACTCTATGTGCCTCATATATGAATTTATCAAAAGATATTAAAATATTGTATGAGTTAGAATACCCATTTTAGTATTGTATTTTAGACATATTTTAGCAAATAGCAAATTGTAGCTGACACATGATTATGTTGCTCCACGGTTGCGGTTTTCACTCAAACATTTTACGGTAGACACCGTGCACTCGTAGACAAATATGAATTTCTATCTCTCAAATGAGTGGAGATGTTAGTTTGTCGTAGAAAGTTGTTTGTCTTCCTTTACCCGATTTGACACTCTGAATTGGAAATCAGTAGCTCAACAGGTGTGCCTTAGCAGGCAGAAACGCTTACTCCTCAGGAGCACCTGAGTTCACTCATGTTACGACTTGAGTTCGCGTTGTTGATTTCCGTTCGGTTGAATTTTTGTTTTGTAATTCATCGTGCTGTTCTTGTTCGTGTTAACCGGTTTCGTCGTTGTCCTTTTGGACTTTTGACATTCGAATGCCCCATTTGTACCTCTTTTCCTCTTTAGCAAATTACTGATTGTAAGCCACTTTTGTCTATTATTTAATTATCAAATATGGTATGTTAAAACGTAATAATATTGGTTTCATTTTCAACCATATAGGTTATTTCACTTTGTATCTTAATGATAAAATTTTGAATTTAGGGAACTCACCAAGGTCATATCATTTCAAATTCTTCAATATACTAGTAAGTTAAATAAAAATAAAATGACTGAAATTGTGTTACATGTATAATTCAGTTTATTTTGTTCATGTGTATGCTTAAGCAAACAGAACAGCTTACACTTTCGGGGAACGTTAAGTTACTCTGTTGTCGACATTTGAATTATTTTTAAACAATTAACTCTAATCGGTACCGCGAAGCTAGAGCATGGTTTCGTAAGGACTTAAAAAGGTAAAATAAATGTCGCTGTTCTTGAGGGGGAAGTTTCACTAGCACCGTCCTACGGGGATTTTATTCATTTCACAGCTAGTAAGATAGCCTCGGATCTGCAGTTCTTTTTCTGATTTTAAAAATGATAACCTTTGTATTACTGAAAAAAAATAAGGTTATCGATGCCACAAGTAAAGTCTTTTTGAAAATCTACCACAATATTAAAAACGAAAGAATATGGAATATGTGCCAGAAAGACACAATCCACATATTGAAATGATTTTGATAAATGTACAATGCAAAAGTTCACTGCGTGTGAAGTGCTTTTCTGGATTAACCTTACTCAGACACGCTAGGAGTAATCAACTTGGAAAACAGGTAGAACATTAGATTTGATAAAACAAAAACAGAAGCCAAAACACCAAACAGATAAATTTATTATTTTTTTTAAGAAATAGCCAAATGTTGTTCAATTTTGGAAATATGTAAACTGTGTCTTTCCAACACATTTTCCAGTACTCGAAAATATATAAGAGCATACAACTGAAGCACGGGGAAGCTTTCTACGGCCTCCACACGGCACGCATCGATATATTTTGAAAAAAATAATTATACACATCGGTTTCTGATAGTAAAAGGCATATCACATCATGAATTTTATTGTATTGTTGTTTTTAAAGCACCCAATTTGAAAAACAATCCATTGGAAATGAAAAATTAGCTTCAAAATCTGTTACACAAAGGATAGAAGTTGAATAGTTTGGCTTAATCATTGAATCTAGTGTTTTTGGTAGACATATTGATAACTTGATAATGCCTTTCACTGTCAAGTTTTGGGCAGAGCCCTTTGTAGTCATTTAGCTATATGATTTTCGCCATTTTTTATCGTCTAGACAGGGTAAATCTTTGCCAGAGGATCTATTATAGAATATTTATCGTGTTTAATTATTGTTTCATTGATTAAATGCAATACAGGTTGTCTAAACTAAGAGGTACGTATTTATACCCCTATAATAAATCCGATTTACAATTGCACTACATTTCATATATCGATACACTAGTTGATGTACACTTAAGCATTGTTGACCTTTTACCCTTAATTTAATCAATACGTCATTTATATTCAAGTTGGCGGAGCCAAATTGCAGATTTCTTAACAAATGTTTAAGTGGAGGAAGCATACAAACAAAATTGATAAGTTTTAAGTTGGTGAAAAGCAGAACGTGTTTTATTTTACTGCTTAGATTTAGCTCTGCCGTTTAACGCTTTAGCACATTGATTAGAATTATAGCGATCCGGTATTTCGTTTTTTATGATACTCCGCCAAATCATCAATTGTTTGGAGTGTTGTATCGATTTTAAAATCAATATGTTTGATTTTATTTTACATCAGTCGATTAATGATTCTCAGCTAGCAGTCAGTCACAGTGAGTGTTCTATTGAGAGTTCTTCTACCGTTCGTTTGTTCTTGTTTTTTGTAAGGTTCTCGTCTAGTGGAATTGAAAGTTGATCAATTAGTTTTATTGTGTGTTAAATGGGGATGTACCTATGTACATGTATATCCTTCTGTTAAATTTTCATCCGTAGCTCAAGTCATGCGTTAAATGTATTTATTTCACCCGTATTGATTGCCACCATGCACCCCTTGAAACCTTTTCAGATGATAACGGAGATAAAAATTAATACTACATGTACAATCCTTGCATATAATAAATTCAAAAAATGATGAATTGACAATACCATTTGAAAACGATTATAAAACATGGTAAACATGGTTATGAGTACATCAAAACAGTTACTTCTCAACGGATTGAAGCATTAGGGGGACGGTTGGCGCCAAAAAACTAGTTTAACCCCGCCACATTTCAATGTGCCTGTCCTAAGCCAGGAATCTTTATCAGAGCTTATGTTTGTATTTAGTCGAATTTATGTTAATTGTTTTTTGTCAAGAAGAGGGTCTTTCAATGCACTTTGGGATTGGGCTTGAATCATATGTGTTTTATTTTCAATCCAGGGGCCAATTGAAAAACAGCGAGCAGCGACCGCTGGTCACATTGAAGGCTGCTGGCTGTTTTCCATTGTGGATATTTAAAATGTACGTTTATAATGTAGGTTGTGTCGCGTACACTTATTCCACATCTCATTTTCTTCTATTTGTAGCAAAACCTTTGAATTTGAAAGTAGCAAACCAACAGAATTGAAAAAAAATTACTTGGTCTGAAAAAAATCTACTGGGGAGCTTGTAAAAGTGTAAATAATAATGATATTTACTGGAACATTTATTGCCCGGAACTTTGTATTTCTTAGATTTTGGCATACTGATGTATCATCTGGTTTAAGCTGTGAACCTATGATTTACTAATTTGTCAAATAGCCCCATTTTTTTCTTCGATCAAAATGAAAATCAAACTACATTTTATGCTTTACAAAGTTTAATCAAAATCATATTACATTTGTGTCTTAGATTCTTTAAAGGTTTATAATGTCACATGAATAAAAATACTTAACTTGAAAAAAGTCTTATATACAAATGGGTCCAAACCTAACCTGTACAAAAGTGAACCGGGAGCAAACATCTAGTTTACTTTTCTGGTTTGGTTTGGTTTGCTTCACCAAACAAAATAGCAAACCACAGTTTACTCAAAACAAACCGTGGTTTGCTTTTTCTAGTTTGGTTTGGTTTGAAAAGCAAACCAAACCAAGCTAGGCGGCTGGTTTGGTTTGCTCTGACCAAACCAAACTTAGACTCTGGTTTGGTTTGCTCTGAACAAACCAAACTAGGGTGCTGGTTTGGTTTGCTTTGACCAAACCAAACTAGGGCGCTGGTTTGGTTTACTCTTACAAAACCAATCTAAAATGATGGTTAATATCTAAATCATAATAAATTCTTCAAGTAAAACATATTTGTTTTACGAGAACAAATATTATAAAATGATGTCGGGCGTCGTATTACTTCGATTATTTGAATCATCTGCGCATGCTCATGGTTTGCTCTTAGCAAACCAAACCAAACCAGGCCGCTGGTTTGGTTTGCTCTAAAAATAGAAAAAAAATACCAATCTAATATGATGTTAAATGTTTAAATCAGAATTTGTAATTCGATTGAGACATTTAGTGAATAATATTTGTTCATGAAATGTAATAATTGTGAAATAGTTCGGACATTCTTTCACATCGATTATATGAATCATCTGCGCATGCTCGCGGTTTTCTCAGAGCAAACCAAACCAATTTAGGGCGCTGGTTTGGTTTGCTTTAGTTTGGTTCGCTCTGACCAGCCGTCTGGTTTACTTTTCGAGTACACATTAAAGTAAACTTTGGTTTGCTAAAAGTAAACCAAACAAAGTGAAAAGTGAACTTAGACCAAACTTCTGGTTTGCTTTTTTAGTTTGGTTTGCATACAGGTTAGGTTTGGACCCATCTGTACTTGTAACTTATACCTGCTACGTTTTAAACATCAATTACCTTAAGCCGAGATCCTTATCAATCAACAAATGACCAAAAACGTCTCTAATTTTATAAAACTGAGACAACTACAAAATAATGATAATGAACAACTTACAAGACTATAAACTTATTAATAAATATTTGACAGGAATCCATTTTTAATTCTCTAATTTTGATACAATCGCGGACCAGTCCATTTAAGTTGGTGAACTTCTTTTCAAAAATCGCTCTATTAAACATTTTATTTTCTAAAATAAACAATAAAATATTTGCTGCATGAACATTTTGTTCACTTTTTAGGATTCTATTAATTAAAATGCATTAAAAGTCAATACAATTGGAGATATCTTCATTTTGCACATTTTCAGGTTGTATTCAATAAAGGTAATAACAAAACTACCGAACTTGAATGATCAATCTCATAGTCCAGAGATGGAACCATTACTAAAAAAAAATGTATGTTCAGATATTTGTTAGTTATGTCCCGAATATCCATCACGATTGCTGGAAACTAAAAATTTGCCCAAATCAGGACCAATAATACGCCTTTGTGAGTCTACTCATTTTAGATTATTTGCATCTTTACATTAATCAAATGCATTATTAATCAAACTTCTCTTTACAGGCAGAGGGGTAAATAAAAACATAACTTTTATACACATTTAAATTCATCCTTGGCGGAAATGCTGTGCTGATTATGGAAGATTCTATTTCTTAAACAAACCTTTGTTTTCAGGGCATTAACTTGATAATAATGATGTAAAATCTCTCTTTTTGAAAGCCCCTGTAGCAATATCGATTTTATATTTATTATATAATAACTTTTCATATAAACAGTAATTTTAAATCCTGCATCCTAGCCCAGTTATAAAAATGAAACTCCTTTACAATTAAAATAATGTTAAAACGTCAATAAAATTTACCTTTTAATGTATGCACTTATCATTAGTGCAATAACGCACGATGTAACAATCTTATAATGGTAAATACCACTAGCTTATGTCAACGATCTAGAACGAAAGGTTCAGATTATGATTTTGCTATTTATTAAGAGGCAAAATATCTGGTACGTGTTTTAACTTCAAAAATAGTCCTTTGGGAATGAAAATCTGCTTTAAAAATTATTGAGTAGAGGACAAAAGTTAAATATTTTGGTATTTTTTTAATTAATCATTTAGCAAGAAATATAGACCATTTAGTACAAGCCTTAAAATATTTCAATCAAAATTGTCTTTCATTACAATTGTTTCATTTTTTAGCATTGCAGCAGCGGTCAGGTGTGTCGAGTTTGTATTAGGACGCTTTTCTAAATCATTAACTAAAGTGTTGAGTTGGCTTTAAGTCGATATATTTTTTTTTAGATCAGTCGATAGTTGCTTCAAATTTGGCTGGCTGTTATAAAGAGTATTCTCAAGTAGTTCCTACATTTATTATTTTCTTGTTGTCTTTTTGTGTTCGGTTCTGTCTGGTTCAATTGAATTTTTATCGTTTTGACTTTTTCTGTATGTTATATTGTACTTCGTTAAGAATTTTCAATGGTGCGGAAGGCGTTTTTGAAGTTCAGCTGAGGAAATTTGATTTTCAGAGGTATTATTTGTTTTTCATTTGAATATTCATTTTATGTTCTGTTTGTCACCTGTTAAAAAAGATATTATCAAGGCACTAACAGTATCAAGTTCCTGTTTAAAAATATACATGTAGCATGTGTTCTATAATTCCGGTTTTCGAAATACATGTCTTGTTATATCATTCGTCATAAGGTAAAAAAAATCAATAAATTTAAAGATACAAAATGGCATTTTCATCAAGTATGGCAAATGAGGTTAAAAAATCTATTGAAAAAATGTTTTTCTTTCGATATGTCTTCTTTATTGTCGCTTTCTCTTTGATTTTGAAATTGATCCTTCAAGATCGGTAATTTTGTAAAAATTCAGAAACTAATATCCTCACGTTATGATTTTTGTATTAGACCAGTTTTTGTTGTTTTTTTTTAAGTCTGGTGAATGCAGGGAAATTGATGTTTTGAAAGTTAGAATACATGTATAACATATCTCAAAAAGGACAAAATGCAGATAAGGAAAGAATCTTGCTTTCTTAAGCCAATCCATTTGGTAATTATTACAAATAATTATCGTATTATCGTTACAACGTTGAGGTCATCAAAACTTTTTCGAATTGACCCAATAAATCGAGAAACGTGGTTTATGGACAAAATCCAAAAATCGTAAAGGTAAAAACATTATTAATTGCAACCTCCCATGATTTTGTAGAGTTGAAATCTGCAAAACCACTTAGTATTTGAAAAATTTTGCGAATTGAGCTGCAGGTAAACGATTCAAGATCTGATTAGCCTCTTTTTATATTTACTATAACTACTTCGGTTATTTATAATGAGTAACATTAAACATAGACGATTTTGTTTCTTTTCTTTTAGTTTACAATTGCCGGGAAAAGATATATTACAGCAAGAATTCGTCCTTCAAGACATAAGGAAAGAATAGCAACACTATCTGAGGACCAAGAAGTAGACAAATTAAGACGAAACAAGAAGGTATGATTCCGCATAAATATCATTGTTACATAGGTAATGTTGGAGTAGAAAACAGTAAATTAAAGAAAAACAAAATTAAATATTCAAAGCATAAAGTGCACATTAATTATGTATATATCTGGTGTTACAACCCACAACATAACATGAAAAAACTATAAAAAGCGAATTAATACAGAGCAAATAAAGATGACTAAAAATATTTTAAAAAAAAGATAAAATTGATTTAAAGATAAGAGGAGGAATATTATTTTCAAAATATTGAAAAGTTATAAAACCTTAAAGTAACAAATACAATAAATGGGAGTGGGTGTTGGCAGTTACGAATAGACCAACATTTGTAACCTTAGTAATGTCAGGTTAAAACAAATTACATTTTATAATAGCTATAAAAATACATTTATAACTTTTTAAATTTTTTTATTCAGACCTTTTATATTTATTTAATTGCACGAAACAGAATGTACTTATACCAGAATTTAAAAACGGAAAAAAGGCGATTGATCTTTAAAATTGTCTTTTATAATTTAGTTGCTGATAAGGCAGTCTCTAAATAATTTATATATTAGTAATTGTCGTATAACTTTCGTGTCTTGCATATGAAATAAGACAAAAAATATTGCATAGTTACCACACGGGGAGGGGTAACATCCAAAAAGGTAAAACCATAGTGCAGCCCAAAGGGTCTACTTTTTGGAGTGTTCAAAATGTGAAAAAGAGGGACTCCATATTCGAATTTTGCCTCCTTGTGACCCTAACTGTTCATGCATTTGGTATCTTGACACATTTTTCAGATCTTTGATCCGACACCTCTTTCTTTGAAACCGACTATTAGACCAAGGTTATAAGAAAATACGTCTCATACGATTTCTAAAACAAATCATCTTCGCTATCAGTCACTGGTATAAAAATTCAATAGCATGTTCGACAAAATGGTTAGTTCTTTGCTTTGATTAGTGTTTGGCTGGTTGATGTACTGAGATGATCACTTTAGTATCCCTAATATCACAAACCTGCTGTGTTTTGTGTTACTACCGGGCCCAAAGATTGCAATGGAAGAGGGAGGTTTGGCACGCCTACAAACCTGGTTTAACTCACCATTTCTTTTAAAATGCCTGTACCAAGTCATGGCCATTGCAATCTTTAATTTTTCCGGTATGTCTTCCTTGTTTTGTCTCGTCTTATGGCCATTTGAGATTGATTCTCCAAGTTCGGTAAAAAAAAAATATTACCTTTATTAACCATTCAAACTTTTTGTCCCGTTCTTGTTGGTGTTTACTGGTTTTGTCTCTGCCCTTTCGGACTTTTGATATTCGGATACCCCATTGGTACCTCTGCTTCTTTTATTATATTTAAAGAACGCCTGTGAAATATGTCAATTTCAAGCTTATCCATAATTTTCATGTACTTTTAAAATGCCATAAAATATATGTATGGGGGTCTATTTCAAGCAGGCTTATATATGACTAGGTGGGTGAAATATTTCTGAGCCACAAATATGTACTCAAAAATACTTGGAGTTACCCCTATTGATTACCATTTAAACATCTTAAACAGGAAAACTATTCTGTCGAGATACATTTATGAACTGGTATATAAGCAGAACATCATTTAACATGTTACCTTGTACAAAGAATAGCAAATATATCCTTAGTTTTATTGACTATCACATTCCCTCGATGAGAGTCCAAATTGGAAACAAACATTTTATATATTAGTTCGTTTTCTTTCTTTTAAGATATTGTGGGTTGAACAACAAACAGCAAGAATAAGAGTACCCAGAACTACAGACCCGGAATGGAACAACCAGTGGTATCTGGTACGATTTCTAAATATTATTTTAAAAATCAATATTTATTTATGTTCACTAAGGCAAATATTGACTATTGAAACGGACAATATATACTTAACAAATACCAAATATGCTGAACTCTGAAAGTGACCAGTATTTCCATAAATTCGGTACAAATTTAGCATATTTCCGTTACAATATACCAAGGAAAGATAATATCGTGTCAAGTAAAATTGATTATTTTTACTAGTGACACTTCTAGATGGGACTTGAAGTTAACCTTAATAATTGATTTTGAGATTTTGAATGCATAACACAATTACGAAATTAACATGTCTAACGCAATTAATAAGTGCCATTTTAATTTTGTCCGATGAATGGCTAGGTTTTTTGGAGGGAGGGGTTAAGACGGTTTATTTTTAATTGAATGATAATTTTAAACGCTCAGGGTATTATTATCGAATGTTTAACTTGATAGTTGGAGATCCAGAAATCCCATTTTTATTCTAAGAAAAAAAGACATCACAAGCAGGGCTAACCATTTAGATTATATCAAAACATGTATTGAAATAACCTCCACTGCACGCTAACAATTTAAGACTGCTTCTTGCAAGATTTTTTTTTCGATAAATGACTTATTAGACTCTAAAGGTTAGCGAGGACATCTGTGACGTATATAGCATAACTGGCTAAAAATTCAAAACGTGCAAAATATGTCAACAAAGAATATTTTTTTTGTACAAACAAAAAAAAAATCCACGGACTGTTTAAACATATCAACATTTAGATATAGCTTGGGTATCTTTTTTATCTATCGATAAATTTAATCAAGAAACAATAATAATTTCTTCATACTTTTTGTAAACTTTATAAAAATCATATTCATGAGCTCCAAATTTGCCTAAAACATGCGTACTATATTTTTTTTGTTTATTAACGTGGATGGATCAAGCATGCTGTCAATAATATGTATCTGTGGGTTTAGCCTGTGAGGAATCTACATTGCGACGAAAACAATAGGTTACAAAGATTATCTAGATAGCCTCATTGACTTTTTTGTCATTATATCTTAAGCTTTCAAGAACAAAACACTCGATATCCCGATTTAAAGCTAGAGACCCTCTTTTTATTTTTTTTGTATTTCAAATATACTGTAAAGCATTACAATCAAGCAATAAAAGACTTTAATATGTAGAATCTTTCCGGGAAAAGATTATAGGCTCATTTATTGGCATTCTTTATATAACTTATTGCAATATGGAAAATTGTGCACTTGAATATTTCAAAAAATTACATAAAAATCGTTACAATCAGCGCTTCATTGCAGGGTCATCAAACTGTACCACTAAACATCTTTCAATTCTGTTGACTTTATTACTAACGGCGATAATATCCGGCTTCCACAAATATTACGATTGATATTATTCTAGAAATGGTGTCGATCAAATGTGGATCCTGAAAAATTCGAGAGATTTATTGGATGTTCTTAGCTCAAAATCAGTTTCATCATGCAACAGCATCAAAACTTTCGATTTCTCTACTCTTTACACTTCTATTCCGCATGAACAACTCTAATCACGATTGGCACAGCTGATTAAAAACAGCTTTTAAAAAAGACTGGAAATATCTAGTAGTCGATTACAGTAAGACTTACTTTGTCATCAACGAGTCTAAGAAAAAGAACAAATATACAGAAGACCAAATAATCGACATGCTCAATTTTCTTTTCTACAGCATATTTGTTCAGTTTGGTGGACGTGTTTTTCAGCAAACAATTTAGATTCCGATGGGCACTAATTGTGCACCTTTGCTTGCTGGTTTGTTTCTTCATTTATGTGAAGCATACTTCTTACAATCTCTCCAAGACGAAAAAGATCATTGGCTAGCTCTCTCTTTTAACCTCACGTTCCATTAGATTGATGATGTCCTTTCACTAAAGAATCCTCAATTTTGGGGACTTTATCCATCCCATAAATCTTCAGGAATTTGAGATAAAATACACAACGGATTTTAGGAATTATACTTCATATTTAGATCTACATCTCGAAATTGACTCTGAAGGAAGACTTTAAACAAAGTTTATGAATTTATGACAAACGTAAGGACTTTAACTTTCCAATCACCAACTTTCCATTCTTGTGTAGCAACATTCCGTCTGCTCCAGCTTATGGAGTTTTTGTATCACAGTTGATTCGCTACTCCAGAGGTTGCGGGAATGATATTGATTTTGTTGGCAAAGCGTCACGTTTTGACACAGAAATTGCTAACACAGGGTAATGTTGCTCCACGGTTGCTGTCTTCACTCAAAAAGTTTTACTGAAGACACCGTGCATTCGTAGATATTTATGATATTTCTATCTCTCAAATGTGTGCAGATGTTGGTTTACAAAATAACAAATCTTTTAATGAAAAGTCTTCTTGGAGTAGCTAATAAAAGTTTTTTTTATCTTTTTCAGTACTTATATGTAAAGGGTTTTTCTGTTCATTCTTTTATCTTTTTAATATATTTCAGGTAGTCATATATTTATTTTTGGTATTCAAAATTTATTTCATTGATTGCAGAATGGTGCAGTAACACCTGATATGAAAATTGCTGATGTTTGGGCCAGTGGTTATAAAGGAACAGGTGTGTTGATAGCTGTACTAGATGATGGCGTACAAACAGCTCATCCAGATCTTATCAATAACTACGTAAGTTTGTAACTGACCATTTGATTTTATTCAGTAACACGGTTGTGTTGTTCGTAAAGTTAAGTACTTTTCTTGACTGAAGGCTTGATAAAAGCCATTATAGATATATGTGGTTATTTGAGTTTGCACTTGCATATTCATCACTGTATTCACACGTATACTTCCTCAACTCTACATTAAAATTTATTTTATCTTTAACTTTTTTTATTTCCGCCTCATTTCTTAATTACGTCAATCTTGTACAGGACCATTTTCGGTCAGGATACATGGGTTAATCTCGAATCTAACTTCATACAGGTATGAGTCTGAGAAAACCCCTTTTGATTTCTCATAACTACTAGGCATCCACTGTTTTACTTTTTATATTTTTCACTTGTGTCGAATGCGTATTCTACATACAAATTCCCTTTAATTTAAATCGAACCCACTCTAAAACCTCCACTTTGCTTTTGTCATTCCTTGGTTTTGATAACTGGATCATAAAAATCAACGATCGCTTCGGTCGAATATACATGGTTCCTCAATCAAGTATATTCCTATCGTTGACTCTTTTAAGTATAAACTAGTCGAAAAGCAAAGTAGACGTCCAAAAATGCAATATTATGAACTATTTTTATATTATTTACATGTGTTAATAAAGTGTAAAATTGAAAGTTTTACTACAAAACAAGACATGTTTTGTATTAAAACAATTCACCTCGATTCGAAGAATTATCTAGCTTTGATATATGCTGAATTCATTGAAACCAAATTTTGGATTTACGGATGAATGATTTTACAAACATTATGATTATAAAGTTAACACCAGAAAGTACTCCTTGAATACACTCACGGTAGGTCCCGTGTCCGGCGACAGGATTGTTTTTTCGAGAGGGATTTACAATTGTCTTGGTTTTTTCAAGAGAATAATCAATAAAAATGTAAAGTTTGGTGATATATAGTGATTTTTAACTGAAAGCGAAGACAAAATGCTACCAACGGGTAGGCATATTTTAGGATTATCAAATTGTATAACAACACCAATTCCTATAAAAAAAAATGTGATTCCTAAATAAAATTGTGGGCTATTTTTTGAGTTTTTACCTTTTTGCATTTTTCACCCCTTAAAAGACAAATATATTGAACGAGATTGCTAACCATTATTAGTGAACATCAATGTTATATTATGGCATCCTGAACATTGACGCCAAAAACTTGCGTCTTACATATTTTTAAATTAAAATAAAATACATGTCCAGGTTTTTTCAAGAGGCGTCCAGGTTTTTGCAAGAGAGGTCCAGGTATTTTCATACTTTAGATAAACAAGTTGTGCGTGTTCTTTACATCTTAAATCATATTTCAAAAAGACATTGTATGTTGTTAAAAAAATAAAAATACGGTACTATCATTTCAAGGGTTTTGAACAAGAATACGTCAGTTAAAGTCAAGAATTCAACCTCGTATAGCCTATATAAACAGGCAGGCACATTTAATTGACGCCTACAACCAGAACCCATGAATCTATATTGTCTTAGCATAACTACCAACTGTTATAAATTGAAAATAGCCTCCTAGAATAATTGACTGGAAACAAAATGTTTGTGTTGCGACAAACAGAAGTTGCTTAAAGTTCCAGGGCTACCTTCTTTTAACTTGACTTGTAGTTGTTTCTTGGATGTGTTTGTTTGTATCATAGAGTCGTCTTCTTTCATGTCTGATGTTTTATCCAGGATTATATAAGACTCCGTGACGTCTCGAATGCCCTTTCAGTACCTCAAAATTTTTACACATAATTTATGTATTTATTGTATATATTATAGTCTGTTTGAGTTTTATAAATCAACGAAAAATGGCTTGTAAATTTAAGTTTTGCAAAATATTCTAACTATTTTAGTATGTCATGACTTTTTAATGGCATACGAACTCAGGCAAAAAATTTCAAAATTTTTGCATGATTAATAAAAATGTTTTCCATAGAACTTAATAGTTAAAATGTACCAAAAATTCATAGAAATCCATGGGAGTACAACTTAGTGACCAGGAACAGCATTTGCTCTGTATACATTTAAAAATCCTTTGTGGAGCTAATTGGTCATCTAATCTCCTATTGTTAGTCCGTTCAATTATGTTCAGGTGGGCCCAACACCTGGCTGTTCCGTCAGATAAACACACTATTTTATGGTGTGTTTGATATTGGTGAAATATTTAGCATTAGACCATATGGAAAACTTTTTTGTTTTAGAAGATAACATCTTGGTTTTTGTTATCAGAGTTCGTATACTAATAAAAAGTTTATTTGTGTTTAAAAAATAAATGTTATTGGAGAGACAAAAAAATTTAAAAGAATTTTCGTTGATTTATAGAATTCAAATTGACTATACTAAGTATAGTTTCAACAAAAAACTTCATAAGAGTATGCTCCCGTGCGGGACCTAGTAGGCTAATAGGTTAGCAGCAGCGCTAAGCTTGTCGGTAAAAGTTCAGAAACCTGTCATCTTTTCAGGTCGCTTAGCCCACATAGCAACTGGGATGTGTGCCGCAGGTGGTTGAATGGGTCAGCTCTGTCATAATAAATGTCGGTTCATCAGGCTATACTAATGCGGAAACTTGACCGTAAACCATATTGGGCCAACGTGCGTGGAGAGTTCCAAGGTTCATGCACGTAAAATATCCCATTGTGCACCGCCACAGGCTAAATTTTCCGCATCTACCCACCTCTTCCCTTTTCCAGTGATCTTCAAAATTTACAGATCCTTTGTTTCCCACTCCAACCCCGCTTCTCTCTCTCTCAGTGAGTATAGGTTCAAACAGGATTCAGCATTGTATTTTCGCCAGATAAAGGATGGTTATTTGAAACTGGGTAAGAGTTGGCTATATCCCACACAGGTAGATGTTCCATCTAGTATGACCTCATTTCGGGTAAGGGTTCATTGTCAGTCAGCATATGGAAGGGTTCCAAATTGTGCGAAACTTTTGAGGAAGGATTTCGTCACTTTCTGGATGCATTGGCCTATGGTGCGTTAAGGGAACATTGGCCTATCTTGTGAGTTGGTTCGTTTTACTTCTTGTTTGTGGTCGTGCATGTGTCCTTCGAATGACATACATGGGTCTGTGTCCAGGGTGGGTCTACAGAATTCATTTTGGTGTTTCAATTAGCTCTTTTCCTGCTGATTATGACTGAAATAGTGTCGACTTGACATAAAACAAACATAAGAGTATGAGATTAAAATGCTATTTAAGTTTCTGTTTCTTTACATACATATATATGTATACGTTAAGGGGTTCCAATATCTCATATTCCCTAATGTTTTTATCAAATATCCCGTATCCAAAATAGAGGTTTTTTTTCTTATCCCATACCCCTGTAAATAGAATAGATTTAAATACTAGTATTCTATATCTTAGTTTGTTTTGCCTCAAATATCCCGTATCCCAGGAATAGATATGTAAATATCCCATATTCCAAATCAACCTTAAACTCTTGAAATAACAGAATGCACCAGTGGAATATGCTCTTTTTGTATTTATTTGTTTCTGACATACATGTAGATTTTATAGTTTCAAAGACCTGAAAAGGCACAAAAACAAGGTTGCAACTTACCTTTTAAATGTTTGCCCACCGTACCAATCGCTCTTTTTGAAACCGGTAATTTATTAAAGCACACCAAGAAAGTCACAAATGTACAAATGTATTATAAAACTAATTTTGTCAAAATACTAATTTAGTCTTCAAAGAAATTGCATGTGGGCAGCCTACTTATGTTTTAAAGTTAGTAACAAACTTGATATTTTGCATGTAATGTGTTTAAATGTATGTTTAATGAGTAGGAGGGATATTAGTTTCCACTTAAGTCGTATAGTTTCCACAAAACCCAGTTCCTCTCTTTATTCAAAATTTTTAAAAAACCAGGACACCTCTCGAAAAAACCGGACAAGTTATTGTGCCTCTCGAAAAAACCTGGTCAATTTTAATAAGTCATTAACTGATGCTTCTTTACGGATTTTTTTGGAAGAAAAGTAACAATTCGAAAATTTTGAATACTTATATTCCTCTTTTTCGTTTTGTTTCACTTACAATTAAGAATTTAAGCATTTTTTTGTAAACGGACAGGCGAAAAAACCTGGACCTCTCTCGAAAAAACTGGACAATGCCTCTTGAAAAAACAATCCTGTCGCCGGACACGGGACCTACCGTGACACTTATCAAAATAGGTAAAGAAATAATTTCATACGATTTTCAATGCATTGATTACCGTCTGGCTGATCGGAACTACACACAAAATTGTTTTCGAAAGACACGGGGCAACACCCCAGAATATGTGGTTTATACACTATGTCGTTTGAGAAATAGATATAATAGTATATGCTACGATATCAAGAAGAATAAAAGTATTGAAGGTTTTGTCCTGGTTCTAACACTATCAAAGTCACACCAAAATACTCCATTATGAAAAAACGCTCTGTACTATCTGAACTGTATCTACTTTGTCCTAACATCCTTTCAACATTAAACGCTTCTGAATTGTCCATGTACAGTCTTGATTTAGAAAAGTGGGTTCTTTATACTGTAAACAATAATTAAAACTAGAATAAATCATGAGGTATTATTAGATCCATAAAATACAAAATATTTTTTACAGTTTACAAAATGCTTAAAGATAAATACGAACGCAAAACCTATCAAAATGATTTTTGAAAGGCAGGGAATATATTTTAGCTACAAAACTACCACAGATACATGTATTTAATTGTTTTGGAAAGGAGACCCCAATTTCGATTCGAAATATTCTGTGTTCATCACTTTTGTTGTTGATATTCTATACGTAACCAATCCATACGTGTAATATTTGAAAAAAAAATGTATTTGAAACGTTTATAGAATCTAGAAAGAAAATAACTTAAAAATCAAAATTACAAAAAAGTTGAAGACCATATATTTTGCTATGCATGACATGCTTTTCGTCTTTTCAAATCTCACTAAAAGCACTACATGAATATATATCCAAAGATTAGAAATGCCAAACAATGTTTGAGTATGAAGATCGTAGAATGTCTATTGGAAACCAAATTATGACTAGTATAACCTATGTATTGGCTAGGAAACAATACTAAATATCATTAAAAGGCGCACAAGTGGCTAAAAATACATCAGCTTTAATTCATTTTTAGGCCCATAATATTGACATTAAAAAAAATGCAAATCCAAATTATAAATAGGACTTTGACCAAATTGAAAATATGTTAAGTTAGGAACTGTTTAGACTAAGTTTAAAATGTTAGAAATACGTTAAGGACTAATCATTATATGTTTAAAATATTAAGACTATTTGAAAAATTTAAATTATGTATTAAGAGAGTTTTTAAGACTGTTGGAAATCTATTAAGACCGTGTTCAAACTAATTATACTTAAAGTAAGGAACTGTTTAGACTAAGTTTAAGATGTTAGAAAAATATTTTAGAACGTAAAGAACTAATAATGATATGTTTAAAATATTAAGATAATTTAAAAAAATTAAAGTATGTATTAAGAGAGTTTTTAGACTGTAAGAAATCTATTAATACCGAGTTCAGACTAATTATTTCTTGTAACAAATATCTAAATTGTTGTTAATCTATTAATAAATCGTTCAGAATGATCATCATTTGTTAAGAATATTACTTTTGTAAAGACATTGTTAAGACTATGTTAAGAATGACACGTTCAGACATTTTGTATTTTGTAGTTTCAAAATGCACAATAATAGTGTTTTAAGATTTTTAGATATAAAATCATTGATATTTGAAAAAGATAAAGAGGACAAGTTTTATCTGGGACCGTTTTTTAAATTTCATTGAGAAATCAATATGTTAAAGGAGCAAGTATAATATACGTGTTTAGGTTTTTGAGCTTTAGAATTTCTATTTATCCATCTTATATTCCTACTGGGTTATTTTTGTGAGAGAACATTGTTTCTATTTTGAAACTGCTCCAGAAAGATTTTCATCTACATTTTCGGCGGTTTCAAGCTGTGAAGCACACGACGAACTGTCCTTTTTTTCTCTGTTTTTAATATCGCACTTAACGTGTTATATGGAATTGCAAATCTAGCGGCTTTATCCTTTTTGGAGTATTTCCCGTTTCACAACATTGCAGTAGTTCATATTTTGTTTCTAACAATATACTGTTTTTTTTACTTCCAGAAGAAGCCATTCTAACAGTTAATAAACCTGATAAAATCATAACTATAGAGATCTGAATTGTTCTGTTAAACATACGAAATTGGCTTTAATAACAGTGTTGTCGCTGTAAAAAACGCGAGTTAACTCCGGCCTTGAAATAGAACATGTAATTTTATTTATATTGTTTGATATCTGAGTCTTTTAGAGATGGGATGGTATATTGTTTCAGCAGTTTTACTTTTTATTTTGCTTTAAATCAAACAACAACTACACATTGGTGAGGGGTGTAAACTGTAAAATCATTGCAACCTCATTAAAATTGGTCATAGTAAACATTTTTTTTCTTATCGGCAGTTATCGACCACGGGTGTCAAATTTTGACAGGAAATTGCATAACCTTTAACAGGTAATTAATCGTTTCAAAATTTCATTTGTTTGTTCTGCTAATTTTTCTGCTATTTAACGGTGCTAAATTAGAAAGAAATCATTGAAAATTATGCATTCGTTATATGACAGTAATTTTCAAAGTATATTGGCATTTAGGTAATTGAAAATAAGTTTGTAGTATTAGACGAATTCGTTATATCCACAACATTTAACATTGAAATTGCTAGAGTATGGGTTGGGATTGAAAAAACAAATCGCAATAAGCGTAAATTCGTTGTAAGCAAGCTCGTTATATCCGAGTATATCAGGAACTGCTTACTCTTCCGGAGCACATGAGTTCACTCTCGTTTCGACTTAAGTTCGCGTTGCTGAATGCGATTTTGTGTGTGTGTGTTTTATGTTGTTATGTGGTTTGTTTTGTTGTGATGATTTTTTGTCTGCCGGTTTTGTCTTTTGTCTGATTACTGATTACCCCTGTGGTACACCTTTGCTTCTCTCACGACAAAATGCTTTACAGTACTCTCTTGTATATTTTTTGCAGGATTCAACACGTGATAGAGATATATATGGTTTTGATCTTGATCCTAATCCTCCATCAGGGAGCAGGTATGTGCTCAGACTGGTTAATGTGAATAAGCTCTTTCTTATTTAATTCATTAATCAATTATCGTTGTTTCATGAAAATGACCAGTTCATGCATTATTGAATTCGTAATTCGGAAGTCTGCTACTACCAGATCAATTTTAAAAAAACTTCGTTGGGTATCTAATTTTGGGGGTTATGACCACGGAAGCAAACAAAGAAAATTGATACTGGACGAATGAAAATGACCTAAGTCACCTTAACATGTTAAAATGAAGTACTTTTTTTTTAAATTTTAAAATAAAACCTTATTAGAACTTGTATATGTGTATTAACAGCTTTTAAAAGATGATAAAAAAGTATCATCCTAGTTTTTTTCACATACTAAGTAGAACTGTATGGTTAAACAAAGGAATTGTAAATTATGACAGATTGTTTTCTTTTTGGATTAAATATTGATTCAAAAACAATAAAGTTCATGCGTGCTCTATTTTACTAATAAAGCCTGGTTTAACCCATGTCGTTTGAAATGCCTGTACCAAGTCAGGACCATTGTGATCTAGCTTCAATTTCTCCGGTATGTGTTTCTTGTTTTGTCTTCTCTCGAGGACACTTTTAATTGATTCTCAAAGTTCAGTAATTGTGTTATTACCTTTATTGGCCGGATTTCACACGTAATATTGACCTAACTGGTGACAGCGCAATAGGTTTATTATTACTTATCCTCCCAGAGCACTTCAATTCACTCTTATTACGACCTGGGTTCGTAATGTTCATTGATCTGCAGTTGTTTTTATATCTTTTTGTTTCGTCTGGTTTTTTTTGTGTTTTTTTTTGTCGTGCTGTTTTCACACCAATAAAACTACTAAATATTTCATTCAATGTATAAATAGCGTTTTAAATCATATTAATATTGTGTGAAGATAAGTATCTTTTGAAAAGGCATATTGCTGTTATTGTTTTGCGATAAGTTTTCTTCTCTATTGCAGTCACGGAACGCAAGTCAGTGGTATAATTGCTGCAGAACAGGACAATTCCATATGCATATCAGGAATTGCTTATAAGTCCGTTTTGATCGGTAAGATATTCCTGCTTTGTGATTTGTATGGTGATATCTTAATTGATAAATACAATATATTAATATTAAAATCAAATAAACAGAAAAGGGTTATGGGCTTTAAATTAAACTTTCCCCCAGGTTTTACATTGCTTGTATTAAACCAGATGGTGCGTACGATAGGAACACGTCGATGGTAAATATGATACTTTTAGAGATAGACGTTATCAAAATTATTGTTATTTTAATTCCATACTGATTTTATTTGAAATTCGGAAACTCGTGGTTTTCCGTTGAAACATCGAACCATAAACAGCAGAATTTATGTTTATCTATATAGTCTTTACATAAAATACATATTTAATAGAATAGATAACTAAAATCATTGAATTAACGAAACAAATAAAAAAATAACGAAATTATGACATATAATGAACCTTTAGTTGTAACCTCAAAACAACCCTGTTTAGTTAGTGAGATTCAAAAATGTTCTATTTTTTAAGGCCAATAAGTATAGATAAATGTCCTATTTTGCTCTTTGTCGAGGCTGGGATATTTTTCGGCCGGACTGCAGAATGGCTCGAAGATAAAGTAAAAATGAGACATATTACCGAAAATATGCTTCAATTATACTCCATTGAGGTCTTTATAACTTACCGCTTGTTATGTGAGCTGTATCGCACACATTTATACCACATCTCATTTTTTTCTATTCAACGCTAGGTTAGGAGCAACAAATAACGTCGATTTGAAAACTGGGCTAGACGTTTACAAGCATGTCTCAATCCACCGAAAAAAGCTCATCTTGTTGCCTCTTAAAAAAAATTAAACGTTGTGTTTTTCATAATAAAATCATTTCAAAAAGCAGTCTTATTATATAACTTCACGAATGAAATCGTCAGGCTCCCGATAAGCGACGGAAAAGGATGTGATACGTTACCGTAATCAGGCGTGATAAAGCTGTATATCGGCATCGGAAGATTAAAGTCAACTCATTTATTTACTATAAGTAGATGATAACAATACAAAACTTTTCACGTAATTATATTTATTCATTACTTTTAAACAACTTGTGATACTTTCAGCGAAATGAAATACCCGTCCATTAAAGATATTTACTACCTATTATAAAGAAAAAGGCAGCGATACTTCAATTAGGTCGTTTGTTTCCGTCGTTTCTATATTTACAAAAGCTCTTTGCAATGTACATACTTTCACTTTTCACTCGGGGGCTATATTCGGATTCTCAATCTTCGGATTTCCATCAAGACAATATGGCCGCGACCAGTAGATTATGTGTTCCGCTTCGGATTATATTTTAGTCAGTGTAGCATATCTTGCGTATTTTGACTTCAAAATGTTAATTCAATGAATAAAGTTTATTATCACAGACAAAAATAATGCTTATGCAAAATAGGTCAATCAGACACACACAATTCAAGCATTTTATTGATTTTTAGAAAATGACAAAATAGCCACATTGGGTCATTCGTCTGTCTTGATCTAGGTCATTTTAATAAGGATAAATAATTTTATCTATTTCTCACAAAGCTATTGCGGGATCCGGAAAAATAAACTTATTTGTCACAAGTTATTGGTTGTTCGAAAATGTTATCAATGCTTGATAATGTTGTCGATTCACCACACAGAGACCAATGTCGCCACAACTACAAACATGTCAACTGTGCAAAACCACAGGGGCTTGGATTATAGAGTAGGGGGCGACTTAAAAGTCAATATAAATGACCAGAATCCAAGCCCCTGTGTGCGGAACATGGATTACAACGTTCGTGTATAAGTTTGCTTTAGTCTATATCATAAAGGAAGGGACAATCTTTGAATAGGTGACAATCACAAATATTTGAGCAGTGGGGGGGGGGGGTCCGAGATTGGAATTTTCCTCCTTTCCGACAAAAATTTCGCAAGTAACGTCTAGAACCACCCCCTTGTCGTCCTTCGTCCACAGCGGAATTTATGTGGACCAACTCCTTTCAAAAATTTCTGGATCTGGCCCTGTTTGAGTTATGATATAATTGACGTAAAAAAATTAAAGGCATACATGTACATTGCAAATGTTCATAAAGAGATCTACAATTGGGTATCAACTTATTTCATATAATATTATATACTTCAAAATCATAGGCTGATCTGACACATGATAACCATTAATTTTTTTAAAGTAGACGATAATTAGATGTGGAATAATTGTACGCCACACAACCAACATAAAGAAATGTGGATTTTAAAAATCACAATGGAAAACAGCCAACAGTCTTCAGCATGACTATAAGTCGCTGCTTGCCGTCTTGCATTGGCCCAAGACTAAAAATACAAAAGAGGATGAGTCCAGTTTCCTTTTTGGTCACACTTAGAAAAAAGTCAAAATAACAATGTACATTTTTTTTTACATCTCCGCATGCTTGGAATGCAACTAAATGTTTGAAAATAATATTATAAAACGAAAATTATAAAAAATTTCTAGGCGCAAAATATATGTTTGATTTTCTTCTTCGGTATTCCCAGAATCCCGTTGGTAGCTTTAGTTCTCAGAATAATTTGAAGATTGAAACCTTTTTAAACTTTAACATTAAGCTGATTTAAAAGTATATATGAACAACAGACTGTGACATCTTTGATCCAATGGAGACTTTTGTACAGCTCGATGAGCTGAAGGTTTAAGCAAGCAACTGCAATAGTTTCCTATTTCCTCCACTAACATAACCAAACTTTGATGCAGTTATTTTAAACTAAATAGGAGATAGTACGATGCTTATACTGGATCTAAAAACAAATAATGTTTAGGATAAACACTTGCATGACTTAGATTCATCGACATGGCTTAATTTTAGATCGATTTTATAGTATGTGTACAGCAAAGGCTACATATAGAATTCAACAATAAACCTTAGCAGGACCTAGAAATAATAAAGTCTTTTTTATGTTACTAAAGCAGACCTTTGCTTTTTTGTGTCCATAGCGGCTTGCTAGGCAATATGCATTAGAGTCCACACTTGTTTCCTGTAAAAAAGATCTAATGAAAAATTCGTAATCACTACTTCTGCTATTTATCAAACATTATCAATATAAATTGATTTATATTTAAGATCAATAAGATGCTCTAAACTAGCTATAGATATTATCATGTTGTAAAATGTTTATAAGATTTATAATAACCCAAAGTTTTATCCATCACATCAAAGAAAAAGTTTTCGATCCGTTTGGGCTCGAATATGAGAATTTAGATTCATAAATTTAATTCAGATTGTTTATTGCTTATAATATGATTTTCACATTAGAAATTACCTTAACATTTTTCAGTCTATTTGAAATTACATTTACAATATAACGCTAAGCTATACGATTATTCCAGGCGTACGAATATTAGGAAACTTTGCCATTTCTGATGGAGAGGAAGCTCAAGCATTATCACATGAACTAGCAAGCGTAGATATTTATGTAAACAGTTGGGGACCGACAGACGGAACAGGATTTGAAGAACCTGGTCCTCTCACTAAAGCTGCACTTGTCGACGGAGTCACAAATGTAATTATGGCATATAAATCGCTTATTTAGGTAGATAGGGTGTCTGTGAGTGGGCATCTTTTTTTCACATCTCTCATAATTTAAAATTCATTCGCTAGCTATTCTAATTGATTTTTAATGCGCTTTATACACATCAAAATTTAAAATTACGAAAATAAATTAGAAATAAATACACCAGGGGGCCCAATATGATTGGTAAGTACGAAGCATAATTTGGTAAGTGACTGTAAAGATGGCAGAAAAACCTCGCTTCGTTCGACAACAGTCAGTTTTCTCTTCGTGTTGCTACATCTAATGAATAAAACCATGTAACCTTTCGGCAATTATGAGTTTTGAGAAATAGTCCATAACAAAAATTTGATGCTTGGTTTGGTTTTTAAAATGCTATTGAAGAAAAACCGACCACTTGACAGCAATTTTTTTTTGTCATGCCGATAAACACAGGCTTTGTTTCAGGTACTCTGATCACAAACGTTAGGTTTTATGATGTTTTGTGGTTCGTCAACAAGCATGGATATTCCCAAATATTTGTTTCTGTAAAAGAAACATGTATTTGTTGACATATTTACAATTATTTGATTTTTTGGTAAGTGCAAGTCAGTGTACTAAAACAATTGGTTATGTATATCAAGACACTGCAAAAACTTTTAAAAGCAAGTCTTTTGCATTCCTTGCATTAATTCTAATATTCTACCGGCTTTTCAAGTTTTCTACTCCTAGCGTGTCTAATGAAGGTTAATCCAGAAAAGCGCTTCACACGCAGTGAAATTTTGCTGTTGTACATTTATAAAAATCATTTCAATATGTGGATCGTGTCTTTCTGGCACATATTCAATATTCTTTCGTTTTTAATATTTATGTCCCCCACCGCAACGCGTCAGAGGGACTCGGTCCGTCCGTCCGTCCGTCTTTCCGTCCGTCTGTCCGTCACGTTTTTTGTGGGTGCAACTCCTCGCACACTATTGAACGGATGTTGCTGAAACTTTACACACTGATAGGGTACAATTAGTAGATGATCATCCCTCGTTTGAAATTTTCAAAATGGCCGCTGTTTCCATGGAAACAGGGAAGAAAGGTCAAAAAATAGGACTTTCAATATCTCGGTTACCTAGGTGCGCAGGGTTCTGAAATGTTATAGGCTGATAGAGCAAAAGGTACTCTATAATAATACGAAAAAAAATTAGAAGCGATATTTACGGTTTTCCAGTTATTAACGAATTTGTGATTTTTCAGTCCGAAAAAAGGGACTTTGTCAAACGTTTTTGTGGGTGCAACACCATCAGACAATACTGAAACGATGTTGCTGAAACTTTACACACTGATAGGGTACTGTTGATAGATGATCATCCCATATTTGAAATTTTCAAAATGGCCGCCGTTTCTATGGAAACAGGGAAGAAAGGTCAAAATATAGGACATCCAATATCTCGGTTACCTAGGTGCACAGGGTTCTGAAATTTTGTAGGCTGATAGAGCAAAAGGTACTCTATAATAATACGAAATAAAATTTTGAAGCGATATTTACGGTTTTTGAGTTATTTATGAATTTTTGATTTACCGGTCCAAAAAATGGGACTTTGTCATATCAAACATGTTTGTGGTTGCAACTCCTCGAATACTACTGAACGGATGTTGCTGAAACTTTACACACTGATAGGGTACTGTTAATAGGTGATCATCCCATATTTTGACAACCTATTTCTATCGTTTCTCAGAGAATATATTGCTTGAATTGAAATACCACACAACTTTTATGCAGCGGCGGGGGACACATGGCTACGCGTAGCAATCTTGTATTTCTATTGTAAACAATTTTTAGCCGGATTTCACTAGTGAAAATCCGGATTATAAAATGGTGAATGTCGGGCGGCGGCAGGCGGAGAAAATACTTTCGTAACAGTTTTCTCAGCAACTACAAGGTATGCTAAGAGAAGTTTTTGTATAAGGCAGCAATTGAATCTGGAACTCCTTGCCCAATAAGGCAAGGAACTCAACAAGTATTGGTCATTTTAAAAATTTCATATCCACCTGGTGTTTCACAGAGAAATGTTTTTGCAGTGCCTGCCATAACTCTTCCTGCTTCATGTCCATCATATCGAGCCTTCTGCTCCAGTTTGTTTTTTGTTGCTGCTTTTTTGTATTCTGCTATAGTGCTTTTTATATTGTTCAAATTTGTGCTAGCCTAACTGCTTGCTTTTATTTTATTTATTCTTTATTTGATGTGCTGTCTGCATTTATGTTTGATTTTATATTGCACACTATGTCACTGTTCTTGGTCCTTTTCTTATAATATAGTTTTTCCCACCACATAGTGTGCGATGTAAAAAATAATATTTTGCCTTTATTTAACTGCTTTTATATGCCATTTATTTGTGTCAATATGTGTCTTGTATGTTGAATGTATGTTATTTGTTTTAAAATATCCAGTCGTTTAAAGAGCTCTACAGAGCTCAAGTTTCTGTTATTTTGTATATAATATGACGGCTTTAAATAAATATTACTTACTTACTTTTTTTACTACTAATCACAGCCCCTTGATATTTGGTATGCAGCATCAGCATGGGCTCCAAGAACGTGAGATTCGAATTCAGGTCTGAGGCTCATACACTCCCAGCTGTTTAACGAAATCCGGCCATTTCTGTCTTTCTTGAACCATTTTAGGGGGTTATTATATCCTTGATGTGTCCGATTGCTTTTCTTTTTAGGAATAAATATTGAGCTTTTTTTATTGTGTAAAATCCTAGGCGTAACACGATATGAGCAGAAATAAAGCGCAACTGAATAAACAACAATATAGTTTCTCCTCTCATTTCATATTCAACAGACAAAACGGTACTGTCGTATTCAGTAACTGATTATCAAAATGAAATCCTAAACAGTGTAAAAAATAATGATATCCATAAACAATCAACAAATGACTTTTAATACACACCACGGTAACATAGAAAGGTGCGAGTTTGGTCCCGTACAATTTCATTGAAAAGCAAAGTCCTCTGAAATTTACCGATAACCCAGTTGTTTATTTAGTATAACATTTTATATCAAACTTTTTTGTCATTTTTTTTGAATATTTTAGGCAGTCTGATATTTTGTTTTGAGCAACTTAATAAACATGACACCATGAATGCAATAATCTAGCCCGGTAATCTGGTAACAATTGCAATACATTGACCTTTTTTTTTGTCATTGCCATCAGCTTTCCAGCGTTAACGATAGCCGTTAAGATCCCGTGGCAATAACAAGTAGTTTTTTTATTACATTAGTATGCCCTTTTTGTTGTAATTTTTAACATTCCACGGCACTTGAATGTGCAAACCACAATGCGTGCAATGCTCGCATATGAAATTGGGTGCCCGGTGATGTGCTGTCTCAATTCAGTATCAGTCCCTTTTTTTTTCTTAGTTTCGGTGGTCAAAGCTGAACGATATTGTTAAAGGAGCACCTTCTTTCCTTAAAACATATTTCTGTAAGTGATACTTTCAAACTCTTTTTTAGATACAAAAAGTTCGAAGCATTAGTTACATTTAATTCGTATAGGTTTTCATAAATTGATCACAAATTTATTTGTACAAGTCATGCTAGTACGCATTTTAAAATAAAACTTAGTGTTAACAGAAGACCATACTCATCATAGCAATGTAACCGAATTGGCAATGTGAAATTAACATACCTGACTGGAAAATATGTACATCTTTTCAATACATGTTCATGTACCTTGTTGGAAAATATCAAAGTGATTTGAATCAGCCTGATAAACATATACATATAGTAATATAGAAATGAATCGGTAATTTAGAAAAAAAAGTATCTATGTCATTAAAACGTAAACGCACTGCATGAATCAATACACACTTTCAAAATGTTTGCACTGTGGTAATATTCATTACAAATTTAGTTTAGTACACCGACTTGCACTTACCAAAAAATCAAATAATTGTAAATATGTCAACGAATACATGTTTTTTATACAGAAACAAATATTTGGGAATATCCATGCTTGTTGACGAACCACACAACATCATAAACCCTAACGTTTGTGATCAGAGTACCTGAAACAAAGCCTGTGTTTATCGGCATGACAAAAAAATTGCTGTCAAGTGGTCGGTTTCTTCAATAGCTTTTTAAAAAGCTAATCAAGCATCACATTTTTGTTATGGACTATTTCTCATAACTCATAATTGCCGAAAGGTTACATGGTTTTATTCATTAGATGTATACAACTTTTTTAAACACGAAGAGAAAATTTACTGTTGTCGAACGAAGCGAGGTTTTTCCGCCATCTTTATAGTCACGCGCGTCAGGCGTAGCAAAATTTATTGTCTGGAACTTTGTTGTCATTTTTATTACCAAATTATGCTTCGCACTTACCAATTATATTGGACCCGCTGTACACCTTTCTTAGCAAATTTCAATATTTTCCCCGAACTTTGAATCGGTGTGTGTGTGTGTGTTGATGTTTACATGTAACGCCCTTTATCGACGCACCTGGGCCATGTAGGGTGGTCAGCGTTTAATGGTTGAGGAAACAGGAGTACCCAGAGGAAACCACCCACATTGGGCAGGTAACTGACAAACCTAATCACATACAGTTGGGGAAGTCCTTTTTTTGTTAAATACAAACGGGACTCGAACACCAGCTCAAAGGTGATCGGCTAGTGACTAATAGTGTGGTATTTAAACAAGCGCCTTAGATCACTCGGCAATCCAGGCCCCAACTTTAAATTGGAGATGCATTATATATAAATAATAGGGAAAATACATGTTAAATTGAATTTCTATTTACTTATACACAAAATAAAAAAAAATCTATAGGGTAGAATTTCAATCACTACCTCTTCCTGGTGAATACATATTTTTTTTTTATTTTGGGGAAATTACGCCGTTTTCGCGGATAATTCTTCACAGCAGCGTAGTGGCACGTGGTAAAACGTAGTAAAACGTAGTACATACCTAGCAAAACCGCATCAATACGTACTAAAACGTAACATATACCTTGTAAAACGTGACAAAGCCTAGTAATACCTGACAAAATGTACCACACACGTAGCAAAACGTGGTAAAACCTAATGAAACGGCTGATGTTAAACCTTGCCATACCTAGTAAAACGTAGTAAAACGTTAGGAAACCTTGTAAAACAAAGCATATACCTAGTTAAACATGAAGACCGAAAACTTTGACAATAAATTAAATTAAAACGTGACTTTATAAAACGTAGTGAAACGGGGAAGCTGATACGTGACAGTGTGACTGGGGCTCAGAACATGCCCGGACTACTCTTATGTTATATAAATGCAAAGGAAGTAAATACTTTTTGATTTTTTCTATAGAGTTTATAATAATCATACTGCTTAACATTGTCCAAAGCTATAGTTTTGAATAGCTCCTTCACAAATATTGGTCACTTTGCATTTTTCTCATGTAATACAATCAGTCTCTCATTTTTAAGCGGGCATTAACGTTAATACGGGACTGTACATATGCATACACGTTCCGAAATTCGTCAAGCTTTACATTTTAATTTTTTTGGTCATAGGCTGAAACAAATCTTATTTTTAATTATTAAGTTTTTGCAATTGCTTCAAATTATTTTCATGTTTAATTTGCCTAGATATAACCAACTAACATGAAAATTGCTGTGTTGACTAACTTTCAAATGTACCTTTATCTATAATCATAAAGATAACGAATAAAATGCTACAGTGTTTAAAAGAACACAAGTAGTAAATGTAATATGAATTGTGTCATAGGGCAGAAATGGCAAGGGTGCAATATATGTTTGGGCATCTGGTAATGGACAGACAGCAGATAATTGTAATGGTGATGGCTACGTTAACAGTATATACACTATAGCAGTTTCTAGCGTGGAGGCTGGAAAGAACGCCTGGTATACCGAAGTGTGTGCAGCAGCGTTGACAGCAGCTTACGGTGGTAGTGAAGATGATAGATACTTGGTGAGACCTTTAGCAGTCTTGATAGATATATAATATGTATATGGGCTAATATTCTACAAAACCTGCTTTAATATTAAACGAACAAAAACGCTAAACATTACAAACTAAGATATAAAGATATTTATTTTTCAAATAAATAGTCAGATAAAAAAATCAAGTTAAAACCTATGCTCGTCCATTTTGTATCAAACTCACTATGAGTTTGAAGTGACACTTAAAACCATAGCATTAAAAATTAGAATACATAATGCAACGTTGTAAATGCAGAGTAAATTAATGATTGTTTTAGGAGATGATTTATCAAATGTTTTGTTTGCTCTGCCTTTAGCAGTTGGATCGCTTATTAAGAAATTTCTTGAAGAAATTTACATGATATCAAGACGTGTGTGGAGAGTGCCACGTTTCATGCACGTAAAAAAATCCTTTGTGGACCGCCAAGAAGTGCACCACATAGGCTAAATTGCCCGCCCCTACCCACTTCTCCCCTTTTCCTGTGGTTCTTCAAAATTTACCGGTCCTTTATGTCCCATCCTACCCCCATATTTCATTTATCATCATCATTTCATGTTCATTGTATCATCCTTTTCATGTTCATCGCCTGTAAATAACCTGTATAGCGTTGCACGTGCGTAAAACACCAACTCACTCACGATATCAAGAAAATATGAATTTCAACAAGAATATATATTCTACATTGAAAATAATTAGATGTGGAATAAGTGTACACGACACAGCCCACAATCAAGCGGCAATTCAGAAAAACCACAATGGACAACCACCAGCAGCCTTCAACGAGGCCAGAAGGCGCTGCTCGCGGTTCTGCAATTGGCCCATGGGCTAAATAAAATGTATATGATTCTAATCCAGTCCTAAAATAGTCACAGATAGTAACTATTTCATATCGCTCTATGACAAAATGTACTTTTTCTTAATTTACACACCTATCATAATTGGCCGATATTTTATATATTAATCAAATACGACTCCTTATTATTTTCGTCTCAAAACGACGAAGCGATGTGTCTTAACACCAGATCATCAAGTTTTAACGGACGAGAGTCATATACATATAATCAGGTTTAATCAACACTACAGATACATTGCAGTTTTTATTTCTCTTAAGCTTAATACAATTTTCTTCGACATTTTTATATTGATCAAACTTGTTCTCTAGTAATGAAGTTATCTTAAATTTTGGTTTTGTAGGTGACTACAACAACCAATTCGGGCTGCAAATCTACGGGCATTCAAGGGACGTCTTATTCAACGCCGGTTATTGCTGGAATCATAGCACTTGTACTGGAAGCAAAGTAAATCATTTTAAACAAGTGTGATATCTGGATCAGGAGATTAAAACAAATATAGTATAAAACACACCTTTTTTACTTTTTTAAACCATCATCTTTAAAATAGACATATTCATCAAGATTTTAAATTTACTTCTGCCATTATTTAGGTTTACTTTTTTTTAATAAAATTTATAATGTTTATAATAATATAAAAGTGGGTTATAGGAATTTTCCAAACTGTTAGAGCTACGAGCTTGTCAAAACAAAACTCCATTTCTTCTTTAGTCATTCATGTATGTTTTAGTTAAATATGGTTCGAATAAACCTTAAAAATATGACGATTGATTAAATATTCAGACTTTGATTTGTATTTCTATACAACATATACAAGTTTGCTATTAATTTGAAGCTGGCATCATCACCTTATATTCATCTATCTGTAACTGATTTCGTACTTGTATACAATTCCAGAAGAATATTGTTAATTTCACCTGAATGAAATTACTGACAAGTGCCATTCTTCAAGTACTATTTTGGTTTATATCTGGCATTTTCGCCAATTTAATCCTTTACAAGTTATGCTTAAATTTTAAAGAAGCAGAGGTACCAAATGGGGCATCCGAAAGGACAGAGATCAACCCAGTAAACACCAACGAGAACGTAAAAAAAACCCCAGACATCATGCAAAACACAGAAATACACAAACAACTGAAGATCAATTAACAACGCGAACTCTAGTCGTTAAGAGAGCGAACGCAGGCACACAAGAAGAGAAAGCAGTTCCTGCATACTATATCATATCCGTCGTGTTGTCAACAGTCATGTCAGAGTGTTTAAAATAGTCTATTAGAGAGAAAATTCAGGAAATAAAAGAAATAAATAAACTATTTAATTCTGTCTTATTAGCCCCAATCTAACCTGGAGAGATGTACAACATTTGATAGTTTTATCATCTGGTAGAAATGGATTTATAGACTCATACGCCAATTGGACTATGAATGGTGCAAACAGAGAAGGTATCTATAAAGCTAGACTTATTACAATGGATATGGTTACTTTTGCTGAAACAATCCTGAAAACGAAATAAAAACTACAAATAGGAAAGTTAAAAAAAAGCTCACCAGATTGTTTTTGCACTTTTCTTTTTTTTTTGGTTCAAAATATGCTATTGTATATACTGTGGTAGATATAAAAGGGAACTTCAAGGCAAAAGATATTGCATAAAATCTTGTCTCTGAATAAAACAAAGATAAAATACCCTTTTATCAAAATCAATATTAAACAATATACATTTTAATGTATTTCGGTCCTCCCCCCTGATATTCTTTTAACACCGCGGACAGTCTACAATACTGAAACATATCACGAATATGAGGACAAAAGAAAAAGTTGCTACTCATCCGAATTGAAAACAATTATTATTTACTCAAAATATTGACAAAAATATAAAATTTACAAATTTTACTCTACCTACTTTTTAAATTAGTATGTAACTATATGAATAAAGGGAAAGCATAATTAAAGCGGGGAATAGAAAACTTTATTGAAGTTCCTAATTTTCAAACAGTATTCATCACAGAACTGTTTTTTGATTTATCTGTAAAATGTGTGTTACAGATTATGTCATTAGATGTGTAAAATGTCACATTAAGGGATCAGCCATTTCACTTGAAAGGGGGGGGCTTTGTATTTAAAAAAATGAAAATGAGTTTTGATTATCAAAATATTTTGGCAGCAGAGGGTAAGAAAAATATTCTGTAGAAGGATTTCTGCTATATAGAATGGTGCTAATAATGAATAATAATCTGTTGCACCGCATTTGAAAATTAAATTGGAAAAATTAAACCAAAAAAAAGGAACCCTCAGGTTCAATGGTCCGTCCCCAAGTGCTATTACATTTTGCTTTTTTCAATCTTCCAAAAAGTTGTAAAACTGACACTTTTTCAAGTGCACAGACAGTGTGTTGTGAGACTTAATGAATGAGTGCTTAGTGTTTATTCGCGTCCTTCTAAAAATGAAAAATATCATAACAGAAATTATTCTTCCTACAGTATACCAACTGCTTTAATGAACTTAAATTGAAAAACCCGATTACAATAATAATCTAAAGCTTTATTTAGTATTGTCTTTTTTCAAATAAAAACATTACAAAGATCAGCATCATAAATCTATATCTTTGAAGTTAGGAAAACATTTTACAGGTATTATGACTTTTTATTTAAAATTATATTCGTTTAAAACATACTACGTTTAAAGACAATCGTTTTATTTTGTTTTATCCACAGTTAGCCAGGTACTTGGATTTGGTTTTATAGATGCTTCTAAGATAGTGAATTTTGCAACAACATGGCAATTGGTTCCTTCACAAATGGTTTGTGGCTGGATAGATACAAACGTGTACGTAGAACAATAGGTAGGGGGGACGCGTACTTATTTCGTCCCAAAGGGTAAACATATTCCTTGTCATTATAAAATATTGTCAATAACTGAAATGTTTTAAATATTGTAAACTCAATTGTGTTTCAGTAAATCAGTTTTTTTTACTTTTACTGTACCTGGGTGATATCCTCGGTCCTCAATTGGAATTCCGCTTCCCTGTTCGAGTGTTTTTTTTTGTATGAGTACTTTCTTTCCAATGTTTTGAAAAATTGATTCAAATGCAGCTGATTAATTGTTGTAAAATATACAGAATGACCAAATATACTGTTTTATATACCCGGTTTGGTACAAATGAATTTTGAATTCTTAATGTTTTTTAATATTTAATCTGGGCAAATATATGGGAAATGTTGTTGATTAAAATAAAAACACGACAAAAAACCTGTAATTAAGCTTATAACAAAAATACTGAACTGAGAAGATCAGGGAAGAAGACATTTCTATTGAAATCGTTTGGTGGTGCCAAAAGCCCATCTTTCTATTTGACTGTAGAGTATTGATCATACAAGTTTCAAAACTATTAGTTATTTGAAAAGAATAAGTATCACGAGTCCATAGAGTTAGATAATGTTTCTTTGGTCATTTCCTTATGACAAATCTTTAAGCAATGTTATATACCCTTTTTATAAAGAAGTAAGAACTTAAATAGCGAATGAAGTGAAATTGGCAAAGAGCCAAAGATAAATTATAAGATTCGGGAAAAACGCAAAAGAAATGATGTGCTTATCTTTTCGATTCTATAATAGCAATTAACCACATTCGTGAACATTGTGATGATAGCAACACCAGGAATTGAGGTTTTCTACAATCGTTAAGAGTGACTTAAATTGCATTTGGTACACTTTCTTACATCTTGCAGAACACAACGTTAGCTTTAATTTTCATATATTTTAGAGGAGGTGCGACATCTTCTCATTCGTCAAACGTTATGGCATCTGACTGTCAAGATATAAATTATCTGGAGCACGTACAAACTGAGATTACCTTCGCCTGGAGTGCATTGAGAGGTGTCACTGAAATAGTGCTTGTTTCTCCGTCAGGAACAAGAAGTCAGTTGATGCATTACCGAAATCAAGATGCTATAGATAACGTAGCTGCAGGAACATTGACTTGGACGTTTATGTCTGTACATTTCTGGCATGAAAATCCCCTCGGTCAATGGACATTAGAGATATCTGCCTACCAAAATCTAGCCACAGGTAGAGTAGCCGTTTGTTTAATATTTTTTTTTCCATTTTCGTGAATCATTGTAAAGTATAAACGTTTCTCTCTTCCTATTTATCATTGAACTGCTCTTCCCTCTGCCATATACATGTACTATCCCCATCCAAATACACTAGCCAACTTCACAACTGATTTACCATACACAATATATATGTACATTTAGATGTAGAATAAGTGTACGCGACACAACCACCAAAAACAAACGGCAATTTAAAATAAAATCACATTGTAAACTTCAACATGACCAGAGGTCACTGCTTGTCGTCTTGTATTGGCGTAATACTCCTTGAAATATGCAAAAACAGCATACATTTTTAAAAGCTTTCTTTCTTGAAATTTGAGTTTTTTTTATGTTTTGAATATGTTAGTCTCCATTTATGATTTTATAAAAAATGGGAGTTTAACAATGTTGTGTTACTTCTACATAATATGTACATTTTATATACTTTGCTATAATTTTCTGCCCACAGTTACTTTTTCAAGTTGGAAGCTGAAGTTGTTTGGTACTAAAGAAGATTCATGGCCAGGTAGAAACACATATTTAAGGTCAAGCTCTACATTGGTTTTCTATAAAAAAACCCACTTTTGCTCAGAAAGACTAATGTTAAAAAAAGTTATAACAAAATTACCGAAAGAAGCAAATGTGTACCAAAGGGATAATCAACATCATAAAACCGTGAAGACAAAGACAAAACCGGAAGACAAAAATCATCATATCGAAACAAACCACACAACAACATAAAAAACACACACATAACAACAAAACCACATTCAGCAACGTGAACTCAAGTCAAATCGAGAGTGAACTCAGGTGCTCCGGAAAAATAAGCAGTTCCTGCTTGATATAGCACACCCGTCACGTTTCCAAAGATCGATTTAGTGTTGGTCAAATCAGGAAAAGACGGCATTACCAAATTTTATGTCAAACCAACAACTGTGCTCATCTGAGAGATAGAAATCCCGTATTTGTATACAAGCACCTGATGTCTTCCGTAAAATTTCTTGAGTGATGTCAACAACCTGGGAGCAACGTACCCCTGTGTTAACAATTAGCTTATCAGCCGTGTAGCTCTATCAAGTAAATCGTTGTTCTCCAAACATGCCCTGGAATAACGAATCAATTGTAATAGGTTAACTCCATATGCTGGAGCAGACGGAATGTTGCTACACAGAAGGAAAAAGTTGACTATTGGACAATTGAAGTCATCACATTTATCATAGAGCTTTGTACGAAACCTTCATAGTGTGTCAATTTCGAGAAATAGATTCAAATATGAAGCGGCCCTCCTAGAATCTGTAGTGTCCTTTATCTCATATTCCTTTGGATATATGAGATGTAAAAAGTCACCAGATCGAGGATTGTTTAGTGTCTACGGTCCTTTTTTTGTAGAAGTGATTATAAGAAATCCGCTTCATATGAATGAAGAAACAAATCGGCAGGCAATGGTGCACAATTTGTACTGAAATTTTGGAATTAATTTCAAATGCACAAGAGAAAAAAACAGAATAAGGAAGACATATCGAAGAAATTGAAGATAGCTATGGTCCTGAATTGGTACAGGCATTTCAAAATATGATCCGTTAAACCAGGATTGATGACCCTTTCCATTGCAAATTCTATGTCCAGTAGTTACACAAAACACAAAACATTTTTGAAAGAAGCAGAGGTACCAAAGGGCAATGTCAAAAGTCCGAAAGGGAAAAGACAAAATCAGTAAACACGAAAATATAAAAAACACAAAATCAGCAGTCAACAACGCGAATTCAAGTCGTTTCGAGAGTGGTGGCAGGTACTCCGGGAGATTAAGCATTTCCCTGTTGCTATAGCATAACCGTCGCGATGCCAATAGTCAATTCAGCGTGTCAAACCCGGCACAGAAAGACAAAAGGAAACCTTATGACATACCAAGATATACACTTATCTGAGAGATATAAACCCAATATTTGTCTAGTAGGGTATGACGTTTTCCTAAAAATTTCTTCAGAGAACACAAAGTAACATAGACACAACAATGTGAAATTCGAGTGTCAAAAGTTTGAAAGGTCAATGACAAGACAAGCAAAACATGAACAAGAACAGCACGAAAAACAAAAAACATTAAAAAAACACAAAATTAACCGAACAAAAATCAAATATGTGAACTTAATTCGTAACGAAAGTGAACTCAGATGGGTAAGCAGTTTCTGCCCGCTGTTGCATTCACATTTCGCTGCCAATTGTCATTAATTTGTGAACTCTGGTAAAGAAAAAATAAAAAAACCAAGGACAAACCAACATCTGCACTTTTCTCAGAGATAGAAATTCCATCTTTGTCTATGAGTGCATGATGTCTTCCCTATTTCTCGAGTCAAGACAGCAATCGAGGAGCAAAATAACAATCGAGGGGCATAATAGGTATATTGATGTGATCATTTCTATACACTAAGCGAAACACTAATCAAAACAATCATTCACCATTTCGTTTAATTTTTTCCACTATTGACTGATAACGAAGTAAGAATTTTAAAGAGATTGTATCAAGCGAATTAAGTATAAATATGATAAATGGTGTTGCGCACAGCTCTGTAAAGTGAATGATATAATATAGAATGGATATGGTGAGCTGCAAAGTTAATATAACTTAAGTATAACTTTGGTCTATAGTCTGTAACGGAGACAGTGGTCATGGTGGGGATTGATCAAAAATCAGGAAAATGTACAATAATGGCATATCGAATACGTTAAAAAATATAAATGTCGTATGCAGATATAGAAGGTATGGTACTTCCTAGTTAAGGAAAATTAATAATTTTAAATTAAAAGTCGTCTCTTTTATCGTTTTTTTTGTAAAGTAAAGAGATGACCACCACCCAGATCAAAATCGAGATGTTAATCAAATAATGAAGGGTAGCAAGTGGGTTCAGTTGTTCCCTTAATCTCTAATTATAGGGATATATTGAAGGAATATTTGGAAATTATGCTTCCATATTACAAAGTATAATTGTTTTTCACTTCTTGTCAAATTCAATCAGTTGTTCTCTTTATATTCTATTTGTTGGAATTCTAGAAATCATTATTGTATAAAAAAAATACAAATAAGTTAACCACGGTGTTTAATCTTTCAACAAATGGGTTTTAAATATTTAAAAACACACAATGTAAGTGTAAGAGAGTTACAATAAAAACATGCGTGACAAATCAAGGAGTCAAAGTTTTGCGATTACAAATTGAGATTGGGTCTTGAAAGAATGTGAAAAGTATAGTTTTAAAACAGGGTTATAAAACAGGGTTATACATTGATAATATATGTCTTTTTTTAGATTTACCCACGCACACGACTCAATCTGACGAAACTACAGATTCTTCAACAACTACACAACTACAAACAACAACAACGATGGAACAGACAACGACAAAATCACCAACCACAACGATGAAGCAGACAACGACAGAATCACAAACCACAACAACAAAACAGAAAACAACAGAATCACCAACCACAACAATGGAACATACATCGACAGAATCACCAACCACAACAATGAAACAGACAACAACAGAATCACCAACAACAACAATGAAACAGACAACAACAGAATCACCAACCACAACAATGAAACAGACAACAACAGAATCACCAACCACAACGATGGAACAGACAACAACAGAATCACCAACCACAACGATGGATCAGACAACGACAGAATCACCAACCACAACGATGGAACAGACAACAACAGAATCACCAACCACAACGATGGAACAGACAACAAAATCACCAACCACGGCGATTAAAGAGACAACGACAGAATCACCAACCACAACGATTGAACAGACAACGACAGAATCACCAACCACAACGATGGAACAGACAACGACAGAATCGCCAACCACAACGATGACACAAACAACAACAGAATCACCAACCACAACGATGGAACAGACAACGACAGAATCATCAACCACAACGATGGAACAGACAACGACAAAATCACCAACCACGGTGATAACAGAGACAACGACAGAATCACCAACCACAATGATTAAACAGACTACAACAGATTCACAAACAACAAACCAGATAGGTAAGGTAAACTTATTTTTAAGTGTTTTTTCTATCATGGTTACACATCGCATAAAATGGATGATATTCTACTAAATGTTCCGTCAAAAGACATTTTCTACCTCATGAATAATTACAAAACAAGTGCGTCGGATTTAGCAACTAAATACATGTAGAAATCAATAATGCAAGTTCACGTCGTAAGGACAATGAACTCACCCTTTGCGTGGTAATGGTCAATTCAGCATGCCAATGGGTAAAAGAGAAAAAACATTGACAAACTAACATCTGTTTTCATCTGAGAGATAGTAATCCCATCTTTGTCTAGGAGCTCATGATGTCCTTCATAATATTTCTCAAGGTAGAACAATAGTAAAAAAAATCAGTCCGATAGAATTTTCTTTAATTTTGTCAAAAGAAGTATCTAAGTGCATATGTTTAAAAATAAAATAAAACGAATAGGTCACCGTGATTGATTTTTGTAGAAAATTGACCAAAAACAGTTCGAATTTTGCAATTTTTATATATGATTATATAGTGAGAAATGGCTTATTTTTATGCCCCCGCGACGACATGTCGGGGGGCATTAAGTTTTACTCATGTCCGTCCGTCCATACGTCCGTACGTACGTCCGTACGAATTTTCGTCAAGCTTTTCTCAGAAACCGTAAATCGGAATGACTTGAAAATTGGTAGGATGGTTCAGTATTACAAACAATACGTCCTAAGCGAATTTTAGACCTGTCGGACATCTACTTCTTGTTTGCGGCTGGATCGATACCAAAATCCACACGAAAATTTCCGTCAAGCTTTTCTCAGAAACTGTACATGGGAATGATTTGAAACTTAGTAGGATGGTTAAGTGTGATTAACTATGCGTCCTAAGCAACTTTCAGACCTGTCGGACTTCAACTTTTTATTTGAGGCCAGCGGGGGCATCTGTGTCCCATGGACACATTCTTTCTTTATTTTTCGAATTTCACGAAATAAAATTGAAATACTTTGTCAAAACATCAATTTTGATTAGTTCTTTGAAGTTTTAAAGGTATAAAATTATGTGGCCACCGTTTATTTTCTAAAAATAAATTGGAAAAACTTAATTTCCCTACATATTTCAAACAAATTGTCTCCCTTGAAAAAAATTCGGGAAATGTTATAAAATAAGTATCATTTCAAACTTTTTTTCGCAAAATTTATCATAGTAATAATCTTCACATAGTTAAATAGCAATGTTTTTGCCTTTGCCTAAATTTGGTGACATGTTCAGAATAGATGCTCATCGTTAGACCACTGTACTACCATAAGTGAAGACAACAACTGAGGAGCAACACAATCCTCACCTGTCTCAGCAATTCGCGTGTATCGCTCTATCAATGTTTGTCTAACAAGTTCATGAAAAGCGAATCAGTTGTTTTACGTGAATTCCATATGCTCCATATTATGCTTAAGTGTTGACCGAATACTGCTACACAAGTAGGGAAACTTGACGATTTGAAAGTTAAAGTCATAATGTTTGCCAGTAGCGTTTGGTTGAAAGGCTTCCGTGGGTGCACTTTTAGGAATGTAAGTCGAAAAATGAAGTAAACTTCTTAGATTCCGTACTGTCCTTTATCACAAATTCCTAGAGATAAAAAGATGAAAAAATTCACCAATCCAATATTTTTCAGTAATAGGGCATCACCAATATAACAGAAAAAGGGTGTGATATAGCAGGCAGGAACTGCTTACTATTCCGAAGCACCACTTCATAGTTCATTCTTGTTTCGTCTTGAGTTCGCGGTGTTGATTTCTCTTCGGTTGATTTTGTGGTGCTTTTCTTGTTCGTGTGTACTGGCTTTGCCGTTGTCCGTTCAGACTTTTGGCACTCGAATGTCCCAGAGGTGCATTTTTGCTTCTTAGAAGACAGAGCGAACTTGTGATCTGTTTTGGTTATAAGTGATTGTAAGAAATGTACTTCATTTAGATGATGAATCAAATCAACAAGTTAAAAAGCATAATTAGTGCCCAACGATACGTTGCAAATTCTTTAGTATTATGTGGCTATTAGTATGCAGCTTAAATGATAATACATGTCTTTTTCAAGCCGTATACCTTAACATTCCATGTTACGGTCCTCCATTCTAATTATACAATGACCTTAACGGTAAGTCATAATCAAAACATCCATTTTATGCGTAATGTGACCTTTGTGAAACAAATTTCTTTTCTTTAAAAAATTAGATAAACAATATGTTTTAAAATATTGTAAGCTAAGCGCACAGTAATGGATATTTCATAGATTTTTGTTTAAACATTTTTCAAAGTTTTGTTATTTGTAACATTTGCGCAATTTTTAAAACAAAATGAAATTCATTCTTTATGAAGAATATAGTGTTAAACCTCTGAAAACTGTTAAATTTTCAACAACAAAAAATAACCAGAATGTATCTTTTTTTTGAGAAAAAACTTCAGAAAAATTCGTTGTCAAAAAGAGGACAAACTAATTATCAAATGTAAACCCTGTTACCTATCACGACGTTACCTTCATGACCTTGATTGGGTATTTTCTACTTGACCATTTTATCACGCAGAGAATACCTAGTAATTGTGTTATACATGTAGTTATTTTGTTTTCTCTCAAAAATTCAATTGATTATTATTTTTTTATGCCCCCGCGACGACATGTCGGGGGGCATTAAGTTACTCATGTCCGTCCGTCCGTCCGTCCGTACGTCCGTACGAATTTCCGTCAAGCTTTTCTCAGTAACCATACATGAGAATGATTTGAAACTTAGTAGGATGGTTGAGTAAGACAAACTATACGTCCTAAGCAATTTTGAGACCTGCCGGACATCTACTTCCTGTTTGGGACTTAGGCCAATGTTAAAATATGTAAACATGACTATGAAAATATCTGTCAAGCTTTTCTCAGGAACCATACATGAGAATGATTTGAAATTTAGTAAAATGGTTGAGTATGACAAACTATACGTCCTAAGCGATTTTGAGACCTATCGGACATCTACTTCCTGTTAAGGACTTAGGCCAATTTTAAAGTATGTGAACACGATACGAAATTTTCCGTCAAGCTTTTCTCAGGAACCTTACATGAGAATGATTTGAAACTTGGTAAAATGGTTTAGTATGACAAACTATACGTCCTAAGCAATTTTGAGACCTGCCGGACATCTACTTCCTGTTTGGGACTTAGGCCAATGTTAAAATATGTGAACATGACTATGAAAATTTCCGTCAAGCTTTTCTCAGGAACCATATATGAGAATGATTTGAAACTTGGTAGGATGGTTCAGTATGACACAATATACGTCCTAAGCAATTTTGAGACCTGCCGGACATCTACTTCCTGTTTGGGACTTAGGCCAATGTTAAAATATGTAAACATGACTATGAAAATTTCCGTCAAGCTTTTCTCAGGAACCATACATGAGAATGATTTGAAACTTGGTAGGATGGTTCAGTATGACAAACTATACGTCCTAAGCGATTTTGAGACCTGTTGGACATCTACTTCCTGTTTGGGACTTAGGCCGATGTTAAAATATGTGAACATGATATGAAAATTTCCGTCAAGCTTTTCTCAGGAACTGTATACCAGAATGTTTTGAAACTTGGTAGGATGGATCAGTATGACAAACTGTATGTCCTTAGCGATTTTCAGACCTGTCAGAAATCTACTTCCTGTTTGGGGCCAGCGGGGGCATCCGTGTCCCATGGACACATTCTTTCTTTATTTTAAATTACACCGTGAATGTTTTTATATCTATTTTTCTAAATGACATTATTACACTGCATTTTCCCAAAATACAATAACTAACCTTACCGGGGTGATATCGTTCCATTAAACGTGTTGTTAATTTTGGTGCCAAATTTGAAAATGAGAGCATTATTGAAATGTGTTTAGTAAAGGGCATACATGTATTAATTACAGCTTCCCCAAAGTAAATATTTATGGTTGTCAAAACTTAGTCAACACGATTTAATAACGAATATTTTAGATAAAGCTGCAAAAAATTGTCTTTTATAGCCAGCAAGAGTGAGTTTTAGAAGGTATACATGTATTTTCAAATATGTGTATTTTATTCAGTTGAAAAAAAAATTCAAAATCGATAGGTTATATGTCTTTAAGGATGGTCACTTCTGAATGTTCTATAGTAAGAATTGAATTACGGGTGATGGTTATGTTAGATAAGGGTCAACTTAAGGAAAATCAAAGGTCTGTGTACTCTTTTGAGAGATATATGACGTTGAAATGGGAAGGAAAGCAGACTCCTATAGATTTTACCTAACATTAACATTGTGACATTTTTGGCTTAAAAAATGAAGTTGCATTAAGAATTTAGAATATTTATACAGTGGTGTTTCAAGGCCTATATAATCAACTAATGCAATAAGAAGAAGGGGTCAGTGTGCAAAAAAAAAATCTTCGGTATTTAAAGTTTAGGTCTAGTGTAAAAATACTGAAAAGGGGAATAAAATGCTAATTTTGTCATGCTGTATATATAACATGGAGTAACCTCTCATCAGAAGCATATTGGACTTCCGAAATCTTATTAAAAGTCCTGAACATGAAGAGTTCATCCTTGACTGTTTTATGTTTTGCTTTTCATTAATTTACTAATATATATTATTGTGTCATGCTTTTTTATATTGCTCTTATATTGCTTTATATTGTATAACATAAATTTGTATAGTAAGATAATTATTATCAAGTACATGTAGTTTTGTTGGATGAATAATAAGCCAATATTTCATTTCTATAATCCTTATCCCACAACGTATATCCTAGGGTTGATCGCTATCGGGGATATATAGATATGTTTGGTTTATATAGAATGTGCGAATGGTTTCTAAGTGTAATATTCAGTATAACAAAGTACTTAATATTCCTTAATAGTTTATCTATATTTATAAATATCATGTGTTCCTAGTCATTTAATAATCATTCATACTATTGTGTCATGTTTTTATATTGCTTTTAACTGTATTGTTTTTATATTGCTTTTCTGTGTTGTTTTATATTGCTTTTCTAAATTGCTTTTATATTGCTTTTCTGTATTGTTTTTGTTTGCTTTTCTAAATGGCTTTTATATTGCTTTTCTATATTGTTTTTCTGCATTGTTTTTATATTACTTTTCTTAGTTGTTTTTATATTGCTTTATTGTATTGTTTTTATATTGCTTTTCTGTGTTGTTTATATATTGCTTTTTGTGTTGTTTTTATATTGCTTTTCTATATTGTTTTTATATTGCTTTTCTGTATTGTTTTTATATTGCTTTTCTGTGTTGTTTTCATATTGCTTTTTTGTGTTGTTTTTATACCGCTTTTCTGTGTTGTTTTTATACGACTTTTCTGCATTGTATCTATATTGCTTTACTAGTATCATGAGTATAGCGTGTAACATAATTTGTTTAGTAATGTAATTATAAATTAGTTTTGTGTGATGAATTATTAGCAAACATTTCTTTTTTATAACCCTTATCCCTTATAACATTTAATATATCTCATAGCGCATACCCTATAATTCACCTATGTCGTTTGATAACACAATACTTTAAATATTAGAAATAATGACCAAAATGTATACAAAATGGTGTTCCTTTCAGTCTGACTCAATCAATAGAAAAGACCAGTAAACAAGAACAAAAACAAAAAAATAAAACAACCAACGTATAAAAACACAAAAAAGACAAATGTTAAGAAATCAACAACCCAAACTCAAGTCGTAACAAAGGTGAACTCAGGTGTCACATTGTTGTAGCTTCTCCAACTAAAAAAATATTTTTAAATACCTTAATCATAGTGACTCAAACAGATAGATATCTGGATCAGAAAAAAAATATTACAAAAAGTAAAAAAAAATATACGGAATTTGGAACTGTTAAAACAAGAAATTTTCACTTCCTTTGATTTTCTTTTCACTTCCGGTCAGTCAAAAAAATTACATAGATTCTTATAGATTTAAACTGGGTTTCGAAATTTTAAAGATCTAGAATAACGGCGCTTTAGTCGTTGTTGGCAATCAAATGTCGGTAAAAATAATAAAAATTGAAGAAAATAACATAACTCACAAAATTTGAATTGACATGCATCAACGTGCATTTATCATCCGTAATGAAATTCGGTATTTCGAACAAAAAAGTTTTGATTAAATGACTTGTCGTTTCATCTTGTTTAAGTTGACCATTAATTTGAGCAATAAAATCCACAAAATAACAGATTAATTAATTTAATAAATTGTTGTAGTAGCTTCATATGCATTGAATAGTTAACACACCCACAGCGTTTTTAATGGTCAGTACATAGCGTGTCAAACCTGGTAAAGGAAGACACAATGGTGTTTGACTTTTTGACTTAATATTCGTCAGTAGACGAAATGTCCGTCTAGCGATCCAAAATTTATTGCCTGAAACTTTGAAATTTGATTTGAAGTTTTTATAGGAAAAAAGTTATTCATTGTACGTCTTATAATTATCTATGGAAATGACTACACCAATTTATAATGGATGAAATACTCGTGTAACTGCAGGAACCACAGTAAATCAAGATACAACAGTTGTGATCACCTCTGCAAATGTACCAACTACAAGCCGTCCGACGACCTCTGCGGTTCCAAATGTGATTGGTAAGTCTGTGTGTTGTTATTTGTTTTTATTTCGTTTTGTTTTATAAAAGTGAAACAGAAAAACAAGAAAGTTGAAAATCTGGCATAAAAAGCTGTTAAACGAAACTTTTTAAAACTTTATTGCAATTTTTGCTGTGAAACCGGGTTTTAGAATTGATTGTCGAAATCCTTTCAATTGACCATAAAACAAACTCCGAGCAGATCAACAATTTTGAAATAAATTTGGTGCTTATATAGTTTTTGACTGGTTATATACTAGGAAAATAAAATGTGCCCGGATTTTTTTCAAAATCTTAACCATACGATGTAACTGAATTTAAATTGGCTATGCATGCATCTCCTAAAACCTAGATCTGCTTAACCATTTCGGTGTCAAAACATAGTTTACTAGGCGTGATTGACCTAATTCAATAGATGTGTTGTGTATTTGCAATCGATGTGCCGCTGATGAATGGTATGTTTCAGAATCTTAAAAAAACTAGCACTTAAATATTTCATGTATTCTGTGTTTTAAAATTTATTTATTACATGTATATGGTACATGTATTACATGTGTAGCCTTAAATTTTTGTTGTAATATTATTGTGTAAATGGTAAACTGTATACACATGGACCTATATTTCTTTAAGTTAATGTGTTAGTTTTTCGTATGGTACCTTGACTAAAAAAATAGAGAAAGGAACGAGTCCCTCTCCTATAATCGAGAGTAACTGGTTCCATTAATAAAAAGTACAATGCGTAAACTATAAACTTGTATAGAATGGATAAATATAGTTCGCATATCTTTATCTATATATTTGTTGAAAGTAACACACATCGTAACACTTGTTGATTTGAGCATCTACATCACAATCGCTAAAGACATTAAAGATATATGAAAACTATTTTTTTTCTTACCCACATGATGAACCTACTTTTCTAACGTGTGTAATTAATTATTAATTAAAATGACAATAAAGTTCAGGACAATTAATTTCGCTGTGCCTGAAGCGCTGTTCCTCTTATCAAGACTCATACGATGCACTCGACCAAACATATCGAAAAGGCCAAAGCCTTTATGATTATGAAGAGCAAATAACAATAAAACCAAAAATACCGAACTGGGGATCCCAATTGTAACTAGGATCATGAACTTTTTTTCTGGGGTAGGAGGAATCTTAGTGTTAAATAGGATTTTTGAAATTTAAACGAATGAATTATTGTTCTTCAACGCAATTTAGAAAAAATCCAATATCAACAAAAGCCTGCAAAACAATAATTCACGTGATTTATTTTATTGCAACCAAGGAATGAGAAAAAAATGCATTATTTTCAGTCTTTATTTGCAGTCCTATATTACCTTCTTTATTTTATGCAATGTCTTCATTTTGACATTAAAGATAAAACCGTGTATGGTTTAAATGTTGTAAAGATTTATATCTAAAAGTCGTCGAAATATTAGGCTTAAGTTTTGTTTGATTAATGCAATTCGTCTTTTTTTCAGAATCAGACAGAATCCTGTCTTACCTTGGTCCAATGATAGGCGGAGGATGTGTCGCTGGATTGATGTTAATTGTTGCTGTAATATTATGTGTTATCTGCAATAAAACAAAAACACCAAAACCAAGGTAAGAAAGATATTCTACTATCCAAATGTTTCATCGTTTAGACAATATATTAATTAAATATGTAGCTATGAACACCAACTTACAAACTCTTTTACTTCAATAAAAGTATTACCAAATAATTGAAAGGTAGATTTGTCTATTGAATTTCCTTGGCAAAAAAGGTAATTGGATACCATGAGTGTTGATCGTCCAATTTTACTTTGAATAAGATTTAAGGCTTCATTAGTAACATTAAACACAAATTTGTTATAAGAAACAGTTCTTAAAAAATAGCAGAATTCTGCGCTAAAGGTCTTTAATGACTTACATCGAATTTCTCCGTAAGGGAGAGACCATTTGAATTTTATGGGAGGGGGGGGGGGGCTATGGTGAAATTTGAAATAAAAAGGCAGGATGGCAAAAATTCAGAATTAAAAAGGCAGGAGAGTGCTTTGAATAAAAAAAAACAAGGCAGGATGGTATTTTTGGCTGAAAAATTAATAGTAGCTTTAAAAATAAAAAAAATGGCGCGCGCTAGCGGGAAACAAATCCAGGCTCATTTTTTTCGAAAAATAAAAAGGCAGGACGAAGAAAATATCCATAGCCCCCCCCCCCTACACCCATAAAAATCAAATGGTTGCTCCCTAACCTTTATATTAAAGCCGGTCATGTTGCTAAAGGTGTCTGTCAGGAAAATTTCCGCAACAACTGCTACATTAACTGGCATATCAAATGAGTTATCATAGCTTTATGCTTTACTCTTGTTCGGAAAATCAATAAAGGGAATATAATAATCTATGAGAGAAGCTTTTCGGATTTTTTTTCTTGTAACAGGTCGAAGAAACTACCATATTTAGAAACCACGTGATAATTCGTGTCCCTGTTCATTTTTGTAATTTTACCAATCGACTCAATGAAATTTATGCTATTGTTTACTATTACTCTTGCTTTTGAATGAACAAGATGCACTTTCCAATGGTCTCGTGACAAAAATGCATGCATGTTAAATGCATGAAAATGGCGTAGAGTGGTAGTTCGCGATATTACAAATCTATTCCATGTTGGATTTTTCTGTCAATTATATAAAATAGAGATTTGTAGGCAGAAAATCAGACAGTTTTAACTCACATTATAATATATTTACGCAAAAAACTACAAGCCAAAAATTGAACATAGAAAAGTATTTTAAATGAGTTTTTTTCTTTATTAAAACAAATCGTATAGTTTAGCTGTACTTATTGTACAATTTTACGGGATTGTACGTTGCGGTTAATAAGTCCCCGTGCTTCAGTTGTATGCTCTTATATATTTTCGAGTACTGGAATATGTGTTGGAAAGACACATTTACATATTTCCAAAATTTGACAACATTTGGCTATTTGTTAAAAAAAATAATAAATTTATCTGTTTTGTCATTGTTGTAATATTTTTTGGCTTCTGTTTTTTTATATCAAATCTAATGTTCTACCGGTTTTCCAAGTTTTTTACTCCAAGCGTGTCTGATGAAGGTTAATCCAGAAAAAGCGCTTCACACGCAGTGAAATTTTGCATTGTACATTTATCAAAATCATTTCAATATGTGGATTGTGTTTTTCTGGCACATATTCCATATTCCTTCGTTTTTAATACAACTTCACCGATTTCATATTACAAAAAAAAAATAGACAAAGGAATATTTTACTTAACATATATCAAACATCAAATAGACAAAAATTAATATGCTGTATATTCAAACTAACATATCGAATAGGAGCAAAAATATAGAAAACTAATTGCCTTTTACTTAGAAAGGCATATTCTAAGGTTTATTTTATTGTTGATATTTCCGTTTCATGTAAAGTTATGGATGTAACAAAGATGCAATTACAAAATTGAGCACACTACAGATAAAACTTACACAACCATGGTTATCCTAAATTTACTCAGATGACTTTAAAATCTATATTTTTTTCTGCATTTCTACATTACAGATTTGAAAAGGACTCATTTTCAAAGGAAAGTCAAAATACTTCACCAAACCAAGTTAACAAAGAAAGACCTTTCACGTCTAACGTATCAAATATACGTTTTAACCAAGCACCTCGCTATCAACCTGGATATATGAACTATCCCAATATGGAATATGGAACTCACTATTTAGAGGACGGATATTCAATGTATAAGCCCCAAAGTAAACATTCTCTAAATCGATTGAACGATAGAAATTTAAATAATGGTGGAAATTATAATAACCAAAACCCAAATATAATGCACGATTACCGATGATGCTTACATTTTAGTAGTTATATCTGTTTAGACATAGAATGTTTTCATAAATATTGTCTACCATATAACTGAACAAAATATGTATAAGCTTGAAAATCAACAATTTTTGGTTAAAAAATGACCCGACTTTGCAATTCTTGTTTCAAATTCTCATGTTTCATTTAATTATCATAAATATTTTTATATTAACAAACAGTAAATACAGTTGTTTTTCAAATGTTGTCAGCCAAACGCTAATCAAAATAGTAAGTATCAATTGGGTCTAAAGGTGCACTCAAACGTATAGCCATCGTGTTCCTGTGTGTGAATATATTTTAACACACTGGTGTGTTGCCCTTTGTATAAGTTATGAACACGCTATGAACACGTTAATGAATGGTGGACATGTGAAATCTTCAAACGTGTGACAACGTATATTGATATGATATACCTTCCTATGTTTTGGTTTAAATGCTACTGATGAGAGGTTACTCCTTGAAATATCGATATATAGCATATCCAAATTAACCGTTTATACCCGCGTTTTGGTATTTGTAATTGTAAATACGAACGTTTTACAAAGCCAGAGGAACGTTATGCACACACAGATTTGGTATTTGCTCGTCCTCTTTTAATCTAAGTCTCACAATAAGACTTACGGTAAGTTTTAACAAAATTATAACATTAATTCCAGTGTCTAGTCATAGGTGGTCCGAATTCGGGTTTTCTCTCTAAAAAATAATACCTGAATCGCGAGTTCCAAAATAGCCGCCATTTTACCCCGATTTTACTGGAAAACTTGTACTTACTCTCTGATGAATGAAACAAGGAAACCTGTTCCTTTTTCTCCAATCCATTGGAAAGTTTGTTTTTGATATTTCTTCAACCATTACAAATTGAAGAACAAGACTTTATTTATTTTTCTTTGAATTTTTCTTGAAATAAAACATGTTGCATCCGTTGCTCATAATGTTCTGACGTCAGATCTGACCTCAGTTGACCTTTGACATTTGGATATTCTAATATCCGGAATGTTCCGGAGTGGATTAACTCGCTATTGGTCTATTATCTCTTCACGTCGAATAAGGAGATGTACCAATTGGACAGCCGAATGTAAAAAAAATCAAAAAGGTCAAAGGCAAAACCAGTTATTAAACTCGAACGAAAACATCACGAAGAAAAGGCAACACAAAAACACACATATACAAAACACCAACCAAACAGCAATCAACAATTAATAAGTCCCAAAACATGTTCAGTGTTAACAGAATAGAGAGACTGTAATTTTGACATTTAACTATCTTGGGCCCAAAACAAAAATCAAGCACACCAAACACAATTCAAATATTCGAATGCGCTATTGGAGCTTCTCGGCTTTTTCCGTAATAAGTGTCGTATCAACCAAAGATATGTGTCTATTTTCAGTTATAAATAAATAGATAGAACACAGAGGCTGCTGGTAGTTATAACATCTTGCTTCAATACCTTGTTGTGTAATGAGTTACTTTTAAATACAAAGATTGGCCTTGTGTCCCCATTTCCTCCACTTCATCATCATTTCATGTTCATTGTATCACCACTTTCATGTTCATCTCCCGGATATAGCCGAAAAAGTGCTGCTTGGGAGTAAAGCAATAACTAACTAACTAACTAACTAACCCAATGAGGGAGGCTTGTTGCCATAAAACCCTGTTTTACCCACCATTTTTTAAATACCTGTATCAAGTCAGAACAATTGCAATCTTTAATTTTTCCGGTATGTCTGCCTTGTTTTGTATTATTCTTCAACCTTTGAGATTGATCCTCCAAGTTCAAGTGTTTTGTTATTACAATTTTTGCAAGCATGCGTGGTTCTAGCCTACTAACACATGGTGCAAGCAGGATTGAAACAACTTATATTAAAACACATCTACTATTATGAAATTAAGACAATTTTTGAAGCTATAATTTATCGGTTTTCCCTCGATAGGGCTTACCGAGCAAGTCATTTGAAAATCAAAATATCAAACCGGTTTTAATTTACAATCAGTTTTGTTTTGCTATATCTGCAGGCGCGGTATTTCTCTAAGTATTTGAGTTAAAAGAAATGGAAAATTTAAATCAATAGAATCAATTTACAAACTGAGTTTCAGGCAATTAGATCAACCTCCTTCAAAATCAGCTGCTGCTTATAATTCCACAATTAAAGACTTCAAGCCAGCATCCTTATGTATGACAAGGGTTAGCTTTACCCCCTTGTATTGTCCCAAAAATACTAAAAATGTCACAAGTACAGCTATTCTATTCTATTCTTGTTTACGCTGGACATTAAATGGATTAATGGAGTTATGTATTTAGGATCAATTTTGATAGTTAATTTCTTCGTGCTTACAAATGGTTGTATTTTGAAATAGCAATTAAACATTAAAACTTTTTATTTAAGACACAACCATAACAAACTAAAAATATCTGACCCAGATACTTAATTGAATGCACGTCATCAATATTAATCCTGAACTTTGCAGTAGACCTTTATTCACTTGATTTGGTAATTCTACATTAATTTTACATGTTTAACATATCGTAAGGTTTCATTTATTGTTAACACTTCAATATATAAATATTCTATTGCATAAACTTGACCTGTCCAAAGCAGACTTGGAGCTGACCAGACCAGTGGTCAGGTATGTCCTCAGTGAACCTGAACAGAGTGCTGGTCCACTAAAAGCGAACCAGACCTGTCCTGTCAAACCGGACCTAGGACCTGGTCCGCTTTCAAAGTGAACTTTGAAGCAAACCATTGTCCACTAAAAGCAGACCAGAAAGCTGTCCAGAGTGAACTTCTGATCAGCTTTTCTGGGTCACTATGCATACAGGTTAGGACTGACCCCATCTGTTGTAGAGCAATAAGATGAACATAAAACTACAAGCCAAATAAAAATAAGATTCCAATAATATTTAGGAAAGACGATTGTCTATGATATACGAAATTGAATATCATATATTATAATCTTTAAGTGTAACAGTGTTTTAATAAAACAATTCAATTATATTAACTAGTGAATTTCTCGGTTTTAAGAACAAAACTTGTTTTTTTCTTCATTTATATTTTTTTTGTAATCAAACCCAAATATTTGTTATTGCATTTTATAGGCTTGCTTTGACCTGCCAGGAGTTAATGTAAGTTTATTTTCATGTCTTTTTGATAGCGGATATGAAAAGCAGGTACGTTAAAAATGGAAGTTATCTTTTGTACAGGCTATTTGTTCAGCCATCTGTATACAGCATTACCAAATTAACATTTTCACCCGCTTTGGTACATTGTTTTTTCTTATTCAAGAAAAACCTGAAGGTTCACATTCGAAAGTTAGCTGCTTATTTATTATATCTCCGTATTTCAAATCAGAAATTATCATGCACACGCTGGCTTCATTAGTCCTTAGAACAAACTAGTCATGGGAAACAAACATTTTTTTAAAGACAATGATAGCAGACATTGATATAGTATATTTTTGTATTACATCTCTTGTGATATTCAACATGCCTTGTTATGAACATCTGCAAATGCTCATATATTTGTTTTGTTTACGTCCTTTATCAGATTTTACAAATATAAAAACTATTTATTGAATTTCTGTGAAAATGCACACAAAGTGTATCTGTACTCGCTCGTCTTGTTTATGTCAGTTGATATATGTCTAGAGGATTGTCTTTCTGTGGCAAGTTTGGATCAGTTTTGATTCGTATGCATTATATTTTAATCTATGCTCAATTTCAATATGTTGGGCCTGTGTGGACGAGTGGTCTTAAGCGCTTTGCAAAATACCACACTATTGATCACTATCCAAACACCTCTTTAAACAAGAGGCTCCCAGGAGCCTAAATCGCTCACCTGAACTACACAGATTCACATATTATGCAGATATTATTGTGCTCAACTATATGCAATTTAAATTTCTGAAATATCTTGTTTAGTTTTCAAGATATAGGACTGAATAAGCGCAAAATTTGGCAAAATTAATGAAAAAGGGCAATAACTCCCACATCAAAAGTCCGATCTTTTTCAAAATTTCAGGACAGGTAGATCGTAATATGCTGATCACTTTTGATTCTTGCACAATTTTGATATCTGTAACAATTTTTAAGTTATAAACAAAAAACTGTTATTAACCCCTATGTTCTATTTTTAGCCATGGTGGCCATGTTGTTTGACGAATCAAAAATCTGAACGACAGAATTGTAGCATATTTGCTGTTTGACAAGTGTGCTAAGTTAAGATGCAGTTAATGTTATGGTGTCAGACAAATATATCTTTGTAAACAGGGGAAAAGTAATTTAAAATGTTAAATTTTGTCGCTTTAAGAACAATAACTCCTAAAAGAAATGGTCCTACAGCTTTGACCTAATTACATGAAATGTAATTCTTGATGTGCTTAATCATATGCAGTTTGAATTTTTGAAAGATCTTGTATATCTTTCAAGATATAGGGCTAAATAAGTGAAAGAAAAAATCCAGAAAAAGAGCAATAACTCCTACATCAGTTGTTTAATCTTCTCGAAAATTCCAGGGCCGGTAGATCTTGAGGTGCTGAACACTTTTATTTTATGCCATATATATGATATATGTCACCGTCTTTGAGTTCTTTGCAAAAAAAATGTAATTTGACCCCTATGTTCCATTTTTAGCAACGGTGGCAATATTTTTTTACAAATCAAAAATCCGAACGACAGTTTTGAACACATAATGCCACTAAACAACTATACCAAGTTTGGTTGCAAATGGAGTTATGGTTTCGGACAAGTTCATGCTTGAAAAATTGTTAACAGGCGACGACAGACGACGACGTACGCCAAGTGATGGTAAAAGCTCACATGGACCTGGTCAGGTAAGTTAAAGAGAGACCTCTCCACCTGTATGTCATAAGGTTTGTCAGTAACCTACCCAGGGTCGGTGGTTTCCTCCAACATTTAATTAAACTGATAGCCTATATGACCTAGGTCCATCAAAGGTGCATTAAATACTCACACACATACATACACACGCACACACTTGTAAAAAATCTTTCGGCAACCAATGGACACTTAAATGTTGTTGAATATTTTAAATGTGGGCTTTTAAAATGCCCTTAATTTGTGTAGGTTTCGGCATTTATATTTATTCTACAAATCATCATCTTCAATATAGAGATTTTGGATCCGGAGCAGTTATTTCACATTATACATGCATTTATAAAGCTAAACCCTGGTGCTATAATATATGAAATTGAAAACTGAAACCTTATATGGCTATATCATTAAACAATATGCAAATATTTATATTTCTATCATGAAAAAAATAATAAATAATAATTTTTCTGTAGAAATAATTACAACAGGTTTTTTTAGAAAGCCAGAGAATACAATAAAAGTTACATGTAAACAAAGACAAATAATATTTTCTATGTAGGGAGAAAACTTATCTACAATAAAACAACCAAGTGTTATATTTTGAATTTATATTCGAACATATCGCAACTGATTTATTATTTCAGACTTGTGAGACAAATAATGATTACCTTGCTAAAGTGTTACGTCTAAAGAAAGACGTTGTTGTTCGGTTGTTGTCTTAATCCATTAGGTTTTACAGATGACATATTTGCCATTGACTTTTCGAACGATTGACATTCGACCTGAGCGTATATTTTTATTCAAATGGAAATTTTATTGATCTTTGTCATTTGTATTTCAAACACACGTGAAGGTTAGCACTGCTGGTGGAGTTTTAATTCCCCGAGGTTAGCCCGCTCCGGTACCAACACTTTTGTGTTGGAGAACACATCAAAGCTTTATATTATCCGTTTAAATTTCAAAATTGTTTAAACCCTAAGGTTCTTCCTACCCCAGACATAGGTTGATCATCTTAGTAATAATTTGGTTCCCCAATTTGGTATTTTTGGTTTTACTGTTCTATGCTCTTCATAATCATAAACTGTTTGGCATTTTCAATATTTTTGGTAGAGCGCCTCTGATGAGTCTTGAATAGACGAAACGCGCGTCAGGCGTAACAAAATTTATTGTCTGGAACTTTGTTGTCATTTGTATTTCATGCACATTTTTATTACATGTTATGAAAATATAAACAAACCACAAAAAAATCAGGAAGATAAACAATGCGAAAAATAAAAGGATTCTGAGGTAGATAAGATGCCAACAAAATGTATATTTCAATACCCAAAGCTTTTTTTCCAAATCTGTGTTGCAATTCTGTTGACACGTACATTACGTATCTACATGAATAATATATAATAATTACAATCCCGAAATAAGAGCAGTTTGCACGTAGTTTATCTTTTTTTTTCGTTTCCTACGACTGGGGAAACTTCTAAAGAAATTTCATCGCATTTTACTTTGTTAGATTTTTTTAAAATGATTTTGGCAATAATTTGTGTAATAGCAGTCACTAAATATGATCCACCACATAGATAAAAGGAAGCATTGTAGTTGTCTGTTGCCTCAAACACCAAACCTAAAATATAATACACAAATATGTTGAATAAAGAAAATAACTGAACAACGAAACTTGAAGGATCTATATCACAAATCCGATAGAACACAAAACAGACATACAGTAGAAACTGAAGATGCGCTGGGCGTTACTTTATACAGACATTTCAAAAGAAATATTTCAAAAATGTTCTTTACTATGCATCTGTAAACGTTTTGATGAATCATTCATATACATTAAAGAAATAAATATGTATTCACCGTAATACAGTACTAGTTATAATTTCACACTCTGTTGGGATTAAACTTTACGTAAATCAAATATTTCTTTTTATGTTATAACAGATTATTATTCAATAAACTTTTAATGCTATCAACAATGAACTAAAAACTATATAACCGCAACATCATCGATTACAATCAGAAATCCATAAAGTTTTATAATTAAAATATTTCTATAAAAAATACTATCACAACAACAAAATCGAATGTCGATTCGTATAAGTTTATGGTATTTCTGAAAAATGACATTTAAAAAATATGTAAGATTATATATTATATATCAAATTCTGTATATAATTTTTTTTATTTTGATGTCTAAAGCTTAGTTTTGAGACTGATGAAAATATAAAACTTTGTGCTATGTTATTTTTGTTATTATCATTATAATTAAGTTGTATAATCATCAGTAATAAACGAATATTTGACAGTTAATACTATATTCACATTGTTGAGTTTATCAAAAGTAATGCGGATTTGGACTATTTAAAATCTTTTGATGCATTTTTCAAACATGCATGATCTGCATCAACAAATGTAAACACTTATCAAGCCAAAAGTATCTTCAACGGACAGCTGAATTTGTACCAATCAATCAACCGATCGCCTACTAGTCATGTCTGAAAGGTCCAGTTCATGTTTTAGATGAAGACATTTAACTCGACAAGTTAAAAATGATAACACAATATACCTGCTATATAAGGTCCAGACACAGCGCCTATTCCCCAAGCAAACAATACAAACCCCATTCCATTAGCTAACTTTGCAACTCCTACCATTTTACAAACAATATCTGGTGCGTTTGCCACAAACGCTGTAAAACAAATTTTATATTATATTATTTGATATCAAAACTTTGCGTTTTGCTTTTTCAAAAATCTGAATTAACTTCATCGTCGTTTCTTACTTGTCGAGTTACCTGATTTATGTGCAAAGATACGTGTATGTTCAAAACAAATTGTTGTCTCTTTCAAACTTCCTTGCTCTTTGTAAAGGACTAACTGAAGCTTCTACCATGTAACCCTTTTATTTAAAAATTTAAAATAATTTGTATTGCTGATTTCTGTAATTCTATTGCTATATTATGTTAAGCTATTTTAATTGAAGTAACCATTTTGGCCTTACATTTCCTACAAACAAGCCCATGATCGCATTATAGGTATCTCTTCAACGATGGATAAAGGGATGTTACATGAAAAACATCTCCTGAAGATTAAGTGTAGCTTTTTTCCACGCAAGTGTTCTCTTTTTGTTGAATAAAAAGGAGCAGAACAATTATGTATCCCACATTACTAGTAGTTAAAATATGTAACGAATTTGTCATGTTTCTGATTTTTGCTGCATTATCAGATTAAAGCCAATTTTAAAAGGAAATATTAGGGGATTTACAAAATCGGCATATTTGACGCAATATGTAACATAGAAATTTTTTTGTTGACGTAATATGTCATGTTCTTTGATTTTTTTCTTACAGTCTCTCTGAAGATTTTTATATATTCGAGCTTTGTTAAAGAAACACAAATGACAACAAAGTTCCAGACAAAAATTTGAAATATTGGAAACAATTACATAATAAAATATATTAAGTGCATTAATGTGTTAAGGAGTTTCATGCGACCAGCAAAAATTAAAACTAAAATAACTAGATTTTTTTTAAATAAAGGTAATAACAAAATAACCGAACTTGGAGGATCAATCTCAATGTCCAAAAAAAGGTTGAAGATCGCATTGGTCCTGACTTGGTGCAGGAAATCCAAATGAAATGGTGGGTTAAACCAGGTTTTATGGCGCGAAACCTCCCTCTTCCTTATTATTTTAGGGACTTGTAGTAACACAACGCAACACGGTTGTGAAGACATAATAGGGATAATAAGGTGATCAATTCAGTACAGTTATCAGCAAATCACTAATCAAAACAAATATTAACCAATTCGTTCAACTCAATTTTGCATTTTTACACCAGTGGCTGATAACGAAGGAAGAAATTTTCAGGGACCGTTTGAGATATACTTTCTTGTTATTTTGGTCTACGAGTCGGTCACGGAGAGAGCGGTGTCGTATAGGAAAAATATGAAAAAATAGTACAGTTCCTGGCATATCGAATAAGTTGTGAAATATACACACCATAAGCAGGTGAGGTAAGGTTAGGGGAGTTAATGATTTGAAAACTTAAGTCGTCTCTGTTATCGTATTTTTTGTACTGAGATGACCAACCTTGTCATATTCGAGATGCAAATCCAAGAATAATGAAATATTTTTAGGTTAAATACTTCAGACTAAAACTTTTCTTTGGGCATGTTTTCAACTGTAGTTTTTATCGTAATGCATATTTATTTATCAAAATTAGCGTCAGTTTGAAAGAAATATAACAACACAAGTGGATTAGAAAATTAGCATTTTTTGGGAAGGGAGATAATTTGTTTTAAAACTGTTCACGCTTTTTGATATAGTGTATACCAGAAAATGTTTTCGTTTTTTATTGCTTTCATGCAATATTCTAGTAATTGTTTGATATAAAAAAATACCAAAATTTGTTTTAATCTCAGTGACAATTAATCAACCTTTGTAAATTTCAAAAGTGCATAAAAATGTCGGAAGGATTATTTTATAGACAACCATTTGTACAGAAAAATGTTGCTTTGGTCATGTCCCTCCTAAAACGTATATGCATTATGAGCATGACTTACCACAACTAAATCCAAATGAAATACAGTAAAGGACAAGTAGACTATAATCATCACAAAATTGTTGTAGAAACCCGGAAAAGGATCCAACTACTAAAGCTATAATAGATAATGTTATTGCCTCGATGTTGAACAAGCTAACAATGACACCAGATCCTATTCGACTTATTGTATTAACGACACCTGAAAATAGTAAAAAAAAACCAAGTTTTTCAAAAGCAATGTAAACATGAGGTCATGGAGGCGTTCTGATTAACAAGTAATTTCATGTGTTAAAATTGGCAAGGCGAACTAATTATTTGTATTTAAAGCCATTTCTGTTAATTTATATGAAAAAGATATTTTCTATTTTTCTACTATCAGACTTATTTCAACAATTATATATAGAACTCGGACAGAAACTAAAATTTTTCTGCGACCCCTCAATTTGTCTTTCATAATTATACATTATATCATTTGATTATTTGGAATGAATATTACATGTTTTAAAGGCCAAAGAAAAAAGACAAAATTAGCTATAATAAACCTGGAATATTATAAGATTTTATATAAATGGTGTTTAAAACTAGGTACAATTGTGTCAAATGCTGCTCATCTGTTACCATATTAGTGCCTGGAAGACACATACATCACATTTTTTTTACGGTTATGAGAATTTCTCACAATCAAACTTAGTTATCTTTTCAGTACACTAACAAGCCAAAAATATTTAATTTTATTTAACAACACGATAGGACGAATCATGTCCTCTGTAGATATATACATTTTCTACTAATGATGGAAAAAATAATAATTACCTATTATGGACAGCAAGAGAGCTGCATCTTTGTTGGTAATTTCAAGCAACAATGCACGATCCACAATGTAGATAAATGGTATCATGTATGCAATCATACCAAAAACATTGCCAATCAACAAAATAAGAAAAGCATGATTTTTAAACAAGCCAAAATATTCTTTTGCCAATGTTACAATTTTAGGTTGTTTCTTCTTTGTATCAATTGTATCATGAACACCGGAAATGGTGAAGATTTCATTCGTCGGGTGTACTTTAGAAAGCTTCCTTAAATGGTCATTTCGTTTGTTCATTTCGATGTCTATACTTGTCGCGATCAAAGAATTGTAGTTTGTTTCGCTGATAATTTCTACATATTGACCTTCTTCACTTATTGTATCATTTGCAGGAAATGCTATTGGTGCTTTTGTGTGGTCAATATTCCCTTTAAATGGTCGAACTAAGGCTCCAAACACTATACCCCCAACTAATGTCATACCTGCAAGCACCCACAATGTCATTTTCCAGTCATATGAATGTACCAAATATTCTATAAATGGTGGATATGCGATGGTTCCAATTCCTGTTCCACAAATGGCAATGCCGGCTGCTATAGGTCGCTTTTTATCAAAATATTCACTAGCACTTACAAACACTGGAAGATGCATCAATCCCAACCCTATTCCTAAAAAGAAACCTCAAAATGCATGCATTTTTTTACCTCTTATCATAATAACTTATTATAGAAAAGGTCATTATGGTTTTCAACACTACCTCATCTGAATATTGGGTTTTGCATAGCTCATAGTGATACAGCCAACTATTTAGACCATTATGGTTTGCCATGATCGTACGCACAACTCCTCATAATTTGTTCGATTAAATCAGTCAAATTTTACACGAAGAACGATAATCATAATTATGAAGGTGTAAATACAGAAATGGCATTTCTATCTGCATTTTAAGAACTTTTACATTGTTGTTATATAGATAGAAGAAAATGAGATGTGGAATAAGTGTACGCGACACAACCTACATTATAAACGTATATTTTAAATATCCACAATGGAAAACAGCCAGCAGCCTTCAATGTGACCAGCGGTCGCTGCTCGCTGTTTTTCAATTGGCCCCTGGATTGAAAATAAAATACATATGATTCAAGCCCAATCCCAAAGTGCATTGAAAGACCCTCTTCTTGACAAAAAAACAATTAACGATACCAATTTGATAGGGGCATTCGTTTGTGGGGTTTGCCTATGGTATGCCTTGTTACGCTTAGTTTATGAAGTATTGCTATGATGACGTTAATCTAGTGTAGTGTTAGATTCTGAAATACTAGGTTACAGCCAAATCTGTAAATTTATTTGCGTTAGATAAATATATAATTGTGAATATGTACTTACCTCCGAATGCTCCATATGTCACTATCAGAACATTAAGATTTGAACTAAACGATGCCGACACAAGTGCCATTGCCGCTAAAACACTTCCGACAATTATTGGAGGACGGGAACCAAAGCTATCGATAAATACTCCAATGACCGGCCCTGAAATAGTAAGTTCTTATCAGATTATATTTCTTTTGCATAAAGGCTTCCATTGAAAATAATTTACAAGTTTTATAATGCTACCACAGGTTAAAAAGACTAAACAGTTCGTGTTTTTTTAATGCGATTGACGTTATTATTCTTTTGTATGTAAGTGAAATGAATTTACATTTGCCAACTACAAAAACATTCGGAACAATAATGTAGCTTCTATTTTGATATTCTACTTAACTAGATAATATACAGGTCAACGAAAAACGTATAAAATCTTCAATAAGCAAGGACAACATATTTTTTACCTGATGCCAATACTATTCCGACCATCACCATACCCACTAATGCAACTTTACTCTTTTTCTCCTTGAAGTAATCGACAAACTCCGGTAAGAGAACACCAAACGATAGACCAATACCATCCACAAGAACATTAATGCAGAAAGTGCAAAAAACAATAACCCATCCATAACCACCATCGGGGACATTTTCAGCATATTTCTCTGGTGTTGTTTCTATTTCGCTTTCATTTTCCTTAGATGAATTTGTTCTTGCATTGTTTTCCTTATTATGTTTAGACATATCAAGACTGCTTGCGTTTGTCATTCCTAATTGACTGTCCGTGTATTCTCTTCTAAATGTTTATAAAAAAAAACGCTTATCATAGTTTAAGCTTTAAGTATATGACCACGTGCATGGTATTTAACTTTAACCTACTATACTAGATACAACTTATAAGGTCAATGTATATAGGTAATAAACAAAATGTATAGTTTTTTCACTCAAGAAATTTTACGGAAGACATCACGCACCTATAGACAAATATGGAATTTCGATATCTCAGATGAGTGCAGATGTTGGTTTGTCATAGGGTCTTTACCGGATTTGACACACTGAATTGACTGTTGACAACGCGACGGGTGTGCTATAGCAAGCAGAAACGGCTTTCTCATCCGGAGAACTAGAGTTCGCGTTGTTGATCGATATTCAGTTATTTTTGTGTTTCCATGTTTTTCATGCTGTCTGTTTTTGTCCAATTCTTGTTGGTGTCTACTGGTTTTGTCTCTGCCCTTTCTGACTTTTGACATTTAGATACCCATTGGTTCCTCTGCTTCCTCGTAACTTTTGAATTCATAGATGTTGTACAATAGACAATATTCACAGTGCATGCGGTCTTTTATTGCAAATGTTATACAATAAAGGGGTTATGTTGAAACATTTTACAAATTAAAGGTCAAAGACATATAATACATGTAGACCGATATCAAATTTCCAACACAAAGCACAAACAAATATTAGATCCTGTCGGTCTACTTATTTACCGTATATAAATCATTCTATTTAACAAAAAATGGCAGATAGGTTACTATTAAATTCAACAAATGGCAATGGCTATAACTATGTAAAAATACCACGCTGTAAAACTTTAGATTAAAAATAGCTACACAAAAGAGGCGTTCTAGCGAAAAAAGAGCCCAGGCCAATACAACACCCAAAATGAATAGTATTGAAATTTCAAAAAAAGCAATAGATTGAACAACAAGACGCTTTATGGATATAAAGGTAATAACAAAATTGCCGAGAATCAATCTCAATTGTTCATAAGACGAGACAAAACAAGGAAGACATACCGTAAATTGAAGATCGCAGTAGATCCTGACTTGGTACAGGCATTGCAAAAGAATGATGGGTTAAACCAGGTTTGAAGGCGCGCCAAATCTCCCTCTTTCATTGCGATCTTTGGGTATGAGTGGATATAAACAGTAATGTATTTTACAGCTAGAAATAACAGTGCTATTGTTCATCTTCTTACCAAACATCACAGTATCATACCTTATTTATCACCCGAAAACACAGTACCATTTACACATAACCAACCGCAAAAATGGTTGTAAATTATAACAAATGATGCTGATATCGATATAAAAATGAGAGAGAGACAAATGATGTTTACAAAGGGTTGAATTCATGGTAATTATTGAATATGTTTTGTGACTATTGGTCACATTTTACCCAAAGATAGGTTTTGCTGTCGGCATATTCTTAACACAAGCACCACATGGCTCTAAGGATAAATATTGATACTTAAAAATTAGGCATTGCAGCTGTTTAAGACATATTCCAGAATATTTTTTTTATATAAATTAACATGTTTATTGCCTACTACACCATTAGGCGAGTGTAGCAGCAACAAAGTCTCTTTTAATTTGTCTGATTCTTGATAGTTTTGTAAACCTCATTAGGTGTGATGTTAGTTTTCCATCTCCGCATCTGCTGTTTTTACGTTTTTTATTATTATTTCTTGAACGGATATTGAGTAAATGAACATGGGACCATAACACATACATGACTATGTATGTAAATCCTTACCCTCATTAAACTGTCTAGCTGTACGGCATTTTTTTTAAAATTGTATTCCTCATAAGAAGCACAATTCCTAAACCTAAAAAATGTTTTTGATATAATATAGTATGGATATGATGAACCGCAACATCATTTATATAAAACATGTTTTACTTGATCTAACCAAATGAAATCCAAACAATTAGTGATATAAAAAATCAAAGCGCTAAAGCGTTAAAAGGCAGAGCTAAATATTAGCATTAACAAGAAAGGATATCCAAGGATATTCGGCTAAATTTCTTTCCCGATACATGTATATTAATTCAATGAATATTTTGCTGTTTGTTCATTTTTGTTTGTTTGTTAATTGTTATTAAAAGCAACAGGGTGAAGAGAGCGATGTGCTTGTTGTCGTGGCGATATAAAGCAATATTCTCAAAAAGTATAAAAACCATGTGAAAGTATTTTTTCCACAGTGATTTTTTCAAACATGATACATTATTGCATTCTATTTATGATATTGCTTGAACTGACATTGATATTTTTCTTCCCTATTTCATGTATATTGTGTTCCGTTTACAATTTGTGTTAAAATCCCAAGAAAGGGGGGAATACTTCTTATGATTTAGGTTAATACTAATGAACCTGTTGGTGACAATTTACATTTCAGCCCGAAAAAAACACCCTATTTTTTGGCACACACAAACCATTTACAAGAAGTTTTTCATGAGATTTTCTTGTGTGTAAGGTAAATTCAAATTTCATGTTTCTGCATTCTTTTAGTGATATCTTTAAAAATAAAGTTCAATGCAAAGTATTTGGACTAGGACTTCAGAATAAAAAAGAAACGTACTAAAAACATATCAATTCACAATCCGTATTTCTTCATTTTTATACATATTTGAAAGGAAGTTTACTTCTGAGTCAGCGATTCCTCTTGATTTTAGATTGATATACAAGTCTATGCCATACCACATATCATACAGATAATATAAAAGTTTACAAATTTTGATAGCCGCCGTCACTCACAACATCTTCAAGACTAAATATAGATATTTTAATGCGTAAAGAAATCAATACAAGGTGAATGCACAGTGTGTAAATGCATGTCGATGAAAATACACTATTATCGTTGTTTGAAAATCCATACATTTATCTTACTTTATATTTATTGAATTAAATTCCATGATTTTTTAGAAATATGTAACCATGTATCTAGATCTATGAGCTAATACAAATGATATACACGTTGACTGAGCTGACCAGCCATATCAACAATCGAGTGAACACACCCGAAGCTTAGATGACGGGAAGCGTATGAATTTTTTTTTTCATCACCTAATTTTCAAAAACCTGATTTAGCTAAAATAGATAAATCAAGCATGTCTTAATTTTACATATCGTACCATAGGTCCAAAAAATTTACCATGATGGCAATTAGAAATTACTTTATTCTTACTCTTTCATCTGAACTATTTTGCGCATTTATTAGTTGTACTTTGGTACCCAGAACAATAGTATTACTCTTCTATGTATTGATTATGGTTCCTTCCGAGTAATACGAAAATAAAGAACGATCTGTGTTTCATAAACTTGAAACGTAGCACATCAGTTTCGTTTGTTTGCTCCGTACACTTACACATTTGTTTAGAAATCTGTAATTAAGCTCCGCCCACTTGATCAAAGGTCAAAGGTCAACAATACTTAAGTGAACGTCAACGAGTATTGATACACGATATGTAGTGCACATTTATATCGCATTTATGTTGAGGTATAAATGTGTACCTCTTATTTTAGACAATCCGTATAACATTTAAAATATAATCTATACTACTAAAATAACGATGCGTTTTTGTTAGCAGGGTTGCAGCCTAAACAACAAATGCTACGATTAAGCTTTATATATCAAAAATAGGGGATTGTTGTGCCCTTTGAAAATTTAATTAGCACATATGCAATTATGTCTGCAGTTTGCTAATTAATCTAATTAATTGATCCGGAAACGCTATAGCCGTCATCGTTCCGGAGTTTATACCCTCCTTTTTATATTGTTTGAAATTATTTCCCCTGTTTTCAGACAACTACAAAAAAAAAACACAAAACTTTTCCATTAATTATGCTTTATATTGAAAGATTTTATATAATAGATTATATTGGTATGTTTACTATAAAAATGTATGCAAAAAATGTCTTATCGTTAAAAATTGAAACTTGATAGAAAAATGAAAACTATACTCATGGAAAAAAGAAACTGTGCATGTCTATTGAAAATCAATTGTACCCATATTTCTCTTAATCAGAAAATCGTAAAAAATGCAGTTATCGAGTTGAAATTTTCACTGAATGTCGAGTGGACCATGCAGATCATTTTTGGGTAAAAATCTGAAATTTGTGTAATTCCAGTTTCTGAGATTCAAAAAACCACCTTTTTAACCCAAAAATGAAAAATCAAGATTTTCAATAAAAATTTAAGCTGTTAACTTTCAACCACTAAAAGAATAAACGTTTTTGGTGAAAATCAGCAGAGAAAACTTAATTTCAAAACTGTGCATTATTTCCAAAGTGTGATTTTGTGAATTTCAAATTGACACTCCCTTATTTCAAACTGCAAACAAAACATCTTTTAGGGGTCTAAAAATGATTTTTTTTGTCCAGATCTTTACAAAAATGATTTTGCAATACTTTTGTGATAAAATGTATCAAATACTAAATAAAATTTTGAATTTGTAATTTTTCAAAGTAATGCACAGTTTCTTTTTTCCATTAGTATATATTGAAGTTTTAAAATGAGTACAATTAGCTTCAACGATAAAATGCGTACCGAATGAATAAAATTTATCCTGCCACTAGACTTTGTTTGAATAAAATAAATCTACAGGTGGGATTAAAAAACAACAAGATAGATTATAAACTAAAACTTATATAAAGTTAGAATAATACCGTAGAACCTCCAGTCTTCCAGAATTCCGACCAGTACCTCCCCGTGGTGGAAGACGGGCCCTGCATCCATCGATAACAAAGGATCAGTCAGCCGTAGAACCTTTAATTTGAGATTAGCACAACCATGTATGGTCATGCAAATGCAATGCTTTTATTGTGTGGTCTACATGTATTTTTTAAAGCAATGCAACGATTGATTTTGCCGCGAATTCGCGGGTTTTTCCTAGTAAACGATTAATGCTCTGTAATAGATCCTCTCGTAGCAATATTGACTGACCGATTTACTCTGTGTAGACGGAAAAAACGCAAAAATCAGATAGCTGATGACTCTATAAGGCTCTGCCTAAAATTTGAAGGACAAACTAAGATGGAGAGAGTAACACTTTAGGTTTTAGAATTGATCAAATTAGAGATACTAGTTATAATCAAAGTAAACACATGATATACAATCTCATGGACAAGTTCACCATATAAAGAAAATAAAGTCTACTTCTCCTACTTGTTTTCCTTCATGGGTCTAGATTATAATAGTTTTTTTTATAAGTTTTCCTTGTCTTGTCACAGGATATTGTATTTTGACCTCTATCGTCTCTGTTTTATTTCGGCTATCAAGTCTTCACAGCTGACGTGGGCCCACAAGTAATCGGGCATAGTTCTGGTGTTAAATGAATCAAATGGATAAATCAGACACACAGGTTATATTTGATAAGGATATATGCAAGCACTAGCATATTAAACATATATCAAGAAAACAATAAAGGAAGTACAATTCAGGCAAGTGGTTCGTGCCTATGAATATTTATAAGCAAAAACATTTTTTTTAGTTTACATAATTAATTAACTAATAAAGTTAACAATTCAAATTCCATTTCGTTTTCCGGTAAGTGGCATATTTTAATTTATATAGAGCGTTTTTAGATTAATTTAATTCAATGTGTAATAATTACAATACTTTGCAAATTCTTGATAATTTTCTCAGTATCCTTATCGCTTAGTTTAATTAATCAAAACATAAAATCTTTGACAAAGTAAAACAAACACATTATGGAATAAAACGGCCAAAGTGCCCAGTAAAACATTATCTGGTAAGTAACAGAAATGACAATTACAAATTTTCATTTATAATTATATATGACATATCTGTGCCCCATTGGTATCAATGGAGGCTCAAGTCCCTCCCGGTTTTTTCAGAGAGAGGACGAAAGGATCCCGTTATCCCAAACTTATTCGCCCAGTTACCCCAGGTTGTAGATTCACATTTTATTCCATTGTTGGATTTACTTTTTATTCCATTGTTGGATTTTAAATTATACTATCTATCTACTTCATGGGAGTAAATAACCATTCAACCTGGTATCAGATTAGAAAGGACCACTCCAGGTTACTGAAGATGACAAATATAAACTTCTAGCGGTATCGACGTAAAATTTTAGGGAACGTACCGTGACCCCTCAATCTTGCCAGCTAATGTCTTCAGGGGGCATAATGACAAAATTTATTTCAAATCATTAAATTAAACATTTGCATCATTTACGTAAAAAACGTAATATTTTGCAGTTGAAACAAAACTACAGGAAAAACTTAACCGTTAAAACATGACATCTGCATGTAATTGTAAATTGAGTGTATTTTAACATGTTAAAAGTTAGATTGAATAGAAAGTTTTCATTTCATTAACTGCATTCTCGGTTGAATCAGAATGTAGCAAAAAATAAAATCAGGATTTTCTGAATATTGAATTAAATTTCAGATTGAATTTAAAAATAGTTGAGAACAATTAAATATTATAAAAATCGTGAAAGTCTCACAATAAATTTCGATTCTTTTCGATTATACGACGTCATTGGCCCCAATTCGTAATTCGACTCATGGCCCTGTGATGTATGTCAAGTGATTAGCTCTAATTCTGTAATACTGAGTCTACCGTTTAATTTTCTGCGAATCATAAATTTTACAACTTTCTTAAACTATGAGGCAAGTCTCAGGCCTGTGTTGAATAAAACCAAATAAAAAAAATCTAACGTAAACCTTAAAGAATCTGTTTTACACGTGTGTTTTGGTTTTTTTTTACGTCACGGTGCTGTACGGTTTATGGTGTATGTAAGATGGTAATCGCAAGTTCCAATTCTAAATTGACGTCTAGTTGATTGTGTGCGTTAAACGTTTTCACCACCATGTCTGACTAAAAGGTACTGAGGCTATAAAGGCAATTAGAATGAAAGTTCAAAATCTTCCAGTTATAAATCTGTCATGTGTTTCATTTATATAAGAACGGATAGTTTCGACTGCTTCCGACTTCTCTGGCAACACGCGTGAAACAACTGAGTTCTGTAGTTGAATTCGCTTTAAGTAGATATTTATTGTATGATATAATCTATCTGATGTCTCCATATAATTTAATGTAACCACTGTCCGGAATTTGAGTTCAAAGTCAGTTGAAAGCTTGAAGTTCGAATTCTAAGACGACCTTCTAGTTCAGGAATTAGCCTGGCTTTTATACCTACATTGTTCCTGCAAAATAAATGAAAAAGACAGCAACACAAAGCAAACTTTAGGCGAAGTAAGGGGAGGTTGGAGGGAATTTCGAAAATAATCAAGATGTCTTCTTGCAACGTTCAATAAGGAACGATAACTCTTTGAAACGAAACCAGTGACGGACCAGCGACGATTTTGGATTTCAGTTTCATTAAATTCGTTTATCAGTGATACCAATAAACGCTATCATGATAATTTTTTAGGTATTTCAATTGATTCCTTTAATAGATCATATGGGTCCGTAGATCAGTGGCATATGTACCGCCTTGGTACCACAGGCATAAGCATGTGTCTATAGAAACACAATTTATACAAAAAATGGGGATAAATTTCAGCTAGGCTTTAGTCCAATTCCTTTTTCACAATTCGCAGTGCCAAGATTATATATCAGTTTATTATTGCCAAAGTACCCACTAGCACTTGATTTAATAACATGTTGTTAAAAATATATACTGGATATTGAATGTATAGATAAATTAAAGAACGAACCATTAAGAACGGTAAAGCTGGTTACTTACTCCTTATTCCTTGTTCCACATTCAAATTTTGAATAAGGAAATGGTTACTTATTCGACATTCCAAATTTCGATCCTAATTTTAAGATATGACTTTAACGAAAATTGAATAAGGAACTGGTTACTTTTTCGACATTCGAATTTCAAGGAATTTGCCACTTAGATATTCTATGCATAGTTATGATGTAATGGTAGCAAATAAGGACCATGGGTTAAAGACCCTATGGACCCCCTTTATTCCAAGTGACCTAATAGCAGTATAAACCGGGTAAATTTTATGCAGGGTGGAGACAGGGTACCATTGCGACACTGTTTTTGGACCTCGATTTCGAAACAGGGACCATATAGGACCGAAAAAGTGTTTCCCAATATCCCATATCCCTGTAAATAAAATGGACTTATATTATGTATTCTCGAGTAAGTTTAACTTCAATATCCCATATCTCAATAAAAATATGTGAAAATCCCATATTCCAATTAGCTCTTAAAAAAATAAATCCGATTGATAATCCCTTAAGGGCACAAAATTACACACAGTAAAAATCATTATCTAATCGGTAAAAGATCAATTCAACAAGAAAGAACCTACGTACAAATCAAAATGTTCATATTTGCAAAGTGGCACTTGAGTATTTGAACACAATCACTTGCAGCATGGATTTTAAGCATGATCTTTCCCCCTTTTTATTTCTAAATGCCCCTAACAAAGTACATTTTGAAAGAAATTATTTAAATATTTATTTTTGTCATTTCTAATCATTTGTACCAATGTATCTCTCTTTTATGCTATCCAAAATGTTTACACATTTCCTGTGGATTTGACTACTAGTATAGTATTTCTTTAGGCGACTTAATGTAACATCCTTTGAGAATTTCCCTGTTATTTTTACTCTCGATGTCGTTGTCGACCGTAGTTGTAGACAGTTATTGAAAATGTCTAATAGTCGGTTACGGAGAAAGTGGTGTCGGATCAAAAAATCTGAAAATGTGTACAAGCCCTTGCATATCGAATAAGCTGTGAAATATAGAAACCGTATGCAGGTGACGTTGGTATGTTACTTTTCAGGTAAGGAAAATTAATAATTTTAAAATTAAAATAGTCTCTTTTATCGTAATTTTTTGTACTGAGATTACCACCTGGGTCAAATTCGAGATGTAGATCCAAGAATGATGTAGAGCAAGTGGATTCAGTGGTTTCCTTTATCTCTAGCTCTAGGGGATATGTTGAAAGAATCCATCTGCCAAACGACGACTGGTTGACAGAGAGGACGTCATCAATATATCTGAAAGTAAGATTAAATGACTTTGCCTCTTTCATCTTCTTGTTCTTTACGAGTTCCTGAAGAACTTCAGTCTCGTAAGAGTATAAAACAAGTCGGCGAGGAGAGGAGTACAGAATGTCGAATAAGCAACTATTCCCTTATTCAAAATTTGAATGTCGAATTAGTAACTACTGTGAAAGTATTATTATTCGCGGGGTACCAATTTTCGTGGTCTTCGTGGGTCAGGCAAACCACGAAATTAAGTTCCCATCGAACTATGTATTACACATTGCTTTTAATAGAGATTGTTTTAAAACCACCAATTCAAGAATCCACGAATAAGGAGTTTACTTCCAATCCACGAAAATTGATACCCACGAATTTAAGTACTTTCACAGTAGTTACTTATTCGAGTTTTGATTGTCGAATAAGGAATAAGTAACCCACATGACCGTTCTGAACCAGTAGCGGTTTCTGTCGTCTACATATTTACTGTGTATAAATCAGTCTTACGATAAATTGCCATTATGCCAAAATTCCAATTTCTGAACAATAAATGGCGATGCCCCAAGAATGTGATGCAATATTCGGCGGTCTCTAAGGAAGCTTTTGTGTGCATATCACTCTCAACACAAATGGTCTACTATGGGCAACAGTCTGCTCTCGAAATATTACCTTATTACTCTTGTGGACAAATGATACCCTGATTCCGAATTATAAGCTTAAACTTTTTGCAGAAAAGGTGTACCCTAACCACCAATGGTACACACCTAGGTCAATCAATTGACTGAGCACAAAGTCAATAACAGAATAAAGAGCTTTTATTGGCTCTTATGACAAGTTCGGTTCTGCTAATGGTTATATTGCCTTTCGTGTCCCACAGGGGTCATGTAATTTTGTAATTTGTATGCATTTTACATACCTACCATTAGATAAGTAGTAAAAATTTGTAAATCTGGTACATGTTTATAATTATCTCTTGGATAAAAAAAAACCCTTCACTTTCTATAGTTAATGATCCAATAACACTCAAAACCATGATTCCTTATCGATTTTTTTAACTTTAAGACATTTTGAGATAATGTTCATTATTGTGAATTTTTACCATTCCAGTTTGACAAGAAGAACGATGACATTCCATCATTGTATTGGATTCCAAAGTTACATAAAACTCTATACAAGCAACGATTTATTGCTGGGTCATCCAAATGTACAACTAAGCCTCTTTCAGTTTTGTTAACATCAATATTGACGGCAATAAAATCAAGCCTCCAAAAGTATTTCGATTGTTGTTACTCTAGAAATGGCGTCAATCAAATGTGGATTCTCAAAAATTCTAAAGAACTGATGGAAAATCTCCATTCTAAGTCATTTTCATCATGTATTAGCATTAAATGTTTGATTTCTCTACATTATATACTTCAATTCCACATTCACAATTAAAATCTCATTTGGCACAGCTGATTAAACGTAGCTTTATCAAAAAGAACGGAAAACGCAGGTACAAGTATTTGGTAGTCGGTTATAAAAAGACTTACTTTGTCATCCAAGAGTCTAGCAAGAAAAAAAAATACAGAAGATCAAATAATAGAGATGCTAAATTTTCTAATCGACAACATATTTGTACAGTTTGGTGGACGTGTTTTTCAGCAAACAATAGGTATTCCAATGGGCACAAATTGTGCACCATTGCTTGCCGATTTGTTTCTTCATTCATATGAAGCAGACTTCTTACAATCACTTCTAGACGAAAAGGACCGCAAACTTGCTTTATCCTTCAATCTCACATTTCGTTATATTGATGATGTCCTTTCACTAAACAATCCTCGATTTGGTGACTATTTACATCTCATATATCCGAAGGAACTTGAGATAAAGGACACTACAGATTCTAGGAGGTCCGCTTCATATTTGGATCTGATTCTCGAAATTGACACACAAGGAAGGCTTTGTACAAAGCTCTATGACAAACGTGATGACTTCAACTTTCCAATAGTTAACTTTCCCTTTCTGTGTAGCAACATTCCGTCCGCTCCAGCATATGGAGTTTACGTATCACAATTGATTCGTTATTCCAGAGCATGTGGGGAGTACAACGACTTCCTTGATAGAGCTACACAGCTGACAAGCAAATTGTTAACACAGGGGTACGTTGCTCCCAGGTTGTTGTCATCACTCAAGAAATTTTACGGACGACATCATGTGCTTCTATACAAATACGGGATTTCTATCTCTCAGATGAGCACAGATGTTGGTTTGACATAGAGTTTTGTAATGTCATCCTTTCCGGATTTGACCAACACTTAATCGATCTTTGGCAACGTGACGGGTGTGCTATAGCAAGCAGGAACTGCTTACTCTTCCGGAGCACCTGAGTTCACTCTCGTTTCGACTTAAGTTCGCGTTGCTGAATGCGGTTTTGTTGTTATGTGTGTGTGTTTTATGTTGTTATGTGGTTTGGTTTGTTGTGATGATTTTTTGTCTGCCGGTTTTGTCTTTGTCTTTACGGTTTTATGATACTGATTACCCCTTTGGTACACCTTTGCTTCCCTCACAATGGGCGATATATTTCTATTTTCCGTTTAAGGATATAATGTATTTTTATGTTTACAATTCACAATATTTATAGTTTATGTGTTCCTGAATAACTTACTTCATACATTTATAGGGTCAAAACCTAATTTATTAATTAACAAAAGTCAAAAATATATGGTGCCACAACAAAGCACGCACAAACACTTGCTTTTGTCGGTCTTCTTATTTTCCGTACATTAATCGATCAAACAAATAAATAACAGATCTGATGCACCCCAATCCATCTCCCACAAATGGTAAATCCATGGCTATAGGTCTTTATTTGTTTTTTGTCAAAATAAATTTTGCTGCGCCTAGATTTTGACTAAGATCGACAAATGTCTGGGGTATAAAAAAAACTTACTGTTTCTATATGTTTTAAATTTGCGAGGACAATTTCATTGCAGGGTTTAATCTTCAACCCAACAGCAATAATGCTGGGGAACGTCGTGAAACGGAAAATAAAACATAGAGAATATACTTGTGATAAAGTCCATAATTTTATCGCTGGATGTAGTTTAAATTAAAAGCATGGTGAGCTGCAATATATCTACAAAATTGTTAACCCATTAAGCCCCAGTCACACTGTCACATTTCGGCAGCACGTTTATTACGATTCTAAAACAGTGAAACGGCTATTTACCTAACGAAACGTACCAACGTAGAGATATCTGAACGCAAACGTGGGGTGCCCCGTTTGTATCGTTTGCACGACACAACCGTGGCGAAACGCGGCGAAAAAAATCAACGTAGCAGTTACGAAGTAGAACGTGGTAAAACGTCGTTTAAACGTGTTAAAACCTAGTGAAAGCGTAACAAAAACCTAATAAAACGTAGCGGAATGCCAACCACCAGGCAATACTACGTTTTTCTAGGTATTATTACGTGTCACGAGGTTTTATGAGGGTTTGGTACGTTTTTTTTTTACTTTTAATGTTACGTTTCGCTCGTTTTTTTCACGTTTTAGTATGTATCATCACGTTTTGCTACGCTTACTCTTTCATTTCGTCTTTTGTGCACCCTTGTCTTGTACAAAATCGTCATTTAGATCGAATTAAATGAAAAAAAGTACTCTGAATTGGTAAATTACAGGATGTTGCTGCAGGAACGACCATACGCGTATTCTGCCAGATAAGGCTGTTGTTAACGTTGTTTCAGTACAAAGGATCAGAAAAACGCATTCAATATGGGTGAAACATTGAAAAAGTAGGAGATCCCAGTTCGGCATGTACAAACAATTTTAGAGGTACTGGGACGTGAGGATATATTGTTTCCTTAAGAGACTTGCGAGTTTACCCAGCTATGTTTCAGGACAATGTAGTTAGAATGACATCGCGGTGAAGAATTACACATAGTTCAGAAAGGCACAACCAGTTGGCCTATCTCTTGCTCTTGTCCTCTTGTCCTCATCGCAGTGGTTTGGCAAGTTTTCTGTAACCAGTTACTTTTGGAATTAAATGACTGGGATAAAATTATAAAATGATTCTTTTCTTTTAGTAAAAGGAAATGAGGAAAATACTGAATTAGTACTTTGCGTGAAAGTCTTAAACTGTTTAATATATACAATTTGTAACAAGTATTTTGTGAGCTAATGTGATATCCCACTTATGTTTAAAGCTTTAGTATTCGGTTAACAGAAAGTAGATGCCCTAGGAGTATAAAATAGATATACACACCGTTTGACAAGATTGAAGGCAAATCATATAACCTCTACGACATATAGTTAACGAAATGTGATAGGAATTGCGCCTCGATGTTCAAAATGTAGAAAACCAGTTTAGCTAGGAACCTAAAATTATTATGCCTCATTTGGTACTACAGTATACAGTAAACGCAAAATATCATATCTATTATATTTCAAAAGCAGTGGGAAAAAATTTTTAGTTCACAGACAGACGAACGGACGGACAATGATAATATAAACCATTTGTGATCATTAGTCTTTGGAGCGAAGATGTAATAAATGTACTAATATATGAATGAACTAACAACTTACTTTCCTCCTCAAATCAATCGTGAATTTATTACTTTTTCGATTTTGAGAAAACTACGCGGTTTTCGTGGATAATTCATCACAGCGTAGTGGCACGTGGTAATACATAGTAAAACGTAGTGCATACCTACCAAAACCGCATCAATAATTCCGTAATGAAAGAACCTTAGTGAGCACGCTCACATACCCCATGCGTCCACATACTGGACAGACAATATCTATTTCGAGTTGGGAATAAAAAAAGTCAGAGTTGTTATCTTTCAAAGTTGGCTCAGAAAAAAATGAGTGACAGACCTGAACATGCTGAAAATGTATCCCACCATATGGGACTCATACCTAAAGCTACGTACAAAATATCAAAAGCCTATGTTTAATAGTTGCTGAGAAATCTGTGACGACAATTTTCAATCCTGAAAATTAAGTGTGAAAAATCTAAGTTGGCTCATTAAACAGGAAGTAGCTGATCGACAGACCTGAAAATGTCTCCCAGATTATGGGACCTCTACCTATAGCTACATATCAAATATTAAAAGCCTACAATAAATAGTTGGTGAGAAATTTGTGACGAAAATTTTCAACTCTGAAAATAAGTAAAAAAAAATCTAAGTCGGCTCGTAAAACAGGAAGTAGATGATCGACAGACCTGAAAACTAATCCCACCATTTGGGACCCCCACCTGAAGCTACATACCAGATATCAAAACCCTAGGATTTATAATAGCTGAGATATCTGTTACGAAAATTTTGATCACGGACAGACGGACGCACGGACCGACGGACTGACAGACGGACTGACAGACGGACCAGTCAAAAACATTATACCCTTCGCAACTTCGTTGCATGGGGTATAATAAAACGTACCGTATACCTTGTAAAACGTGACAAACTTTAGTAATACCTGACAAAAACGAACCACTTACGTAGCAAAACGTAGTATAACCTAACGAAACGACTGTTGTTAAACGTGGCCATACCTAGTAAAACTTAGTAAAACATGCGTAAACCTTGTAAAACGTAGCTTATACTTAGTTAAAAGTGGAGACCGAAAACTTTGTTATAACTATATTATTATATCAAAACGTGACGTTTCAAAACGTACTTAAACGGGAAACTGATACGTGACAGTGTGACTTGGGCTTTAGGACAAGACATTATGACAAAAATACTTTTTACTCTATAGACGGTACATCAAAGAGACATCTTAACAAAAATGAGAGATGGCTACTTAAATAATTATCTACAGCAAAGAAAAAAAATTGCGGTTGAATCATTTGAAATTTGAGGTCGAACTTGCCTGATATTTAATAATTACATGTTAAGTAGTTATTCAAAACGGGCGCAAAAACATTCAAAAATACAGATTCTTATTTGGGCTAATAGCACTCGACTTTTGGGTTAATTAGGTTTTTACCTGAATAGGTATCTACTAATACTGTAAAATTTACATGTATATACATAGATGCTTATTAAAAAAATCAAATTTTGACTCCAAAATAGTTTTAATACAAAAATAAATAAATTTTCAAAACACTTTTGTATACTAATTTTATTCTATTCACCTTGCATGTATTAAAAATATTTTGACTTAAAATGTTTTATTTCTTATATTTACATATTTATGTGTTACATAGATTTATGTCTTGTGGATTACATTGCATTTTTAATCATGTGCTTTATCCAATAAACTGATTGACTGAAAGATACATTTTGCACAAAACACTTTTATATATGTATATTTTTTCAACTTGTTACATGTGTTAATGTAATTCTGTTTCATATGTATGTCTGTTTATGTCTATGTTATACTGTCACAAACTGTATATATAGTTTATACGACAATAAAGATTGAATTGAATTGTTATGTAAACGTTTTGATATGGATACTTTAGAGTTGACAGTTTCTGAGACAAAAAAATAATTGCTAAGCTCTAGCTACATTTTTTCTTCAGAATAAATGATACTTTAAACTGGGATATATCTTGGAACTGCACAACTTCAAAATATTAAGCTTCATATTAGACCAACATTGAATGTCTGATGTATAAAAAAAACTAACGGTTTCTACACGAAAGAGAGATACGAAACACTATTCTTCTGCAGGGGCAGATTTGATATCTGTAAAAAAAAATTCAAATATGTAGAGCTTTATAATATTAACCTGTATTGTACATATAGTTACCTGTATATTGTCCAATTAAACTTTAGCTCAAACGTCGACTGCTTTTAGCCCAAACGTATTCTTTTTTTAGCCCAATCGTATTGCCAATTAGCCCAAACGTGGATCCCCCTTCAAAACACAATGTCTCCTAAACAGAAAAATGAAGAATCTTAAATGTATCATATTCCAATAAAACAAAAGGTATCACTCGATATTATTCAGGTGAAAGTAATAAATAAGTCTTCAGAATATTTGTTTAGGCCCCCAGAAGAGCCTAGCTAGTCGTAAGAGGTGTCTGAATAGGGTGGACCTCGTCCACGGGGTTGTCAGGTTTATAATACGGAAACCCTGACCGCTGACCACAGTGGGCCAACGTGTGTGGACAGTGCTACGCTTCATGCACGCAAAAGACCCCTTTGTGGGGCTAAATTTTCTGCCCCTACCAACCTCTCCCCTTATCCTGTGGTTCTTCTTATTTACCGTTCCTTTGTTTCCCATCCCATCCCATATTTCATCATCATTTCATTTTCATTTTATCATCCTTTTCTAAATAATCTCTATAGCGTTGCACGGGCGTAAAACACCAACTCACTCGTTCGCTCAAAAAACTTTTCACTTAACTCACCCTGCTATATTAGATATATACTGGCTAATTATTCATAAAGATTAGGGAGATCAAATAATTTAAAGGTAAGAATAAGAAAATTTGGCATGCATTTTACATGAATATGCTTACTAATATATTTACAACGGATTTTTTAAGTGATTTCATATAACAACTAATTGAAATAAAAAGAACATTCTTTAGTAAATGACTTACTTTTTTTGTCATTCATGTTCTATTTAAAGTTTTATGACCATTCTTTACGACGTAAACGATATCTTCTTGAATGTCCTCATAACTATTTAATATATTTCACAATTGACAATATTCATAGTTCGTGTGTCCCTAAAACTAACTTGGTCTACAATATTGGCGATGGTCTATAATTAATTAACAAAAGGGAGATATAAACACTTGATTACATTTATATAACACAAAAAAATCTGTTCTCTTGTCTTATTATTTTGTCAGGTCAGTTCATTTAACTTCAAGAATATATTTTGTAACGCAACTTTTAAACATAGAAAATTCTGACCAGAACAAAAAAAAAAGAGCCGGCCCCCGCATTCGAATGAAAGGATGGCGTTTTATATAAATCAGTCTAGATTGATTCAGTGGAAACATAACATCAACCGTCTTCATAAAAAATGACTTTATAAAAAACACACCGTAAAAATGGAAGGCCCTATAATTATAAAGGACCATTGCGATCATCTGACGCATTTTAGAAGAAAACAAAGGAAGGATTAAGGACTGGTGTCCCAGACGAGCGCCCGCCCGTTTAACAGCAACATTCGATTAGAAACTGTATGAAACAAGAGGTTTTATTTTTTTTTAATTGCGCGTCCTCCCGTTTGACAGAAAAAATTGGTTAGGAACTGTTTTAAACAAGAGGTCCCAGAAGTTTGTTTTTTTTAATAATGCGCCCTCCCAGTCGAAAATTGCTGTATCCGACACAGGAAAAAGCGAGTAAAATCATTTATTGGTCCTACAACTCAACTTTCATTGCTATCTTATAGGGTTCGGATTATACAAAACGAGTGAATGACAAAATTCTAATTATAAAGTGTTTTAATAGACCAATATGGGTAACTTAAACAATCACAAATTCTTTCATCATTTCCTCTGATGTTATCTTTTATTTTTCTACTAAATTCATATATTATATCAAATGACAATAAAGGAAGAAAACTTTATCTTATAAACATCGTATTAAACGAACATTTATCAAATCTAACTATGAAAGCCGATCATTGAGACAAAATTTAGTTGAATAAATAAAATCTTTTAAAAATTCATCATAGATTGAAATACATAGTTTACACAATATATGTTGATGTAGGAAAAATCAAAGTTTATTTTTTGCCTGCAAAAACGATGTCTCCCCCCGTTTCCCCCAAAAAGTTCTAAGTTCAAATGGGCCATTACTCCCACAAAAATTTTAGAATCACAAATTCCTGGATATTTGCACAACTACATATGGTGTCATTCCTATATACCAAGATTCATTGAATTCGGTAATTTCAGAGGAGTTGGGCTGATGAACTTTATGACCGAAAGAATGACGGACGGACAGACAGACGGTCAGACGGTTGGGCGGACGGACACGACAAAACAATATGTCCCCACAAAAGTGGGGGGAGACATATATAATTCAGTTAGAAAATGAAAGCTGATAATATAAAAAGGGACATCGTATGATTGAAAAAAATCTATATTGAGATCGGTCAACAAAAATAAAAAGCATTTATTTCTGGGGTTGTCTAGGGTTACGTCGCTTTGAATGCTATAAGTTTTGAAAAGTTTAATAAGGAGATATAATCTTATTTCTGTCAAATCTATCCGCAATTGGCATTTTGAACCAAACTGGCTTAAGGAAAAAAAACACTTTTTAAAAGAACATTTAGTTTATATAAAATTGCCATTATTTCCTCCAATGAAAGTTTCATAGATTAAAACTTTTTGTTGGAAAAGCCTGTCAAATCATTTATTGGTCCTACAACAGTAAATCTTTTAAGCCTGTAAGACTCGAGCAATCCAATTAACTTGCATGGGATAGAAATTTATTTCAATTGCTAAAACAAATATCCAGTTTGAGAGTTTATATAGGACGTTAGTCCCTTTAATAATGGCTATCACCCCTCCCATTTTTTCCACACGGGGTCTGTATTACAAGTTTCATTTCTAGTTATTACGACTTGTTTCTCGTTATAACGACTTTTACTTCTCGTTATCACGACTTTTATTTCTCGATTTAACGACTTTTACTTCTCGTTATTACGACTTTCATTTCTCGTTATCAAAGCTTTAAATTATCCGTCTAAATTTCAAAATTGTATAAACCCTAAGGTTCTTCCTACCCCAGACATAGGTTGATTATCTTAGTAATAAGTTGGTTCCCCAGTTTGGTATTTTTATGTTTTACTGTTCTATGCTCTTCATATTCATATAGTGTTTGGCATTTTCAATATTGTTGGTAGAGCGCCTCTGATGAGTCTTGAATAGACGAAACGCGCGTCAGGCGTAGCAAATTATTGTCTGGAACTTTGTTGTCATTTGTATTTCGAACACGTGAAGGTTAGCACTGCTGGTTGAGTTTAAATTCCCCGAGGTTAGCCCGCTCCAGCACCAACACTTTTGAGTTGGAGAATACATCAAAGCTTTAAATTATCCGTCTAAATTTCAAAATTGTCTAAGCCCTTAGGTTCTTCCTACGCCAGACATAGGTTGAATATCTTAGTAATAATTTGGTTCCCCAGTTTGGTATTTTTGGTTATACTTTTCTATGCTCTTCATATTCATACAGTGTTTGGAATTTTCAATATTTTTGGTAGAGCGCCTCTGATGAGTCTTGAATAGACGAAACGCAGGTCAGGCGTAGCAAAATTTATTGTCTGGAACTTTGTTGTCATTTGTATTTCTGTAACTTCCTCGCTCAAATTTTATCAAAACCAAAACGTTTTGGATTTAGACGGTTTTTTTTATTTGGCATGCGTAAATTCACTATATAAAGTAATGCTATGTTCCACATTTTGACTTCTATATCATCGGGTTCATTGGCCAATGGACAATTACAAAGCTAAAAATAACACTAAAATCTCCCTACCGGTAAATGATATTCGGGGAAAATTTGTTGTCCTTTATTTCATAACTGTTTATGTGATATTGATGCAAATAGACAAACTATTTTTTTCAACGCTCATTTTTAGAATTTGTTCACCGAGTCAGTTTTTGTTAAATTATACCTCAAAAAGCACGTGTTGGTGATGGTAGTTATTCATATTTTCTCTAAAACCATTGGTCAAAAGTTTGATGTAAACGCTTTCCTTAAAAGGTAGATTCTTCGACCTGTTAAAAGAGGCCACTTATAATGATTTTTTATGTTATTGACTGACAATTATATAAAGAAATTTATTTTCCGTTTCTTTTGGTATCCATGCCGTGTTATTATAGCTAAAATTTAAGTTTATATTCAAATTCAGAATAAAAGTTATGATTTTCCCGAACCGCCAGTTTTTAATGTGGATATTAATATGATATATCTTTAGAATAAGCACGGTGACATATGATTTTTATTAGCTTATTTTATTTCTGCAATACTCTAGATGACATGTATAAGTTTTCAAGAAATTCCTAACGTCAGATTTGAATAGTTGGATTTTTCTTTAAATCTATACATTTGAAACATTTTGAGAATACCTTTCTTAAATATTAATGTTAAAACTAGAAATTAAATATAACGCTGTTTAAAGTAATTTTAAATCGACAATGCTTTAGCTTATAGAGGCAAAATGAATGCATATTGTAGAGTTGAAATGATTTAGAAATCCCAGTTCAAAAGTATTGTTATGGAATACAAATGACAACAAAGTTCCAGACAATAAATTTTGCTACGCCTGACGCGCGTTTCGTCTATTCAAGACTCATCAGAGGCGCTCTACCAAAAATATTGAAAATGCCAAACACTGTATGAATATGAAGAGCATAGAACAGTATAACCAAAAATACCAAACTGGGCAACCAAATTATTCCTAAGATATTCAACCTATATCTGGGGTAGGAAGAACCTTAGGGTTTAGACAATTTTGAAATTTAGACGGATAATTTAAAGCTTTGATGTATTCTCCAACTCAAAAGTGTTGGTGCCGGAGCGGGCTAACCTCGGGGAATTTAAACTCCACCAGCAGTGCTAACCTTCACGTGTGTTCGAAATACAAATGACAACAAAGTTCCAGACAATAAATTTTGCTACGCCTGACGCGCGTTTCTTCTATTCAAGACTCATCAGAGGCGCTCTACCAAAAATATTGAAAATGCCAAACACTGTATGAATATGAAGAGCATAGAACAGTATAACCAAAAATACCAACCTGGGCAACCAAATTATTCCTAAGATATTCAACCTATGTCTGGGGTAGGAAGAACCTTAGGGTTTAGACAATTTTGAAATTTAGACGGATAATATTAAGCTTTGATGTATTCTCCAACTCAAAAGTGTTGGTGCCGGAGCGGGCTAACCTCGGGGAATTTAAACTCCACCAGCAGTGCTAACCTTCACGTGTGTTCGAAATACAAATGACAACAAAGTTCCAGGCAATAAATTTTGCTACGCCTGACGCGCGTTTCGTCTATTCAAGACTCATCAGAGGCGCTCTACCAAAAATATTGAAAATGACAAATACTGTATAAATATGAAGAGCATAGAACAGTATAACCAAAAATACGAAACTGGGCAAGCAAATTATTACTAAGATATTAAACCTATGTCTGGGGTAGGAAGAACCGTAGGATTTAGACAATTTTGATTTATCTTTTCTAGATATTTGGTTTTAATTGTTTCAATCTGCCGAAATTTTGTTGAAACCATCCCCTCAAACAAACGTTTAATTATTTGAACCCCCATTTTATAATTGCTTCTTCTATAGACATATTTACACTTTATGATCTTTATTCGCATGTCAAAAGAAATAGACGGGACCAAGGGTCATTTAGGGACGCTTCTTATGCCACAAAGATGTCGACATAGTGTTCACAACATACAATCATCGTCTATAATTTGTTTATACATCATCGTTCATCTGTTTTCTTGTTATTTTTTTTTCTGGTTTTCACTTTTTGCTTGTGTTGTTGTTTTTTTTTGTGTGTTTTTTTTTTTTTTACTATTTCTGAATCGCTTGAGCATTTCACACAATGGAAGGCCATGCTAGAGTGCCTGCGGGAAATTAACCTGAACATGCCGCTTAAGCTTGTGCTGCCTTACGCCTTTAGTTATCCTGTGTTGCATTCCATAAACAGAGCCTTGAATCAACAGAGCTGATCATGAAAGAATATTTATTTATAATATTGTAATATCTGTATAAATTGGTTTCTCAATCATCATGATCATTATATATTTCTCATGGACGTAGATGAAAAATGTACAAAATGCATAATAAACTGAAGAAAACACATCTTTTGTTCGCGTAACTTTATTTCTATTGTTAACATATATAAACTATTTATTCATGTGTATAGATGAATTTTAATCGTGTTCTACTACAGGAATGTCCCGCTGGTTTTTAAGCTTTTTGCAGATAACTTACAATATTAAAAGTATCAATAACATAAACAAATAAAGGCGTTGGTCCTCCGATATCTTATGACAAATTGCATCTATAGATCAAATCTTTGTTTGTACCTGAAATAGATAATTGACATCAAAAGTATAATTAACACATTGGCCAAGTCTCTATAATGTATAGCTTTTACTGAGTAAACATGATTTGAGTCTTTGACATAATTTTCTGCATAAGGTAGAAGTATTATGTAAACCAAAAGGTATCTGTCATGCCTTAACATGGTTAACATTCAAGAAATTCCATGACGCATGAAACAACAACAAAGAAGATACAAGATTGTATAAGACTACATATAACTCCTGTTACAGAATTCATATTCCTACTTGTGACATTAAAATAATGTCTAGACGCATAGGCAAAAATAAAATTTCTGTCACCGTTCATGACCAAACTGCACACTAATTATTGAAGTTACATTTTTTCATGACAATGTTTTATGTTTGCTTAACAATTTGGTCAATACATTAGGGGAGAGATTCAGGCATTTGAAGCCTCTTGTAAAGGGTCGCTCTTATATGATAGAAACCATTTAAATTTAAACAACCATAAAAATATGAATGCATTATCTTACCATGTATATATATAACAAATGCAAAAGTCAAGGAATGCAAGCTACCTTTCACTTTATATGTTGGACTACCATTACAGTTCGTGCACGTTTGATCAAATTCTAGTCTTGTTTTCATTGGTATCTTTTATACAAAACGCTTTAATGAGAAAAAAAAAACATTTTAGCACAGTTTTTGTCAAATTTTGACAATTTTAAATTAGTTCTGATTGATAATTTGTTATATTGTATAGATATTTTTGATAAACATTTTTTAATTTATCCGTAGACCAAAAAGTAACTTTTTCCTGTTTTTCAATTTTAGATATTCGATTTTTACGCTGTCAACGATTTTCGTAGAAATGATTTCGAAAGCAGATATTTGTCAAATTTCCGTCAGATAGATCTGACGACTAATCCGGATTAAATATCTATGAATGCATTTATGAAGTACCAAAATGACATTTACATTTGCAAACATAAAATGCAATACAAGTAGGCACACAAAACCTAGACAAAACCGCAACTTAGCTATGAAATAAGGTTGTTTGCGTGGGTGCAAGTTGTTCCTTTCCTTCTCCAACCTGTAAAATATTATTTATTAAATACGATAACAGTAAAATGCAAATACATCAATTGGAATTAAAGGAATTTAAGAAGAATTAATTGAAAATAAATCATATCATAATGTCAAGATGTTGAATGATTACAAAAGTAAAGTTTAGTCTTATATAAAGGCTTTGAATCAAATAAGTTTAAAAACACAAAATATTCAACAAGTTCAACATAGAAAAATTAAACTATTATACAATGTCTTGAATGTAACTATGTATATATGTTTATCCTCAAAAATGAATATTCACCACACCTAGGGGTCGACGAAAATCACATTTCGTCAGGTTGATAAATTATGATAGCGACTGATATCAAAGTCATTAATTATAAAATATTTCATTCGTTACATTTAAGTTATTCTTTCCTTTAAATATCATATATACTTTTACTATAAAAACGTATAATAAAAATACAACATATATAATACAAATGTGCGTATAATACATATAAAAAGAAAGCAATCTATAACAAAATAAAATGCAAGGTAACATACATTTCATTTTACATTATATAAAATAAATAATAAATACATGTAAATAAAATAAGAAACAATGTATAATACTACTACATAAAATATTGGTGTAACCAAAATATCTTTAGGTTTTAAATTAAAAAAGTAAATAATTGTTAATTAATCTTTCCTTTTTAAAAAGTACTTTTAATTTTTACTTTATTTCGAAATAATCGTATGCTTACATATTATGATATCGTTTCAACTTACCTAATGTTGATTCTGTTGGTGTTGATGTTGTCATATCTTTTGTATCATGTTTCAATATTTGCGTTGTTGTTTCATGTGTTTCTAACGTTGTTTCATGTGGTGTTGATGTATTTAAATCTGAAAATGTGTCAAATTGTGTTGTTAGTGAATTTTTATTATTATTTCTTTTCAAATTGTCTTTACATGTTATTAAACGATATGACATCTTTAAAACTTCGATTTGTTAGTTTAACGATACGCCCCCAGGAGCCTGAAACGTTCACCCAGTCTTTAAGCTATAAGGGTCTCTTCTATTAGCTCTCAATTGCCTCTCTTCCTTACATGACAGGTATGTTGTCACGCCAGCAGACAAGGCTTCCAATAATATAGTTTTTGTATGTAAAGCACACAATTACAATTGTCTAATAAAAGAACTAGGCATTGATGGTAATACTTCCGCTAGTGCTACATACACACGGACTACATTTAACAAAGATGAAATCATAGCCAACCACAGCTCTTTTATGTCCTCTTTCAATATTCCAATGAAAGAGGAACATAAAGAATTACCATATGTGTACTGGATACCTAAACTTCACAAAAATCCGTACAAAGAAAGGTATATAGCTGGATCTTCATCATGTTCAACTACAGAGCTGTCCGTTCATTTAACTAAAATCTTGTCTGCTGTCAAAGAAGGTCAACAAGCATACTGCGACACTATTTATAATCGTAGTAGAATTGACCATATGTGGATTTTGAAGAACTCAAAAGATTTGTTAGATCATTTTAAATCTATATCATTTTCTGAGGTTAATTCTTTGAAAACGTTCGATTTTTCAACTTTATACACTACCTTGCCACACGAAAAACTAAAATGTCGCCTGAAAAAACTTCTCGAAAAGCCTTTTCAAACTCTAGGAATTTTGTTGTTTTGGGTTATAATTCTACCTACTTTTCCAAAACATCCTTCAAAGATAAAATTTGTTACACACTTAAACAAGTTTGCAGTATGCTTGATTTCCTCATTGACAACATATTTGTCACCTTCGGAGGAGAGATTTTTCAACATCAAATCGGCATTCCAATGGGCACAAACTGTGCTCCTCTCCTCGCCGATTTGTTTTTATACTCTTACGAGACTGAATTTCTTCAGGGACTCGTAAAGAACAAGAAGGTGAAAGAGGCAAGGTCATTTAATCTTACATTCAACTATATTGATGATGTCCTTTCTGTCAATAACACTTCGTTTGGTAGATGGATTCCTTCAATATATCCTCCGGAGTTGGAGATTAAAGAGACCACCGAATCAAATTGCTTCACGTCTTTCTTGGATTTGCACCTCGAATTTGACCCAGGTGGTCATCTCAGTACAAAAATTTACGATAAACGAGACGATTTTAATTTTAAAATTATTAATTTTCCTAATCTACAGAGCAATATACCTACTTCTCCTGCATACGGTGTTTATATTTCACAACTTATTCGATATGCCAGAGCTTGCACACATTTCACAGATTTTTTGATCAGACACCGATTTCTTCGTGACCGACTTTTGGAGCAGGGTTATAAGAAAATACGTCTCATACGATCACTAAAAAAATTCTTTCTTCGTTATCAGCCACTAGTAAAAAAGTTCAAAATTGAGTTAAAAGATATGATAGTTAATTGTTTTAATTAGTGTTTGACTGGTCTGCTGTACTGAGATTATCACCTCAATATCCCTATTGTGTCTCACAACTATGTTGTGTTCTATGGTCATTACTGGATCCTAAGATCGCAATGGAAGAGGGTGGTTTGGTGCCATAAAACCTGGTTTAACCCACCATTTCGTTTGAAATGCCTGTACCAGGTCAGGGCCATTGCGATCTTTAATTCTTCTGGTTTTTGTGTTTCTCTCAAATAAAAATTACACTAAAGTTCCATGCAAAAGCTTCTGTATTTTGTTCATGATAATTTTCATATCCTACATGTCCGATTATTTTCGACTTATAAAATCTAATTCCAAGAAAATTTTACAGTGTCACACGATTTTACGTAACTATATATTATGGGTTAAGCAAATTTTACAGTGTCACAATATTCTATGTAACTATATATATTATGGACTTGAATATCGCAATGGAAGAGGGAGGTTTGGCGCAATAAAACCTGGTTTAACCCACCATTTCGTTTGAAATGCCTGTACCAAGTCAAAATTGTTAATAGTGCAATTAAGAAATCACTCAGGCGTCAGGCGTAGCAAAATTTATTGTCTGGAACTTTGTTGTCATTTGTATCTTAAATAAATTTGTTTTCTAAAATGTGTAGACAGACCTACCTGGCCAGGGGTCAGTTATAGTACCATAAAACATCAGCTTCCAACTTGAAAAAGTTACTGTAGGTAGAGAAAATTCAAATAATAAGATTATAATAAGTGATCTATATTAAAAAAAATAATGTAAAATATCTAAATGAGACCAGCATCAGCTGTCTTAAAACTAGAGTCAACCAAAAACTAGTAAATGACACACTCGCTTCCTTAGAAATCAACAGCATCACATTTTATATCTTTATTATGTCAAAAAGATTGGGTGAAAGTTCATCTAGTGTTTTTCCTAGAAAAATGCATTAACAGCATAACAAAAATAAATAATTGGACAGTGAAACTTAATATGAATAGTGCAAAAAAGCAAAAAAAAAGACTAATTGAAGCAAGCACTAAAAATTTATTCTAAAATACTTTTAAAGTTATCTACCAAGGGTTGGTATTAAAAGAATATTAAATATCTTTTCGGTTTCTTTTATATATTATTGATATTTTGTATTTACTTGATAACTTTAATGGACTTGGCAAATAAAAACTATATTTCATAATATATTTGATCAAAGAAGGAACAATCGTAACACAAATATCTACATTTTCATCATTTTTTTTAGATTTTCGAAGTACTAAATCAAGGGAGAAAATTTATATAGATTGAATAAGAAAAATTTCAATAATCAATATCTTAAAATATAAACGATGACCCTATATTTTGGAGACTATTTGAATGAGGAAAAGGAATTGTCTTCAGGATTTGAGCATATTTTAAAGTAAGAAGTTTAAGTGTCGCTATAGCATTTTTCTCAACATATTCTATATAAAATATTTAAACTTTGTTATTTGTAGAAAGCTGATATTGCTCTGAAATGGACGGTTAACTATCTTTTTATTTGATTTTTTTATCTATACATTAAGGTTTAACAATATGCCTAGAACGAAAGAATTTATACTAGTATTCTAATAGCCCCGAGAAACTTTTATTAGTTTACACAAAAATCTCTTTTCCATCTATTTTACTTGAATGGACAGTTCTGTTATAGGCGCAGAGAGGCAAGTGTTCACGTGGAATAGAAATGTAAAAAAATGTAAAAAAAACATCGAAAGTGTTGATGTTGTAGTGGGATGAAGCTGATTCAGTGTTCAAAATCTCAACAAGTTACTGTGAGTTCTTCAGATTCCACAACTGATTGACACAATTTCTAGAATAACAACAATCGTATTTTATTCTGGATGCCGGATTTTATTGCGTTCAGTATTGAAGTCAGCAGAACTATAAGAGGATTAGTTTACATTTACTTGACCCCGCAATAAAGCACTGTTTGTGTGCATTTTCATGTTATTTAGGAATCCAATACATGGACGGAATGTTACTATTATTAGCACCAACAGAAAGGCCGAAGGAGGAAAGGACAGATTTATTTTTATCAAATGTTCCTCTTTTTAGACAGTGTTGTTGGTGCGTATGTGATGCTTTTGCTAGTACAACCAACCCCTAAATCGGCTGTCAAACAATCAATGATATGTTTCTAGCACACAAAAATGATGTTATTTCGTGCTATATCTGCAGCTACAACAACATTTTTGTAATATTGGTAGGTGGCCAATGTTTTTCCGATATCATCGTTTTTAAAAAATGATGTTGCCTTGTGCTTAATAATTATTGAACCCTTTAAAGAATGGAAGAATAGACTACGATCACGATATCGCAATATACCTTCTGTTTAATTTTCATTTCGTTAAATTGTCCAATACAAATACGGTACATCTTCATTTTTCTTCTTCACATTTTAACATTTGGACCAAAATGTAATATTAAAAAAAAAAATTGAATATCAATTTGTTACCAAATTTGCCTTAAACTTGGTGCATTTCGCTCAAAATTTTGACCATGTTGATTGATTATTTGTTAAAATTTGTGACGAAATATATATTTTAGTGTATTTAATACTGCATGGATCGGGATCTCGGATGTTTTGTCCTTGAAGACATTAATATGGCGAAAAAGGACAAGGGTTGATACGGCCCATTTTTGGCCCAAAATTTTGTTGGAATTCAAGTAAACATTGTGACAAGACTTAGTTAAATGTCAGTACTTTAATGCTTCATAGACAATTTAATATTTTTGACCATACTGTGACGTTATAGTGACGTCAAAATTGAACAAATTGCACAAAAATGACCAAATCGGCTGTTTTTTAGCATAATTTTAATAATTTTCGCTCTGGGGAGCGACAGCAACACCCATATACCACAAAATCATTTTGGTTACAAATTAAGTTGGTCCTGAAAAATATTTTCCCAAAGTATCTATTTGGTACATGGTCTTTGTTGCAATATGTACGTAGTGTAGCAGCAATGGTTGAGTTTTTGCGTTCAACCAAACCATTTGTCGGCTGTACACACTACTATTGAAAACAAAATAAGGTAAAAACCGCTAATTTTGACCAAATGTTGAAAATCTTCCAATTTTTAATGCCATTTTCTATATATAGATTAAATGGATTGAAATAATTTTCATTGTTTATTATGTCCCTAACCCTTGCCTAAGAAAATAACACAGTGAATGTAGAATACTAGAACTTTTAATTTTCAGCCATATTTTGAGGCAAAAAACAGGCCTTATCAGCCCTGGTCTTTTAACAAAGTCAATGTGAACTATCTAAATCATCTTCATATTTGTTATATACGAGCCATAATTGTCATTTTCTTTGTTTTGCGACTGTTTTTTGAATTTTTCTACATGCTATAACATCGAGATATAGTGTTCTGGTCGCGATTTTGAACAAGCAAAGTTTATAAACAAATTTAACAACAGTGCGCATGCTTGAGGCGGGATTTAGTTCCTGAATTTTATTTTTTTTTAAAGGTTTTCAATTATTATTTAGTGATTATTGTTTTTAAATTTTTAGAATCATTTGGTACCATAACCGTATTTTTAGTGCTCATATATTTTAAATTATACAAAACAAGTTGTATTGTGGCCTTTTTTTGTGAGTATTTTTTTTCGAAGACGATATTCCTTTAAAGAACACATGAAAAGTTATGGTTAGCTGGATCACAATGTAAAAGTAGGGAGATTCTAACCAAAAAAGTTATACCCTTGATATTAATGGACGGACATACTGTTCAAGCCGGGATGAATGAATAAAGAAATAATATACGAAATGTTTTTATATTCATAATAACAAAATTTATATATGTTAGAGGCAATAGGTATAATTAGGCATTAAGCTTAAATCCTAGGCAATAAGATAATACCTAGTCATTAGTGTTAATGCCTAAATAGAATTTGGCATTAAGCTTAATGCCTAGGATTTAGGTCTAATGCCTGATTTTTTTTCCATTAAAATTATTCTTATTGCCTAACCAGATAAGTTAATGCTTCATGAAAAGAAAATTTGAAATTAAAGTTTCAATATTGATAAGTTTAACTGTTTCTTTGGATGGCTAGCTCAATTTCAAACAAAATCAAATATTTTTTATTTCTTTATTTTATTTTATGTTGGCAAGATGATAAAATACATGACCACTATTATTAGAAATAGAACATATTTAAAGGTAAATTTATATTTGGAGTTTAAAATGTTTAGGCAGCAACTTTTGAGATTCGGGGGGTATGGATTTTTTTGAAAAAATATTTTGTTTTCAATTTTTTGGGAAAAAATAAATTGTCCTTGACCCAAACTGAAAAAAATAAATTGTTTTGGTGAGCCTGGGCTACACAGCGTAAACAAAATTGCAAATAAAAAAATTGTTTTCGGTGACATTTAAAAAAAAATTCTCGTCTTCGAAACATTTTGAAAAAAATAGATTGTCGAGGGGCTAAAATCCATACCTCCCCCAAGAATTTCAAATAGTTCCTGCCTTAGGAAGTTGTGAGAATTACCATAACTATCGTCAAAATATTTAAAAGCCGTTATAAAATTTAGCGAAACAAAAAACAGAGTTTTTGGTACGTAATATGATGGACCAATCCATAAATATTCATGTCAGCAACACAACAACCATAAATAATGACCTGCTAAAGGTACATAATGTCGATGCGTTCGTCGTTTTGGTGGTCAGTGATGTAAAAAAAAATCAAATGATTCCAAACAAATCAGAATATCAATTTTTCCATACAATTATCTGTAGTAAACAATATATAATGTAAGCTTTTTCTGTAGTAGGTCGGGCACATACCAGTTTATTTATATGAGGGTGTGGACGGAGGTATCCTCAATTCTTTATTCTGTATTTTTTTTGCCCTTTATTCTCTATTCTGTAGAGGGTTTGGTGGGGCTTTGTTTTTTGTCATTATTCTTTATCTGTGACCTTTTTGGAAATTACTCTCTATTCTGGAAACCCCATCCACACCCTCTTATATTTACAAATGTTATATTCAAGATTTTTCAATTTTTCAATAGTAAAGATCAATCTGTACTCGTGGTTAGGAAAATGTACACATTGTTCTTGTTAGTGGTGACTGATTTTGTCCTTGTCCTTCCCTTTCGGTGTTTTGACAACGGTTGAATGCCCAATTGATACCTTTTTGCTATTTTTTTTATCGTCTTGCCAATATGCAAAGTTTCAGTTTCTTTGGTTCAGTGGTTTCAGAAGAGAAGATTTCTGAAATAGTTAACGGACGACGGACGATGACGAACACATATTGATGGCATAAGTTCACATGGCCTTTGGCCAGGTGAGCTAAAATACAAAAATATTAGAATTAAATGATATTTGATTTTGAAATTGGGCTACCTACCAGTATCCAAAGAAATACTATTTCAGCTAAACTTACTAATATTGAACCTTTAATTTCAAATTTTCTTTTCATTATGTATCAGATTATCTGGTTACGCAATAAGAATAATTTTCCTGGAATAAAATCAGTCATTAGACCTAACTCCTAGGCATTAAGCTTAATGCCAAATTCTATTTAGGCATTAACACTAATGACTAGGTATTATCTTATTGCCTTGGATTTAAGCTTAATGCCTAATTATACCTATTGCCTCTAACATATACATTATTAAACCTAAGGTTTAACTCCCTCCATTGTACAGATGGGTCAAAACCTAACCTGAACAAAAGTCAACCAGGAGCAAACAATTAGTTTGGTTTAGTTTGCTTGAGCAATAAAAAAAACAACAAACAAACCACAGTTAACTCCAAACGAACCGTGGTCCCCTTTTTCAAGTTTGGTTTGATTTGAAAAGCAAATTAAACCAAAACAAGCGGCTGGTTTGGTTTGCTCTGACCAAAACAATCTTTGATGCTGGTTTCGTTTGCTATGACCAAACCAAACCTGGGTGCTGGCTTGGTTTACTATGAACAACCAATACAAATATCGAAAAAAAATAGTTTGAGAAAAACAATAAGCAATTAAGTATTTATTTAACGAGAGCAAATATTGTGAAATATTTCGAATGTTCTATTACTGCGATTCTTGGAATCATTTGCATATGTTCGTAGTTTGATCTTAGCAAACCAAACCAAAACAAACCAGGCCGCTGGTTTGGTTTGCTTTTAAAATTACAAACTATTGTGCTGGTTTGGTTTAGTCATAAAATAACAATATAAAACGATGTTAAATGTTTAAAGCAGAATTTGCAATTGGATTGAGACATTTAGTAAATAACATTTGCCCATTAATCTTTCACGTCGATTCTATGAATCATATGCGCATGCCTGCGGTTTGCTCTGAGCAAAGCAAACCAAACCAAATTATGACGTTGGTTTGTTTTGCTTTTTCAAGTTTGGTTTGCTCTAAATAAACCAAACCAAACCAGCTGTATGGTCTACATTTCGAGTAAACTTTATAGTAAACTTTGGTTTGCTAAAGTAAACCAAACAAAGTGAAAAGTAAACGATGACCAAACTTCTGGTTTGCTTTTTTAGTTTGGTTTGCATACAGGTTGGATTTGGACCAATCTGTAGTTTGGCTCTTAGCTAAATATATTTGGATTTCGTTTGCTTTGATGCATTTTGGACATGTTTTGAATAATTGGTTCCCTTTGTTTGAGTTCTAGTGCTGCCTGATGAGGAATATTTTTTTCCGAAATGGACATACTGCTAATAAAAGTTAATTGCAGTCGGAGTTAACATATGTATTGTGGTCTCATGTTCATTCACTCTATATCCTTTCATTAGTTATTCTTTTTCAAACTGTTACTTTTAAAGGTTGAAAAATATACAGGTGTCTCAGAAAAAATTGCTATGATATGCACATGCACAATTTCCCTGAAAAAAATAAAAGAATACAATCTTATATATACAGTGTTGCCTTTCATTTTACAACGAGCATATACATTCATATGTTAACGATTTTCAAAATGATGTTTCTGTGTATGTTTATTCCTAATTTGTTTTGTCTAACTATATATGACGAATAAAAGTTAATACATTATCATAAGTATGAATTTAAAAAAAAGAAAAAAAACTAATACGCAGGTTGGCTAATGCACTTTTCCGGAAAATCGTCTGTTTCCCGACCCTTTCAAACATAAAAATATTAAAAATCAATTGTAAAGTTATTTTATATCGAAATGAACAGGAATTTGATATGTATTTAGAAAATACGTAAATGCGTTCAAATACTGTTGATATAGTACCATAAAAAAGTATCCATGGCAACCATTTAGTCTGCAACATGACTTTTCTCGGATTTGGAAATTGAAGTTTAGCACCCCGATAAGCACCATCGAATTGATTAAAAATCATTTATTTCGGTTCGTTTTTTATCGATTTATTTGGATTTAGATGCTCATTGTGGATAATATGAGAAATTATTTTATTTTTTGGACAAAAAGGGTAAATCAGAATGAGAAAAACCTGCGTTTTTCATCTTGATATCAATTTTTTGTTACAATTTTCAAAAATACAAAAAATGAGCAGCAATTCTCCAATTCCATATGTTATGATCTATTTTGTGGTGAAATTCTAAAACAATCGATGTCGATCTGAGGGGTGCTTAAACCGATTTAAGAAAATTATCTTAGACTTAATTATCAATAGAAAATTCTTCTATTCGGGTTTTTACAATTATGGAGTAATATTTATAAAAGATAATGGTTCGGATAACTGTAAATAATTATGTCAGACTACATATTAAGATATTAAAATTACAAATATTTTATCGAATCTATATGGTAGAGGCATTTTATTTTTCGAGTTTTCGTTGCAATAAGGGAGACAACTCATGGATACTTTTTTATCTTTTGGCGGGACTAACGTCATTAACATCGCTGCGTAGTGTATGCAAGTGTTATTGCAAGTTGTGTGATAAAAATGGATTAAGGATGACAATCAAACATTAAAACTGTACAAGTCACATTATTCGGATAACAGATAGACTACAATAGAGAGAGTTTGAATAATACAAGGACTGCATACAAAAACGGATGAAATAAATCAACAATAAGTGTGCCTTACCTGTGGTTAGATTTTGGTAGGCAGATATCTCTAATGTCCATTGACCGAGTGGATTTTCATGCCAGAAATGTACAGACATGAACGTCCAAGTCAATGTTCCTGCACCTACATTATCAACAGCATCTTGATTTCGATAATGCATCAACTGACTTCTTGTTCCTGACGGAGAAACAATGACTATTTCAGTGAGACCTCTCAATGCACTCCAGGTAAATGTAATCTCAGCTTGGACGTGCTCTAGATAATTTATAACTTGACAGTCAGATGCCAAAATGTTAGACGAATAAGAAGATACTGAACTTTCCCTGTATAATATAAAAGGAAAAAAGAAGTTAAAGGTGGCCTTCTTTTCGCACATTCAGTCCTATCAGTGTTAAAATACCAGTGTGTATGAAATGGTTCAACGGTGAACATATAATTCTTTTGCAGATTTCTCCCTTCCAAGTCTGTTTTTTTCAGTAATTATAATTTTTGCATAGATATGCTAATCATTTACATTTACATAATAATTCATTCAACAAATAATTCTTACTTTTTGGTAGCTGTTTTCTGTACAACATTCATTTACTTCAGAAACTTCAGAATAAGTATTTGTGTTCTGTAGATTTGCTATTACCTTTATTGCATGTATTTATTGTATAATATACCAAGGTTGGTGTCATTAAAACTGTTAATTTCTTTAAGCTGTAACTTTCATAGAATAATCTATTACCAACAGAATATTTAAAAGGGCACAATCATATTAAAATCACACTATTAAATTATTGTAAAATGTAATCTTTTCTATTCGACAGATATCGAATTCGATGTAAAAAAAACTGTCTCCGTGTATATCAAATTGTCGATAGCCTTTTGTGTTATATGTTTAATCATAAAAATGTATTGTTTGTTTTATCATAAAAGGGCAGACAGGGAGTGATAATATATATATAATATAATGATTGGGAAAAAGGGATAATTTTTCTCTCTCTAATTTCTATTTACACGTTTGTGTCTATCCATCCACAAACCATCTGTGAAGGAACCAATGGCCATATCTTGGCAAAGTTCATCATCTTTGAAGCATCAATAAAACCAAAACCAAGAACCTGGCTAACTGTGGATAAATACAATTGTATAACAAATTGAATTCCAAGTAAATTTTAATGTTTAAAACATTGGTCATGTTTTAAAACAATACAAGTATCAAGACGATTTGTAGGACACAATTGAATGAACAAAAAAGAGGTATTGTCTTCAGTTACAATCTAAAAAAACAACCTAACAATTTTCAATGTATTTCGCTCTACATGCAAGAAGGGCAATGGGCAGTCGTCCATTTACTTATATGTGAATTTTTATTATAAATGATAGATTCTGAATTATCGCGTATTTAATGATATGTATAAATTCACATACATGTATTTCATATATACTCACTCAAAAAGTAACGCAACAATACAAAATTTACCGGATTTGACACGCTGAATGGACTATTGGCAACGCGACGGGTGTGCTATAGCAATCAGGAACTGCTTACTCTTCCGGAGCACCTGAGTTCACTCTGGTTTCGACTAGAGTTCGCGTTGTTGATTGATATTCAGTTGTTTTGTGTTTCCATATTTTACATGTTGTCTGTTTTTGTCCCGTTCTTGTTGGTGTTTGCTGGTTTTGTCTCTGCCCTTTCGGACTTTTGATATTCGGATACCCCATTGGTACCTCTGCTTCTTCCATATATATTTTAACTAAACCTACCTAATTTTAAATTTTTATTGCAAAACCATTTCTCAACCGATTTTAATGAAATAAAAACCAAGGGAACGAGAAAAGATTGAAAATTATTTTTATGATTTTTAAATAATCGTGACTTTCAAAAACCGTAACAGGTAAGATTTTGCCTACATCATAAAAAATAAACTTCATTTGTTTGTCTTTTTCTTGGTTTTTATTTGATAAAAATTGATTGAGGAACGGCTTGGCAATTTCAATTTATAAAAGGGTTTGTTTACTTAAAACCTATAGGGAAATTTACTGTTGCGTAACTTTTTTGAGAGAGTATATGTTGCTATTATTACTTTATGAAATTAGTGTTTATTTGCATCTTTTATCAATGAAGCAAGCAAAGAGGCACTAATGGAGCAAGTCCAAAAGAACATCGTCAAAACCGGTGTTACATACTAGTATTTCCCCCTACTCATCTTTCCCCCCGGAAGAATCAGTATAAACTGAGATTTCCCCCCGGAAATATCAGTACATACTGATTCTTCCCCCTAAAAATCGGGTAGGAAAAATAAGTATATACTAGATTTTCCCCTTCTTGCAAACCCATACTGAGGTTTCCTCCTTCATATATCGGCTTTATGTAGTCTTACTTGTAATATATTATTTGTTATCCTTATTTCAATGTAACACTTCTAATAATGCACTTATGCAGTTAAATGTAATGTGTACAGTTTTATTTTATCTAAATGTTAAAATTGCCATCATAATAATTTTGGTTTTAAGTCCAAATTGTCTATATTACATGTATGTTTTATAATTATCAAAGACAAAGGATAGTCTCGATTTGTTTCAAACTGTGCTCTTCATTTGATAGCCTTCTTTTGACGTTACATCCAACTAGTATGTTATATATAAGGTATTACATGTAAAGGTTTTGAAACATTAATAACAACAAAGGTCCAGACAATAAATTTTGCTACGCCTGACGCGCGTTTGGTCTATTCAAGGCTCATCAGAGGCGCTCTACCAAAAGTTGAAAATGTCAAACACTTTATGAAAATGAAGAGCATAGAATAATACAAAAAAATGTCGAACGAGAAACCAAATTATGACTCAGACCAACCTATGTCACGGGTAAGAAGAACCTTTGGGTTTTGACAATTTAGAAATTTAAATGGATAATTTATAGCTTTGATGTGTTCGTCAACACATCTAAATATATTAGATTTCAGAAAATAAACAAAACTTTCAAATATAAAGAACACCAACAGCATTCTTCTCTTTTTTTTTTGGGGGGGGGGATTTAGATACACTTTCCTACTTTTCCAAATGCAATAAAAGATACTTGTAATCAGTTTAATCAAATAAATATTTATGCAATACATTGCTATGGGAAAAATAGTCTTAGCTCTTCTGGGGCACCTGAGTTCACTCTTGTTTCGACTGGAGTTCGCGTGGTTGATTGATATTCAGTTATTTTGTGTTTCCATGTTTTACATGTTGTCTGTCCCGTTCTTGTTGGTGTTAACTGGGTTTTGTCTCTGCCTTTTCGGACTTTTGACTTTCGGATACCCCATTGGTACCTCTGCTTCTTTATATATCATATATTGTAAGCGCAGCATTAAAGCATAAACAAAAATACAAGAACATAATAATTTCGTTATACCCGAGCGCAAAGAATTCTAAGTCGGCTAGTTTAACGGGACAAAGATAAGCAACAGACCTGAAAGCACATTTTACCATAAGAGACTCCTACCTAAAGCTGCACACCAATTATCGAAAGCCTACAAATAGCAGTTACTGATATACATAAAATGTGACAGATGCACAGACGGGCGGACGCCAGGGCATTTCTTTGTCTAAGGTCTAGATCCTAGAATATTCGATTTGCACAGACAATTTGGGTTTTCCTTCAAAAATCTTTACAAATACCTACATCTCATATATATACTATAGATTTTATAATAAAAAGAATACAACTATAAATTAAAATTCATTGATAATAAAATTTAAAATAATGATTTTTAAATTCTATTATCATGAAGGACAAATAGATGTTTGAATTTGATTGTATAAGTTAATATTTATTTATACTGAATCATAAATTCATTAATTCTTGTCATTCAGTGCCCCTTCGGGGATTTGCGATCTTTATTTTAGTATGAATAACGTCACGGTACTACTTCCTTTTCAAAATTTTCTCGCCAGAATCGAGTCAGGTGCAAGAATTATCTTGAAAAAATTTTCCCAATCCCGCCACACCCATATTTATATTCACTGTGTTAGTAAGGATTTCATTTAACTTGTAACAGGTATAAAATATGTAAAAGAAAGGAAGTTGCTGGTTTCTTAATGTATTTTTCAGTTATATGCTTCAATCATACAACTGACTGATCGATCACACAGAGCATCTCCTACATCTGTATTAAAGGTAACACCATGAGGAGCACAAAGACACGGTTCAACGCGCTGCACCAGAGTTGTCGAAGGAGCTTATATTTTTATTAGAACTGTAGTATTCACCCTATTTAGGCCCACCATTTGCGTTTCCCGCAGTGGTATCCAAAAATATCGTTAGGCAACATTTTATTAATGATAGATAGATAGACAGATATATATGATGTCATAAAGTGCGACATCAATTCAGTGATCTTATTTCAGTTGTATTGTTAGATCGATCGATCGTTTTCAAGATTTTATATATAGACTGTTAAGGTATTCAGTTAATTGCCAATATCGATCGATATAGAAATATGTTCTTGTATAATAAATATACTGTGGTCCAAAATATGCCAACCTATATATATGTGTTTGTTATGTTTGGCCTCTATTGGATAATTATCTTTAAAATATTGAAAACCTCGCATTTTACTTTCACAGTCATTAATATTGCACCGGTTTTAAATAGGGGAAAGATTAGTATAGCGGAAAATTGAGTATGTGTTTACACATACCAGATTTTCCCCTGGGGGAAAACGTAGTATATACTAGTTTTTCCCCGGGGGGAATTTAGTATAGACTAGATCTTCCGGGGGGAAAGTTCAGTATATACTCATTTTTCCGGGGGGAATTCTAGTATGGGGGTAAAACTAGTATGTAACACCGGTAAACACGAACAAGACAGCACGAGAAAATACAAAACATAAAGAACACAAATAAACTGAACAGAATTCAACAACGCGAACTCACGTCGTAACTAGAGTGATCAAAGGTGCTCTGGTTCCTGTCGGCTATAACACACATCAATTATATGAGCTTCGTGATCAACAAACATTTTACTATATCTATTTTATTTAAGAAGCTGTCCATGTAGAAATCAGGCAAAAGCCTACAGAATCCGGCACATGAAGAATTTTATCCCAGCTAATTAATTGTTTTAATGTATTGTTGGACTCATATGTAAAACAAAAATCACCAGGATTCGTTTGATATCAACATGATTCAGCCTTCAAGTTCATGAACAAAGCAACCAAATTTTGCAAATATGAAAGAGTTATCTCCCTTTTTCGCATATTTTCAATGCATTCTATATAAATAATATCTAAGTTATCACTTCAATAAACCAAAAAATCTGCATTTGATTTGGAGGATGGATGTTAACCTGATGTGAAATCAATGATATTTTTTGAAAAACAAAATTTGTCATGTGCCAGCTATTGCCTGGGCTTTGTTTGGACGGCCTCTTAAGTCTTTGTGGTAAAATAATATGCAACAATTTGTTTTAAACCAATAGAAAATATTTTATATAACTCTTAGGCAATATTGTGAAAGAGAAGAACATTTGCTATATGACCAAAACATACCAAAAAAGCAAAATTATCAATATTATAAAACAAATGCAAAATCGTTACGTTCAAGAGCAGATTACTTGTAACGAAACAAGAATGTCCATCTCTTTCGTAAGTCGGGTTTTTTCTGCGTTATTAATATTTGAAAATAACAATTATCATGTATGTACGTTTACCTTCTCTATTTGCCCCATTCGTTGTCCAATTAGCGTACGAGTCTTTAAAGCCACTCCTACTAGATGACAGAACTATCAAATGTTGTATATCTCTCCAATTCAAACTAGGACTGTACAAAAACAAATATGCAATTTTACTCAAATGCATCTATCTATCACTGTATGGAAAGAGCGAAAGGCAAAAACGGTTAAATTTGTGCCCAGATGTAGTTTATAGCTGTGGATAAAACAAATTCGTCTGGTTTTTCTGCCTTTTTACTATTTTTTTCAAATAATTGTGAATCGAGAATATTTGATGTTTTACATATAAGAAAGGAAAGGATCAGTTTCTTTTAGTTCTAACTTTATATCAATATTAAAAGCTATTTATATTCATTAAAATTATAAATTAAAATGAAAGCAGGCAATTTTTGACAAACAATTAACATAAGCTAATTATGCTAACGTGTTATTCGACTAATAATGTCTGAAATAAAATATGAAAGTGTTAAATACTTAATACTTGATATATGTTTCGTGTGTCAAGAAAAAGTAAAAAAACAAAAATAGGTACTTTCTTTCCAAGACAAGCGCTATAATTGCAGCAACAACTGGCGTAGAAAAAGAAGTGCCTTGAACATTAATACTTTTGCAGCTGGAGCCGGTCGTTGTGGTAACCTGTAAAATATTATCATAAACGTGACCGGATGACCAGTTTAAGCTGTCCTGAAATACTGAAGAGTTTTTACGTTTAAGAGAGATAAAAGAAGTGTAATTTGAACCAGGGTTCACTGCTTTTTTTATTGCTATTAAAATTAAAGTTTCAGAGATTCATGTTATACAAATCCGAATATTCTTTTGAGGCTAAAATGTTATTTTCCATATGAACTAATAAGATAAACTGCATTAAGAAAGTATAATGAATTGAAAGACGACAAAAATTGCAATTAGATCTGTTTAAAATTATTCGAAATCATTGACATAAATGCATCTGTTCCGGATATTTGAAAAAAGTCGCATAAGCCTTATTAAGGCAAACCCGACGGAACATTGGCCGAAAACTCTTACAACTTTCTATCCAAGTATCATTGTCACGTTACGGTGTTCAGAATTAAGTACTGAAAAAAGCAAAGATGTTCCGATTGGGCAGTCAAATTCGAAAGGACAAAGACAATACCAATATAAACACGATTAAAACAGCAAGAAAAAAAACCAACTGAATAGCAACTAATCATGAACAATAACTCAAGCCATAACAAGAGTTAATTCATGGGACCCGGAAGAGTTTATGCCTGCTCACCCATCGTGTAGCAAACGGTCAATTTAGCGAGTAAATATCCAATAAGGACAAATCAAACCACTATGACTAACTGTTATCTGCACTTATCTGAGAGATTGAAATCCCATATTCATCTATTAGAGCATGATGTCTTCCATATTTTTTAATATAACACAACAACCGATAAACAACATAACCCTTTGTTAGCATTTATTTGTCAGAAGTGACGACTTACCTGGAAATTCTATATTAGTTCGCCATGCCCTTGATTAGCAAATCGGTTGTAATATGTAAACTCCATAACCTGGAGCGGGCGAATTGTCTCTTTATAAGAAGGGAAAGGTGACGATTTGAAAACTATGGTCATCATGGTTGTAATAGAACTTTGTTAAAATCTTCCTTGAGTGTTTTTTAGATGTAATCTGAATATAATGCAACGCAGACCTCTTAGAATCTGTTGTGTTATTTATTTCAAGTTGTTGGGGATACATCAATTATGATGACTATCATCAAATCGAGAATTGTTCAGTGAAAAGACATTATCGATGAGGGGGGGGATAGGACCTTTTTCGGGACACCGGGATTGGCCATATTTAAGCTCGGGATTCCGGTATTTGGACAATTTAAGTTCGGGATTCCAGGATAAAATTATATCAACTTTACTGGGCTTCGGGATTTTCTCATTTTTAAGTCGGGATGACGGGATTTTGTAAAAATTAGTTCAAGATTCCGGGATCAGACCCCCTCCTACCCCCCCCCCTCATCAATGTATCGGAAAGTGAGAATAGGTAGAAGGAAGAACTACATAGTGATGTTAATGACGTTAGTCCCGCCAAAAGTTAAAAAAAAGAGTATCCAAGAGTTGTCCCCCTTATTGCGACGAATACTCGTAAAAATAAAATGCCTGTACCATATAGATTTGATAAAATATTTGTAGTTTTATTGTCTTATGTAGTCTGACATAATTATTTACAGTTATCCAAACCATTATATTTTATCAATATTACTCAATATTAGTTAGAAAAACCCAAACAGAAGAATTTTCTATTTGAAATTAAGTCCCGCCCCGTTTACCTTATTTGGCAAATCAGACGAAATTTGATACTTCATTTCTTTTAAAAATCGGATTTAGCACCCCGAAGATCGACATCGATTGTTTGACAATTTCACCACATGATAGATCATAAAATATAGAATTTGAGAATTGCTGCTCATTCTTCTGTATTTTTGAAAATTATAACCAAAAAATGGTATCAAGATGAAAAACGCAGTTTTTCTCATTCAGATTTACTCTTTTCGTCCAAAAATTAAAATTATTCTTAACATTATCAACAATGAGCACCTAAATCCAAATAAATTGATCAAAAACGAACCCAAATAAATGATTTTTAATCAATTCGATGGTGCTTATCGGGGTGCTAAACTTCAGTTTCCAAATCCGAGAAAAGTCATGTTGCAGACAAAATGGTTGCCATGGATACTTATTTATGGTACTATATGAGCAGTATTTTAACGCATTTACATATTTTCTAAATTACATATCAAATTCCTGTTCATTTCGATATAAAATAACTTTATAATTGATTTTTATATTTTTATGTTTGAAAGGGTCGGGAAACAGACGATTTTCCGGAAAAGTGCATTATACACCCTTCACATTTACGAGATTTCCTTACGAGTTCTTACGAGTTTTCAACTCGTATTCGATTGCAAAGACTCGTAAATCACTCTTTGTCACTCGTAAACAGGTCTTTCTAGCTCGTGTTAAATCGTACAAACTCGTGAAAGTTTTACAAGGATTTTTGACATGTCAACAATCCTCGTAAGACTTTTACGAGTTGAAAAAAACAACAATGTCATAATTTTACTCGTAAACACATTGCAAATAACTCGTAAAGAACTCTCGAAGAGATCGTAAACGACTCGCCTTTACTCGTAACTAACTCGGGAAGACCTCGCAATGGAATTCTTTTACGAGTGGTTTGCGAGTTAGTTACGATATCATTTCCAATATCGCAATCCACTCGTAAAGACATCGTAAAGGCACCGTAACATGCTCGTAAACACTCCAAAAATTAAAATTAAATCGTGTCTGGACGGGAGTGCGAAAAATGTCCGCACAACTGACGAAATCGTGACAACTCGGATAAAGATCGTAAAAGGCTGGAAGAAAATGTCGCAAGAACTCGTAAAACTATAAATTTTGAAAATCGTAACAACTCGTAAGAGAATATCGTATTTGTGAAGGGGGTATTAACCAACCTGCGTAGTCTACGATTTTTTGTATGAACAAAACGTCAATATCATTGAAATGTTCTGTCATTATGACATGGTATTAATGCATATGCTAGGATTTAAAAAGCTTTGCTTAGTTTTACTACGCTGTCTATCCATTTAAGTTGTTACATGTTCATAGTTTTCTTTCACGTATTTACTATGTTTTTTATGCGTAGGTTTTCTATGATATATTTTAAGTTTAAGATACGTTTTGGTAAGCATAAACTTGGTTTTGTTGGATTCATACTTCATATTACTACATGAACGTGTCATTTACTAGGCTTGGATTATTAGTTTTGGGAAGGAAGCTTTCAAAGATCAAGGCGTTCATATTCTGATATGTTGATGAATTAACAAAATTAATCGAATATTACAAAATTTAACAATGTTAGATTGTTGGTGAAATAATGGGAGATAATTCATTATAAAACGATAGAAATACGTATTGGAACGATTTAATATCAACGATTAATGTGAAATAACCAAGCAAAGCGTTACATAAAACGTATTATCCATACAAAAACCCCACAAAACCTTTTATAACAAGTGAAGGCTATCGGCACACATACTCCACGTTTCAAAATGTATTGTTCACGTTAATACTGGGTATTTCTTTTTTATTAAAGTTGTACCTTCACTTTAGTACACATCCAATGCATATATATTTTGGGCAATACATGTGTTTTGCAAACGATAAAATCGAGGTCAATAAAAATTGAGTTTAGCTATGCCTATCAAAGTAAGGGATGATATTTTACGTTACAGCTCGTTACCTTTTAAAGCCACAATTGTGTGTTTTGAAAACGAAGTAAAATTGGATGTGGAAAACGTGACATTGTGACTCGGGCTTTATTTCATATTAATTTATAAAATGTGCTTTAGTTTTCATAATCTACTGCTATGATCAAACCTTCAAAGTCTAGTCTGCTAAATACAATGTAGACGCATATTTTTGTAATGAAACTATATATCAGAAAGATCCATTTAATGGAGATACATTTTAAAACACAGCAGCCAAATTCATAAAAAAATCGTAGACGTAAAGTCAGACGTAACTTACATACCCAATCGGGTGGAGTACGACTAAAGTTACGTTTACGAATATTTGTGGTTAAGTGTCCTTAACAACAGTCACGGTTCTCTATAAAAAAAGAATAAGAAACTCCCTTCATGTCAAATCTTTCAAATCTTTTTTTTAATATTCTTAAACTTGACTACGTTTACATCTATATATATACATATAATGTTCATTTTGAATTAAATGTATATATCAGTATTACTTCAGACGCAAAATTTATACATTAACACATACGTTATTTAAAGACGGTTAAAGATCTTACCAAGAATCTATCATTTTCACTACCACCGTAAGCTGCTGTTAACGCTGCTGCACAAACTTCAGTATACCAGGCGTTCTTTCCAGCTTCCACGCTAGACACTGCTATAGTGTATATACTGTTAACGTAACCATCACCATTACAATTGTCTGCTATCTGTCCATTACCAGATGCCCAAACGTATATTGCACCCTTGCCATTTCTTCCCTATACAAAAATGATAACGAAATACATTTTTTTACATTTGTTTTCCGGTCACTCATAAACAGGTCATTTGTTTCCATGTAGTAATTACTATATCCCCGACGAAGCGCTGAGGGAAATGGTAAAAAACGAAGAAAACATTATCAAATGAATAAAATGCAAAAGTAAATTAGAATTAACACCAGCCTTTAACTGTTTTGTAAATGCATAGGCGGATCCAGGGGGGGGGGGGCCTGGGGGGCCCGGGCCCCCCCCTTTTGGCGGAAAAATTTGGTTGAATATATAGGAAATCATTGAAGCGTGACCAAAGCGGGCCCCCTCTTAGGCCAGTCAGTGGGCCCCCTCTTTTTAGAATCTCTGGATCCGCCTCTGAAATGGGCCCGTTTTTTCGTAGGATGATATAAGAAACGCGGCATACATTAACTTTCAGAATCAAATAACTTTCAAATAAATTTTCTAATTATTGTTTTGGTCAGAAAGGAGTCGGAAAGTCATTGCTGGAAGTTGACAGCTTTTGATGCTTGTTGAAATATGCCAAGGTTCAAATCGCTTATTTTTGCATTTGTTACCCCGTCGAAAAACCAAATCCAAAATTATTAAACTTTTTCAGTTTGTATGTGGTGTTCGCCTTAATAAATGTTGATTTTTATTGTGCACAAAATTCTTTGATTAAATAAATGAATAATTAATAAAAAGTCAGTCATATCTTGTGACCAGCATTGTTTTCAAAGCTTTTTATCTCGACTGTGACGAATTTAGCAAAAAGCCAGTATTAGTTATGGCGACGGCGACGGTTGTGGCGGCGTCCACAATTGTTTTTGTTTTTGCTGAAGTCTGTTTTATGTGAATAATTTATGATAGACCATTGATATTTGGTATGCAGTTGCAATAGCGTTGTGATAAGGATTTTATCTATATACTCTTGCAGTTATGGTCTACTGACTTTGCAATTTTGTACTGATTTTGCCTATGTTAACCTTTTTTCTTAAGTCTATTTAACACAAAGTAGTTACAGTATGGTACACTATTAATTTTGGTATGCAATTACTTTAGCACCAGTACAATTCAATTATTAGCCACTTAGGGTGTTCTATTTGTATGCTGCTTCAGTCACGGTCTAATGACTGAGCTTTTGTACTGATTAAGCTAAATGAAAAAAGACATTTTTTCTTAAGTATGTTTTAACATTGTAGTAAATTTTATATGGTCACTTTCGTTCACTTTGTGTAACGACTTTTGAACACCTTCGATCGAAGTGAAGAGAACGAACTGACAGGAAGTAGAGACAGCGGCAGATTCAAGTAGATAAGTCGTCCGTCGGTAGCATAACTGCCCTTACAGCAATAAAGGGATGACTGGTAAGACGGTATTGGACAGTGGAAAAAAAGCGTCCGTCGCCGTCCTTTATGCCATATTTGGCTGCTGCGAGCAGTCTATAACTGAAATTCTTCCAGTTTCCAAATTTACACGTGTACTTTGGCAGCGTCATTTTAAAACACGAGAGTTAAATTCGTTGTAACTGACTGATATTTGGTGAAATATTTGAAGAAATTGTTACGGGTGTGGAAATTTGTGCATTAAAAATTTGAAAAACAAGGCACAGTATACAAATTGTATCAGATTATCATTTGTTGATTTAGGAAATATAACAAAGCGGTTAAACAACTTGGTAAAAATGAGCGAGTCAGAAAACGTATTGGTTATAGACAGTGATTAACAACAACGCTTTAGGAGAACCCTAATTGGCTTTACAGAAGATGAAGAAAATGTTGAAAGCAGGAGTCTTTGAGCCATCAATATTAGAGTGGGCACCACCTCCAGTGATTATCCGCTAGAGAGATGGGTCTGTACGATACGCTACTGACTATCGCCAAGTTAATGTTCTCACCAAGAAGGAAAGGTACCCTCAACCTTTTATTAAAGAGTGCATAGAAACCTCTGAATGAAATTAATGGTTCAGTAAGTTAGATTCTAACAGCGCTTACTGGCAGATTAGAATGAAGGGAGAAGACAAACCGAAGACAGCTTTGATTACAAAATATAAAATATGGATTGTATCAATTCACAAGAATGAGCTTAGGTGTGTATAATGCACCATCAATATTTTCTAGAGCTACACAGCTTGTCGTGAGAGCACTAAACTAAGAAAAAGTACTCGCTTTCTTAGATGATATTTTGGTCCTAGTCAAAGACTTTAACTCTCATGTAAGTAACTTAGAACAGGTTTTGCAAAGGTTCATGAAATATGGCATGAAGCTGAAAGCTGCACAGTGTGAATTATGTGCTTAAGAGACTACATTTTTAGGTAGAAAGGTAGACAGCACTGGTATAGCTATGGCCGAACATTACATCATGGCCATAAAAGTATGGAAACCACCAAAGAATGTAAAACAAGTTGAAAAAAGGACAAGGCGGTTTGACCCTAAAAAAACCTATCTTGGATCAAAAAGCAATGATCTACTGTTTGAATTGCAAGGTGTAGATGTATGCCTGTATTTTCTGTTCATCTGTACACTTGTTTTGTTTTTTTTTGTATTTGTGTTTAATGATAGATCAAGTTTTGGTCTTTATATCAATAAAATTTCTTACTAACTTACTTAGATGAAGATGATAAAGTTGATCATTGAAATAAGTAGAGGAAAGTATGTGCACATAATCACTAGAGGCAAGTCGAAACATGAAGATGAACTACACGACGACTCTGTAGATTAGAATGAGACGAAGCCAAAAGTGATCCCAGATGAAACAAACGGTCCAATTGAAGATAAGGTGGATGTTGAAGCAGGGTTTCCAGGATACACTTTCCATGAGATCAAATCTACACAGCATGAAGATGAAGAGCTACATCTCATTCTGTTTTTTTTCTTACAAAGAAAGAAGACCTCTAGAATGTTTGAAAGCTCTTGGTAGCCCAGCAGCAAGTAGGTATTTGGTAAACAGATAATTCTTCTATTTTGATACAGAGGGTGTCCTGTACAACATCTCAAAGAAGTTCATCGTTTGGGAGTCCCTCGTAAATATGTCGAAGAAGTAGCGTCCTTGAACCATGACCTAGTCTGTACTGGAAATCAGGGAATTCATTGCACTCCTAAGATAATAAAGGCAAAATTCTATTGGTTCAGAACGAACGGGTTCATTTAAGATTTTTTTTAGATCCTTAATACATGTCACCATTACAAAAAGCTAACTCGAAAAGCCAAGACCCCAATATCCTGGTACCATGCTGGATCTGCAATGGAAAGAGTTCACCAAGATTTTCTTGGACACCTAACTGAAACTCCACGTGGTCACAACAACATCCTGGTCATAGTGGACCAATTTACGAAGTGTTGCGAGATAGTACCTTTGCTTTCACAGACGGTGGAAGTATCAGCAAAAGCAGCAGTAGACCAGTTTTTTTCAAGGTTTTGATGTCCCTTTCTAGTTCACACAGACCAGGAGAGGAATTTCGTAAGCAAACTATTGAAGTCAATATGTGATCTCCTGAAATTCCATAAAGCTAGAACCACACCCTACAGACCATTTGCAAATGGACAGGTTGAAAGGTACAATAGGACGATCATGGATGCAGTCCGATGCTTTGTAATACAAATGACAACAAAGTTCCAGACAATAAATTTTGCTACGCCTGACGCGCGTTTCGTCTATTCAAGACTCATCAGAGGCGCTCTACCAAAAATATTGAAAATGCCAAACACTGTATGAATATGAAGAGCATAGAATAGTATAACCAAAAATACCAAACTGGGGAACCAAATTATTACTAAGATATTCAACCTATGTCTGGGGTAGGAAGAACCTTAGGGTTTTGACAATTTTGAAATTTAGACGGATAATTTAAAGCTTTGATGTATTCTCCAACTCAAAAGTGTTGGTGCCGGAGCGGGCTAACCTCGGGGAATTTACACTCCACCAGCAGTGCTAACCTTCACGTGTGTTCGAAATACAAATGACAACAAAGTTCCAGACAATAAATTTTGCTACGCCTGACGCGCGTTTCGTCTATTCAAGACTCATCAGAGGCGCTCTACCAAAAATATTGAAAATGCCAAACACTGTATGAATATGAAGAGCATAGAATAGTATAACCAAAAATACCAAACTGGGGAACCAAATTATTACTAAGATATTCAACCTATGTCTGGGGTAGGAAGAACCTTAGGGTTTTGACAATTTTGAAATTTAGACGGATAATTTAAAGCTTTGATGTATTCTCCAACTCAAAAGTGTTGGTGCCGGAGCGGGCTAACCTCGGGGAATTTACACTCCACCAGCAGTGCTAACCTTCACGTGTGTTCGAAATACAAATGACAACAAAGTTCCAGACAATAAATTTAGCTACGCCTGACGCGCGTTTCGTCTATTCAAGACTCATCAGAGGCGCTCTACCAAAAATATTGAAAATGCCAAACACTGTATGAATATGAAGAGCATAGAATAGTATAACCAAAAATACCAAACTGGGGAACCAAATTATTACTAAGATATTCAACCTATGTCTGGGGTAGGAAGAACCTTAGGGTTTTGACAATTTTGAAATTTAGACGGATAATTTAAAGCTTTGATGTATTCTCCAACTCAAAAGTGTTGGTGCCGGAGCGGGCTAACCTCGGGGAATTTACACTCCACCAGCAGTGCTAACCTTCACGTGTGTTCGAAATACAAATGACAACAAAGTTCCAGACAATAAATTTTGCTACGCCTGACGCGCGTTTCGTCTATTCAAGACTCATCAGAGGCGCTCTACCAAAAATATTGAAAATGCCAAACACTGTATGAATATGAAGAGCATAGAATAGTATAACCAAAAATACCAAACTGGGGAACCAAATTATTACTAAGATATTCAACCTATGTCTGGGGTAGGAAGAACCTTAGGGTTTTGACAATTTTGAAATTTAGACGGATAATTTAAAGCTTTGATGTATTCTCCAACTCAAAAGTGTTGGTGCCGGAGCGGGCTAACCTCGGGGAATTTACACTCCACCAGCAGTGCTAACCTTCACGTGTGTTCGAAATACAAATGACAACAAAGTTCCAGACAATAAATTTTGCTACGCCTGACGCGCGTTTCGTCTATTCAAGACTCATCAGAGGCGCTCTACCAAAAATATTGAAAATGCCAAACACTGTATGAATATGAAGAGCATAGAATAGTATAACCAAAAATACCAAACTGGGGAACCAAATTATTACTAAGATATTCAACCTATGTCTGGGGTAGGAAGAACCTTAGGGTTTTGACAATTTTGAAATTTAGACGGATAATTTAAAGCTTTGATGTATTCTCCAACTCAAAAGTGTTGGTGCCGGAGCGGGCTAACCTCGGGGAATTTACACTCCACCAGCAGTGCTAACCTTCACGTGTGTTCGAAATACAAATGACAACAAAGTTCCAGACAATAAATTTAGCTACGCCTGACGCGCGTTTCGTCTATTCAAGACTCATCAGAGGCGCTCTACCAAAAATATTGAAAATGCCAAACACTGTATGAATATGAAGAGCATAGAATAGTATAACCAAAAATACCAAACTCGGGAACCAAATTATTACTAAGATATTCAACCTATGTCTGGGGTAGGAAGAACCTTAGGGTTTTGACAATTTTGAAATTTAGACGGATAATTTAAAGCTTTGATGTATTCTCCAACTCAAAAGTGTTGGTGCCGGAGCGGGCTAACCTCGGGGAATTTACACTCCACCAGCAGTGCTAACCTTCACGTGTGTTCGAAATACAAATGACAACAAAGTTCCAGACAATAAATTTTGCTACGCCTGACGCGCGTTTCGTCTATTCAAGACTCATCAGAGGCGCTCTACCAAAAATATTGAAAATGCCAAACACTGTATGAATATGAAGAGCATAGAATAGTATAACCAAAAATACCAAACTGGGGAACCAAATTATTACTAAGATATTCAACCTATGTCTGGGGTAGGAAGAACCTTAGGGTTTTGACAATTTTGAAATTAAGACGGATAATTTAAAGCTTTGATGTATTCTCCAACTCAAAAGTGTTGGTGCCGGAGCGGGCTAACCTCGGGGAATTTACACTCCACCAGCAGTGCTAACCTTCACGTGTGTTCGAAATACAAATGACAACAAAGTTCCAGACAATAAATTTTGCTACGCCTGACGCGCGTTTCGTCTATTCAAGACTCATCAGAGGCGCTCTACCAAAAATATTGAAAATGCCAAACACTGTATGAATATGAAGAGCATAGAATAGTATAACCAAAAATACCAAACTGGGGAACCAAATTATTACTAAGATATTCAACCTATGTCTGGGGTAGGAAGAACCTTAGGGTTTTGACAATTTTGAAATTTAGACGGATAATTTAAAGCTTTGATGTATTCTCCAACTCAAAAGTGTTGGTGCCGGAGCGGGCTAACCTCGGGGAATTTACACTCCACCAGCAGTGCTAACCTTCACGTGTGTTCGAAATACAAATGACAACAAAGTTCCAGACAATAAATTTTGCTACGCCTGACGCGCGTTTCGTCTATTCAAGACTCATCAGAGGCGCTCTACCAAAAATATTGAAAATGCCAAACACTGTATGAATATGAAGAGCATAGAATAGTATAACCAAAAATACCAAACTGGGGAACCAAATTATTACTAAGATATTCAACCTATGTCTGGGGTAGGAAGAACCTTAGGGTTTTGACAATTTTGAAATTTAGACGGATAATTTAAAGCTTTGATGTATTCTCCAACTCAAAAGTGTTGGTGCCGGAGCGGGCTAACCTCGGGGAATTTACACTCCACCAGCAGTGCTAACCTTCACGTGTGTTCGAAATACAAATGACAACAAAGTTCCAGACAATAAATTTTGCTACGCCTGACGCGCGTTTCGTCTATTCAAGACTCATCAGAGGCGCTCTACCAAAAATATTGAAAATGCCAAACACTGTATGAATATGAAGAGCATAGAATAGTATAACCAAAAATACCAAACTGGGGAACCAAATTATTACTAAGATATTCAACCTATGTCTGGGGTAGGAAGAACCTTAGGGTTTTGACAATTTTGAAATTAAGACGGATAATTTAAAGCTTTGATGTATTCTCCAACTCAAAAGTGTTGGTGCCGGAGCGGGCTAACCTCGGGGAATTTACACTCCACCAGCAGTGCTAACCTTCACGTGTGTTCGAAATACAAATGACAACAAAGTTCCAGACAATAAATTTTGCTACGCCTGACGCGCGTTTCGTCTATTCAAGACTCATCAGAGGCGCTCTACCAAAAATATTGAAAATGCCAAACACTGTATGAATATGAAGAGCATAGAATAGTATAACCAAAAATACCAAACTGGGGAACCAAATTATTACTAAGATATTCAACCTATGTCTGGGGTAGGAAGAACCTTAGGGTTTTGACAATTTTGAAATTTAGACGGATAATTTAAAGCTTTGATGTATTCTCCAACTCAAAAGTGTTGGTGCCGGAGCGGGCTAACCTCGGGGAATTTACACTCCACCAGCAGTGCTAACCTTCACGTGTGTTCGAAATACAAATGACAACAAAGTTCCAGACAATAAATTTTGCTACGCCTGACGCGCGTTTCGTCTATTCAAGACTCATCAGAGGCGCTCTACCAAAAATATTGAAAATGCCAAACACTGTATGAATATGAAGAGCATAGAATAGTATAACCAAAAATACCAAACTGGGGAACCAAATTATTACTAAGATATTCAACCTATGTCTGGGGTAGGAAGAACCTTAGGGTTTTGACAATTTTGAAATTTAGACGGATAATTTAAAGCTTTGATGTATTCTCCAACTCAAAAGTGTTGGTGCCGGAGCGGGCTAACCTCGGGGAATTTACACTCCACCAGCAGTGCTAACCTTCACGTGTGTTCGAAATACAAATGACAACAAAGTTCCAGACAATAAATTTTGCTACGCCTGACGCGCGTTTCGTCTATTCAAGACTCATCAGAGGCGCTCTACCAAAAATATTGAAAATGCCAAACACTGTTTGAATATGAAGAGCATAGAATAGTATAACCAAAAATACCAAACTGGGGAACCAAATTATTACTAAGATATTCAACCTATGTCTGGGGTAGGAAGAACCTTAGGGTTTTGACAATTTTGAAATTTAGACGGATAATTTAAAGCTTTGATGTATTCTCCAACTCAAAAGTGTTGGTGCCGGAGCGGGCTAACCTCGGGGAATTTACACTCCACCAGCAGTGCTAACCTTCACGTGTGTTCGAAATACAAATGACAACAAAGTTCCAGACAATAAATTTTGCTACGCCTGACGCGCGTTTCGTCTATTCAAGACTCATCAGAGGCGCTCTACCAAAAATATTGAAAATGCCAAACACTGTATGAATATGAAGAGCATAGAATAGTATAACCAAAAATACCAAACTGGGGAACCAAATTATTACTAAGATATTCAACCTATGTCTGGGGTAGGAAGAACCTTAGGGTTTTGACAATTTTGAAATTTAGACGGATAATTTAAAGCTTTGATGTATTCTCCAACTCAAAAGTGTTGGTGCCGGAGCGGGCTAACCTCGGGGAATTTACACTCCACCAGCAGTGCTAACCTTCACGTGTGTTCGAAATACAAATGACAACAAAGTTCCAGACAATAAATTTTGCTACGCCTGACGCGCGTTTCGTCTATTCAAGACTCATCAGAGGCGCTCTACCAAAAATATTGAAAATGCCAAACACTGTATGAATATGAAGAGCATAGAATAGTATAACCAAAAATACCAAACTGGGGAACCAAATTATTACTAAGATATTCAACCTATGTCTGGGGTAGGAAGAACCTTAGGGTTTTGACAATTTTGAAATTTAGACGGATAATTTAAAGCTTTGATGTATTCTCCAACTCAAAAGTGTTGGTGCCGGAGCGGGCTAACCTCGGGGAATTTACACTCCACCAGCAGTGCTAACCTTCACGTGTGTTCGAAATACAAATGACAACAAAGTTCCAGACAATAAATTTTGCTACGCCTGACGCGCGTTTCGTCTATTCAAGACTCATCAGAGGCGCTCTACCAAAAATATTGAAAATGCCAAACACTGTATGAATATGAAGAGCATAGAATAGTATAACCAAAAATACCAAACTGGGGAACCAAATTATTACTAAGATATTCAACCTATGTCTGGGGTAGGAAGAACCTTAGGGTTTTGACAATTTTGAAATTTAGACGGATAATTTAAAGCTTTGATGTATTCTCCAACTCAAAAGTGTTGGTGCCGGAGCGGGCTAACCTCGGGGAATTTACACTCCACCAGCAGTGCTAACCTTCACGTGTGTTCGAAATACAAGTGACAACAAAGTTCCAGACAATAAATTTTGCTACGCCTGACGCGCGTTTCGTCTATTCAAGACTCATCAGAGGCGCTCTACCAAAAATATTGAAAATGCCAAACACTGTATGAATATGAAGAGCATAGAATAGTATAACCAAAAATACCAAACTGGGGAACCAAATTATTACTAAGATATTCAACCTATGTCTGGGGTAGGAAGAACCTTAGGGTTTTGACAATTTTGAAATTTAGACGGATAATTTAAAGCTTTGATGTATTCTCCAACTCAAAAGTGTTGGTGCCGGAGCGGGCTAACCTCGGGGAATTTACACTCCACCAGCAGTGCTAACCTTCACGTGTGTTCGAAATACAAATGACAACAAAGTTCCAGACAATAAATTTTGCTACGCCTGACGCGCGTTTCGTCTATTCAAGACTCATCAGAGGCGCTCTACCAAAAATATTGAAAATGCCAAACACTGTTTGAATATGAAGAGCATAGAATAGTATAACCAAAAATACCAAACTGGGGAACCAAATTATTACTAAGATATTCAACCTATGTCTGGGGTAGGAAGAACCTTAGGGTTTTGACAATTTTGAAATTTAGACGGATAATTTAAAGCTTTGATGTATTCTCCAACTTAAAAGTGTTGGTGCCGGAGCGGGCTAACCTCGGGGAATTTACACTCCACCAGCAGTGCTAACCTTCACGTGTGTTCGAAATACAAATGACAACAAAGTTCCAGACAATAAATTTTGCTACGCCTGACGCGCGTTTCGTCTATTCAAGACTCATCAGAGGCGCTCTACCAAAAATATTGAAAATGCCAAACACTGTATGAATATGAAGAGCATAGAATAGTATAACCAAAAATACCAAACTGGGGAACCAAATTATTACTAAGATATTCAACCTATGTCTGGGGTAGGAAGAACCTTAGGGTTTTGACAATTTTGAAATTTAGACGGATAATTTAAAGCTTTGATGTATTCTCCAACTCAAAAGTGTTGGTGCCGGAGCGGGCTAACCTCGGGGAATTTACACTCCACCAGCAGTGCTAACCTTCACGTGTGTTCGAAATACAAATGACAACAAAGTTCCAGACAATAAATTTTGCTACGCCTGACGCGCGTTTCGTCTATTCAAGACTCATCAGAGGCGCTCTACCAAAAATATTGAAAATGCCAAACACTGTATGAATATGAAGAGCATAGAATAGTATAACCAAAAATACCAAACTGGGGAACCAAATTATTACTAAGATATTCAACCTATGTCTGGGGTAGGAAGAACCTTAGGGTTTTGACAATTTTGAAATTTAGACGGATAATTTAAAGCTTTGATGTATTCTCCAACTCAAAAGTGTTGGTGCCGGAGCGGGCTAACCTCGGGATATTTACACTCCACCAGCAGTGCTAACCTTCACGTGTGTTCGAAATACAAATGACAACAAAGTTCCAGACAATAAATTTTGCTACGCCTGACGCGCGTTTCGTCTATTCAAGACTCATCAGAGGCGCTCTACCAAAAATATTGAAAATGCCAAACACTGTATGAATATGAAGAGCATAGAATAGTATAACCAAAAATACCAAACTGGGGAACCAAATTATTACTAAGATATTCAACCTATGTCTGGGGTAGGAAGAACCTTAGGGTTTTGACAATTTTGAAATTTAGACGGATAATTTAAAGCTTTGATGTATTCTCCAACTCAAAAGTGTTGGTGCCGGAGCGGGCTAACCTCGGGGAATTTACACTCCACCAGCAGTGCTAACCTTTACGTGTGTTCGAAATACAAATGACAACAAAGTTGTAAGTGGAACCACAGGAAGACCGAGATGAATACCTACCTCAAATACTGTGGATTCATTTATTTTCGTGGGTACCAAGTGTCGTGGTTGAATGAAAAAGTATCAGTTCGTGAATTCTTAAATTCGTGGTTATTTAGTCTACAGCATATACACCAATGTTAAATTTCCTTTTCGTGGGATATCAAATTTCGTGGTTCAATGCTACCCGCGAAAACCACGAAAATTAATACCCCACGAATGAAACCACAGTAGCTTGTGCATTAACATCATCAGTAAATCAAAACACAGGAATGACATCGAAACAAATGATTTTGGGGGCGAGAAATAAATTTGCCTGCTGATTTAATGTTCAAGCCAGCAAAAGCTGAGAAATGTAAGACCAAGGCAGAATATGTATAGAAACTTCGACAAAAGATGATGACAGCTCAACAGATGGCTAGAAAAACACTTCGGACTGTTCAAGAATCCATGAGAGAAACTTCGACTTGAATATAAGTCAGCAAGAGTATAAACCAGGAGAAGTGCCGGGAAAGGCAAATAATTTGGATTCACCTTGGAAAGGTCCAGCTATTGTGGTGGAATGGTTGAGCATGTTATCATCAATGTGAAACAAAAGAAAAGTGTTGTCATAACCAATCATGATAAAATGAAAAGATGCAACGATCGACACAGCAAAGACTCTTGACAGGAGAGCAAATTGCGGATGTGAAGATTGAAGCAACCTTTTGTTTGTGCGAACAGCCAGATAATGGAGAGTTTATAATTTGGTGCGACAGATGTTCAGAATGGTATCATGGACGATGTGGCCAGATGATATTAGAGACGGTATAGATTATAAAGACAAACATTTGCCCACGATATCATACCCCACAGTTGCATCCTAGGATGTAGCTATTCATCGTAGTTAAATCACCGGATTTTTTTCAGAGTAGGGATAAAGAAAGCACATTCTGAAGAGGCGCCAGATTCAGAATAACAGGGAAAGAAGAGCTGATTTGGAGGAAAACAGATGACCTACGAGTCGTAAGATCGGGAACAAGCGTCTTTGAGCTGCCTTCTAAGGATGCAGATGTTCCAAATACTAGTCCAAAGGAAAAACCGCTTTATCCAGTGACGGATTGCACTGTAAGGACCAGGAAAGTCAGAAACCATGTGAATCGGCTTCACTTACCAATGTCGACGGGGAATAACATTGCTCAACCAGTCAAGGACGAGAGAATGGATGAGTTTAACAGCATTCGTCATGAGGTACTGTAAACCGGGAAATTTTCGCGCCGTCTTTTTTTCGCGATTTGCCGATCAAATTTCAATTCGCGCAGTCTTAAATTCGCGGTCTAATGATGGACAACAATTTTCTTTCTGTACCGTTAGTCAATACAAATAGTTTCCTATTGATCGTAAAACCTCGTAAGAACAATTTTAATACTTGTTATGGTCGGTGATTTTCTTTATCTTCCGAGTCCATGTTAGTAGATTTTGTGAGCACTATGATTAAGTCACATTAATATAAATGAATTGGAAGTGCAAACATGCATCGATTTGTTGTAAAATCAGTAGATTTTGATAAAACAAATAAATCTGTGTTAAATGCTGTGTTAAATGCTTTGATAAGGGCCAATATCAAGGTTGTGTATGTACCGGCTGGTTGTACGAACTGTCTTCAACCTTTGGATTTAAAGGTGAACAAGGTATTTAAGGATATCTTTAAGGAGCTTTTCCAAGATTGGTATGCGGAACAGGTTGCAATATTTCTCAAGAAAAACAAAAAACTGGATAAATTTGAAATTGATTTGAGACTGAGTGTTATTAAGCCGATCCACGCCAAGTGGAGAATTATTGGTATATCTAAACATACTCCTTGAATGGTGTGCCAGGTCAAATCTTATATCAAAAGGTTCCCTGTGTCGGCTCGATGAGAAGCCTGATCACAACCATGCAGTGGAACAGACCAAGCTATAAAAGATACAGCTTATACCCTCCAAACCATATCAGTGTGCTGATACACTGGTGGTTACAAGTTGGAATGCTACAGAGATTAGGGGTACAGGATGTAGCTGAGTTCATGAATTTTTGTATTGAGTTATGAAGTAGGAATCCAACCTAATGCCAGAACTTGGAAGCAAAACGAGCGGAGAGACCATTTTATCTAGAGGGCTACAAGACTCCTCAGTTGCAAAGGACTTTCAACCCGCATGGGACCAGTCAAAAGATACACACCGTAAAGTGGAGATTGGAGACAGCAGGATGGTGGTGACAGTAGATGTGTGTGGTGAACCTGATGAGGTGGCTCCAGAGCCATCACCAATTGTCAATGACAGCATATTAGAGTCCAGAGTGGTTACAATTGATCCTGCCAACTACACTCTGGTCCTCCAAGGCCTAGCCTTGGACATCAGCAGTGATCATCGTAGATCAGCTGTAACAGAACATACCCAACAGGTTTAACCAAACACAGAAAGACGGGAGGCTTACGATGTTTTCGACTGGCATTTCCACTTGAACCGGTCAAGCATGGGACTCTTGGGGAACGAACCATTCCATCACTTTATGGATGATTGGTTACAAGAACCCAATGAGAGACCACCCAAGACACCAGTAAATGTGATCGGTGGAAACATGATATACTGTGATCTTGAGATATTTCCACCGTCTATTCATATCCAGGGCAAGTGGATAATTGAAGTTGGTGTCCATCCAAAGACGGTATGAACCCTTACTGGTACCCAGCTTAACATATTTTGGGACCTTGTACGATCCGAGAGGGTGACACCAGTTTGAGAGATCTGTATAAACCGGACCATGGGAGAGAATTGGGAAGACCTGCCTGAGTTCTTAAAACAGAAAGCTCCAATCCTGAATAAATTGCAGAAACCAGTGATTTTTCATACCAGATCAAATTATAACAGCCTCTACAATCATATTATGCACAGATTATTTTTCGGCCACTCAATTTTTTTTTGTGCTCTGTTTCATCGGAACCAAAGAGATAGTTAAAGCTTTGCTCACTCATTCCCACTCCTATTTTGGAATAACCGTTCTGGTAGCGTCTTTTGATGAGAAGCAGAAAACAGCATTGAGGGCAATCCCTAACAGTTGCCTGCTTGTGGAATCCGACTCCTTTTACATTACCCCAGAGGCATCAGCTCCAACAGCCCAATTTAATTGGGCGAGGTCATTGGGAAATATGCTCAGGTCAGGGGACAGTCAATTGAACAGATATGCCGATAGACAACCATCAACGCCGGGATATTTGGTGTAAAGTAAAGAGTTCCAGTGAAAAGATCAACTGTCCATTTTTGTATATTTTTTTTTATTTTACCAGTTAGGGTTGACAAATAGACACTCCATGAAGATTGTTTAAGCCGAAGTTGTTTTTAGACTATGATAGAGAAATTCTATTTTTTTAATTGAAATTATATGTCTCAAGAGTAGGAGATGAGTGCCTGCTGATAATCTCAGTTTTATCTTTTCGAGTACGGTGAGATTGTAGTAAATCTTATAAAGTCACTCCCGGTCACTAAGTGTTACGACTTTGGGACACCTTTGGGTGGATTGAGGATGACAAACTGACCGAAAGTGGAGACAGCGACATAAAGTAGAGAAGGCGTCCGTCGACAACAAAAATGCACTGACATCAATAAATTGTGATACCCCGCCTTATCCAAAAAGGATAACTGGTAAAACGGTTATAAAAGTAGTTAAAAGCGTCCGTCGCCATCCAATACACCATGACATGAAGCAGATACGCCATAGATATTTGGTATGCAGTTGCTTTGCACCGTCAATAGCAATTCCAAGACATTTTATCTGCATGCTCATAAAGTCGCGGTTTACTGACTTTGAGATTTTTTACTGATTTGACCCAACATTGATATTTAGTATGTAGTTGCAGTTGCATAATCATCGGTACTAATCAAGATAATTTCATATGTATGCTTCTGCAGTTGCAGTCTACCTTATTGAGAGTAGTACTTTGGGTAAATTGCATCATTACAGATCAATTACCAGTACTGTAGTCACTTTTTAACATTTTTTTAACTTCAGTCGTAGCTGTCTAGCTTCGACTGGCCAGATATATTTCTGGGTTAACATTTTTGTCTGTTTGTGAACCCTTTGCCTCTAGAATATTTTTAGAGTGATTAATATTTTAAAAGGCTTTATAAAATGTTATTTCCTGTTATCCATGAATTATCATCGTAATGACCCTGTCCTTTGGAAGACCTTAATTGGAAAATAAATTATATATTATGTCTTTATCCAAAAATTACATGTGTGACTCCATCGACTAATGCAGCTTTAGTGAGAGTACCAGGTTCTTCAAACCCTGTTCCGTCTGTCGGTCCCCAACTGTTTGCATAAATGTCTACATTTTTCAGTTCATGTGTTAATGCTTGAGCTTCCTCAGAATCAGTAATTGCATAATCTCCTAGTATTCGTACACCTGAAATAATGGTAAAATTGAACAACATATAATGAAGACTACCTTTTGATGTTTGGTCATAATAAATGCGAACAAGAATTAAAAGTGAATCTAATGGTTTCATATATTTATCATTTTATGCTAAATTTGTGTCATTGAAATTTCCGATTGCTAAATTCAAATTGGTATAATAAAACACCAGGTTCCTTTTCTTGTACTTCACATGGTCGATATGCTCGGTGCTGTATTTGCTGTTCGGACTTTTTGGTTTTGAGTTCAATACCTTTGGTTTTTGACCTCCCAATTCTGGATTCATATACTGCTGATGAAAGGTTACTTATTGAACTATGCATAAACGGCATAACCAAATTATCCATTTAAATCCGTTTTTGTTTATTTTAAATGTGTTAAACTATGCATTTTATTTAGGTTGTAAAGTTGCAAAGGTAGATGCAAAACTAATTTTAGTTAATGAATTAGGTTCTTTTTATCATCAGAGTGATTCTTTGTGTCTTTTTATTCTTTATTTTCTTGATCGGATGCTTTTATTTTTAATTCGTTCAGGCCTGCAAATTGCGGTCACTACAATAATGCATATATAACAAAGAGGTTGGAATTGTCTGATAATTTTTTCACACGATTGTAGACCTAACATTCGTCATATTTGTTCAGTTCGATGGGCAATGTGAAGTTGGTTACTTTTTCGCTATTCATTTAATATTCATTTGATATTCATTTAACATTCGTTTGATATTCATTTAACTTTCTTTTAACATTCGTTTAATATTCATTTAACATTCTTCTGATATTCATTTAACATTCATTTAATATTTATCTATAACTGTACATGTCATGGGGTGTTGCCAAGAGGCGGAACGGAAATCAAAACGGAAAAAAGGAATTTCAAAATGAAATGATATAGCAAAAGTTTTTTGTTTTTATTCGTTGTTTTTTTTTACTTGTGGTGGGGATTTTGTGTTTTGAGTCATTTATTGACCCTGAAATTGAGTAAAATGGTGAAGACATATCAAAAGATGCAAATACTATTAATTCTTTACAAGTTATTTAGCATGATACAGGTCGGAAAACAACATTTCGTCTTATAAATAAGACAAATATAGACTAAGCGAAGGATTTTCCTTACTATACGTACTTATATCATAGAAGTAATGTAGCATAACGCACCTTACTTTAATTAATTTATCACAACGTATACGGTATTTCAAAACATGTAAGATATATCAGGATTCAACAAAAATGTAACAACCGATAAAGAACTATGCTTTTCATACATGTATGTTCAAGACATCGGGAATATAGACATATACGGAATTTTTGTCTCTCACATGAGCACGATTGTTGGTTTGCTTATAATAACATTTATGTATTGTCCTACTTTATCGAAATATATTCGCCCTATATGAGTAATATCAAAAGGCCGATTCTGCCGCAATCGCCATTTTCATTCAGAAATCCTGCATACGACCCCCACCCCGACGACCAAATGCAAACGGACGGCATAGGGTTAATACAAAAATTATGACTTTCATACCAAGCGGAGACGACTTCATCGGTGAAGACATCTTTAATGAAAAGTTGGGAGAGCAGAGTCAGGATGCTCTGAAATAGAAGGACCTACATATCGTGGTGTTTTAGAAGATCATGGAAGTGATAGAGGTGGATAGAAAGTACGGTAAGTCAAAGATCCTCACATTGAAAGACACACAGGGAGATAACACCAAAGTAAGGGCTTGCCCCACACTGAACAAGGAAAAATATCCTTTGCAAGGAGCATACGTCTGAAGCACTAGGTTCAAAGTAAGCAAGTTATTCAAGCAGGAATACTTCTCGTACTATCTGGTGTGGACGTAACAAAATTATGGGGTAGGGGACGCAGAAATTTTCCAATCCAAAGCGGATTGGGTTGTTTTTTTCAATCACTCGACACTTTAAGGGTTCGGGAATGAGCGGGGAGCGAGGCGTAGCTGAGCAATGCCTGAATGTAAGAACCGTCACCATGGCACATGCGCATTAAGCTCTTCGCTAAATGGGGTTAAAGGTTGATGCAACCGATCTTTCACATCGCAGGAGTTCTTCAGGCAGATGGCAGGCGAATCATCTTCACCTGAGAGCTGTAGGTTTTGGCTAGTCCAACGATGTCTGGATGCTTCTACTTCTTGGCAAGACGGCGCGAGATCAGGGACAGGACCATAGTGCCGTTGGCACTGATGCAGGCGAGGGAACCTTGGAAATTGGATGCCACAGCATCCATAACGATCAGAGCAGACCCTATGGTACCACTGGTCAGTTAATGACTGCCTACGGAACATTCACCCAGGGCAAATGAGGGGACTTTATCCAATAGGTTGTAGATCTTAAACGCATGTCCATATCTCTGGATATCTGCGGTGAGCTTCGCATCAATATATGTGATACGGCTTGCAACTACTTTATCGTCCATTTATATATAGGAGCATGCCGAGCAGGGGGTGCGCTTGAAGGGGCTATTGGGACCGAGGATCAGCCCATGCATCGTATAGCCGACGTCCGTTGTGCAAGTACAGCCTATCGCCGTAGGTATGGGGCAAAGTGCCTGGGCTGAGAAATAGACCACGATCGACACCGAGGTTTCAAGCAGCACACTTTTCCTCCCTTTTTGAGGTTCAATCCAAATTTCATGGCTTTTTGGATGGCTGCACCATCAAACCGCTTCCACCCCCTAACAGGTAGCAGTTTTGGCTAGCATGGGTAGCGCGTCAAAGACGAAACCTGCAAGCATGGGGAGGGATCCACATTCTTTCTGCACATTATGCTTCATCTGCTACGGACTCATCTACAAGACCATACTACCTTTACCGCTCTGCAATAGTTTGGTGATGGGCTGGATCTGACGGTGAGTAAGGAGCATTTTATTCCCGCCGGATAGGTAAGTATGCAGCAATCGGACGCTCACGGGGCAGCCCTTCTTTGCTGAATCTTCTCTGCCTGACCTTTTGTCAAGTTGATACCGTGCTCTTGATAATCTACTAGTATTTATTTATATCTCACGCCGATGGAAGCGGATAGTGAGATGCTCTGCTCGCAGATCGATGGGATGACCTTCTTGATCGGTCCGATACGTCTGCCTGCGGTCGATGGTCCTTGGAGTCACGGATAAGTAGACTAGATTCTTAGGGGTCTGGATGTTTTTCATGCCCGGATCGACCCGAGAAAGAAGCTATAGATGGTGGACTGCTCAGTGCCTTCTACATAGTTACCACGGATCATATCGCTATTAACCAGGATGCTATTGATGCTTGTGATATTGACAATATGCTCACCCTCCGTTTAGCCGTTCATGGGTCTGTCGAATGTATACGTCTTACGCTCGAATCCTAGCACGGTGCTGATGCTAGTGTGGACGTTAAAATTCACTTTATATTTTGTTGTCGAGGGTGAGGGTGGCTCTCAAAGTCGAACAATTGGCATCGAGGAGGATCTTAGCTTTGTGCTTATTGAGCCGCAGTTGCCGTTGGATCTCATCGTTGATATCGTCGATGCCGTAAGACCCAGTGCTCAGCTCGATGGGAAACCAGCTAGTCCTCTTATCTTGATCGAAGCAGAAGGAGTTATTTCTTGCAAGGCTATTGGGGATTGAAAAGTATATGTCTCCATATTCACGAGGGCCACCTCGTAAGATTACTCCCTACGCAGTTGGAGGGGTGGGTTGAAGCATGTCAAAATCTGGCTATCGTTCCCATGGCCAGAAATGATGAAGGAGAACCCATGAACGTTGATGACAAAAAGGGGACATCAGTAGGTTGACGCCACTATTGCTCAGCAGATTTTCCATGCTATAGAATTTCTTGTGGAATTTGGCAGCCTCCTTATAGAACATGGCGATATTGCACTGGTTAATAAAGAAGTCGGTATATATTGAAATCTACGTCGGGATAGCGCTCCGCATGGAGGGTGACGTGGATATTTCGTTATCGGCAGTGGTCGAAGACGGCAGCATTATGCATTGGTCATTGCCCTTGTCTGTCTGGAAGGCGACGATGATCCACCACGGTTTCTCGAGGCCGCTTTTAGCGACCAGACGCCATTGGAATTGCGAGGTCTGGGGTAAGGAGATGGAGTCGCACTGCCTCATGCGGAATCCACAATCGATTTTGTTCTTGTTCTAGATGGTCTTATAGAGTCGCAGCTTCTTTTCGTCGGAAGGGATTACGTAAGCTGATGCTGCGAAATAGTAACATCACACCGTTGTGGACGAGCGTCACCAGATTCGCGTCGTCGTATGCGTCTCCATCGTTCTTCTGAAGCCTACCTTCGATCAAAAGATAGCTTTCGGCGGGATAGCGGAAGATATCTTGGGTTTCGATATTAATGCGTATCTCCTCACTATTATTCACCTTAGTCCCGGCTTGAGCTTCGTATTCGTGAACTTGATACTGCTGGAGACTTTCATCGAAAGTCAGTCCTTCGGTGATAGCTATATTGAAATCATATCGGCCATGATATATTTTATTTATAGCGCCGAACGAAGTCGTTAATTGTGGCGATGCCCCTATCCGAAATGAGATTATTGAAACGGGTCTGCTGTTGCGGGGTCCTCTTTGACTTGGTAGGGGTGCTGGAGGAAGATTTTTCTTACGAGTCACCGTCTTGCTAGCGCCTTTCTCAACACCTTTCAGGGTTGTATTGGAAGCGGTGCTCATGACCTTATACCCAACGTTTTGATGGCAGAGGAGGTAAGCGCACGTCCACCCAGACCGGCAATAATATCGATAAAATCCTCGTCCACCGATTGCATATCTCCGAAAATTACCGTGATTCACCACTAAAGGAATCGAAATTTACTTAGAGGGGCTTTTGATGCAGCTTCTCGTACTTTACCCTGCTTATATGATTTGATTTTCTCATTGCGTCGAGGATGGCCACTGGTTGAAGAATTTTGGGAGAAAGACGGTCTTCACCCCAATCCAACACTTATTTTGTTTATAAGTGTACTGGGCGATTTCCTTCCACTTGAGGATCTTGTTCGCCTTGGGGGTTCTGGAGAAAATAGAATTTCCTTGGTATATGTTACCAGACGCTTTCATGATGTCGCCGTAATTTGCAAAGTCTTCGGTGTCGTACGATTCGGGATCGGGGCTTTTCTTGACCATGAGCTCACATAAGGCAGCACTGACCGTCGACGAAGATATCGTCTCCATCGAAAGTGACTGGTTGACTCCCGATCATGATGGCATTGTCCTCCATTCGCAATCCAAAGTTATGATCGGCTTTGGGAGTCATATTGAGCAGGAGATAATGGGTTTCTCGTTAATCGAGGACGATACCTATCGCTTGCTCGATGGAAAGTGGTTCATCGCCGTCGTCGTCAGAAGTCGGGAGAACAGGGAAGGCTGGCACCAAAGCTGGTAGGGCGAGTGAAATATCTTCGATCTTTTTGGCAATTTTTGAAATGGTCTCCTTTTGCGTCTTGACCACGGGCTTGAATATTTTAGTGAGGTCTTATCAAGACGACGATGCATATCGCTAGCCTGGATGCTACGCTCGTTCTCCTGCAAGTCCTTGGCTAGCGCCTAACACTGCTCGGGGTCGGTGATCTTGATAAACGTCGTTTATATATAGCACCGCCATTATCCCATAGCGTTGGCACCATCGCCTCTTATTGCCCCATAGCGTTGAGACCATCGCCTCTCATCTCCCCATAGCGTTGGAGTCATGACATCCAATCGCCACTCATCACCCCAGAGCGTTGAAGTATTCGCCTTCCATCGCCCCATAGCATGGGGACCTTCGCCTCTCATCGCCCCATTGCGTTAGAGCCATTGCCTCCCATTGCCCCATAGCGATGGAACCATTGCATCTCATCACTCCCTAGCGTCTGAATATTGCCTGCCAATGGGGAGAAAGTGCATATGAAATGCCCATGCAGCACTTGGAAGAGCAGAACGATTTGCGGTCGGGTCGGACGAACTCCAATCCCACCAGGACTTTTACGCCCGACCACAGGGTGATGAAATCGGAGAATGCATATAGTCGCCTCCTAGTGGGGACGATACACAGCTTTAGCGCGGGCAATCTTAGATCCACACCGGCAGCATGCCTTAGGGAAAAGCTTCGAATGCCTTTTGCATTTATCACTACCCACGCCCGATATGAAGGGATACGTGCATTGATAGCTGCGGACGGTCTTAATGAAGCGTGGTGGTATGGGCGACGGCTTAGGTTTGAAGCGGGGGTTGGAAATATAGGTCTTTATTTCGAAATTCTGACAGCGAGCGTAGCTTTCAGCACCACATTTACTCCAGCTACATGTATAGCCTGGGAGCTTCCAGTTTATAAGCACTCGCTCCCATTCGTGCTCATAATCACGGGGTGGTCTTGGGGGCTTGGGAGAATTCTCCCGATCCAGGTAACGTTGATGTTCCAGAAAAAAATCCTGCAAGTGATCCATTCATCTAATTTGCACCGATATTTCCAATCCATCTTGGAACCCGTGATCGATGGTCAGGAATCCATGATGTTGGGCCCAGCGCTTGCACATTGTATCGAAATTGTCTTGAGATCGCCGCAATGGTCCCGGTGAATATAGTCGAAATTCTTGGTATTCTGCTCGAAGATGCAGATTGAGTAGGCATTCCCTCGGATCGATTGTCGCAGGAGCAATTTTGGCACAAGTAGAAGAATTCCACTTTATTATGACGACCTCTCACGTAGTAGTCTTTGCACTTGCTCTGCTTGCTCAGCATCAAGTCGTCGGAGACCATGATACTCTTGCGGGTGGGATTGAGCTATCGATGATCGGGCACGTCGCTGGCCTGCTCGAACAAGAAAGGTTCAATACCGCTAGGCCCTGTCGGTGGCTTCATCACCTCCATCGCGTCGACCAAAGAGTGGCGGTAGAGATCCTTGATGGAGAGAAGATCGCGGATATTGTCTTTCGAAAACCCTCACCAGCGCCTGCTGCAGTACCTGGTAGATAGGCTAGTGGAGCGATTTTCCGAAGACGCGATCGTCCAGCGCACAAGATGAGGTTATTCGGCAGCGTCGTCTTGTTGCAGTCCAACTTTCTGATTATCAGACCTCGGATAGATCGCTGCCGGAGGAGAAAGTGGTTCTGCCGACGACTGGCGGTGGGCTCATCATAGATTAGGTTTTCGACGGCCATTTTACTATATAAAATGGAAATGTACTGTTGAAGTGCAAGAAGGATACGAGATGAATATTCACGCCGTGATCATGAGCGACGACGAACGGCGGTGACGAAAGGTGGGGACCTGCACCAAGCGCAGTGCGCGGAAATCGCAATTCACCAAGACGGAGAGTGGCACCGGACTCATGAATCGGCTGATCAAACGGATGCCCGTCGAGATGCATCTGCCGGGGCATAATTTCATCGGTCCGAGGACTGGACTAAGGCAGCTACTGTATGCCAACGGCAGTCCCAAACTTTGGTCGATCTTTGCTATGCCAAGCACAAGGATACAGCCGCACGCATTTCGATCTGCGATAAGTTGATGCTAGCCTCGCTAGATAAGGTCCAGATTATCAAGAAGAGTATCTTCTAGATGAAATATACTCCGCGTTGGACGGAAAAGGTCTTCAACATCGCCCAGGCTCTGGCAACGCAGCCGCCCACCTATCATCTCAATGGTTTCAACGACGAGGGTATTCAGGGATCCTCCTACGAGCCTGAGCTCCAGCAAACCGACCAGGATATCTATCTCATCGAGAAAGTCGGCGCACCCGGGGAGTGACGAAGCATACTTCAATTGCAAGTGGAAGGAATATCCGGTGACCTTCTACTCCTGGATCAAACAACCTGACTTGCCATGATCACCAACGGACCAGCATGTCCAGTGCGTGCCTGGGCCATTGCGATCGTCGTGATTACAAATACTAACACGCGTGGGTGGCTGATTTGTGATCGATTTATGAAGGGCCGCCAGCACCGCCCACTAGAAGCAGATATCATCCTCATTTTTTAATGTGACGATCGCCTTGTTTTTTGCAAGCGCTAATGGAGTCCGAAGGAAGGAACCCCATTGAGCGTCCTGAATTGGTTGAGGTGGATTTCTAGTTTCTCGATGCGACCAAACGTCTACTTGCTCCCATCACGCATGAACTTTGCCATACTTTCCTTGATCTTCTGCATCATGAAGGTGATTTTCAATTCGAGGCCTATGTCGGATGACTATGTGAAGATAGTGGGAACTGATAGAAAGCAGGGAGTGAAATATATATTTTCCCCAGTTGTGGGGTTGGTCTTCACCATCTCTGCTAGACGCACCAAGATCACATTTAGTCCCTTCCTTTGGACAAGTCAATCTGCGATGGTTGAAATGATACCTACAGAAAAGTGGTCGTGCTGCTTGACGGGTTCGATTAGAATCGTGCCAAATATGCCGTTCGAAGCTTGCTGTCTATCGAAGATCTTGATCTCATCATCGACCGTCGCGTTTTAAATGTTCTCTTCCTCCAGCTGGAGCAAATAGTCTCTCTTGAGCTGGGAGTACTTGGTGAGACCGTGTTTTTTTTTGCTAGCGGTTGGAGTTGCTTCTTGCTGAAAACTTCCTGGCGAGAAAATTTACGGGTAGTTTTGTCCTTGAATAGCTTAACCAAAGCCTCCTTATTCTTCCTGACACCCATCTGCCATCTGACCCTCATACTAAGCTATTTGACGGAGGGTCTTAATAGTCTCTTTTACAATCAACTTACTTTCGACGGGGATGACCTCCTCTTCCTGCTGGAGTGGTTGCTATCTATGCCTCCAGCAGAGACCATCTTTCCCGGGTTTGCTTTTTCAGAACTCTCCCTTCTTTCTCTTGAGTGGGACGTTGCAGGCTGTCTTATTCTCCCTTAGTTGATGCTCAAATCGCGGTTTCATTGACTCAACCATTGTGACACACCTGACTACGCTGATCAACGTTGTGAGGGAAATTACAGTATTGCTGGGAATCGTTCTTATTCTCCAGGAATTAATCCCGAAAGCGATTCATCTTATCACCATAGGATTCCATCATTTTATTCATTTTAATCTTTGGCACACTTCTCTTTAAGGTGTCCTTATCCCCAATATCCTCTGGGCCGACTTTTCACCATCGAATACATATGACATACTTGTATTTACCCTATGCCATCCGTTTGCATCTGGCCTTCGAGGGGGGTCATATGCAGGATTTCTGCTTGAAAATGGCGAGTGCAGCAGACTTGCCATTTTGATACTACTTATATGAATCATTGTCAACGCAACGGGAGTTATTCAACAACAGGGTACAGTAAACCCTCACGAAACACTTCAGTTGACTATTTCTTGCTGTTGACGAGTTCGCACTGCTACATGCATTACAGTAGTGTTTTTCTCTAGTGCCTTTTGCTTTTTTTGCTTTTTTACTAGATAATAAGGTTAAAATTAATTTCTTTGCCTCTCCTGCTAACCATTAATTTTACAAGAAAATGGGTTTTAAGAAATGAATATCTATTCCCAACATGTGCATGTACTACCCATCATATGGACATTGAGCAAAACTCAACCAGTGTTACACACGTGCAGACGGACAAGAGTAAAACTATATGCCCGTCCCACGAACATGTATGAGGCATGAAATTATAAAATGATAGTAATTATAAGACACATGCGGAAACGGCTTCCTTTTAATAAAATAAAGGTCGCCCGCAAACAACAAAATTGCTGTCTATATCAGACCGGAACCGGAAGTCGTTGCCATCTTTTGAGACTTTGGTCATGCACCTCAATACCACCCCTCTATATGCCACCTAGTCCCTACGCCACCAAAAATAGCCATCGGGGTCAAATCCGGGGTCGAAAGGACCCACCCAGGCACACTTTATAACAAAATCGCTATCATAATCAGACCGGAACTGGAAGTCGTTGCCAACTTTTGAGACTTGGATCATGCACCTCAATACCTCCCCTCTCTATGCCACCTAGTCCCAATGTCACCCAAAATAGCCATCGGGGTCAAATCCGGGGTCGAAAGGACCCACCCAGGCACACTTTATAATAAAATCGCTATCATAATCAGACCGGAACCGGGAGTCTTTGCCAACTTTTGAGACTTGGGTCATGCACCTCCATACCTCCCCTCTCTATGCCACCTAGTACCTATGCCACCCAAAATAGCCATCGGGGTCAAATCCGGGGTCGAAAGGACCCACCCAGGCACACTTTATAACAAAATCGCTATCATAATCAGACCGGAACCAAAAGTCGTTGCCAACTTTTGAGACTTGGGTAATGCACTTCAATACCTCCCCTCTCTATGCCACCTAGTCCCTATCCCACCCAAAATAGCCATCGGGGTCAAATCCGGGGTCGAAAGGACCAACCCAGGCACACTTTATAACAAAATCGCTATCATAATCAGACCGGAACCGGAAGTCGCTGCCAACTTTTGAGACTTGGGTCACGCACCTCCATACATCCCCTCTCTATGCCACCTAGTCCCTATGCCACCCAAAATAGCCATTGGGGTCAAATCTGGGGTCGAAAGGACCCACCCAGGCACACTTTATAACAAAATCGCTATCATAATCAGACCGGAACTGGAAGTCGTTGCCAACTTTTGAGACTTGTGTCATCCACCTCAATTCCTCCTCTCTCTATGCCACCTAGTCCCTATGCCACCCAAAATAGCCATCGGGGTCAAATCCGGAGTCGAAAGGACCCACCCAGGCACACTTTATAACAAAATCGCTATCATAATCAGACCGGAACCGGAAGTCGTTGCCACCTTTTGAGACTTGGGTCATGCCCCTCAATACCTCCCCTCTCTATGCCACCTAGTCCCTATGCCACCCAAAATAGCCATCGGGGTCAAATCCGGGGTCGAAAGGACCCACCCAGGCACACTTTATAATAAAATCGCTATCATAATCAGACCGGAACCGGAAGTCTTTGCCAACTTTTGAGACTTGGGTCATGCACCTCCATACCTCCCCTCTCTATGCCACCTAGTACCTATGCCACCCAAAATAGCCATCGGGGTCAAATCCGGGGTCGAAAGGACCCACCCAGGCACACTTTATAACAAAATCGCTATCATAATCAGACCGGAACCGAAAGTCGTTGCCAACTTTTGAGACTTGGGTAATGCACCTCTATACCTCCCCTCTCTATGCCACCTAGTCCCTATGCCACCCAAAATAGCCATCGGGGTCAAATCCGGGGTCGAAAGGACCCACCCAGGCACACTTTATAACAAAATCGCTATCATAATCATACCGGAACCGGAAGTCGCTGCCAACTTTTGAGACTTGGGTCACGCACCTCCATACATCCCCTCTCTATGCCACCTAGTCCCTATGCCACCCAAAATAGCCATTGGGGTCAAATCTGGGGTCGAAAGGACCCACCCAGGCACACTTTATAACAAAATCGCTATCATAATCAGACCGGAACCGGAAGTCGTTGCCACCTTTTGAGACTTGTGTCATCCACCTCAATTCCTCCCCTCTCTATGCTACCTTGTCCCTATGCCACCCAAAATAGCCATCGGGGTCTAATCCGGGGTCGAAAGGACCCACCCAGGCACACTTTATAACAAAATCGCTATCATAATCAGACCGGAACCGGAAGTCGTTGCCAACTTTTGAGACTTGGGTCATGCACCTCCATACCTCCCCTCTCTATGCCACCTAGTCCCTATGCCACCCAAAATAGCCATCAGGGTCAAATCCGGGGTCCAAAGGACCCACCCAGGCACACTTTATAACAAAATTGCTATCATAACCAGACCGGAACCGGAAGTCGTTGCCAACGTTTGAGACTTGGGTCATGCACCTCAATACCTCCCCTCTCTATGCCACCCAAAATAGCCATCGGGGTCAAATCCGGGGTCGAAAGGACCCACCCAGACACACTTTATAACAAATTCGCTATCATAATCAGACCGGAACCGGAAGTCGTTGCCAACTTTTGAGACTTTGGTCATGCACCTCCATTCCTCCCCTCTTAATGCCACTTAGTCCCTATGCCACCCAAAAAAGCCATCGGGGGCAAAAGAACGTTTTGCCAATATGGGTTTTTTACAATTCTATTATAGAGGATTCGGACACTTTCGGGCTCATTTCAATAGGACAAGTGTCAGAAACAAATAGGTTTTTAAAACTTTCATTTTTTATCGATTTGAAGTCACGAGTAGGTTTGTAGATACTGTTATAATTGATATTTAATTCAAATGAACACAAGCCCCGTCTAATCTCTGTATACACATGCGGTTTCAAAGATGGATTATTTTACGTACTACTTTTCAGGATGCCGAAAAGTACGACAGCCTATTGGTAACAAAACTTAGTATTAAAATGTATTAGAGTCATTGACAATGGAGGGTAAATGCATATAGATCAATTGATTAAGATATTGCACAGATTATTTTTTAAGCCAGCAAATAAAGAAGATTAAAGAAATACATCAGCTATATAATAAATAGCGCTAGATGAGGGTCTACGTAGTTAATACATTCATTATTGATGGGTTTAATCCCTTACATTGCTAATTATGTGTTGTGTGTTTCATTTAATTGCATGTTTATAATGGATCCAATTACCATATATTTTCAACAGTTTGCCTTGTTTATCAATGTTTTTTGAGAAACCTTATTTATTAATTTGAAGATATTCCATTTAAACGAGAAAGTGAAAGTAGGATTTTGAATAGGACTGGCACGACTGGTGTAGATCTTTCCACCTTTGAAAAAGTAAAATTCAAATATGTCAACATTCTTATTATAGTACATTTTTTGTACCATCTCTTATTCTTGTTTTAAAAATTATATTGTCTGGGAAGAATAAGTTATCAATTAACTCTTCTCCACATCTTTGTCCTTGTAATCCATTTCAATAATGCTTTGACTTTTCTTGCTTTTTAATCAAATCAAGAGAAATTTTGATACAGTAATTAGTATATGTTGTTTTATACTGAATAATAGGTTTGCCCTCGGTATGATATAGGTGTCTCGGGTAAATACAGCATATGATACAGATTTTGCCATGTAATGTTCATTATATCATACAAAATAAAATATTGATATTTTGTAGGGGTGCGATATAGGGTAAAGGGTGCGATATAGGCGGTGCAATATAGGGTAAAAGGTGCGATATAGGGTATGCGATACAGGAAATGTGCTTTGTCCTATAATGCATATTAAAAAAGACTATTTTTAAGTATGATATACTTCAATACAGCGAGCAATGACAGGGGCATAGCTTTCCGTTTTTATTTGTTAATGCAAAAGGCACAATAGGTTTTGGTCTGATTGGGCTCTCTAGTGGGTCCAATGCAAAGTCATGGTTGGTAACTAAAGGGGAGAAGCACCGCAAAAAAACTATTTAACCTCTCATCAGATGACCTTGTTTGAAAATTAATACAATTTTAAAATAACAAAATCGAATATTCAATGAATATCAAAAGAATGTTAAATGAATGTTAAACGAATGTTAAAGGAAAGTTAAATGAATATTAAACGAACGTAAATAAATATCAAATGAATATCAAATGAAAAACGAAAAAGTAACCAACTTCACATTGCCAGTTCGATGGACGTGTTTTTCAGCAAACAATAGGGTTTTCAATCGGCAACTTTGCTTGCTGATTTGTTTCTACAGTCATATGAAGCAGACTTCTTACAATCTCTTCTAGACAAAAAAAAGTTCGTAGACTAGCTTTCTCTTTTAAAGGCATATTGTCTACGAAAAATTATTTTTTTGTAAAACCAAAAAATTGTCGTCAGACTATTCGTTTTGTTTATTTAGAAAGATACAAACGTTCAAAATACCACTAGGGTACCTTATAACTTCAAAAATTGAAAAATTTATAATATTTGTAAAGCTTTACAAAAATTCATATTCATGAGATGTAGATGAGCTGTAAGCATGCGCACTATACTTTCTTTGATTGAAAACCTTCATAGTTCTTGCACGTGGTGCATAATCTGTTTCTCGAAGTTTTAGCTTGGAAGAAAATTAAAACGGCAACCGAATATTAGAGCTACTTAATGAATAAAACTGACAATTATTGCCTGTATTAAGTTTTGAATGTGATTTAAAAGGTAAACACGAAAAATATTGGTATTTTTTTCAACATATCAAGGTATTCGGGGACAAAACCCGAGATTCCGATTAGTGTCCGCGTTAAAACTACTCAGTTTAAATCTGTGTCAATGTGACGTAATGCAGGTAAACAAAATATCAATCAATATAATTGTAGAGCTATTTTAATCAAAATAAACTACTTTTGAGGCAAAATTTGTGGCAGATTTTTTTTTTTCAATATTCATTTTATTGCATTTCGGTCTAATTGACACCAAAAAATTGGGGGGTAAAAAAATGAGTTTGCCGTAGACATTATGCCTTTAACCTCATGTTCCGTTATATCAATGATGTCCTTTCGATTTGGCGACTTTCCCCCATCTCATATCTCCCCCAGGAACTTAAGATAAAGTACAAAACGGATTCTAGAAAGTTTGCTTCATATTAACATCTGCAAATTACATGTATCTTACTGGAATATGTGTTGGAAAGGCACAGTTAACATATTTCCAAAATTTGACAACGTTTTGATTACTTTTGTTTTTTAATTTGATAAATTGATCTGTTTTGTGCTTCTGTTTTTGTATTATCAAATCTAATATCCTACCGGTGTTTCAAGTTCTCTATTCCTAGCGTGTCTGATGAAGGTTAATCCAGAAAAGCGCTTCACACGCAGTGAAATTTTGCTTTTGTACATTTATCAACATAATTCCAATATGTGGATCGTGTCTTTCTGGCACATATTCCATATTCTTTCGTTTTTAATATTATACATGTGCTTCTAGTGTTTTGTCTAATATAGCACTCAAACCATGCAAAAGAAAATATAATTATTTTACCTATTAAAGTCGACTCGTAAGCAATTCCTGATATGCAAACGCCATTACCGTGTTCTGCAGCAATGATACCACTAACTTCTGTTCCGTGACTTTAATATATGAATAAAGATAATAAAGGCATTTTGTACAACAATAACAAAAAACAACGTTATATAAGGGTTCATAATCAAAGTTATGGTAACCATTGGAGATGCGAGCCCTACTTTATTACGTACTGTCAACAACCACACCACATACTTTATTATCCTCAGACACATAGTGTACAAGAGGTCAAAATATTTACAGATATGCATAATAAAGGTAATAACAAAACAACCGAACTTGAATGATCAATCTCATAGTCCAGAGAAAATGCAAAAACTAATCAGTCATACCGGAGAATTGCAATGGTCCTTACTTGGTACAGGCATTTCAAACGAAATGATGGGTTAAAACAGCAGCGATATCACAATGTATTATTGTCAATTAATCGTGACAAATTAACCGTTACATAATATATACATGTATTATATATGTTGTGTACAAGTTGTAATTTTGTACAAGTTATAACATGTACGATTTTTTTGTACAAGTTATAACTTGTACGCACCAAAAATACAAGTTATAACATGTACAATTTTACCCTGTACATGTTATAACTTGTACAAAATAATGCAAAAAGTCGGATTTAACTTGTACAACATTTATTTCAAAAGTAGCTACATGAAATAATCATCATTTTAAATAAAAAGATCAATATTGATCAATGTTAACACATATTAAAAAATAATCTTTTTATATGTATATGTTTTGACGTAGCAAATAAACCAAAATTAACATGATTAAAGGAATAAATGTTTTTTGTTTGTTTTTCTATTTTTTTTTTTTTTTTGGTTAAAAAAGTTGAATCTGATGCATATTTTTTATATGTTACTGTTTACAACTGCGTTTACAACTGCAACTTTTGACAACGTCATTCAATTTTAGAAAAGAATTAAGAATAAATAAGTTCTTACAGACCAAGCTGATAGTACTTTGTTATAAAGGTAACAATTATACATGAATTATAAGTATATGATCAGAAAATATCAATACATGTACACCTGTATTCCAATTCTGATAGTTTAGTTTAAACATATTTTATTTGTAATAAAACAAAATGGATTGGACACAAGTAAAATCATACTTAGAGAGTCCTCTCCGCAATACAATGAGACACATTACAATGAAATATATAATAAGGTACAAGATCGTGCATTTTAAATCAAATAGAAAAGAAATCAAATTTAAGAGCTATACACAAATAATAAAATAAAAATAGAAGTATACAGAAGTACTGGAATTTCACAAGAAAGAAAGAAAGAAAAATGGAATGAGAGGGAGAAAAAGACTGAAAAAGTGCTGATGAGATGATTGTCCACTTAGAAAAATTACGTGATTGTAAATCTTTTGGATCGTTTAATAAACTCAAAAACATTTCTAAAAATGAGAGTATTTTCATCGTAGGATAGCTCTTTACTTCCTTGGGTAAGCGTATCAATATCAAGGTTTATTCCAATCGGAAGCCAATTTAGGTTATTTAAAAGTTGAATTCTATCATTGTTATATATAGGACATACAAAAAAGTAATGTTGTATGTTTTCGATAGGGGAACCGCATCGGCAACCAGGGTTAACAACAAGATTTGCTCTAAAAAGATCATAATTAAGAAAGGAGGCAGAGCATCTAAGTTGAGCTAAAATTATATTGAGTTTTCGTGGACCATATGCAAAATGTTTTGGGACTTCTATACTGGTTAAACCGGATGCTTTCAAGGCATTCTTGAAGGCCCCAATAGAGGGTGCTTTTCGAACACTTGGATCAATATTAAAAATTGATTCGTTATTCCAGAGCATGTGGGGAGTACAACGACTTCCTTGATAGAGCTACACGACTGACAAACAAATTGTTAACACAGGGGTACGTTGCTCCCAGGTTGTTGTCATCACTCAAGAAATTTAACGGACGACATCATGTGCTTGTATGCAAATACGGGATTTCTATCTCTCAGATGAGCACAGATGTTGGTTTGACATAGAGTTTTGTAATGTCATCCTTTCCGGATTTGACCAACACTTAATCGATCTTTGGCAACGTGACGGGTGTGCTATAGCAAGCAGGAACTGCTTACTCTTCCGGAGCACCTGAGTTCACTCTCGTTTCGACTTGAGTTCGCGTTGCTGAATGCGGTTTTGTTGTTATGTGTGTGTTTTATGTTGTTATGTGGTTTGTTTTGTTGTGATGATTTTTTGTCTGCCGGTTTTGTCCTTGTCTTCACGGTTTTATGATACTGATTACCCCTTTGGTACACCTTTGCTTCTTTTGTACCAAGTGTTATATCCCTGAGCGGGGGAATATCAGTCGATCCTTTATAGGATTTTAGAAGCATTTTCATAAGTTTCCAATACGTTCTGGGTGTAGATGCATTTTCAAGTATTAGGTCATCTAAGTTTTGTTCAAACTTTTCTTTCGCTACTTTTTTAAGATTATTAACCCTGTTTCTCTGCTGTTTGTACCTCAGAACATCCCTATCACTTTTTGATTGTAGAGCAGATTTTCGATACCGGTCCCTTTTTCGCATTTTTCCAATTCTGATCTGATATTATATCCTTTAAGTCGATCTCTAGATTGCAACAAGAAATTTAAAACGCTACATGTACATCTCAAATCTGTTGAATATGGTTTATGAAATATCTAAATAGGCATTTACATGTTTATGTTAAAATTTAACAAAAATCTGAAGGCAAGTACTTCTTTTTAAAATAACTAATATCTAACCTATGTTACTTGCAAACAAGTGATTTTTAAGACTTGCTTTTTCCGGTCGGTCCACTATTGTGCCTTTTTTCCCCTCTATTTTTTAAGTGAGTTTTCTTTGTGAATTTTGTAATAAAGTTTGCTTAACTGCTCAACTTTGTTTGGCTTTATGTCACATTAGTTCCCAAATTTGCAATGAATGATGATAGTTTTGTGCTGTAAAACCTGCTTTAAACCAGCCTCCATTCCCTTTTGAAATGTCTGTACCAAGTCCGGGTCATTTGTGAATCTACAACATATTTAGTTTGCCTAGTATGTCTGACATTTGGTATTGATCATCTTTGTTCTCTAATATTGTTGTTAAATACTCTATTTTCTTAAAATGATGTTTTGAATTAGGTTTTTAATCCTTTTTTTTAGTCAAAAGTGTTAGTATTTTAGAAATATTTTATATTAAGATATTTTGTACAAGTTAAACCTCATTTTTGTCATTATTTTGTACAAGTTATAACATGTACAGACTAAAATTGTACATGTTATAACTTGTATTTTTGGTCCGTACAAGTTATAACTTGTACAAATATTTTGTACATGTTATAACTTGTACAAAATTACAACTTGTACACAACATATATATATATTATTTTGTACATGTTATAACCTGTATGAAAAATTTTTACAAGTTATTACTTGTATGATGACATCGTACAAGTTATAACCTGTACAGGTTCAGTTGTACAAGTAATAACTTGTACGGAAATTTTTGCAGAAAAAATAATAACTTGTACAGCCGTTCAATGATTTTAATTGTGTAGGTTAGTTTAATTTAGTTTGACTCTATTTCAAGAACTTTTTTAGGTTTAATTTGGTATTTTTGTCATGGATTTTTAAATTGTGCTGCATAAACATATTCCAAATCTCATTAATTTAAATTGTGTAAAAAGGTGTCTCCCTTTTCATCTGATATCTTATCAAATAGCTATATCCTGATTAATTCTGAGTTATGTATTTTGTCAGAAAATTTGCTATATTCAAGCCAAAAAGATATAGAATTTTGGAACAAATTTGTGAAAATATCATTTTTTTATCAATTCATCCATAATAGCTATACTAAGATACATTCTGAAATGCGAGCAAACTCCTAAAACAATATCCAGAAGAGAAATATAAAATGACTAAGCTGCAACATTTATACAGTCATAGAACAACATATTTACAAGCGAATCCTGAAATATAATTTACAACAAAATTCCAGATAATAAATTTTGATAGGAATACCCAACCATCTTCCAGTTTCAACTGGAAATTTAATATTTGAACATCGTTATTTACACATAACAATTCTATCATTCTTTTGTAGTCTTCGCAAATATTGTTCTAGTTTAAAATCTAATTTAAATTTGCTAAAAACAAACTCCCCCCCCCCCCTTGATGAATCTTGCATCTGTAAAAAACTTTTTTTTCTTGACAATAAGTTGATTGTTCTAAATAAAACTTAGTCCTTAATCATCACGTAAGTTTGTTCCATTTAATAAATAACTGTTTTGCAATAATGCCATTCTAAGCTTAATAACAATTTCCATAAGGAATCGTTCTAATTAGCCATACCCCATATATTTCGTGGTATTGTTTGTTAAGCCCAGAATTTTCTTACAAAATTGAAATTGTATTCTCTCCACCCCCTCTTTAGCTTCAAATCCCAATACTTCACTAGAGCATATCAAAAAAGGACCTACAAATGAGTCAAATAATCTCAAATGTAGATCAATTGGTATACATAAATTTTAAAGACCATACAGTACTTTATTAGCCTGTTCATTTAATTTCTTTCTTGCATTAAAACAATTGCCATTGTAGTTAAAATTCCAGCCATGATATGAGTAACTGTCTACAACATATAATTCTTTCCCAAACAATATAGAAGGTCTATGGTTCTTGCATTTGCATCCGCTATAAATAATGATTTTAGTTTTTTTAGTATAAACAATTAGTTTCAATTATTTACAGTATTCAGAAAATTCTAATAATGCTTCTTGTAACTCTTTATCACCCTCCGCCATTGTAACCATATCATCAGCATATAAAAAAAAATAATAATATACAATTGAAAATGTTCTACAATCTTGTTCGAACTAGTTTTAAGGTCATTGACATTATTTTCAAGCAGAAAATGCTCTTAATCGTTAAGGTACAGGGAGAACAAAAAAGGAGATAGAATCTCTCCCTGATTTACTCCTACTTCATAATTAAAAAATCCAGAATATTCATTTTCATGTCTTATACAAGTTTTTATATTTCTATACATTCAATGAATAACGTTAAAAATTTTTCCTTGAACATTTGACTTCATCATCTTTTGCCAAAGTCCGACTCTCCAAATAGTTACTGTATCAAATGGACTCTTCTATGAATCTATGAACGCACAATATAATTTCTTTCCCAGCCCAAGGTGAATAGAGATCAATGAATGCAAGATATATATTATCTTCGGTCGAAAAACCCTTTCTAACTCCTGCCTGAGCGTTTGATATCACGTTTAACTCATCAGATAATTTAATTACTCTATTATTCAGTATAGCTGTAAAAACTTTCCTTAGACATGTGTTTAATGTAATTCCCCTGTAAGAACAAAAATCTGCTTTAGGTCCTTTATTTTTGGATATTGGAATACGAATACCTTTATCCCAAGATTCCGTTTCATTGGGAGTACACCTGTATTAAGAATAATATCCAAAAAAAATACATATATTTGCAACTTATCATATACTTAGACATAATAATGCTTTAATTTAACAAAATGATAATAGAGTAATTTTTATCAAGAATTCTATTTTTTTTTTCAAAAACACCTTTACCGTGAGATAATCACTTTCATTATCAACTGGTTCAGGTAATTATCAACTACTTCCGTTTTATTATCAAACGCCAAAATCGGAATTGTATTACAGACTTGGCCGTAGTCGATTTAAGTTATATTCATTTTCAAAACAACAACTGATAGCAGACGACACAGATGGATCTAAATGAGTACAATTTTTGCGTCAATTATATCCCCTTCTCGCTCATCCGTGGGTTTTTACGTTCATTCCAACAAAATTTTCAACTGTGACGTCACCGTTTCTACGTAGCGACGCACCACGATATTACGAGATACCAGTACATACATTTGTTTTGTTTTATTTCATTGATGAAATACAAATTTTAATCAGATGCTCCAAATCCCATTTAAAAATACCACATATATTTCACACTGATATTGAAGTATATGATAATTACGAGATACCAGTACATACATTTGTTTTGTTTTATTTCGTTTAAGCATTATTATGTCTAAGTATATGATAAAAAGATCATAACATGTCATTTTTCATATCAGACCAAAATCAGCCCACGGTCACTATCATTCCTCGAGCCTATGGCTCTCGGGCTGATATCATGACCTGGGGCTGATAATAGGTCTGATATGAAAAATGACATGTTATAATCTATAAATATTATTAGACCAAGTTTTAATTAATCGATCTCGAATTGTTTATTTTGTACAGTACTTATGAACTGAGTATTCTTATTGTCGTTCCACGCGGGTGGCTTTTGACAATGAGTATTCTCCGCTACATTTTTGTATTATCTTGCTGTTTGCCTAAAGACATGTGTATTGCATTATGCAAACCAGATAAAATAGGATCAAATTTTTTATACAACATTCAATTACATTTGAAAATAAAGTAGAAGATAATACAAAGTAATCCACAACACTGACATTTTTACAGGTTTTTCTACCAGCACCCCTGTCTTTGCCTAGCCTAGAGTTTCCTATGTACAAATTATTTTTTTACATACATTTAGTAATTTATAACCAAGAATTTACCGGACAAGTACACTGAGTGGTTCTTACCAGAGAGATATCTAGTTCCAGTATTTTTTTGTAATCACACATGTAAGTGGACATATCATCATCTACATCTAATTGATATAAATCAAGAATTGTATCATCTGGCACAGGATAATCAGTCAATGTACTTGTTTGGGCAGTAAAGTCACTCAATTAAGCATAATTCATATTTGATACCTAAAATAAATCTATCAATTCTGTCTCTATTTCATCAAATGTCTCAATATTTGAGTACCTTGACCCTTCTGGTGGAATATACACACAACCAATAGAGTATCATTTTCTGACATAGTAATACTTTTGTGGAATTTCACCCCCTGTACATATTGACTTTCTGAAGAAATGATTTCAACAGACTTTTCCAGTTCTTGTTTATACATTATAGGAATACCACCAGATTTTTTTCTCATTTTTTTCTATTTTTGTTACAACATTTATTCCCAATTGGTAAGTTAATTTCATCAAATTCATCAAGTTTTGTTTCTACGTGTACATAGAAGCATATATTATGATTCAAAACAAGCCCATTAATTAAAATTAAATTTAATTAATTAAAATTCTTAAAAAAAATTAACTTTGATTTTGTACCACGTACATTTAAGTACAATATGTTTAGTTTATTGTTAAGTTGCGAGTTTTGCCTATAAGATTCATGTCCTCTTGTACACCTGTCCTAGAATCGACCATTTTGTCTGTCATGTCCTGATCTGGTGGTCTGTCAAATCCTCTGCATAAATAAGGGTCCCATATTCAATCTACCCTGAGATCCATTTCTAATAAGGGTAGGTTGTCCTCTTGCAATGAAACGTTTTTTTTTTTGTCAATGAATATTTTGTCCTCCTTCATTACAGCATGGTGTCCCCTGTCCCTTGCATCTAGCATAAAAGGAGGCAATTGTCTTCTTTTTTCAATGACCTCTACGGGGAACTGGTCATGTACTACATACTGCCTATTTTTTGTAGTTTTACAATTGCTTTTTCCAAAACTTTATTTCTGTATTTTCTTTGTTCAAATTTAGCCACTATTCCCCTTGGTGATTTATTAGGTTTGGGTTTCAACCTATGGGTTACATGAAAATTAATAGGATCTTCAATGCCAAACTCATTTTAATGAACTCTATCACCTTTCTTTCTGTGTTTTGTTTTCAGGTCACAACTGTCCTCTATGGCTTTGAAGATCCAGTTATCTCTAATGGATCTAAACTGTTGTTCTATCAATCTCTCTTTCCAATAATTATTTTCATTTGTTAAGTCAAATGATTGCCTATCAATTGTCCCTTTTCTAGTGTATGCTTTGAGAGTCCACGGTCAAGATTTATGTTTGTATTGGTTTGAATACTACTTTTGATTGTGGATATATTCACTGTCCAATGTTTTGAACTTGTCCTCCATTTTTGTTACCCTCTCCAAAATATCATCCAACATATCCACATTTTGCAGTCTTTTTGTCACAGTTTTCATAAAGATATCTAGTTGGTCATTGATTGGAGATGGAGGAGTAGTTGGACTTGGAATAGGTAGCTGAGGATACTGAATAGGATGTGCCGGTGTTGCATGTGGAGCCAGTGATTGACCTGGTGTGAATGGCGTAAAAGGATACCCCGGGTAAGGAGAGCCATAAATAGCAACATAGTCATTGTGTTCAAGAATATACCAACATGTTTACTTAATTACGCAGTACATTAAACAATAGGCACGGAGACGAATAAAGTAGACCAATTAACTAAGTGGCATATTATAAGAAATTTGTATATAAAATAAAAATAGATCAGAAAAGAAGTTTTAAAACCCTTCTATATGTATTTGTTTTTTTTTCACAAAAAATGAACATTACTCGGTACAGTTTTCCGGAAATGGCCAAGTGTTGTTATCTGGGGGCGCTTAGTTTCTGTCGTCCAATTGAGATGTTGTCAATGACATCGATATCATGTTGGTCAGTTTTTTAATCATTACAATGTTTTTTTTGTTTTTTTTTACAATAAACTAAACAATATATAATTATATATTTACCTACCTGCAGTATAAACTAAATGTGTGAATGTGTTAAATCCTGCCAGGTTCCACAACCCAGCATGGTGTTGTTATTTTCCGCCAAGTTTTTTATTCAATTTTAAGATGCCAATAATGAAAATCAATTACTGTTATTCAGAAAATCTCCCAAAACCTCACAGAAAACATTTTGTTTGTAGTCGTTTGTTCATTTATTTGACCGAGAAACGACAGGACAATGACGTAACATATTCCGTACAGATTTTTTTCGTCCCCGTCGCATGTTTTGCCTAAATATTTTTGTGCAAATATTACAAGTACAACATGTATTTATAATTTGCACGAATAATTCAGTTTTAAAAAATTAGTTATAATCTAAGGTATTTCTAACAATAAATTTCGCAAGAATTCAAAAGATGGCGGGGTGTGTAGGGCTTGACTCGAACCTTAGTCCTTTCCTATTAGTCTTGCACATTTATCAGTGTATTAAGCATCTTTTGAACCCGTCGATGCTTAATCATATCAAAAACTGAAATGCATAACAAATGTGACAGCACAAATAGTCTTAAATGCGATCCTGAGAGAAACTCGATGTAAATGTTAAAGTTTAAAGGATATGTATATATAAATAACAAAATCTTCATTGAGCCTCCTATCTGTGCGTTTCGTTGACCAAAAAGCCTTCGTGACATATTGGTTCGATCCGGTCTGGCTCCTAAATCCTCTAAAGCAGTTGGATCTTGCAGAAACTGCGACGTGCAAGCAAATGCTGGATGCCCAAATATTTACCAGCAGGTCCACTGGAAGGACATCCACTATCTACTGCAATGTTGATTGTCGCACAGCTAATGTAGCGCATCCCTTCCAGTGTAGATGTGGTTTTCAATACGTTGGTGAAACGGTTCAACCTTTCAACAAACGTATGAACATACATCGTAGCAGCAGACATCACTGTCAGTCGCCATCTCAGATGAAATGGACACGGCCCAGATGATCTTTCTAGGCTGTCCATCACATCATAGACCACAATCGGTCTTGGTCAACGAGTGAAAGGCAAGCTCCGGTATGTTTATGGGTTAAGACCTTAGAAACATAAAATCCCTACGGAATAAATGCGAAACTTTAAACAGTGTAATGGGTTATATCATTGATTTTTGTCGAGTTCCCATCTCAATTTGAACATCTTCAATTCATGTTCATTGAATCAGCATTTCATGTTCATTGTCCCATGCCTTTTGTGTTCTCCCTTGGTGTGACCCAAGTCACCTCTCCTATTTTTTGAAATAGTACTGTAACCGGAGAGCATGAATTACACTTCCCCCTCCTCAAGAGTCATCATACCACAATGTATGACTCTCAACACAACACAACCCTGGCTAGGAATCCTTCTAACCACCACGGGTATTTTAGATGGGCGCCGATATAACCGGAGAGCCTGAATAACTTCACAAAATCGACATGTCCTGAACAGGACTCGAATCCGGGACCTTAAGGTTCGTAGTCAGACGCTCTACCACTGAGCTTAAGAAGTACTTCCCTAGCTCAAGAGTAAATGCTTGCTATTAAATCTACTAATTAATGTACGAAAGGGAGCAACCCCGTTATGGTCCATTAATTAACCTTGATCTGTTTTGCTGTGCTATCTTAAGGATTGCAATTTGTATTATTTTATTTATTTGCAATGTATTTTTTATGCTCAGCTATACCTTCTAATGACTATTTTTTGCAGAGTTTGTCTCCTGTGCCGTGTGGATGCTGTAAAACGTATCCCCGTGCTTGAGGTGTATGCTCTTATATATTTTAATGATGGTAATTTTTGTGTGCGAGATAGCTTTCAATATTTTCAACCACCTTGTACTTATATTACATCTCTATTTTTTGCCCACTTCTACAATTAACTAAATTGTCTTGCTTTATTCTACTAATCCCTGTATTTGTTTCCCTGTTGTCGCGTGTATTATGAACCTTGTCGGGAATCACTAGTAGTTTTAGCAAGACTATTTTAACTGTGGTACTTTTTTTATTATATAATGCTGAATGCATATATTTTTCGGTCCCGTCCTGTTTTGTCATGGAACATCCCTTTCTCTTCTTACAACCTTAATCATGATTTTACGAAATGGTAAAAAATACAACAACTCAAAACCACAAGCTAGGATATCCACATCCAACAATAACCTTCAATCTAATATAACCAGCCACTCTTCCTATACCGTAAATTATTTTAAACCATCAGTCCAATCATCAAATACAAAACAACAAAAGAATCTTAATAACACATGCAATACGTTTAATAGCTCTTTTCGTGGATATCCTAAAGTCTTACCCTGTAGTGCTTCGAAATGACAAACGTGAAACAGGTTAATCAGAAACACCACTGTTACATCTAGTATAAATGGACGAACTTTCTCTACTAAATTGACCCAAGATGTTAACTGACGCACAACAAATTTAATTTATTTAATATCTTGATCCGAACCTAATTGTAATATTCAGTATGTCGGGGAGACTGGTAGGTATTTGTCGAAAAGAACTTCTGAACATCTGTATCGCTTTCGCCGCTTTAAAAAGTATAAATGCTATCTTTATCAACACTTACATAAACACAACCACAACATTAAGTATATTAAAGTTCAGCCACTTGAAATTATTAATAGAGATTTAAATTTAAGTAAAAGACAGTTTCGTAGAGAAAGACGACTTGCTGAACTTGATTGGATCAAAAAATTACAAACCGCATACCCTCTGGGTCTTAACGATAACATCATGGGACAGGGTAGCATATCAAGATCATCAAACATAAATGTCATGAATTTAGTGATTCCTCGTAAACGGAACAAACGGTCGCATGGTAAACGAATAAATCGTAATGTCAGAAAACAACACCGCTCTGACTCAAGTATTACTGATCTTATTAAAATCTTTAAAAATAATGGACGTCATCATCTGTTTTGTAAATTATGTTCAATACCCATTTCTAAATTAAACAGTATCCGTTTGGAATGTAGTACTATATCTCATGCAAGTCCATTATATGAAGGTGCACTCATCATCTCTTCTTTTTGTTATTATAAACTGTTTCCCAAAATTGAAAACCCAGAAGACCACATTCGACATTTTATAAAATTAACCTACATTAATAGAGGACTTGACTTCATAAATATATCTAGTATATTTATGGATCCTAATATTCAAGATCTCATTCCACCTTATTTTTCTAATACCGAACCACCTATTGTATCTTATAAATATAAGAAACCTACACGTAACATTATTTTTAACTATACAACAACTACAACTGATGAAGATCTAGACACGAATATTCCTTTAACATGCGACTGTACTAAATCTGATTTCAGATATGCTCCTTGTGATCATGTTGTTACCGGAGACCTTTCAATCGTCAATGACCCAGAGGTTATCAATTTCTTGAAAAAAGTTTAGACCACCTACTAAAATTAATTGGAATTCCTGCCTAAATTGTATCAAAACTTCCCTTCTCTCTTATAGCAAATCTTGGATCAGGAGAGAGGGGGCCGACTCAAAATCTCTAGACCGTTTTATTAATAAATTCATGGCAATTGTTCAACTCAGAATTAGCCAATTTCAAAATTCATTTGTAGATTTTAGGCCTAATACTTACCTTAATAGAATAAAGTCAAAAATCCGTTTACTTGGTTTGCGATACGTGTTTGTTCCCGCCGACAAAGCAGCTAACAATGTCGTTGTGGTATGAAGAAAGTATTACCTTGAGGTTTTAATGCACGAAATAAAAAATTCGAACACTTTCGTTCCCGTGCATTCGACAGAATCAGGTATCATTGACGATCATATCATAGCGACCACAGCACTTCGAGTTGCCCCGACATACTTTAAATTACCTACTATGTACTGGATACCTAAATTGCACAAAAATCCATATAAATCTCGTTTTATCTCTGCTTCAAGTAAGTGTTCTTTAACCCATATTTCCAAAGTTCTATCACTTACTTTAACTACTATGAAGGAATTTATTATTCAATACTGTGAAAGGGTATTCGAAAACAGTGGAATTAATTATTTTTGGAGTGTAAAAAATTCTCTTGATGTTTTGGACAAGCTTCGAGCTTTTGAAAATACTTTTCATATCGTTGATAGTTACGATTTTTCTACTTTATATACTAACCTTCCACATAATCTGATTAAAAAGAAATTTGAATATTTGGTTTAATGGTGTTTTGACAAATCTAAAAGTGATTATATCTGTTCTAGAGTTTCAAAATCATTTAGTAAATCATTTTTTAGTAACGAGACTCAAAAGGGTTACATCAAATGGACTGATGCAAAAACTATTACTGCTCTAAATTATTTGTTAGATAATATTTACATACGTTTTGGTAAACAAATTTATCGCCAAATTATTGGTATTCCTATGGGTACTAATTGTGCGCCACTTATAGCCGACCTTTTCCTATACTGTTTTGAATCACAATTTATGGCTAAATTACAAAAAGACCCGAACAAACAGAACCTAATCGAAACTTTTAATTATACTTTTAGATATTTAGATGACATTCTTGCACTCAACAATCCTTCATTTTCTAATTTTATTACAAATATCTATCCTTCTGAATTAACCTTGAACAAATCTAACGTCACCGGTGATAGATGTCCTTTTTTAGATTTAGATTTAAGTATTATTGACGGAAAATTACATACCAAAGTATATGATAAACGTGACGACTTTACCTTCCCTATTATAAATTTTCCTTTTCTTGAAGGAGATGTTCCACTAGCGCCGTCATACGGGGTTTACATTTCACAGTTAGTAAGATATGCTCGGATCTGCAGTTGTGTTTCTGATTTTAATAATAAAAACCGTTTTATTACTGAAAAATTATTAAAACAAGGTTATCGATACCACAAATTAGTAAAATCTTTTTCTAAATTCTTCCACAAGTATCGATCTCTTATTGAAAAATTTAATTGTACACGTCACTTTCTTATAGTGAAAGGAATATCACATCCTGTATTTTATGGTAATGTTTTTTATAAAGCTCACAAATTTAAAAGCAATCCAATAGAAATGAAAAATTGGCTTCAAAATTTATTACGGAAAAAATATGAAATGAATATCTTGGTTAAATCTTTGAATTTAGTGTTTTTTGGCAGAAATATTGAAAACTTAATACTCGCTTTAAAACTTCCATAAACGTTTATACTATTGTCATTTTTAAGCATTATAGCGATCAAGCGTGTCGGTTTTGTGTGATGACACTTCACTAAATCATTATTGCTTGAAGTGTTGTGTCGGATTTAAAATCGATACGTTTGATTTTTTTACATCAGTCGATTGATGATTCTCAGCTAGCTGTCAGTAACAGCGAGTGTTCTATAGAGAGTTCCTTTACCGTCCTTTTGTTTGTTCTTGTTTTTTGTCTTAGGTTCTCTCTAGTAGAATTGGACTTTGATCGATTTGATTTTTATTGTGTGTTTAGTTTTTGTGCTTTGTCTAGGAATATTGATAGGGGGAAGGTTGGGCCCAAAAAACTAGTTTAACCCCGCCACATATTACATGTGCCTGTCCTAAGCAAGGAATCCTTGACAAAGCTTTTGTTTGTACTTGTCTTTTTGATGTTTTCTGTTCCTTGTTTAAGCAGGGGGTCTATCTGTATCTATTTCAGGGCTGGATTTGAATTATATGCATCTTATTTAGACCATGGGCCAACTGCATAACCGCGAGCAGTGCCAAATGGCCTCGTTGAAGGCTGCTGGCGGTTGTCCATTGTGGTTTTTCTAAATTGCCGTTTAATTGTGGGCTGTGTCGCGTACACTTATTCCACATCTCTTTATTTTCTATTGTCAAGTACTGTTCAAAATGACATGGGTTTAAATAGAGTGGTCTGTTTTAACTAAGACTATTACATAACTGCGTCTGCAGAATTTTTGTCTATTATACTGATGAAGGTCATGCATACAAATGTCCGAAATATATATAACTATTTAAATTATTTACAACATTGGTAATGTTGAGTACATTTTTAGACCTTATTATAAAAAAATTAGATGTAAAATATGTACAAGAAAATATCCTAACGTTTTCATCCTTTGATATCACAACAATTTCCATAAAAGATTTTTTTTATTATTTTGTAAAGAAAACTGGCATTAATAATGGTTAAAATCATTATTTTTAATTTCAAATTAAAAAAAAATTCAGAAGTCAACCTTTGAATTTAATAAGAAGAAAAGAGAAATCACAAAGGTTCAGACATACTGACCATAATTTTGGCATGAGTTAAAAAGAAACTGAAAAATGAAGCCTGGGTTCTTACCTGCTTCCTGATGGAGGAGTAGGATCATTATCAAAACCATAGATATCAATATCGAGTGCGTTATTCTGTACAAAAATAAAATGAATACATTAAAACTATCTTAATGATACTGAGATTAGCATACAGTCATTATATTAAATTACCCTGATCAAATGATCATTGAGAAAATTGTGACACTGGAATAATATAACGACTGAAGATTAGAGGGTATGCATTTAATTTAATTTTGTTCATCATTTAAGTATAATTTCGAGCTAGAGTGGATGTAAGACAAATATTTCATTTGTTTTTTTGGCATTTGCAAAAATTTCGTCTGTACCCGGTACGAATCATGCAAGGGTTCTTTTATCTATCTTCCATGCAGCCAGTCTACAAGCGTCATATATTAGATTTCTTTAGATTTCTTTAGTTCAACGGTAATTTCAATTTTTTTAAGTATAGTGCAACAACAAAAATGAATTGGTTGACGCGGTTAAAAGTCACTAAGGACATACAGTTTGTCATACTGAACAGTCCTTCTAAGTTTCAAATCATTCCTATGTACAGTTTCTGAGAAAATCTTGACAGGAATTTTCAAATCGATTTTCATTAATTATCACATCGGCTTATTCCCAAACAGGAAGTAGATGTCCGACAGACCTGAGAGTTGCTTGCCGGTTTCTGAGAAAAGCTTGACGGAATATTCGTAAGGACGGACATAAAACCCCGACATGTCTAAAGGTAGATGGGGTGTCGAATATATCCATAGATTTTTTTTAAACTTTAGCCATAGTTAGCCCATAGGTATAATGATACTTTAAATCTCGATAATAAAATTAATAGTCCACCATATGATTTTTTGTTGAAACGACTTTGAAAAAGGCATGATTATAGTACTTTTGATATAAGATCAATAGGGCAAATTATAATGTTCTTCCTCTAAGAAATCTACTCCATCGATTTTTTCTTAAAAAATTGTGGAAAAACTTTGTTTCGTGTGGACTAAAGACAAAATTAAGTTCACCATCATAATTTTTGAAAAAAAAGTGAAAATGTGTTCTTTCGTTTTCGTTTCTATACAGTTTATCCCCCCTGAAAAAGTACGGAAAAATATTGAATTATCGCTAAGAAGGTGTATTTTTTTTTCAAAAGTTTTGTTGTAATTATCAATTTTGGTTTTTACCAAGCCAAATAGAAATCAATTAGAATAGCTTGCATTATAAAATATAAAAGTTATGATAGGTGTGCAAAAAAGGATGCTCGGTGATAGTCACCCCATCTTCCTCAACGAAAACATTAAGCGCGTCAACGGCTACATATTTTTGTTGCACTATGCTTCAATATATTAGAAATACCGTCTAACTAAAGAAATCTGACGAATGGCGCTTGAAGAGGGGCTACAGGGATGATAGTCATTGATGTTTGTTTTTGCATGATTCTGGTCGGGTACAGACGATATCCTTGTAAAGGCGTGAAAAAAATTGAAATATTTGTCATACATCCACTTTAACTCGAAATCATTTCCTTAATGATAAAAAAAAATAAATGAAAAAATAATATTTTACCTCTAAAAAAGTTCCAAAGATGATCAATACTTTTCCTTTCCCCTTTGTACATTCTCGATTGTTTATATTTGGTTTAACCAATTTCACGGTAAGGAATAAAGACTTTAAAAAAAAACTCAACGCTTAGTAGAAAACATTTTGCGTAGGTCAGTAGCAAACGTACATAGTTAGCGTTAAGATCTGGGTGACTTGTTTGTACGCCATCATCAAGGACAGCTATCATAACACCCGATCCTGCAAAGCCACTGGCCCAAAGATAAGCTATTTTCATGTCAGGTGTAACTGCTCCGTTCTACAACGTAAAAAATAGAGATTAAGATGAACTATTAATAGTTTAAGGTGGCAATTCAAGACATGGTACATGTAACTGACTAAAACGAGCTTTTGAAATAAAAAAGCAACTTACATTGTACAAATTATTATAAACAAACCATGGTTACACATAGAGATATGGAATACGTTAATGCAACACAGCGAAACTTTAAAAAAAACACAATAAAAACAGCCAGCATCCTTCAACGAGGCATGTATGTGTTGCTCACCATTTTGACAGTTTGCTTTTAAAAGGTTGTAACAAGTAACCACGAGATCATGGGAGATAAACGAAAATGCAGCAGCAAACATATAAAGCTACCCTCATCACAAAATATTTGTAAATATATGAATATAATTCTTATTATTACCTAGTACTTTGACTACTGATTATTTGCATTACATTTAAGCCCAAAACTGGCTTATCACTCCATATCACTGTTCGGCATTAAACGTTAATACATATTGCCGCGTACACTTATTCCACATCTCATTATCTTCTATTTATCACTCTTTACAGATCATACCAGATACCACTGATTGTTCCATTCCGGGTCTGTACTCCTCGGGACTCTAACTCTTGCTGTTTGCTGCTCAGCCCATAATACCTAAAAGGGGATTGTTTCAAGTTAGGGAATGACACTTGTCATGTGACAATTAACAGTCGGAATTGGAAAAAAAAATAGGAAAGGTTTGAGGATTATGTTATTTATGTTCATTTTAAAATGCATTACGTTTGAACAAATACAAAAGTCATATAGTGGTTTCCAAGTTTCATGATGAGTGAAAAGCATTATATCAAATTTAATTGACTTAAAGCGTTATTGAAAATAAAAAAATCAAGTATTACTTTATCTGATACACGTAGCTTTCATCTTAAAACTCTAATCCAAATAAACATGCAGTATAAGCATGATTAGCTATAAATCTATAATCGAAAGCAAAAGCGTTTCGGATATTAAACCTATGGTTTAGAATAGAATAATTTTCAAATAGCAAGCATTATATATACTAAACCACAAACATAATGTACTAAAACAACGCAAATACGCTATTTGTTGCAAGGTACTTGAAAATTAGGTGAATAATTACTTCTCCAAATTATAGAAGTACATTTCAACTTAGTGCCATATGAATGGAATTTCAAAATATAATATTGAAATTTTATAGTCAGTTTCCTCATTTTTTTCTTTAACTATCTTTCGTGTAAGTCCATTCTTAATATGAGAAAAGTGTTGATAAAATTACAATATTATTTTCAGAAAAATACCATCTAGTCTTTAATTTCACCACCTTGTCAGGAGTCTTGCGCTCTCTAATTTATCTAGTGTGTCTTTGTCTTGTTTTATCGTTTCTTCTTGGATACATGAGATTGGTCATCCCCGTTCGGTAATTTTGTTGTTACCTTTATTTGTCATTAAAATGTTTAATACGCGTAATAAAGACTTTATCAAGAATTTTAAAAGGTGCTTTTTATTACAGGCCCACACAACGAAGCAGATGGTACATATGTAGAAGTTGCTATATTATTACGTTAGACTTAGCAATGTAATGGTGTTTCAATTTTTTTTAAACTGTACTCCTTTTCATATTTGAAATAATAGCATATTTATTCTATTGGCTATCTCTTTATACATTCTAATGATTTAGTCGGTTTTTTTTCTTTGTCTGAATGTATTTCTTTTGTTTTGGTTGAATAACATCTGTTATCTTTTGATGTTTGTAAGGATGTTAAACTTCATACCTTTTTGTTTTGTCTTAATAAATCGACTTCCGGATCCTCCAATAGTGTAGATATTCTCTCCCTGTGTCTAGTTGGTCGTATTCGCCCTGTTATATACCTTTTTCCCGCTATTGTAAACTTTAATAAAAAAAAAACATACGAACTCGATTATATAGAAAAGAACAAGGTCGAAAAAATTCATCAGCCAATTATTTAAAGTAACCATATGTCGAATTTTAATACATGTATGATTTAAAAGAGTGGTATTAGATAACAATCTTTTTTACATTAACCTTTAAATGAATCAATCCTTTTTTTTTCAGATAGCAATTTTAAGACGTTATGATAAAAATTATAAAAAGAAGAACATTACAATTCTTAAAAAGGTCAAGTATTCACGCTGATAACAGAGAAATGGCACTAAGAACATATTTTAACATACTTTTATAAGTCTGTAAATAGGTGAAATCAGCTATTACACGTTATCAATAAAATTTAGTAATTAGCTGTGATTCCTAATGTCATTAGTAAATACATGTAATTCCTAAATCAGACCAGTTATTATTTTAAATGAATTATTTCACCTATTTACTGACTGCCATTTTTCAAGTTATCAAAAACAGAACTCTTAGAAATAGGTACTACTATACATGTTTATTCCTTGTTTTTAATTTGATAATTAATTCTGTAAAAAATGAGAACAAAATACATATTTTTAATTGGAAAAAATATTTGTTTGTTATCATTTTTCATTGTAATTTAATGAGTATATGTATTTTTTCGTTATAATTCTGCCTATGCCTGACATCATTATTTTTGTTGATTTATTTTATATGTTTTTTTAATTCATTTTTCAATTTATAAAATTTCATCAATAATTTATGTTAACGAAATATTCTGTAGATAAAGTAAAACACACAACTTTCCCTTCTAATTCACCCGGAGCCTCAATCACTCACTATGCATGGTCCTCAGTCTTATTGTTGGCTCCTCTATAGCTAGTATTGTTTATAATATACTCTGGTTTATATTTTATAGAGGCCCTGTAATAGGGCAAAAGTAACCAAATTAGAGACAAATGTCATTTTTTCATGCTTACATGTATTTCATTATTTTTAGTTGTCAGCGACAACGTAGACCATTGATTTCTCTACTAATTTATAATCATTTCAGAGCGAAATCTAAAATTTATAAACAATAACTGTGGTCTAAGTAAAAAATTTAAAATATTACCCATAAATTAGCTGTTTTCAGCCGATTTGATAGAAATCGTTAAAAAATTGTCATGTTTGACATGGAAAGTGTTATTATTATTATTATTAGTGTTATCTTAAGTAAATTACATTTAACATTCTTTAAAATTGAGTTGTACGGGCCTTTTCATTCATTTGACTTACTGAATAACATTAGAACTTTTTCGTTATCGATGTTCAACTTTTCCATAGGCCATATATGGGCCTTACCGTACCTTGTCCTTTCTTGTTTTTTAGAAAAACATAACAGAACGTCGTATAGACGTTCATTTTATCATCCTGAACCTTCCTAACAATTTTAAATCATTCTTGTGTAGTTTGTCTCAGATAACCTTGATGGAAATTTTTACGTAAATTTTTATGATTGGCCTAGTGCCAAAACAAAGAAAGGTCCGACATGTCTGAAATTTGTTAATCGTGTACAGTTTGTAATACTAAACTATACTCTGTATTTTTGGAAGATGTTTTGGATTTTGAAAATGTGCAATCTCATTACTCTGTCAGTAAATGCGGAATAAAGAATTGTAAAACTCGGTCATATAACATCTACAGTTGGGATGATTTAAATTGTACATCAGCAAATCTTATTTACGGACTAGAATGTAGCCTTTGTGGATTGATCTATGTTGGTGAGACGACAGGAAGACTTGATGCTCGTATGTGTGGCCACAGATCCGGAATCAACAACGACAGTTTTCCTTTCGTTTACCAGCATTTTAACTAGCCTGATCATTCCATTTTGTCTTTAAAAGTCCAAATTTTGGAAAAAAATACCATCCTAAAAATAATCCCACTTTAAGTACACCTGTCCGTAAAGAGAGAGAAGAATTCTGGATTTGACAACTGGGAACCGCACTACCTTATGGCTGCAACGACAACATTGGAAGTGTAGGAAATTTATCTAGCCCTAGATGCAGTGATGTTAATGTGATGAATCTCTTTGAAAAACGGAGAGACGGAAACGCAGTCATGGACATCGAAAATACAACGCACCAAAGCTTTGCGATGTATCAATTAGTGGATTGCTTCCGTTTGTCCAAAAACCACTAGGGATTCATCACATTCGAACTAAACTGTATTCTATTCCCCTTTCTAAAATCAATATTTTGTACAAGGAATGTCTAGAAAATCCGGTCACTGACCCTAAGTCTAACATCTATAGACTCACTGCTATCGTTATTGATATCTGTTACAACCGCTTATTCAAACCTGTTGGAGTTCAACACGAAAATAGTAAAGTCAATCGTTCCTTTCTTTCACTTCCATTTTTAAATAAGGGGTTAGATGCTATTAATTTAGGAAATATTTTACACCACAAATCGGTTACGGAACATATTCCTCCTTACTGCAGAAATAAAAGCATTCCCATTATCTCATATTCCTACACTTCCACCATTGCACCTAAGGTTTTCAACTATAAACAAGTGTTGTGGGATTTCCAAATCAATGACCTCAAAGCAAAACCTCCAGACTGTACCTGTGAAAAGTCCCCATTCAAATATGGTCCCTCTGGCCACGTTATCACTTGTGACCTCAACATCGTGGAAAATGACTTACTTCGCGATGTTTTGGCTAAAGGACCTAAATATCGTGAGCCAAGACGAATCAACTGGAGCTATAATTTCAAAACAATTATGGATTCAGTTGAGGACTATGCCAGAAAATGGGCCAAAAAAAGAACAGGAGAAAGAATGTGACATTTTGTCAGAATGGGTAAAAGCTGTGAGGTCATTGGTTTTGAAAAGAATCAATTCTTTGAAAGGCTCAATGAGCACTAAGGCAACATCCATTTTCAGCAACGCTGATGTTGCCAAAACATTGTCCACCTTACATGACAAATATATTGCTGTACCTGCAGACAAAGCACCAAATAACATCTTTTTTGTGTGCAAGAAACACTATATTGACTGTTTGACAGCTGAATTGGGGGGTTGGTTGTACCAGCAACAGCACCACATACAAGGCTACAACACTGTCTAAGGAGGAAATCATTGACAATCACAAATCTGTCATTTCCTCCTTCGGCCTTTCTGTTGGTGGCAGTAATGACGACATTCCATCCCTGTATTGGATTCCCAAATTACATAAAAATCCGTACAAACAGCGCTTCATTGCAGGGTCATCCAAATGTACAACTAAACTTCTTTCAGTTTTGTTGACTTCAATACTTACGGCAGTAAAATCCAGCCTCCAGAAATATTACGATTGTTGTTATTTTAGAAATGGTGTCAATCAAATGTGGATCCTGAAGACTTCGAAAGAACTGATGGTGATTCTTAATTCTAAATCAGTTTCATCTTGTAACAGCATCAAAACATTCGATTTCTCCACACTTTACACTTCTATTGCACATGAACAACTGACATCGCGATTGGCACAGCTGATTAAATGCAGCTTTTTCAAAAAGAATGGAAAACGCAGGTACAAATTTCTTGTAGTCGATTATACCAAGACTTACTTTCTCATCAATGAGTCTAAGAAAAAGAACAAATTTACAGAAGACCAAATAATCGACATAATCAACTTTCTAATTGACAACATATTTGTTCAGTTTGGTGGACATGTTCTTCAGCAAACAATAGGGATTCCAATGGGCACTAATTGTGCACCTTTGCTTGCTGATTAGTTTCTCCATTCATATGAATCAGACATCTTGCAATCTCTTCTAGACAAAAAAGACCGTAGACTAGCTCTCTCTTTCAACCTCACGTTCCGTTATATTGATGATGTCCTTTCACTAAACAATTCTTGATTTGGTGACTTTCTCCATCTCAGATATCCACAGGAGCTTGAGATAAAAGACACAACGGATTCTAGGAAGTCTGCTTCATATTTAGATCTACATCTCGAAATAGACTCCCAAGGAAAACTTTCAACAAGGCTCTATGACAAACGTGATGACTTCAACTTTCCAATCGTCAACTTCCCCTTCTTGTGTAGCAACATTCCGTCCGCTCAAGTTTATGGAGTTTGAGTTTCTCAATTGATTCGTTACTCCAGAGCGTGCGGGACTTACATCGATTTCCTTAGCAGAGCGACACGTCTGACAGAAAAAAATTGCTCACACAGGGTTACGTTGCTCCTCGGTTGCTGTCTTCACTCAAGAAATCTTACGGAAGACATCATGCACTTATAGACAAATATGGGATTTCGATCTCTCAGATGAGTGCAGATGTTGGTTTGTCATAGGGTGTTGTTTTGTCTTCCTTTACCGGATTTGACACGCTGAATGGACTATTGGCAACGCGACGGGTGTGCTATTGCAAGCAGGAATTGCTTACTCTTCCGAAGCACCTGAGTTCTGGAGTTCGCGTTGTTGATTGATATTCAGTTGTTTTGTGTTTCCATGTTTTACATGTTGTCTGTTTTTGTCCCGTTCTTGTTGGTTTTTACTGGTTTTGTCTCTGCCCTTTCGGACTTTTGACATTCGGATACCCCATTGGTACCTATGCTTCTTGCAAGTTACAAATCATTATCATGTACGATTTCTGAGAAAAGCCTGACATCCGGAAATTTGAATGTACGTACGTACGGTCGGACGGACATGAGTTAAACTAATGTTCATCCTAGCCCAGTCATAGGTTGATCTCGGTCATGATTTGGGTTTCAGTCAGGCATATTTTGATTATATTTTCTATGCTCTTCATATTCATATACTGTTTGGCATTTTCAGTTTTTTGGGTACAGCGCCTCTGATTAGTCTTGAATAGATTAAACGCACGTCAGGTGTAGCAAACTTAATTGGCTGGAACTTTGTACTAATTTTGAATCAATTCCTTCTGGGGCAAACAAAAGTAAATTTTGGCATTAAGCCGAAAATTGATTTATTCAAGGGTTAATTCAAGCCTATGGTTATCAGGTACTGTTACCGATAAATTTACTATGTTTTAATCGTTTCTTTTCTAAGTGCATATTTGTGACGTCATTTATTACGTACTTCCTTACGCAGTTTAGAAATCGATAAGCGAGGACGTGTTCATTTTCCATTACAAATCACAAATCCTCCCACCCACAACCTTTTAATAACTGTTTTATTGTATGAATGCTTGAATCGTGTTGCTGGTTTTCGTTTTTCTTTATAATTTCAGCATCCTGTTTCTCAAGCTAAAGACGTTGTTGGGTATCGAAAGACTGAGGACTTTATAGACCAATATGTAGCGAAAACAAGAAACGAGCATGGTGTTTGTGATCAACTAGTTTATTACTCGAGAGATTCGACATGGATATTGTAGATGTTATTAAAATTGTTACTTGACGTCAAAAGATTACAAAAGCCTACTTCGCGCCGTGTGAATCATTTTATCAAAACTGTATTCCACTGATAAATAAATTAAGGACAAACTTCAATTATGAGAATCACTGTATCCAAGGGTTCTCTTGTACTCTCAATCAAGCACGAACGTTCAATTATGAGAATCACTGTATCCCAGGGTTCTCTTGTTCAAAGTTAATCTATTGTATATATATTGCATGTATTGTATATTGTATATTGGTAGATTCCTTTAGACTCTTTATATTGTATCTATATATCTGCTTTAAATGTGGTCTGCCAAATATATCGGCGACACAAAACTATAATGATTAAACAAATCTATCTATATGTTACAGTAAATTCGTGTAATCAGTAAATACGTGAATTTCCTAAAGCTGTCAGTAAATTCGTGTATTTACTGGGCAATTTAGGAAATACATGTATTTCCTGGATTGACCAGTAAAAACGTGTATTTACTGATTTTTCTTTCACATTTTACACGTATTAACTGAACATGGTTTGTGAAACCAAATGTAGTATCTAACTTCAATCTGTAGGTTTAAAACTTCAAATTTTGTTTATGCTTAACCTTTATTAAGGGCTTAATTAAAATTTACAAGTTTTTGGGTAATAATCAGATAATACTGAATATATTTTTATAGTAAGCTTTGTAAAATCCTTTTATTTTTGAAATCTGTGGTGAAATACAAATGACAACAAAGTTCCAGACAATAAATTTTGCTACGCCTGACGCGCGTTTCGTCTATTCAAGACTCATCAGAGGCGCTCTACCAAAAATATTGAAAATGCCAAACACTATATGATTATGAAGAGCATAGAACAGTAAAACAAAAAGTAACAAACTGGGGAACCAAATTTTCGCTTATAATGCTTAATGGCGCTAAATTTGTCATTGAAGATCTACAATTAAGCGCTCATAACCTGATGTCAGGTTGTTTGGCTAAAAAAAAAAAAAAACGTCTGGGACGTGTGCCCAAGGCGGTAGATATTGGGTGACTAGCTTGCCATAATCAGTTCCGGGGTGTTAAGGGTAAAATGGTGAAAACCTTATCCCAAACCATAGTACAGCATCTTGTTAAGAAATATGATATGTTTCTCGCACGTCGAAGAACCCTACTGCGGGTCTCGATAAGAGAAGGACCCCCTTGTGTTCCGAAAATCTCCCAATGCATCATCATTTCATGTTCATTTTGTCATCTCTTCCATGTTCATCCCCCCCCAGCCCGATAGTCCAATTCATGCTGTTAGTTTCTGTTGTTTAAAAAGCGTTTTAAATTGTTTATGAATGAAATATTGTCTTTCAAAATGAAACAAACAATAATTTACTTGATCAAACTTAGGTTGAATTAGAAACCAAAACAGAAAACTGACAACCCCTGCGGACGAGGGCATCCCTTTTCAGCCACCTAGGACACAATTGATATCTCTGTGCGCTGAGCACTTATCCGATGTAATCTCATACCAAGACCCTTAATCGACAAGCTAGGCTCTGCTGCAGACCTATTCGCTACCCGGGCACTACACAGAACTAATAAACCATAAAGCTATGTAGAATATGTAACAAAATTGAAAATGTTGAAAAATGAAAAAAAAACATTCACAAACATTTTAAATTTATGAAAAATAGTAAAATGCTCATAACATTGTTTTTGTATTGACTTTATAACAAATTTGATACAGAAAATTATAATCTACAAAGTTTTATCTTCTAAAATAAGTATCAGTAAAAACGTGTAAAATCTCCTCAAAAGTTTAGGAAATTCATGTATTTACTGACCATTTTTAGTAAATACACGTAATTACTGGGTGCCTTAGTAAATTCACGTATTTCCTAAATTTCAGTAAATACGTGTATTTACTGATTACACATATTTACTGTAACATATATATATCTATCTATATTGTATTATAAAATCGGAGAATAACAAAACAGTCGGGCGATAAGGTGTTAATACTGGGAGAATCTTTCCACAAAGGAATTTTCAAGCACTTTAGGAGGGCGTACATCATTGAAATATATAAAGTTAAACAAGGCCGGAGATGAACACGACGGGCCTGATAAAATGAACATGAAATGATGTGAAAAAAAACCAAAAAACATACAGGTTTTTACTATATAAATCATTCAATTTACTTATTATAAATTATCAAATATAGAAGTCAAAAGTCAAAAGTCGAAAGCGAAAGCAAAGCAAAGTAAAAGTGAGGAGCTACGGCAATTCAGATGCTCCATATGGCCATTTCGAGAATTTATCTCATCTTCAGTGAAGCTAGGATCTAAAGTGTTGGAAGTCCAAATTGATTTTTGAATAACAGATCAATGACGTACGCCCTCCTTTGATGGACAATGTGCATCTCGCTCGTGCGAGTTTTGATTTTTCCAGCCACCAAATCTGGCTTCCGCATGAATAGCTCAAGTGATCGTGTGGAAGCCCACAGATGCGACTGGAATAAAAATCAATAAACTAGGGTCTAAAGAAAACCAGAAAACTCTTACTAAACCGTCGAGAAGCAGACTGGATCGAAAACGATGCAAAGTTATTAAAAAACTGGTACAATAAAATCGGAGAATAACAAAACAGTCGGGCGATAAGGTGTTAATACTGGGAGAATCTTTCCACAAAGGAATTTTCAAGCACTTTAGGAGGGCGTACATCATTGAAATATATAAAGTTAAACAAGGCCGGAGATGAACACGACGGGCCTGATAAAATGAACATGAAATGATGTGAAAAAAAACCAAAAAACATACAGGTTTTTACTATATAAATCATTCAATTTACTTATCAAAGGAGGGCGTACGTCATTGATCTGTTATTCAAAAATCAATTTGGACTTCCAACACTTTAGATCCTAGCTTCACTGAAGATGAGATAAATTCTCGAAATGGCCATATGGAGCATCTGAATTGCCGTAGCTCCTCACTTTTACTTTGCTTTGCTTTCGCTTTCGACTTTTGACTTTTGACTTCTATATTTGATAATTTATAATAAGTAAATTGAATGATTTATATAGTAAAAACCTGTATGTTTTTTGGTTTTTTTTCACATCATTTCATGTTCATTTTATCAGGCCCGTCGTGTTCATCTCCGGCCTTGTTTAACTTTATATATTTCAATGATGTACGCCCTCCTAAAGTGCTTGAAAATTCCTTTGTGGAAAGATTCTCCCAGTATTAACACCTTATCGCCCGACTGTTTTGTTATTCTCCGATTTTATTGTACCAGTTTTTTAATAACTTTGCATCGTTTTCGATCCAGTCTGCTTCTCGACGGTTTAGTAAGAGTTTTCTGGTTTTCTTTAGACCCTAGTTTATTGATTTTTATTCCAGTCGCATCTGTGGGCTTCCACACGATCACTTGAGCTATTCATGCGGAAGCCAGATTTGGTGGCTGGAAAAATCAAAACTCGCACGAGCGAGATGCACATTGTCCATCAAAGGAGGGCGTACGTCATTGATCTGTTATTCAAAAATCAATTTGGACTTCCAACACTTTAGATCCTAGCTTCACTGAAGATGAGATAAATTCTCGAAATGGCCATATGGAGCATCTGAATTGCCGTAGCTCCTCACTTTTACTTTGCTTTGCTTTCGCTTTCGACTTTTGACTTTTGACTTCTATATTTGATAATTTATAATAAGTAAATTGAATGATTTATATAGTAAAAACCTGTATGTTTTTTGGGTTTTTTTCACATCATTTCATGTTCATTTTATCAGGCCCGTCGTGTTCATCTCCGGCCTTGTTTAACTTTATATATTTCAATGATGTACGCCCTCCTAAAGTGCTTGAAAATTCCTTTGTGGAAAGATTCTCCCAGTATTAACACCTTATCGCCCGACTGTTTTGTTATTCTCCGATTTTATTGTACCAGTTTTTTAATAACTTTGCATCGTTTTCGATCCAGTCTGCTTCTCGACGGTTTAGTAAGAGTTTTCTGGTTTTCTTTAGACCCTAGTTTATTGATTTTTATTCCAGTCGCATCTGTGGGCTTCCACACGATCACTTGAGCTATTCATGCGGAAGCCAGATTTGGTGGCTGGAAAAATCAAAACTCGCACGAGCGAGATGCACATTGTCCATCAAAGGAGGGCGTACGTCATTGATCTGTTATTCAAAAATCAATTTGGACTTCCAACACTTTAGATCCTAGCTTCACTGAAGATGAGATAAATTCTCGAAATGGCCATATGGAGCATCTGAATTGCCGTAGCTCCTCACTTTTACTTTGCTTTGCTTTCGCTTTCGACTTTTGACTTTTGACTTTTGACTTCTATATTTGATAATTTATAATAAGTAAATTGAATGATTTATATAGTAAAAACCTGTATGTTTTTTGGGTTTTTTTCACATCATTTCATGTTCATTTTATCAGGCCCGTCGTGTTCATCTCCGGCCTTGTTTAACTTTATATATTTCAATGATGTACGCCCTCCTAAAGTGCTTGAAAATTCCTTTGTGGAAAGATTCTCCCAGTATTAACACCTTATCGCCCGACTGTTTTGTTATTCTCCGATTTTATTGTACCAGTTTTTTAATAACTTTGCATCGTTTTCGATCCAGTCTGCTTCTCGACGGTTTAGTAAGAGTTTTCTGGTTTTCTTTAGACCCTATCTATATTGTATTTATATATCTGCTTATGTAGTCTGCCAAATATATCGGCGACACAAAACTATAACGATTTAACGGTTAAATATATCTTTATTCATGAACATTTAAATATATCATGTATATCTTAATATTCATGAACAGTTAAATGTATCTTTATGAACAATTTGAATTGATCTATCTACTTGTCATTGTAAATATATTTGCTTATTAAATTCCATGGCCTTTTCCTGCCAAACTTTCTGTTTCAGTTATTTATGCATCTTGAATAATAGAAACAAATACTAAACTACAAATTAGTATCATAAACTACTTGAACCATTATGAAGACTTTTTAGTATATTTGAAGGGTGTAGGTAATCATCGAGTTCGAGTTCGAGTTCGAGTCAGAGTTAAAGTTCGAGTTACAGTTCGAGTTACAATTCGAGTTCGAGTTAGAGTTCGAGTTAAAGTTCGAGTTATTTTTCGAGTTCGAGTTAAATTTTGAGCTAACTCGAAACAGTAATTTTCATAGACATAGTCGAGTTACGACTCGAGTTAGAGTTCGAGTTCGAGTTAGAGTTCGAGTTACAAATCGAGTTCGAGTTAGAGTTCCGACCTAAAGAAACCTATTTTTAGCAAACTACAACACTTTCCACGAGAAAAAAATAATAATTCAGACATCTATTATGTTGTGCTGTGGTTTAAGAAAAAAAATGTTAATCCACCCAAGGACGAGACAATACTTTGAAATACCTTGGTTTATTTTGTTGCAAAAAAAAAGGGCGCGTTTACAGAAAAAAGAAAAAAAATAGTTTTAATTTTAATCAAAGTCGTCAGTTTAGTTTATAGGACAAGACTAAGGGGACGACCATTTGATTTTGAGGGGGGCTGTTTTTGTTAATAAATATTCTGGCTTGGAAAAAGTTGAAAAAAATTATCTGGCCTCTGTTTGCAAGAAAATAAATAATCTGTCCCAAGATCCTTGCTCAATGCAGAAAATAAATATTCTGGCCCGCAAAATTTAAAAAAAAAAATAATTTGTCTCGACCGAAACTGCCAGTCCCCCTCCCTCAGAATCAAATGGTCGTCCCCTAAACATGTATATGTTATTCTCGATTATTTACTAGAGAAATTTGTATACAAATAACTTTATTTGCAAATTACACCCATGGGGGTCAAGCAAACACAATACAACATATAACATATTTACATTCAAACAATGACATGTAATTAATTAGATAAGAACTTTGACCGATATGGACCCTATCTTCGCAGTTCCAAGGACTGCTTTATAAAGTCATTTATAAATGGTAAAAATTCATTTTCAGCAGATAAAATAACAAGTAGTTGCTGGGCAGGTTCTTATTCTAAAACATTTGATTTAATATTAGATATATTATTATAAAGAGTAGATCGAAAAACTGAATATTTTGAGCAGTGTGTAAAGAAATGAAGCTCATCTTCAACTTTGTTCTCATGACAATATCTACAAAAACGTTGATTTCTGGGAATATTTTTGTATCTGCCCATTTCAATTTCTAGGGAATGGTCACTAACTCTGTATTTAGTGATCTGCTGTCTTATTTTAAAAGGTTGATTAACTATGTAATCTTCAATCTTAATTTCTTTCTTTATCTGACCATATAAATACACATCATGTTCTTATATAATCAAATATTACATGTACTTGTATGGGATTTCAATTTAACACATGAGTGTACAGAAGCTTGTCTGTTTCTGTTCGACAGGGACCGGCTTTTAAAATGGAAAGAATCCTTGTTTTTTTTAAAGAATTTTAATGAAAGTAAATTGTCAGCACATGCAAGAAAATTTCCGATGAAGGATCGCTGCTATATAAAATAATGCTTACTTTAAAAAAAGATCTACGCCCCATTTTTTCAAGAGGGGGTATAATGATGAACGAAAGACCCAATTCTGGACATAGAACAAAAAATAATTTGTAACTCGAACTCTAACTCGATTTGTAACTCGAACTCTAACTCGAACTCTAACTCGAACTCGAGTCGTAACTCGACTATGTCTATGAAAATTACTGTTTCGAGTTAGCTCAAAATTTAACTCGAACTCGAAAAATAACTCGAACTTTAACTCGAACTCTAACTCGAACTCGAATTGTAACTCGAACTGTAACTCGAACTTTAACTCTGACTCGAACTCGAACTCGAACTCGATGATTACCTACACCCATATTTGAATGTAAACTTTTTGAATCTTACCTTTAAATTGGTATTATTTTAATATTATGGTTAGGTCTATTAACAGAGTTATATTGAAATAATAAAAAAGGATTGCAATCTGGCTTTAATATATTGAAATAACAATTATTAGTATTGCAGCGTGGTAAAATTTGCCTTCTTTATTTCGGTAAATTTCCATATTGTAATGCATAGTTTGTTTGCTTTTTCATGTCAGTAAATAGCTGAAAAATGTTAAAAATTTTCAGTAATTACCTGTAAGTCCTAAAGATTCAGTAAGAACATGTAATTCCTAATTTTGCTAGTAATTACAGGTATTTACTGATTTGCTTAGTAATTAAAAAAGCAACTATTTACTGTAACATATACAAAAAAAAAACATCAGTCATAAGTAGAATTACGGTAAAATGTCCCATTTGTTCTTGTGTATTTTGTTAGAATGCAATCTAATTAAAATAAGATCACCCGCCTCCCCCTTTTTTCTATTGTCGGCTCGGTGGATCTAACATATCTGCCCCAAGGGTCATCTGAGCTTGAACTTTGATTCTAAAAATATAGCCAATCAAAATCCAGGGATCCCAAGGTGATTCCCAAGTCACCAACCAATCAGTGATCGGCTTCTTCTCAGCTTTGGTACGATTGATAAAATGGCAGCCAGCGACAAAATTTCGCCATCGCTGGACAAAACACTTCAAATTTTCGGCATTAGCGACCTAAAGCCTGAACAAAGAAAGATCCTAGACGCAATTTTAGACGGGAAGGATTGTATGGGAGCCGACAATAGAAAAAAGGGGGAGGCGGGTGATCTTATTTTAATTAGATTGGTTAGAATGTTGATAAAGATATCTTGGCTAATATTATCTTATTGAAAACATATCAAATGTGTCTTTTTTGTATAAATATAGTGTTTGAATAAGTTGAACTTAATTTTTTTTATATTCTCTGAATATAACAATAATATTGTTTTAAAGCCAGCAATTTAAACAAATAATAGACATAAGCCCCATTTACATGCACAGTTTTACACATCATGTTACATACGTATGTATTTTTACATACATGCATGTTTGTAAATACTGCATGTGAATGCAATTACATACGTATGTAAATTTACACATGATGTAAATTTACATCACCTCAGGACCAGATGTAAATATGTATGTGTAAATTTACATAGGCTATTTGATTAAATTTTGCGCATGTAAATGCAGTTAACACAAATGCATAGCTCAATTTTTTTCTCCTATTGAACTTGTGACCTTAATGATCTTTAAGCTATTGACTCATGAATTCACAGACATCTTTCGCATATGTAAAGCTCTACATCGTGCAAGTGTCATGAAATTATATCAAGGCGTTTAAAAGTTATGCATCAGACACCAATATCACTCTATTATATCCAATTTTATTTTTAACCTGTGACCTTGAACCCCAGTAGCACCAACACAATCGTAATCTTTCATACCCCAAAATAAGCGTAAATGTAAATTATGCTTCAGGAACAATTATCATTACCTGTTCTTAGTTTTTCATAACTTGAGAACTTGACCTTTGACCTTATAAGCTTCTTCCTTATAGCTTACAATTTTCAAAAGCTTCGATTTGGAGAAAAAACTAGATAGAATGACGGACGGACAGACGAAATGCTTAATTCTATATTCTAGTCTATAGATGATGAGAAAGGCACAGGGCAACTAGCCATAGTTTATTTTATACCAACGTGACTTCGACCTTAAATCTTTTGACACTATAAAGAAAAGGTAGTTGTTTTATTACCGCACTGCTTCGTATAAAGTGTAAAAGACAGCTTGTATCGTGAATTTTCCTGAAGTGAATTAAAATTAAGTTATGCCTGGAACCCCATATTGGACTACAAGAAAGTAGAATTCTATGCTGCTATCTTTTTAACGGAGCACATTTCTGTAATGGAAATATGATTTTTGTATGTGCTTTAACATATGCATGTATAAGTCAACATATCAATCTGAATTCGAAACAAATTGGTCTGTCAAAGGTCATGTAACTATGAATAACGGTGGTTCCAATTTCGTCAATTTATACATGAAGGAAATTCCGAACTGGGATGATCAATATCATAATCCATTTCATTTATCTGATATATAACAGAAGAAAAGACAAAATAAAGCGAAGACATGACATAGAAACTGAATATAGCAATGATCCTGACTTGGTATAGACATTTAAACAAGAAATTGTGGGTTAAACTACAGGTGCTTGTGTATAGACAAAAATTGATTTTTGCTACAGTTAGTGGTGATAAAAATAACTTTTTAAGAGACCGTGCGAGGACATATTTTTTTCAAAAAACCTTGGTTTGAAAGCCGATTATGGACATAATGGCATCCATTAAAAGGATCTGAACAAAACAGTTCAAGCCCTGGCATATCGAATAGGTCTGAATTAAACACCGTATATGCTGATGAGATGGGTGTTTTGTTCGCTTCTTATGGACACTGCCGTTTCCTGTACTAATAAAACTGGGCATCCCAAATAATATTTATGCGACAATGGGTGTTAAGCCCTAAAAGACACTCTTTTTTAAAGAAATATATTCCCTCATAAGCAAATCATGGGGTGTAATGAGATCACTACCCGTATACATATAAATTCATAAGAACCACGACAACTTTTAAATTAATTTATAAAAATAGACACTAAACAATAAACTCATGTAAATGGTTAGAAAATTTGCTTATACAAACATGTGTATATTTACATACATATGTACAATTCGTGTATATAAATGGGGATATAGAATATATTAGTTTTGCATTTTTAAAAAAGCAGATTGAAATACAAATTTACGTCAAATTTTTGCAGCTATATATAAAATAATCGTAATGAATTCTTATCCTTTAAAAAATAATAGTATTGTCCGTTTGATAATTACTGCTTAGGCTCACCCGTTATTCCCATGACCTTCACTAAGCACTATAATGTACATGTGTTACTGAGACCCATTTAGATCCTGATATACCCGATAATGACATCACTTTAAATGATTTTTCACCTTTAGAAAAGATAGAAATAGGTTCGGTGGAGGCATTATTATATATATGTTGTGTACAAGTTGTAATTTTGTTTAAGTTATAACCTGTACAAAATATTTGTACATGTTATAACTTGTACGACCCAAAAATACAAGTTATAACTTGTACAATTTTTGCCTGTACACGTTATAACTTGTACAAAATAAGGCTGGAAATCGTGTTTAACTTGTACAAAATTTCAATATAGCAAAAAAGAAAGAAAATGACCAAAAAAATTATTTTTTTATTTACTATTCATTAAGACTTAAATAGCATTTACACATTAAAGATGATTTAAGTTACTTCTTGTTTTAAATGTTCACCAAATGACCTTTTTACTTGCATATTACTTGCACAATTTTTAATATTTGAATATTATAAACCTAGTTACTTAATGCTGCATGTTTATCTAACATATGACATCTTGAATTGCAGAACACTTTCATCTTTCGACATTTGCATCTTGGTTTGACAATCACAATGAAGACCACCTGAGTCCTTGCCCTCTTCTCACTGATAATTTACTCACAACCAATCACACGCTACATTCATACATCAGAACAACATAAACTTTAAGAGTGGCATTTGGTAACCTTTCATCTAGTTTCTACTGACATAACTTTTTATTTCACTATTTTCACTATTTAAAACTGCTTTAGCAATGTTCTCTGTTTCCCACTTGGTACTGCTTCAAATTAGCTTCTTTAACACTGTCAATTAAAGTCTCTAATCTTTATTTTTGTAAATGATGCCTTATTTGTTGAGGCATTTCGTCTTGACATTGCTAGAATTTCAGAACAAAATTTATTTTGACTATCTATGTCCATCCTGATTTGATCATTAAATAGCCCAACTTAACAAACTTCGCCCTGCAGTAATCCGACTGTAAAATTGATCACATAAGTGCTCATACTGCATCCTGAAGAAATTCTAGATTAAAAGTGATCACTCAAATATTCAAACTTCAAACTTTTGTAAAATCAATTATTGGGATATAACAAATATTATAATTTTTTTTTTCTTTCACGTAAAGAAAATATTTTTAAATAATGAACATTGACATAGTCACATTAACGTTTTTATTCTGCTCTGCAAATTTGAACCTTATTAATAGTTAATAATTTGTCTTTTTTTAAATTTATTTTGCTATAATGAAATTTTGTACAAGTTAAACTCAATTTTCAGCCTTATTTTGTACAAGTTATAACATGTACAGGCAAAAATTGTACAGGTTATAACTTGTATTTTTTGTTCATACAAGTTATAACATGTACAAAAATTTTGTACAGGTTATAACTTGTACAAAATTACAACTTTTACACAACATATATAAAAAATCACCTTAGTGTTAAGAGACTGCAAGCCGTTGAAAATGATATATATGAAACAATCTGGGTTGAAATAAACGTGAATGGAAAATTATTTCTATTACGTATTACCTATAGACCAGAATGGTCAGGTGTCGAATACTGGAGTAAACTAAACTACTCAATTGAAATTGCACTCAACCGAAACTAAAATGTTATTCTAACAGGTGATATGAACTCCGACCTTAAAAATCCGCATAATAACAAACTTATAAAATGATAAGTATTTTCAACTTTCAAATCATTATTGACAAGCCAACAAGAGCTACTGCTCACACGAATATCATCTTAAACCCTGTAATTCTGAGTGACAACTTAAACTCTTCATTTTCTGATGTGCTTCAGATACCCCGTATTATAAGTGATCATGATGCAGCCATCGGTTATATCGAAACCTTAGTAACAGAGTCTGGAACATATAAAAGAGAAATCTGGATCTATGATCGCTTAGATAAAGAAAAAATCATTGATAAGTTACAATCGGCTGACTGGGAAAATATCTTAGATGAAACAATTGGGATGACGAAGCTTGTGAATCTTTTACAAATAAAGTACTACAAATTTCATGAGATTGAATTCCAACTAAATTGGTAACTGTAAGAAAAAATGACAAACCATGGTTCAATAACAACCTGTGGAGAGAAATAAGACTATGCGATAAACTAAGGAAAAAGGCATTAAAATAAAAAAAAAAATGAAGTTCAAAAACCAGAAAAATAAGGTAAATAATATGAAAAGATCTGCTAAGAAGCAGTTTGAAAATAATTTAGACAACTATATTTTAGAAACGCAAACAATCCTGGAAAATTATGAAAACGTTAATTAAGTCTGGGAAGCCAACAAACTCTGTACCACCATTATATAATACGATAAATCACGAGGACTTCGATGATATTGTGTGTAATGAAGAAAAGAAATGTTCATTCCTAAATACTATTTTTGTTCTATTTCAATATTAGACGAAGAAAATGTTGAAATTCCATTCTTCCAGGAAAGGTCTGAAAACATCTTATCAAATATTAATATAACAGTGAAAGAGATTGTCGATGTGATTCAAATTTTTAAGCCTTATAAAGCATCAGGCCCCGATATCCTCAGTCATCGAATGTTAAAAATATGCTTAGATCTTATTGCTATCCCGCTTCTTATCATTTTTAACAAGTCTATACAGCTCTGTAAGTTCGCCTCGAAATGGAAATTCTCCCATGTCACTCTTATTTTTAAAAAAGGTGACGCATCTATACCTTCAAACTATAGACCCACCTCCTTAATAAGCTGTGTCGGAAAATTCATGGAGTGAGTTATTTTTTTTTAAATCTCACAAGCGAAAAAGGTCCCTGTGTTTTTATATTTTCAATTATTTTATATCTTTACCATAGTGACATTTGGACAAGCATTAAAATGTTGAAAGCATCCATTGTTTATATCATTTATTTCATTACTATTTGTGTTTGTTCTCTGTCTTAAGGTTTGTTCATCATCACAGAAGTTCCACATATATGCGATAGGTTAAAAGTTGTAACATGTGCGTTAGGTTATAAGTTGCTAAACTAAAAATCATTATAAACATTTAACACTACCATCAACTTTTATGAATGATCTGCTCAGTCCAGGAAATTAGTATTTGATAATCACTTGCCCAAATCCTGGAAAAATCTTCTAGGACTCATAATATGAAACTCAATTACTACATACCCAAGGGAGGATACATTGACTACTGTGCTATCAACTGAAAAGGTTGTTAATTATATAAGATGCTTCTGAATTTCAGTACTTTCTTTGGGGAATTTCTTGCTTGGTATTATTTTTTATGCCATTTTACTGTGTGACAAAATACCCAAAAAATTGGTTTTGAATTGTAAAACCCTGTGAATTTGATATATGTTTTTAAAAGATGTTAAAAAAAAATCAGTTGATTGGATATTCTTCCAAACAAGAGCAAAGGGGATTTGTTGGCTCTTAGATGCAAGGTAACATCCAAAACAAAATGAAAAGAAATGATTCTACATCTACTACCTCAATTAGAAATGAAACAGAACCACCTGAAGAAGCAGCAGCACAAGAGCCTAATTATATGTTTCAATGTTGTGTCAAAAGCTATCAAACACATAGTGCTTTACCAGAAAAACCACAATTTACTAGGAAAACATGAATTAAGACTTGAAAGAAAATCCACCTTTGATGAAATTAAGTTAGGGTGGGCTGAAGTCTGTTCTGATATTTATAAAGAAGTCAATGACTATTTAGAGGCATCTTGTAATGTTGGCAATCCTAAGTTAGAACAAGGATGGGCGTTGAAGAAAGATAAAAAAGTTGTGCGTTTTTCAACTGATGTAAAGGAATTTCTTAATGAGATATTTAATGTTGGAGAGATAACTGGAGAAAAAGTAACAGCAAATGATGCTGCAATTAAGATTCGGCAAGCTCGGCATGAGGATGGGTCAAACCGCTTTAATGTTTTGTAGTATCTTGATGCAGCTCAGATCACATCTTTCTTCTCTAGACTAACTGTATCAAAAAGGAAACAAGTTCCACAGGCAAATAATCTTACTATTGAAGATGAGGACTTAGAAGCTGCCCTTGCAAGTATTGAAGATCAGAACATTAGAGACTTAGCATTTGATAATTAGTTATAGTTTATAGTAGTATTATTGTTTGGCCTGTGAAGCGGACTGAAACATTGGTATTATCTAACCGACCCTTGCCAGGGGCGGATCCAGGATTTTGTCAGAGGGGTGTCACCAAATGAAGTAAAGTCATAAAGTTTAAGATTAAGAAGCATCATTCTATTAACTGGTAATCTCCGGCCTGTTAACCAAGATGCTAAGTATTAAACAAAATTGTAAGGTCGGCAATATAGTACTTTTGTTAGAGTTTAATTTCATTTCATGCAGTTGCAAGTGCAGGCTCTGAGGTGGCCCCTTTCAGCCCAAACGTAAAAAAATGTAAAACTGTGCGTTGGATTGTCATTACCCAAGCTTTAAATGTGGCGATGTAGAAAAAGGGTATGGCAAAAGCAAAGACGTATTCAAGAGGCAATCAACTGTCGTATATAGATCTCTCTATGGTTCGTTTATGATAGACTTGAGATCACAGGCACCTGTTTGTAGAAAAAAAAAATATACTTAACCATACCACTAGAAACACGTGCCTGTGCTTGAGAAGCAGGTTGCGAAACTCTTTCCCAAGTAGTACGATTTCGATTGCTATATCAGTGAGATGAACATGAAAGGGGTGACACAATGAACATGAAACGGCGATGGAGGAAATAAAAACTCAAGGGCAATCAGGGCAGAAAGTTTCAACTTCCACTGGAAAACTGAGGATTGGTGGGTATGCACGTGCAATTCAGCTTCCTGCATAAGATCCTTAGCGAAACCTGCAGCAGGGTTATTTAATGTGAGAGGAATGTTCCCCAACACGGTGTACCACTATAGATAGCCGTCAGGTTTTCCGTATTGTAGCCTGACGAGTCGACGGTATTCAATATGACATGCAGGGCTGTCTCATTCAAAAACCTGGTGCATACATCCCAGTCAGGTTTCTAAGCGCTTTTTAGTGGCCTTTTACGGACAAGACTTAGCGCTGCTGTGGGCTTATTTGCCAGCCGAAACTGAACGGAATTTTAACAACCAGACTTTCTGTCCCTGGTGAGATTCGTAAAAGGGCCATTAATACATGTAATAGACGGATGATGGTTGGCGTTTTATGCAAGTGAACACGTAGGATACAATGTTTCAGGGTGCAAGGTTTCGTCATTTTATACATAAATGGAATTAATGAATTAATAATTCTTAAAATTTTCGAACAGTATAAAACATGGCTCAAATATAATTTTCAAGAATGTTGGAATTCATGCAGAACTTTTCATATGCGAGTGCTTTACGCCGTTATTTCTCCATAAAGATGTGGATTATACAATTTGAAGAGATTCTTTTAAGTCATTATTGAAAACGTAGATTTTTAATATTATCTAAAACTTTACACTTTGATCACTGATCAAAAGATCTTAATTAACAAAAGGTAAAATGAGTGTTGTCACAAGCGTACATTGTAATTAACCTATGACATGTTTATTTAGCAATTTACATGTAGCTAGCCATCAAGCTAGACTTGTGTAATCGATTTATATAGAAAGTGTGCCAGTGAAACCATACTTGTGAACCTCAGGGGGGTGTCACGTGCACCGGGTGACACCCCCCTGGATCCGCTACTGCTTGCATTAACTTTCAACGTTAAGGTTTCATGAGCAGCTCTATATCTCATAACTATAAATCCTTAGTTAATTCAACTTTGTATGCCCCATTAGTAGCTTAGCACGCATCAACCAAGATACCTGATTGAGTGACTTTCACAATATTCAATACATATAATTGCCAATATTAAAGTTTAATGAAAACCTTCATATCACAAGAAATATATGTCCTAGATTTATAAAAGTTGGTTTGTAAATGCCCCAGTAGTATATCCCAATATTTTAACATTGACATTTGCATTTCTGGTTGAGTGATTTTGACTATTTTCTATACATAACAATTGCATTGTTAGATTGTATGAGCAGAATATAATACCATAACTAGTCTTTATAAAACATGATATGATTATTGATCAGCAGTATCCTTGTCTTTTGATCTTGACCTTCAATTTCAATTTATATTAACTTTACAGAATTCAAGCATTTTGGCCGGATTTCATGAAGTTAAAAATCTGGGTTATAAAATGGTGAATGGCAGACGGGGAAGAAATTTTGGTAACAGTTTTCTCAGCAACTACTAATTCAGCCACTTGATAGTTGGTATACAGCATCAGGGTCGGGTCTAATAACTTGAGATTCAATTTAAGGTTTGTCACTCTTCTACTTCCTGTTGAACGAAATACTGCAATATTTTCTATTAACAGATTTTTTTCTCAAATTAATGTTTGGTATGGTGGAAAATCTTGAGTCATGTGCAATATACGGTCAAATAACAACTTCGTTTTTCAGTCTGTCTGTTTTGCTATCATGTAAATTCATGCCCTCATGAAGACATTTTGAGGGCATTTAATAATGATTTTGCACAAGTGCATAAACAAACTTGTTTCATTATTGTCCTTAAAGACTTATTGGAATGTTTCTAATCAAGGATGATCACTAGTCAATTTCTATCAGATATTTGGAATCCTATGGTTTTTACCATAAAAATGGGAACGATTTTTTTCGTCTAGCAATCCCCTTTTTCTTTTTATCATTTGGTTTATTTGGTCATCAAGAGCTAATTTAAAAAATAAAATAAAAACAAAGTTCTAGACAAAAGCTTCTGCATTTTGTTTATAATTATTTTCATATCCTACATGTCCTACTATGTTATACCTAATTCCAAGAAAATTTTACAGTGTCACACTATTTTACGTAACTATATATTATGGGTTCAGCAAATGTTACAGTGTCACACTATTCTATGTAACTATATATATTATGGACTTGGAGATCGCAATGGAAGAGGGAGGTTTGGCGCCATAAAACCTGGTTTAACCCACCATTTCGTTTGAAGTGCCTGTACCAAGTCAGGACCATTGCGATCCACCAGTTCTCCGGTATGACTGATTCGTTTTTGTCATTTTCTCTGGACTATGAGATTGATCATTCAAGTTCGGTAGTTTTGTTATTACCTTTATTTACAAAGTTTTATAATTTTTTTTTCATACGAATTTACACTCGAACATGTTAAATGCTAAATCTTCCAAAAAGTCAGAGAAAGTCTTATCCTCTTTTTGAACTCTGAATACCTCTTAAACAAGTTCAGCAACCTATGAATTTAATAAGCTTATTATGTACCTTAACCTATGGTCTTTTCATCAAATATCTCAATTTAGATACCTCGTAATTTAAAAAAATTATCAGCTTATTTACTTGTTGAACAAGCAAATTATTTTTGCTCGGCTTGGGACCCAAGAATTATGGTTTATTTTTTTATTGGTCACATGGTGTATGTTCCATATGCACATTTTATTAATATTTTTTTTTATTTTTCTCACTTTCATTCTGATAATGTTTGCCAATATTTGCATTTCAAAAGAAATATTTCACTTAATTACAAAGAATAAAGCAGCCCATCAAAACTCTGAATATTTTCTATCTTTCATCAAACGACCCATTTTCGGACTACCCATTACTAGTGATATAGGCTGTTACTTAAACTTTTTATATTTTATACCTTTAAGCTAACAAATGAAGTGTACAAAAATATCATTGTATTTTGTTTTCATGGTTGCAAGAATTTTCCACGCCTTGCTTAAAAAAGTGATATTTTATCCATTTGATACTGGTTGCTAAGGATGGTGTTTTGTTGCTAAGGAAAACATGTTAGCTTATGCATAAACATTGTAAAATGTGTTAAAATCATATTATCTTTGATGATGCTTATTAGCAATAAATTTGTTTTAGCCAGACCCTTGTTGATGCAAATCATCAAATTTGTGAAAAATGCATTTTTGAGACATAATTTTAACCCTGGGCCAATCAATATTGGTTATAGCCTCTTGTCATGGTAACGTACAATACGATGTTGAGTCACTCTGCTGATAGTTATGTTATAACATACTGTTAAGTTTGATAGTTGTATTTATCCACTTTGAAAAAAAAATGCCACCATCTGTATGGTCTTTACAGAGAACTGTTTATAACCATCTTCAGTGGCGGATCCAGAAAAAAAATTTGGGGGTGGTCCGAACTGGCGACTTTAAAATGTGATATTGTTATTGTTCTCCTTTGCCCGGTCTTAAGCCTATCATGGGCATGAGCCATGTCTGTAAAGGGGTAGAGGATAAAACTCCTAAGTCCTCCGAACCAAACAAAAAGCAATCAATGCAGAAGCCTCCATTAAGAGTAGGTTAATATAGACGAGCCCTGTGTATTTCTCAAACCATGCAAGCTGAAAAGTTCTGTTACGTCCCTGATATTTTGTTACAGGAAATTCGTAGTGTCTACTAGGTATAAAATGTTTCCGAAGGAGGTGATATTTCTGCTCGTCAGATAAGTTTTGTTTGAACGAAAATGTGGCAACATCATTTTTCAACACAGAGGTTTCTGATACAGTTTTTGTGATTAAAGTTTCTAACAGAGATTCGTCGGGCAATTGTCCCCGGCTATCAAACGCTTCCGATGTGTGTCTCTTTCTAGGATTTATATCATCATTTTCATCTTCTGGTTTTCTTTTGGAACTAGGACTTTTTGAAGACCTAAAAATAAATATTACCCAATTTTCAGTTCAAATGGACAATGAATGCATTTTCCTTCACTTTTGTATGCACAGACATATTTTTAAATTTATTTGTATTTGAGTATTTTATCCTGAGAGTGAGATAATAGTAAACTTATAATAAAACTTTGCTATTATATTCTCATTTTTATCTTAGAATTAGAAATAAAAAAGTTATTTTATTATAAATTCAAAAATTCGTATAAATACCTTTGATAATAAGCTGTCAGCTTCTCCATTGACATTGAGATTCTTTACATTTTACAGTTCTATCCGCACTAAATTCTTATATATTATGTCTATAAACATTAATTGTGTTAATTGAGCTTAATGAGTTGTTTTGACAATATACTGGAGGGTTGAAATTCAGTGATCCGTTACGAGGTCCGGTCGTAAAGTTGACACCAAGACCATAGACAATTTTAATTAACGACAATAATTAAGATCAAAAGGAATATCTGTATTCATAAAATGCAATCAGCTAATGGATTACAAAAACACCCCTAAATTTTTTTTTGTGGTTCAGTAAGGGGGTGGTCCGGTGCGCCGCGGGACCCCCCCCCTGGATCCGCCACTGATCTTCATGCAAACAAGCTATTTTACGAATATCAATCCGGATTTATGCCAAAATTTTCGGGTGTTGCTAAAAGGCGGAACGGAAAACGGAAACGGAAAAACGGAATTTTAAAAATTAATATAGCAAAAATATTTGTTTTTATTCGCTGTTTTTCAACTTTTGACGCAGATTATGTTTTCATATTTTAATTGGTTTGTAGATTATGAAACAAATTGTTAGAAGATGGACGAAACAAACTTATGAAGCGAATACATATGAAAAGATGCATAACAGTGATTAACTTACTTTAAGTACAGATAGGAAAACTATATATCGTCCCAAAACTTAAACAATCATAGACTAGTTAGCAAAAAAACAATTCCTAACTACAATGTACGTGCTTATACTAAAGACCCCGATTTTTTTTACGTATGGTTCTGTGATGGACCCGGCTGGCGAATTAGTCACACAACAGAGCATAGCTTGCCGTAAGAGGCGACTAAGGGTTGTGTTTCTGACATCGGGTTATGGCTCCACCAAAAGAGCGACCATGGAATGAACCCTAGGTGGCTTAATAGTGTGGTTCTCGTCCGTGTCAGGTCTATAACACAGACAGCCTGATCGCAGATCTGTGTGGAGAGTGTGTCATGCACGTAAAAGATCCCTTTGTGAACCACCAAGTAGTGCATCACATACACTTTCCATTGGTCTTCAAAATTTATTGATTCTCATCCCATCCCTATATTTCTCATCATCTCCGTGTGAATTTCAGATGTCTTAACCCTTAGGTTCTGCCTACCGCGGACATAGGTTGATCTTAGTCCTCCTCGGTACTTTAATAGTTTATATATTGGCGAGGTTAGCCAGCTCCGGTATCAACACATCAAAACAAAGATTTTTTTTATTTGCTTTTGACGAGTTTGCGTTGCTTAACTGTATTTTTATCTCAGGTGCCTTTTGCTTTTTTACAAGACATAACGATTTGAATGCCCCTTTTGTATTTTTTTTTATTGGCCTGTCATACATTGATTTACCCCCCGCCCCAAAAAAACATTAGATAATCCACATACTCTTATAATATCATTGACCCCTAACATGTAGCCAAGATATGGAACTTCACCAAGAACTTTTACTTAGTTTTACTGGCGTACGGAGGGACAAGTGTAAAACTTAATACAAATTCCACATACAAGGGCGGATCATAAAAGTAAGTAACAGTACATTGTAAAAGCGTACTAGTTAATATTATTAGCCACAGAAAGAGGATATAGTGAAAACAGTTCTCGTTAATATAAAACATGGTTTAACTTATTTAGATATAACATTTTCATTGTCTAAAATCCATTTGACGTACGAGTGTTTGCTATTTATACCAAAATAGTGGTATTGGGTTCTTTGCTATTTATACCAAAATAGTGGTATTGGGTTCCAAATGATATTTTATTGAATGCTAAACGCAAATTTTTAAAAAAATTATAAAAAAAAACATATACATATTTTTATCTTCTTTAACACAGTTCATCGTTCAAATTTGTAAAATATCAAATTATACTATAACAAGTGTACCAAGTCGATCGTACAATACTTTTAGTTTTAGAGACTGTTGGATTATTTATAGAAGTATTCTTTGGATGCTACGACCTAGACAACCGGGTCTCTTTTATACGCGGTTGTTTATCTTATACAGAAAACAATCATTATATGCTATAACCCTACATGTTCTGAATAACCAATAATTTGAAAATTATAGTAGCTTGATAAACTGGAGCCAATGGTATGTTATTAAAGTATAAAAAGAATGTTCCATAATGCACGTGAGGAGTAAATAATGCAGTGAATTTTAAAAATTGTTAACAACTTACACAAACATTTGTATATTTAGACGTCATGTCAAGTACAAAAAAAAACATATATCAGCATTAAAAGTACGTAAAATGTGATGTAAAACACACAAAAATACTATAACAAATAAATTTGAAATTCCGTTTTTCCATTTTCGTTTTTTCCGTTCCGTTTTCCGTTCCGCCTTTTAGCAACACCCGAAATTTTCAACCGTTCATTAATTATTAGAAATGCATAATTGCATTCTCAACTCATTTGAACAAAAAGACATAAACTATTTTGTATTCTGTGGTTTTTCCAAAGCGTTTGATAAAGTTTGGCATAGAGGTTTACTCCACAAAATTAGCACGTATTGTATTAAAGGGAATTTACTTGACTGGTTTCAAAGCTATTTAGTTTCGAGAAAGCAGAAAGTGGTATTAAATAATTCATCATCATCTATTGGTTAAGTTTTCGCAAATGTACCACAGGCATCAGTCTTGAGGCCTCTACTATTTATAGTTTATATAAACGAAATTGCTAGGAATATGACTTCCTTGTGCAGACTACTTGCAGATGACACTTTGTTCAATTACTCAAACAAGGACATCAACAGTGTAAAAAATGTTGTTGAACACGATTTGAGAGAGTTGGACGAAACGTCAAAAGATGGTTAATGTTCTTCAATCCAGATAAAACCGAAGTGATGATATTTTCTAAAACAGAAATACCTTTACTAATTTTTTCCCTAAATGGGCTAGATATTCCAATAAAAGCTACCCATAAACACTTAGGCGTTACTTTCAGTAAAGATGGAAAATGGAATGTCGACGTGGAAAATATTATATCCTGTGGGAGACGCCATATATATTTCCTTCGATAGTTAAAATACCAGTTAAGCAGAAAAAAAACTTAGAACAACTCTACTTGGTTTATACATGTATAAGACCACTTCTTGAATATGCTTTAGAAGTATGGGATAACTGTGGGGTAGCTTATACTGGTAAACTAGAGCAAATTCAAGTAGAGGCTGCACGAATAGTGACTGGATTGCCTATTTTTGCTAAAACTGACCAAAAAAAATCTATGATGAAGTCGGTTGGAAAACGCTGCATTAAAGAAGACGTCGTAGAAAACTGCAAATGTTTTATAACATTCATAATAATAACACCCCTACTTACTTACGAGACATTGTTCCCAATAAAATTCACAGTTTAACCACATATCTTCTTAGAACTGGCGAGGACATAGTTATGCCTTTCTTTATATTGTCTATTACAAGGGAGTCATTCATTCCATAAACAAAAAAGGAGTGGAATAAGTTAGACGAATCTCTTCGTAATGTCGACTCTTTGGCGAAATTCAAAACGCGTATTAAACCAAACAAAGTCAACGGTCACAGAGTACCATTGTTCTACATGTCAGGTCCTAGAAAAATAAACATTATTCTTACTCAACTTAGATGCTCTGAACATAAAAGTTGACCCTTATTGTGGATGTGGCATAGAAGATGCAAAACACTTTTTCCTCATATGCCCTTTGTATCAAATACAGAGGACCGAATTACTAAACAATCTAGAATGAATACCTGATACAAACCCAAAAAGATACTTACCTACTTCAGCATGTCTGTTCAGAATTTACTGACAACAATAATCAAAAATTTTTGAACGAAATATACAAATTTATAAGAAATCCTAAGCGATTTCTAGTCGCTGATTAACCTTTGGTTAGTAAAGGATGGTCTCTGCTCAATATGTCTTGCATCAAAAACGTGTATTCTTTTTGTTTTACCTTTTTCACATGAAACACATAATTATTTGTATTTCTCATTTTGTTATATCATCTTATAATATGACTAAGGCCCTGCCTTTTTAGCGAGCATCAAAAATCTTTATACCTTTTAAAAAATAAATCCATGTGCTAGACCGGCTAAGTCTAAATAAATTGGTAATAGAAGGTATACATTAAGAAACCTGGCGGAAAAAACCGGTAAAGTAAAAATATCATGCAGGATTGAGGAAAGTGAGTGAAACCCCACAGGATCGGACTCTTCTTTCATTTTCAGGTATTAAAGAACCTTTTATTTATTATTATGAGTAGGTTTTATTCAGTAAATTTATGTATTTCTTTATCTTATTTTATTTTACTTAGAATCTAACAAAGCTTGGTCAGTATCATGCATTTGGTATGACGAGCCAATTGGACGATGAGCTTGGTTACGTCGGTAATTTCCGGAAAATCTTTTTTTCAGCGGTGGTGTTTAAATAAAAATCTGTGTGTAAAAATAAACAAATGGATGAATAAGGGTTTTCTCACTGTTTTTGGATTTCAATTTTTATATTTTTGCATAACAGATTATGATGTATTTTTTATAAGCCCAGAGGGTTGATTGTATTACTTGCTCCGTGCCTATTATTTTTTTCACTCCGTAAAAGTAAACCTGTTTCGGTTTTATCGTCAGTATATTTCTGGCACATCTCAAAACATGCACAATGCCGTAGGGCTCGCATCTGCGATGCTCGCTATTATATTATAATCTTTACGCATGCTCGGTTACTGTGTATATACTATTGTCAAACTGTATCTCGAAGATGACTACCACGTATGTCCAATCCCATATGCTTTTATTGGCAATAAATAAAGTTTAAACTTAACTAAGCACTTCACTTCCCAACCATGTTAAACAAAAATACTTAAATTGCTTGTTTGTTAACCTCGGTTAGGTGAGTTTTTTTTATGTAAGGGCGGCAAACCCTGTTTAGGGTTCAATCAACGTTTCTTTTTTTAGAAATACGGTATTGTAATGTATAAAAGATCTATGCTTGGTCATTGTTAAAATCGATTTTCATAAAAACCAAGGTCATGGAATGATACAACTAACTTTTTAATATAAACTTGCAGGAAATTTATTTACACAAATCCTATTGAATAATTCTATAGGATTCACGTTAGAAGCAGAGGCACCAACTGGACATCCGAATGTCAAAATACAAAACCAGTAAACACAAACAAGGAGAGGACAAAAGAAAACAGACAACAAAAAACACGGAAACATAAAAACTAGTGAATTTCAATTAACAACACGAACTTTAGCCGTAATGAGAGTGAACTCAGGTCTAGTACATGCAGCTATACCAACAACAACAGTCACCCTGGAGAGTCTAGGCCTCACCCAGGAAAAAGATACATTTTTTTTATTAATTTTAATCGTTCCTCAAAATAGGCCGTATTGTGTCATTTTCTTTTCATTGTGATATTATGTTGTACCAGAAAAAGCTCTAAGTAACAACTGACACGTGTGTGGTCAGCTTACCTTTTCAAACATCATTGCATTGATTGAGTTTTATCAGCAGACATAAAATTGGGGCCCCATAATCTGGAAAAGTGCTCAAGAGGACTAACCAGGGGTCTTGATGTTCAGATCAAGACTGTGCATGCAGATGTGACATGTAACTTCTTTCTGAGTAAACTAAACTTTTTCCGGTTTAAATATCACTATGTGTTGTTTTTGATATTGACCGAATGCAATGAAAATTTACAGTTATGTTTTTCGCTAGAAATAACGGATGAAATATTATTTGGGGCCCCTTTTTTAAGCTCACCTGAAGGTCTATGTGAGCTATTGCCATCACTTGGCGTCCGTCGTCGTCGTATGAAAACAATTTTTTAAGACTACTGTTTTTGGCTTGTAAATCAAAAATTGTAAGTGATATAGAAAATCTGACACAACCCTTTTACTTTAGTATCAAGAATTCTACAAGTCCCACAAATGGCCCTTTAAAGATCAAAAATAGCATTTTTCATGTTTTTTCCCGACAGAATGAAAGCTTTTGTAGATAGAGAAATGCTGTTTCTCTCTCTACCTTCAGCTCATTTGGCTTTCCATAAGACTCCATTGGTTCGAAGATGTTAGATGAACCCTGATAGGGGTTATGGCATTTTAAAGGTCAAAATAGCATTTTTTCATGTTTTTGAAATATTGCAAATAGAGAAAAGCTGTTGCTTGCTTAAACTTTCGGCTCATTGAGCTGTACAAAAGTCTCCAATAAGTAAAAGATTTCAGATAGCCCTTTATAGGAGTAATGATCCTTAAAAGGTCAAAAATAGCTTTTTTTTCTTATAGAATGAAAGAATTATCGGCCCTCTATAGTGCTAATAGCTCATAAAAGAGACCCTTTAAGCTTAATGACCAGGTGAGTGATCCAGGCTCATGGGAGCTTCTTGTTTTGTTAAGAAATAAGGGATATAATGCAAAGATTTTATTTGTTTGCAATTCAATTTTGCTCTGGTTGGCCAAATGCAATGAAATTTTGCAATGATGCTCCTCATTAACATACCATAGGTGGGATTGATTCGGACTTTTTTTTCATTAAGAAAGAGTAGTGGATACAAAATGGAGGAATTGTTTTTTCCAACAAAAAATAATTCTTTTTATTTATTGTCCCAATTCATTTGTTTTGCTAATTAATTCTTGCAAGGTTGATTTTTAATGTTTGTGACCTCCATTTAATTTAAACGTATTTTATTTGAAAATATTTACATATATGATACAAACACAAAGTACATCATATGGATTCGGAAACAAGCTTACGCTTATGTGAATCCGTCTCCAAGTTACATGACATATATAAATAAGAATGATGATTATCACATGCTCAAAATAGTACAATATCTTACATTTAACTGAAAGAAAAAAAAACAGTATTCGGGTAGGATGAGAAAAGAAAAAATAATAAAATAAAATAAAAAAAAAAAGAAAAAAAAAATGAAAGAGCGACAGGAGATATATTGAGAAAAAAATTAATAAAAGGGAAACCTTGGTAATTGGAATATGAACAGATTGAAATGCTTTATGTTACTAATCAATAAAACGTTTACCTCTTAATATAAAGTCTTGCACCTTAATGAATAATTCAGTATTTTGGTCAACAGATAGAGCATCTGAACCATAAAGCAATAATTTCAAGTTTATTTGTACGTTGAAAGACAAGGAGTAAATAGTTGTCTGACGTAAATCTCGGTAATTTTGGCAATCAATAAGATAGTGGCTGTTACTCTCTCGAAGTCCACACGCACAATTTGGACTGTCCGCCAGATTTCGCCTGAACAGGTGCTCCTTCAAGGAACTGCTATTCATGCGCAATCTGGCGTGCAAGATTTGACCCATTCTACTTCCCGCATTATAATAAATACGTTGTTTGTTCGGATTTAATTGAATTCGTGATTTGAATATACTCAGTGATCTCGAGTTTCGTGTTTCAATCGGTAAAGCGTTCCACATCTTAATAGCAGATGGTAAAAAGTAATTCATGTATAACGACGTTTTTGTTCTAATATCAGTAATGTTCGTAGATTGACGTGTAAAATGACCATGGAGATCAGACCGAGCACTCGGAATCAGATTCCTCAAGTACTCAGGTGATTCTCCATTAATGATTTTATACATCATAATTAACTTATGAATTTTCCTACGGTCAGAAAGTTTAACCCAACCCGTCTCTTCGTAGAGTTTTTCGAGTGCCGTTAGTTTAGTACCCCCAGTAACGATTCTCATGGCTTCTATCTGAACACTCTCGATTTTGTTAATAAGTAACTGGGTACCGTTGTCCCATATCACATCGCCATATTCAAGGATCGGTCGAATGAAAGTGAGGAACATCTTTTCTAATGTAAATCTATCTAACGTTAAACGAACACGTCGTAGAATATTTATGCGGTTATATGCCTTTTTTACTATATAGTCGATATGTTGATGCCACGAACCGTCATCTGAGAAATATAAGCCTAAATGCTTGTGGCTAGTAACCTCCTGAAGTATATTATTATTCAAAACAGCGGAGGATGTGCTTGTCGGTTTAGTTTACGAGACAGAAGCATCGTTTCTGTCTTTTGAGGATTAAATCGCACGAGCCACTGGTTCGCCCAACGATTTATCCTATCAATATCGTCATTTAAATACGCTGCAGCAGTGCCTGGATTATCAACGGTGATAAACAGGCTTGTATCGTCGGCGAATAATTTAATAACCGCATGAATATCAGTCACAATATCGTTAATAAAAATCAAGAAAAGCAAGGGACCAAGTATTGATCCTTGCGGAACTCCGGCCTTTACGGATTTCCAATCAGAAAAATGACCGTTAAGCGCAACGCGTTGAAATCTTTCTGATAAGTAACTATTGAACCACTTCAAGGTACGTCCTGAAATCCCATATAATCTCAGTTTGTATAATAATCCCTTATGCCATACCCTATCGAAGGCTTTGGAGATGTCGCAGAACACTACGCGTACTTCCTTGCCATCATCCAGTGCCTTACCGAAGGTATTGGATATATCAATTAATTGATTTACAGCGGAATCACCGTTTGTAAAACCGGACTGATGTTCCGATATAACGCGATTCTCCAATAAAAAGTTATGAATATACTTGTAGACACATCGTTCCATACATTTGGACAAGATACATAGTAATGAAATAGGTCGATAATTCTTAACTTCATTTGTATTACCAGATTTAAAAACTGGAGTGACGTTTGCTCTTTTCCACGCAGAAGGAAAATACGACTTATTCAGTGATAAGTTAAAAAGATCACATAACGGCTTTTTGAGCTCTGAAATACCCATCTTTAGAAGTCTAGGACTTATAAGATCTGGGCCAGATGCCTTATTGATATTAAGGTTAGCTATAACGTCTTCAACGTCTAATTCGTTAATACTAAAATCGCCGATTACGTCCACATCTTCTGTGTGGCCAGGAAGACGAGAATTCAAATCGTCGAGCTCGGTTTGCAATACGAAGAAATCATTAAATTCGTTAGCCTTGGCAGTATCATCGGTCAGTAAGCTGCCATTTTTATGTAACGGGGGAATATTACGGTCGCGCTGCTTCATACCAGAAATCTGGTTGCAAATATGCCACCATGATTTTGTAGAAGGATTGCATTGTTTTAATTGATCGACTAGTTTATTTCGATAATTATCTTGGGCTTTACGTACATGTGAGATAACTAGGTTCCGCGTTTGTCTAAATTTTGCCCAATCGGATTCCTTGTTAGAACGTCGTGCTTTAGAATGGAGTCGCCTCTTTTTCCGAATTAATTTTCTGATATCATTGGTCATCCATCTCGGGTCCGTCTTACGAATCGTGACCATTTTGTTAGGAATTGATTTTTCAGCCGCACCCAAGATGGCATCGGAAAAATCTGATACTATCTTATCCAAATCGTCAGAAGAAAAAATCAGTTGCCAGTCGATTTCAGACAAGAGACGTCTATAACCATTATAATCTGCTCTGTCATACAGCCAAATCTTACGTTTAAACGAGCTATGTATGGGCTTGGGGGAATTTAGTATGCCTACGACAGGACAATGGTATCTAACCTGGTCTAATAAAGGTGGGCCCACCCCGGTATAAGGAACAAAATCAGTACAACTAGTTACGACTAAGTCAATGATAGACGAGGAACTTTCAGTAAAGTTAGTTGGATCTTCTATCATCTGCTCCAAGCAATAAGACGTACAAATACGCTTCATTCTAGAATTTACATTTTGTTGATTATCATTAAAATCACCAGTTATAATGACATAATCATTTCTGACTTCATTTACGGCCGACTCCACAGATTGTTCAACTTTATTCCACACCTCATTATTACTATGTGGAGGAACATAAAAGGTTCCATATAAAAACTTCTTATCACGTGTCTTAATTTGTAACCATATAACCTCTAAGTCCGCTAACTCTAGATCATGGCGCCTAACGGCGTTAATGTTATCCTTAACGTATACTATAACCCCGCCCCCATTTCTATCCCGACCCCGATCTCTTCGAAATGGTTTCTGATAATTAATAATATCTGTGGCATCGTCTGCAACTGAGGTCTTTAACCAAGTTTCGGTAAAAGACAGGATATCAAACTCACTATATTCAGCAGATATAAGATCAAGTTTTGGTAATATACTCTGAACATTCAAATGAAGAAACGATACTGAAGTAGATAGTGCATGAGACATAAATGAAAATGTGGAACTACATTCAGAAGTACCACTATCATTTAAATGAGGAATGACCTCCATTTGCCCCGTTATTAAAGTAGGGACCAAAAGGGCAAACATTAAAACTCAAGATTCTTGTCCGATTTTGATTTTTTTTATTTCATTCTCCTTTTTTATTTATAAATTTCGGATCAAAAGGGGCCAAATATGCTTTTTTTGGTTTTACTGGTTTTGAAAATTAGATTGAGGCAAAACATTTTGTTCACATCACCCAGATAATCCGATTGAGTGGGTGACAAAGAGGAAACTGTGTTATAACTGTAATACTTTTGCTCTGTTTTTGAAAAAAAAAACATTCTTGTGAAAATGTTGGTGGAAAGTCCACCAAAGAATGATGGTGTCAAAAACGTTTGTCATTTCACAATAGGTTGCATGTGACCAGAGCAATTGACTATCCATATAATGCATAAAATGTACAGGGTTCAACAAACTGCAGTCGAATCATTCTTAGCTCAGTGAAGCTTTTTATTAGTACATGAAGTAGATACAGTGTTTGAAATATTTTACTCTATGTTTACTCCGTGTTAAATTTTAATGACTTAGAATGATTGAAGCATACATGTACCCTTTATTCAACCAACTCTTTATCTCGTATTCTCTTCTTCGTACCTTTATTTCTTAATCAATGTTATATCCACACATTCCTTTTTAAATATATAAATATTAAGTGTATTGTAAAAAAACTTATTAGATTCGATATCATATGATGTATGACCAATGACGGGACACATTGACTAAAACGTTTAAAAATATTGCAGAAATTTTATACTAACATGACTAATGGGGGAAATTGTCATCATAGTTGTACGCGCATTAGATGAATTAATATACAAAATTGTTTAGAAGGTAAAACTTCGTTTATAAATAAGACGGCTTATTCGTGGGAAACAACAAAAAGAAATCGTTTGTACAATTTATTAATTAGTTTGTACGATTTATTTATCCGTTAAAACGGTTTATTAAATCGTTTAAATGGTTTAATATATCGGTTCATTATTTCGTTTGTACGATCCATTAATCCGCTAGAAATAAACCGTTTAAACGAATAAATAAACCGTTATTTGGCAAACGCATAATGGTCATGCTGCTTGCTAGTCTTTTCGATACATTATAAAGAACTTATAAACAAAGTTTTATTGAAAACTATATCTTCTGTCATGGGTTTTAACACTGATACAAGTAATGCTTTACTTGTGGAAATTTTGGTTGTCATTTTATACATTTACCTATAATTATTCTTTTATTTAAGGCATCACATTTGAAACCTATGTATTTTCATATAAACATGTAGCATGTATAGTAGCAAACATCATTGAGAAAATATTAAAAATGAATTTGAAGAATACCTTTTCCATTTGCTAAACAAAGGTGTCCACATATTACTGCTATATACAACAGCTATACAGAAAGAAATTATAGTATTATAGCTGATTTTTTTTTTGGCGTCGCTCCTTTCTGGTAAAAGCAGTTTTGGGGCGTAGGGATGAGGATGCGATTTGAATAATGAAAATTAAGTACCTTATACTTAAATTTTGTTACCGCAGTAAGTACCTTTTTTAATGGTTTTTAGTTGATCGGAATTACGTCATTGCAATTGTTACATCACAATGTCATGCACGTCTTACTAATTGATGATTTTCAGGAAGACAAGACTGAAATTGGTTGCAATACAAATTTTTATCATCGATGTCCGTCGACTATTTTAGGTAAAATAATTGGATGCTTTTCATAAAGATGTCAAGTAATGAGAAGGAGGGATTTACTTTTTATTTTAACCTGAACGTATAAAACGTGTTAGGCACACATGTACAGCGAACGTTCACCCACTAAAAAGCTACGGCTTCTAAATTTACAATTTATGAACAAATATCTGTATGGTTTTATTCTCAGGTCGTATTCAAATATCCAGTAAGACGTAATCAACTAAAAATAATTTACTCTTCTCATTGTATCCAATCCCAGCAACCGGTCTCAGCTTTAAAAGGTAGAATGACTGTTATAATGTTTTTAATGTTTTTTTTAATGTTTTATGCTTTATCAACCAAAAGCATGGGTCCACAAGGGGCATGATACAAAGCAGTTAACGCAATGTAATAACAATTAATCTAAGTTACATAGGAAGTATATAATTATCGTATATATATTAGTATATTTATTTTCAATTAAGATTATAATTAGTATTCTTATTATAAGCACTCAGGAACAACCCAGACGAGGAGATCGGTTTATTAGTGGAAGCAATGGTGCACAGTTAGATTAAAAAAGTTATATATAATAATAATTATACAAGTTAGCTACAAAACCGGAGTGGTCATCCTCGTGCCAAAAGCAGATACACTAGCACATGAGGTAATATATCTGCAGATGGCACCGAGGGACAATGCTCTATGGCACATTCCAAGTTTGCCCTTGTATATGAGTTGCTGCAGGACCAGGTGGTCATCCTTGTGTCGTATATACATGCATAAGCAGATATTGGCTAAATGGTTACACGTGTACAAACGGCACCAAGGGACAGTGCTCTATGACACACACTAGTCCTTGCCAGGTGTAGAAGAGAATTTGTAAATCACTTGCACCACTAAATATTAGACGCTTTTATTAATTCACAAACATTTAGTAATATACATGTATCTACGTTTTCGGTGTTGAGTAACCAAATTAGCTTTCCACTCGAATGCAGCTGATGAAAATTTGGACAGTTTTGATTGACTGTCTGAAGCATTTCTGTTCTTAGATTTTCTAAAAACTTGCAATCGAATAGAAAATGAATTTCATCGTCTACCTCGTCTGAGCTACACCTGAGACATGTCCTACTTTGTCGGGGAGTACCCTGATAACGCCCTTGTTCTATTCTTAATCTATGTGTTGATATTCTTAGTCTAGTGAAATTTTTCCTGTGCTCTTTGGAACGAATAAGTGTCAGATATGGTTCAAATCCGAAATTACATTTGAATTTGCCATAGCTGCACAATTTTCCATCACAAGTATTTTGCATTTGAATGAGCCATTTCTCTACGTAGAACTGACTCAGTAGTTTATATATGAGTTTGAGAATTTGTGAGGACTTACGTTTTTTAGGTCCTGAATACCTTTGATTTGTTTTAGTATAATTGACATAGATCCATACCAAGATTGTGTCTTAGCTTCATTTAATGATTTTGACACCAAGTAGGCATCTTTTAATAGGGGAAATGAAGACTAAGTTTTCAAGACGATACCAATAAGTAATCATAGATCTTAATATATCAAAATGTAAAGGAAAACGTCCCAGTTCTGAGAGTATGGCAAGATTTGTGGCCCTTTTATTTAACCCCAGTACAATTTTGCAAAATTTGATATGCAGAATTTCTGCTGGTAATTTGGGAAATGCATCATCTATGTTAGCATTATCTATGCTTAACTTTTTTTTAAAGGATTAATTAAAGTATCCCCAGACTTCTGATCCATACAACAAAATAGGTTTTATTGTTTGGTCAAAAACATGGACTCCGAGACAATTTTTCACACTTGGATTAAGTGATAAAAAATCTTTGCGGAGTTTGTGATATGCTTTAAGAGCTTTGTTATATAGCAATCTTTGAGCACAGGAAAAAGATCCAGATGCACTAAAACTAATACCTAGGTATTTGCATTGCTGTACATATTCAATTGTGTTATTATCAAATATAAATAACTGCTTGATATGGCGGCCTGCTTTGTTGAAGATCAAAATTTTTGTTTTGGTGGTATTGATTTTCAAACACCATTCTTTACAATACACACTAAGTTGATCAAGTTTCTTTTGAAGTCCCTCTGCAGAGGTTGAAAGAAGTACAATATCATCTGCATATAATAAGCAATGCAATAATCTATCATTCAATTCAACCGGGTCAGGTGTACAGCTCATATATGTTGGTAAGTCATTAGTAAGTTATATACATATATCAGTTCTATATCAGACGTATGAATGCATTAAAAAATACGCTTAAGAAGTGACAAAAAATTCACGAAACTTAGATATTATGCACTTAAAGGTAAGTGGTGTTTACGAAGGTCCAATGAAGAATAATGCGACTGTGTGTCAGACGTAACTCTTAAAGACATGTTATATGGGACGCAGTCCCACATATGTAGAAATTTCCAAAAGTTAATGGTTTGTACTTTTTTTCGAAACGGATGTGCCGAGTGCGCGCAAGCGCACAAAGCACGAATTTCTATGAGGCCAGAAATCCGATGTTTTTTTTTTGATAAATTTTAAAATTGAAAGATTTAATAACCACATTTAGATTTCTTTTAAAAATATACAGGAAAATACGGATGGAAAGTCAAAACTAAACTCTCTAAATATATTTTTTAGCAAACTCTATTTGTCAAAGAGATGAAATGATCTTGCCAAGTTCTCACGAGAATTGCCATTGTAAACATGTGCGTTGGGAACAATCGTGATTGCTAGTAATTCAACTATGGCGATGTTAAAGACAATAAAAGACAACAATAAAAGCTTTCCAACACTGATTTGTAAAAAAGATGGTCTTACCTTAGATGATCATGGAGATTTTTAAATCAATCCTGTGCGTGTGCATGTTCCAGAGTTTTTTTTCCAAAATCCTGATTGAAACAAGACGTCATTTTCTGCCAGGTTTTTATATCAATCTTCTCCACCCAATACTTCTAAAAAGATATATTGGTATACAGAAAATCACCCGAATCCTGGCAGAAAAACTGAGGTTGCTTTGTTTACTTCTGCTGGAGCGCGAAATACTCTGACCGGGAAATGATGTCATGGATTACGTAACACCAAAAGAAGATCTATTATTTTGTCCCGTCAACGTCACCCTATAACATTCTGACACTATTTTAGAATGTTACAAATATTTGTAATTTGCACAATTAATTCGATATTTGTAATTTTTAGTTATTGATCAATGATATTTTTGACAAATATTTTTTAAAGCTGCGTCCCATTTTAGGTTGCACCTATGATCATATTATTAATGCATGTGAAAATGTCGCTCAATGGTAGTTTTTAAAAACAATTTTAAACGGCGATGGTTAAATTTTTGCTTACATTTTTTTTATTATGTCAATATTCTAGTTGTACTATGGGCTCAATTTTCCTTCAACGTCTGGTTAAGCACGAGCAGTTTCCCGGACTTTCTGTGTCTTTTTAACGATTTTTTCTTTGATATTTTCTGACGTCATTAAGCGCACACAGGACTCAAAAGAAAAGCTAGTTTGTTTTTATTTTTGAATAAGAATTTATTTCAATTAATTGCCCAATAAACATTTGAAAACTTATTTTAGCTTGAACAATATTTAAGGATACATTCAAACTTCGGGAGCGTCACAGATTTAATGGCCCTGTCACACTATAACGTTTTATCCAACGTGTGCCAAACGTTCGAATAATGTTCTAAAACGTTGGGACACGTTGACAGTCGCTGTAAAACGTTTAAAAAAATATCTCGGTGAATATCCACAAAGCGTCAGACTAACTACCTGCAACGCACGACAAACTTATTCAAAACTTATCTATAGCGTTTGCCCGGCGTACTTGACGTTTGCCTAGCGCATGTGTGACGACTGTAGAACGCATTCATAGCTTTAGTATTACTTATAATTTTTTTCTCTCGGTGGGGAGACTTAGGATTTCTGTTCTTTTCTTTAGTACTATTTCACAATAGCCCAAATAAATATTTTATCTGGCTTAAATGTATTGCTGGATTAATTAATATTTATAGATACATCTTGTAAAATAATGTAGTTTCATAATTAAAAATATTATTGTTCAGCGTTCTGGTAATATGAATGTATAATTATTCTAAAGCCGTTTTTTAACCAAAAGTGATGATTTTTGCAATCAGTCTAAAAGAATAAAATATAGTGTAGATCTTATATTTTAATTTGTCAAAATTATACAGAGAGGAATGCATGCGCTTGTTAAAAAACTCTCAAAATATCAAATGAGTATATACATGTAAGAAATACCGGTCTGTAGAGTTTGCCTGTAGCATTCTTTTTACAGCACTTGACTAATCCTAAATGATCGCAAACAGCAAGACGGATGTCCTTAATAGTGCAATCTCGTGTGCTTATTGAATATTAGAAATACACATTATTTCAAATGAGTATTGAAGTTAGACTGTCGTTACTCGTTGTATTTAAGTATTTTTTTACCAAATAAATGACCAGTGAAAACACGACAGGGTTATTACAATTTGCAAGAATTACTTTAAATTCCAGACAATCTAAGTAATCCTTGTTATTTTCAAGATTTATTGGCTGTCTTCATTGTTTTTTGTAAAAAGATTTTTTTCAGGTTTGAATTAGTATTTGAAACTTTTGAAATTGAATTTCTCCCTTGTAGTTAAATCTAACTTATAAAATTCTGGGATTGATACGCTACTCGTTCGTTACAATGACGCTCTATGCGCTCTGTACACGTTTTAAACACGTTGAATAGGTTTCTTGATCGTTAGACTGACGCTAGACATGCGCTGCATTATCGCTAGACACGTTCGTTTCCATTTAGCTTAGCGTTCGTCCAGCGCGTTTCAACGTGCGCACAACGACCACAAAGCGTACATTGGCGTGTGTATAACGTCCTTCTACATGTAACTTATGCCTAGCGTTCGAATAATTTATTTCTAACACGTTGGCGAACGCCGGAAATTTTAAGCATGTTGAAAAAATTGCGACGCACTCGACGTTCACCAACGCACGCTGACGTTCGCTAACGTGTTTGTAGCGTGTTCATAACGTATACAAAGCTTACGCAACGCACACCAGCGTGTTGAAAATATATTCTAAAACGTCGGCACACGTTGGCTAAAACGTTATAGTGTGACAGGGCCATAACCTGCATCATATTATTTCAAATTTTGATGGACTTAAGATGTTTTAAGTTCATTTGAAGTGTGCTAGAGTTCATAAGATTTGTCGATTTTTCTGGTAAACCAATTTAATACGAAGGGAATAAGTGGTTCGTTACCCTTTTCTAAGAATGTTCCAGTTCAATCCGGATTTTTCGAATTTTATTTTTAGTGACGCCACGGATCATTCATTCAAAGATGACAATATTCGTCAGAAAGTTGCTCCAATCGAAATTGCTAGTTTTACAGTACTTACAGGTGTGCTTTAAATTTTCAAGAATAGCTAAAAGCGCTTGCATCTTCGAAGAATATATTTTGGTTATCTTCTTATCTTCTATATATATTAATACATCGTCTAATAAATTGATGGCCATGGCCGATACTTTAGCTTACACGAGCTCGATTTGGGGAGCAGGCTTCTTTTGATTAAAGTGTCAAATCTTTTCTCAGAGGATTCAGCCGGGAAAAGTGAAAAATTCTAAATAGGTTTCTAAGTACGAGATTTAGAATAATGGATTCGTACATTTTACCAATCTCGCAATCTAGGAGTGGCTATTTTCATTAAAAGGTATATAACGTCTGAACCGCTAGGAATAACAACTTATAAAATTAACTCACAACATGAAGTGTAGCGTATTCTGAACAACGTGAAAACTTTCAGCTGTTTACTTGTTGAGTGAGGAAAATTATCAGCGTGAATTGTTTTTAATACTGGTTTCTCAACGTATGTTAAAGATGTTTCATTCACAAAATAGAAATACAGAGAGAGTTATGCTTGGTAACCGTTTACCTAAGATAGAAATCGTAACACCAGTATGTCATTAAAAGTGCCCTTGTATAATTCGCTGATTCATGAACTTAAAAAAACATTTTAAGGGGTTTTGGTCTCTTCAATCGTGTATACCATAGTAATCCAAAATTTCTTTGATTCAGCCATCTGTGTATCCCACGGTGTTTCTTAATGGGTTTCGGTATTAAAAAGTGTAACCTTTTTTCACTCAAAGAAGGTTTAGATGGCTTGAACATGTTATCAGAATAGAGGGGAAAGTCTTAACCAAAGAAGCATTAAGATGGACACCCCAAGGGAATAGACCTCGCAGAAGGCCAAAAACAACATGGCGAGGTACAGTGGAAGCTGAACTAAAAGATCTGCACATGACTTGGGGAGAGGCTGAGGCAAAGGCAAATAACAGGCACGAAGGGCGCAGTCTTGTATTGACATAATGCTCCACTGGGAGCGAAGAGGATAGGTAGGTATCTGTGTAACCTACGGTGAAACCAAATTATTCTGCATATTTGTATTTGTATTGATTTCATGTTGCCACCCATAATATTCGGTAACTATTTATCTGATCATTGAATGTTGATATTTTATATTTTTATTATATATTACATATTATTATATATATATGAATACATTATTTTTTAACCACATGTGTATATATCCCACGGTGGAATTTATCTTATTGATTGATTATCTAGATTTATATGATATATATTATGATATATGAAAAAGCATTCATATTTATTCAAATATTGTAAATCTTTCTTAAAGCTGTCCCCAAATAATGCCAAACCTTACAATAGTTTTCATGTCCCCCCCCCCCCATAATTTGGGTATGCATTATTAGCTAGTGGCAATCAGATTTGGAGGTTGGCTTTAAAGCAGGAAAAGTTAAAACTTATCACTGCATCATGTTTGTTTTATTTTTGTTTACGCATCAGAGATAATCCCATGTTAGAACACTTCTAAAGAGAGCCTGACAAATCTTCGAAAAGCAACTTTATGTAAATCATATAATGCAAGAATAATTCTTTACATACTACATGTTTCAAAGGTAAATTAATTTAGTTTTTAATTCATGGTCGGTCCATTCTTTTGCAGATAGAACATGTGTATGAAATTTAAAGATTTATAAAGATTGATATATTGAAGGAATAATGGACTATAGAAGTTTGCTTAAAATTACGTAATCTATAAAAAGACATTTATCGTAAAAATAGCCTCAAAATCATATTGAGAATCGAAGAAAACAAGAAAAAAATGTTGACAAAAATAAGACTGAAAAAATAGGGATATGTACTTATACATGTATGATGACAACAAACATATTATGCCAGATGATATCAAAAGGCGTGTATCTTTTATTCATATAATGCTTTTAAACATGAATCAGATCAAGTTACATTAAATGATATCAAAATATCATGTTTACTAAATGCAGATGACCTTGTGATTTTTGCAACATCAAAAACAGGTCTTCAAAACAAACTGAACCTTCTATCTGATTATTGCAAAGAGTGGTGTTTAGAAGTGAATCCCAATAAATCTAAAGTCATGATATTTAATAATAAGCTCCCGCTATGCGCGAGCTAAGTTGACTGGGTATGATATGCCTTAAACCGGAAGACGTATAAGCTTGTCAGAAATCCGCACACAATAACACGGAATGCAAAATTAAATTCCTTTTTTGTAATTTTCAATTTAAAAAAATAATAAACATAGTTATTGTATTAATATAATTATTTAAAGTATTCCCAACTATGAAATGTTTTAAACGTAAAGAATTTTTATTAAAAGATTAGGACATATTTTCACATTGGCGTCCATATGCATTCTATCACTAGAGGTCGCGTCCATCAAAACAAAATGACAGAAGCGCGGGAACCTGTCATTCTAATTTTCGCGAAGCAAGTCCCCACAAAAAGGCGGTGTATTGTCAACCAAACAAATAACTTGAATAATTCAGCAGACAAATTTCATTCCCTGCAGTCATTAGATTTACTCTGTCCTCAATAAACAAATTTTGTTTGTTATTTTCTCTCCAGCCGGCTGTGCATTAGTCTCGATCACCCAGACGCTTATCAATAGATGATAAGAGACTGGAACAGTCCCATTACCTATTTTGTTATGTGTACGTTCGGAGTACTTTCAGGCTTTATCATAGTGTTTGACGAAAATCACTCAACCGTATGTTCAGAATTCCGTGTCTATGGTTCAGTGAATTTATGCAAATACAATAGCGAGATAACTTCTCGAATTGATGTGAGTTGTTCTCTTATAACATATCATTTCTTATTTTATAATAAGACATCATATTTTACATTTTTTAACACAAGTTGCTTTTGTAAACAATAAAAAAATTCGTTTTATCGTTAAATTGTACTCACGGGCGTCTACCTGGTTTTGGAAATTGTTTATGTTTATTGGAGTTAAAAATTGGGAAATTCTTGATTACAGAACCATACACGTTTGACCAATCCGATTCTCGATTTTGCAGAACCAGTTGTCAAAAACCACGGAAGACCAATGAAACGTTGAGTTTTTAAAGTTGGTTCATTTCAGATTGAAATAAATCTTGTATGCTAAACACGTCATATACACACGTGGTAAAGGTTAAAAGGTATAACGATCGCCACCTAGTGGTTACGAGAAATCAATAGGTGTTTTCCCAGACTCACTACCTTGGTAGTATGAGTTTGGGTTCGAGACTAGCTGTGCATTCGAAAATGAAAGTAGAAATTACTAGGTGACTTCGGCGAGGTCCGCAGAATATAACTTCCTTGTTCTGTTTGCAGCGCGTTCATCATGTAAATGATTGCCTTTCTTACATTTATTATAAAGATAATGAATTCTTGCTTTAGGTAAAGTATGAGGCACCATATATTTATATATATATAAGAAATTTACTTTATCTGCGGGAGCTTTTCAGGTTTAACCTGCATCATATTAATGGCAAAGTGATTAAAGAAAATTTTGAAATTGGAGATCATGTTTTGGAAAGTGTAAAACAATACAATATCTTGGTATTGTTATAGAAAATGCTGGTAAATTCAAAGAGGCAAAAAACAGTTATTTCAGATAAGTTAAAAAGCATCTTTTAAGTTATATAAAGATATGAAATCTTCACATCCAAGTATTAAAACTCTGCTACATCTTTTTGATCACTGCATTAAACCAATACTGTTGTATGGATATGAAAATTGGGCCACTCTTAACATATTAACAACAATAGAAAGAATCTTGACCACTGTGGTCAAAGAGATCCGGTAACTAATGTTTTGTCAACTTCCGGTATTCTGTCAACAAGTGGACACGATATAAAAATGTTGATTTTTTTCTTATTTACATATTATCAAGATGCAAAAATCTTTTTTAGACATATTCCGAGGTATCTATAGTATAAATTCTGGCCATGTTTGTTATGTTTTATCTTCTCACTTGCCGATTATCAACTGAACCAATGGCAAAATCGTACGTTTTTGACCAGCTGCTCACAAATATTCACAAAAACGCAATCTCGGGTAACAAAATTTGACATATTTTGAATGAGACATTGTTTAGAAATAACTTGCATACAAGGTCAGCTATAACTTACTCTTTATTTTACTCGAACTAAAACATTATTCAACTTTCTTTGTGACCCATGCTTGCCGAAGGAGTCCGGCTTTGTCAGAGGAAATACATCTCGAGGAATCGGTTTTGTCTTTCTTTTGGAATCGGCTTTGTCAATCGCTAAAACATGAAATTGAAAGCTTTATTTAGTTCTTCTTTGTCGTTTACTCTCGATTGATTTATTTTTTGGTGATTTCAGTTTGAAAGGTGAAAATCTACGCGCGCGGCAAGCGGTCAGACAGGGAAAATATTTTGTTACAATTTTCTCAAGTACTTATGACACCTTATGATCACAGACTTTTGTATGTAGCATCAACATGAAATTCCATCGCAAGGTGCTTTGCTCATCTACTGGAACCCAATACGTATACGGACCTGCGATCTGGAGGGTATTTAGTGTTGACTTACCATGGCCACCTACCTTAAGCAGGGATATCCAAAATCTGCCTTAAGTTAAAAACAACCTTCCTTGAACGTTTATTGAAAATCGACCTACGATATTATGTAAAGATCAATCTCAACAAAGTTTTAAGAGCGACTTACGATCTGAGGGGCTGCACTGTGAGAGGTCCTCTACTGCCTGTTTTTTATAGAATTTTTTTCCCTTTATTTATTGAAACATCCATGAAATTTTTGTAACAGTTTTCTTGATTTTTATTTTACCGGTACTTATCAAACCCTTTTGATATACATGTAATAGTTGGTACGAAGCATCAACTTGAGCATCAACTTCCTGTTAAACGACATTTGTCGACTTCTTTCTATTTTGTACTGTCTAAAGAAATAAAAAGTGGAATGGATAACTTAAACCAATGCATGAAATCTCTCCTGCGATTATTGAAAATATATAACTTTCTGGTGGTGACGGAAGAAAAGATTTATATAAAAATTTTAGCGAATATATGCATGTACAGCCCTTGCATGGTCGCCAGGCTTGCGTGGGAGGAAAGTCCAACTATTTAATGTAGAAAATCGATGAAACCAACGAGCAACGGTACGTGTCTGGAAACCTTGTCTTGCGTACTGCTTTTAAACTGCTTTGCTCTCGTTGATTTGTGATTGCATGCCTGTGTAATTTAATACTAGTCTTGTATGTCATATTTGTTTGTGATGTATGTGTCTGTGATCTTTGTTATTTGTTACCTAGTCGGTTAAGAGCTATGCAGCTCATGTTTGTCTTTGTATTGTATATATGTGCCGACTTAAAATAAAATTTACTTTCTTACTTACTCGTACTTATGCGAGGCTCGAACCCACATGTATCAACCTGTGATTTAAACTTAAAAGTCCACCGCCTTAAACTTCGAGAGATGTGGGGTCGTCATGCTATAATACAGAAAACCTGACCGCAAACCATAGTGGTGCACCGTGTTGGGGAAAATGCCACGTCCCTCGCACGTTAAAGAATCCTGATAAGAGTAGGACCCGTAGGATTTTTGCAGGAGGCTAAATTGCACGACATCAATCCTCTTTTCCTGTAACAGTCAAAACTCCAAACCCTGATTGGCCTTGTGTCCCTATTTCATCCACTTCATCATCATTTCATGTTCATCCATGCCATGTTCACCTCTCAGAAATAGCCAAAATCGCGCTGCCTAAGAGTACAGCCCTAACAAACAAACAAGCCTTTAACACTTGACCGCGATCCCTGAGAACACTCGAAGTTACTTACAACTAGCTATAAAGACTTGTTTGAAGGTCATTAATATATTAATACACCCGCTTCGAAGAAGGGATATAATGTTTTATCTGTGGTTGTCCTTAGCTTCGTCCCACACCCGTAGCACTTATTTTATTTAACTTATCACTCAGTTACTCATATAATACCAAGTTATCAAGCTTTAGATAGACTCGATACATTCTATGGTACCGTTGTATGTCCATCGGACATCTATTTCCGGTTTACTGAAAACTTTAATTTCCCATCACACTTTTTATTCACTTATACCGGTAACTCGGCAACTAATATTGCTACATAGCTGATATTTAAAAACAAATTTTATATATAAGTATCATACATAATCGTCATTGGTCTATAGTTTAAAAAGGCTTTAGCATAACGTAAATCACCTGTTAGTTACTAGAAAATGACTGTGATCTTTAAAATGATAGTCATTCAAGCCAATACAATATGGCAGTCAGCATTGTACTTAAAGCCTCACTAAGTGTGCCTATACCCATATGGAAGATAAAGTTAATAACAAAACTAACCGAACATGAATGATCAATTTCAGTGTCCAAAAAGAAAAAAAGCAAAGCAGCCACACCGGAGAAATAGTGGATGGCAATGGTCCTGACTTGGTACAGGTATTTCAAACGAAATGATGGGTTGAAACAGGTTTTATGACGCAAAACCTCCCACTTCCACTGCGATCTTAGGAACCGGTAATGACAAAAAATAAACCACACACAACATGGTTGGGAGACACAATATAGGGATATTGAGCCTGAGGTGATTATCTCAGTACAGCAGACCAGCCAAAAACTAATTAAACAAATTAATCACCATATCTTTCAACTCACTTTTGAATTTTTCTACTAGTGGCTGATATTGAAGAAAGATTTTTTTTTCAAAGATCGTATTTTCTTATAACCCTGCCTCAAAACTCGGTCATGGAGAAATCGGTATCTGATCTAAAAAATCTATGAAATGTGTGCAAGGTCTAGCATATCGAATAAGTTGTGAAGTATAAACGCCGTATGCAGGGGAAGTTTGTATATTGCCCTTTAGATTAGGAAAATTAATAATTTGAAAATTCAAAGCGTCTCTTATATCGTAAATTTTTGTACTGATATGACCACCAGGGTCTAATTCGAGATGCAATTGAATTCGGTAGTCTCTTTAATTTACAACTCTGGAGGATATGGAACTTGTCAGTCACATACATGTAACGGGAATATACTAAAATCATTCTCCTGTAAGTGGTCATCCATGTGAACAACATAGGTCATAGCCAGCATCCGAAGCATGCATTGTGTTAATTTTATCCATACATATAATTTTGACGGGTTTCTTTGGTTTTTTGACGACCTTGGTATGGGGTCTGGGATCAAGGGCACATACGATGGGGGTGGAAGGGCAATATTGTATCCCCGCTCCCCGCCCTCTTTCTCCGGCCCTGCTCCACGCCCCCTCTCCCTCTCCGCTCCTCGTCACCACAAAATAGCCACACCACCGCCTGTTTCACCACACCATCTTTATTTTAACACCGCTTCAGCCACCGTATCACCGTCCCTCTTTCCACCCCTACACAAGATGTTCACTTCGTCGACCTACATGTATCGTCAGTTTAAAAAGGAGCAGCATTTGAGGGACAGTTCTCATGTTGAGCAAAACATTGATCTCTTTTGGTTTTAGTTCCTTTTCACTTTTTTAGCTCACCTGGACCGAAGGTCCATGTGAGCTATTACCATCACTTGGCGTCCGTCGTCGTCGTCTGTCGTCGTCTGTCGTCGTCGTCGTCTGTTAACAATTTTTCAAAAATCTTCTCCTCTGAAACTACCAAACAGAATTTAATGAAACTTGGTATGAATGATCCTTAGGGTGTCCTGCACCAAACTTGTGTTTTGATTTTTAATCCGTTAAAAAACATGGCCGCCGTTACTAAAAATAGACTAGGGGGGTCAGACTACTGTTTTTGGCTTATAAATCAAAAAGTATAAGAGATAGAGGAAATCTGAGGCCACGCTACTGATTCAGCATCAAAAGCTCTACAAAAGTCTCCATTTGGTCAAAGTTGTCAGATGACCCCTTATAGGGGTTACGGCCCCTTAAAGGTGAAAAATAGCATTTTTTCATGTTTTTGGCCTACAGAATGAAAACTATTGCAGATAGAGATTAGCTGTTGCTTGCTTAAATGTTCAGCTCATTTAACTCTACAAAAGTCTCCATAGGGTCGAAGTTGTCAGATGACCCCTTATAGGGGTTACGGCCCCTTAAAGTTGAAAAATAGCCATTTTTCATGTTTTTGGCCTACAGAATGAAAACTATTGCAGATAGAGATTAGCTGTTGCTTGCTTAAATGTTTAGCTCATTTAGCTCTACGAAAGTCTCCATAGGATCGAAGTTGTCAGATAACCCCTTATAGGGGTTACGGCCCCTGAAAAATGGCATTTTTTCATGTTTTTGGCCTACAGAATGAAAACTATTGCACATAGAGATTAGCTGTTGCTTGCTTAAATGTTCAGCTCATTGAGCTCTACAAAATTCTCCATAGGGTCGAAGTTGGCAGATGACCCCTTATAGGGGTTACGGCCCCTGAAAAATAGCGATTTTTCATGTTTTTGGCCTACAGAATGAAAACTATTGCAGATAGAGATTAGCTGTTGCTTGCTTAAATGTTCAGCTCATTTAGCTTTACAAAATTCTCCATAGGGTTGAAGTTGTCAGATGATCCCTTATAGGGGTTACGGCCCGTGAAAAATAGCCATTTTTCATGTTTTTGGCCTACAGAATGAAAACTATTGCAGATAGAGATTAGCTGTTGGTTGCTTAAATGTTCAGCTCATTTAGCTCTACAAAAGTCTTCATAGGGTCGAAGTTGTCAGATGACTCCTTATAGGGGTTATGGCCCCTTATAGGTGAAAAATGGTGTTTTTGGCCTATAGAATGAAAACTATTGCAGGTAGAGAAAAGCTGTTGCTTGCTTAAATGTTCAGCTCATTTACCTCTACAAAAGTATAGGGTCAACATCAAGACCAGGTGAGCGATTCAGGCTCCTGGGAGCCTCTTGTTTCTAAATAACGTGTCTTCCTCCTCACCTGTATTATAATTTCTGTTCGCTCCAACATCATTTGGAATACCGGTATTATTGAAACTATGAGAAATTAAGTTCTGAAAGTTTTATTTTAAATACATAGTCCTTTTCGTGACTTTTTGATGTGTGTACGTAATACTATTTCTGACAGGGTCATGAAAGTAGAGGTTCAATAATAATAGGTATGTTCATTTCTCTAAGTTAGGTAAACAAAACGGATTTAAAAGTTTATACATGTTTAATTTTTAAATATATCCCCAAATAGACACACAAAAAACATCAGTCATTGACATTTTGGTAATAATAAAACTTCAAATGAGTTTAATGTTCATTTTTTGGAAAGACGAAACCGGTTCCTAGAATGATAGCAATTATGACGAAACCGGAGCATTATATTTGACAAAGCCGGACTCTTTCGGCAAGCATGGGTCACAAAGAAAGTTGAATAATTTTTTAGTTCGAGTAAAATAAAGAGTAAATAATAGCTGACTTTGTATGTAAGTTATTTCTTAACAATGTCTCATTCAAAATATGTCAAATTTTGTTACCCAAGATTGCGTTTTTGTGAATATTTGTGAGCAGCTGGTCAAAAACGTACGATTTTGCCATTGATTCAGTTGATAATCGGCAAGTGAGAAGATAAAACATAACAAAAATGGCCAGAATTTATACTATAGATACCTCGGAATATGTCTAAAAAAGATTTTTGCATCTTGATAATATGTAAATAAGAAAAAAATCAACATTTTTCTATCGTGTCCACTTGTTGACAGATTACCGGAAGTTGACAAAACATTAGGTACCGGATCTCTTTGACCACAGTGTTGACTTGTATGACATTTTCAAGGAGTAGGAATTTGAAAAACTGAACTACAAATTTAGTAAATATATACTTGGTGTCTCAAAAACTACAACAGGTATTGGAGTTTTTTTCACAACTTGGGAGGTATCCATTATATTTAGAAACATTGAAATCTATTTTCATGTACTATTACAGACTTGAAAAATCTCCTTCAAATCTCTTAAACAGTGCCCTTATAGAATATAAAGAGATGTACAAAAAATGTTAAACAGTGTACATGGTACTCAAATGTTGTCTTTTACTGTGATAAGCTAAATATAAATATTGATAACATTAAAAATTTCAAACAAGCCTACTTTAAGTGATCACTAAAATAGTGTTTAAAGCTAAATTTTCTCAAAACTTGGGATAAGATAAAATTATCATACTCAAGGGGAGAGGGTGAGTTGTGTACATACTTTAATTTCAAAACTTCTTTTACTTATCATCCCCCATCATATATATATTCCAATAATAGAAAAGTACTAACAAATTTTCGGCTGAGCAACCATAATTTAAGAGTCGAGACTGGGTGCTATGAGCGACGTATCAACAATATTGGTAAACAGGAAGTCATCCCAGAACAAGAAAGAACATGTCGAAATTGTGATATGAACAAGGTAGAAGATGAACTCCGTTATCTTTTGGAATGTCCCAAGTACAGGCTTAAAAGACACTCTTTTTAAATTTTTTATTATGACATGTATCCAAATCTCAGGACTTAAAACAATGAACAACTTTTTATATGGACCATGTCAAATGAAGAAACCACTTTTGTTGACTCCCTTTGCTCTTTATTAGAATCTGCAGTACACAGACAAAACTCAGATTAAAACTAGCATTAAATAGTCATAAATGTAAATTTTATTTTTATCTTTGCATATTAATTAGTTGAAAGCTGGCTCTCATGATTCTTGTATCTTTATATGTTTATGTTTATCATCTTTGTAATCAAACATATATATGATTTGTGATTGATATGCCCTCATGGGCCCTATGATTAGGAAATAAAGATTATTTATGTATTTATTTATTATATAGTGTATACTACTAGTATGTATATGTACTTAACAAATATGTTTTTAAGGGACCGACCAACTAACTTAAAGAAGGCGTTTTCGAAAATGATTCATTTTAACAGCCGATATTTTGCTTTTTCCTAAAACATATGTAGAACGCATTATAAGAGAAATAATATTTTCAAGATATTTGGGGTTAATGTGGCAAAATTAACAAGGTTTTGTTAGGTTATCAAACTGCTTTTTACATATAATAAATAAATTAGATAGCTTATTTGTTATGTACCTGACTTATGTATTCCAGTCCTGGATGTTCCCGATTAAACCATTCCGTTGGATCCCCCTCTTGAGAGGATTGAAACACAACTCGATCGGAAAACTCCCCATTTCTAAGGTTCTGTCTAACAAAACCAGAAACGAAACAAAGAAGGCAACACAAACTTAGAACAGTACTATTATACATCACGGACTACAAAACATCACTTGAAACAACACAAAAAACGAATTGGAATAACGTAATGATGGGAAAAACCATTATAAGTCCCCAAATACTAAGGTCACCAATTGAAGCTTTAGGTTTGATTACCTATGCATTTTTAAAAAATGCATGGTTGGTTATGTATATTTAATTTCTTATTCTATATGAACATAAAAGTAACTTCAGTATTCTATTACTTTCTTTCACAAGGAAGTTATCATATTATGACATTTAAAACGTCGCACTTAGTAAATTTCGTTAACATATATGTCCTCTATACTAACATTGAATTACTGTTCATGGTTTAATAAACATTATTATACTGCCAAAATTAACCATTCAATCTATCATATAAAATATTTCAAAAACAAAATCCAGCGGGTGATAATTATACCCCCGCTTCGAAGAAGAGGGGGGTATACTGTTTTACCCTTGTCGGTCCGTTCGTCCTTCCGTCCGTCCGTCCGTTCGTCCGTCCGTAACAAAACTTCCGTCACAGTTTTCTAAGAAACTACATGAGATAGAGGTCTGATATTTTGTATACAGCTTTATCCTATAGTGCCATATGGTGTATACCAATTTTATGCTCCTAGGTAGTCTACTTCCTGTTTACCGAATACTTAGGTTTTTACACATAATGGACATAAAAGCAAAATTTCCGTCAAAGTTTCCCAAGCAACTACTTGAGATAGAGGTCTGATATTTTGTATACAGCTTTATCCTATAGTGCCATATGGTGTATACTGATTTTATGCTCCTAGGTAGTCTACTTCCTGTTTACCGAATACTTAGGTTTTTACACTTAATGGACATAAATGCAAAATTTCCGTCAAAGTTTCCCAAGCATCTACATGAGATAGAGGTCTAATATTTTGTTTACAGCTTTATCCTATAGTGCCATATGGTGTATACTGATTTTGTGCTCCTAGGTAGTCTACTTCCTGTTTACCGAATACTTAGGTATTTACACATAATGGACATAAATGTTAAATTTCCGTCACAATTTACCAAGCAACTACATGAAATTGAGGTCTGATATTTTGTATACAGCTTTATCTTATAGTCCCATATGGTGTATAGCGATTTTATGTTCATAGGTCAACCACTTCCTGTTAACCAAGTATTTAAACTTGTATGTGTGGCTTAGTTTGGGGAGCGGGGGTATCACTAGTGAGCATTAGCTCACAGATTTACTTGTTTTTATTTGATATATTTAGTATAAATGTTGTTTTATTGTTTTCAATCAAAAATGTAATGTGAGATAGGCATTGCCTAAATGCGGGCACAGCACATGCAGCACAAATTTAAGTTGATCCTCTTTTTTGCCCTCATATGACGGAGTTGCACGTCTCAATTGTTCGGTAGTTTTGTTATTACCTTTATTGAGTAATAAAAACCTTTAAAATTCAGAATATAAGATCTAAAAGACCCCATTCCCAAAAACCGATCATGAAAATTTGAAAATAAATGCATAAACTATTAGGGAAGATAAAGGCAATATCTAAATAAGCTTCTCACAGCTAATACAGGTCTGGTGTGAATGTCTCCTTCCAAAAAATATCTATGTACATACAGAACAAGGAGAAAAATATTCTGATTATGATGAGTTACTTCAATTTAATTACCCCCAGGCATCTCGTGCCAAACTGCATTTATTTTCAAATTTTCATAGGAAATGCATTTCCGAGATTTATGACATGAGATTCTTGAAAAAGAGAGACGTCCATCGTTAAAAAGAAATTAAAATTAAAAGATAATTTTTGTTCATGTCCAGGTTTTCAGGATGATGTCCAGTTTTTAAGGTAAAGCTTATGACTTTCTTATGTCCAGGTCCAGGTTTTTGGGGTGATGTCCAGGTTTTAAGGTAAAGCTTATGACTTTCTTTATGTCCAGGTACAGGTATTGGGGGTGACATCCAGGTTTTAAGATAAAAGTTTAGACTTTTTTATGTCTAGTTTGGGGCGTCGAACGTTTTGACTATACTACTATATTTTTTGTTGTTTTCTATATTCTTTTTTTTTCTTTCCAGTTGTACCTTAAATAAAGCATCAATTTCTCATCAACAACCGATCATAAAAAAGTAAGAAGTTTTTATGATGAAATTAGCTTGCATGTTGATGGATAAGGGCAGGGCATTAATGATATTTGGCTATATTTGGGCGGAGAGGAAACATTGAAGAAATATCCTCGGTCAAACGAATCAAGCGTAAGCATGAAAGATACTATTAAGGTATCTTAAATGTATTTTTGTTAACACAGACTGAGCTCTGTTTGATTGGCAGTTAGTACAATGCAGATTGAATAGAAAATGTCATTTGTTCCTTAATGATGATAAATAATTCAATAAAAACATACATACATACAAGCACATATAAATAACCAATTTGAAAAAAACATAACATCTATACATTTTAAATTAAAGCTCTAAAGCGTTAAAAGGCAGAGCTAAATATTAGCATTAAAAATAAAGAACGATCTGTGTTTCATAAAATTGAAACATAGCACATCCAGTTTGTTTGTTTCCTCCGCACACTTATATCTGTAATTAAGCTCCGCCCACTTGATAAAAGGTCAAATTCAATAAAAACATACATACATACAAGCACATATAAATAACCAATTTGAAAAAAACATAACATCTATACATTTTAAATTAAAGCTCTAAAGCGTTAAAAGGCAGAGCTAAATATTAGCATTAAAAATAAAGAACGATCTGTGTTTCATAAAATTGAAACATAGCACATCCAGTTTGTTTGTTTCCTCCGCACACTTATATCTGTAATTAAGCTCCGCCCACTTGATAAAAGGTCAAATGTCAACAATGCTTAAGTGAACGTTAACGAGTATTGATATTGATACACGATATGTAGTGCACATTTATATCGCATTTATGTTGGGGTATAAATATGTACCTCTTATTTTAGACAATCCGTATAACATTTAAAATACAATAAACGATAAATGTTCTGTAATAGATCCTCTGGTAGCAATACTGACTGACCGATTTACCCTGTCTAGATGAAAAAAAACGCGAAAATCAGATAGCTATATGACTCTATAAGGCTCTGCCTAAACTCCAGCCCATAAAAAAATCAATAAACACCAAACATATACCATCTATTCATTTTAAAATACCACCCCATCAAAGATGGGTTAACTAAACACCATACTTTAAATAAACATGTTTTCTTTTCCCAGTTCACCAAAAATCTATGTTTTAAAGTAAAAAATCATGTTGTTTGCACAGCATGAGCTTTGTTTGATGGGCAGTTAATAAACTTCAGATTGAATTAAAATGCCATTCATTCTTTAAATGACAATTAATAATAAGATGATAGAAACATATACATTCACATATAAAAAAAAACAAACAAATTGCAAAACATGACATCTATACATTTTAAAAGGCCAACCCATCAAAGATTGGGTCAATAAACGCGACCTATTGTTTAACATTTTTCTTTGTGAAACAATAAGCTCAGAGGGGTAAAATAACAACAAATCATCCAATACATGTACACTGTCGTGAATAACCAACTTTGTTTCTGCAATCCAATGAATAGCAGAACTAAATATTTCATGTAAGTTCCAACTGTAGCTCAAACCCGTCGGTAACATTTTATCGAAATAATACTTGTCATCAATACTAAATCCTAACAGATAAAAGCATGAAGAGTGTATACGTATCTGTTTAAATACATGTTCTATGTCGATTTTTGGCTGAAAGGCAATTACGACCATATTTAAGCATTAATTAACAAGCATCCTGAACAGACTGAAATTGAACAAATGTAATTTCTTGCTCAATCCCATCAATGACCGAAGAATCTGGGGGAGATAAATGATGGATAAAAAGGTATTCTCCAGGAGTTTTTTTGATATACTAGTCCTACAGGGGAAACCTAAAGATTTGCAATAGATAAATACAAATAAAGACCTTCTACTGTAACAGCATCAACTACAATCGGAGTTTTTATTTTTATTTTTTTTTATTTTGACGAACTTGATTTTCTGTACTACCCGAAACAGGAATTACAAAACTCTATCTGAAACCATCAAACAGTTCTTTTGTCAATGTTGAACTTTTTAGTGTTAAAGCATTACATTGGTGTACAAGTGTTAATTTTTTTTTGTTTGAGGCTGTCTTTTGTTCTGAGTTAGTTTTCGCTTGGGTGGAGTTAAGGAACATTGGCTTTGATCCACTATTTGCTCAACTGTCACAGTTAGTTTTTTTTTCTTCCTTTGTCACTTTCGTTGCACTCTTGGCAAAAGTGTCCATACTGACATGTGGAATCATTGCACTGTCATTTGTAATTGAAGATATAACAATGTCTGTGGACCAAAACTGTCCTTTCTCTTTGAAAACCCCCTTTTTGTTTCCCTCGAAAGGACTGAAACTGAGATTTTGATACGGAATAACTCTTTTTTGACAAACCCGTGGCTAGCACTTCACTGATGAGTTCAATGTTTTTATCCCACTGTGAATTGTCTGTGTCTTATTTCTTCCAACGACGAAAAGTTCTGTCATATAACAGAGCAAACTCAATGCCTACTTATTGTGTTGAACTAGAAATAGTAGAAGCATATTCCCTTATATAATTAATTTTGGTGCTTCACTATGATATTTTACACAATATATTGCCACAAAAATATGGAAGCAGACAGCTTCTATGTTATGGGCTCAATCTTATCCTCATGTACTCTCTTTAAAAAATATCACCTTTTTGTTCCGGTGTATATAATAACCAGGTTCATATTTGATTTTATATGGTCTTCAAACTCGACATAATGCCCAAATACTGGCCTAATTTTTTGAATCTATACCTCAGTTGGCTTGGTAATGCCATCGCCAGTTCGGACAGTATTTGAGCAATTACTTCTGCATGAAGCTACAGGTTCCTCTAAACCTTTCTCCATACCTGTACTTATAAAATGCTGAATAACGTGATGTGCTGGTGACACATCATAATCAGCATTACATTTATCTTGTACTTGATTGTTTTCTGATGATCCAGTGATTTTTCTAGCGCTCGTCACTTTCGTCATTTGCAAAAAGATATTCTGATTGACGAAAAAAATTTAAACCATTTTCGCCACTTTAATTTAATTTTCAATAGTGTAGAAAATTTTCGTCATTTCCTTACGATAATCAGTTTAAACTTTCGTCATTTAATTGACAACAGAGATAAATCTGAAGCCCTAATGATTTATAACCCCAAGCTGAGCTTACACCGGATATGTTTTGACAGTAATTAACGGTTAATTGTTTATATGGCCATGGTGGACAGGTGCTTGACCATCACCGATTGATTTTGAAATCAATCATGAATGAATTATTACTGACCAATCAGAAGTGAGTTTATTTTATAATAATAACTTTATTCTCATCAACCAATCTTAAGAGGTACAGAGAAATACTATATACAATATTTACAATATAACATAAAATGACATCATAAACATCATCAACAAATATAGATACTAATACAATGTAATTAACAGACAGACAGACAGACAGACACGTTTTTTTATTGATTATCCTAATAAATTTACAGAGCTTGTAGAGTTTAACCTTGTTTTGGGTTGTCATAGTTTCTTTAAACTTTAAAATATTTGGGTTTCGAACTAGATGTCCACTGATCAAATTTCTTCTTTCTTGAGACAATGCACTGCATTCTAGAATATAATGAAATTCATCCCCAATTTTTAGAAGGAGCTGATTTAAATATTGATTTGTTTGTCAACCAACGTGCTCTGTTAGACCATGTTAGCCAAAATGACAAATATTATGTAAATATCAGAAAAACTGAAAGTAAATATAAATGAAAGGATTTACCTTCATGAAAATATTTTATCAAAAACATTCCTTTAATCCAAACACATCATTTTTCATGAATATATTAAAAGGACATTAATGAAAGAACTTTCATGTTTACATATGATCTCCATTGGGCCCCTTATAACATTAACTAAAAATTCTAGAGAGAAAGCAATGAACTTGTCATTTTGTTAATTGAAAACAATTTAAATCAGTAAGAATTGTAGACACAAAACTTATAAGTAAAGCCCCTTAGGACATTCAAGATGTTCTGTTCTGTTGTCTGTAAATTCCTCCTTTTAGGGACAACCAGACACTTATAATTACCATTATAACAATAGTAAAACAAAAACAGAACTGCTTCTTCAAATGATGATTTTTAGCTTCCATGAGCATGTAAAACATGATAAGTAATACTTATTTTTCCTTACATAGTTTGTAAAAAAGGGGTTGTTATCATTTTATTTGCCTAAAATATTAAAGGCAAAGAATTTGCAGCACATTAATAAAACAAAAACGTTCTGACAGTGATCTATTTTGCTATAAAGTCTTAGACAACACCTTGTCACCGGCTCTTTTAAAAGCGCGGCTCGCCGCCCTCTGGCCGATTACCGTGGCACTAGAAAATTTAAGCGGCCCGTGTGTTCCGCATGTCAGTTTACCTGGGAGACAAATGAGGTGAATGGTCCGTCCAACACTTTCACTCTTAGAAATGGGTTTACTTGCGTATTGGAGAATTTGATATAGGCAATCCAATGCAAAAATGTCTGATGGTTTATGGTTTACTTGGAGACCGCTTTGCGGAACACATCAGAAGTGTTCTTAATAGTGGAGATTGTCCGGTAGGTCGCCACTTCAGACAGCCAGGCCACAATTTGTCCGATATGCAAGTGACTGTGTTGATGGTGACTAATATGGGTGAAAAGCAACGGCAGTCTCTAGAACAGAGAATCATCAAGTTCCTTGGTTCTAGTCACCCTATGGGCATGAATATCAAAAACAATCTGTTGTAACTTGCTAATGTTCTCTGATTTTATATATTATTCTATTATTATGTTTCATATTTAGCTAAAACATATATTACAGTGCTGATAGGTTTTTAGTCATAAAGTTCAGGATTGCTAGCTTGTGACGTATTTATGCTAATCATATGCATGTTTATCTACAATGTTCAGGATTGATTATGACGTAATTTATTACTAGCAAATCAGTCTTGTCCTTGTCTTTGTACTGTGCGGGTGTTTCTCTTTTTTCTCCCAGTTTTTATTTCCCTGAAGATGGTCTTTTGACCGAAAGTACTCGGGCCCCTCTATCGTTTTATATTTGATTTTAAGTGATATGTTTATGTGTATTTATAATTCGATTTTACCTTTTAACCTTGTGGCGTACCTGACTTTTAGTATTGTATTGATTTTTAATTCCGCCACACCGCAACTCATATTATTATATTTTGCTATAAGATATGATTAAGAGTGGAAAAATAAATTCAACAAATGTTTAAATATATTTTAATGAACATGATAACTGTCAATAACTGTGGTAATCTGTGTCCTGTTCATGGTAATGAATGTATACATAGCTATAGCCAGCATATGTTGGAATTTGTATATCCGTATTTTTGCTTCAACCAGACTGTCAAAAGCATACATGGTTATGGATTAAGAAGTCGAACATTTTGGTCGACCGCTAAAGTGACTAAGGTCCTCAAAATCATGGAAAAAAAACCTGCTGATCAATTGTTTACTTGTCTTTCAGTCCAACTATATATTTTTATAATAAGAAGGCTTAGCTGTTACATAATCATTTTGGCCAAAAACCGTTTATTTTAAAATTCTCTTCTGTAGCAACACACCAATAACTGACTCAGCAATTAAATGCATTGCTGCCGTTAACATAGTTTGATTTTTTGTGAATTCATTGTCAGTTCTCGAATTCGAGTTTTTACTGATTGCAGACCGCTGCACTTACTCGACTGCATTCTTACTGCTTAGTTTCCTTCTTTAAAGGGTAAGTTCACGATTCTTGACATATGGTCGTAAATTGTTCAGAATAATGTTTTATAACAGTGTGCAATTTGTTTTCTCTCATATCTTAACTTATAACAAAGATATTGGAGATTATTTTTTTTGAAATAGCCCCTACTCTACATTAGAGGACTACTTCAGTTAATCAGAATTTCTACTGAGTAGCAAAAAAAAATCATATTAGTTCAAACGTTTAAATGATCATGTGGTATGTCCAATAACCAACAAAATAATTAAACTAACCAAAAGTCAACACGATCATTTAATAAATTACTTTCTATATAAAAATCTTTTTCAGATTTAGATTTTATTCAATACACTCAGACATATATAAATATGTAACATGAGGTCAAGCAAAATATACAAATACAAATATTAAACAACAAGGAAATTAAGCACATAAATATCAGATACAAATTAGGGACTCCAGAATATAAACATTCACAGTAAATGGTAAATATATAAATAATCTTACAAAGATGAGATTTTCTTAACAAATACCGATAGTTTTTTTAGTACAGGAATATTGCAAAGAGATAGCAGTCCGCTCATTTTACTACTATTTGGATGCTCATAATAATATTTTGCCAAGAATTTTTGGCGCAGATTTTTAATAATTACATTGTCACACACAAACAGTACATGGAACTCATCACCTACAGAGTTATCACAAAAAGAGCAAATTCGTTCATGCCTTGGGATGTTATGCCATCTCCCCGTTTCAATAGGCAAATGAACATTTGACGTGCGTAGTTTAGTAATCCAAATGCGGTTAAACTCCGGGAGTTTAACTAAATAGCTTTCGAGGCCAAAAGATGACTTGCAAAGAGAGTAAAATTCGCCTCTTGAGGAGCTGGCAATATCGCCATACCAAGATTGAATAAACTGGTCATGTAGAATTTGCTTAATATAATTAATATTAAGAGTTTCAGCAGAAAACTGATTCATAAACCACTCACTTTTACCAATTTCATTAAAAATATTTTTCATACAATTAATCCACTTGAATGTCTTGATGTCATTTAATTTAAGCATCAAACGATACAGTGAGTTACATAATTTGCCCTCGTTTTGAACTAGTCTACCCCAAAAAGAAATCATTCTCACTTTGACACTTATTTTGAGCGGAAATCTCCCAAGTTCTCCGTACACCATATAATTTGGTGTAGTATTTCTGACACCAAGTATTCTTTTACAAAACTTCAATTGTATTTGCTCGATGGCATTAATATTTTCAAATCCCCAGACTTCAGAGCCGTACAATAATATAGGTTCAATCATACAATCAAACATTTTCAATTGAAGGTCTATAGGGATATTCTCGTTATTTATCAGTTTATAAATACTAAATAAAGCTTTTTGAGCTTGTTCTACTCTTTTCTTTCGAGTTTCAATAAAACATCCATTGTATTTAAAAATAACTCCTAAATATGTATATGAATCAACAATTTCAAGTTTTTCTCCGTTCAGATAAAATTCTACTCCTTGTCTGGTTTTACGTTTACAAAAAATAATAACTTTCGTTTTGTTAACATTTACTTCAAGCTTCCACAAATCACAGTATCTTTTAAATATATCTAAAGAATTTTGCATATTATCTGGACTTTCAGCTAAAATAATTGTATCATCTGCATACAATATCACAAAAAATTTAAAATAAATATGAATTTCATCCATCATCTTCTTTTCAATAGTTTCAAGAGATAGTCCGTCAAGCTGGGCAAAAAATGTTTCTAAATCGTTTAGAAAAATGGAAAATAAGAAGGGAGACAAGTTCTCTCCCTGTCTGACTCCAGTAAGGCAAGGAAAGAATTCCGTCTGTCCTCCACTACATTGCACACATGATTTGATTCCATCGTACATGTTGTATATGACTTTAAAAATCTTCCCCTTTATCTCGCTTTTTAGTAATTTTGTCCATAACCCTTCCCTCCAGACTGTGTCGAAAGCTTTACGGAAATCAACGAAAGTGCAGTATAGTTTTTTTCCATACGCAAAGTAAAATTCTATAAGAGCATGTAAAGTAAATATATTATCAAGAGTCGAATACCCTTTTCTGAAACCCGCTTGGCTTTCGGACAGGACATTAAACTCATTTGAGAATACATTCAATCTAGAGTTCAAAATACACGTAAAAAGTTTACCCATACAACTAATGAGGGTAATCGCACGATAATTATCTGGATCTGCAGGATCACCCTTATTTTTATATATAGGTTTTATAATTCCTTGTGTCCAGCTCTCGGGAACAATACCACTATCTAAAACTAAATTAAATAAGTCACAATATATAGATATAAGTTGAGGTGATGAGTATTTAAGATATTCATTAATAATCATGTCTGTACCTGGTGCCTTACTATTTTTCAGTTTGTTTATTGCATCTTGTACCTCATTTGCAGATATTTTACCATTTAATAATTCATCAAAAACTGGATTGTCGCACATATCGTCAACATTTATATCATTTTCTGTGGATTCGTCTCCTGCGTTTAGGTTTTTAAAATATTCATAGAAGGTATCAATATCAATTTCCGGCGATTCCTTATTCGCATGTGAATATTTATGCAAAATCTTCCAAAATGACTTGGGATCGTGTTTAGAACTAGATCTCAACTCATTTGCACAACTTTCTGAGTATTTTGCATAACTATCAGATAAGGTTTGACGATATGTTTTCGCTTTAACATTCATTTCTTTTTTGTGTGACGCCGACTTGGTTACTTTAAACAGGTTACGAGCGGCGTGAAATTCGTCGCGCTTAACCTTACAAGCTTTGTCAAACCAGGGTTTATTATCTTTGTTCAGATATTTTTTATTTGCAACTCCAAAAGTGTCTCGGGCAGTTTCAATCAAAACATGACCTATATCACTAACAAGGTCCGTGACCTGTTCAGGCGTGACCGTGCTAGAGTTAATATTGTCAAGTTGGGATTTAATTCTGACCAGGATACCTTCAGTGTCATCAATCAATGATTGTCGGAAATTTTCACTTTTCTTATTATTCCACTTACGGTAAGTGATTTCTGTATGTTCTTGTTTTACAACGTTTGGTTGTGTAAAATTTAGAGATAAATGGAGACGATTATGTGCATCAGAATACATAGGGTCAAAATCTTCTACATAAAAATCAGAAACAATATCAACCATGGACTCTGAAATAAGTAAATAATCTACTAATGATGCATCTTTACAAGTGGTTTTACCAATATGTTTGTCATCATGTAAACGACCATTAGCAATATACATAGAACACCTTTTACAAAATTCAATAATCTTATTACCATAGTTATTAATGCGAGTTCTATCTTGCGAACATCTTTCAATAGGAAACCCTCTTTCTAAAAGTTTGTTTTTGAAAATTTCAGTGTTATGCAAAAAATCCGCATTTTCACTGATTTCTAAAATGTCAAATAAATGTTCATCAAAATCTACAAAATCGCTTAAAGTACCACTTCTAGCATTAAAATCTCCAATTAAGGAAACGTGACAATTTTTAGAAAAGTTTATCATCTCACTCTCAATTTCTACAAATGCTTCGTCAGAAGAATACTTTGATCCTTCTGGGGGTATGTAGACACATCCTAATAAAATTTTCTTACAATTTTGTTGATTATGATGAAAATATTTTTTTGATATAATAACCCACTGTATAAACTCGCTATCAGATTTCAAGAAGGTTATATATTTTGACAATGATTTTTTATACAAAATCGAAATTCCACCAGACTTTCTTTTACATTTTTTTCTTATTTTTGAGAAACAACAATATTCTGAAGGTAAATCAAGTTCATCTAATTCACTAAGTTTAGATTCAGTAAATACAAGTATGTCATAATTTTTAATCAAATCAATAAAGTCAGGGTTCAATAGGGTTTTTTAAAAACGTTTTATTAATCTATTATCTTTTTCTTTTAAATTGAGCTTTATAATCAATTAATTAGAATTAAAATTCTATAATTCAAAAACATATAATTTTTATTTACTATTAAGAAAGAACTTGTGTATTTAAATGTAAGCCATCATATTTCATTGAAAATAATTGTGATATAATTATGTAAATTACAGGTCATTCTTTTTCTAACCTCCACTTGGTTTGCTTAAAGTGTTAATTAATGTGAATTTATTGTCATTGTCTCTCAGCAGGTACCTGTGTTATGGTTAGGTAAACATAAATGTAATTAGTCACAGCTGACTTGGGGTGAAATAAACAGGAAATTCTAATTATCAATACCTACAGGTGTCAAAACCTAATATGCAAACATTCACAGACAAAGTTTTCTGTACTAGATCATTTTATTTTCATTCTAGCATTTAAAACAATAATGTGATTTATATGCAAGATTATCACAACACAACATGACTTAGATATTAAAAATGACTTATTTATATTGATTGTTATATCCAAAAAATCATTATTACTTATTAAAGAATAACTCAATTTTGTTTATTTTGATAAGGATTTTCTATCAGTTATGCCATAACATAGATGCACACAAAAATATTATATATTGGCAATTCAATAATTAGGTAAATGGTGGGTCACTGTCAAAAGGAGACTTTGTGGTATTCAGATGTTTTGTGTAATTTAAAATGACAGAAACCAAAAGATAAAAAATAAAATTCCATTTTTGTCAGCTTATTAACTTGAATATATAAGTTTAAATGATATAGCATAATTAGATAATGCATTAGAAATCATATGACACATTTTCATTTTTTTTGTGAACTTTCCCTTTAGGAAGGTGGACTCTTTCTTTGATCTGCCAGTCCTAAAATAGATACATAAATGTTATAATTTCAACATGAAAAACAATGACAATTTTACCTGAGAACATTATGGTCCTTTAAAATTGTACCATATGTACAATACATTAGAAGGCACAATTTGTATAATAAATTGTAAAGTACAATTTGTACAATCAAATGTAATGTACTATTTGTACAATTAAATGTAACGAACCATTTGTACAATGAAATGTAACGTACCATTTATCTAAAGGCAAAATTGAATATATGTATGTGTACCAAGTCAGGAACGTTGCGATATCTAATTTCTCTGGTATGATTGATTGATTGATTGATTGATTGATTGATTGATTGATTGATAGTTGTAAAATATTAAAGAAATAATTTATTTGAACGCGGAAAATTATTGTGATTTGTATACGCAAAAGGTTGTCTCTTATTTGCTATTCTGAGAAATTTTGAACACCTAAATTATATAGGCATTTCGTGAAAATAACGAAAAAATGTGTTATATATCCTTTACGAATAAAAGTTTACATTTTTCTTGAGAGTGTTGCTCTTTTATTCTACAGTTTGATCTGAATTGAAGCGTCCTTGATCTGAATAGTAGCGTTCTAACGCCATTGATCCGAATAGTTTTGTTTTTAATATACACTGTGCATCATTTCTTGTTCATAAATCATCCCTATCATGTTCATCTCCATGATATAGCCGATTTCGTTCTGCTTGGAATAAATAACAAATATTTCAATTTTGAAAAAAAAAATATTTTTACCTCTTTTAAAGTAGATGGGGTGGGGTGGGTGTCTATCACTGAGCACCTTTTTTGCACATCTATATTAACTTTAAAATTTATAATGCTTATTATTTTAAATGATTTCTGTTGGGCTAAGTAAACATCAATGGGCACAAATTGTGCACCATTGCTTGCCGATTTGTTTCTTCATTCATATGAAGCAGACTTCTTACAATCACTTCTAGACAAAAAGGACCGCAAACTTGCTTTATCCTTCAATCTCACATTTCGTTATATTGATGATGTCCTTTCACTAAACAATCATCGATTTGGTGACTATTTACATCTACTATATCCGAAGGAACTTGAGATAAAGGACACTACAGATTCTAGGAGGTCTGCTTCATATTTGGATCTATTTCTCGAAATTGACACACAAGGAAGGCTTTGTACAAGGCTTTAAGACAAACGTGATGAATTCAACTTTCCAATAGTTAACTTTCCCTTTCTGTGTAGCAACATTCCGTCCGCTCCAGCATATGGAGTTTACGTATCACAATTGATTCGTTATTCCAGAGCATGTGGGGAGTACAACGACTTCCTTGATAGAGCTACACGGCTGACAAGCAAATTGTTAACACAGGGGTACGTTGCTCCCAGGTTGTTGTCATCACTCAAGAAATTTTACGGACGACATCATGTGCTTGTTTACAAATACGGGATTTCTATCTCTCAGATGAGCACAGATGTTGGTTTGACATAGAGTTTTGTAATGTCATCCTTTCCGGATTTGACCAACACTTAATCGATCTTTGGCAACGTGACGGGTGTGCTATAGCAAGAAGGAACTGCTTACTCTTCCGGAGCACCTGAGTTCACTCTCGTTTCGACTTGAGTTCACGTTGCTGAATGCGGTTTTGTTGTTATTTGTGTGTGTGTTTTATGTTGTATGTGGTTTGTTTTGTTGTGATGAGTTTTTGTCTGCCGGTTTTGTCTTTGTCTTTAAAGTTTTATGATACTGATTACCCCTTTGGTACACCTTTGCTTGTATCAAAATTGATATTTACAACAAAAAATTTGATAAAATACACCTTCTTCACGAATTTCAATATTTTCCCGTACTTTTTAAGGGGAGATCATTTATATAGAAATAATAAGGAAAAAAAAACACCTTTTTCATTAAAAAAAAAAAAATGTTATCTAACATATCAAAAAATTCATACATAACAAAGATTTTCACAAATTTTAAAAAAAACAATCTATGGAGTAGATTGTTTTAGATAAAAGAAATTTGAATTTTCCCTATTGATCCTATATAAAAAGTACTAAAATCATTGCACTTTTCAAAGTCGTTTCTACAAAAATTCTTATGGTGAACTTTTAATTTTATTATCGTGATTTAAAGTACCCGTCTAGGGCTAACTGTGGCCAAAATTTAAGAAAATTCTATAGATAACTTTGTAGACACCCCATCTACCTTAAGTGTTTATGAATCCTGAAAATGGTTGTTTAAGGTTTTTGACAAGCTAGGACCCTGCTGAAATTATATATGACGAAAATTTTGACATTTTTTCGGAATCCTCTGGGTTTTTCCGTCATACTTAGGTAATAAAAATTGCACGGTAACCCCAATTTTTCTTTTGTTAAGGGTATTTATTACATTATAAATATCTGTTTTACAAATTCATTTTGAAATTCTTATCACTTTTTCAAATGTTTAAACAGCTAATCTATATTAATGTTAAAGCTGGGAAAAGAGCAGAGAAAACCTTTACCCGCCAAATTTAGAATTCTTCTTATCTTTAAAACAAGTACGATAACATATCATTTTTTTTAATTATTTTGTACTTTCGATTAACGCATTCATTTCAAAATCCCATCATCTTAAAAGTCAACCTCGAACATCCTTAAAAAGTGAAAGTGTGTATTTTAAAGTCAACCTCGAACATCCTAAAAAAGTGAAAATGTGATTTTAACGAAGTAATATAGAATCATTAACTGTTGGGTTGTTAATTCACTGATCCGTTTGATTTTTTTGTGTGTTCTAAATGAGATGTAAATAAATTACCCGGTAGCAAATTGAAAAATAGGACACCCTAAATTGGTAATCTAACTTAACAAAAATAGATTTTTCTAACAAAAATGTGAGATTCATTTTGTATTAAAAATTTACACTATATATATATAACACAATCTGAGAACTGCTAAATTAAACCAAAAATATGTTTTAAGACCATGCATTGGTCATGCAAAATTCCAACTAACAGCATGAATATCGATATGCGCTTATGTTCTATGAAAATATGTTTTAAAATGTTTTTGTATAATTAATTGAGTAAATTAAATTCATTTATATAAGTTTAATATAATTTTTCAGTCCAAGAAAACCTCTTTACTTGGTCAAAATTGTTTTCCTTATTAAGGTTTGCCCCTCATGGACACGGAATCAGATTTTTCTGATGCTTTTAGGGTTTACTTTTGTAACTATAATTTTGTTTTAAAAACTACCTGGTAGCACCTAAAAGGAACCTTGATACCTTAAACCCCTTATTGATGCATCATTTATATAACTTATTACATAGATAGCGGTGAAATGTCGAGCTTTCGAAGCGAAATGACATTTTCTATTAAATTCATGTTTTTTTTCAAAATATAACTAAAAAAGCGTATCCGCTTTCGAATATTTGCTATTCCGCCCCTGAATCATTGGGACTTGGTGAAGTGAGTCCAACAAAAGAGAAGTCATAATAGTAGTTTTATTTATTTCATTTCGGTGTGTTGTAAATACTGAAAATTGTATTTTTTTCTATTGTGACTGTGTTTATTTATTCAAGCTAATGTATTTGTCGAATTATATGCCGCCCTGTTCATTAGAGTTATCAGCTTTGTTTAGAGTGTTTCCGAATCTAACGACGGGGACGAGATTCTTCATAAAGGTCTGAATAAAAAAATGTTTTATTTTTAACGATTTATTTGTTAAGATAAATACTATAATTGCCTATTAAACAAGAGGCTCCCAAGAGCCTGAATCGCTCACCTGAACTACACAGATACATATATTTGTAGATATCATTGTGCTTAACCATATGTGATTTAAATTTATGAAATATCTTGGTTAGTTTTCAAGATATTGGGCTTAATAAGTGCAAATTCGGCAAACATTAGGAAAAAGAACAATAACTCCCACATCAGCAGACACATCTTTTCAGAAATTTCAGGACAGGTAGATCTTAATATGCTGATCACTTTTGATTCCTGCACAATTTTGATATATGAAACCAGTTTTGAGTTATTAGCAAAAAAATGAAATTTGCCCCTATGTTCTATTTTTAGCCATCTTGGCCATGTTTTATTACGAATCAAAAATCTGAACGATAGAGTTGTAGCATATAAGCTATCAAACAGTGTGCCATGTTAAGATGCAGTTGGTCTTACCGTTTCAGACAAGTCAGGGGAAAAGTAATGAACAATGGTAAATATTGACGCTTTAAGGGCCATAACTCCTAAAAGAAATGGTTCTACAGCTTTGACCTAATTACATGAATTGTAGATCTTGATGTGCTTAATCATATGCAATTTGAATTTTTGAAATATCTTGTATAGTTTTCAAGATATATGGCTAAATAAGTGAAACATTTTGAAAAAATCCAGAAAAAGGGCAATAACTCCAATGTCGTTTGTTGGATCTTCTTGAAAATTTCAGAGCAGGTAGATCTTGAGATGCTGATCACTTTTGTCTTCCATCAGAAATTTGATATCTATTACCGTTTTTGAGTTATTTGCAAAAAAATTTAATTTGACCCCTATGTTCTATTTTAAGCAATGGAGGCCATATTTTTTGACGAATCAAAAATCCGAACAATAGAATTGTAGCATTAATGCTATTAAACAACTGTGCCAAGTTTGGTTGAAGTTGGATGTATGGTGTCAGACAAGTTAATCTTTGAAATTCAGGGTAAAAGTAATGAAAAATGGTAAATTTTGACGCTTTAAGGGCCATAACTCCTAAAAGAAATGGTTTTACAGCTTTGACCTAATTACATGAAATATAGATCTTGATGTGCTAAATCATATGCAATTTGAATTTTTAAAATATCTTGTATAGTTTTCAAGATATAGGGCTAAATAAGTGCAAAATTTTGAAAAAATCCAGAAAAAGGGCAATAACCCCTACATCGGTTGTTGGATCGTTTTGAAAATTTCTGGTCAGGTAGATCTTGAGGTGCTGATCACTTTTACCCTATGCCAGAATTTTGTTATCTGTTACCGTTTTTAAGTTATTTGCAAAAAACTGTAATTTGACCCCTATGTTCTATTTTTAGCCATGGCGGCCATGTTTTTTTTTTACGAATCAAAAATCCGAACGATAGTTTTGTACACATAATGCTACTAAACAACTATACCAAGTTTGGTTGCAATTGGACTAATGGTGTTGGACAAGTTAACGTTTGAAAAATTGTTTACAGACGACGACAGACGACGACAGACGACAGACGACAGACGACGACGACGACGACGACGGACGCCAAGTGATGGTAAAAGCTCACATGGACCTTCGGTCCAGGTGAGCTAAAAATCATAAGCTTGCCAACATATATACATGGGTACATACATATCAATGACAACATTATAAGTGAAATGATTACGTCTTGTCCACCATTTTTTGTGCCAATCTTCAATAAACTGTTTAATGCATTATTTCTTCATGGAGTATATCCGAATAGTTGGACTGATTGTATCGTTGTTCCGGTTCTTAAGAACGGTGATATAAACTACCCGAACAATTATCAACCGATAGTTTTAGGAAGTATTCTATCCAAACTTTTTACAAGTATATTGACTAAACGCTTACTTTCGTGGTCTGAAAAGGAGTTAAAGTTAATAGACAATCATTTTGGATTTCGTCCGAATAAAACAACTATTAGCGCGATATTTTCCCTACATGGACTTTTTTCGCACCAGCTTGGAATGAAAGAAAAGCTTTATTCTGCCTTCGTGGACTTCCGTAAAGCTTTTAAGTGGACAGAAATATTTTGATATTAAAACTTATAAACTCTGGTATACGTAGTAATTTATATCCGTTTAAAAAATTATCAGTTACGTTAAGAATCCGTTCTGGTGGAAAACTTCCAGACTCTTTTGAAAACCATCTGGTTGTTAAACAAGGAGAATCCCTTTCTCCTCTTTTATTTTTCATAAAAGACATTTTAAGTGATATGACCGTTGGAGCAGATGAGAACTGTGTTTCCTTGAATGGTCTTCTAATTTATCTCATTTTAATTGCCGACGATACAGTTCTTTTTGGAAAATATCCCGATGTCCTTCAGCAACTTCTAGACAAACTTTCGCTTTACTGTAGTAAATGGAATACTGAAGTCAACTCGGGTAAGATAAAAATTGTTGTATTTCGAAATGGCTGGAGACTCGTCGTTGAACACTTTTATTTCAATGGGACTGTGCTAGAAATCGTAAACTCGTGCCTATCTGGGAGTTTTACTAAGTTCGAATGGAAATATTTTACAAACTCAGAAACGCCTCGCTCAACAAGGTGGAAGGGCTATGTCATCACTACTGTATTCATTCAAACAATTGTACATTACCACGGAGCAAAAGATGAATTTATTAGACAGAATGGTTAGATCGGTGCTTAGTTTTGGATCAAAGGTCTGGGGTTTCCGTTGTGCTAGATATAGATTTTTTATTTAACAGTTTTTGTAGATTTGTACTTAAACTTGGAAAAAACACACATATATTATTAAACACCCACTCGTAAGAGAGGGGGCTACATTGCAATCACCTTGTCCGTTCGTCTGTCCGTCCGTAACAAACTTTCATAACAGATTTCTCAGCTTCTACTGAAGGGATTGATTTTTAAAGGAGTAGAGCCACGAAGGCCCCAAATCGGCCCCAAAATTCAACTTTGATATACTTCCTTATAATTGCTCCCTTGATGTTCATTAGACTTCATATTTTATAAATTGCAATATCTTTTGGTTTAATAGTGTTTCAACAAGGAGGACAGTGAGCTAAAAATCAGTCTATTTTGGACCATTGCGATCCACCAGTTCTCCGGTATGACTGATTCGTTTTTGTCTTTTTCTCTGGACTGTGAGATTGATCATTCAAGTTCGGTAGTTTTGTTATTACCTTTATTGTACAAAATCTCGTTTTTTAACATTTTTCATTGATGTTCATGTATAAATAGATGAAAACGAAATTGGCCACACCCGTCGACCAAAATAATTTTGTGATAGAAATGTGTATTTTTAGTTTATAAAATGATTATCAAAAAATTACGATGGTCGACGAATGTGGCCAATACTATTTTTGACAAAATACGACGAGAAAACAGTAAAAATAGGCGAAAAATTAAGAATAGTATAATTTATGGCGTGTTTGAAATGCCAAGGCTAGACCTGTGATGCAGATATTTTGTTAAATCTTACATATATGAAAAGTTCAGTTATGCCTTAACTCATTTTGAATAAATTTACGAAGAGTTGAAGTATTTTAGAAATTAGTAAAAATACCGGGCCGATTTGAGGCATTCGTGGCTCTACTCCTTTGGTATACAGCTTGATCATGATGAGTTGTATCGTGCCTCCGCTTTCCAGGTTAGTCGCGGATCCACTTCTTGTTTTCTGAGCCGACTTAGACTTTTTAAGGGTAAAAAATATACAATTTTTCGTAACAGATTTCTCGGCTTCTAGTAAAGGTATTGATTTCAAATTTGGCATACAGCTTTATCATGATGAGTTGTATCGTGCCTGCCCTTTCCAGGTCAGGCATGCATTGACTTCCTGTTTTCTGAGCCGACTTAGACTTTTTTAAGGATCAAAAACAGACACTTTTTCGTAACATATTTCTCGGCTTCTACTATATGGATTCATTTCAAATTTGGTATGCAGCTTTATCATGATGAGTTGTATCGTATCTCCTCTTTCAAGGTCAGTCCTGCATCTACTTCCTGTTTTCTGAGTCGGGGTATCCTTAGCACGACTAAGTGCAACCCCTTGTTTTCACATGGCGAACTTGGTCATTATCCTATGTATGTTCATAGATATATTGAGATTATTAAATTGGTATCGCATTTTAACCTTCATTACAAGACACTGAACTTTTTTCTTTGGAAATTGTACAATAACGTATTAAAGATAAATTTTTACACTTGTCCCAAGATAAAACAAGGTTGTTCTTGTTTCGTATACTTAAAAAAATTCTTATATATGCAGGGCATATGCAGGAGATTACAACTTCAAATTCATGCACATTACTATGTTAAGAGACTAACCACTTAACTTGCAGGCAGTTCTTGTTGTTTTCTTTAAAATATCAAGAAGCTGATTTGCGATGAATAAAATATTCTGACATAATGACAGAAAACATTTTCTAATCAGATAAAAAACACACACACCCTTAAAATTAAATGGTCGTTTCCCAAGAAACAAGAAACTTGATTCATCTAATAGGTAAAAAAGCTAAATTTCACAAAACCGTTCTTACCTCGACTTGAAAAATGCACTAAAGACAGCAATAATGCTGTAATTTTCATCCAATGTAAATTTTGTTGGTGTTTGCTGGTTTTGTCTCTGCCCTTTCGGACTTTTGACATTCGGATACCCCATTGGTACCTCTGCTTCTTTCGGTAATTTCCGGAAAGTCGTTTTTCAGCGGAAAAGACCGAATGGTGTTGAAATATAATATGTGCGTAAAAATAAACAAGTGGATGAATGAAGGTTTTAGCACTGTTTTTGAATTTCTATATTTTTATTTTTGCATAACAGATTATGGTGATTTTTTTTAGCCCAAAGGGTTGATTGTTTTACTTGCTCCGTGCCTATTATTTTTCTCATTCCGTAAAAGTAAACCTGTTCCGGTTTTATCGTTAGTATATTTCTGGCACATCTCAAAACATGCACAATGCCGTAGGGCTCGCATCTGCGATGCTCGCTATTACTCATCGTGTATCAACTCTAAGGGACCGACAATTGAACTTGAAAAGGGCGGAGGCCAGGTTTTTTGTTCTGGTCATTTTTTTTTGTCTTTGCAGATTGTGGATGTTTTTTTTCAAAGATGTCTTAACAGGATATTGTTGTTTTTTTCTTTATTAGTATTGTTGTATATAATAGAAATCTAAAATATTTTTTTAATCTAAAATCGAATATTTTTTAGGAAAAAGCCAAGCCTCACCCCAAAAACCCCACCTTCTCTTCAAGTTAAACGGTCGGTTCTTAATTCCTTTTGTGTCATTGCAACATCATTACAATGATTATATAGATGAAGATCACACTTAACAAATTGTCATATTGAGATCGCTTATATAGGCCACAACATATTTAATAACCAAGAATCCTTTTTATAAATTTTGTAAAACTGCTTATCGCCCTTTGACAGCTATTTTAGAGGCTGTGGCAGTTTAGAATATAAAGCTCTGGGTTAATATGGTAAAACATTCTAATTTGTTAAATTCGAATAAGAAAAAGAAAAGACTTCTTATTGGCTAATAAGCAAACAACAACATTTTGATTATGCTTTAAAGTGTTTTAAGAGGTTGGTTGCCCGGGAACGATACAGGAAAAAGTTTTTCCCCTATAAAAGAACTACACAAACCATAAATGCAGTCCGAAAACCGGTGGTATTTAAACAATAGAATGTGAGCTCTTCATCGGAAAAGATAGGAAAGTCAATTCGAATGTTTATCCTGGTTGTCAAGTGAATCAAAAGTTCTTTTTAGTACAAAATTTCTTCCAATTTTAAGTTATGCTGATAAAATAAACTTTTTTGAATTAAAAAGAGTTTTTAAAAGTAACAGATTGCATTTTAATGCATGTTATTATGTGGATATTTATGAAATGCATACGGTGCAAACTGAAATGGATTGCACAACTTTAACTTTTATATAAAAAAATGAAAAAAATCACACCATTTGTTTAAATGTATATCTTCCCATCTGCAAATTTTCAGACATGTACTGCAAGAGGTAAAGCCAAAATAAAATTAAGAAAAAGACCTATTTTTCTAGTCCGTCTTGACAACCTTCTTTTTAAAAGTACACGATTTACCTGTTGAATTCGATTATGTCATAGAACATGTTTACCTTTTTGACCGGTATCCGTAAATTGGGATCAACAGTTTGTGAATTTGCATTGTATTGGAGTAAATGTCCAATTCAATATTCAGTCATCCGTTTTAAAAATAGGAATGCCTCCCATTTATCATGTTTATAATTTATTAAAGATAGAACTTGGTTGTGTCCCTTGAAAGTTTTTCATAGTTACACATTGAATTCAAATGGATCGTTATATAGTGCAGCGGTTTGACCAGGAAAAAAATGACTTTAATGGTCCGACAGAACACACACCTATATTGCATATCATTTTAAAGAGGAATGTCTCTAGTTTCAGATAAAACAGGTCGTCACATGTTTCTATTGGTCAAATTTGAAATATTTAGGGTCAAAGGTCACATAGTTAGAAAGTTCAAAATTCTAGTTGTTGGCTTTGAAATTACATCTATGATATTTGTAATAAGTTATATGGAAGATATTGAATTTGATTAAGTCTTTTAAGTTTACAATTGAATTGAACCTACAAAACATCTGCTTGAGTTTCAAAAAGTGACGTTAAATGACGTTTTTTGCTGGCTCTAAGAAAATACATTAAAACGGATATATTTATTTTGGTTTTACCGTTTTTATTTTAATTTTTTGCCACCAAAATGCATATAAGTCAAAATTCAGACTTTAAACCATCCTATAAAACAGGTTATGCATCGCTAAAACAAATGACAGTAACGTAGGGGGCGTCAGAAAAATGTAGCTGGACACGAAAATGTCCTGTTTAATGACCATTTTAATGCTAATTGACAATTAAATAACATATATTACACACAAAATTATAAGAACGTTACCAAAAGGTTACAAAGAATAAACTATTTTACATTATTGTGATAAATTGGTGAGAAGCAAAATCTAAGAAGTATCAAATCTTGAAGTGATAAAAAGATAATCAAACAATAAGTAGACATCGAAGCTAAAAGCACAAACACATCAGCAAGAACTCCGGCTTGGATAAGAGATTGCTACGAAAGGGTGCACAGTAATCAGTTATCAGCGGAGAATAATGATGAAAAGACAAATCTGCGTGTATCTGAGGGATTGAAATCCTACATTAGTCTACGAGCACATGGTGTCTTTCGTAATAGTTTACAATTCAAGGCTAACACATATAAATGGAATATAGAAGTAATTAAATCAGCTAGCATTTGCAAAAACACTGCAGTCCATTGTAATTTGGAAATATTTTGCCTCACCCTTTTCACATGCCTCAAAATTACATTTTTTTTATAAACCATAACGCAGGAAACAAGTCGAGAAAAGTAGTCGTCTAAGAGATGGTAGTTACGACTGGACTAGCGTGTACGCTGATGTGTCTATATATACGATCTATGATCGAACTATCAACGTCATCTGTTCACTGATTCAAGAAAAAGCCTAAGAAAAAGAACAAATTTACAGAGGACCCAATAGATAATCGACATGCCCAACTTTCTTATTGACTTATTTCTTATTTGGCTGGTTGATGTACTGAGATGATCACCTTAGCATCCATGCATACCCCGTTGTGTTTTGTTAAACTATCGGACCCAAAGATCGCAATGGAAGAGGGAGGTTTGACGCGCCTTAAAACCTGGTTTAACCCAGCATTTCTTTTGAAATGCCTGTACCAAGTCAGCCCCATTGCTATCTTCATTTTTTTCGGTATGTATTCCTTGTTTTGTTTCGTCTTATGGAGATTGATTCTCCAAGTTCGGTAATTTTGTTATTACCTTTATTGACAATATATTTGTTCAGTTTGGTGATGTGTTTTAAGAAAACATTTAGGATTTCAATTGCACTAATTGTGCACCTTTGCTTCCTGATTTGTCTCTTAATTCATATGGAACAGACGTCTTACAATCACTTCTTGCCAAGTAGACTAGCTTTCTTTTTTACTTATATTGATGATGTATTTTACTGAACAATTCTAGATTTGGTGACTTCCTCCATTTAATCAACCCCGAAGGACTTGCGATCAAATACACAACGGATTCTTGGAAGTCTGCCTCATATTTATAGATCTTTGAAGACATTCAACAAAGCTATATGATGAACGTGATGGCTTCAACTTTCCCTTCCTGTGTAGCAATATTCCGCCTGCTCCCGCTTATGGCGTTTGCTATTAGCAGCTCGACGAGTGTGCTATAGCAAGCAGGAATTGTTTACTCTTCCGGAGCACCCGAGTTTGCTCTCTTTACGATTTGAGTTCACGTTGTTGATTGCTATTCAGTCATTTTTGTATTTTTGTGTTTTCGTGTTGTGTGGTGTCTGTTTCTTTGTGATGTTCTCGATCGTTATTACTGGTTCATATGCTCCAATGGTATAGCTTCTTAGTTTCTAACACCATTTAAAGAAAGGAGACATACTTGTTATGGCTTCGTTTTCTAGGGATCGACGCTCGTAAAATGCTTTTCTTGTTGCCCGCGGAAAACGAAAAACAAAACTATGCAGATTCTGTTCTTAATAAAGCTTACTTGTATATATTCTTGTAAAAGCAGATGGGAGCACATCCAAAATATTGAAGCATTTTAAGAGCGCTAATTCATATCTTTATCCCATTTCACTCCATACAAACTAAAAATACATGTATTATGTGATCTTTTACCATACATGTATATCCAAAATAAAGTTGGTTTGTTATAGGGTGTTGTTTTGTCTTCCTTTACCGGATTTGACACGCTGAATGGACTATTGGCAACGCGACGGGTGTGCTATAGCAAGCAGGAACTGCTTACTCTTCCGGAGCACCTGAGTTCACTCTTGTTTCGACTGGAGTTCGCGTTGTTGATTGATATTCAGTTATTTTGTGTTTCCGTGTTTTGCGTGTTGTCTGTTTTTGTCCCGTTCCTGTTGGTGTTTACTGGTTTTGTCTCTGCCCTTTCGGACTTTTGATATTCGGATACCCCATTGGTACCTCTGCTTCTTACACCTGATTGTAATTTGTAAGATTCCAGAATATTAATGCACTGACGCAAAGACTTTTTTTCAAATGAATTAAATTTACAACAAAGTTTTGGGCAACAAATTGAACGCGCGTTTCGTTTACTCAAGACTTATTAGAGACACTATAGCCAAAGAGCTGAAAATGCATAGCTAAATATGAATATGAAGAGTATAGAGCAGTATACTATCATAAACAGTAAAGTAACAACACAATGGTGCCGGGGACTGGATTCGAACTCATGATCCTTTGGTCGCAATTAAAGCTAAGATCTACCTTAGTCTTGGGTACATATAAGAAGAATTTTCATAAATATTGAAATTTACACGGGAAAATTCCATGGCTTTGAAGTATTTGTCAACACTAAAACACAAAACTAAAGATCGATGGTTGTAATTGACTATAACACTTTGATGGTGCATTTGTGCAGTACAATATTCGAACAAGCAGCGCTAGCTGATATTATACTCAGCATTGCTTCATTCAATATCGTTCTGTTGCCTTATAAAAAATCAAATTTAACTCGCAGAAGTGCAACAATATTTGTATGGATTATCACAAAATCTGAAGCGATAACCGTTTCCTCTATGATGATTCGTCGACGAAGTTTGATCGAGATATAAGTATCCAGGTCCGAAGAAAGATATCATGAAATGCGTAATAGCTACTGACTAGTACATGGTTTTTTATGACTGAATGACCGTTTCACTTGTAATTACGACCTTTTATTGTTTTTCCTTTTTTTTATTAGGAATTAAAGACTACTTTTCATCGTTCTGTTAATATATTTTTACTTTATTTTTTTCATAAATTTCCCCTTTTTTGAACAAAAGAGCTAAATTTTATTTAGTTTTTTACAGGCCAAATACGGAAAGACTTGGGTTTCCGGAATGATATTTTGCAAAATTTGTTTATAAAATACCCAATAAAATCAACATTTATGCACCGTTTTTAATAAAACTTTGCAGAACAGTTAAGTATATAATAACAAAGAGTTCAAAGAGTTTTAAAGTTACAACACATAAGAAACATTTTGATAGGAAACAACTTTTTGTCTAAAATGTGATAAAAAAGTGAGCATTTTCAAAAGCATCGATTTTGATGAAAAACTCGAGCACAATCTGGCAAAATCTCTATTAACAGTAAGATAAAGGGTTATTCTTGATAATTTTGTCCAAAATTTATATTTTTTTATAAAGGAAATATTTGTTTTGAAACTTCACACCTAGGGAGGGATTTTTACAAAAATACACCCCTGTTAAAAAAAGCGATTTTACCAAAAAATGCCCGAGACGAATTCGTGACGACCCACTTAAAATCAAAGCTAAATGGTTGTATAATATTCCCTAAAAAAATAAGCTGTGTGTTATGTCGGTACATTAAACTCCTTAAATAGACGACTTTTTACCGATCAACCGCTGCACTAATATGATAACAGTAAAATATAATTTTCAAACTAATATCTGTCGAAAGAAAAGGTAATAACCTAACTTTCCCACAAGTTTCGAAAATGTACTGCAGGTATTACGCCTTGTGTGATTTTTTAAAGGTTGAGTTGACATTTTAATTTTTTCCAACGGCAAATAAGTTTCACTCGATTTGTTAAAATATGCACTTTTGTTGACCTTATAAACAACTGTTTACGCAACAGAAAAGATTCGTTAATAACAAAACATGTCCAACGTATATGATAGTAGTCAAATCCATGCGTAATAAATGAAAATTGAAGATTGTTTATATGCCGGCCCGTCGCCATCGTTGTTGTCATCGTTAAAAATTTAAAAACACATTAGCTGTTTTCTGCAGGGGAGATAATTGAATACCACTAGATATTAGACTGAAATGATCGTACATTTTAATGGTATAGTAAAATAATTTTAACTTCGCTAACATGGTTAATTAGTTTGTATTTGAAAGTTTTTTTACAATAAGGTGTTATGATAAAAACAAATTGCCTGATATGGTAAAACATGATTTACTCAATAGTGCTTTTTTCTCACCATTGTAACAAATTATACTATATTTCTAAATGTCTTGCATTTTAATATTATTTAATTAGTTTTTATACATTTTAATATTAATGTTCTTGTTCAAACGGAATAAGAAATGGTTAAGAAACTAGTTACACGTTCGACTGTCCGATTATCACCTCATATTAACCAGAATAAAAATGTTTCACCTTCACATGCTTCAGTGATGTAATCGCAAATGATAGTTATCTGGACACAGTGGCAGATCCCGAAATTTTCCAGAGAGGGGGAGGGGGTTCCACATACTGGACACTGTGTGCGAAAGGGAAAAGATTCCAGATCAATTTTGCAGAAAATCAACACGAAATCTATTAGATAAACGGAGGAAAAAGGGGGATTAAAACCCCCGGAACGCCTTCTCTAGGTCCGCGCATGTGAAAAAGTTTTGTTTCTTGACAGTATATGCGATTAAGAGTAAATCTCACCAGCAGTAGATAGATATAAAACAAAAATCACCGAAAGGGAAATATTATTACCACAAACTATGAAATGGGAAGCAAAATTAGCATCCACCATGGCTATTACAAGAAAGGAAAATTCATTTGAGGTGTTTAGGGAATAGGAATTTCTAATTGGAAAAAATGTCGCATGTTAAATTAGTCCAAGACAAGTCTAACATCAAACTTCTGATTACCCTCAAATATACCTTGTCCATCAACAGACTGGGAAATTCACAAACGAGTGTTTTAAAAATAAGAAGCTCTTCATTGGATCTTAATAAGAGATAAAATTGGTTGTACTTATAATATATAGAGAATTTCATTGGGAGTAAAGCAATTACTAAGTAACTCATTTTATCATAGAAACCCAAAATCACCAAAAGAAAATACTGTTACCTATTTTACATTCGTTCTTTGAACACTCGATTTTTCTACTAATTTATACCGCCTTCAAGACATACCACTAAAATTCCGACTGAAATTGTTCCAACTTTAGTAATTGTTCTACCTCAACGGCATTTGATGTGTACATTTCCAAACTCATGCGATATGTTTGCGTCATGGGCTTTTATTATTATTTTATAATTTTTTTATTATGTTTGTTTTTTTTTTTTGTTGTTTTTTTTAACAAAATCCGTTTTCTCCTCCACCGACTTTTAATCCAAGATTACAGGAAAATACGTCTTGACGGTCTCTAAAAATTCTTTCCTTTTTTAGCTCACCTGGACCAAAGGTCCATGTGAGCTATTGCCATCACTTGGCGTCCGTCGTCGTCGTCGTCTGTCGTCTGTCGTCGTCGTCGTCTGTCGTCGTCTGTTAACAATTTTTCAAAAATCTTCTCCTCTGAAACCACTAAACAGAATTTAATGAAACTTGGTATGAATGATCCTTAGGGTGTTCGTACCAAACTTGTGTTTCGATTTTTGATCGGTCAAAAAACATGGCCACCGTTACTAAAATTAGACCAGGGGGGTCAGACTACTGTTTATGGCTTGTAAATCAAAAAGTATAAGAGATAGATGAAATCTGATGCCACCCTACTGCTTCACCATCAGAAACTCTACAAAAGTTTCCATTTGGTCGAAGTTGTCAAATGATCCCTTATAGGGGTTACAGCCCCTTAAAGGTGAAAAATAACGTTTTTGCATGTTTTTGGCCTATAGAATGAAAACTATTGTAGATAGAGAAAAGCTGTTGCTTGCTTAAATGTTCAGCTCATTTAGCTCTACAAAAGTCTCCATAGGGTCAAAGTTGTCAGATGACCCCTTATAGGGGTTACAGCCCCTTAAAGGCGAAAAATATTGTTTTTGGCCTATAAAATGAAAACTATTGCAGATAGAGAAAAGCTGTTGCTTGCTAAAATGTTCAGCTCATTTAGCTCTACAAAAGTCTCCATGGGGTCAAAGTTGTCAGATGACCCTTTATAGAGGTTAAAGCCCTTTACAGGCGAAAAATAGTGTTTTTGGCCTATAGAATGAAAACTATTGCAGATAGAGAAAAGCTGTTGCTCGCTTTAATGTTCAGCTCATTTAGCTCTACAAAAGTCTTCATAGGGTCGAAGTTGTCAGATGACTCCTTACAGGGGTTACAGCCCTTTAAAGGCGAAAAATAGTGTTTTTGGCCTATAGAATGAAAACTATTGCAGATTTAGAAAAGCTGTTGCTTGCTTAAATGTTCAACTCATTTAGCTCTACAAAAGTCCTCATAGGGTTGAAGTTGTCTGATAACCCCTTATAGGGGTTACAGCCCCTTAAAAGTTGAATAATAGTGTTTTTTGATTATTTAGAATGAAAACTATTGCAGATAGAGAAATGATTTTTCATGCTTAAACATTCAGCTCATTTAGCTTTACAAAAGTCTTCATAGGGTTGACATCAAGACCAGGTGAGCGATTCAGACTCCTGGGAGCCTCTTGTTCAGATATCAGCCATTATTTGTAGAGAAAGTCAACTTTCTAATGATTCGTTGTTGTTTTCGTTGGTTTTTTAGTTGTCTGTTGTATTCAAATATCACTGCACCGGTATTTCATTAATGTCTCACAACTATGTTGTGTAACTTACTGGTCCCAAGATTTCAGCTTTGGTGCCATAAAACCAGGTCCAACCCAACTGTTGAAATACCTGTATACCAAGCCAGGCCAATTGCAACCTTTAATTCCTCTTGTATGTTTTGTTTATTTTGTCTTCCTGAATATTTTATAGATCTTCGTAGATCGATAGTTTTATATTTTGTTTCCGTACTTTTTACCGAAATAGAATTGATTAAAAACCAATTAATCAATGCCATAGGGTTTTGTCAAATTCAATAAAATGAAAAAAAAACTAGAGAAAAAATCATTTGATGATCTCAAACTAATTATAACTTGTCCATTATTGTGTTACAAATAGAAAATAAAGAGATGTGGAATAAGTGTACGCGACACAGCCCACAATTACAATTAAACGGCAATTTAGAAAAACCACAATGGACAACCGCCAGCAGCCTTCAACGAGGCCATTTGGCACTGCTCGCGGTTCTGCAATTGGCCCATGGTCTAAATAAGATGCATATAATTCAAATCCAGCCAAATCAAATGTATTATACTGGGTCTTGCGATTGCAGGTTTGGTGGCATAAAGCTTGGTTTAATCCACCCTTTTTGGAATACATGTTTAAAGTCAAAACCATTGCAATCTTCAGTTTCTTATGTATTTTTGACATGTATTATCCGTTCTCCCAGAACAATTTGAGTTGATTATCCCAGTTCGAACATTTTGTTAAAACCTTTACTTTTTTAATACTGTTTCATAACTCTTTACCGAAAGTCATCAATCACCTTAGACAGCTTTAAAGAACAGGTTACAATACCTGTTCTTCAGCAACACCTTCACATCTAAACACAGGTTTTTGTAAATAGTTTTATCCCTATATGTATAGTATAAAAGAAAACCAAAAAAAGTAAAATATTGAAAAGAAAAAGAAACAAAAACCCACTTGTTAAATTTATACTTGTTTGACTTTTTTTGTCTTTTTACTTTTATTGTAAATAGTACCCACGCATGCGTCGGCAAGTAACACCGCCCGGCACGTAATCATCAATATTGATGGAGTGCGGAAACAGAAAGAAGAAGAAGAATGCCATAGGGTTTTGTCAAATTCAATTATATGAAAAAAAAACTAGAAAAAAAAGATCGTTTAATGCATGATCTCTTACGAATCATAACCTGTCGATGTATCAATTTTTATTACTCAACTTCTATCTTTATTAGGAAACAAAACAAAAACACAATACTACTGTATGTTAATGAAACACGTCGAGTGACACCACGGGCTGCTAAAGTATGTATTTTCTGGCTGGATAGTCGATAATAAGATTACGGTTGAAAATCTCATTCCGTCTCTGAAAAAAAACCTTTTTTTTTCAAAATCAAACTTCCGTTATAATAAAATAAATCAAAGATCAGCATTTGATTTGTAATTGTTTTCATTAGTTTACGACTGTCTAGCTATTTTTAATTCAATAATTATTGTTTTACTTAATTATCATAATATGATCAAGGCCATGCCTTTTTAGCGAGCATCGAATATTTCTATACCTATCCATGTGCTCGACCAGCTAGTAAGTGTAGCCGACGTAAAGAGGGAACTTTTGAAAAAGGAATTATGTAGTAGCAAAGTCTGACACCACCCAGCCCAAATCATATGCACTTGAGAAAGTTGTTGTTAAAATATCTGGGATCAATAACTACTTATTAAAAATTCAATTATTTGTGCAAATAATAAATCCTGTAACATTCTGGGACGACATTTAGCGGGGACGAAATTATCCCTTTATGGATTACGTGACGTCATTTCCTTGTCAGAGTATTTCGCGCTTCTTCAGCAGACCAAAATAACATTTAGATTCTGTCAAGTTTTGTGAGATTTTCTGAGTATCAGTGTTTTATTTGAAGCATTGGTAACAGAAGGTACATTAAGAAACCTGGCGAAAAAAAACGGTAAAGTAAAAATATCATGTGGGACTGAGGAAGGTGAGTGAAACCCCACAGGATGGGACTCTTCTTTCATTTTCAGGTAAGAACCTTTTATTTATCATTATGAATAGGTTTTAAACAGTAAATTTATGATTTTATATATCTTATTTTATCTTACTTAGAATTTAACAAAGCCTGGTCAGTATCATGCATTTGGTATGACTAGTCAATGGGACATTTCCAAAAGCTAGCTCTTTAATTTCCGGAATATCGTTTTTCAGCGGAAAAGACCGAATGGTGTTTCAATAAAAATCTGTGTGTAAAAATAAACAAGTGGATGAATGATGGTTTTATCACTGTTTTTTATTTTTTTTATTTTTGCATAACAAATTATGATGTATTTTTATAAGCCCAGAGGGTTGATTGTTTTACTTGCTCCGTGCCTATAATTTTTTTTCACTCCGTAAAAGTAAACCTGTTCCGGTTTTATCGTCAGTATATTTCTGGAACAGCTCAAAACATGCACAATGCTGTAGGGCTCGCATCTATCTGCTATGCTCGCTATTACTTTAGCTGTACGTTATATTGCAATGGCCATTGTTTCTCATAACTGTGTTGTGTATTGTGCTACGATTGCAGGTTTACACCATAGAACCACAGGGTTCAGCCAAACTTTTGAAATACTTTCTAGTATACCACGTCAGGACCATTGCGATTTTCGATTCCTTTTGTATGTTCTGCTTGTTTTGTCTTCCTGAAAATTTTATAGATCGTCAAAGTTCAATAATTTTGTTATAATCTTTATTTTTTCAAATACTGTTTCAGTACTTTTTACCGGAATAGAATTGATTAAAAACCAATTTGTCAATGCCATAGGGTTTTGTCAAATCCAATATAACAAAAAAAATCTAGAAAAAAATCCTTTGATGATTTCTTACAAATCATAACTTGTTCATTTATCGATGTTTACTGCTCATCAGCCAACTTCACTAGGAACAACATAAATACAGATAAACATAATACTTTGCTAATGAAACAAGCTGAGTGACAACACAGGTTGGGTCATTAAATGATCGGTAAAATTGTAAAATCAATCAAAATATTGATCTACTTGTAATGTTAATCATTATCTAGGCTTTGCTTAATTCAGATAGAATTTAGTGTCTTTCCGGCAAACAGGTATAATCGGTTTTTGAAGTGAAAAGGCAGCGCGGTTTGAAACAGTACAATATATTGGAACAGCTAGTTTTCGTGTAAAAAGGAGCTGAGACAGTTAGAATTCTTCGTGTTTGAAAGAAAGCGCATTAAACACGGTTGTGTTTTTTTAAGATAAAAATTGGATAAACGCTGCAAAAATAAAAATGGATTTATTTTTTATTTTTCACTGACAGAAATTTTGAAAAAAAAATTATTAAAAGTACATACCATTAAAAGAAATAATGTGACTATCAAAGTGTATCAAAATGTTACGAAGACTTGTCGATGGCAGAAATACAACTAGTAATAATAGCGGGAAAAAGAAGTTTTGCAATATAACCAAGGATGAAAATTCTAACATTTCGGACAATGAAATGTCGTCAAAGGAGGATGAAAATGACGACGACGACGATCATGAAGATGAAGACTGCATCGTTTTAGACGTTGGTGGAGTAAAACATAAAACAAGGTTAAAAACGTTGACGAAAATCCACACAACTCGCTTAGCTCGTTTAGCAGAAAAGGCGAGAGCGTCTGGAAAAAGAGAATTTTACTTCGATCGCCATCCAGATTTGTTCCCGTACATTCTGAATTTCCATCGGACAGGCAAATTACACGTACCTCTCCACGTTTGTGGACCTTTATGGAAAAGTGAATTAGATTTTTGGAATATAGATGACAAGGATATACAAAAATGTTGTTGGGTCCATTATATTAGTTATGAAGAAACGTTAGAAATGATTGAAAAATTTGAAAAGGATGATCGCCATACCAGACTTGCCTCACAAAAAGTTCCAGATTCGGCGTCATTTTGGCAGAGGGCTAGACCAAAATTATGGCGCTCACTTCAGGACCCATATAGCTCAAAAGGCGCTATGGTGAGTTTAAAACAGGGGCAATTTCAAACATTTAAATCACAATCTAGTTTTCATAACGTTACAACTCTCTATAGGACCGACCATATTTAAGTGAAAGGGCTTGCATATTTGTTTTGCAAAGAAAAAAATATTTCGACGCAAAGCGCGGAAAAAAATTATTCTCAAAGGTCGTCGTGAACTTTTTCCTATTATTACAATAATTTTAAATGGCAGAAATCCTACTTCAGAATATTGTTTTTCTTAACCTTTACTGCCAAAATATTTTTTTATTTCATAAAGAATCAGATCCAAAATATTTTTTTTCGGAAAAGCAAAGTCATCCCCCTCACACCTTCAAGTTCAATGGTAGGTCCTTAAATAATGTAAAGGCAAATCCCAATTGGTAGAAGTTTGCATTTATCTACTTTGCAACTTGTTTTGTTTTGTTTATTTAAAGCATTAAGCTGCTCTAATTGACTTAAAATTTAACGTCAAAGTAGTGAATAATGAAAAAAATAAAAATAAATATACGAATCGAAAAGTATAACTGACTGTATTCGAATTGTATGCATTTTAGTCTGACCTTGGGCCAATCACAAAACAGCCTGCATCGCCTACTGGCATCGTTAAATGCTGCTGACTGTTTTTCATTGTGTTTTTTTTTAATTGCCGCTTGTTTGTGTTGGCTGTGTCACCTACACTTGTTCATCTTCGCAAGCCAAGGGTTATGATCCGCTACCATGGCTACCTCTCATCTTCACTGTGAAGATGAGAGATAGCGGATCGTAACCCTTGGCTAGCGAAGATGACACTTATTCTGCATCTCTGTTATTCTCATCATAATCTATTACTTGATGGAAGGGATATGATATCACTACTGGCAAAATAAACGACTGTCTGTACCATAGTCAGGCGTTATGCAACTGATAATTTAAAATATTAACCGTAAAGTACTGTCAAAAAGACTGTTTGCATTTGTCAGAGTTGGGACAGCAGTTTCTATCGACTGCATCAAACATATTTTATTTATTTCTGTTAAACAATGACTGACCCAACGCTTTCTTAGTTGTGTCAGTCGTTTAACAACTATTTCAACTTAAATAAAGTTGGTTCAGTCCTTTTCCAGTTGTTCCAACTTAATAAGCGTTTGGTCAAACACTTCACAACTGATTCAACTTATGTTGCGTTGGTACAGTTCTTTACCAGTTGTTCCAACTTAAAATGCGTTGGGGCAAACGCCTAACAACTGATTAGTCAGTCTTTTTAAAACCCTGAGTTGAATCAGTCATTGTACACTTAATACAACTATTTTGCGTTTGATCAGTTATTCTAGACACATGAAAGCTTCAAAAAAGTTTAGTTAGTCATTTGACCACTATTTCAACTTTAAACATGCTAGTCACATTATTAGGGAGTGTCCATCTGTTGCTGGCAGTTCATATGAAAAAAAGACTTTTCGTTTGTTTGCTTTTGTGTGTGTCTGTAGACCCTCGACAACTCTGGCTGGAACCTCAACCTCTTTACTTTAAGATGATTGAACTTATTTTCTCAGAACTTTTTCATTCAAAAGGATATTTATAACTCTTAATACATGCAGAAAAAAATATTCATAAATAAAGATGGAAAAATACAATACCAAAAACGGGTATAAAACGGTTAATTTGGTTATGATATATGTCGATATTTCAAGGAGTAACCTCTCATCAGCAGCATTTGAATCAAAACATTGGAAGATCAAAACCAAAAATATTGAACGAAAATTTTGAAGTACTCAAGACCAAAAAATTCGAACAGGGAAGCCCACATCACAAATTACTCATTCATCACGGAATGGAAAAAGACAATAATTGATTATTGTACAAAAATCAAATTAGATGATTTATTATTTCTTTTTAATAAAATGTTATCATAAGTAACTGTATTCCGTCGTCAGTTCTAATGGCTGGCTTTTCCAGAAGCAATCAAAACTGGTTTATCTGGTTGGCCGCGATGACTACGTCAGTTGCCATACCCTCGACTTCGACATCAATTCATGTTCATGTTATTTCCCTTTCGTGGCCGTCTCCCTAGTAGACCTGAATTTGTGCTGGTTGAAAGTAAAGCTCTAAAACTAACGGAGCACGACCTGAAGAGTTGAAAATACCCGATATTTTCCTTCTCCTTCTTGTAATAAAAAAGCTATGCACAGCCCAGCATGATACGACCACAACATGTCGAACCCTTAGCGATTGCCCAATATGGATAGTCAATTGCTCTGGACACATGCAGCCCATGGTGGACTGACACATGCAGCCTTTAGTAAAGTTTTCACCCACATTTTACGAGGAATTTCATTTTTTTCCAAGACGGAACAAAATAAATTAAAGTTACAAAAACATTACCCCTTTCGGTCCCTACTTATGGGTATCTGCTACTTTTTGGGACCCTTTAGCCCCTAACGGCATTAAGGGGAAAGGGATGTCACAAAATTATTCCTCAATTTAGTAAATTTACTACTTGACAAAAAATAATTACCAAAAAACATTTTTGAAATCGGACAATAAATAACAAAAAAATCGATTTTGGACCCTTTTGGTCTCTAAATTCATAAAGAAAAAACGGCCACCCCAATAATTAATCCTGCCTTTTGTATTCACTACTTGGCGATAAAATCAAAATCAGGTTACAAATTAAAAAAATCCTTTTGCCCCTTTTGGGCCCCTTTTTCTTTATGTAAAAAAGGGATCCTCAAAGTCAATGCCATATGTGGTTAATGGTAAGGCGTATTATTGTCAAATTTTTAGCAATTAGCTAGCCAGAAACTAAGTTGTGGGAACAAATAAAATTTTAAAATCTTTTGCTCCTTTAGGGCCAATAATTTCTAAACGAATGAAGACATGAAAGAGGGACTTCCAAAATCAATCCCATATATCTGTTTTATTGTAAGGAACATGTACATCATTGTCAAATTTCATAACAATTAATCGGATAACTAGGACTAAAGTTATTGTTGGAACACTCAAGTAAACAGACAACGTCGACAACGACGACGACCACAACGACAGCATCATACCATAATACGTCGGCATTTTTTTTTCTCGTTCGTATAAAAATGACTATAAATTGAGATACATATCTAAAATGATATACATGTAGTTTAGTTTATAAATACGAAAAACCTTGTGTAACTCGCTTGCCGCAACCAGGACTCGCAGGTTCGCGGGTGTCTTGAAACAAGAACTGCTTAACCTTTTGGCCCACCTGTGTTCAGTTTTTTATCAGTTTACGCAGTGGTTCATGTCGTTTTTATATATAGATGTCTTTGGATAATAAGTACTTTCAAACCAATTTATTCCCAGCTCGTCAGATTCGCCGCTGAGAATCTGGTAGGTTTTTTACCGCCCGATTTCTCATCTCGTTAACATTTTTTACATCACCGTGTTTCTCGGGAACATGTTCCATAATTCGTAAAATCTAGTTTTTTCATAACAAAGCTTAAAAGTGTGGTTAAAAAGGGACAATTGCTTTTTCGGAATATTTATCAATTTTAACAGAAGATTTTTTTTTTAGAAAACTGTTATCCTGTGCATCAATTTTAACAGAAGATTTTTATTTTAGAAAACTGTTATCCTGTGCATGCTTTAATTTTCTGACATCCTTATTTAACATTTTTATAAAGAAAATTTAGTAGGCTAGTAAAGAATTTACAAAACCGTTAATTTCCAATACATGATTACAGTACTGTTTAATATAACAAACAAAGGCTTTTTAATATAAAGGATCATAATTAAAATGTTTAACAATATATTAAGTTTAGAAAATAATGTGTGCCCTTGGGTGGATTTAAGTACCAGAATACACATGTTGATTTTTGGAAAGTACAATAAACATGTCAAAATATTTAGTACATTAAACACTATGGCCGGTACATATCCCACTGAGACCTGTCCAGTCATGCACGGAAATTCAAAATAGCACAGAATCGAGGTACAATATAATACAATAAACAAGACTAGTATAATACTATGGATACGGCATGGTCAGGCAATTAAAAAGAAAGTTAACTTTTATCTCAAGAAAATAAATCGTTTACAATTAAAAAAAAGTATATTTACAAATAGTATAAAATGTTTTGAAATAAGTTACGGTATTATATAGTTACTGTAAATAAATAAATAAAAAATATTTATTTATTTAATTTTCATTATAGTTACTATATTTTTGCAATCAATCATAGACCTTTACAGTTTATATATATTATTCTAACATTAAGGCTAATATACAGGTCTATGAATCCATGTAAGTAGTAATTTTAACTTTCTCTACTTCTATAATATACTTCTAGTTTGCATTCTTTAAGTGCTTTGTTTCAAATAAACTGTAATATCTTGATCTGTTTTGAAATGTGCATTTAACACATATGAGCTAGAAAAATCTTTTATTTTATACTAGCTTGTTGCATATTACATTTATACAAGTTGAAGCGGACTTGCGTGTGGTAATATTTCTTGTCTCCCTTTTTCATTTTTGATCAATTGATTACTTATCTAATAAATTGCTGATTCATAAAACTTTAATAACATTTACTTTAAAATTTATGTTATTTTCTTGTATGAGAGAAAAACGTTACATATATTTGTATAAACAACTATTTATTTGCAACTTAATACACACGTTGAACCGAACTTCAGTGTGTTTATAATTTTGCCTCCCTTTCTTATTTTTGATCAATTAATGTGTAATCTAATACGTTACTAATTCATTAAACTTTATATTATTTCCTTTGAAAAATATATTATTTTCTTGCATAAAAAGAAAAAATTAAATGATTTTCAAGAATATTAAGTATTTTTGCAACTTAATAGACACGTTGACACCTTAAACATTTCCTGATGTTTCTGAATGTTGCTCAAGGCCGATCCTTTCATTATCAATACACATCCAAATTGGAATGTTGATATCGGTTATTGTTAGAAAGGTAAGATGTACTTTAACATGTCATTCATGGGTTAATGTTAACACCGGCAACCTGAAAACAGCGTGACTATTGAAGTGGGTGGAAGTGGTGGACAGCAGTCTAATTATAGTGTGCATGGTCCTATTATCCTCCTCTTGTTAAAAATCGTGCTTTCATTTTTTTAGAATCTTCAATTTGCAAGCGATAAAGCATATTAACTGGCTTTTGTTAAGAAATTCATGTGATGAATATCTCAAGTATTTAAACTGGTTCACCCCCAGAAAAAGTCTTTGCAAAATTAAAATTTGCGGCGTGTCTTTCATTTCGATGCTGGATGAGACCATGTGTTGCACTTGTCCCTTTGTAATTAAAAGAACTAAATTTAATGCATTTCATCAAAATAACAATATTAAAACAAAATCCATTATTTGTTTTTGTAATTAAAAGGAAGGAAGATGTTTTTTTCGTTGAAGCCCCAGTCGTCTGTCTCTCGTGTAGAAGATGTTTTCTCCGTGCAAGCTACAATGTATGACAGTCTGTCTCTCTGTGAGATATTTTTTAGAAGCCCCAGCCCAAAAAGTATCCACTAGCGATGATGTGTTGTGCACGGAAACACCGACCAACTGTTTCTGTTTTCAACCCCTGAAATTTGGAATCTTGTGTAGAAAGTTACGAAATTATGAAAAATTGATATTATACTAACATTCTAAACGATACATTACAGCGTCATGCTTTTATGCATTGAGTTTTATCAAGAATATTTTCCAAACATGAAGTAGGTGTATTGAGTTGCTACATACATGCGCAATAGGGTACATGTATCTGAGGCGGATCCAGAAATTTTCAAATGGGGGGTGGGGGGGGGGGAGCCGGTACACCGGTCCGGTTTCTGCAACATGTACGAAATATATAGCTCAGAAAAATAAGTAGACCAAATAATAATAGTGTGGCCGTAAGTTTAAGGTGTTTAATTCCGTCCGTCCGTTTCACGTTAAGTGACCATCTGTAATAGATGAATATACTAACTTGTAATATTTAAAATGATTCAAGTCGTGTATTATCAATCTGCTGATAAAACTTTTTTGGATTATACAAATAATGTGTGTGTATACATGTTATAAACTTTAATTTCTTTTAAAAAATTCGTGTTTTCCGTTTGAAATGATTAAACTGATGATTTTTCAGGGTTGTAATCTGTTTCTCAAGTACAGGTGCGGCTAATTACATGTAGCCTGCTACCCAGACATGTACATGTAGTAGATAATATACAAGTCGATCACAATAAACATCCTGTCAGCTACTACATGTATGTGGTCATACTCAGCGGGACAACCATGGGGTTTTTATAAATCTACAATTTGTGAAGTCTTAATCGGCGGCTTCATAAATAAATAGATCGGGCTTTGTGCACTGAAGCCATATCTCTATTATATCTAAACACATATGGATGGATTATTGAATTTTGTGATGGGCTTTGGTTTTTTTTTTTGATCGGACAAAATATCTATCGTTTAAAGGTGTGGAGACAAAATATTATTTAATTATGAGCAATTATAATTTTACTCGTGTGCAATAATGAAACCTTAGGTTCAGACGGTAAACTAAAATCGGATGACAGTGAAGGTGGCGGAACCGAAGCGGCTTCGTATACAGACGGTTACTGTTACACACAGTATTTTTACAAACAAAAGTGAAGAACCAAGAAATAGTACCGGTATGTGTTTTTTTTTTCAAAGAATAAAAACTTTAATGCCGTGTAAACCTATTTTTTCGTTATTTTAACAAAAATTAGCCTGACATTTTCTTTTTAACAGCTACGAAAACGTAGACATAGAGTTTTGTTTTGTCTTCCTTTACCGGATTTGACACACTGAATTGACTGTTGGCATCGCGACGGGTGTGCTATAGCAAGCAGGAACTGCTTACTCTTCCGGAGCACCTGAGTTCACTCTCGGATCGACTGGAGTTCGGGTTGTTGACTGATACTCAGTGATTTTTGTGTTTCCATGTTTTACGTGTTGTCTGTTTTTGTCCCGTTCTTGTTGGTGTTTACTGGTTTTGTCTCTGCCCTTTCGGATTTTTGACATTCGGATACCCCATTGGTACCTCTGCTTCTTGTCTAAATTGTTTTTTATGTTTTATATTCCGATATTGGTATATGACGTAAGTAAGTATAGGGTCCGGTATCGCAAACTACGGATTTAAGCACATCTGATCATACATCTACAGAACCTACTGTTTACCGACTTAATGTCCAAGCAAAGTAAAAAAAAAAAACAACGACAACAACAAAATAAAGCATTTCTATTTTTTAAATGCATTGCTCAAACTCAAAACGAATTTTGATCAACCGCAGGATAAAAAAGAAATGTCCATCCTTATAAAAATTAAATTGACACTCCCCATAAAGAAGACTTACCAGACACATTTTAAGTTGAAATAGTTGTAAAATGACTTACTTAACTTTTATAAAGTTTGGATGTTTCTTAAAATACTGGTCAAACGCAAAATAGTTGCATTAGGTGTACAATGACTGTCCCAACTTGAAGAAAGTTTAAAAAATTGTAATAGGACTAACCCAACGCAATTTAAGTTTAATCAGTTGTTAGGCGTTTGACCCAACGCATATTAAGTTGGAGCAATTGTGAAAGGACTGTACCAACGCAACCTAAGTTGAATCAGTTGTGAAGTGTTTGACCCAACGCATAATCAGTTGGAACACATGTAAAAGGACTGAACCAACTTGAATTAAGTTGAATTAGTTGTTAAACGACCGACACAACTAAAAAAACGTTGGGTCAGTCCTTGTTAAAAAGAAGCAAATAAAATATGTTTGATGCAGTCGACTGAAACTGCTGTCCCAACTCTGACAAATGCAAACAGTCTTTTTGACAGTACGTTACGGTTATTATTTTAAATTATCAGTTGCGTAACGCCTGACTATGGTACAGACAGTCGTTTATTTTGCCAGTAGTGATAGGCATTTTGAAAAGAATGAAGTACAACTTGAATAACAAAATGAAAAATAAATAAATTTTGAAAATCAAATCAGAAATGGTAATATAAATTGTAGACAAGTGCATTTGTTGTTACCTACAATCAACATGAAAACGAATTTTGCTGATAATTGGAATTAGATTTGAAAAAAATAAAAAATTTTTGATTACAAAAAAAATCTAAACCTATGTCGGTGCTTGTTGTCGGATGCATCCATGCATGTAGTTTATGTTGTTTAAGACATAATCCAGAGCATCCTTCGTTCAAGATTATTTTTAAAAGACATAATTCGGACAAAGATAGGTCAAATTAAAAAAATTAAAAGAAAACAAATGACTTTTAAAAATACATGTTATGCATGTGATTAATTTTGTACTGACACGATGTACAAACTACGATGGATGAAACGACTCCTAGATAGGAGCCTTATCTGTAGATAAACATTTTCGCAAACATTTAACATTTCTATCATGATATGCTCTGAGTTTTTTACACTAGTTGTATTTGTTTTCTTGTTGAAAGCCTCAAACAAACAACAAATGAAAAAGGATAGCAGTTGGCATGGTTTGTATCCTAGGTTGGCGTTGGCATGGTTTGTGTCCTAGAATAGAGTTGGCATGGTTTGTGTCCTAGGATAGCGGTTGGCATGGTTTGTGTCCTAGGTTAGCGTTGGCATGGTTCGTGTCCTAGGTTAGCGTTGGCATGGTTCGTGTCCTAGGATAGAGTTGGCATGGTTTGTGTCCTAGGTTAGCGTTGGCATGGTTGGTGTCTTAGGATAGCGTTAGATGGTTTGTGTCCTAGGATAGAGTTGGCATGGTTTGTGTCCTAGGATAGAGTTGGCATGGTTTGTGTCCTAGGGTAGCGTTGGCATGGTTGGTGTCTTAGGATAGCGTTAGATGGTTCGTGTCCTAGGATAGTGTTGGCATGGTTGGTGTCTTAGGATAGCGTTAGATGGTTCGTGTCCTAGGATAGTTTTGGCATGTTTGGTGTCTTAGGATAGCGTTAGATGGTTCGTGTCCTAGGATAGTGTTGGCATGTTTGGTGTCTTGGGATAGCGTTAGATGGTTCGTGTCCTAGGATAGTGTTGGCATGTTTGGTGTCTTAGGATAGCGTTAGATGGTTCGTGTCCTAGGATAGTGTTGGCATGGTTGGTGTCCTAGGATAGCGTTAGATGGTTCGTGTCCTAGGATAGTGTTGGCATGTTTGGTGTCTTAGGATAGCGTTAGATGGTTTGTGTCCTAGGATAGAGTTGGCATGGTTTGTGTCCTAGGATAGAGTTGGCATGGTTTGTGTCTTAGGATAGAGTTGGCATGGTTTGTGTCCTAGGATAGAGTTGGCATGGTTTGTGTCTTAGGATAGAGTTGGCATGGTTTGTGTCCTAGGATAGGGTTGGCATGGTTCGTGTCCTAGGATAGAGTTGGCATGGTTTGTGTCCTAGGATAGAGTTGGCATGGTTTGTGTCTTAGGATAGCGTTGGCATGTACGAATACGAATACGAAAACTTTATTTTAATTCGGCACATATATATAACAATAAACAGAAGCTCTGATGAGCTTTTTACCGAATATAGACAAACATTAAAATTTTATGCATGCAGACAATACAATGACATCACAAATATAGTAAAAATAATGTTAATAAAAGCACTACAGGGTCAAGCAGATCAAGTTAGCAACATACATATAAAAAGCAAGAATATATAAAGCACTAACATGCACAAGCAGCAATATAGAGTAGGCATAGCTAAAAGGAACATAAAATAAGCAGTTTGAAGCAGAGATAAAAGTTACCTGCAAGCAGAACAGTGACAAACAGATCCATTCCAGAACTGAATGAGGCTTTTGAAATGAGAAAAACTGCATTCAGTCCTAAAATAGTCTGGAAGGTTGTTCCACATTACAGCTGCAGCAAATTTAAAACTTTTCTTACCATAAGTGGATGTTTTTACATGAGGTACCTCCAGAATATTGCTATATCTGAAAGAATATTTGGATTCTTTAACATTTAAAAGATTATGTAAGCATACAGGTGCAATTTTGTTAACAATCTTATATGTTTCTAGTGCCATAGTTCTTTGGCGTCTTATCTGTAAGGATGGCATCAGGGCTTTCTCTAGTAACATTTCGTATGTGCTGGAATGGTCATCATACACAAAACGGAGTGCTCGTTCCTGCACTTTTTCATTTTTTTTAGAATTTTTCTCTGTGCAGAAGTGCCAAGCCAAAGGGCAAAAGTTAAAGTTGCTAAGTATAAAAGTATGGAAAATAGTAAGTTTACTGAGTCTATCCAAATAATGTCCCAAACGCTTTAAAATATTTAATTGCTGTGATGCCTTCCTGCAGATATTGCTAATGTGTACATCAAAATTTAACTGATAATCAATATCTATACCTAATAATTTTACAGTAGATTCACATGAAATATTTGAGCCTTGAATGTCTATGCATGGATCTCTAGAAAATGTTTTTTTACCAATAGCTAGAAATTGAAATTTATCAGGATTTGCCTGCATTTTGTTTATCTTAAACCATTTAATGAGCTCAATTGAATCATTTTGCAAGGCACTTATTAAGTTGTCATAATCTGGGTTACAAAACGAGAGAGTATTGTCGTCAGCATAGTTGTACAGAGTACCATATTTCACAACTGAAAAAATATCATTAATGAACACATTGAACAATAGAGGACCTAGAATGGAACCTTGTGGTACTCCTTTCTGGATGTCAGCCCAGTTGCTGAGAATGCTGTTCAGCTTAATTTGCTGTTTTCTATTTGTTAAGTATGATTTGAGGAGGGCGACCGAATTTGGTAAAACACCATATGCTGACAATTTGTCAAGCAAAATTTCGTGGCGGAGGCAGTCAAAGGCCTTAGAGAGATCCATAAGAACTGCTGCGACATATTGATTACTGGCTAAGGCAGTACGCCAATCTTCAATCAATCTCAGCAAGGTGGTCTGGCATCCATGTCCCTTTCTAAAAGCACATAGATAAGGATTAAATATAGAATCAAAATAATCTGCAAGTTGGATTTCCATTACTTTTTCAAAAATTTTGGAAAAAATAGATAGTACACTGATTTGTCTATAATTAGAATTTTCTAATGGACTTTTTTTCTTAAATAATGGTGTAACCTGGGCTTGTTTCAGCCGATCATGTGTTGTGTCCTAGGACAGCGTTGGCATGGTTTGTTTCCTTGTAATATCTGCTTTTCGTTTTAGTATTTCTGGCTTCTTATATAGCAAAGATCAGTGGCAGATTTATAGGGGCTATGGGGCCCGAACCCCTTTATGAAATGATTTGTTTAAAATATGGGGAAGTGTTAAAGAATGACTAGGTTTGCACTTATCTTTCGTCAGTCAATGGGTCTTTCTAGCATATCAAAATTTTCAATTGTCGGCGACGCCATATCATTTAAATCTAATAAAAGCGAACCCGATTGATTTGTCAGCTGGTAGGTTTATCACAAGAATCCCCCATCCGTGGATTAGGTCTTGCACCTCACTACACCAAGATGAGGTAGGGCTTAATCGCCGGGGGTTTCCGGAGATGAATTTGATTAAATGTAATTTGCAATATGACATCAAACGTGACCTTTCCCCTGAATCTAATCAAAACGATGAATACCAACAAAACATTTTCATAACTATATCAAATATTGTTCTTTACACACGTATCAGGCCAAAAAATAAAAAAATAAAATATTTAAGGTAAAAGGATAGGTTTATCAACAAAATCATATATTTTTTAATCATGTAGAATAGATCCTTATGAGAGAGGTTATTTAAGTTTTGACTTTAGTGTTGATGCTATTAAACAGTGTTTTTTCCCAAAATTACCAATAAAATTAACATTAAGGCAACAAAAAGAAGGGTAGGTCGAAAACCATAAACAGACATACTATAGTTTTTGACCTAATTTGATTTTAAGTCTAATGTCAAAAGCTTATTCAAAGAAAGGTTATTCTATATGATATCGTGTTGACGTATCAATGTTTCAAAAAGACTTATTTGAGATATGATTGATGGTTACAAATCATCTCATATTATAAATCAATAGTTACATACGAATTTTCATCATTATAAACATACCAGCGGTAAGTTGGTTAAATTTTGAACGTTCAATGAAGCAAAGAGACGCCAATGGGGCCTTCCAGTGTCAAAAGTCTAAAGAGCAACAATAAAGCAAGTAAAGAAAGAAGAAAAAAACACAAAACATCGAAAACACTAAATCAACCGAAAAAAAACAACGCGAACCCTAGTCGTAACGAATGTGAACTCAGGTGCTCCGGAAGAGAAATCAGTTCCTTCTTGCTATAGCACACCCGTCGTGAATGTTGAACGTTTAATGTTGAACCAACTTGACACTAGTATAAACATAAATATAACCGGCTTATCCAAAATGTTTTGTGATGTGGAATGGGTTCCGCCCAGACTCCAGCACAAATGGGGGTTCAAGGTCAACATTCTGCACACGAATTACAGATTTATAATACAACCATTCGTAAGAAAGGGGACATTATTGCAATAACATTTATCCACCCGTCTATCTGTCAGTTACAAAGCTATAGCATGGCGATTTTTACTGTGCATCCCTTTTCCAGGCCAGTTGGTTAGAAACTTCATGTTTTCCGAATGTATGTTACGCACGACTTAATGAAACCCTTGCTATATACATGTATGGAATAGGAGCCTTAAATATATTCTTATTAATAGAATGTTTTTTCTCCACTTGTAACATATCAATTGTATTCACAAATGTCGATTTCTGACCGCAAAAACATATGGTCAAGGTTTGTAATAAATTTCCATATACTGTTTATAAACTGACAAAACGATATTGTTCTTGTAATGTATGTAATTCGTACCCTGGGACAATTTCTTATTAATCTCATTCTTACAAAGCCATATGTCTTGAAACTGTGATAAATATCCTACAGATATTTGAGATTGATCATCATTGATGTTACGTTTGTTTACGTGAATTAACTATTTGTTTCTCATTTACTTTGTCGCTTAGATTGTTCATTAACACTTAAGTTCGTATTAGGAGATAATATTACTGGCGATTTCCTATTTTTTATGTTTATTAATAGGCTCTTTATAGATTTTCGTTATCTTCGTGATTGATTTTAACTTTGTTTTGTTCTTTTTTTATTGACGTCATCAGCTTCTTTTTATACCTCCAAGTAACAATGAGGGTAACGTTATAATTGTTTTGTGAAATCCAAGAATACTTTTAGTTTGCAATATTTTTTCAGTGCCCAAGTTACTGTTTTTAAGATAAAGTGTGCAGGTCTTCATAGTATTTTTTTATTCTAATACTCTTTGTTTTCTATCTTCCATTAGGAGAAAATTGAGTTCATAAGACTAGTTCAGCTACGCAACTACGCATTTTTTTTTTCTCACATGAGTTTTTCATGTCAAAAATATATGCCTGTTAACAGCCAGCCTTATGACATCCTTACTTGCACATTGTATTGGTCATTCCGCTAAGTTTTCAATGGCATAACTACATGTAAATAATACAACTACATGTAATAATATTAAGTTTCATTTTATTTGTTTTCCATATCAAGCATGGATGGTCACCCTCTAGTGTTTCTTCTCTATCTTCGCAAATTAAAACTTAAATTATCTAATCAAAGAGACTATACAGCTCTGACGTTAGTGCCAAAACTGAAAAAAAAATATTGCAGTTTAAGAATAAAATGGATCAAGCATTCTTGTCGAAAATAAATTGGCCACCCAGGGTCTTTTTCTACTTCTGATATTAATTTATCCTTTAAATATAGAAAAGTCAGAAATCAGACCGAAATCCACTTTGTTGGTTAACCTGTAATTTACAGAAAGTTATACTGAATCATCCGGTTCTCAATTTAAACTGTTTGAATAAAACCATCGATCTATTTAGTCTTTTAAATGGTACATATCATGTATCTGAAAAAAAATTAATAGTACTGGAAACAGTTTATTTTCAGGTCAATCTCTTAGCATTCCTTTGATTGGAAGTTTGTATTACACATAATAGCAAATCTATACATATTGATTTCCATTCCATTTTGGTGCTATTTAAATGCGAGGCAGGAGCAATTTGTTAAAAAGATAGCATCAAGTTTACTCTTGATAATCAAATTCAAATATGAAAGTAAATAAAGTTAAGAACTAAGTCAATATGTTTTCGTAACTGAAAGGTGATAAAAGCCGATTGCGTACTTCCCAATTAATTATCGCTTGATATCTTTGTAGAATACGAAAACATTACGTGATAGTAGCAATTAAAACAGAACATTAAATAAATCGTGCGAAAATGCGGACTTTGGATCTAACAAATAAAGAAACAGTCGAAGATCACTACAGCGGGGTCAAAAACGACCACGTACAGCTCCTGAGCAACAGCTGCATGCGCTTAGCTTATCAATAAAACTGTCATTTATGCCTGCAACCTGTCGTCTTGCCAAGGAGCGACTGGGATGTATACCACTGGTGGTTGAAAGGGTATAAATATTTCCTTGCATGGCGGAGTCACCAGGCTATAAAGCTTAAAACTTGACCTAAAACTATTGTGGTAAACCGTGGTGTGGGAAATGTCACATACGAATTATCACGTAACGGAACCTTGCTGCATCTATCGGAAAGAGAAGGACCCGTGGAATCACTTGCAATAAGCTTATTTGCCCAATCCGACCCATTCTCTTTTCTTGCAGTGGCAGTCAGAACTCGTATCCCCGATTTGCATTGTGTTTTATTTTCTTTATTTCATCGTCTTTATCGCCCCTATCATATTCACCTTCCTTAACTTATAGAGCCTAATTAGTACTGCTAGGAAGTAATGCAATAACTAACAAACTTGCTCTTCCAATTACATTATCATTGTTACTTATAACCAAACCCTATTTATGGCTTCATAAGAATACAAACAACATTGTTTAATCGATATCATAAAATTATCAAAAAGGTTTTTTTCGTATTTGTAGTAAGATATTAAACGTTTTGACTAAATCCTAAAACCTCAGTATATTTATCTGTATTTTGTTGTAATTTTGGGTAGTACAGTTTATAACTTGGGAACATTGCTGTATAAAACAAAACGGTCATCTCGATCTGCAAATCCACTATTTGCAGTCCAATTTCTACGACAATTTTCATCCCTTGTAGACTAGCTAACAAGAACAATCTAAAAATTTTGTTATTAGGCGTTGTCTCAGACTGACCGCCATGATCGTGACATTGAGATGTAAGCAATTACTTTTTGTTTAATTATTTTATATTAATGATACGTAGATTAGATGTTCACATAAAATACCTATAAATAAGCTTATAAACATTATACAACTCATCTGTTTTGCCTCTCCGTTGATTAAGAATTATGATTTGTATCCCTAATTTACCACTTTCGTGCTTAGTCTAAATAGAGTTGCTATTATCTCGGTTAGAACGTGTTGACGTTTCCTTTCATATAACAGAGAAAGTAACAACAAATTAACTCTTTTAGCTGATTAGTTTTATTAATTATTATTGCTGATTAATTATTTACCATAAATGTATGGCATTTTATTTCATTTTTGCGTTGAACAGTTTGAATCCCTTTATGAATTCCCTGTAATCATTGTATGAATCTGTTTACGTTTATTTTTACATAACAAAGAGAGTGCATTTTTGTTTTGCAAGACATTAACTTCCTTCGCTGTTTAATTATTTACCACACCCATTATATACCTATTGTTCTACGAGAAACATTAACTTTTACATAACAAAGTAAGTCAAAGCAGCAAATTAACTTTCGTCGCCGATTAATTATTCACCACAACATTGAATTCATTGGGTTTTTTTTCTTAATTTTCGCAATTATCAGTCCCTTTATGCCAATTTTATAGGAGAACCCGTTTTATTTATATGTAGTGAAGCTTTTCTAAAATGAACCCTAATTAGACTAGAGTATATTTGAGTTGTTAAATAGAGACAGACGCTGGATAAAATCAAAGTACCGTTGGTACCGTGTACTTGGAAGTCACATTTGAACGAGGGCAAGCGCCCGGGCAAGCGTTTTGATTTTGACAGAAGAAGACAATAACTGAATTAAGATATATCTTTTTTTATGTATGAACCACGCTTTCTTACAACGATATGAAATCGATATAACTACATGTATTTTCCGGTAACTTTAATCTTAGAAAATCATAAGTTTAATTATCTCAGCTTTTATATAAAACATCAATGGTTTTAAGTTCTGTAATTTGTATATTCCCGCTAAAATATATTTTCCCATCGCACAGGTGACTAAGGTCACGTGATACACAACGGAAAGGTTATGAAAAATATCGAAAATGCTATATCATCATTTAAAATGAAATATAAATACACATCAGGTAATCTGTAGGGGCTATAAAAATATAGATTAGAAAGCTCGTTTACCAAAAAGAATAAACACACTTCTACCGGAGAGCGAATGTACACTAGGATAGGTTGTACGTCGGTCTCGGGAAAAAAAACGAGACGCGGATGGATTTCCGAAATCATTACTTTAATTTGGAAATCCTTGACTTCCAAGTAAAATATATAGATATGTATACTGTTTGATAAGGGATGTTAGCTACTATTATTGAAAATAAACGAATCTCATATTTGATGTCTTAAATGAAAAGGTATAAAATAAACTTTAAAATAATGAATAGATTCGTGACCTGGTTTTCAAGACAACAGGCGTAAAATAATTGGCGGGGAAAGGATTCCTCTGACCTTTTCATACATTGTAGGATTAGCATTAGTACTAGCCACGGCAGAATAAATAGGAGTTGATAAAACTTTGTAGATCCATTCTCGGTGATATACTAAAGACATTGATTAAAAGAAAATTGGTGGTTCGTAGGCAAAATATGTCACTAACCCTATTTTGATGGTAAAACCCGAGGATTCCTAAAAAATAGCAAAAATCTTAAAACTTGACTAGCAAGCATCCTTGGCTTTTTTTGCTATTCCGGGTTCGGTTTTGACAGTTTTCACTGTCTATTCTTACATAACAAAGAAATTCACGTAACAATAACATCAATAACATCAATAAGTGAATAAGTTAATGGTAACTGATTGTGCTTTTCATTTTTATGAATTATTAATTAACACAACCATCATTTGGAATTTTGTTTTCCCAATAGATGAATATATTTTTATGCAAAGTTATATGAGAAAGGTTTAAATGGAAAATCCATAAAATTAAGTCAATTAAACCATAATATTGTGGCAATACGTAAGCGTAACGCAATAGCTAACCAAGAATTGGAAGACAATTTGACATTTAGTGGCTGTGCTCCTGTGGTCCTGTTTGAATAACAAACGATTTATTTGAGAGAACTCTTACTGTGAATAAACAATGCAAAATTGTTTTCCTTTAGTTTCTCATATTTTAAATAAAGATGGAGGTTGAAGAACACTAGGTTTTGTTTTTCTTTTTTATTTCAATTTGTATGACATTTCCATATAAAGTTTATATTGTTTTTATGAAGTACCCACGAAATGAGAATTTTCTGACGTCTTTAACACTACAACACGTGTAGGGCAAAGTTAAAACGTCAAGTTATGTTTTTTTTTTACTTTAATTACCAATATTTTTTAAATCAGTTTAAATAATATATATATATTGAAAAAAAACTTTTTTGATATCTCCGGTTTCGTCTTTCTGTTAGCCACTACCTTGTACACAAGCAAATTTTACTTATCCAAGTTTGACATGAATTAAATAATTCATATGAAATATCACCGGACTCGAGCTACACATAAATCTCATCACATATAACGTTATAGATTCACAGATGTAAATAAGCTCTGACTTAAAACTCACACGAATCTCAAGTTCAAATGAAAATCGCGTGAATTTCTCATGAAATTAATTTCTTAGCTGAAATAAGTTCTAGTAATTTGTTGTTTTCAGCCAAAGGATCTATATGGTTTAAGACCGTCTTTGCATATTTCGGGTTAAAACAGATTCTAACACATTCAATGTCTTTAATAGGATTGAAAATATTGATTCTCTTGTTTATTTCTTTGCAGATGAAATATAAAACAAACCATGAATAAACCAAAATCTCTATGAACCAAACCATTTTTTTCCCCAATCTTTTCTTTTGATATCTATATATTCATTACCGCTCTGAACAATTTTCTTTAGTCTGAAACGAAGTTCAGTTATGACAAGCCATAACAGGTTTCTCTGTAAATAGTTGAAGTACGATTCCAACTAATAATTTGTTACGACTGGAGTTGCTATTCGGTTGTTTTTTAATTGTTGTGGGGGTTTTATTTTTGTTTAGTTTTGTGTTGGTTTTTTTTTTTTTTTTTTTTTTTTTTTTGGCGGGTCATTTTCTTCATGCTATTCTTTTTGATTTTTACTGGTTTCGTCTTTGCCCTTTTGGACTTTTAACACTCGGATGCCCTAATGGTACCTCTGCTTTTTGTATAATTGAAATTCAAATGCACTAATGTAGGAGTGCATTCATGACATTGTTCATGTTGTTTTAATATTATGTTAATCCTGCTGAGCGGTAAATAAATTGAATTGAATACAATTTCAGGAACATGTAGTTTTTTATGCTAACATATTCTGTTTCTAAAGTTTTTAAAAAAGGAGCTATTGACTATTGAATTTCCTAAAGGTCAATAGATTGCTGTTTTGATTATGTTAGTGTCATTATCTCTACGGATGAAAACCCATTATAAAAATCCGTTTGATGTTTGACATTATATGTTACATTTTCATGATTTGATTCTTTCAATTCTAATGAAGGAGTGGCCTATATATATTGACTCGTGCTCTAATTTTTTTTCGCATTTTGATTCTGTGTAAAAATGTCAAGATTTTATACAAAAATTCAGGCACACTTCTGTGTAATAAAAGGAAGGTAATTGAAATTTTTGAATATGCTCAAAATGATGGTAGCATTTTAATACAATACACAAATGTCAATTACGGATAAATTGTTCATTGATCGGTTCTCGTCGGGTCTCTTTTGATCCAAAAAAACATTTTTGTAACACTAGTATATGAGCCAATACAAAACTTCCAGACACATTGAACAATTAATGAAACAGCTGTAAAAGTACATGTGTCCAGAGTTACTAGGAAAACATGTACTTTAACATGTGTTTCGTGGACTTCATCAAGCATTAAAGGCGAATAAAACCCACCGCAGATCAACATTAACTTAAAACTCTGGCGCAGTTGTTAAAAAATACGAATAACAAACTCCATGAAAGAATATTTAGACTTCCCTATGGCGTCTTGTAGTTTTGATTTGTATGTATTTCTACACTGCTAATCCGTTTCCTGGTGAATAGCACCTATGCAAATAATGATTATTTTGTGAAAATTAAAAAAAACACTTATGAGAACTTTGTAACTTTTAAATAGTAACAAATAGTATTAACTATTGACTTTCATAAAGGTCGATAGACTGACGTTTTTATCATGTCATTGTTATTATCTCTATACGGATTAAAACCCATTATTAGGAATCCGTTTGATGTCTCACATTGCACATATCATTTTCATGATTTTACGCTTTAAGTACAACTTTTTCTAAGAATCAGTCGGATATCATTAATAGGGTCAGACATCGATAACAGCTTCACAAAAAAGTTTCAATAGAATGAAGTAAAGCAACTCCAGTAAACTTGTTAAAATTTTGTTTCAAAATTTAAAAACCGATGTATTTTTTCATTGATTGGTTTTCGTTTGTTTTTTTTCTAAAACTTTGTGTGGCACATGTAAAGATTCCTGCACGAATATTTAATAATAAAACACTTGATAAAGTATATGTGTTCTGAGTTCTCACAGAAGCGTGTACTTCAACGAGGTTTCTGTCATGCACTTAAGATGTGGAAAACCCCGATCATTATGATATCGAAAATCAGACAAAATGTTCAAAAACACTAGTAGAAAAACTGCTTAAAGAAGCTTGACACTTCCCTATGATTCTTTGTATTGTATTACTTCATTGGCTTTGTATTACGTGTATGTACATCCTGCTCAGTGGCAACTCTTCAAAAAATGATTTTTTCTTTTTTTTTAGAATTTTTTGTATTTTTGTATCGAAACTTTTTCTGTTGACTTTTCCAAAGGGCAATAGAATGGTTATGTCAGTGTCATTATCTTCACAGATTAAAACTCATTATCAAAAATCTGTTTGATAGAAGGAAGCAATGGTATACCAAAGGGGTTATCAAACATCATTATTCCGAAAAGACAAAGAAAATATCGGTAGACAAAAAATCATCCTAACGACACAAAACACACAACAAACAAAAACCACACATAACTCAACCGCAATTAGCAACGTGACTTAGGTCGACACGACAGTGGACCCAGCTGCTCCAGAAGAACATGCAATCCCTGAGCACACTCGTTACGTTGCCAAAGATCGTTTTAGTGTTGGTCAGATTTGTAAAGGATGACATTACCTAACTCTATGTCAAACCAACATCTGTGCTCATCTGAGAGATAAAACCCCGTATTTATCTACAAGCACATGATGTCTTCCGTTTAATCTTTTGAGTGATGACAACAACCTGGGAGCAACGTGCCTCTGTGTTGACATTTTGCATGTTTAACTTTGTATGTTACATTGTCATGATTTAACGCTTTCAATTCTTAGACTAATGGATCATTTGATCAAATGACAAACATAATATATATTGACTTGTGATGTGATGTTTTTTTTTCTGTTTTGATTTTGTTTCAAATTGTCTAGATTTTATACGGAAAACCTGGCACATTTTTTTTTCAACCAATTTCAGTACAATAACCAAAAGTCAATAACTGATATATTTTTCATTGATTGGTTTTCGTCGGGTTTCTTTTGAATCTAACATGTGCATTAAAAACTCATAGACACATTGAACAATTGATGAAGCACGTGTCAAATATATGTGTCCAAATTTACTCGGAATACATGTACTTTAACACGTGTTTAAAGAGCTAAAAATTTCTAGCATTTTATATGGGGAAACCCTGATTATCATTAACCCGAAAATAAAGCAAAATATTCGAAAAAAACACTCGACCAAGTAGCAAATCTTCTTAAAGAATATTGAGATTTGCATATGGTTCTTTCTAGTTTTGTTGGCAAATCATTTGTATTACCACACATTGCTCTTGATTACATGTGTGTTTAGCATGATTGGTTGCAACTCTTTAAATAAAGATTTTTAACAACACATATTTACTTTTGGTAATTTTTTAATAGCATCTATTGACTATTGACTTTGCTGAAGGTCGATAGATGGATGTTTTGATTATGTCAGTGTCATTATCTCTACGGATTAAAACCCATTATCAAGAATCCGATTGATGTTTGACATTGTACGTAACATTTTCATGATTTTATGCTTTCAATTCTAATGGACAATTTGATCGAGTGACCTATATATGTATTGACTTGTGCTTTCATGTTTTATTTCTGTTGGCCTTTTGTTTCTGTTTCGAAATTTCTAGATTTTTATTCTATTCTGAAGCTAAGGAAAATTTCTTTGCACTAAAAGAATGTTATTACAGTACAAAAAATCGATGTCAATAACTGATATAATTATATTTCATTGTTTGATTTTCGTCGCAGTACTTTCGATTTTAAAACTTTTTTGGGAAATGTTTAAATAAATCTATCCAAAGTCATAAGCACATTAAACAATGAAACACGTGTTGAAGTACATTCATTTAAGTTCAATCAGACTAAAGACATGTTCAACATTTCGACGGGTGTGCCATAGCAAGCAGGAACTGCTTACTCTTCCGGAGCACCTGAGTTCACTCTTGTTTCGACTGGAGTTCGCGGTGTTGATTGATATTCCGTTATTTTGTGTTTCCATGTTTTACATGTTGTCTGATTTTGTCCCGTTCTTGTTGGTGTTTACTGGTTTTGTCTCTGCCCTTTCGACTTTTGACATTCGGATACCATCGGTACCTCTGCTTCTTAAAATAGAGCAAAAAGTACACAGAAAATTTATCATTATATTCGTTCAGCAAGTGAAGCAGCACATTTTAAAAGTTTATTATCTGATTGTGATAGTTTAATAATTAATGTTTTAATGTGTGAAGCTGTCATGCTTGGAAGATATGTGCCTTTCAGCTCCTTAAACAAATGTCACAGGCAAATTTAAAGAAAATCTAACTCGAATAATTAAAACCCTTTATCTGTCTTTGAATACTTCGACGGAACAAGCGACTGCTAGGAGTGAAATATAACAAGTGTATTTTTCGTGTTTGAAAAAAATCTTGTTTAAATCAATCTAATGTTGAAAAAGAAAAAAAAGTGTTTACACGTTATTTTATTCTTTTATTTACCAGCTCGAAAGAAAACTAAGTTGATTGTCTTTTGGTACCCCAATTTGATGAAAAAAAGAAATAAATGAAACTGTGAAATGAGCATTGCAACAATCCTAACTTGGTATTAGGAAATAAAGCTGAACTCCATGCATGTCTTAACCACATCAGTGCAGATCATTAGGTACATGTATTATCTGAATGATTCTCTGCAAATAAAAACTATTATAGGCCGCCAAACACATGGTACCCATGCTTGTTTTGCATATCAAAAATAAACGACCATTGATAAATAGTTGCTGTTTCGAAATCATTTCATTAATCGGATTTCATTGCAAGCAATCAAGCCAAAAATCAAACCAGAAACATGTTTTGTAGGCATATGTAAATCTCCTGTGACATGCATTTAACTACAATACCTAAAAATGGTTTTGATAAAAAATACTTTTTTGTTTGATAATTATCTAAAATTTAGAACCTTTAAAAAATCATAAAGATAGTAATATTTTTTTCTGACCGGACCAAATTGCTTACTTAAAAAACAAATAAACTTAACGTGAGAATGAATAATGGGTTACTTTTTGTTCATCTTTGTGAAGTCTTCCTCAAGGTGTGCTTAACACGGTTGAACTAGCAAGCATAGCTCTATCCTTATCATGTTTTTGGAGACACGAATGAAAAGAGAAAACATAACAAAACGCCAATTTCCTTTCCGTTAGCCATACTTCATGCAAGGAAGGTATAAACATCGATTTTCTATGTAACTGAATAATTTAATAAGTTTAATGCACGTTGAACTGATATCAAATTCAAAGATAAACGATAGTTTTTTTATGAGAAGCACAAGCATGGCTAAAAACATAATGGTTTTTCTCTCTCTTTGAAAGAGAACAAAGGAAACCGAAAGTCTTTATGCAAGTTTACTTAAGTTTAATGGTAAAATGTAAAATGTAGAATTTATTTGCGTTTCAACCAAGGGACTTACTCCACACTGCCATTAATGTCATTTTTTCAAAGGTTATGTGAGATATTCGTATGGCACAACGACCCTTGAAATATTGATAGGGGCACCATGTCCCCGTGTCCTAGCTCTTTCACTGGAAAATGATTTAAATATATGTAACGAGTAGTCATTTATTATGCAATGACTGGCCATGTGGAAAGCTGCTGCATGAATTCATTGTTTTGTTGTCGATGATTTCTAGACGGTGTCTCGCGTAACTTATTTCACATATCAAACAATCGACAATTACCTTTAACTGTTAATCTGGACCTATTGAAGCAATTTTGTTTTAGAATAAAAACACTGTTACAAATGTATCACGTTAATTTCTTTTGAGGAAATGAAGACATTCAAGATAATGCATGCCTTTAAAAATCAATTTAATATAAATCAGCTCCCAAAAGCGATTCTAAAATCTTTTGACTTTCACATGGATTCGCTGAACGGAATAATATTGGGTTACAAATCTGGGAAAAAAATTTGCTTTTTTTTCAAGTTTTGTCATTAAAAAAAACATTTTTCTTATTAGCAAATGGAAAATCTAATTGACCGTAATTGCAATCAGATTTTATTAAATTCATTAGGAAAAAGATAGTGCAATTCTTTGTTAAAACTTTATAACCATCTGATAAAATTTATAAAATTTAAAAATCAATTTTCGTTTGGTATAAGCGTACGATTTTTTGTTACTGTATACACAAATTGTGACCAAACGGCTACATTATTCTATGTTTCATTCTTCATTTTGAACTTAAGCTCTTGTTTTACGTCACACATAAGTCATAGGAAACACGTCGATGACACTTTTATTATTATGTGATAACAGAGATACTATATTTATTACTCGAATGAAAAGTGTGGACTAACAATTCTTTTGTGATGTAATACAATTCTACAAGCAAAAACATACAAATTGTCACATATTTTTCATAATACTTTAATTTTCGACATTCCAATAATGATGATGATTTTCCCTATATATTTAGAGAATGACCAAATTTACCGTTTATTGATACTCGCTTTTGTACTTTGTATTTTGGATACGTTTATTTGTGTCCACACAACTTATAAACTGATATCTAATATCATCATCACCATTATTATTAATGCTCACACTAATAACAGTAAGGCCCGAGACCATAGTTATTTTTTCCAAATTTTTAATGCATTTTCAATATAGCCTTTTGTGAAATTAAAAAAATCGCACCATTTCTTTTTAAATGAAACTTTGTCCACATAAAGTTCATTAGCTTCCAGAACATTAGTTAAAAATTCAGAAAATCCTACCATCTAAAAAAAAATTGATTTTTTTTTAAAATTTACACCTAAGAGGGTCAGAAAAGAGTTGCTTGAAAAATGAACAAATCACCTTTTTGCACTTAGCCGAATAACAACTTTATCAATGAATTTCAAAAAAATTAAAGTTTGATAAATTTATACTATCTTTAATCTCTCATTTCACTCCAAGTTCATCCTTTAGTCATAAAAACTAACATTACAATAGCATTTACAAGAAATACTATGTTTTAATGGGGACTATATTATTGGACAACGAAAATTGAAGGGAGCTAACTGTGGTCTCGTACCTTATAGTCCTCAGAAAAGCCTCGGACAGTCAAATAAAATTATTTTCACATAGAATAGTCTTTTTCCAACTGAATTGCCAAGTTTCAAAGTGATCAGACCAACAATAGTGAAATTATTAGCACTACAAAACACTAGTTGCATATAAGAATTTTGATCGAAAATACACCAGGAAAATCCATGAGGCCTATTTGGCCAATTTTTTTTATTTCATAAAAGTTCACAAAACTAATGGCTGTAATCAATAACATTATCCCCTCTGAGCATGGAAAACACAAGTTTCAGTGAAATATCTGCATGGTTTCAAATTTTGACCCTTTCCCATATTTGCGGATAGGAAAATTAGCCATTTTAGCCTTATTGAGGGGTACATGTATGGCCATGAGAATTTTTTAAGAAAGGAAATGAAATGTTGAGACCAAAAGGGGTTTAAAATGTTAAATACATGATAAGCTTACAAAATAAAACAAAACAAAAACACCATATTAATATGAAAAATATGTTATAAATAGTGTTTAGGAGTGGATAAATGGTGTAATTTCAAAATGCCTTTTCCCTACACATCACTGAAAACTAATGTTTGAGGGTAAAAAAATGTAAAAAATGCAACAACTTGCAACAATAAAGGTGTATTTAGTATGAGATGATGATGATGAACAGAATTTAACAGCAAAAAGACTAGTCATTGCACTTTAGATGAAAATTGGTTCAAGACTCATGTGCGAAATAAGGAAAAACGGCTAAATCTACAGCAAGAAATGGGGGATATTTTCAATCCTGTGACTTTTTCTATGAAATCCAGAGACCTTTCATGTGCTATTTTGTGTTGTTTAGCTATTTTCAGTTTATTCTGACTGTTTTCTCTATAATATACCCTATACAGAAAGATTACATTGATATGGCATTCATAGGTCCAACACAAAAAAGCTTATCTGCTGCCGCAGCCCCATTTTGCAAGTAGTAAAATAATTTTTTTTTCAGAAATAATTTATAAAGTCTAGTTTAAACAGTTTCCTTACATCATATAAGAAGATTTATAGCTGTTGTAGCACTCTGGAAGTCATAATCTGCAAGCATTGGCCCTATAAATGTTAAAATAATACAAAACAGGCCATTACCATTGAAAATCCCATAGACATACAAATATGGCTAAATATGGCAAATATTGAGATAAACTCGTGAAATAAAGGCTGAAATTGAAAGAACTTATTAATCTAAACAACTTAAAACCATTAATGGCATTGCAAAATAATTCTAAGAGGTGTAAATAGCCCATTCTTACCCCTCTAATAAGGCCCGAGACCATAGTTATTTTTTCCAAATTTTTAATGCATTTTCAATATAGCCTTTTGTGAAATTAAAAAAATCGCACCATTTCTTTTTAAATGAAACTTTGGCCACATAAAGTTCATTAGCTTCCAGAACATTAGTTAAAAATTCAGAAAATCCTACCATCTAAAAAAAAATTGATTTTTTTTTTAAATTTACACCTAAGAGGGTCAGAAAAGAGTTGCTTGAAAAATGAACAAATCACCTATTTGCACTTAGCCGAATCACAACTTTATCAATGAATTTCAAAAAAATTAAAGTTTGATAAATTTATACTATCTTTAATCTCTCATTTCACTCCAAGTTCATCCTTTAGTCATAAAAACTAACATTACAATAGCATTTACAAGAAATTCTATGTTTTAATGGGGACTATATTATTGGACAACGAAAATTGAAGGGAGCTAACTGTGGTCTCGTACCTAGTACAATACATTTTGCTTATTACAGTTCGTGTTTTACCTAGTAAATTTAATTGTTGGAAACATATTAAATTTTATTCAATTATAAGTTGTAATTTGTTTGTTTTTTTTTTGTTTTTTTAAGATATACAACCTATCAAAAATACCTTCTAAAACTTACGATTACCGGCACAACAAGTCAATTTTTTGCAGCTTTATATAAAAAAATCGCTTTTAATTTTTCGAATTGAATAAGTATTGTCCAGCATAAATATTCACTTTGGATAAAACCGTTATTCACATGCCCTTTACTAATCACATTTCAGTTTATATGCTCTACATACTCAAATTCGGAAATTAAATTGACAACACGGTGAGTTTTTGTATTTTGTATTTTGGCAAAACATGTTTGGTGTTCAATTTACGCTTCTTATTTAGTAAAGCAGTGTTATAGTGCCATACAAACTTAAAATAATTATGAAAATAAACATTTTTGGGGTACTATTGAATATAAATAATCAATAGTATTCTATGACAGAAAGCAATTTTACGATAACACGAGTACCAGGTTTTCTCTGAGTGACAACGTCGCGACAGCTATCAGTGTTTACATTTTATAATAAATTTGTACTCTTTTTTTGAAACTGCAGGTTTTTTTCTGCAGTTTTCTTTCAAAAAGAATACGTTCTGGTTAGTTTTTGTTTAAAAACTTAACAGTTTATGCAAAGGTTTTACTATATTCTCCATATAGTGTGAATTTCCTTATGTTTTAAAATTGCGAAAAAACATTTGGTTCTTTGTCTTTAATAGCATGTTATCCTCTTCAACTACAGTTGACCCACCTACAAGGTTATTTAATGCCTCAACGAATGCATATCCTATGAAAATAGCACGTTTTTCCATGTACACTCCTGCTAACCCATCTTAAAAGGCATAAAAGATTATTTAATACCACAAAAATGGTTCTCCTAAGAAAACTATGAACAAATAGGTTTTATAACCATCATTGACTTATAAAGGTTTTATAATAGCTTCAGAGCTGCTTACAATTTTTAATTAACTTCAGAAAAGATTATGTGGTTACAATCTTATATTCTATCTTATTTAAGAGATAAAAGCCAGCTTCATTTGTGGTAATCCCTACATACTTATTTACAGGTAAATGGTTTATTTCTTTAATGTCTTACTTAAGAGCATATCATTACTAGTTATAAAAGTACTGTTTGTTCTGAGTACATGGGAGTTACAGAAGAACTTACCCATTATATTTCAAGCGGACTTATAGAGCTTTAATATAGCATGGATCTAGAACTTTTGAGTGCCATAAAGTAATGAAAAATGAACAATTGAACCATAAAAAATTAACATGGGCTATGAATCCAAGCTACACCGAAAAGATCTGCCATTCTTTCGGAGCACCAGAGTTTTCTCTTGTTACGTATTTTGTGAACACGTTGATGATTGCTATTCGTATTGTGTTTCTATTTTGTCTATTTCTTCAAGCTGTACTCGTTGGTCTTTCCAGGTTTTGTCTTTGCCATTTAAGAATGTCCTATTGTTACCCCTTTGCTTCTTACAAAATTTATTTACTCATCCTTGGTCCGTATCTTTCATGGTCATTGTACTATTCTTAGATTAGTATCAGACCATAGAGCAACGGGTTCTAATATGATTTTTGGAAGGATTTTTATACTTGCATGTTACGTGATTTCCAAGGAAAAAAGCAAATAATATCTTGTATAACAAAGAAACCTATATTAGGGATGATTTACATAAGCTTCATTTTAGCGTAGTGTAGGTTGGTTCATAAGTAAACTCCCAACGCTAGCTCTGTGGTCTGCGTTAACAAGATGAGAACAGTAAGCTAAATACCACATCAAACATTTAATTTTGGTCTTCATATTACTTAAGTTCAACGAATATCAACTTTTTTTAGCACTGGTGTATATGATATATTCCATGAACTATTTGATAGTATATCAATATTGGTTAAAATTTGTTTGTAAACCTTCATTTTCAATATCGATACTCATAACAAGTCCCGTTGTCATTTGTTAAACGCCAACTCACTGACAGAATAACTCACTTACTCACTTACATAATCGCACACTCTCTTATTTTAATGTATCAAAAACTATTTTTTCATGTTAAACTGTGGAGATTAACAGGCTCTCATAATACACTTGCACTACAAATGAAATAGGATAAAATTATTATTTTCTTTCATTTCAGGTGTACGCTGTCATCTCTCTCATGATCGTCCTTCTATCCATCACCGTATTTGTTCTAGAAACTCTTCCGTACTTTGGAGCAATTACCGTCCATGCAAAGAACGGAAATGTGACGAGTGATGACCTGAGAAACGAATTAGACATATTTAATGATATCACACCTTACGATGCTCTCATAATTATTGATAACATGTGCAATCTGTTTTTCTTTACTGAATTTCTAGTCAAACTACTCGCAGCACCTTCGAAATGGAAGTATGTAAGATCACCGATGTCAGTCGTAGAGTTGACATGTTTGATTCCGTATTACATCGCTATTATTATAGTGTTTGCTCATCCGGATCCGATTCAAGTTTTTGAACTCATACGGGTACTTATCGCTTTACGTGTTCTAAGAATATTTCGGATCTTTATCATTATGAAACATTTTCTCGCCCTTAAAATTCTGATGTATACTATTGCAGCAAGCACAAAAGAACTCTTCTTACTTCTTTTGGTGGTCATAATCGGTGTGTTGGTATTCGCAAGCATGGAATATTACATGGAAATTTTTGCAGATGGTGCTACAGACTTCGATCATATTCCATTGGCATTTTGGTGGGCTCTTATCACCATGACTACTATTGGTTACGGTGATATCGTACCAAAGACTGCACTAGGATATATTGTTGGCTCAATGTGTGCAATTAGTGGTGTTTTAACCATCGCACTCTCTGTTCCCGCTATTGTTAATAATTTCACACTTTACTACACGCATGCGCAGTCAAGACAAAAGCTTCGAGAGCGGAAGCGGAAATTTAACAAGGACAAGTGGAAAAAGTTTATAGACAAATCAAAAGGAGGCTCTCTATTCAAAGCCATTAAGGGGCTTGGTGTACTTTCGAAAAAGGACGAATCGTCAAAAACTGGAAATGGTTCAAATGTTATTACAAAAATAGAAAGACGTTTAAATGGGAATAAGATGGAAGATAATGAATCAGAGAATGAGAATAGCGGCATCAAAAACTATCCCAAAATATTCACTGTATCGCCAAAATCCGACGCACAAAGTAACCCAAAACAAAATGGCGGACTGCTTCAAAATGGGCATGTACTTAAACATTCCAAAACTGTTCTTCAGATGAAGAACATTGGTGAAAAGAAAGTCGAACTAAACGGTACAACATCCATAGAAGAATTGGTATGAACTTGAAAGTAATGAATATTATAGTTTAGATTTTAAAAAGATTTAACAGGTCATATAGTTAAGAAAAGTTTTTCCTTAGACCAATACATTTTTGTTTTGTTTTTTTTTCAAAATTCAAAACCCATCTCATTGATATAAATCTGTCTATACAGAGTTTGCATTAAAAATAATGTATGCTATGAGTTTATTAACAACAATCAATTCTGTATTTTTTTTTCAATTATTGTTTGGCCTTTTCAACATAATCTATTGTAATGTGGGAAGTTTTTCAACCAAAACTCTATGAAAACAAGTCACATGAACAATCTCTATATTTTTGTAACGAAAATAGATATTTTTGTTTATGCATTTTGAGTGAATGAAATAATTTTTATTCTCAAAAGTGTCCTCATATTGTCGTTATAATTTAGAGTAATTTTTCCTTCTTCACTAATGGAATTGCGAAGGTTGTTGAAACCATCTTAAGTTTTTTTTTATTCTGAATTGTTCACCTACATTTGTATTTGTTAAGACTGGACTGTGATCAGATATTCTTCAATTTTGATATGGCATATTGTCATTAAAATTTTACACTTATAAGATTGTTTCATTGTTGCATGTTACAAGTTTCTTTTTATTCAACAATTGAAATGTTTTCGTTTTAATGTTATGCTTTAATGTATGTTATGTTTGAAATAAAACATGTAAATAGTTAAGATGAATCTTGGATTTGACTAGATTGTTGTCCGAATTCAAATTATACGACAAAAGATACATTGATTTTATGATATTCGGGGTCAATATTAACCCGGATGATCTAGTTCTAACTACGAAAGGCCGGTAGTGCACATTTCTCGATCAGGCTACGAATATCATGGTTCCAACTTGATATTTTTCAGTTCCAAGTTGACATTTCCCACTTCAAAGTTGACATTTCTCACTTCAAAGTTGACATTTGTCAGTTCCAAGTGGGTATTTCTTACTTCTTATTTGACATTTCTCAGTTCCATGTTGACATTTCTCAGTTCCAAGTTGGCATTCCTTACTTCCAAGTTGACATAGTTCAGTTCTTAGTTAACATTTGTCACTGCCAAGTTGGCATTTATTACTTCAAAGTTGACATTTCCCACTTCAAAGTATGAAGTGATAAATGCCAATTTGGACTTAAGAAATGTCAAGTTGGAACTAAGAAATGTCATATTAGAAGTAAGAAATGTCAACTTGGAAGCAAGTATTTTTTCTCAGGTCTAAGTTGACATTTCTCAGTTCCAAGTTGGCATTTTTCATTTCAAATTTGGAAGTGAAAAATGCCAACTAGGAAGTGAGCAATGTCAACTTTGAAGTGAAAAATGTCAACTTGGAAGTGAAAAATGTCAACTTGGGACTTAGAAATGTCAACTTGGAAGTAAGAATATCAACTTAGAACTAATTAATGTCAACTTGGAACTAAGAAATGTCTACTTTGAACTGAGAAATTTGTAGCTACAATCGAGTAATGTAAAAGAACTATTGGCACTGCAAGTATTTCGAATCTCTCCGTAACAAAAACTGTTTTGTATCTTTTTCGTGGGTGTTTTAACTGGTAGAAGTGAAATACAACGGCTGGATTATTCGGCTTTGGGCATTGTACGAGTTTAGAGTCGTCATGCCACAAACGTATGGGGTGCAAATGTCTAGGCTCATTCAATTCGACTGGACTTTGGTGTATTTCTGCATTTAACCATTTGTAGAAATCATCATAAGTCAGCAAATGAATGGTTAATGATTGTATAAATTTCAGATTTGGCTATGCCCTATACTAATAGAATGTCAATACCACATCAACATTTGTTTTTTAATGAATATCTGACCCTACGATGGTAATGGTGGTTTACGGTAAAGTGCAAAAAGCTCGGTTTCACCTTACATTTTTGTTTAAATGTCAGCTATACATAGTTAGGACCATTGTAGATTTTATTACTATGGTATCTTTATAGCCGATTCTATCGGTTGTTTTCGGAGTTTGAGGGATTTTGATCCCTTCCTATCATTATAGAAGATAAAGAGATGTACAATAATGTACTCGCTACCAAACTTACATAAAACCATAAAACAGGGACAATTAGGAAACCAGGAAGCAGCATTCCTTGTTACAATAGGTCACTTTTCGATGGCCCTCATGCAATCAAGTAGTTACTGATATTTACATAAGAAGAAGAGAAGTACCTACGTGGACTTCGAATGTCAAAAGTCTGATGCACATGGTCAATATCCTCGGTGCTGGATTTGGATTTTCTGTTCGATTTTTTTTTTTGGTTTTGAGAATTTTTCATTCAATATTTGGATTTTTGATCTTCAAATGTTTTGATTTATATGCTGCTGTTGAGAGGTTACTCCTTGAAATATCGATATACAGCATAACCAAATTAACCATTTTATGCCCGTTTTCTGTATTGTATTTTGAAACTACTGGGTCGATAACTGCTGCTGGTGGACCAGAGGTTCCCGAGAGTTATCACAAGCCTGGTCGTCTGACTTGTCTGACACGATTTAACCACTAATTTTCTAATATTTTTGTCATTGAAATTTCCAATTATTAAATTCAAAATTGATTAAAACACCAGGTTTCTTTCCTTGTAATGCACATTGTCGATATCCTCGAAGCTTGATTTGGCTTTTCTGTTCGAATTTTTAGGTTTTTTGAACTTTTCATTAAAAATTTTTGATTTTTGATCTTCCAATGTTTTGATTTAAATGATGCTGATGAGAGATTACTGCTTTAAATATCGATATACAGCATAACCAAATTAAGCATTTTATACCAGTCTGTTTGGTATTGTATTCCAAAAGGACAGAGACAAAACCAGAAAACGCAAACGAAAACAGTATGATTAAACTTACAACAACATAAACTCATACTGCAACAACTAAACAGCAATCAAAAAGGCAAACTAAAGTTGAATCAAGAGTAAACTCGTGTGTTCCAATGGAACAAATCTATATATATTGACTGAGATGCAGACATTTGAATTGATGACATTAGACTAAATAAATGACAAATGTTTCGTGTCTGTGTACACTTCTTTAGTCTCATTAGTTCATTATTCTTTAATTTAACAATAAATATCACTTCTTAAACCTCCTAAGTCTGTAATCAGAAAAGTATATTAAGGTCGCTGAACAGTTAAATGCCAAATGGGATGTTTTCATGTCTTAGTTCAAAATCAAATGACGTCTTTACCATCATGTTTCACAGAAACTTTAGCTTTGTCATCTCGCATTCACAATATACAGACATGCAACCACGCACCTATCTATGAAAAATTGAGTAAAAACTATTGTCACAATCTATATCATTGATACAGATCATTGTCCTGTCATATAAATAATTAAGAAAATAAATACAAGATTGCTATCATTTGATTGGTTCAAGTTCTTCTACTGTCAATGACTGTCGCTCGTGTTGCTATTATTATTCCCCACTGTTTTTGATAATGACAAGGAGACAAATACACAGTTTCCATATGAAGATGCTTTTAGGTTATGATTGTTTTGTCCCTGAAGTGATGGTTAGAGACTAATTGGTTTTATTTATGGTTTATTCTTTTAATATTTAATATACATTGTACATACAATATTTGCATGAAAGGAGTAGAGCCACGAAGGCCTCAAAATGGATCAAAAATTCAATTTTGATATATCTGCTTGTAATTGCTGCATTAATGTTCATTAGTCTTTATATTTCATGAATTGCAATATTTTTTACCTCAATTATTTATCAAATAGAAGAGCAGTGAAGTAAAAAATAGACTATTTTGTGAAAAATAACAATTTATGTCAGTTTTCCTTGATTTTCATGTATAAATCGATGAATATGAAATGGGCCACACCTGTCGACCAAAATTATTTTGTGATAGAAATGTGTATTTTGATATGAAAAATTAAATATAAAAAAATTACGATGGTCGAGGAATGTGGCCAATACTAATTTTGATGAAATATGCAAAGAAACCAGTGAAAATCTGTGAAAAATTAGGAATTTTCAAATTTATGGCCTGTTTAAAGTCTCAAGGCTAAACTAATGGTGTAAATATTTTGCTAAATCTTACATATATAGAAGGTTTGTTCATACCTAAACATTTTTTAGTTAAATTTTTGACAAGATATAGTAGTTGAAAAAATAGTGAAAATACCGGGCCATTTTAGGGCCTTCGTGGCTCTCCTCCTTTATCTAACATCATATTAAACTTATAGAATGTATATTCGCTAAGTTATATATGCACGGGGTAGAATGTCTACGGCAAAAAATGTTACGGCATGGCAGTGTAAGAACGAAATGAATGTCAGAAAATGTTTTTATCAAACTTTTCAAAAGAATCTGCGTATATTTCAAATAATATATCAAAATCAAAATGCCCATGCTCAAAGTGGTGGTTTGTTATTTATATTAGGCCAAACCGTTTTTAAATTCAATTAATGGTTTAAGTGTGAAGCTGATTCAAAAGCCGTCCATGTGTCAAAAATTTATGCAAATCGAGACCTTTTTGGACAATATCTTCAAATGCTGAGCATTTATATGTTATTTTGTACCTGTAACATGTTTTATTCATTCAATGTGTTTATGCATAGTTTCTTTGGGCACAGGAATAGAGGCTTTATATGAAAAATACAAATTAAGAAGATTTGGAACGGCACAAACATTACTAAGAGAATTATGCATGGCTAATACATATTACGGTACCTTCTCAATTTGTTTGAAACTCCGAAACAAGTTTTAATTAATGCAAAAAAGGTAATATTAAAATAACCAAATTTGGAGTGTCCATAAAGAAAAGACAATACACGGAAAGCATTCCTTAATACTTCCTTTTTTACTTAAACAAACCCAGCATACATTCAAATCGAATGTACAAACTAATACCTTTATTTTACTGAAGATTCGTTTACTAGTCACAAATATGCAATACTCAAATAAATATTTTATTTTACAAATGATACAATGGTTATACCATATCAATATCAATCACATCAAGCAAAAAACGCTAGGAAATATATACCATACAAAACAAGTCACATGCTAGACAATTCATTTTAATTGTCTTTCGCCGAAATGCGACAAAGGAACCTAGTAATAGTATTTTGCCCGTCCGTGTGTGCGCCCGTCAAACTTAAGTTGTCACAATCCCCAGCTGAGACCGCAAAAGGGATTTTGATGAAAGTTTGAAGGATTTTTTTCATGATATGTAAGACCGGAAGGCTATTTTTATCGAACAGAACTTAAAGGAGTTTTGTTTACTTTATCACCTTTATTCATTTTAGTTTATGGAATACCTTTTGTAGACACAACTCTCTCGAGACAGTAAAACCGAAATTTCTAAACGGTGGTAAGTGATAATCAAGTCACATCTAATGGTGAAATATCATTAACCTCAAGCATTTGGTATTTGAGATAAATTGGACCTTAACAAATAGTGTTACAGACATACAGACGGACAAGGTTACCCATCTAGTGGCGAAATTTCATTGACCCCCACCCCCAACATGTAGTATCCGGAATAACGGGATCATAATCAAGAGCTCAACCAAAGTCCTTCATGCTTAAAATAAAGGTCACAGTGACCTAATTTCTAAGAGGTGGTGTAGCCCTACCAGATCCACATTTTTGTACAATATTATTGACCCCAACTTGTACAGTGTTTGAGATATGAACCTTAACCAAGAACTTAACCAAAGTCATTCATACATAAAATAAATGTCACAGCGAACTTATTTCTAGCGGTTGGTGTAGTGCTACCTAAGACATATCTATAGCTGTGAAATTGAAATTTCATTGAACCCCAAATATTTAGAATTTGAGTTATGGTACTTAACCAAAGTGTTACAAAAGTATGCACGGACTGAAAAACGGAAAACAATATATTCGATTCATATACGTGGTCGGGCCATAAGAATCGCTATGCTTAACCACCTTCGCAAGTACGGACAAACAGAGAAAAATCCAATTCTGACAATTTCCTCTGACAAGACGTCGTGAGGGTTTTGGGGCATGAATTCCATAAATAAAAATTGTTTTGTACAATGTTACTGCTGGCGTTTTTTCATTGATTTTTTTTTTAAATTATTTTATAAAATTATGAGCTAAGTTGCGTACACTTATCCCACTTCTTATTATTTTCTTATGTACTATAACTTTAACTTCTTGGTTTTTCTAAATTACCGCTTGTTTTGTGAGCTAAGTCGCGTACTTTTCATGCACTTATTCCACTTCTCATTATTTTCTATAAATTAACTTCTTAAGTTATCATTCGGGTATTATATGTGTTGCTGTTGGATTAACAAATAACTACTTAGCTTTCTCTTGAGTTCGCGTTGCTGAATGCGGTTTTGTTGTTATGTGTGTGTGTGTTTTATGTTGTTATGTGGTTTGTTTTGTTGTGATGATTTTTTGTCTGCCGGTTTTGTCTTTGTCTTTACGGTTCTATGATACTGATTACACCTTTGGTACACCTTTGCTTCTTTCTCATCTTTCGATTTTGTATCATAAATTAAACCCTGAATTAAAAATGTTATATGTATTGTTTCTGATTTTGAAAATGTTGAATAAAGTTTCTTTAGGCATATACATGTACAATAAATTAAAAATACACTGCATGTAGAATTACTTTCTGCCATTTCAGATGTTCTTGTTCCTGTTTTTACCATGCAAGGATTGGCTTGTACTGTAATTATTTAATCAAGGGGTCTATCATTCTGTTGTTTGGCTGCTTTTTTGACAGTATTTGCATTACCAATGCATGTACAATTCGTAAAATACATCTAGGATATCTGTTAACCTGTTTTTGAGTGTTTTAAAGATTGAAGTGACACAAAAATGCCCGTTTTGCATGTGATTGAACGAGTTTCACACAAAACTTATAAATCATAAATAAAAAGCTCTTTCAATCCTTAAAACTAGACAGCAATAGGCACATCTTCCGCATACTTTCAGTTAAGAAAAGCTACCAAGAGTTATAGAAATTTATAATTTTCTCTTACCTTCCTCATTCTGAAGCGGATGTTTACATGAGTTTTTACTAAAAACCATCCCAAATTTTCTTGTCCCCTTCGTACCGTGCCAATTTAGTCGTAGACATTCTACCCCGTGATATGGTTTTTATCTTGATAACAGGCAAAATACATTTTTTTAAAAACGATAGGATTTGAAAGTTTGATTGAAAACTACCGTTCTATTTCTATTGTATATGATGATACTAGCATTGTCATATGAAATAAATAATTCGGTATAAAATGCAAGATCGCTACATGTATCATTTGATTGGTGAAAATCTCACCAGTTGCTATTTTTCGAATAATGATTGGGAGACCATTGAAAGATGCTTGTTTAAAGTTTCCAACGAGATGGCTTGGATTATAATTAGTCTTGATTGGTGATTTTATCTTATTAATATTTCATACATATGCACAAATTTTGTCATTAAATAATGTACATTTACAAATATGCCTGTGGTAAGATTCGGCATTGTACTCGATGTCACAGTGGTAAAAATAAGGAACATCTTTAGGTAAAGTATTATTTTGCTTTATTTGCGGGCAAAACCTCAGAATTTAACGCCACTCAAGACCCTTGGAAAAATTTCAAAGAATGAAACTACATGAACCATACTGGATTTGTATTGTCTACTTCTAATTCAGTGCTATTTTTTATTTGTTGTTTCTTGTTTGTTTGTTTGTTTGATGGACAGTTTGAAACCAACCAGTATAGACAATTAGGAACGAAACAAGTCAAACTGTGTAATAACATCAATAATAGCAGCTTTAATGATGTTTGGTGCTTCTATTTCTTTTTAATTTCATTGTGCCCGACAGGTGTGTCGATCCTGGCTTACGTGTCAAAGTTGTGGACGAAACATTTGAAATTTGCCATATGATCCCGTAAGACAGGCAGAAATTAATTGTACTATACTAAAAGCATAGACATTATCAAACATACAGTGATGGAAATAATAGGAATATATGGAGACCGAATACTAGAAAACCAATAACTTAATATGACAAATTGAATGAAAACTTAGTGTTCGATTGTTTTTTGTTGTGTGCATTGTATGTTTTTTCGTGTTGTATTTAGTTTGAGTTGACTGAAGTTGTCATTCCCCTTCTTGACATCTGAATGCCTCACTGCTACCTCTTTGATTCTCTCACAATTTCAATCTACGATAAAAATGATGAAAACAATAAGTAAATATCGCTATCATTTGATTGGTACAAGTTGCTCATGCTGCCATTTTTATTTCTCCATTGTTTCTAATAACTGGGATACGGATGGTCATGTTTCCATATGAATATGCTTGGTGGTTCTGTTTGTTTGAAGCCCCCAGAGAGATGACTTGGAGACTAATTGGTTTTGCTTTATGGCTTTATCTTATTAATATTTCATAGATATAACATATTCATGCAATTTATCTACGTTCATTTTGTAATTTATAGAATGAACAGAAAGATTTAATTGTCATTAGACTCATCATTCGTTTTAATGCCGTGTGAGTAAGTACAAATTCTGTTTGTAGCAACATACCCGTCACGAGACTTACTGGTATTGGAAAAGTACGATCTGGTAATGAAAGACAAAAGTAACAAGTATTAACTGTGATTGCAAGCAAGTCACAAAGTCCCCCAAACGACCTGTATTTGCCACTATTCTCTTCAACATGTCAAAAAACCCCTAAATATAAATTTTCATGTAAATCGGAGCACTTTGAAAATTTCGACCCAATTATCTCCCTTGAGAAATCACATTTTTATTTATATCTCGAAAACCGTAAATATCGCTTCAAAAATTTTTTTCATATTATGAAAGAGAATGTTTTACTCTATCAACCTACAAAATTTCAGAACCCTGCGCACCTAGGTTACCGAGATATTGCAATGTCCAATATTTAGTCCATTTTCCTGTTTCCATGGAAACGGCGGCCATTTTGAAAATTCCGATTATCAACTAAGCTTCCTTTCTTTACAATCTATTATCCTGCCAAGTTTCATATTAATATGTGCAGTCGTTTTCTCTGGGATCTCCGGACAAGTTCACGACTAAGTGGAAGAATCGGAAGAAGAAGAAGAAGAAGAAGAACAAGTATTAACTGTGATTGCAAGCAAGTCACAAAGTCCCCCAAACGACCCGTATTTGCCACTATTCTCTTCAGCATGTCAAAAAACCCCTAAATATCAATTTTTATGTAAATCAGAGCACTTTGAAAATTTCGACCCGATTATCTCCCTTGAGAAATCACATTTTTATTTATATCTCGAAAACCGTAAATATCGCTTCAAAATTTTTTTTCATATTATTAAAGAGAATGTTTTGCTCTATCAACCTACAAAATTTCAGAACCCTGCGCACCTAGGTTACCGAGATATTGCAATGTCCAATATTTAGTCCATTTTCCTGTTTCCCTGGAAACGGCGGCCATTTTGAAAATTCCGATTGTCAACGAAGCTTCCTTTCTTTACAATGTATTATCCTGCCAAGTTTCATATTGATATGTGGAGTCGTTTTCTCTGGGATCTCCGGACAAGTTCACGACTAAGTGGAAGAAACGGAAGAATAATAATAATAAGAAACGGTGCAAAAACAATAAGTCCCCAAACTTTGTTTGGGGGACTTAATAACAAGTATTAACTGTGATTGCAAGCAAGTCACAAAGTCCCCCAAAACGACCCGTATTTGCCACTATTCTCATCAGCATGTCACAAAACCCCTAAATATAAATTTTCATGTAAATTGGAGCACTTTGAAAATTTCGACCCGATTATCTCCCTTGAGAAAACACATTTTTATTTATATCTCGAAAACCATAAATATTGCTTCAAAATTTTTTTTCATATTATGAAAGAGAATGTTTTGCTCTATCAAACTACAAAATTTCAGAACCCTGTGCACCTAGGTTACCGAGATATTGCAATGTCCAATATTTAGTCCATTTTCCTGTTTCCATGGAAACAGCAGCCATTTTGAAAAGTCTGATTATCAACGAAGCTTCCTTTCTTTACTATCTATTATCCTGCCAAGTTTCATATTGATATGTGGAGTCGTTTTCTCTGGGATCTCCGGACAAGTTCACGACTAAGTGGAAGAATCGGAAGAAGAAGAAGAAGAATAATAATAATAAGAAACGGTGCAAAAACAATAAGTCCCCAAACGTTGTTTGGGGGACTTAATAATAATAAGAAACGGTGCAAAAACAATAAGTCCCCAAACGTTGTTTGGGGGACTTAATAAAGAAACTACCGTATAAAAACAAAGAGAAGGTAAACCGGAAAATTGAAGGTCACAATGGCCCTGACTTGGTACCAGGTTTTATGGCACCAAGCCTCCCTCTTCTACGGCGATAACACATACAACAAGGCTTTGAGACATAATAGGGATAGTGAGTGAATAATCTTAGTACATGAAGCAAAGAGGCAACAATGGGGCATTCGATTGTCAACAGTCTTAAAGGGCAACGACAACTTGGTTTGGAGGTAGCTTAGAAGAAACATCAGATATCTGAAGAAACTTTATATCCATTATAAATTAGTTCAGTTTTGTGCTCGGTGTGTTGGTAAATTTTGGTCTTTTAATCTTAAAACTTTCTTGTAAATAAGGTAGAATAAACATGTCTAACTTTAAGAGAAAAAATTGAAAATTATTTGTCAATGTTTATTATTTAATGTTTACTCATATTTTTAGAAAGCATTCTAAAAATAGAAATTTAACTTAGAAAAAAAATGAAATAAATGAATCTAAGAATCTCAAAAATACACTTTCATAGAAAAAACTAGAAACACAGGAGATATAGAAAAAAACAAGATTAGGTAATATGATAACAACAACAACAACAAACCGATGGGATGGTATAAAAGTTGTTTGATGTTATAATGAGAAAAAAACTCATTGTTCCTGGCAAATGAGAAGTTCCTGTCTTTTGTTTCAAAATTGTCGTGTAGTGGTAAAAAAACCTTTGAAATTCAGCAGATGGTTTTGAAGATGGAATGTAATTAATCGTGGGTTGAATTATGAGACATATTTGAGTTTTGCATGACATTTAATACCATGATACAAAACACTGGCTCGACTACATTAGTTGAACATCATTTCTCCATTAACGGAGCAATCATTACCTTTGATGCTAAATGACATAGCATTCTTTTGCCATCTTATAATAGATTTGTCAAAGAACTGACCCTAAACTGGCTATTGATTTCTGACTTCATTATGACAACCTATTAGGTGAACTATGGGGTTTTGTGAAAGGTTTTTAGTCATTATAAGGTATTCGATATTGACCTTTAATATATTTGTGTAGAGTAGTAAATATGCTACCTGTATAGTCGTAAGATAGTCAAAAATTATAGGAAAAAAGATAATTGATAAAAGTTATCAACAAAATTAACGAATTGTAACATGTTTAATACAAAATAGATAAAACACAGCAAGGTGATTTAAAACATTGTACTGATAGTTCAAACGAAAGTGTGGGGAAAACCAGGCGTACTGATTTCAATATTCCCACCTTCAAGTATCTATGATAATTGTTTCTAAACATGAAAGCGTATTTCTTCTTAGCAAACCAGAAATCTTAAAAATAAATACGACAAGAATCGTATCCATCTTAGTTTTCTAATTTAAAACCAATAGCAAACTGGTGGTCATATTTAAGGCCTTGAATTGTTTTCAATTGCATATTTTAAAATTGTAACTGATTTATGCAGCCTTTGGTCACGAATTCACTTTTCTATGAAAAAAAGATTTTATATTTACAGTTTTATTCGTCAACTACTGCGTTTTTTTCTGTTTACTGCTGTACAGTATCATTGAATGAGATTAAAAAAATAATGCGTAGATGAACGAGAAATTTGGTCTCAACAAATAAGCTCATAATGAATTCTATTGCCTTGCTTCCTACTAATGTAACCTCTTTAAATGCGTTCTAGATTGCGTTTATTTTTGGTACCTTTTCACCGCGTGTCACAATGTCGTTATGGTTGTCAAGAAAACAAACAGTAAACTCATGATGTAAACATGTTCTGTACATATTTTCCATTTGGAAAAGTACATTTATATTTCCATTTGGACAATTAAAAGGATCATACTTGAGCAAGTATTACAATGCAGAGATTTAATAAATAGACTGAAAAAAAATATATTGCATTTTCTGTTTTATGCATGGTCTATTTATAGCTATCAAAAAATCAAAATCTGTTTGTCAGATGACTTTCAGGGTTGAAATTACAGTAACATTGTTTGATTATATACTAGACATGCATTTTCTATTTTAAATATACAATGATGAGTCCAATAATAGAAAGTATTAACGTTGCTAAGCATGAACACAACAGAAAACAAGAAAACTATTTGTGATGTATCTGCTGCGTGTTAGTGTTTCTTATATGAGACTTCTGAGAAGCATTCGGAAAAAATATTAATATAAATGAAATAAAAAATGTCTTTGCGCCCAGAAATGAAACTTAAATATCGAACCAAAATGACGAATTTAAACTTAAACCCCAGTCACACTGTCGTGTTTCGAAATCTTGTTTTGAGTTCGTTTTATAATCTTTTTGTCATATTTTTTAATGTACATTTGTATATGAAATAACTGATGACGAGTCTTTAATTAAAATCATGTTTTCTTTTTAACAGTATTAAAATGTATGACATTTTCACACTATATACCGGTATTTCTATTCCACATGCATAACTATAATCACCTGCTCTATCATAGAAGTTTTTTTCATGAAGATTGCAAAACAAAATATCTGGCTGGAAGTCGATTATACTCACACTTATTGTGTCAATGTGTCTAAGAAAAGAATAACAATTACTAAGGAGCAAATAAACGAGACGTTGAACTTTATTATACACAGCATTTTGATACAGTTTTGTGGACGTGTGTTTAGCAAAATATCGGCATTCGGATGGGCACTTACTGTGTACCTTTCTTTGCTGATGTCTATTTTAATATGCAGTTGACTTCTTCTAATCTCTTTTTGACAAAAAATTCACATTCCGTTATATTGATGCCTTTTCTTTCACTGAACAGTCCAAGGATTTTTCTAAAAAGGACGAGGCAGATTCAAAGACATCCAATTCTTACAAAGATCTACATGTCGGAATAGAGACTCAATGGAGAATTTATTCAAAGATCAAGGATAAACGTGAAGACTGAAATTTCCAATTGTCAATTTTCCCTTCTTGTTGCTTCTAGGCTGTTGTCTTCATTCGAGATAGCATGTGCTCGTTAACAAACGTAGAGTTTCTATCTGTCAGATGAGTACAGGTGTTAATTTGACATATTGTTTGTTTATGTTTTTCTTTACCGTATTTTACACCCAGTAATGACCGTTAGCAGTGTAACAGATGTATTACAACAACTTAATCAAAGTACTGAAAGTACTGGTAGGCAGGATAATCTTTAACTACAAATTTCAAACATTGTTTATATGAAAAGTATAAAAGTAGAGTGTTTGGAAAAAGGAACTATATTGCGAGCGTGTATTGATATGTGAATTGATTTGTGAAGAGGCAACAATACTATTAGCTAGCTTTTGATTGGTCAGTTACTGAAAGGCTATCGTATTAATTGCCGTAACTGATCGCTATAGCAATTATTCCGGCTAAAACAATCGAACAGCAATCAGTAACAAGAATTCAAGTCGAGGTAACGAGAGTGACCTCAGTCGATAAGGGACCAACCATTTAACTTGAAGGGGGGGCTTGGTTTTTTCCTAAGAAAATATTCTGAAAATAATTTTTGATAAAAAAAAATTTTGGCAGCTGAGGGTAAGAAAAAAATATTCTGAAGAAGCATTTCTGCTATCAAAATAATGCTGTTAATGAAAAAAAATATTTTGTCGCAACGCCTCCGAAAAATAAATATGGTCAAAAATGGCAAATTAAGACATAAATTATCTCCCTTTGTCAAAATGCAGAAATATGAAAATCCATTAGGTTTGAAGAGTATTTTATAAAATAAAACTGACAAAATAAAGAAAAAATAGTTTTAATCCTTTTAATATCAAAACAAAGTTAAAATAATCTCATTATGATATTTTTTAAATGGAATTTCAAATCTTGAACACCTTTTAGTATTAAACTGACTGGCAAGTTTAAATTAATTTTTGGCTGGTCATGTGATCACCTGCAAGTTCCCCCTTAACTTGAAGGGGGGGTGCCTTGTTTTTTTTTCCTAAACAAATTATTCTGAAAATTATTTTTGATGAAAAAAAATATTTTGGCAGCTGAGGGTAAGAAAAAAAATATTCTGAAGAAGGATTTCTGCTATAAAAAATTATGCTGATAATGAAAAAAATATTCTGTCGCAACGCTTTCGAAAAATAAATATTTTGTCCGCGCTCTGAGCGGAAAAAAATTTTCTGATCAAAACAAAAACCAAGCCCCCCCCCTTCAAGTTAAATGTTCCGTCTCTTAATACAGTTTTACGTTGCCCCCGGGTTGTTGTGTCCACAGAACAAAATAATGGAAGGCATATAATGGGTTTCTATCTTTCAGATGACTGAATATGTTGGTTTATCGGAGGGCCTTGTTTTGCTCTCCTTTACTGGATTCGACACAAAGAATTAACCACTATCAACGCGATGGATGTGCTATGGCAAGCAGTAACTGCTTATTCTTCCGGAGCATCTGCGTTCACTGTTGTTACGACCTGAGTTCGCGTTATTGATTGCTATTCAATTATTTTGTCGTTTTTGTGTTGTCTGTTTCCTCCTGTTGTTCTTGTTTGTGTTTACTGGTTTCGTTTTTGCCCTTTTGGACTTTAACACTCATTTGTCCCATTGGTATCTATTTTCTTTTTTTTTCTCCAGCAGAGTTTACAGTTCCTGTTAGTTATAGCACCCGTCAGGTTGCCAAAAATTGATTTGGTGTTGGTAATCTCGTGTAATGTATCAGTCTTACTAAAATCAACCGCCCTTCATTGCAGTCAAAACTAAGGAGAAATCAAATCTTAATGTAATAGGTTTACTTCTAAATTTATGATGTGGAACTCTGATTCCCGGAATAAAGCATCACGGTGATAGATGGAGTAAGGTAAGTTCACTTCATAAGTTTGCTTCGCTTCATCATTTAAAGCATATTCATACTTAAGGTACGAATGCACTTAGTTATTCTTTACACAGGTGCGTACATATGGCTTTTCCCTTGCATGATGAATCTTCGTTAAGATTTTTTTTTCACGTTAACGGCTAATTACTGAGAGCTGTGAACTAATTTCTATTATTAAGAATTCTTAGGAAATAGCAAATAATAGCCTATGATTCCTCTATCTGTTGAAAAGTGCCTTGGAGTAAGTGGGTGTAATAATGATCCAATCATCATGTGGGTTAATGAATGAAGAATCTTGATAGTTATGTTCTTTGTCAGTATTGAATAAAACACTCGAAAGGTGAAATTCTGTAGAGGAAAATGTACTCCTCAATTTTTGCGGGTATTTATTTTCGCGGAATAAGCGGACAGGTGTTATTGCAAAAATTAATTAACAGCAAAAAGAGATAAGAATATTGAATATTATTAGAAAACGTGAAATTAAGTATCCGTGAATTTGGGCGTAATTATAAACTCGTGAAAATAAATACCCTAAAAAACAACTATAGTACCGTTAAAATAGTAAATGATTTACTAACCCCATTATAATAATTCTTTGTTTAGAAATGCTCGCAAGTAGTCACGTCAGGAGTGGGTTTCCGGGCAGCAGGTGTCTGGCTTATACACAACTATTTTTGCAAGATATATTTAATGTAATCACTAAAATGTAATGTGATATCTACACTTTAAAGAATCAATTAGTCATTTAAAGTAATTAAATTACTCATTTTAAGTAAATGACTAAGGGAGCAACCATTTGATTTTTAGGGGGGGGGGGGGGCTATGGAGATTTTCTTCGTCCTGCCTTTTTATTTTCAGAAAAAAACAGAGCCTGGATTTTTTTTTCGCACTTGCAAGCGCAAATATTTTTATTTTTAAAGGTACTATAATTTTTTCAACCAAAGCTACCAACCTGCCTCTTTTTTCATTCAAAGCACTGTCCTGCCTTTTTATTTCTGGATTTTTGCCATCCTGCCTTTTTATTTCAAATTTCACCATATCCCCCCATAAAAATCAAATGGTCGCTCCCAAAGTAAAAAAGGGTGAAATGTATCTGTGGGAGGAATTCGTGGTAATTCAAAATTACTGAGAAATTACTTACTAGTGCTCAGTAATTTCATTTTATCTACTTAGAATTACTTAATTACTTATTTTAGGAACTCAAATATGCTCGAAACCAATACTTGTTTAGGGCATATATTTTCCCGTTTAAGTAATTGTTTTACTTTTTTTCCTTATTTCAAGTAGTTGTTTTACTTGTTTTAAGATATCCATTTACTTATTTCTAGAAATTCATGTACTTATTTCAAATAACTCTTTTACCCAGTTCAAGTAATTATTTGATTTGTTTCTAGATTCTGAACAACTCCTTTCTATCTAACATTGACTGTCTAGATGTCAGTCTGTCACTGAAACCATAATGAATTGTCCCTAAATATGTTAATGATCCACCATTCATATTCCTCTTGTCTTTGTTGTTGTCTGAAAAGATGTTCCACAAGGCATCGTTTTCAATCAAACAAAATTACCGAAAACCAGTTTGCATTCAAGTTTTACAACTTTTAACTTACAAATGTTAATACATCTATCGCAGTGTACTTTATAGAGAATATTACATGGCATAATCCGTATCATATGTTGTATCATCCCGAGACTCCAATATTAGCCAGAGGGCAGTAGGTCCGAGGGCATATATTGGTCGAGGGATGATACATCATATGATACGGATTATGCAATATGTTATACACTTTATCATATATTTTTCAACCCAAGAGTGCTGATATTGGAGAAGGGTGCGATAAAGGTTAAGGGGTGCGATAAAGGGGGTGTGATAAAGGGTAACCATGCGATATAGGGTGTGTGATAAAGTACATAAAGGTTAGGCTTAGAAAATTGTGATACAGATAGAGTCCATGTTGCTCTATCACATATGCAAAAAGGCTGTATTTTATATTAAATATATGATAAACTATTTTATTTACAAGCCTTGGCGAAGACTAAATTTTTCAGTATTTTAGATTAGTTTTTATATAAAATAAAAAATATCTAACACGTGACCAACAAGGCAAATAAAATATTACACCGTTCAGAGAAAATCTTTCTATAATAATTGTTCGATCCTCGTCCGGGATGAATCATGAACCAATTTTCCGACTTTCTCTTGACACCAATAATAAACTTTGTACGCTTATTTTGCGGCAACAATATTGCACCAAATAGTTTAAAGGTAATGTCAATATATATTTATATTAACAATTATTTATTTCTAAAACATGAATTTTATCAAATACTAGTATTAAGTTATTCGATATTTAAAAGTAATACAATTTCTTCAATTAAGAAAATTAAATACTTAAAATGAGTAATTAATTTAAAAGAAGTTAGAGCTACCTGTTTTAAGTAATTTTTGTGTGGAATTACTTAACTTAAATATATGTAATTGACTGATAAAATTACAAAGCATTTGTTTTTGAATTACTTAAAATTTGTAATTCATAGGTACTTAGTAATTTATTGTTTAGAGTGTATTGTTTGAAATAAAAGGGTACTCTGCAGAACAGAAATTATCATATTTGTCTTCACATTACTGCTGGTACCTTTAAAATGTTTGCTTGCAAAAAAAAAAACGAACCTAAGTTTACAAAAACAACAAAAAAATAGCTTACCTCTATGATCAATTAAGCAAATTCACTTTGCTCCCCCTCATTATTCCATTCAAAATGTCAGTCAATGTTCGGATGATAATTTTGATAAAATCACTTTCTTGTAAATTTTGGTTTATCGTTTTGACCACGGGATATTTCCTGATCAGCTTGTTTTTGTTTGGTGTGAACTTTGACGTCTGGTGACGTCACATAAAAAAGTGACATTTTCCTTCATTTTTTATGGAAATTCTCTGAGGAATTCAAATATATGAATTTTCATGAAATGGAACAAATATCCTTTTTAGTTACTTACTAGGCTTAATTGCGTCTCTTTGATACTAACAAGATTATGTAAATAAATAAGAGCTTGGTTATTAAAAAACATTTTTTTGATTTTTTTCTTTTTCCAGAGCAACTTTTACTGATGTTTACAGACGGTAGACCTCTCTTTGATCAGGGAATACCCTTGCAAGTTTTGAGTTTTATCCTGACCTGTGACTGCTTTTGCGAACAAGAATTTCTTGTTCTTGGAGAAAGTCATCCAACCAACTACATGCGAATCTCTTCTAAAGTATATTCATTCTTTTAATAGGGTATAATGACGTCAACATAGGCATGGACAAATATTTCATGACGTCACAATTATTTCTTTACGCCATTTTTAAAGTGTTAAATACAGAGAATAATAACCATTTTAAAATTGTTATAAGGTGATTTGTAGATAATTACAAGTAAGATATATGTTATTCATTAATCGTATAAAGTCTTGGTTACCGTTGCATAAATCCATCCTTAGCTAAGCATCCTCGTTTCATGTTAATTGGGGATTGCATAATGAAACATCGCTTTCATGTCACATGTCTTATAACTGAGAGCACGATTTTAAGCTATTTTATTTTATTTTCAGTAAAAAAATAATATGACTTAAAACTAACTACCATTACACTCCCATTGTATTTTGTCTCCCTGATCGATTGTTTTTGCTCATCACATGGGTAATCTAGTCTTAATTTTGTATTTCAACTTTTGGCTAGAACTTCTGCAAAATAGGTAAAAATCAAACACCATAACGAGGGCCTGACCAATCAGAACGGCATTAGAACTGAAGGCTCTGAAGGCGCAAATTCCGACCCCCAATAAGTTGAAAACTATCTACCTTGAAAATAAATCAAAAACCACCTTTGACGTAACTCAAAGGTACCCTTACCTCTATTTCAAAGTGTTTTAACAAGCAACATTGCGAGCTAGTGGCGTACTATGAGCCCGGTTATACACAACGTTTAAATGTATTTTGTCTGCCACTTTGGTGTAATTTTGTTTTGTGTCGTATTTACTTCAGTTTGAATTGATTTATCTTAATGACGCGTTTGAACTCTCAGTTTTATTTCTACCCAAGATTTTTATTTTCTAAGTTTAGTACGATTTGATCGTATCACAGTCTGATATAAAGCTGGAACACAATTAAAAACGTCCTTTTATTCCTCAGCAGGGGGTAAATGTACCATTGATGACCGGGTGAATTACGTCATCAAAACGGAAGAATCTATTTTAAGACAGATTTACTGCTGAATCTGCTTCCTGTTCCGCCTTGATTTCATACATGAGACCCTATGACATTGCGTTTATCAGAAAATTAATTGTATTGATTCTCATTCATTTTATGAATTTTATACATTGTAAAGTGATTTCTTTTCAAGTATTGCTCATCTTCGCCAGGTATTTGTAAAAGATACAAAATGCCGACCCGGTTGTATAGTAAAAGGGTCGATATTTGTTTAAGGGGCACTTGAAGGGTCCTTGGTTTCTTCCTTAAAAATATTTTGTCAGCAGAGGTCGTGGAGGTTAAGAAATTAAATATTCTAAATATTGATTTATGCTGCATGAAATAATGCCTAGTAAGGTGTGCAGGAAAGTCCTGTGAAAGACTCTTGTAAAGTTGTATTTGGTAAGAGGGTTCAGATTTGTAAAAAAAGATAAACAACTTTGTTTTTCTTTTCAAAATTATGTCTTTCGAATTGTAGATGAGTGAAATGATTTGTTCGCTTTCTTTGTTGCACAAATAACAAGAAAGCCGTAAAAGTATAAATCAATCTGTTGATAAGTAAAGATATCATTCACGAAAAACATCAAGGTTTAATTATGTTCATTTCGAAAAATATTTCATCATATAGATGCATTTTGGTTTGCATAAAGTGTCTATATTTTTCACCAAAGCAAGAATATCATATGTACTGTAGACACGTCGAAAATCTTAACAAAAACATTGATTATACCTTAAAGAAAGATATGCTATGGTAAGTGAAGTGATGATCTCGGTAAAACACAAAGAAATAAATGATTGGTGATACTACCGGTATTTGAAAGAAGCGAAGCAAAGACAAACGTGAACTTATGTCGAAACGAGAGTGATGTCAGTTGTTCATTCAATTGTAAACCCATAAGGTTTGACCTAGATGATCATCCCTCATTTTATTATTTTCATCTCCTTTTAGTACTGTGTACCTGTTTTCTTCTGAAAATTCCTTCTTTAAATCAAAATGTTTTCATATTCCTAGGACTTGATTCACGATGCACTGCAATCTGCTTTCCTGTCAAAGCAGCTTGTCATAATTTGGTTTCACCATGAGTTAAACAGGTGATTACTGGCCAAATCTTTCTGTTTATTAACGATACAGAAACCTCGAATACAAAATTAACAAGTGTTTATACGACGAGATAAAGGCATTATTTTTTATGTTAGTATACATCTTGACTATAAGGTCCAGCAAGAACAAAAACGACGAAGGGGCAGAGATATGATTAAAAATGTAGGGCAGTCATCTTAGTATCTCTGCTGGCAAATACGTTCAGGATGCTTTAGTTTATCAGCAGATTTAAAGACTAATCCACCCATTGGTTCAAATGCAATTTCCTAAATTACCTAAATAAAGCAGTGAGCGAAAACACTTGTGTTGAATATGAATAATTATAAATACTAACCTTTTCGTTACCAGCATTGTAATGAAGATAATAAGTAGAATAAAACCCTAGACAGTATCGAATAAGACGTACCCCGGTATTCGTACTCTAAAAGGTCGAAAACAGTATTAAATTCTAGCGTAATGTTATTTGAGGGGTTTGAGATGGCTTTATACACGTGAATGCATCTTATATCAGCCATCTCACACTGATAAGAGATTCTTACAACATGTGCAATGAATGGACGTCCCCGTCGTGTATTTCTAGTATAACTTGATCTGTTACAATGTACATTGCTGTTTTATTTGTTTGGGGTTTTTTTGTTTTTTTGTTTTTTTGTTTTTTTTTTTTTTTTGTTTTTTTTTTTTTTTTTTGGGGGGGGGGGGTCACCGACAATATCAAATGTTGTTGAATGGCTACGATTACCTCAAATTCCCATGTCTTAGAATATAAAAGAAACAGTATTTTTTCGATAATAACATGACTCCTTTAATTGCCTTCAGACATCGAGTTCTTATAATTTTTATGAACTTAGTCTAAAATCTTCCTGACAGTTGTTCTCTGTCATTACTTTAATTTGTAGTCTCATTGTTATACCTGGTCTTTTTTCTCCTCATTATTAGATTTTTTATTCACATTATATTTTTGTACCATAGTTTATTGTTGCCTTTGTATCCTATCTCAAAGCAGCTGGTGGTCTAAACTGCATACATTTTTCAGACATTTTGCAAATATTTAGCCTATTTGTTTTTCAAATGTTTTTCAAATTAAATGACTTATTGTATAAATATTGTAAGTTTAGCCTATTTTTAATTCAAATGACTTGTTAATTGCATTCATATGGTTTGTTTAATATTTTAAAAGAAAAAATAAAGAGATAAAAAGGAAAAAAAAGATTCAAGCTTTTTCTTACAATCTTTTTCAGGGGAGAAAGATTGTGACAATGAGTTTATGTGGATATATATGGGAAATTGCACATACCAATGTCAATTAAGCAGGAAAGAAATCTTATGTCGAGATTTTAGAACGACCTTTCAACAACCTTAAAAATATCGAATCTCAATTCCCACTGCTTACCTTACATGCATTAGTTATTTTGTATATATCTGTGGAAAGCAAGATGTGGTCCACGTGATAGAAGAAAAACAATCCATAAATACATGCCCACCTAGCTGGTCTATTTCATGCTCTGAGGCAATGAAAGGGGATCTCAAATATTCTCTGGGTTTTTTTTCTTTTTCCTTACTTTCTATGTTTCTTCTCCATATGACCTTTGAACTACTCTTCTTTCTCCTTTTTTTGCAATTTATACATTGCCAATCCATCAATATTTCTTTCTCTTCAATAAAATTGTCATATCCTCAGATTCCATACCCGAAGCCAGGGGGGGTTCGAGGGGTTCGGACGAACCCCCCTTGGGCGAAAAAATGGAAAAATACGTGTAAAAACAAGCTGAAATTTGGTTAAGCACTGTTAAAAAGGAATATTTTAAAGATCGAACCCTAAATCGAACAACCCTACAAAAATTATGGCTACAGGTATGAATTCATTAAGTAAACCTTAAAATGAAACGTTAAGTTCAATTTATACTTTTAGTATTTGATTTTAAAGATATTTTGACCCAGTATCACATTTCTTTATACGATAGGAATGACTCCCACTCCATGTTAATAAAAATAAAATTATTAGAGATCAAATTATAAAGGCTCCAAGAGTCTTGTTGCTCAACTTACACTGAATCACATGTTTCCTTGTATGAACCTCTTGTAAGGGTACCCTCCTCAGGTCAAAAGGTCATTTAAAACGTTTAAAATTTGTCGCTTTTAAGGCATGGAGTTACAGATTGTTGTCTATCAGTTTTAAAGGCTGATCTTTTTTTAGCAAATAAAGGTTGGAAGTTGCTTTGAAAAGGCATTCAGCGCGTAGGTTGATTATGACGTTGTTTATAGGACTTTTACTATGAAATGATCAGGGTGTTAAGTAACAATGTCTTTTTATCTGCATTTGTATATTACATGTACTTCTTGTAGGCAAAAATAGTCATGAAGCTTTGTTGTTTTTCTGAAAAAAAGAGTGCCCCCGCACACCTTCATGAGTAATCCTTCAGACTTGATGAGCTCATGACAATGTTTCAACAAACAATAGACTTTTGTCTATGTGCAATAGATTTCCACCAATTAGGCAAAAATGGCCATCGAACAATTTTTATCCAATGGAAGTTATGTCTAGTTAAACAGCTCATGGGTTTCAAAGCTATGAAAGCATTTAATTATCTGAAATATCATCATCGGAAACTCCAGGGGTTATTCTCTCTCATCACTCCAGGGGCATTACACTTGAAATACATCGTATTTTGATATAGCTTTTTATCGAGCCTTCTAATTTTCTTATGCGATTTAACATGTATGTTTCTAAATTTAAGGTAGCACAACAGTCAAAAATGATTTTTTTATGTAAAATATTTTTTTTGTAGATTAACTTACAATAAAGAAATACAAGTGCATTGTAAAAAAAAATATGTCATTATCTTCAACCATTAATAAGTAATTAGATAATCAATTTATGTAAAAAAAATAGCACATGGTCTTATCAGCAATAAATAGATTTGGGGGTGTGTCTTATCTGTCAATAAATTAATCACTCCAGCTGTTTACTGACCACAAAAATAATTAAGACACTGGCTACTGATCATTCATAAAAATAAAGATGGAGAGTGATAAAATGCAAGATAAAGTAATTAGGGGAAAAAAGAGAAAAAGGGGGAAGAAAAAGTCAGTTAAAACAATGGATGTAAGTGTTATCACAAGCTTAAAAGAATCTGACAAAGGATCCTACTACAATCAACAGTTTTCAGAGTCTGACAGTTCTGAAACATCTAAAGCTCTGGATGATTTACAATGTGCTAGTGTGTCATTTGCTAAGCTGAACTCTTCCATTGTGGTACCTTTAGATGAAGACCATAATGAAAATGACGACAGTGATGATGATATGATTGAGAACTGGATGATGACTTCATCAAATATTGAAACAACAAGTGATTCTGATTCAGAAGGCCGATGAACCTAGTTCGTCTAATAGTGGACGTGTTCTTATACATACTGGACTTCTTAAACAATGTATACAACAGCTTGCACAAACTCCACTCTTTTTTCTTCTGGGTTAAGATGGTGGGCATGTCTTCGATTTGGAACTTTAGGCATTTTTTAATAAAGTGTTTAGTTTAAATTTTATTAGTAAGAAATAGTTTTGGTGTATAAATTTTGGAACAGAATTCTTAGGTTAGTTCCATTGAAAGTAAGAAAGGTTGAGCAGGGGGTTGAGCTTGTTAAAATGTATTAAGATTAACTTTTCAATATTCAAAATAGGGTTTACATATATCTTCTATGTAAAGATCACAATTACATAGAAGTATCTCTAATTATTAATTCTGTGCGCAAGTAAAAATCATATTTAATTATCAATTATCATAAGCTGTTCTCTCTATCTTAGAGATAATCTTGAAGTGGGAGGAGTTATTCCTTATCAGATTGCTTGATCTTGGATAAAGGTCAAATCAGTGACGTAAAATTCCCGCCATTTGCCAAGTTATGTTGTTTAGGATTGACCATGCACACAATTTTGCATAAATAATGAAATTAGTATGAAGGAAACACAAGCTAATGAGTTCTAATAATAAATCAAACATGTGAGAACATCACCCCATGTTTCCCAGTGGAATTCTATCAATTCAATAGACATTATGGGGGCTCAAAGTGGGAAATTCAGAATTTTGATGATTCTGAACATATTTTATACAGGCAAAACACCAACTTTGAAAGAATATAGCAGCCTTATGGTTACCTCTAGTGCCTTGTTTTTGATATATGTTGATCAGTGTGGTATCTGCTACAAAACCGTGTTTCAAATTTTGGATAAAGTGATTTATTCAAAAGTTATGAGTTCTCAAAGAATAGTTAGTAGGGTCAATGTTACCCCCCAGGGTTAAATGAATGTATAACAAGAATGAAATGAGATAGAGAAAATCTGAGACACGGTTTTGTAGATAATTATAGGTCAATTGGTGTGAGAAAATGCAATTTTCAACAGGACTTAGGATAAATGAGCTATTTTTATTGAAGTGCTGAGGGCTGATTTCTTGAATATAAATAAAAAAAATTTTACAACTTTTTTTATTTATAAAACATTCTTTTACATCATTAGAAAGAGTTATGTCTTAGCTGTAGAATAAGCCATAAATGAAAAATATATATTAAGAATTAAGAAAGCTATAAGGTTTCAAAGACTGCCAGTCGGAGTAGAAAAAAGTTGACTGTTGTGCTACCTTAAATTTTATTATTGTTCAAGATCAGATCAAGAACGCGCAAACGAAAACAATCATACGAAATGACACAGGGGTGATGAAAGAGTAAGCTTGAAAAGAACTCTTCGGTTTCCGACGATGCTAAAATAGTTTAATTATGTATGCCCATAAAATGAATTACCTTTTTATGCTATTTAAAGGATCATCTTAATACTTCGACAAAGGAAGAACTGTTGAAAGGTTCTATTAATTGAAGGTTAAGTTCCCTGCTTTAGGACGAAACACGAACAAAAGAAAGATTTGGAAGAATTTTTTTCTTAAATTGGACGACACGACAGATACCAATATATGACAATAGCTCACATCACCATTTTTATCAGGTAAGTTAAACCAGAAGCATGACAAATAGTAAGTTTATAATTTGCTTGACAGTTATATTCCTATACAGTAGCTGCTCAATAGCAAATTCAAGACCATAACAAAAAATTATTGCGAATTACTTAGTTCTTATCATCATTAAAATCTTAATTATAGTGCTTATTTTTCAGGCAAAGTCTATTTGTAAAAACATTATGTCAATGACAACCATCGGTTTCTGTGCCAGACAAGATTGGTATTTCTGGTCAAATCTATATTGGTCTACCTCAGCTATTTGCTGTGTACCACGAGTCGTCCAGCTCATGACACGTCAACGTCAGACTTAGCTGAAAATTGATAAATAAATAAATTTCTAAAGCTGGGTAGAGGAAAAGGGTAAAAAGATTCAAAAGCAAATCCTTAAAAGGTATATGACAAAAACCTATATGAAAAAAAAGTAAACGTGCGAAAGCCAACTGATGACAATATCTCACACGACCCTTCGGATCAAGTGAGCAAAAAACATATATCAGTGAACACTGGCCATTTGTGTGTACAATTATTATAATGTTTCAATTCAGACTTTCCTTTTAATTAACTGACATGCATTTTTGCCAGACGTACGGAAACAGCCTATATTTCGACCATTGAATGAATGCCGTTTGTAAAGCTCTATTCTTTCATGCCCAATTACGTGGTAAAAATTATGTTTTGTTTTTGTACTGTAAATTATCTATATCAAGTAATTGGCCAATTGCAAAGGTGAATCAACGGTCAAATATATGAATTAGTCCACATCCTTATTATTTTCTTATCACAAATGGATACCAAAAGTGTACCGAGTGATATGTACCAATGAAATCCAACATTGCATATTATTGGGGATTACAGCCATTTATAGACTTGGCGTTGGCTGTTATCAATATCCATGGCAACAATATACGTGTTTCTTTATGTTTGTACAGTTAACGTGCCAACATTAAATTTTTGTTAGTTTTTGTTTTTGTTTTTGTCTCGTTATTTGCCATTTTTATAGCGTTTAAGATGTGGTAAACGAGAAGTTGGGGGGAACGTGACCTTTAGGTCTAACGGAGAACGTATGGACGAACAACGGTATCAATAAACAACAATATGATATGTTTTTAGATCGTCAAAATCAATATAACAGAAAGTCGCTGGTAAACAGATATAATTTGACTTGTCGGCCAAATAAATAATTATTTGTCTTTAAAAATCTCTTTTTAGCTCACCTGACCCGAAGGGTCGTGTAAGCTATTGTCATCACTTGGCGTCCGTTGTCCGTCGTCCGTAAACTTTCTAAAACGTTAACTCCTCTGACACCATAAGTCCAATTGCAACCAAACTTAGTATGGTTGTTCATTAGCATTCGGTGCTTAGAACTGATGTGGGGATTTTTGATTGGTCGTAAAACATGGCCGCCATGGCTAAGAATAGAACATAGGGGTAAAATGCAGTTTTTTGCAAATAACTCAAAAACGGCTACAGATATCAAAATTCTGGCATGGTTAAAAGTAATCAGCACCTCAAGATCTACCTACCCTGAAATTTGGAAGCAAATCCAACGACCTATGTAGGAGTTATTGCCCTTTTTGTGGATTTATTGCAAATTTTGCACCTGTTTAGCTCAATATCTTGAAAACTATACTAGATATTTGAGAAATTTAACCTGCGTATTGTTAAGCACATCAAGATCTACAAAATATGTAACAGGGTCAATGTTGTAGGACCTTTCCTTTTAGGAGTTATTGCCCTTAGAACGTCAAAATTTAGCATTTTAACAGCATTTCCTCATTACATTGAAAACGTTAACTCCTCTGACACTTTAAGTCCAAAATGGAACCAAACTTGGTATAGCTGTTTATTAGCATTAGGTGTATAGAACTGAGGTGGGGATTTTTGATTGGTCGTAAAACATGGCCGCTGTGGCTAAAAATAGAACATAGAGGTAAATGGCAGTTCTTTGCAAATAACTCTAAAACGGTGAAAGATTTCAAAATTTTGATTGGGAACAAAAGTGATCAACACCTCAAGATCTACCAGCTCTGAAATTTTGAAGAAAATCCAACAACCCATGTAGGAGTTATTGCCCTTTTTGTGGATTTTTTTTTGCAAATTTTGCACCTGTTTAGCTCAATATCTTGACAACTATACTAGATATTTGAGAAATTTAAATTGCATATTGTTAAGCACATCAAGGTCTACAAAATATGTAATAGGGTCAACGTTGTAGGACCTTTCCTTTTAGGAGTTATTGCCCTTAGAACGTCAAAATTTAGCATTTTAACAGCATTTCCTCATTACATTGAAAACGTTAACTCCTCTGACACTTTAAGTCCAAATGGAACCAAACTTGGTATAGTTGTTTATTAGCATTAGGTGTATAGAACTAAGGTGGGGATTTTTGAATGGTCGTAAAACATGGCCGCTGTGGCTAAAAATAGAACATAGGGGTAAATGGCAGGTTTTTGCAAATAACTCTAAAACGGTGACTGACAGATTTCAAAATTTTGATTGGGAACAAAAGTGATCAGCACCTCAAGATCTACCAGCTCTGAAATTTTGAAGAAAATCCAACAACGCATGTAGGAGTTATTGCCCTTTTTGTGGATTTTTTGCAAATTTTGCACCTGTTTAGCTCAATATCTTGAAAACTATACAAGATATTTGAGAAATTTAAATTGCATATTGTTAAGCGCATCCAGATCTACAAAATTTGTAACAGGGTCAACGTTGTAGGACCTTTCCTTTGAGGAGTTATTGCCCTTGGAACGTCAAAATTGAGCATTTTAACTGCATTTCCTTATATTGAAAATGTTAACTCCTCTGACACTTTAAGTCCAAATGGAACCAAACTTGGTATTATTGTTTATTATTATTAGGTGTATAGAACTGTTGTGGGGATTTTTGATTGGTTGTAAAACATGGCCACTGTGGCTAAAAATAGAACATTAGGTTAAACTGCATTTTTTTTGCAAATAACTCAAAAAGGGTGACAGATTTTCAGATTTTGATTGAGAACAAAAGTGATCAGCACCTTTAGATCCACCATATTGTCAGATGACCCCCTTAATAATCTTATGACCTCTTCAACGTTAAATAGATTTTGCCTTATAACCTTTACTTCAGGCACATATGTCAGGTTAGCGATTCAGGCTCCTGGGAGCCTCTTGTTTATTGTGTTTGTGTGTGAAAGATGGAAGATACCAAAACAGCAAGTTGAAAAAAAGATGTTCGGGCACGAGTGTATTTATAACATAATTGCTTGATTAGGCTTTCTTGTTCGAACGTTTTGGATTTGAGTACTTTTTGTTTTCAACAGTTTTGGAATTTTAATATCAATGGATATCCCCATTTCTGAAAAAGGGCTTGTGCTACTTGAGTATTTAGCGTCCATTCCGTAGGTAGAATCTTTCTTCTGCTCAACTGATCGGCCAATATGTTCGATTTCCCCGCAATATGTGCTGCTTTTAACTGAATTTTGTTCTCTATTGCCAAATTTCAAAGATCCCAAGTCTGATAACAAAACTGGGAAGATTTCGTGCCTCCTTGCTTGTTTATGTAACGAACAACTGCCGTATTGCCTGATCTGACAACCTTCCCTTTGACATGAGGTAGAAAGTGTGTCATTGTCAAATAAAGTGCTTCCATTTCCAGACAATTTATATAACGTTTTCTCTAAGTCTCTGTCCAAAAACCCTGAAAAATTTTCTCCCCTATAAAACCGCCAAAACTTGTTTTTGAAGCATCGGTTGTCACAGTTACTGTAGTTTTTTTTCAAATTGAAAAGATTGGCCTCTCAGCGTGTTTGTTGAATTGTTCCACCACATAAGATGGGATTTTAGATGTGTTGTAACAGGGATAGGTCGTGTGAACTCTGTGTTCAAAAACTCAATAAATGGAGTTGAATTGGTCTCATTAATAGACGCGCATTGGAAATCATTTGAATGCAGAAGGTCATTATTCCTAGCAAACGAAGAAACAACAATACCGACGCTTTCTTGTCTCGTGTTAATTTCTTTTTTGCTAGTAATAACTTCTCTATCCTGTCCGAAGTTGGAAAGATCAATCCTTTGTCTAACTGAAACAGTCCCCCCTAGTAGACTAGAGACTGTGTGGGAATCAGAGATGACTTCTCTTTGTTTACAAGAAACCCCAGAGCTTGTAGCTTATCTAGACATTTCTCTAACGCTTAGATCTAGAGATATTGCCCAATCTCCCCTTTTAACTAAATTCAGAACCTTTGCAAATGTGTTCATTTTGAAATGTGTTTTCTTGAGATACCGATTGAGGGGTTTGAGATATATCACTGGTCTCATTTTGCCATTTTTCTTGGGTACCAGAAAGAAGGTACTGTAAAAACATATTGTTATGTCTGCTTTTGGGACTTGTTCTATTGCATCTTTTTGAAACAAAGAATCTACTTCTTGAACCAAAAGATCCATATCTTTTGAAGATATGACGATAACTCTTACTCCCGTCTGATATGGTTTTTGTATGAATTCTAGTTTGCAGCCCTCTCTGATAATTGACAAAACCCATTGATCGTTTCTTATCTTTTTTCAATTTTCTAGGAAAAATCTCAAACGACCCCCTACCGGTATCTCGGACTGATTCTGAACAAGATTAACCTGAACTTCTGAGTCATCTACTGTTCTTCTTGGGTATCCGAAAAGAACCCCAACTGCCAGTACCAGACTTCTTGTCTTTATCTTTCTTCTCCTCTTTACTCTTGTATGTGTCCCTCTGAAACAACCTACGAGTATACTTGGCAAAAGGTTTATTGTTATAATGAGTGTTACGATAATTGTCATTACGATTAACATTATAACTATTGTCGTTCTTAACAACTCTTGGTGTTTTATTTGCATAATTATCTGACCTATTAGACTCAGCATTTTTCTTAGCTGAAAGTTCAGGCAACAACTCAACTAATTGTTCTCGTTGTTCCTCCCTTTTCTCCAGCTTCTCCTTTAAACCTTTTCCGAACACACCTTCACCAGATAAAGGTAAGTATAACACTTTAGCTTGAATATCACCTAAAGCATTCAAGCCTGAATCAGAAGCTGCCACTTTCCTACGAATCATGTGCCCAAAAGCACCCGTCCTACCAAACTGATCTAGTGATTTCATTGAAATCGAAAAATGTTATTAACTGCCTGAAGTGTATCCTCACTCACACTTTCATTTGATTATCTATTTATTAAAGATGCTTAATCATTCTGTACATAGAGAACTGAAATAATTCCCATACGTGAAGCCATTTGCGATTGATAACCTAAACGTTCTACCTGTTTCAATGGTCGTGAAAATAGTTGTTTTTGCTTTTTCCAATTCTTCACAGCCTTGATGCCATGATAGGCCTAAATCATCGGCTCTAGGATATCGTCCAAACTGGGCACCTGTATAAATACAGTAGCACTGTCATTAATTTGGAAACAAGAGCGATATTCATCTTGAAATGAAAGCTTCTCAGGATACTTTGTTCTCCATGAGTTTTCTAAATTCTAACTTGAGCTTCATCTAACAGACTCATAAGTATCATCTTGCTTAAAAAACTTAGCAAGTACATTAATCTTATCAGATTTCTTGTTAACTGAATCATTTTGTTCTTAAAAAAATGAACTGGTAGATTTAGAAGTAAATGTAATTTATCATGATGGTTGAACATCATTCAAAAATCTACTAAACCTTTCAGTTTTACTAGATAAAGTTTGACAAGTCACTTTAGGACTTTTACTAGCATTTAATATATAATCTGAGTGACTCTTCATCATTGTCTGAACAAAGTCCTAAAAAATCTGTCTTTTTCCTTGAAGTAGGTTGAATAGAAATTTCCGACCTAACATCAAAGTCAATGTTTCTAGCTACGCGAGGGCTCCCCAGGTCTTCCTCTAAGTTTGGCTCCAGCGATATGAGTGGTCTTCGCACCCCTTTAAAGTTGTTATCCACTAAATGCTCATGCTGCATGGCTTAACCACCAGGCTGTGAGCACGAAATACTAGTCGTCGCTGCATCTCCCGAAACGGCGGTACTAGACTGTTTAGCCAATAAATTAAAAAGTTTATCAAATTTGTCATCAAACCTTTCTTCCATGTCATTCATTTTCGTCTCTAATTCTGCTGTTTTGGATACTCTCTTCTTTTGCTTAGGTGCAACATGTTTATCTGGCTTGTCAGAAGTGGTCGCCATTTTTCTCGAGCTACCGACCTGGTTTCGGCATTATAATAATTACTGTCGTATTAGATTGTCATCAGAGCGGATTGAATGAAGCAGAGGTACCAATGGGGTATCCGAATGTCAAAAGTCCGAAAGGGCAGAGACCAAACCAGTAAACACAATCAAGAACGGGACAAAAACAGACAACACGTAAAACATGGAAACACAAAACAACTGAATATCAATCAACAACGCGAACTCCAGTCGAAACAAGAGTGAACTCAGGTGCTCCGGAAGAGTAAGCAGTTCCTGCTTGCTATAGCACACCCGTCGCGTTGCCAATAGTCCATTCAGCGTGTCAAATCCAGTAAATCTTGATTGAATCAAGTTGATAAAAAAACAGAAATAGTTCTAACAAAAGACTGGAAATATGTCCATTCAGCGTCCATGATAATTAAATAAAATGTGAACGAAGTTCAAAAATAAATAAAGCCTTATAACAAGAGCAAGTCAAAAAGACGACTACTATTGGTGACGCCGAAACTTATACTGAGGGGTACAGGTATGGGACATGCACAGTTTTACACAGGTTGACTCTGAGTTAGGAGGGTGTTTTAAAACACCTGTGTAATACGCAAGTCAAAGACGGTTGAATCGAGAACGGAATCCTAACAGTTATATGTTCATTTGGAAAGTAAAATAATTTTAACAAAATCTTTTAACCTAGAAAAATAAATTACATATTTCCAGTCTTTTGTTAGAACTATTTCTGTTTTTTTATCAACTTGATTCAATCAAAAAACCAAAAAGTTGGGTTGATGACTATTCTATTAAGCTCTTGTAATTTCATTTATATTGTTACGATATAGATTTATGAATTTTCAGGTAGTCCTTAACTTTTGTGCAAGTGCTAGCCTCCACCTTGAAACCCGTAGATTAGTCAAATATGTTAGGTTATTTCTATTTCTGAGTTGTTTAAGAAGCAAAGGTCTACCAAATAGGTAATCAAACATCATTTATGTCATTATAACGAAAAGACAAAGACAAAATCGGTTGACAAAAACATCATCACAACGAAGCAAACCACATCACAACAACAAAACAAAAGAACACACATATAATAACAAAACCGCATGCAGTAACGTGAACTCAAGTCGAAACGAAATTAAACTCAGGTGCTCCGGAAGAGTAAACAGTTTTTTCTTGCTATAGCACACTCGTCACGTTGCCAAAGATCGAATAAGCGTTGGTAAATCCGGAAAGGGAGACATTACCAAACATTATGTCAAACCAACATCTGTGTTCATTTGAGAGATAGAAATCCCGAATTTGCCTACAAGCACATGATTTCTTCCGTAAAATTCCCTGAGTGATGGCAACGGCCTGGGAGCAGCGTACCCCTGTGTAAACAATTTGCTTGTCAGCCGTGTAGCGCTATCAAAGAAGTCGTTTTACTCCCCATATGCTCTGGAATGGAATAACGAATCAATTGTGATACATGTATGTAAACTTCATATGCTGGAGCGAACGAAATGTTGCTACACAGGAAGGGAAAATTTACTATTGGAAAAATGAAGTCATCACGTTTGTCATAGAGCTTTGTACAAAGCCGTCCTAGTGTGTCAAAATAAAGAAGCGGACCTCCTTCATGTACAGGCTGTAATGTCCTTTATATCAAGTTCCTTCGGATATATAATATGTAAATAGTCACCAAATCGAGGATTGTTTAGTGAAATGACATCATCAATATAACGGAATGTGAGATTGAAGGGTAAGGCAAGCCTGCATCCCTTTTGTCTAGAAGTGATTGTAAAATACAATTAAATACCAAAACGGGTATAAACACTATATATATATCGATATTTCAAGGAGTAACCTATCATGTTTTAAACAATTTTGAATTAAACAATCGGAAATTTCAATAACAAAAAAATATTAGAAATTTAATGGTTAATTCGTATCAGACAAGTCTGTAAGCAGCTAAGATAACTCAGAATTCTGAGTTTTTCTGTGGAGGAACACGAAGGCCTGATTTCCCTACATTTTCAAAAATATTACTTTACCATTAATTACAATGCAACTTGCATTTACGGAGAGTTTTTAGTTGCTGTTAATTTTTTGAACATAAAAGTAAATATGTGTTAGATTTTGCTTTATATCGTCTATATATAAAATTGTTTTTATTTTGTCTTTAGATACGCGATCCAATGTTTTCTGTCTCTTTATGTATATCAAACATCTGAAACCTTAGGGACCGACCATTTAACTTGAAGGGGGGGCTTGGTTTTTTCCTAAAAAAATATTTTGAAAATGATTTTTGATGAAAAAAATATTTTGACAGCAGAGGGTAAGAAAAAAAAATATTTCTGCCATATAAAATAATGCTAATAATAAAATAATATATTCTGTCGCGACGCTTTCAAAAAATAAAAATTCTGTCATGACACATTCACAAAATAAATCCCCCCTTCAAGTTAAATGGTCCGTCCCTTAAAACAAATGTAATGTGAAATTGGGGGTTGGCAACTTATAAATGCATTTTGCAGTACGTCTTTATCATATTGAAATTATTGGTATTAGTGCAGTCAAAGATTAGCATCTCGTTCGTAACATTAGCTAGCATACTGCGTATTTACGTTGCAATATCGTCTGCAAAGCTTTCGTTAAACAGAACCACCCCTAGTAAGGTGGATTCACGACGATCGGGAAGTCCAGTGAAGGATTCACGTAAAGTTGTATTTGGTAAGAGGGTTCAGTTCTGTCGGGTTAAAGAAAAAAGTAAACAACTTTGTTTTTTTGCAAAATTTATGTCTTACGAATTGTAGATGAGTGTAATGATTTTGTCTCTTTATTTGTTGCACAAATAACTAAAAAGTCGTAAAAGTATTAATCAATCTGTTGAGAAATAAAGAAAATATTCACGAAAAACATCAAAGTTAAATAATGTTCTTGACGAAAACTATTTCATCGTGTAGATACGTTTTTGTTTGCATAAAGTGTCTATATTTTTCACCAAAGCAAGAATATCATATGTACTAAAGACACGTAAAAAATCTTTATCAAAAACATTGAGTTTATCATAAAGAAAGAGATGTAAAAATTGGTGGATAATGGTTTGGTAATAAGAGGATTCTGTTTTGGTAATGTGTGGAGTTCGGTTTTGTCTCAGTTTAAAAAAATAAATTTGAATTCATATGTAGTAATTTTTGTGGGCAAACGCTGTATTTAAAAAAAATCATGCTTACTTAGTTAATTGAGGCATATCCGGACAAAAAAAACAATATCAGCATTGGGCAATTTTTTCTCGGGAACTTGCCGATGAGCTCTTCGCTCTTACGGGCACTTCGTGCCCGCTACGAGCTGTGCTCACTATAATCATACTATGTGCAAATGTGTCATACAAGACTCATCATATCACATTGTAAAGCATTTCTTTTAATTACTTTGATGATCAATTTCGAGCACGAAAGAGACATAAATGTTAAAAAAGATTTTTTTTGTCCTAAGATAAAGACTTTTTAGTAAATTGTCATTACAATTTTGGGGTAGGTCCAATTTTTCTGGGAAGATATAGGCAAAATCAAACAAACATTTATTTTCTTATATGTTTACAAGAATATCATATGTACTAAAGACACGTAAAAAATCTTTATCGAAAACATTGAGTTTATCATAAAGAAAGAGATGTAAAAAATGGTGGATAATGGTTTGGTAATAAGAGGATTCTGTTTTGGTAATGTGTGGAGTTCGGTTTTGTCTCGGTTTAAAAAAATAAATTTGAATTCATATGTAGTAATTTATGTGGGCCAACGCTGTATTTAAAAAAAATCATGCTTACTTAGTTAATTGAGGCCAATTAAAATGGTTTTACTCGACGACTAGAGACAAATCACGACATCATGTACATTAAAATCTCAAGTTACTCGAATCATTAGTGTCAGAATAAATATATGATATAACAAAAAGGAATAGGACCAGACCAATCACAGACTTCTTGAAAAAAGTTGTTAACAAGTATGATTTTGTCTGTTGTTTGAAAATCAATACATTAATCAATAATCTTTTTAATTTTTGTAAACTTGACAAAACTTTTCAAGCCAATACATGTTATGAATATACAGATGTTACTTCTGTGCAGTCAAAAGTAGTAAATATATCAACCATTGAAAAAGAAAATTCAAAATTTTGGAGATCTTTTATGTGATGATTAAACTTTTAATTAGCTATTACTATACTCTGGCTGAAATTAAATCTGAAGGAAATAGTGTTTAAGACTATCGATTCAGTAATAGTTATTACATGAGGACGCGGTGTGTCAGTAAAAGATCACCTCGACGGCCGGAGGCCTGAGCGGGTGATCTTACTGACACACCAAGTCCGAATGTAATAACTATTTTACATCCCAGCCTTCAAAATATATCATGTGAAATTTAAATACAAACATTAGAATACATTTTGTTCATTTTGAATCAAATAGAAAACATTTTTATAATATAGAGTATCCTTATTGGGCCCCTTCAATATTCTTTATGTACAATCTTTGAGCGTAGATTTTCCATCGGTTTCGTGGTCTAGTGGATATGAACCCGGGGGGGGGTCACTCAAAACTATTTCTGGTAGGGGTGAGCCGCTGGCACCTTTCAACCCCCACCCTTTAATATCATATATTTTGAAATTTAAAAAATACACCTAATCATATATTTTGAGGATAAAAGTATACCTTTTTATATATTAGCATAGAAAAGCATACATTTTCATATAAGGGTTGAGCACCTGCTGGGGCAATTGTGGTTTGTAACCTTATCAAATTAGATGTCAGTCAGATGATAATTGGCTTCTGATATAAATAGCATCTGATTGAGATACAACATACCGACCTTGTGACATAATCTCATCTGGAAATGCATATCCTTATCACATAACAGCATCTAATTTTCACACCCTCTTAATATAATGGAGCCCATGAAAAAGGTACCTATTCCAGCGGCTCATCCCTATCTCATCTTATAATGGAAGTGACCCCCCCCCCGGGGGATATGAAGGTAGTCTTGAAACAGTGAGATCCGATGTTCAAACCCCGGTGGGAACTATGTTATTTTTCAATCTTCAAAAAAACTTTGTTGTTGATTTTATAATTTTCCTATGTTCAACTTAGTGAACATTTCTCAAAAAACGTGTTTGAAAAACAAAAGAAAAGGAACAATAGAGTTGAAAAAGTAGAACAGGGTATTCCGAGGGATGATCCGGCTCAGATCACCCCTGTTAGAACAAAGGAGCTGGGATGTAATTATAGATATTTCTCATTTTCTGGTTTTAGATGATATTGTGTTTTTTCTTACTCTGATTTAATCATTTTGAAATGAGATACAAGAAGGTTTTGGCAGGTTGGCAAAAATGTTTCATGGGCGCTAAAAGCGGCATTTAAATGTGATGGTCAACTTGTCCAATGGACAGAAACAATCTTTCTTTACCCGTTGGTTTTGAAATAAACTTTTGTGTTCCAAATTAACCTGTTTTTGTACAAGAACTTCTGTTTAATACAAAAAATCCAAAGAATCAAATGTGGGGTCAAAAAGTCATGAGGCAGCAGAACGTTGCCTGGAATGAGAATACATTTCTATTTTTGATTTTTTTTTACAGTATCTACTATCCATAACATGTCAAATATATGCAAATCTACCATCAAACAGTATCTACTATCCATATGGGGTAACTAATCAGTAACCCCATATGGATAGTAGATACTGTTTGATGGTAGATTTGCATATATTTGACATGTTTATGAGTGAAAATGAGAAATGTAACAGAAAAATGAAATAATAATCGGTTTTGAAAAAAGGGGGTGGGGAACCATAAGGGTCTATCCTGTATACAAGTGCCTGTGGGCAAGGCGAGCTAAAAAGTTATGACAGTTCTTGAACAAATGAAATGGATGTTGTATATGTTGAATTCATTTATTTTGACTGCGATTTAATATCACCTTAGAAAGTTTTATACCCAATCTATAACTATAAATAAAAGTCGAAATCTTTGACTGTACAGATTATTTAGAGTACTGAATATGGAATTTACGTAGGGTATCTTATGAAATTCAATAGTTAAAGATCTCATAAACTAAATGTTATGTTCATGAATAGCCCTAAATAAATTGCAGCAAAATGGTCAAAAATGCAACCAATAATTAAGTTATCTTATGCAATTTACCATACAAATATATGATATAACCCGACAAAACAGTACTCGCAACTTACCAAACCCGAAGTCTAAACATTACCAAAACCGAATCCTCTAAAATGGCGATACAAATAACCGTTTTAGTGTGTCAACTAATTTGCTTTTCTTAAGCAGTTGGCAGTACCCTCCTTGCATGTTTTTATCTATAACGATTAGGAAAGAACGTGGCTACACATCGAATGCTTTATCATGAGTTCAAAGTGTGTTATTAACTTATAATTTAGAGTTAGAAAATGTATAACCCTTTTCGTTATAACTTTGAAACCGTTTATCATAGATTTACCAAACTTTCACATTTTATTGAAATCAATACAAAACTGCTTATTGTAAAGAAATTAAAATAGTACATAGCTTTATGTTTATTTACAATGCTTAGGTGTGTATTTCATGAGCGTTTTGTAAACAATATCGATCGAAAAAGTGACGAATTTAACCCACCAAATATAATTTTACGTGAATCCTTCACTGGACTTTCCTGATCTTCGTGAATCCACCTTACTAGGGGTGAGAACCTATTAAATATCCCATATTAAAATGCTTCGCGCTTACCTAATGGTTAGACATGCAAATGGACAATTACCTTACATGTATAGTTGTGTAATGGAAATTAGATACATTGTTTCCACAACGGTTGGTTTCCAAAGTCTCATTAACTTTTTCATTTTTGCCTTAAATTATGCTATCAAAATAGCAGTTTGATTGTCAAATCTGTTTTTGATGAATTACTCATTTAGAAAATAACAGAAAGATCAAATGGGTCGTTTCCAATTCCTTCAAACCGCAATTAGCGTTGATTAAAATGCAATCTTTGTTATATAGGTCTAATTTAATGTTGTCTAAACCTTTTAGGCTTGCAGAACTGCAATTGTGCATATTGTGACAAAACCGTTCCCTTACAAAGGATACTTTTAATATCAAATTAAAATTTTATCAAACCAAACCCTATGATTTGCAAGGCAATACAACAAAATCATATTAAACAAAACGTATGAACATCGAATACACACAACCAAGAAAAGGCAGAGGTAACAATTGGGCATCAAAATGTCAAATTTCCGATGGGCAGAGACAAAACCAGTAAAGAACAACGAAAAGGGGACAAAAACAACATATAAAACACGGAACACAAAACCTACCTACCTATAGCTTTTACCTATCCTCTTCGTCACAACCAGTTTCCTTTTCTTCACCATGACCTTTGCCGTTCTGTGTGCCTGTCCCCTAGATAGTCCAAGGTCTTATTGTTCTGAGTTAATTGTTCTTCTCCAGATCGGTTTAAGTCTTCCTGGTTTCCTCTTCCCATGGGGTGTCCAAAATAGTGCTTGTTTTGGTATGCGTTGTTGTGGCAACAAAAACTACTGAATATTAATTAACAACGCTAACTCTAGTGGTAACGAGAGTGGACTCAGGTGCTCCAGAAGAGTAAACAAACCCTGCTTGCTATAGCACACCCGTTGGGTTGCCAACAGTCCATTCAGTGTGTCGATTCCGGTAAAGGAAGAGAAAACAAAACTGTATGACAATCGAACATCTGTACTCATCTGAGAGATGAGATTGAACTAAATTATCGCAGAGGTGTCAGCAGAATAGTCAGAAAAAGTTATATTTCCATAACCCCCTGTCCTGTCTTTCAACAGAAATCCTGATTTTTGAATTAATTGTGGTCAGTAGCTTGTTATAAAAAATATTAATTGGATTTATTTAGTATAGAAGTCGCAGCAGAAAGAACACTTTAGCGCACGAAGAGACAGGTCATGTCTTGACAAACTGAAACTCCAATTATTTCTTTTTAAAAGAAATGCCGTTTCTTGATATTCACAAAAGCAGGATCATATTAATAATTTTCCATTAGATCTGCAAGGAATTAAAGACAAATAAATTCCATTAGCTAAATTAGCAAACAATTGTCCTTAGGCGCGTAGCTACCCGGAGGCACGGCAGCATGTGCATCCACATCATTTTCACAAAAAAAAATGGTTTAAAAAAATTGCGTCCATTTCTGGCAAATACGTCAAGGCTCATAATGTCGTATTGATTGTTATTGACAATTGTTTTATTATGGACGCTTTATTTTTTCTGAAAATTCGTTCCTTTACCGATATTTATTATTAACGTGTTGATGCCAATGAATGCAACTTTCGAGTTGTCCGGTATAGACATGCAAAAGTTCGACTCATATTTGGTACTAAAGTTGGCAGCAGGCGCGGATCCAATGAAAAGCATACCGAGCGTACTTACCCCTCCAAAACTGATAAAAATTAAGTTTTTGCACTAAATCCATGAAAAAAACACTAAAAAAATTGAGCCTCGCTTCGCTCGTCGATACCAATTAACGAAAAATTCTTACATCCCCCTTAACTAAAATTCTGGGTTCAATCTGTTGCAAGCAGTTCCGATACTTTTGCCATCGCAGATGCGTCACCTTGTTCCTCAAAAGTAGGCTCAGATGAACAGACGTCAGCATTGACCAACCATTCTTATTCAACCCGTCATTACATGTCATTACCACATTACAAAAAGATAACGTAAAGATAGATTTGCTGACAGAGTCTTGGGAACAAACAGCAAAATTCAAATCTCCATTCAGGAAGTAACTTTACTTTTTTTTATTTTTATTAAACACGATATGCAGGAAATGATTCATTCATTTGAAATGCCTGTACCAAGTCAGGGCCTTGCTATTTCAGACATGACAAAATGTGTCTAACCGAAAACAAAATTTGATTCGGTCAGACAGAAAATGTAAAAAAAGTTTTGTCGGACATAAAGAAGAAAAACCACAAACTGACATTTGGTAAGACAGATCCTTAGTCTACTATCTTCAATATCTCCGTTACATTTTTGTTTTGTTTTTTATTCTTTGACATATAAGATTGATCATCCTAGTTCGGTAGTTTCGTTATTACCTAATAGAAAGTTGTTCATTTTAGGAAAGAAATGTATACAAAAGATTTTTGGATAACTTTCAAATAACCCGCCTCCTTTCCTCTTTTGAAGAGCCTGTATTGTAGTCTACTGGAACATAAAAAAATAAATCATTTTGAGGAAAATGTGGTTCATACTCTGTCCGCATGGTCCGTCGTCTAATTTTCTAGTCTGACTTCATTGGTTAGCGAAACAACTTTTTCATCAGACAAGAAATTAGTTTGATTTAGACGAAAATATATTTGGAGGTTAAGCGCTATGAGAAGCGCGAAACCCCATAATGCTTATAAACATAAGAACACTGATGTTAAGAAAGTCATTAACGCATGTATTTGCCGTTAAGAGAAAAAAGTCGTTTGGATGTCTTTTGGCAGCCTGAATAAGGAACTGAATTATCTTGTGCCAAAGATACATTGATTATGTCATTTTTTCCATTGAATATATAATTATTTGTTGATCAAAAGCATTCGTAAAATAACTGTTCAAGTTAAAAGTTCTTTCTTATAATTTTTACACTATGCAACAAATGTGCAGTTTATACTTAAAAATACTAAAACTGTCTTCTTCAGTGTTCAGTTTCGTTCTGGTTTTAAACAATTTATCTGGGACGGTCACGGATGAGTTTTAATAAAAAATATAGCTCTTGAAAATGCTATCTTTCAGACCCCCCAGACCCCTCGCCGTCCAGCTTGTGCATCCACTTCTCTCTTAAGTAAGCTACGCGCCTGGACTGAAATCCAGAGGATTCTGAAAATCTGACAGAATTCTCAAACATTGACCAGCGATCATACTTAACTACGAAAACGACTGATTTTTTTCCAAAAGCCTAAGTAGCTTCGTATACCTTTATTGTCAAGTAGGTGAAATAACTATTATATAAATATTGGTGGTAGACAAGGTCTCTCTTTCAACAGTACTTTCTGTTGTATTGAAGACATTACAACAGAAAATTATCCGCTCCAGCATATGGAGTTTACGTATCTAAATTGATTCGTTTCTCCAGAGTGTGTTGGACTTACATCGAGTCCCTTAGCAGAGTGTCACGTCTGACACAAATATTAGCTCTCTCTTTAAACCTTCCTTTCTGTTGTAATGATGATGTCCTTTCACCGAAAAATCCTCTATTTTGTGATTTTTACCCTTTGTGCATCTGGGAAGTCTGCTTCCGTGTAAGACCTACATCAGAATAAATAATTTCAACAAAGCTTTCTGACAAACGTTACATCAACTTTCCCTCTTTCCGTCCACTCCTGCTTATGGAGTTAACGTATCACAACTGATTCGTTATTCCAGATCGTGTGAGACGTTCATCGATTTCCGTGGCAGAGCGTCATGTCTGACACGAAAGTTTTTAAACAGGATTACTTTGCTCCTAGGAATAAGTGTTCACTGCTTAATTTTTATGGAAGACATGCAAATACAAACAAATTTGGGGTTTCTATCTCTCAGGTGGGTTCAGATGTTGGTAAGTCATAGAGACTTATTTTGTCGTCATTTACATTAGATTTGTGTTGTCTGCTTCTTCACGCCGTTCTTGTTCGTGTTTACTAGTTTTGTTTTGATCCTTTCGGTATTTTGACATTCAGATGCCCCATTGATACCCCGGCTTCATAAAAAAATACACTTGTTTAAAAATAGTAATCAAAGATGTCTTTGAAACAATATAAGGCATTGACAAAGAAATCTTAATTCAACAAAAGTTCACAATTATTGGTTGCTCTATAGAAAATGCCAATGGATGTTCACAAATGTGAGAGAATAATTCATTCTTTTGATGATGTTAATCACCATTTTTGTCCTATTGTCACAGACCATGGGATTGTTGACCAAACATGGAACAGTTGTTGGCTACTCTCTAAGATACACTTACTGATCTTTTACTTACAGTTGCTAAAATATGGTCCTTAATCAAAACTTAAACCTAAGTCATCCATGCAGAAAATATGGTTCAAGAAGACTTAGATTGGTACCTATCCAACATCAACCCACTGCCCAAAAGATGTGAACTTTAACAAAAACTTAAACCTGAGTTATTCATGCGGAAAGGTAAGTTCAAGATGATTTAATAAGAAAGATTCAGATCATGTCCATTTTCGATATCGTTCTGTCATTTTTCTACGTCATCCTGGTTCTATGGACTTTTGAATCGAGATCATTTTAATTTTTGGAATACGGCATAAAAATTGATAGAAATTTTCTTATTAAGTGTTAAAAAGTGCTGAATTATTTTGTTTAAAATATGATTAATAGTGACACTACCTGAAATTCAACTATTTAATTTGTTTGATGTTGCAAACGAATCGTGAGTATATAATTGTTCTTTATTGCTTAATATTGAACTACTTTTTATGTTTCTGTCCCTATCCCTTGAAGTCACGTCATCTTTTTCTGTATATTATTCCGTCCTTCGCCGGTTAGAACTATTGCCGGACTTAATCTGAATCCGTATTCCGGGTAGGATGTCTGCTTCTATCCACTGACCAAATATCATCCCTTTAACATTTGCAGTGGCGTTGAGATTTGAACCTAAACAAACAAAAAATTAATCTGAATTATTCATGCGGAAAGGTCAATGTGTCATAATACTGAAAACGATGTACTAAATGACCACACAATAAATTCTCTGTGAAGCAAAAACCATTGCAGCAACGAGAACTCAAGTCGAAACGATGATGAATTTAGGTGTACTGGAGGAATAAGAAGTTTTGCTTTGTATAGCACACTGTCACATAGACAACAACTGATGTACTTACTTTTAATTCTGCCACCACTGTTTTTCGCCATGTTGTTTTGAGTCTTTCATGTTCCTTTTTCTAAGGCGGAACTCATTTCAGAGTTACTTTTGGGAGTCGTTGTTGCCAATTTTAAAGACATGACCTAGCAAAATTAGACTTCTTTCTATAATTTCAGAACTTATATCCTTGCAACCAACTTTTTTCCATAATTCTGTTAAAAGTTTTGTATAGCAAGAACGTTTTTTATCATTTCTCAGTCGAATAATAGATAATAATGAGATGTGGAATAAGTGTACGCGACACAGCCCACAATCAAGCGGCAATTTAGAAAAACTACAATGGATAACCGCCTACAGCCTTCAACGAGGCCAGTAGGCGCTGCTTGCGGTTTTGCAATAGGCCCATGGTCTAACTAAAATGCATATAATTCAAATCCAGTCCTGAAATAGTCACAGATAGACCCCCTTCTTAAACAAGGAACAGAAAACATCAAAAAGACAAATACAAACGAAAGCTTTCTCAAAGATTCCTGGCTTAGGACATGCGCATATAACATGTGACGGGGTTAAACTAGATTTTTTGGACCCAACCTTCCACTTATCAATATTCCTAGACAAAGGAAAAAAAACACACAATAAAAATCAAAACGATCAAAGTTCAATTCTACTAAAGAGAACACTCGCTGTTACTGACAGCTAGCTGAGAATCATCAATCGACTGATATAAAAAAGTCAAGCAATTCGATTTTAAATCCGACACAACACTTTAATCAATAATGATTTGATGAAGTGTCATCACACAAAACCGGAAAGGTTGATTGCTATAATGATTACCAAAGTATACAATTCATATCCTTTCCGTAATAAATTTTGAAGCCAATTTTTCATTTCCAATGGATTGGTTTTTAACTTGTGAGCTTTATAAAAAAACATTACCATAAATTTCAGGATGTGATATTCCTTTCACTATCAGAAAACGTCGTGTACAAATATTTTTTTTCAATAAGAGATCGATACTTGTGGAAGACTTAAGAAAAGGTATTCTTACTTTTATTTTGTATGCTTTTATATAGTTTGATTTTATTACATGAAAAGGGGATATAAAGTGGTGAGCTAATAAAATAAGTCTTTCAAATGACCAATTCAAAAATATCAGTTAGGATGCCTTAAAAAAACAGACAAATTCAAAGTACTGTGTGTATTTTTTAAGTCTTGTTCTTCTATTTATCTAGCACTTATGTAACCTCTGCCTTTTAACGCTTTGACGCTTTGTGATAGAGTGATGTTATTGCCTTCTTTACTTCTGTTTCTTGTGGGGGACTTAGATTCATGTCCATGACAACTAGTATGTTTGAAGGCTCTATCTTAAAGTTTGCACTTTCATCTTGTGAAGGGGAAATTAGTGCTGGACCGATCTATCGACATTGGAGTACTTTCAGGCTTTATCACAATGATCCACAAAAATCACTCAACCCTTGGGTCAGAATTTTGTGCCTATGGTTCAGTGAATTTTTGAAAAAAACAGTTATTTTTTTTTATAATAAGACATCTTATTTTACAATTATTTTATTTACACACATTCGGTGTATCCCAAAATTGTACTATCGGGTGTCTACCTGGTTTTTAAATTGTTATCATGTCAATGTTTTTTTGGCATAAAAATGACATTCTTGATTACAGAACCATGCATATTTGACCAATCCGATTCTTGATTTTACATAACCAAGGATGACCGATGAAACGTGTTGTTTTCAAAGTAGGTTCAAAATAGATTGAAATGAATCTTGTATGCTAAACACGTCAAATAAAGGTTTAAATGTATAACGATCACCAACTAATGGTACGAAAGACCGGTAGTGCCATTGGTTCTGTCACATTTCTCGATTGATGCGAGAAATTTCTCACTTCCATGTTGACATTTCGCACTTCCATGTTGAAATTTCGCACTTCCAAGTTGACATTACTCAGTTCCAAGTTGACATTTCTCAGTTCAAAGTTGACATTTCTCAGTTCAAGTTGAAATTTCTTAGTTCCAAGTTGACATTTTTCGGTTCAAACTTGATATTTCGCAATTCCAAGTTGACATTTCACACTTCCAAGTTGACATTTCTCAATTCCAACTGGGAAATACAAATGACAACAAAGTTCCAGACAATAAATTTTGCTTCGCCTGACGCGCGTTTTGTCTATTCAAGACTCATCAGAGGCGCTCTACCAAAAATATTGAAAATGCCAAACACTATATGAAATTGAAGAGCATAGAACAGTAAAACCAAATATACCAAACTGGGGAACAAAATTATTACTAAGATAATCAACCTTTGTCTGGGGGTAGGAAGAACCTTAGGGTTTAGACAATTTTGAAATTTAAACGGATAATTTAAAGCTTTGATGTTTTCTCCAACACAAAAGTGTTGGTGCCGGAGCGGGATACCCTCGATGAATTAAAACTCCACCAGCAGTGCTAACCTTCATGTGTGTTCGAAATACAAATGACAACAATTTCCTGACAATAAATGTTGCAACGCCTGACGCGCGTTTCGTCCATCCAAGAGGAGCTCTACCAAAAATATTAAAAATGCCAAACACTATATGAAATTTAAGAGCATAGAACAGTAAAACCAAATATACCAAACTTTATATGTGCGAAATATCAACTTGGAAGTGTGAAATGTCAATATGGAACTAAAAACTGCAAGTTGGAACTGAGAAATGTCAAGTTGGAACTGAGAAATGTCAACTTGGAACTGAGAAACGTCAACTTTGAAGTGCGAAATTTATTTCAACTAGGAAATGAGAAATTTCTCGCATCAATCGAGAAATTTGACAGAACCGATGGCACTACCGTTCTTTCGTATAATGGTTAAGAAAAATCAATAGGTGTTTTCCAAGACTCACTACCTTTAAGGTGGTACAATGAGTTTTAGTTCCAGGCTAAAGCAGAAAGTCGCTGGTAAACAGTAATAATCTGAATTGGGTTTTTTTTTTGTGTCGTCGGTCAAATAAATCCTAAGTTTATTGTCTTTAAACGATCCTTTTTTTATTGTGAACAATTGAATATACAAGTATAGCAAATCGAAGAAAACAAATTATAACGATCCCGATTCAATCCGCTTTTGGAAATAAAAATAAATCATACATTCTCGCATGTCAATAAGTTAGTTAGAAATGACAAAGTATTGTACATATGAAGCTTTTTCACTTTAATGTACTGGTCTTTATGATACAGACAATACTAGAAGTATTATGGTCATTATGGTCGAGACTATAAGAAGTTTCCGCTGTTACGAACATATATTCATTAATTTTACGACTATGAATATTATTAGTAACACGCTATAACACCCTACAACACCGCTAGAGTTAAATGACCTTCGATTCATTCAAGACAAAAACCATCTACCTATGAGCCGATATTTTGTTCGGAGGTATTTTGGGAAATAAACAAAAAAAGGTTTAACAAAAAACATAACGCTATTTTTCATTGGTTTGCACTTATATATTAAATTCCTTCCTGGTTTACTGCTAAAATATGTCAATAATTGGATTTTCTAATAGAAAAAATCCATTTAGAGACGCCATTACCAGATAGAAACTACAAATAAGTAAACTTTCACGTTGTCGTCAAAAATGTAAAGAGCATCCTCTATATATGACCGACAGTCTTGGCAATTAAAAACACTTCCTTCTCTTAAAGCCATACAGAGAAGGAAACTTGTACTACTGCATGTGTTTCGAGTTTCTATTTTTTTTTACAAAAGAATTGATAAAGTAACTTTTACAGTATTCTCGTATGAATTTTCCTGTATAATGAATCATTTAAACATTAGCAAACATATTTGTATTTTATCGCCATGTAGGTTTTTGATCAAATTTATTTGTGTCTATACGAAAATAAGAAAACAAAACTGTTGAAAATTGTTAAAGTTTGTGGTTATTTTCTTATTTTCGTATACTAGTAGACTCTTTTTACACTCGAAAGCCCCATTTGCGCCTCTTTGCTTTTTGTTCTTGAATGCGTACAATTTATGTAAACTTAATGAATTGCCATTTTAAAACAACAGAATAAAGTTTTTAAGTTCAATAACTTCAAACTTTTAGCTATTGTGAAAAATTATGCCCCCTTTTTTCCAAACTTTTTTTAACCTAGACAAATAAATTATACATTTCCAGTCTTTTGTTAGAATTGTTTCTGTTTTTCTTGATTAAATCCAAAGATGGGTTGATGGCTAGCTCTTTGGTTAATTTTATTTAATATGTTTTTTGTTGAATTTCAAGTAGTCACTAACTTTCGTGCAATTAGTGATAATCTCCACCTTGAAACCCATAGATTAGTCAAATATATTATTTTTATTTCTTATTTGTTTAAGCTAAGCACACTCAGAATTCTGAGTATTTCTGTTGAAGAACATGAATGCCCAATATCGCTACGTATTCAAAAATACTTATACACCAATGAGAACAACTTCCATTTACGGAGAGTTTTAAGTTACTGTTATTCTTTGTTTGAAAATTTAAATATGTGTTAGATTTAGATTAATATCGTTTAGCTGTTTCTATTTGTCATTCAAATAGCGATTCCATGTTATCTGTCTATTTATGCTCATCAAACAGTGTAAACTTAAAAAAATGACATTAGAAAGATCGGAAATTGGGGATTTGAAACTTATATATGCATTTTCCTATGATTCTTTACCAAAACGGCACGATTGGTTCTAGTGCTATCTAAGGTTAGTATATATTTGATAACTACGAATTTAAATCTCAAAATCGTCTGAATAACTTGCGTTAAACAGAACCTATTAAATATCCAATATTCAATGCTTTTTTGTTACCTAATGGATAGACATGCAAATGAACAATTACCTTACAAGTATTGTTTTGAAATGGGAATTTGATTCCCTGTTTTCACAACAGTTGATTTCCAAAGTCTCATTATCATTTCGTTTTTACCTTTAAATTGTACTGCCAAATAGCAGTTTGATTGTCAAATCTGTTTTTGATGAATTACTTTATTTGAAAAATTACAGAAAGATCAAATGGACAGTTTCCATTACCTTCAAACAACAATTAACGTTGATTAAAATGAAATCTTCGTTGCATAAGTCTAATTGAATGTTTCTAAACCTTGGCTCCATCTTTTATAGGTATTTTATATGTTGCCTGTCCTTGTTTGTGTTTACTGGGGTTGTCTCTGCCTTTCCGGACTTTGACATTCGGATGCTTCATTGTTATACGCTTGCAGAACTGCAATTGTGCATAATGTGTCAAAAATCCGTTCCTTTATTAAGGACACATTGAATATCGAAGAAATATTTAAATTCATTAAACCAACCACTGTAATATGCTAGGCAATACAACAGAGTATATTAATTAAACAAAACGTTTTAACGTCATATACACACAAACCAAAAAAAGATTGAAATAAAGTATCGCACAAAGGTCAGCTGAAAAGTCAGAACAACTCATATTTCTATACCCCTTAGCCTGTCTTTGAACAAAAATCCTGTTTTCTAAATTCGCTGTGTTCGGTAGCTTGTTATAAATCATTTTAATTGGATATCCATAATAGAAGTCGCAACAAAGACCCACTTAAGCGCATGAAGACAAGTCAGTCCCTGACAACCTGGTACAAAAATGTATATTGTTCTCCAATTCAATGTTTTTAAAGATGCAACGCGTTTCTTGATAATCAAAAAAGTAGGATCATATTCATAATTTTTCAAGAGATCTGCAAGGAAGAAAAGCAAATGATTCCATTGATTTATAATTTAAAAAAATAAAAACAAATTAGCTCTTGACTGAATATTTCACAACAATACGCATATCTCAGATATATTTGTAAATATTTAAAAGGTGTGCATGTGTCTGCTTTATATTGCAATGAGCCATAGTATGATACAATTATATATGCACAAACGTAACAAAAAAAAACTTGAAAATCAAAATCATAGACTGGGACATATGTTTTGTGGCCAAGTTGGTATTTTGTATCTTTTAAGATATAATTCGCTGAAACACATTTTTTCTTCTATAAAGTCGTTTGAAACCTAAAAGATCTGTTTTTCAAATTGTGTCACAAGATACCACATGGAAATTAAACCCAGAGTCGGGGAAAGAAGCAATGAATGCTTTCAATACAATACAATCACGACGGCTAAACAAAGAACTTTTAGTGTTTACAAGAACTAGCAAGACAAAATCCATATTACATTTTTATTATGTAAAATTGTGTCATGCTTATCCTTTTAATATCGACCAACAAAGGAAGTATGAGAATTACTAGGTATATATAATGCTTGAACGTAATTTCATCACAACAGCCTAAGTAGCTTTGTATACCTGTATTGTCAAGTAGGTGAAAAGAAAATTGTTATGTGTATATTGCTATAAAGCTTCTGTTTGTCCTTGTCAACTTTCTGTTTTTGTTTTATGTCCAGAAATTGGTCTTTCGTTGATAATCTAGGGATTTTTTTAACCTTATGTATTGTATTTTTAGTCTTGGACCAATGCAAGACAGCGAGCAGTGACCTCTGGTCATGTTGAAGACTGCTGGCTGTTTTCCATTATGATTTTTTGTATTGCTGTTTCTTTAATGTTGGTTGTGTTGCATACACTTATTCTACATCTCTTTATCATTTATTGATGATAGCAAGCTTTCTCTTTCAACATTACCATCCGTTGAATTGGTGATTGTAAATTAGCTCTCTAATTTAACCTTGCTTTACGATTTATTGATGATGTCCTTTCACTGAACAATTCTCTATTTCGCGACTTTTACATTTTATATATCCCCAAGAACTTGAGATAAAAGACAAAATGGATTCTGGTAGGGTTGCTCCCCAATAAGATCTACATCTCAATAAAGACTTTCAAAAGTGCTCTCTGACAAACTTGACAGCACATTTCTAATTGTCAACTTTCCTTTCTTATGAACCAACTGTCCGTCCGCTACTGCTATGGAGTTAACATATCATAGCTGATTCATTATTCTAGATCGTGCGGGACTTTTATCGATTTCCTTGGAAGTGCATAATGTCTGATACTGACACTGATACTGACACTTTTTTAAACAGGATTACGTTGCTCCTCGCTAGTTGTGTTCACTGAATAATTTCATGGAAGATATCATGCAAATATATATAAATATAGGGTTTCTATTTCTTAGATGAGTGCAGATGTTCGTTGGTCATAGGGCTGTGTTATGTCCTCCTTTTCCGGATTTGTGTTGTCTGCTTCTTCACGCCATTCTCGTTCGAGTTTACTTGTATTGTTTTGACCTTTTCGATATTTTGACATTCGGATGCCCCATTGATACCCCTGCTTCACTAAAGCGTTACCCCTGTTTAATATAAGTAAATAGTTTGTATAAAAGGTATATGATGAGAGAAAAATGAAATTTATTTTTACATCAAAGATACCTCGCGGAAATTTAAACGTGAATCAAAGACATTGACAAAGAAATAATAAAACCAATGAACAAAAGTGCACAATGATTGGTTGCTCTATAGAAAATGGCAATGGATGTTCACAAATGTGAGTGAATAATTAATTTGAAGATGTTGATCACCATTTTTGTCCTATTGTCACATACCATTGGATTGGGTACCTCAACATTGAACCGCTACTATCTAATATGCACCTACTCATCTTCTACTTACAGATGCTGAGATATGGTCTTAAACCAAAACTTAAACCTGAGACATCCATGCAGAAAATGAAGTTCAAGAATACTTTAATTGGTTACTATCCAATATCTACCCACTAGCCAAAAGATGTGAACTTAAAGTAATAATAAAGCAGTTTTTGGAAAAAAAAATTTCAATGTAAAAATGATCACTTAACTGGTGCATAATCATAAAATTAGAGCTTCGTGCTTTTATGAAGACGAAAATTTTAATAATGTGCGTGTACCGGCTAGAAATTTGGCTCATTTTTGAAAGAAGTTTGATACCAATGACTACTTATTAACTTTCGTGAACAACATTCCGATTTTTACTGAACAAATCAAAACAATCAAAAATGTATTTTGAAGATAGAGCATGTAAAGCTTTGGGTTTAATATGATTTCATATTTCTTCTTTATTTGGCAAGTGAAACCTCTCCGCTGTTAAGAAATACTTATTAAAAAGTGTTTAACATGTAAATAATAACAACACACACGTACCTGTTTTCCTTTTATCGTAGTATAAATTATAAACCGGGCCTATTTTTAATTGAAAACTCGATTATTTCACTGATTCTCATAGGGGGAATCTCTAAACCACTTTCTCTTGTTATTGGTATCATTTCAAAGGGGAACGGGGTAAGGAATAGGCAAAACAGTTACAAAAACCATATGCAGAATATGTCATTTCAGACCACGTTTGTTTACATCCTTTCATTTTCTTAAAGTGTTTGCTGCACATTCTAATCGGTCCTTCGCCGGTTAGAACTATGGCTGGACTTAATCTGAATCTTGCGTATTCCGTGCCGGATGTCTGTTACTAACCACAGACAAAATATCAACCCTCTACCACTTGGAGTTGCGCTGAGATTTGAACCTAAACTTGAATAAACTTTAATCTGAATCATTCATGCGGAAAATGTAGGTCAATGTGTCATAATGCTGAAAACTATGTACTCATTGACAAACAATCAATCAAGTATGAAGCAAAAACCATTGCAGCAACTTAAACTCAAGTCGACACCTTTGTGAAATTAGATGCACTAGAAGAATTAGCAGTTCTTGCTTTGTATAGCACTCCTTCACATTGACAACAACCGATTTACTTACTTTTAATTCTGCCGCCACTGTTTTCACTATGTTGTTTCGGGTCTTCCATGTTTCCTTTTCCCTAGGTGGAATTCATTTCAGAGTTACTTTTGGGAGTCGTTGTTGTTTCATTTTGAAGACATGACCTAGCAAAATTAGCCTTCTTTCCTTAATTTCAGAACTTAAATCCTTGCTACCAAATTTTACCTTAAGTTTGTTTGTATAGTTATATAGAAGAAAATGAGATGTGGAATAATTGTACGCGACACAACCTATAATATAAACGTGAATTTAAAACATCCACAACGGAAAACAGCCAGCAGCCTTCATTGTGACCAGCGGCCAATGCTCGCTGTTTTTCAATTGGCCCTTGGATTGAAAATAAACTACATATGATTCTAATATTGACCACGCCCATAAACAAAGGAAACCATGACGACAAGCCGTGTGTAGATTTCCAATAAACACCGGGTGGACGTCACAAATATTATAACGCTAGAATCAATGACGTCATAATATATTTTGTGCACAAAAACAACAAAAATGACAAATATCTTGTCTTGCACTATAGGTCAACGGAAAACACAAAAATTGCATATTAGAATAGAAATAATTCATGGCCGCCCGTGGTTAATTGTCGATTTTAACATGGGTATCCATTGTTTTCGTTTTCTTTACCTCTCGCTCCGCTGCGCTCCACTCAGGGTAAAATAATAACGAAAACTATGGCAACCCTGTTAAAATCTCCAATAAACCACGGGCGGCCATGGATTATTTCTTAATTAAAGCCCAATCATAAAGTAAAATGAAAGACCCTCTTCGTGACAAAAACAATTAACATTAATTTGACTAAATACAAACAAAAGCTTTGATAAAGATTCCTGGCTTAGGACATGCACATTAAAAATGTGACGGGGTTAGACTTGTTTCCCCCCCCCCCTCTCCCCCTCTTGATAATCAATAATAAAGCACAAACACACAGTAAAAATCAAATCGATAGACGTTCAATTCAACAATAGAGTATCTGAGACAAATGCGCATTAAGGACAACAATAATTAACCGGACGTAGAGATTTTTTGAAACCAGGATAAAAAGTGATCAGCTTAGAGAAGTTTTGTTGAGTAAGAACGTTTTGATTATCTCTCAGTCAATTGTTACGAGAAGAAGAATAAGGGAGAATAATTTATGCATCAATGTCTTATCAGATACATGCTGCTGTTTATAAAAAGCTGTATTCCAATTTTTCATGAAACTCGTTTATGATGTTTTATATACACTTTGATGGCAGCGTCGAAAGCCTTTTTATAAATGACATCCAGAGGGCTGGTACATGCACCCCCTTTTCTCTTAAGGCAAGTCTTTTCTTCACTTAGATGGTCATCTTCGCTAGCCAAGGGTTACGATCCGCTATCTCTCATCTTCACCCTTGGCAGATATAGAAGGATTTTGGTGAAGATGAGAGGTAGCGGATCGTAACCCTTGGCTAGCGAAGATGTTAGATGGTTGTCAATGCCAGATTCTATTCTAGCTAGATAAACGTTACAGAAGACTTTCTTGAGTGTTAACAGCAGTGTGATACCTCGCAAATTGTTATAAACGTGGTCATCGCCTTTCCTTGGTAATGTCACAATTGGACATTTAATTGTCTTTTGGGGATGTAATTCTTATTCTATATAGACGTGTAAGGGCATGTGTTTGATGTTGTTATATACTTCCTTAACATTGCAGAGAGTATATGGTCTACCCTAGGCTAGCCTTTCGATTCTTAGGCTGCAGAGCTTAAGCTCACCTTGTGCACTTGTTAGATTTTTGCTGATTTGGTGTGGTTATTCAGTCTAGACAGTATATCAGTTCAAAAATATCCCTTCTACACTGCAAAAAATGCCACACATGTGAAAGACATGTAAAATGCCACACCTGTGTCACATGTGATTCACATGCGTTCCACATGTGTGTCACATGCGTTTGTAGACTCGCATGTGACACATGCGTGTATTACATGTGTGTCACATGTGTGAGGCACATGCGTTTCACATATGTGAAACACATGTTGAAATTTCACATAAGCACGATGCATGCATAAAATCATATGAATATATTTCAAATTATTTTGAAATCTACACATGTGATACATGTGTGGCAGGAAACATCTAATTCACATGCGTGTCACACATATGTGAAACACATGTGACACATATGTATCACATGCGTGGCATTTTTACCGGTGTAGAGGTTCTATTATGTAACACTGATACTGTGTATTTTTAGTTTTATTGTTTCAATGTATTAATGTTAGCAGATTATCTTAACTAATAAGAAAGATGTATTAAAGTTTCATACTAAAGTTAGACCGTGGTCAACGAATAATAGAAAATAATGAGATGTGGAATAAGTGTAAGCGACAAAGCCCACAATTAAGCGGCAATTTATAAAAAAAACACAATGGACAACCGCCAGCAGCCTTCAACGAGGCCAGTAGGCACTGATTGCGGTTATGCTATTGGCCCATGGTCTAAATAAAATGCATATGCATATAATTCAAATCCAGTCCTGAAATAGTCACAGATAACCCCCTTTTTAAACAAGGAACAGAAAACATAAAAAAAAAAGTACAAACGAAAGCTTTCTCAAAAGATTCCTGGCTTAGGACAGGCACATATAATATGTAGCGGGATAAAACTAATTTTTTTTTGCCCTACTTTCCCCCTATCAATATTCCTAGACATAGTACTTAAACTAAACACACAATAAAAACGATCAAAGTTCAATTCCACTAAAGAAAACCTTAAACAAAACACAACAAGAACAAACGAAAGGACGAAAAAGCGACTCTCTATAGACAATCGCTGTTACTGACAGATAGTTGAGAATCATCAATCGACTGATGTAAAAAATCACACCTGTCGATTTTTTATCCAACACAACACTTCAAACAATAATAATTTGGTGAAGTGTCATCACACAAAACCGGAATGCTTGATAAAAATGACAATAGTAAAAAAGCTTATGGAAGTTTAAAAGCAATTATCAAGTTATCAATATTTTTGCCAAAAACACTAAATTCAAAGATTCAACCACAATATGCTATTCATATTCTTTCCGTAATAAATTTTGAAGCCAATTATTCATTTCCAATGAATTGTTCTTTAACTTATGAGCTTTATAACAAACCATAAAATTCAGGATGTCATATTCCTTTCCCTATCATAAAACGACATGTACAATTATTTTTTTTTCAATAAGAGACCGATACATGTACTTGTGGAAGGATTTAGAAAAGTATTCTTATTTTTATTTTGTAGGCTTTTAAATAGTTTGATTTCATTACACGATAAGGGGATATAAAGTATTCAGCTTAGATAATTAGTCTTCAAATGACCAATTCAAAAGTATCAGTTAAGATGTCTTACAAAAAAAACAGACAAATTAAAAGAACCAAGTAATTTTCTTAAGTCTTGTTCTTCAATTTATCTGGCACTCATGTAACCACTGCCTTTAAACGCTTTGACGCTTTGTGATAGAGTGGTGTTATTGCCTTCTTTACTTTTGTTTCTTGTGTTGGATTAAGATTCATATCCATGACAACTTGTATGTTTGGAGGCTCTAGCTTAAAGTTTGCACTTTCGTCTTGTGAAGGGTAAATAAGCACCTCTTTAAAGTGCTGGACCGATTAATCGACATTGTCCTTTTCGCTTGTTATTACAGAACCCTGCTTTCTCATGACGTTGAAAATCGGTACATTGTTGCTGATGTCCCTTAATCCACCATTCACCTGAGAAAAAATAAATGAAACTTTATTTATAGCGAGCAAAGCTCGTAGCGGGCACGAAGTGCGCGCGATAGCGGAGAGCTCTACAGCAAGTTCCCGTGCAAAATTTGCCTAATGCTAATATTGATTTTTTTTTTCGTCCGGATATGCTTCTCACAATTTCACGTGCACAATTTATACAGGTTCGATGTAAATTTGAAAATAATTACCAATTTTGCTACTCGCCTTCCAAAAATTTTCTTCGTAAATATGAGGTATTTAAAGGGTCCAGAAAGATCCTTAAGACCACGGTCTTATTTTTGAAAATTCATGTTTGCTTCTGTCCCCGGCAGAAATTTACCCCTAAAATTTTCAAAATGGTGGACGCAGAAATCAACACTTGAAATGAAATTGATCTGAACAGAAAGGTAAAACGCATGAAAACAGCCTTGAGACATTGCTGGAAAACTTTTTTTTATTTCGTTTTCGACAAAGGAAAAAGTGTGTTCAACATTACACGCGTTATTATGCTAAGATCAGATAGGGTTTGTTTGTTTATTAATTTTCTCAATTATGATCATATATTTCCGAAATTAAAAGGTTTTTTTAATTTATTTATATGACCGTGGACCCCTCTATACATACGTTTCATGATCTTATCTGACTGATATCATCCATTCGACCATTGACCTTATTATCTCTTCATAGCATGCAATGGTCTTATTGAAAAGTTTTCATCTATAGGACCATAGACGCCTCTACCACTCATAACATATGCTATGATCTTTTCTTGCAGATTTCATTCAACCCCTTTCTCCTCTTCAATATTAGTCATAGTCTTATTTAACTGTTTTCACCCGTAAGACTACAGACCTTTTTATCACTTCATAACATTCCATGGTCTTATCCACTGTTTTCATCCATAAGACCATATACCCCTCTATCCTCTTGTAGCATGTCATGGTCCTGTTTGACTGTTATCACCCATAAGACCATGGTCTCCTATATCCTCTTATAACATGTCAAGGTCTTAATTGCCTGTAATCATCAATAAGACTTTCTCCATTACATGTACATGCCATGGTCTTGTCCAACTTTTACAACTATAAGACCACATGGACCCCTCTATCCTCTTATAACATATCACGATCTTATAAGACTGTTAACAGCCATAAGACATTAAAGACCATGAACCCCTCTATTCATGTATAACATGCCATGGTCTTATAAGACTGTAATCAACCATAAGACTGTGGACCTTTTCATCACTCCATAACATACCATGGTCTTATTTAACTGTATTCATCCATAAGACCATGGACCCCTTTAGCCTCTTATAACATGTCATGGTCCTATTTGACTGTTATCAGCCATTGGCCATACAGTCCTTTATATCTTCATTACATGCCATGGTCTGATTTTACAACCATAAGACCATGGACCCCTCTAGCCTCTTAATAACATGTCATGGTCTTATTTGACTTTTATCATTGATAAGACCATTGACCCTTTTATCCTCCTATCACATGCCATGGTCTTTTTTACTGTTATCACCTTAAGACCATGGACCCCTCTTTCTTTTCATAACATGTCATGGTTGTATTTGACTGTTATCAACCATAAGACCTTGGACCATTTCATCCTCTTTTTACATGTCATTATTCTATTTGACAGTTCAGAACCATAAGACCATGGACACCTTTATCATCTTAAGACGTGCCATAGTCTTATTTGATTGTTATTATCAACAAGACCATGGACCTCTTTATTTCTCTATGACATGCTATGGCCTTACCAAACTGTTTCCATCAATATGACCATGGATCCCTCTATCCTCTTATAACATGTATGGTCTTATTTGACTGTTAATAACAACCATAAGACCATGGACCCCTCTATCCTCTTATAACATGTCATGGTCTTATTTGACTGTTATTATCCACAAGACCATGGACCTCTTTATTTCTTTATAAAATGCTATGGCCTTACCAAACTGTTTCCATCAATAAGAGCATGGACCCCTCTATCCTCTTATAACATGTGCATGGTCTTATTTGACTGTTATTATCCACAAGACCATGGACCCCTCTATCCTCTTATAAAATGTCATGGTCTTATTTGACTGTTATCAGCCACAAGACTATGGACCCCTCTATCCTCTTATAGCATGTCATGGTCTTATTTGACTGTTATCAGCCACAAGACCATGGACCTCTCTATCCTCTTATAACATGTCATGGTCTTATTTGACTGTTATTATCCATGAGACCATGGACCCCTCTATCCTCTTATAACATATCATGGTCTTATTTGACTGTTATTATCCATGAGACCATGGATCTCTTTATTTCTCTATAACATGATATGGCCTTACCAAACTGTTTCCATCAATAAGACCATGGACCCCTCTATCCTCTTATAACATGTCATGGTCTTATTTGACTGTTATTATCCACAAGACCATGGACCCTCTATCCTCTTATAACATGTCATGGTCTTATTTGACTGTTATCAGCCACAAGACCATGGACCCCTCTATCCTCTTATTACATGTCATGGTGTTATTTGACTGTTATTATCCACAAGACCATGGACCTCTTTATTTCTTTATTACATGCTAACTGTTTCCATCAATAAGACCATGGACCCCTCTATCCTCTTATAACATGTCATGGTCTTATTTGACTGTTATTATCCACAAGACCATGGACCCCTCTATCCTCTTATAACATGTCATGGTCTTATTTGACTGTTATTATCCACAAGACCATGGACCTCTTTATTTCTTTATTAAATGCTATGGCCTTACCAAACTGTTTCCATCAATAAGAGCATGGACCCCTCTATCCTCTTATAACATGTGCATGGTCTTATTTAAATGTTATTATCCACAAGACCATGGACCCCTCTATCCTCTTATAAAATGTCATGGTCTTATTTGACTGTTATCAGCCACAAGACTATGGACCCCTCTATCCTCTTATAACATGGCATGGTCTTATTTGACTGTTATCAGCCACAAGACCATGGACCTCTCTATCCTCTTATAACATGTCATGGTCTTATTTGACTGTTATTATCCATGAGACCATGGACCCCTCTATCCTCTTATAACATATCATGGTCTTATTTGACTGTTATTATCCATGAGACCATGGACCTCTTTATTTCTCTATAACATGCTATGGCCTTACCAAACTGTTTCCATCAATAAGACCATGGACCCCTCTATCCTCTTATAACATGTCATGGTCTTATTTGACTGTTATCAGCCACAAGACCATGGACCCCTCTATCCTCTTATTACATGTCATGGTGTTATTTGACTGTTATTATCCACAAGACCATGGACCTCTTTATTTCTTTATAACATGCTATGGCCTTACCAAACTATTTCCATCAATAAGACCATGGACCCCTCTATTCTCTTATAACATGTCATGGTCTTATTTGACTGTTATTATCCACAAGACCATGGACCCCTCTATCCTCTTATAACATGTCATGGTCTTATTTGACTGTTATTATCCACAAGACCATGGACCTCTTTATTTCTTTATAACATGCTATTGCCTTACCAAACTGTTTCCATCAATAAGACCATGGACCCCTTTATCCTCTTATAACATGTCATGGTCTTATTTGACTGTTATTATCCACAAGACCATGGACCCCTCTATCCTCTTATAACATGTCATGGTCTTATTTGACTGTTATTATCCACAAGACCATGGACCCCTCTATCCTCTTATAACATGTCATGGTCTTATTTGACTGTTATCAGCCACAAGACCATGGACCTCTCTATCCTCTTATAACATGTCATGGTCTGATTTGACTGTTATTATCCATGAGACCATGGACCCCTCTATCCTCTTATAACATATCATGGTCTTATTTGACTGTTATTATCCATGAGACCATGGACCTCTTTATTTCTCTATAACATGCTATGGCCTTATCAAACTGTTTCTATCAATAAGACCATGGATCCTTCTATCCTCTTATAACATATCATGGTCTTATTTGACTGTAATCAGCCACAAGACCATGGACCCCTCTATCCTCTTATAACATGTCATGGTTGTATTTGAATGTTATTAACCATAAGACCATGAACCATTTCATCCTCTTTTTACATGTCATTATCCTATTTGATTGTTAAGAACCATAAGACCATGGACCCCTTTATCATCTTAAGACATGACATGGTCTTATTTGACTGTTATTATCCATAAGACCATGGACCTCTTTATTTCTCTATAACATGTTATGGCATTATCAAACTGTTTCCACTAATAAGACCATAGACCCCTCTACCTCTCATAATATGCTATGTTCTTACATGTATCTCAAGTTTTCATCCATAAGACCACAGACACTTCTATTTTCTTTTAACATGTCATGGTTGTATTTGACTGTTATCACCCTTAAGATCATATTAAAACATGCCATGGTCTTATTTGACTTTTATCAACCATAAGACCATAGACTCCTATATCCTCTTATAACATGGCATGGTCTTATTTGACTGAATTATCAGCCATAAGACCATGTAACCCTATATCCTCTTATAACATGCCATGGTGTTATTTGGCTTTTATCACCCATAAGACCATGGACCCCTCTATCCTTTTATCACATGTCATGGTCTTTTTTTACTGTTATCACCCATAAGACCATGTACCCCTCTACATGCCATGGTCCTGTTTGACTGTTATCACCCATAAGTCAAGGGAACCCTATATCCTAACATGTCATGGTCTTTTTTTACTGTTATAATCCTTAAGACAATGAACCAGTCTAGCCTCTTATTAACATGTCATGGTCTTATTTGACTTTCATCAATGATAAGACCATTGACCCCTCTATCTATTTGATTGTTATCACCCATAAGACCATGGACCCCTTTTTCCTCTTATAACATGCCATGGTCTTATATAACTGTTTTCAATCATTAGACCATGGACCCCTCTATCCTCCTATCTCATGTCATGGTCCTATTTGACTTTTATCAACCATAAGACCATAGACTCCTATATCCTCTTATAACATGGCATGGTCTTATTTGACTGTTATCAGCCATAAGATCATGAACCCTTCTGTCCTCTTATAAAATGCCATGGTTTTATCTGACTGTTATCATGTTATCATCTATAATACCATGGACCTTTCTATCACTCAATAACATGCCATGGTCTTATATAACTGTTTTCAATCATAAGACCATGAACCCCTCTATCCTCCTATCTCATGTCATGGTCCTATTTGACTTTTATCAACCATAAGACCATAGACTCCTATATGCTCTTATAACATCATGAATATACGTCATGGTCTTACTTGACTAGCTGTTATCAGCCATAAGACCATACACCCCTTTATTTCTTTATAACATGCCATGGTCTTTCCAAACTGTTTCCATCTACAAGACAATGGACCCCTCCATCTTCTTTTAACATACCATGGTCTTATTTAACTTCATCCATAAGACCCCTCTATCTGCTCAAAACATGCCATGGTCTTATATGATCGTTATCATCAGTTTAACCATGCACCTCTTTATCTCTCCATAACATACCATGGTCTTGTATCTGACTGTGATCAACCATCAAACCATTGACCCCTCTATCCTCTTATAACACCTCATTGTCTTATCTGACTGTTATCACCTGTAAGACCATGTACCTCTTTATCTATCCCTTACATGGTATTTTTTTTATTTGGTTGTTAATTATTATTCATAAGGGCATGAAACTCTTCATTTGTACATATGTCTGGTTATTTTCAATATAAATTCTTGTCATATTTGACTGTATATATCCTAAAAAACACATTTTTTCTTTTCTCTCCATATCTTGTTTTAAATTTCTTGTTTCAAGTTCTAAAATATGTCTTTTTTCAAATAGTCTATGAAAGACTCATGATACGAAAATTATAAATACTCTTACCATGCTTACCAAATGTTCTAGCTTCAAATGAAGGTAGCTTATAAAGAGCAGAAAGATGCATTGAACAGGATGACTTGCCAATGTTAAGGATTTAAGCATTTTAGACATTTATAGGACAATGGAAAAAGCTCCTGTTTCCATTTTTTATTTTATTTTAGTCCTTTACAAGTATCCATTTTTACTAACAATGTCTTCCAATTTCATAGGAAACTGTTTAGAAATTAAGAAAACACACAAATTAAGATAGTTATTCAAATTGGTTTTTTTTATATATACATGTAATTTCTATTTTATAGATTTTCATTTTTTTTTTAATTGTAACAGGTACTGTCTCTGTTAAAACAAAAAGTCAACCATTCAAATACCTGGACCATTAGTGGAAGAAGAGAAGTTGACATTTAATGACATCATTATACCAATACTCATGTGGTAGATCTTATTTAAAGAAAGAGACTAACTGCAATCACAGACAAGTTAAAGATTAAAGCTGCCATTGACAAAGTCATTACATGGGAGCAACGATTCCTTCACAGCATTACACTATATTACATTACATTACATTATATTCCTGAGTTAAAAGAGAGGGGAAAATGAGTGGCACAGTGGTCTAAGATACTGGTTGATCACTAGTGGAACACCTCTCAGTTGGTGTTCGAGTCATGCTTGTACTTTACAAAATACAACACTTCCCAACCTGTATGTGACTAGGTTTGTCAGTTACCTACCAAAGGTCGGTGGTTTCCTCCAACATTCAAACTGGCCACCTTACATGGCCCAGACGGGTTGAAAAGTTTGTTTTACCCTTAAACACACACATACATGTACACTTTAAAGAGACTTTTCACCCAATACAACCTTTAATGTTACTTTTGGCCTTGCGTAAGAGATTTGTTCTGCTCAGCATTGACAACAAGACCAATTACAGTATTTTATCTTGATTATATATATATATGTTGTGTACAGTTGCATTATTGTAAATGTTGCATTATAGTTATCTTTCATCAAGTACATGGAATCCCAGAGAAGACACGATAGTTTACACTTTTTGTTGAGATTCTGCATGTCAATTTTTAGAAATATTCACCCAAATGATTCATAAATAACATTACTGAATTGCAAATCAAAAGTTTGTAAAGTGGTGTTGCTGAAATCAAGACATCAAAGTCGGGGAACTTATATTGCCATCATTATGCAATTGTATAAGTTCTTAAAACTTGTTGTATTTTATAGACTTGATTGTGAACCTCATGATACACTTTTTCTTTAATATTCCATTCTCATTTATGATTACAAAAAATATGTCATGTCCAATATAATGTAGAGAGCATTCAATATTTTCTTAACTTGTACAATTTATCAACATGTATATAAGTTGCAACTTAACATGTATACGACATACACATCTTATATAAAATATGAAAAAAAGTGAATAATAGTATGAGCATTTAGACCTCAACACAAAACACTATAAAACTTATCATGCTTATTGTCCATTTATTCTTTGTATCATTTCAGCTCATAAATGTTACAGCAGACATCAGATTGACTTCAATAACATACTCTTGTTAAGAAGATGACATTGACCTTTTAGTTGTAGACTGGCAGCCATTGCTTTCAATATTGGTGAATAATCCTTTTCATTTTATTGGTCAGGTGAGTGATTCAGGCTCCTCTGAGCCTTTTGTCAAAGCAACTATATGACTTAAAGGTCTGATATTTTGCATATACATGTAGCTTTAATTTTTATACTACAGCATATTGTAGTGTGTATAGATTTTATGCTCATCATCAACTTCACTAAGGTTTGACATAAAAAAGGTCAAAATTTTTATCACAGTCTACTATGCAACTAAAGAGAAAGGTCTGATATTTTCTTTTAGTACCATATGGTGCGTAACGATTTTAGGCTCTCAATAGTTGAGGTTTTTTTTTTTAGAAATTATATAGTTTTGGAGCAGGGAATCACTAGTGAGCATAAGCTTCAAATTTTTTTTTCTATTTTCCATTTTATCCTTGTTGCATTACTTAATCAATTTCATTTTTTGTTGTTTTTACAGAATGTGAAAGAGATATCAGTGTGCCATAAAGATGATCAAGTCAGTCATGAAACTTTAATCTCATGGAAGATAGGGAATGCTTAAATGATGGCATAGAGATGTTATATTGCTTATTGTATATACATATATAATGTTATACTTTACTTTAAACAATCAATTAGCTGTTGTAATTTTGCCTAAAATTACAAATATATGAAAAATTAGCTATTACGACAAAAAAAATAATGGCAAAAAATTCCCACCCCCCTTGATTTTCAACCTATGGTTACTAGATGTCTACATCCAGTTAAAAAATATTAATTTAAATTACAGGAACTGTTATGAGCTTTGATAGTTTAATGTAAAACATTGAGAAATCAGAGATAGTGGATCAAAACCACTTCAAAGCAGCATAGTTCTTGTTTTGAATGTTAACAAAAAAGTTTTTGACCATATCTTGTGCAGTTAATAAATTCAAACAATACAGAACAACTTTAACATGTTTAAAATAGAAGGAATATGCATAAAACAAACCACATTATAAAGATTGAAAAAAAACATTTAAAAGTCACAATGAGGCCTCCAACAGTGGAGCAAACACTCTTGCTCACTGCATTAGTTAAAGGAGAACAATTCATTGCAAGCTGCAAATACACTTAAGCACTCTAAAGAAAGTGATATATTTTTATACCCAATCTACGAAAGTAGAGAGGCATATAGTGTCTGTTCGAATGTCCCAAATCAGGTTTACCTTCAGTTAATTTACCATGGAGTTTGTATGGTATTGTCATGAAACTTAATGTATACATGTGCACATCAGAATAATAAAAATTATGAACAATCAACAACCACCTTAAAATTATACCTATTTCATCAACTTTATGGTTGATTGATCACAGAAAAAGGGGATGTTATACCTTACCTTCAGGTTTATCTTACTTCATCATAAATTAAGGTGGGGTATAGTATTATGAAACTGAATACACATATACATGTACATGGGGATATCAGCAAACAAAAGTCACTCTAAAATAGTAACTGTCTAACCACATTCAAGGTTGATTGATATGAGAAAAATTTATGTCTTTTGTACATGTTCTTGTTGTTAAATACATGGAATGTCACAAACATTTTATTTCACTAAATACATGTATATGACAGTTGAAAAATGATAAGTGTTGATAATAAAGATAATCTTAAACTGTTTGAGGATTTGGAAAAGGGTAGGTGAACCAACACTGTTTACGTTGATCTGTAGGTAATTCTCCCTTGAAGTGGATACCTATAGGTATGCAGGGCTGTCGTATTCAGGGTAAAATAAATAAAAGTTGACAACAACACTTCTCAAGATGCAAAGTCTATATTTTATTTGATCGACTAGTTTCGGCAGTTACCTGCCGTCATCAGGACAATTTTACTAAGAAAATACTGAGCTTAAGTAGAATTGTAGGTTTACATAATTAAGTAGAATTGTAGGTTTACATAATGTGACGTCATAATATACATTGGTAACCCTAAGCAACAAAGGTTCTTTATAGGTAAATTGAAATGTTACTGTAATTGTTTGAGGATTTGTGTAAAAGGAAAGAACAAAAATGGTGTTTTTTCATGCTTTTGCTCCATAGAATGAAAACCATGATTGCAGATAGAGAAAAGGTGTTGCTTGCTAAAATGTTCAGCTCATTAAGCTCTACAAAAGTCTCCATTGGGTCGAAGTTGTCAGATGACCCTTTACAGAGGTTATATGGCCCTTTTAAGGTCAAAAACAGTGTTTTTTCATGTTTTTGCCCTATAGAATGAAAACTATTGCAGATAGAGAAAAGCTATTGATTGCTAAAATGTTCAGCTCATTAAGCTCTACAAAAGTCTCCATTGGGTCGAAGTTGTCAGATGACCCTTTACAGAGGTTATGGCCCTTTTAAGGTCAAAAACAGTGTTTTTTCATGTTTTTGCCCTATAGAATGAAAGCTATTGCAGATAGAGAAAAGATGTTGCTTGCTAAAATGTTCAGCTCATTATAAGCTCTACAAAAGTCTCCATTGGGTCGAAGTTGTCAGATGACCCTTTACAGAGGTTATGGCCCTTTTAAGGTCAAAAATAGTGTTTTTGCCATCTAGAATGAAAGCCATTGCAGATAGAGTAAAGGTGTTGCTTGCTAAAATGTTCAGCTCATTAAACCACAGGGACTTGTTACGAAAAAAAATTAAATATCTCTATATAAAAAACCACTTTTTTCGTAACAAGTCCCTGTGATTAAACTCTACAAAAGTCTCGGTATTGGGTCGAAATTGTCAGATGCCCACTTACAGGGGTTATGACCCTTTTAAGGTCAAAAATAGCGTTTTTTCATGTTTTTGCCCTATAGAATGAATTAAAACTATTAGATGTTGCTTGCTAAAATGTTCAGCTCATTAAAACTCTACTAAAGTCTCCATTGGGTCAAAGTTGTCGGATGACCCCTAACAGGGGTTATGACCCTTTTAAGGTCAAAAATAGCGTTTTTTCATGTTTTGCCCTATAGAATGAAAACTATTAAAGATAGAGAAAATGTGGGGCCTGCTTTAATGTTCGGCTCATTTAGCCTCAGAAACGTCTCTGTTGTGTCTTAGTTGGGAGTTGACCCCTTAAAGAAGAGACCATTATGGCTTAATGACCAGGTGAGCGATTCAGGATCCTGGTAGCCTCTTGTTTCATGTTTATTGCCATACACCAGTATAATATACAGCTTAAAAATTGAGAAAACTATGTAGATAGAGAAAAGCTGTTGCTTTCAAAAACCTTCAGCACTTTGAGCTCTACACAAGTCTCCATAGGGGTTATGGCTCTTTAAAGAAAAAAATGCATCTGAACATGTTTTGACCTATAGATTGTCAGATGACCCATTAAAGCAATAATGGCATCTCTGTGACAAAAAATAAATGCTTTGCGTTATAGATTGAAATAAAGAAAACATTTGCTTGTATAAAGTGTTCAGCTCAGTGAGCTCTTAATTAATGAGTCTCCGATAGATCAGAGTTGTCGGATGCCCCTAATGAACGGGAATAATAGCCCCTTATTGTCAATATTAGTTGTTTTTTGGTCCTATAGATTGAAAAATGTAAAAGAAAGGCACCAACTTTTGTTTGCATGAATGTTCAGCTAATGAGCTAAACTTAAATATCCACATGCATTCCCTTAGAAACCCTATAGACATCTCAATACATTTGACCATTTACATGTATTGATATTGAGGAAACCATTAGATAATATATCAAATACTTTTCTCCAAATCGCAATTAACGGATGAGGGAGGTTTGGAGCCAGAAAACTCAGTTTACTAATGTGCTCCACCATTTCTTATGAGATGCTTGTACCAATCAGTACCATTGCAATATTCCCTTTTTCGGCGTGTATGTCTTTGCTTTGTTGTCTTTTTGTGCAACTTGTGCAAATTTGATAACTTTTTTTATGCGGTAATTGGTTGAAACGTTTTTTTTTTAATTATTATTTGACATTAATTTACTCATTGTAAGTACTTAAGTATTTTCCGTGTCATCCCACAACAACAAAAAAGACTAAAGTATATCTAATACCGATAAATATGGTGTTTTAGAACTTGAAGAATGTACACACAATATGATGGGGAACACCCACTTTAAAATGAGTTTAGCTAGTTTGCCATTCATATCAAGATTTAGAAGAACATGTATCGGCAACAAACACTATCCAAAGGATTTTCGTGTAACTTTTAATTTGGTTCTACACGTCAGTCGAAATATGTTACCAAGCAAGTTTTCATTAACCACGAGTGTATATGAGAATTTGTCCAATATTTTTGTTTTGTTTAGTCGAATTAGGGACTGGTTGTAACTGCTCCAGCAAACGCACCATATATACAGCCACAACACTATCCAAGAAGGAAATTATTGACAATTATCAATCGCTCATTTCCTTATTTAGCCTATCTGTTGGTGGCGGGTACAAATGATGCCCTCCATCCCTGTATTGGATTCCTAAATTACATAAAAAATCCATACAAACAGTACGTACTGCAGTTCGGGGTCACCCAAATGTACAACTGAATCTCTTTTAGCCCTGTTGACTTCAATACTGACGGTATCCAGAAATATTTCGATTCCTGTTATTCTAAAAGTAGCGTCTATCAAATGTGAATCCTAAAAAAATAAAAGAACTGATGGAGATTCTTAACTCCAAATCAGCCTAATCTTGTAACAACACCAGGACGTTCGATTTATCCATACTTTTTACTTCTCTATTCAAATCATGATTGGCACAACTGATTCAATGTGGCTTTAAAAAAAGAATGGAAAACGAAGATACAAATATATAGAAGTCGATTACACAAAGATTTACTTTGCTATCAATGAGTCTAACAAAAAAGAATAAATTTACAAGGAACCAAATAATCGACATGCGTAACTTTCGTATAGACAGCATATTTGGTCAGTTTGTTGTACTCGTTTTCAGAAAACAGTCAGGATTGCTCAATGGACACTAATTGTGCACAATCATTTGCGTGCTGATTTGTTTCTTCATTCACATCAAGCAAACTTCTTACACTTACAATCACTTCTTCACAAAAAAAGATCATAGACTCTTTTAACCAAACTTTCCCGTAGTTTTATTGATGATGATCTTTCACTTATTATTCCCAATTTGGTGATTTCTCCGTTTCATTTATCCCCATTAACTTTAGAATAAGGACACATCGGATTCTAAGAAGTCTGCTTCATATTCAGATCTATATTTGGAAAATTAACAGACACGCAGGAAAGACTTTAAAAAAAAGCTATATGACAAACGTGATGACTTCAACTTTCCAAATCGTCAACTTTCCCTTCTTGTGTAGCAAAATTCCCCATTCTCCTGCTTATGGAGTTTACGTATCACAACTGATTCGTTTCTGTTTCTGTTTCTGTTTCTGTAGAATACTGGGCTGGACTTCACTAATGAATATAGTGCCCAGGGTGGTGGTTGCGCTTAGTTGGGAAATTTAGTCACTCAAGGATGTCCGCTGCCCACGGAGATTTTCCTTGAATGTTTTCACCGATGTTGCCCCAGTACACTTAGTATCAAGTTTATTCCAGTCTATAATTGTCCGAGGTATAAACGAGATTTTGAAAATTTCTGTGTTGCAGCTATATACTTGAATGTTGTTGTTGGTTGATGATCTTCGTTATTCCAGTCCTTGTGGGATTTACAACGATTTCCTCGGAAGAGCGTCACGTCTGACACAAATTGCTAACATAGGATTATCTTGTTGTTTCCCAGTTGTTGTCTTCACTTAAGAAATCATGTGCTTATAGACAAATACTAAGATGAGTGCAGATGTTTATTTGTCATAAGGTACGGTTTTGTCCTCCATTATACCGCATTTGACACGTTGAATTGGTCATTAGCAACACGACAAGTAAACATGCAACTGTATAAGCAGAAACTGCTTACTTTTCCGGAGCACCTGAGTACACTCTTGCTACGACTTGAGTTCGCATTGTTGATTGCCGGTCAGTTGTTTTTGTGTTTTTATTTGTTTTTATGTAGTCTGTTTCTTTAAGTGCTGTTTTCTTTCGTGTTTACTGGTTTTGTCTTTGCCCATTGGGACTTTTGATATTTCGATGCCCATTAGTATCTCTTTGCTTCTTTACATGATTTGATATTTATTGTGTGTTTTGTTTGAGATTATAAAATTTAAACTTTTATAGATGGGGAGATAGCGGTTACTAGGTCCATTAACACCATCCTTTTTCAAATGTGACTGACAAAATGAACCTTTGTTATATCCCATGTTTTTACTTTCCTCTGTAGATCTTAAGATTGCTGGTCATGTATATTTCATTATCGTCGAAACTTTGTTTAGGTTCTCATGTCACCATATTTGTTAATTGCTCATTTTACCATATTTGCTATCTTCTCTTTCTGTTAGTATAGCCGTAACAAAATTATTGAATGAAGCATATCAATACCACCTTGACCCGGGGGGTGTAGTTTATAGAGAGAGACATCAAAATCGCAATGGTCTAGACTTCAGATATCGTATACTAGTATGTATATCTGGTCTACACTTGTGTTACATAACAAAACGACTAATTGTATATACCTACATTTATTGGTGCAATAATTTCACATGAGGACTTATATAGCAGTGGTATTATGAATGTTTATCACTATGATGCGTAAAGTTTGATTTGTTTTTTTTTTCAACCTACCGTCGACGGACCAAGCGGACCATAATCGCACAAATTTCGACAAACCTATGATGGAAAAAAGACGGTATTGTTTCGCCCTTTTCGAATGCACGTTTCATTAATATACATTGAATATAATGATTTCATGACTAATTAACTTTAAGAAACTTTAAGAAATGCATTACTTTATCATTTCATTCTTTTTCATCTTATGATTTGTTAGAAAATTATGAATTCATCTGTAAAATATATTTGTAGTATTAAATCAATGCAAGGAATCCAGTGTGAGGTAGAACAATTTTTAAGAGAAACCAAGAGGATCCATCGAGACTGAACTTACTTTTTGTCTAGTAAAGTAAAAAATGTCGTGAAAAAAAATCAAAAAGAGTGAAACAACTAGACAGACACTAAGTTGCAAATGGAAATCGGGAGCTCACAGGACCCATAATATCAATCAAATTTTAAAGCTATGTTTATGGACGGACTATTTAACTTGAAAGGGGGGGGGGCTTGGTTTTTTTGTTTTGGTCAAAAAAAAATTTTTTAAAGCGTCGCGACAGAATATTTTTGATTCATTATTATCATTATTTTTTTATGGCAGAAATCCTTCTTCAGAATTTTTTTCTTACCTTATGCTGCCCAAATTTTTTTTTCATCAAAGATAATTTTCAGCATATTTGTTTAGGAAAAACCAAACCCCCTCTCCCTTCAAGTTAAATGGTCAGTTCCTTAGGAGAAGCATATCTATACTGTGTCACAAGCATTTGGGAAATCTGTTGTAGATAACCATATCTACATTGTGTCATAAACGTTTTGGAAACTTATAAATAGTTTTCTAATAAGCACTTTTAGATCTGATCCCCGAAGACTAATAAGACAATACATAAGATTCAAAACCAATCCCTAAATAATCAACGAAAGACCCACTTCTGGATATAGTACAATAAACAGATAGATGACAGGGACCAACAAAACCTTCAACGAGAATACACGCACATATGAAATGTGGCGGGTCTAAACTAGTTTTTTTTTGGGCTCAATCTTTCCCCTATTGGTAATCTTGTACAAAACACAAATTTGAATAACACACTCTAAAACTCAAATTGATAAAATTTCAATTCACCAAGAGAGAACCTGAGACAAGAGCAATATACGAGAATAACGAGACGTAGAGGAACTGTCTTGAGAACACTCATAGTTACTGACAGGCAGCCAAGAATCATATATCAACTGAGTATAAAAAGATCAAACATATCGATTCTTAATCCGGCAAAACACTTCAAACAATTGATGATATCCACAGCTGTTCCCTTTTTAAGCAGGAATATACCAGTACCCCGGTAATTTTGATGCATAAAACAATGTATTATTTAGCTATACTGCATTTTTACTATGTCTATCTTCTTCAAATAGCAAAATACTGTATATGCTTTCAAAAGTATACAAAACTCAATATTTCTTGTTTGGTTTGTAAATGATCTTTAACTTGTCACTTGTACTTTTATTTGCTTACTAATTTTTCTTTTAAAACTAGTTATTGTTGAATGTTGGTAGCTTTTGATTTGGATTTCTCTTTACATTGCAAGTAGATGCTGATAGTTATAATAAAGAACAATATTTCAGATCAACTTGTTTATGGTGAGCATTGAGCTTTTTATGTATTTATTGTGTAGAGCAAATGCATACCAAAATGAGCAACATCTCTGTAATTAGTGCAATCATCACTAACAAGTTGTGCTAAAGATACCTGCACTCGACCATTCTGAAAACAGGAAGTAGATGCACAACTGACCTGGAAAGGAAGGCACGTTACAACTCAGCATACTAAAACTGTAAACCAATTTTAAAATCAATCCCTTCAGTAGAAAAGGAGAAAACTGTCTATTTTGTCCCCTAAAAAGTCTAAGTTGGCTCGGAAAACAGAAAATAGATGTGCGAGTGACCTGAAGAGGGTAAGCAGGGGACAACTCATCATACAAAACACTTTTTGTTGTGTACTGAAAAAATCAATCCCTACAATCAAGTTTGTACAGAACAGACAGAAGGACAGACAAGGTGATTGCAATAGAGCCCTCTCTCTTAAAGTGGGGATATACATGTAATTATAAAACGAAAATCACCATACAACTGCATGTTTTAAAATTTCAAGTCTTCTTAGTGATAATAATTTCAGAACTGCTGCTTTGAAGTGGATGTGAACCACTATCTCTGATTTCTCAGTGTTTTACATTAAACTATCAAAGCTGATAACAGTTCATTGTTAATGTATATATTTGTCTAGAAACCGCTTAAGAAACATTGTGAGCTAGCTCATGAAGGAATACTCCCTGCTTATATGGACAATATATATCAATTTAAAAAAAAGAAAGTCCAATTATCTCTTCTGCATGATAAGCAACAGCAACAAAAATTCTCCATATGATGTACTGCTATCATGTTAAGTTTATCAAAATCGTTTGAGCAGTTTATGAGGAGTTGGGCTTACAAGGAATGTGAACAGAAAGACAGACAGACATGGTGTTTCCTTTATACGCCCAAGACTTATTTGCAAGGGTATAAAATTTGGCTTACATGGCTATGTGTAATGAGGTTTTAAGATGCATGGTCAGTATTAAAATCAGTATCAAACTGGAAAATAACTTTATTGGTTTTTAAAAGTCTACAGACATATTTGGATAAAACAACTTCAACAATCATAGTATTGTCATGCTACAAAATTGTTTCTTAAGTTTAAAAAATTTTAGTCTTGCCAGGTAATAAAACTTTTAAGTATTATTTGGTATAAAATTGTTGCTTTGTATTGAAAGAATTGACAGTCATGTAAGGGTATATAATATTCAAAATTATCCTGGTATAAAATTGTTCGTTAGTGTTTAAAGATTTTACAGTCATGTTAGGGTATATAATATTCAAAATTATCCTGGTATAAAATTGTTTCTTAGTGTTTAAAGATTTTACAGTCATGTTAGGGTATATAATATTCAAAATTATCCTGGTATAAAATTGTTGCTTAGTGTTTAAAGAATTTACAGTCATGTTAGGGTATATCATATTCAAAATTATCCTGGTATAAAATTGTTACTTAGTGTTAAAAGATTTTACAGTCATGTTAGGGTATATAATATTCAAAATTATCCTGGTATAAAATTGTTACTTAGTGTTTAAAGATTTTACAGTCATGTTAGGGTATATAATATTCAAAATTATCCTGGTATAAAATTGTTACTTAGTGTTTAAAGATTTTACAGTCATGTTAGGGTATATAATATTCAAAATTATCCTGGTATAAAATTGTTGCTTAGTGTTTAAAGAATTTACAGTCATGTTAGGGTATATAATATTCAAAATTATCCTGGTATAAAATTGTTACTTAGTGTTTAAAGATTTTACAGTCATGTTAGGGTATACAATATTCAAAATTATCCTGGTATAAAATTGTTGCTTAGTGTTTAAAAATATTGCAGTCATGTTAGGGTATATAATATTCAAAATTATCCTGGTATAAAATTGTTACTTAGAGTTTAAAGATTTTACAGTCATGTTAGGGTATATAATATTCAAAATTATCCTGGTATAAAATTGTTACTTAGTGTTTAAAGATTTTACAGTCATGTTAGGGTATATAATATTCAAAATTATCCTGGTATAAAATTGTTGCTTAGTGTTTAAAGAATTTACAGTCATGTTAGGGTATATAATATTCAAAATTATCCTGGTATAAAATTGTTACTTAGTGTTTAAAGATTTTACAGTCATGTTAGGGTATATAATATTCAAAATTATCCTGGTATAAAATTGTTGCTTAGTGTTTAAAAAAATTGCAGTCAAGTTAGGATATATAATATTCAAAATTATCCTGGTATAAAATTGTTACTTAGTGTTTAAAGATTTTACAGTCATGTTAGGGTATATAATATTCAAAATTATCCTGGTATAAAATTGTTACTTAGTGTTTAAAGATTTTACAGTCATGTTAGGGTATATAATATTCAAAATTATCCTGGTATAAAATTGTTGCTTAGTGTTTAAAGAATTTACAGTCATGTTAGGGTATATAATATTCAAAATTATCCTGGTATAAAATTGTTACTTAGTGTTAAAAGATTTTACAGTCATGTTAGGGTATATAATATTCAAAATTATACTGGTATAAAATTGTTACTTAGTCTTTAAAGATTTTACAATCATGTTAGGGTATATAATATTCAAAATTATCCTGGTATAAAATTTTTACTTAGTGTTTAAAGATTTTACAGTCATGTTAGGGTATATAATATTCAAAATTATCCTGGTATAAAATTTTTACTTAGTGTTTAAAGATTTTACAGTAATGTTAGGGTATATAATATTTAAAATTATCCTGGTATAGAATTGTTACTTAGTGTTTAAAGATTTTACAGTCATGTTAGGGTATATAACATTCAAAATTATCCTGGTATAAAATTTTTGCTTGGTGTTTAAAGAATTTACAGTCATGTTAGGGTATATAATATTCAAAATTGTCCTGGTATAAAATTGTTGCCTAGTGTTTAAAGAATCTAGAGTCATGTGTGGGTATATAATATTCAAAATTATCCTGGTATAAAATTGTTGCTTTAAGCGTTTAAAGAATCTACAGTTATGTGTGGGTATATAACATTCAAAATTATCCTGGTATAAAATTGTTGCTTAGTGTTTAAAGAATTTACAGTCATATGTCATGTATGTGTGGGTATATAACATTCAAAATTATCCTGGTATGAAATTGTTGCTTAGTGTTTAAAGAATTTACAGTCATGTTAGGGTATATAATATTCAAAATTGTCCTGGTATAAAATTGTTACTTAGTGTTTAAAGATTTTACAGTCATGTTAGGGTATATAATATTCAAAATTATCCTGGTATAAAACTGTTGCCTATTGTTTAAAGAATTTACAGTCATGTCTTGGTATAAAATATTCAAAATTATCCTGGTATAAAACTGTTGCCTATTGTTTAAAGAATTTACAGTCATGTCTTGGTATATAATATTCAAAATTGTCCTGGTATAAAATTGTTGCTTAGTGTTTAAAGAATCTACAGTCATGTGTGGGTATATAACATTCAAAATTGTCCTGGTATAAAACTATTGCTACATAGTGTTTAAAGAATCTTCAGTCATGATGCCTGGGTATTAAAAACATTCAGTCAATGTCCTGGTATAAATTAGTTGCTTGATGTATGTGGGGGAAACATTGTAAATTAACCTGTTATTTAACTGTTTATTAATGATTAAAGAGTCAACAGTCATGTCTGGGAAAAATGTAAATGTAATGAACTGTTTTTGTAATTGTTTCTTTCGATATTAATTAAGAGTCTGACTGCCATCATCTGTATAAAATACATGTAGCATTGCACTGGTATAAAAATTGTCTATAATTCTACATAAAGATATAATGTAAATTAAAAAGGAGATAGCCATTTGTATCTACTGGGTCGTGTATTATTGAAATGTCATCATCTTCTTCTAGTCTTTGTTATATGAATGGTCTCCAAAGTTCATTAGCTTCTGGTCTCGTCTTCAACATTATCTGTAAGTAATTAAAAGACATAACATGCAGAAAATTGAGAAAATGCTGACAAATAAAATACTGTTTTATGGTACAAAAATAATATGGTTATCTTAATATTACTTAATAAGTACTGTGGTTTCATTATTTGTGGGGTATCAATTTTCATGGTTTTCGTGGATGGCTTTACCCACGAAAATTGATACCCCACAAAAAGGAAGTTTAACATAAATGCAGTCTTTAGTTCCACAAATTAAAGAATCCACGAACTGATCCCTTTTCATCAAACCACAAAAATTAAAAACCACGAAAATAAATGAATCAACAGTTTCTATGACAATTATAATAATCAATTTTTTTGTGTAGATCATCATAGCTTTTTAGGATTTGCTCATTTCAGATAGTTGCTTTTTTATTGTCCATGCTGTCATTCAATATTTCAAATTTAAATCTTAAAGTAATGTATCACTTAAATTGCCTCTTAAATTTCCTCAATAAACATGTTAAAGAAAAGAATACGGTTCATTTTGTCTCTTATAATATGGTGTTCTGTTGATACCATCTGTTTTTATTTTTTTTAATCTCATCAATGGTTATTGGCTGAATCAAGCAAACATTTTAATATATAAAAACACAAGTATAAACATAAACTAGTCAAGATTCCATATCAGTCACTAATAAACTGTGAATGTGTAAAACACATAAACAGAAATATAAAGAAAATACATTTGTAAGGGTAGAGGAAACAATAAACAAATATCATTTTTATTAATCATCATAATTTTTGCAATGGACTTAAATTTAAAGATAAGTTAGGGCAAATGTGATTAATCTCATATCTAGCATGTCTTAAAATCTGGTAGTTTTATTTCCAAATAATATCATAATATACCTCTGAAACATTATGTATACTGTTCTTGCATTGACTGTTATACATGATATGTGTTGCTGGAAACACTAGTACTGTTAATAACAACAATGTAATTTGGCTGGCATCTTTTTACAGCAGGACATGGCAACTTAAATCTAAATATAAATATGTGTATTATAATATACAATTTATACAAATTTATACAAAGTTGCAAAATACAACCCATTGGTGATAAATAAAAAGGCTTGTTGAAGATTAATTAATCCCACTGGACACATTTAAGGCTGCAAGGTGTTTCCATTGTGGATGCTTTAATTTGTGCCATTTTATATAGGTTGCATCGTCTATTACTTTGTTCTTAGTTAATGTTTTATGTTGGATCCTATCTGATACCTTTATTTACTCTTCGGCTGCATGTTTTAGTTCATAATCATCCTGTATCAGAATGATCAGTAAAATTTTCTCAAAAATTGTCAAAAGAAGCAAAAAAATGTTCTAATTGATCATGTTGATCTTGACAATTAACAACAAATTAATGCATATTATAAATGGATAGAGCAATTCATGCTCTTATGGATCACTAGTCATTAAAAACCATTACAACATGATTTGAATTAACAAAGGGATCAAATAGCTTAAGTAAGATAAGACTATGACATGCTATGGAAAGATGGAGGAATTCATGCTCTTATGGATGCTAAACATTCAAATGAGACAATGTCATGATGGAGTGATAGAAATCTCTATGGTCTTATGAATGATAACAGTTAGATATGACCATGATATGCTATAAGAGGATAGATGACACCATGACATCTAAATGGAGAAATAAAGGGATCGAGTCTTATACATGTAGATGATAACAGTCAATTAAGACCATGGCATATTATAAGAGGATAGAGGGGCTTTTGGTCTTATGGAAGAAAACAGTCAAATAAGACCATGGCACATTATGGAGTGATAGAGGGGTTCATGGTCTTGTGGCGTAACACATGGTCTTATGGATGTAGCAGTTGAATAGGACCATGACATGTTATAATAGGAGGAGGGGTTCATGGTTACATGGATGAAAACAGTTAGATAAGACCATGGCATGTAATGGAGAAATAGAGGGGTCCATGGTCTAATAGATGATAAAAGTCAGTTAAGACCATGGCATATAATAGGAGGATAGAGGGGCTCTTGGTCTTATGGAAGAAAACAGTCAAATAAGACCATGGCATGTTTTGGAAGGATAGAGGGGTTCACGGTCTTATGGCTGATAACAGTCAAATAAGACCATGACATGTTATAAGTGGATAGAGGGTTCAATGGTCTTTTGTCTAAAAACAGTCAAATAGAACCATGACATGTTGTAAGAGGACAGAAGGGTCCATGGTCTTATAGTTGATAAAAGTTGGATAAGACGATGGCATATGATAGAAAAAAGACAGGTCCAGGGTCTTCTTCATGGTCTTATAGATGATAACAGTCAATCTAGACCATGGCATGTTATAAGTAAATAGAGGGTTCCATGGTCTTATGGTGGATTACAGCCTAAAAAGACCATGGCATGTTTTGAGAGGATAGAGGGGTTCATGGTTTCATGATTGATAACAGTCAAATAAGACCATGGCATGTTTTGTGAGGATAGAGGGTCTATGGTCTTATGACTGAAAATTGGTAAATAATACCATGGCCTGTTATGGGAATAAGGAGGGTCCATGGCCTGTTATGGGGGATAGGAGAGTCCATGGCCTTATGACTGAAAATGGGAAAATAAGACCATGGCCTGTTCTGGGAATTAGAATGGTCCATGGTCTGATATGGGGATAGGAGGGTCCATGGTCTTATGACTGAAAATGGGTGAATAAGACCTTGGTCTGTTATGGGAATAAGGAGAGTCCATGGTCCATGGCCTGTTATGGGGATAGGAGGATAATGGTCTTATGACTGAAAACGGGTAAATAAGACCATGGCCTGTTATGGGAATTAGAACGGTCTATGGCCTGATATGGGGATAGGAGGGTCCATGGTCTTATGACTGAAAATGGATAATTAAGACCATAGCCTGTTATGGGAATTAGAACGGTCCATGGTCCATGGCCTGATATGGGGATAGGAGGGTCCATGGTCTTATGACTGAAATTGTGTGGATAAGACCATGGCCTGTTAAGGGAATAAGTAGGGTCCATGGTCCATGGCCTGTTATGGGAGATGGGAGGGTCATGGTCTAATGACTGAAAATGGGTGAATAAGACCTTGGCCTGTTATGGGAATAAGGAGGGTCCATGGCCCATGGCCTGTTATGGGGGATAAGAGGGACCATGGTCTGTTGCGGGGGATAAGAGGGACCATGGTCTTAAGGCTGAAAATGAGTTAATAAGACCATGGCCTGTTATGGGAATAAGTAGGGTCCATTTTGTCCATGGCCTGTTATGGAGGATAGGCGGGTCCATGGTCTTATGACTGAAAATGGGTAAATAAGACCTTGGCCTATAATGGGAATAAGGAGGGTCCATGGTCCATGGCCTGTTATGGGGGATAGGAGGGCCCAGGGTCTTATGATTGAAAATGGGTAAATAAGACCATGGTCTGTAATATGATCAAGGAGGGTCCATGGCCTGTTTTGGGGGATAGGAGGGCCCAATGTCTTATGATTGAAAATGGGTAAATAAGACCATGGCCTGTAATGTGATCAAGAAGGGTCCATGGCCTGTTATGGGGGATAGGAGGGCCCAGGGTCTTATGATTGAAAATGGGAAAATAAGACCATGGCCTGTTATGGGAATTAGAATGGTCCATGGCCTGTTATGGGGATAGGAGGGTCCATGGTATTATGACTGAAAATGGGTAAATAGGACCATGGCCTGTTATGGGATCAAGGCAGGGTCAATGGCCTGTTATGGGGGATAGGAGGGTCTATGGTCTTATGACTGAAAATGGGAAAATAAGACCATGACCTGTTATGGGAATTAGAATGGTCCATGGCCTGATATGGGGATAGGAGGGTCCATGGTCCATGGCCTGGTATGGATATAGGAGGGTCCATGGTTTTATGACTGAAAATGGGTGAATAAGACTTTGGCCTGTTATGGGAATAAGGAGGGTCCATGGTCCATGGCCTGTTATGGGGGATAAGAGGGACCATGGTCTTAAGGCTGAAAATGAGTTAATAAGACCATGGCCTGTTATGGGGGATAGGAGGGTCCATGGTCTTATGACTGAAAAAGGGTAAATAAGACCATGGCCTGTTATGGGAATAAGGAGGGTCCATTTTGTCCATGGCCTGTTATGGAGGATAGGAGGGTCCATGGTCTTATGACTGAAAATGGGTAAATAAGACCTTGGCCTATTATGGGAATAAGGAGGGTCCATGGTCCATGGCCTGTTATGGGGGATAGGAGGGCCCAGGGTCTTATGATTGAAAATGGGTAAATAAGACCATGGCCTGTAATGTGATCAAGAAGGGTCAATGGCCTGTTATGGGGGATAGGAGGGCCCAGGGTCTTATGATTGAAAATGGGAAAATAAGACCATGGCCTGTTATGGGAATAAGAATGGTCCATGGCCTGATATGGGGATAGGAGGGTCCATGGTATTATGACTGAAAATGGGTAAATAGGACCATGGCCTGTTATGGGATCAAGGCAGGGTCCATGGCCTGTTATGGGGGATAGGAGGGTCTATGGTCTTATGACTGAAAATGGGAAAATAACACCATGGCCTGTTATTGGAAATAGGAGAGTCCATGGTCCATGATCTATTATAGCACAGGAAGGTTCATGGTCTTATGGATATAAACTGTCAAATAAGACCATGGGGTTTATGGATGAATAGCATGGTCCATGCATGGCCTGATGACTGAAAATGAAAAAATAAGACCATGGCCTGGTCTGGAAATTAGGAGGGTCCATGGTCCATGACCTTTTATAGCATAGGAATGTCCATGGTCTTATGGATATAAACTGTCAGATAAGACCATGTGTTGTTATGGAGGAATGGGAGGGTCTGTCCTTGGTCTAATTACTGAAAATGGAAAAATAAGACCATGGCCTGTTATTGGGGATAGGAGAGTCCATGGTCTCTTGGATAATGAATGTCAGTTAAAAGCATGGGCTGTTGTGCATGTTGAGTAAGAATAGGAGGGTCCATGGTCTTACGGATAAAAAACTGTCAGAAAAAACCATGCATGGGTTGTTATGAAGGAATAGCTGGGTCCATGGCCTTATGGATATCAGGGATAGGAGGGTCCATGGTCTTATGCCTGATATTGGGGATAGGATGGTCAATGGTCTTATGAATATAAACTCTAACAGTCAGATAAAACCATGGGTTGTTATGGAAGAATAGGAGGGTCCATCGTTTAATGGAATAAAAAAAAACAACAGTAAAGTAAGACCATGGCCTTTACAATAAAGGCAAATTCATTACAAACATGACAAAGGGATAGAAGGGTCCATGGATTTTTTTGTGAATATTAATGACCTGTTTGCCTGGCTTTACGTTGTATCATACACAGCATAAAGTTCTGATTTATATTTTTGATCAGTCTCTGCAAATGACATTCACAAATAGCATGAATATGTGATGCTGTTGGGAATATGGTATATATGATTGTATGTGCCGACAGCTAAGGTACGAGAGATGCGGTTATTAGGGACGAACCAACCGTGTATATGACTTGTTCCCGGAAAGTCTAGGTTTGCTCCTTGGAGAAACCAGTGCGGTCGTAGGACCAGTAGATAGAGATTGGCGGGAGTAAAAGCAGAAGAGATGAAACACAGCAGTGCTAATTCTTAGATTAATATCGAATATATTCTGATTTGTGAGTATATATTAACTTATTTACACATAGGATTATTGTATATTTACGCCTAATCCTACAATGGCGCTGCGAGCACCGAACTAAGCTGGGAAATAGCTTTAGAAGTGCTCGGTAACGTGAAGGTCACGTGATCACTGAAAATTGTTAATTTTCGACCTTTGTGAGACTTTATTCACTGAAACATTTGTGTCATTACACGTAGATAATTTGCGTGTAACGATTCATGCATAGATTTCTGTGATTTTTCACGTTTTGACGATTTTAACGCAATTACGTTTTATGGTCGTGGCTTTCCCATAGAGAAACGGGAAAACTAGAGGCTTCAAGCGATTTTCGTAAAAAGTCGTGGCTACTTTGACGAGTTTTCATGTAACAATATACACTTACAATATTGTGAAATAGCCACTCTGAAGCACTTTTTACGTGGATATTGACATAGAAAAACACACATAGCACATTGTACTCATGATTACTCACACCGCTACACACAAGTATTGTTTTATTTGTGCATATCATTGTGTTGGTCACGTATCTCTTTAGTCATTGCACATAGTAAACGTTAGTCATCACTTGCATACGATTGTGTACCATTACTTGATTTGATTATTTGCTAATCTGTTTTTGCCGGTTTTTACCGCGAGTATTTTGCAGAATGGCTGAGCCGGTAAAAATTAAGATAAATAGTTGCCCTGTGGACTATTTGAGGGCGCTGCCTGGTGTGGGACGCATCATTGCTGAGCGTATTATTGGTTTACGTGAGGAGTATGGGGACTTGCAGCCTGACGATTTGTTGGAGATCCCGAGATTGAGGGTTACTCCGAGGTTGCTGAGCCTTATTGACTTTGCTCCAGCCAGTGATAGTGTTGAAGTGTGTGTGCCCGAAAGCCAGTATGAAATGGAGCTCAACAACTATGGTGAGGTAAAAACAGAGGACCGGGACGATGTTTCAGACGAATTCCTGTTGCAGCCAGAAGATGATGGTACAGAAGACGACGAGGATGCTTGTGATACAAGTGTGGAACTAAAGAAACCAGGAGACTACACATTAAATATGGGTGATCACCAGTATTATAGCAAAGACGATGATCACAATGTAGCAGAAGTTAAACGTGAGTTATCACGTGACAATTATAACAACCATCAAAGCAGAGATAAAAAGATGGAGAGGGACATACCCATTAAAGTGAATCCTACTACACATGGTTACATACGTGAAAATTCACGTTCTGGTGTAGTAAATCAACAAGATGTTCATAGTCAACCAGCACATGTTAATACAGTTACAAGGTCTGTTAATCGTGATTATTCACGTGTTCAGAGACCAACAATGACAACAACTGTATCGACAGACCAGAGAAGCTCAACGACGAGGCCAATACCGAAACCAAGAAAGGTGCAATCAACATCACCGACTTCCAGTATCGTAAGCAATGTATCAAGGACTCGAACACCATCGCCAGTTCAACGAGTTGGGTTTTACCCGGTTGCTCGTAGTACTGATTATAGACCAAATCGAGAACATGGTCAAGATCGACAGGGCCATATTGACATGCCAAAAGGATTAAAGTATGATGGGACTACAAGTTGGCGAACTTTTTATACCAAATTTCAGAGGTATGCAGACAGATTATCGTGGACAACCACGGAACGAAAAGACCAACTTTGCTGGTGCTTGCAAGGCAAAGCAGGAGACTATTATACAAACCTGATAGACCGTGATGAGTTTATAGATTATTTCCAGTTAATCCGTAAATTGGAAAAACGTTTTAATTACCAGGAACTACCAGAAACACTGCAAATCCAATTTATGAGTGCAAGGCAAAACCAGCTGGAAAAATTGGAAGATTGGGCTGATAGGGTAGTATCGCTTGCTTGTAAAGCGTATCGAGATTTGCCCGAAAACTACATGTATAATCAGGCCATTTGGAAATTTTGCCAAGGTTGTACCGACAAGGAAGCTGGACAAAGTGCAGCCACTGCCAGACCGAGTTCAGTCGAGGCTGCCATGGATCACATCAAATGGTTCCAGCACACCCATCAAGCCATTTATGGTAGGCCAACATATAGACGTGAATTATCACGTGACGAACCTGATTATGAGTATGATTTTGACATAACAGCTCAGGCTGTTGGTAAACAGGAAGTTGACGAAAACAAGTTGGTTTCTCAGCAACTGAGTACATTGATTGACAAGATTTCGGTCATGGAATCAAATCACAAAAAGGACTTAGATGAGTTGCGATCAAAAATGGAACGACAATCAAACCAACAAAGCAACCAAAAGAGAGATGACAAACCAATATTTAAGAAAAGATCGGGACCCATCCCGCCTGAAATATTGGCTAAAATGGAGTGTTACCACTGTCACAAGAAGGGACATTTACAGAGAAATTGTCCGGACAAGAAGGGTAACACAAAGCAAGATGAGACCAATCAGTTAAACCGGAAGGGGTCAGGTTAAGGGGCGGGACCCCGACCCTTTCAGTGCAAGACCGCCTCACAACGAACATTAAGGATGTTTCGGGGGCAACCCCCGTGTGCAATAGAAATACACAAACTTTGTGTAATGCTCATACGCAGACCCATGATGAACTTGAATTATCAAGTAACACTGAAAGTATGTTTATGTCTGAACATAATAGTATAGCGGATACAATGTCTATTGAAGAAAATGACATGGCTCTAGGTTTGAATTTGAAGGAACCAGGAAAACTTGTTTGCAGACTAGGAAATGCATCTTTGTTGAGACTTGGAATTAAAATCCAAGGAAAACCTGTTACTTGTATTGTAGACTCAGCAGCAGAGGCAACCATCCTTTCTGATAGAATTTATCAGGCTTTGGACAATAAGCCACCAGTCAAGAGACGTAGCACGATGAATGGTGCTGGTCGTGATATGAAAATGGAAGGATTTGTTGCAGGACCGTTCTACTTACAAGTGGGTTCGACCACGTACAAGACTGACATTTATGTCGCTCCGATAGACGATGAGATGCTTTTAGGCCTAGATTTCATTATGGCGACTAGTTCAAACCTTGATTTTAAGACCAGAATTCTAGTAGTGAACGATGAACCACTTTCACTTACCTATGGACCAGCGAACAGCGTACCCAAGATTGCTCGTGTAACTATACAGGAACACGTGTCTTTGCCACCGAATTCAGTGGTACAAGTCAAATGTCATAGACCAGGAGATTGGAATAATTACATTATTGAACAATCTGTAGATTCCAGCATTCTTATGCCACGAGGTTACTATTCATCGGGTATTGAACCCGTAGTTAGTTTATTGAACATCACAGATCAACCGATAAAATTGAAAAAAGGACAATGCATAGGTGAGGCATCGGAAGCAGAAGATATTGAGCCGAACGGGGATTCCCCGTGTATATCAAAAGTTGAGACAACGACCAACAAAGAAACAACGGAACTACCAGAACACCTGAAGAACTTATATGATAGCTGCCGTACAAAACTAACTGAAGACCAAGAACAACAATTGTACGAGTTATTACTCGAATTTTCAGATGTTTTCGCAAAAGACGAGTTCGATCTTGGAAATTTCTGGAAAATTGAGCATGAGATTGATACCGGTGACGCAAGACCGATTAAACAGCGAATGAGAAGGACACCCAAGTGCTTTGAACAGGAGGAGAAGGGTCACCTAGATAAATTAGAAAAAGCTGGTATCATTGAAGAATCAAACTCAGAATGGGCGTCGGCGCCAGTTTTAATTCGAAAGCGTGACGGTAGTATTCGTTGGTGCGTGGACTACCGCAAGGTAAATGCTGTGACGAAGAAAGATGTCTATCCATTGCCACTGATTGACGAATGTTTGGACACACTGGCAGGAAATCAATGGTTTTCGAAGTTAGACGCTAATAGCGCGTATTACCAGATCAAGATCAAGGAGTCTGATCGACCGAAAACTGCTTTCATCACGAAATATGGACTGTTCCAGTTTGTCCGTATGAGTTTCGGACTGTGCAATGCCCCAGGAACATACGCAAGAGTGATGAACTTGGTACTCCGTGGTCTGACATGGAACATTGTATTGGCGTTCCTAGATGATATTCTGGTAATGGGAAAATCATTTGAAGAGCACATCGCTAACTTGCGCACAGTTTTTGAACGTTTTAGAGCTCATGGTTTAAAACTAAAACCTAGAAAATGTGATCTTTGTAAGGAGGAAGTAGAATTTCTAGGCAGAAAGGTCAACAAGACGGGAATTTCCATGGGTGATGAGTACATTGAGGCTGTACGAAAGTGGCCGACACCCGCTTCGACAAAGGAAGTTGAACAATTCCTGGGATTTGCCAATTATCACAGGAATTTCATCAATCATTATGCTGACATTGCATATCCGTTACAGAAACTCACGGGTAAAAATCCATTTAAGTGGGAAGAAACTGAAGAGACCGCTTTTCAAGCGTTAACAACTGCTTTAACAAGTGCACCTGTGTTGGCTTTGCCGAATGCCCATGATCCGTTTATATTGGACACGGATGCATCAAACTTTGCTATTGGTGCGGAACTGATTCAGGTACAGGATGGTGTTGAAAGAACAATTGCGTACTCCAGTTTCTCGCTAGCACATGAACAACTGAACTATTGCACTACCAGGAAGGAACTGTTAGGTGTCGTGAGATTCACGCGTCATTTCAGACATTACCTTCTTGGCAGAGAGTTTACGGTTCGAACAGACCATAGCAGCTTGACATGGTTATTGAATTTCAAGGAACCGCAGGGACAGTTAGCGAGATGGCTGGAGGAGCTCAGTCAATACAACATGAAGATACAACACCGGCCTGGAAAGCTTCATGTTAATGCAGACGGACTTTCGAGAGTTCGGATGTGTGAAGGTTGTACCAATCAGAGGAGAGAAGCAGGAGAAGTGTTACGGTCAGCTTTGCCGTGCCAGTCGTGTAAGTACTGCACAAGACAACATCAGCATTGGTTAGGATTTCAGGAAGCTGTAGACGACGTTATACCGTTAGCTTCAACATCGAAATCATATACTACACCAATCCAGCAGCAGGATTTATTTACTCAGACTGAGACAGAGAACATCACCCCGTGTGAGCGGCGGGGACAAGGCGTGACTCGTCACGTATCTGCATGTGTAAGGACTCGAGGAACACCTACAGTACAGACTACAACAAACACGAAAGAGACTACAGATCTCAACTCAAATGAGACAAACACCGAAAATGACATATTTCATAGTTCCATTGAAATTGTGAAGACTCCATTGGGATTGTCAGTTTACACACCGGCATCAGAATCGGTCACTGTGAATGTCATGACGGAGTCAGGGCTTGAAGCTGCCACATATACCCCGGAACAACTCTGTGAATTTCAATCTAAAGACCCGGACTTAGAACTGATATTGATCTGGCTTAGAGAGAAAGCCGAGCCGTCCGAAGCGACTATATTCCGCTGTAGCCAGAGAGCGAAGAAGTACTGGCTGAACAGAGAGATGTTTTTTCTCGATGGTGATGGAATTTTGAAGAATCTTGCCACGAAGGATGGTGGGAGGGAACGACTTGTAATTCCGAAAAGTCTAAAGGTGGAGATAATGTCATTGAGCCATGACATTCCTTTAGCGGGTCACCAGGGAATTGTCAGGACGATGAAAAGGATCAAAGAAAAATACCATTGGTATGGTATGACCCAGGACATACGAGAGTTTGTAAAAACGTGTAATGTTTGTAATTTGCACAAGAAGGGCAACAGAAAAGCTAAGTGCCCGATGACCAACTATCATGCAGGAGAGCCGATGGAGAGAGTTCATTTGGATTTTCTTGGCCCTCTACCGGAAACGACAAAGGGGAATGCGCACATATTGGTGATTGTGGACCAATTTTCGAAGTGGTTGGAATGCATTCCGTTACCGACTCAGACAGCAGAAGAAACAGCAAGAGCTGCAGTTAACGAGTTCTTTTCTCGCTTTGGTTTCCCATTCCAGATATTCACGGACCAAGGACGTAACTTTGAAAGTAAATTGTTCAAGTCAATGTGTGAACTTTTGCAAATCCATAAAGCTAGAACAACTCCGTATAGACCGTCCTCAAATGGCCAAGCAGAACGTTGCAACCGTACTTTGATGGATGCTGTTCGTTGCTTTGTGTCCAGACAGCAGAATAACTGGGATGAGTTTTTGCCGCAGTTGGCAGGAGCGATAAGATCGTCTGTTAACCGTAGTACCGGTTTCACACCTAATAAGTTGATGTTAGGTCGAGAAGTGAATCAACCAGCTGACTTGTTGTACAAGCTTCCTGATAACGACAAAGATGAGACCTTAGATGATTATGTGCGAAATTTCAAGAATGCTATGTTGACAGCACATGAGATAGCAAGAGACACGCTGAAAACGACTCAAATGATCATGAAAAGAGACTATGATGTTCGTATACTGGAGAAACAGTATAATATAGGTGACTTGGTATATGTCCTTGACACAGCCAAGGTCAAGGGTAGAGCTAAAAAGCTGGACCCACCCTGGAAAGGTCCAGGAATTATTTGTGAAAAACTGTCAGCTTATGTGTATAAAATAAAACTTGAAAAGTCAATTGTCATTATGAATCATGATAGATTGAAACTTTGTAAAGATCGCGTAGTACCACCTTGGTTAAAGCGGTGTCAGCACCGTATTCGTGAGGGTGAGAATATCGCCATTCCGGTCAATCGCGAACTGTTTTGCCTATGTAGACGACCAGACGATGGCCAGTTCATGATTCAGTGTGACGACTGTGATGAATGGTACCATGGATCTTGTATTGATATGACACAAGAGCAAGCTGACATGCTGGTGAAGTTTGTATGTCCACGATGTCAGGATCCGGACACTGCAGGTACCTTAATTAAGACTGTTGTATAAAGTAGGATTATGTACGGTTTTAAACATGTAGTAATAGTTTTTTCTGTATTTTGTAGATCATGACTAGTAAGAAGCCAGGTACAGGAGATGAACATCGGTGGCCTACACCGTCTGAGGAGTTTGGAAAGAGAGAAGTCCGGTTATCCCCGGGAGAGATGCGGGGGACTAAGCGTGATGCTCACGTACAGATAGACCTGGAGAGCGATGAGAACAACATCGTTGAATTTGATGACTTTGTGCTGGACCTTAGGGACCATAGTTTTAACTATGTGGATTGGCAGGACATCTGTCCAAAAGAATCTGGCATTGATACGGTCCGGCCGGAGAGAGCGGAATCAGCTAGTCAGGAATCTAGTGTTGGGTCTCATCGTGATGATTCACGGGTGGCAGATCAAGTGGCTAACTCTAAACGTGAGGAATCACGTATGTCAAAACCTTTGGATGCATCGAATCCGACTGGCGTGGAAAGGAACACTCTGTTTGATAGGGATTCCATATGTCCGATCCCTACTTGCCGGGTAAAAACCCGTAAACTTAAGCATCACTGCTGGCAGTTTCATTTGCCCTTTATATTTAAGGATAAATTGGAACATTCATTTGAAAGAGATGTGGAGTTCCAGAGGCTGAGAGGGGCGGCTCTCAGTAAATTAGCTGAATGGACTATAAGGAAGCCATCCACAGTGTTTGATCTGGTACGGTACATCAACCGGACACCAGACTTTATTGCTCCTAACTGTACCATGATGCCGAGGTGTCAGGAGATTATGGGTAACCTGACGTCAGCAATGAACTGGCACCCGCCGTTAACAGGGGTGTACACGTTATACCCGGTAAACCACCCTAGTGTCCTCATGCAATGGAGGATTCTGATAACTTTGTTGGCACGGCTGTCCCAGTCTCAACGAGCGGAATTCCGGCGGTGGGGGTGTGATTATTCCCCTCCCACAGAGAAGATTTTGTACAGAGATGGGCCAGATTATTATAAGGCCAGAGGCGGGAGTGATTCCCGTGTTTCTGCAACGGATCAGATACAGGTGTACCAGCCCGTAGCGGGTAAAGGACCTATTCAGGATGCCCGGGAGCTTTTATCCCGAAAACGACCAGCTGCAGCATTGGGAGGATCAGTTGCTAAGACGGAAAAATCCTTGTGTTTGGCTAAATCAGACAGTGTTAGTATAAATAAAGTGTCAGTCGACAATACCGATAACCAGCGTTATGATGTCTTCGATAGTCATTTTCATTTGGACAGAAGCAGTATCTTGGTTAAAGGGTCACTGGATCTGAACCTAGATTCATATTTAAATTTAAGATTACATCCTGTGCCGGAGGTAGAAGTAAACGTCGTTGGTGGCGTTATGGTCTACTGTGACGTTGATACCTTCCCGAAGGATTTTGATAATTCCGATGGTTGGAAGACAGTGGTAGGGCTACATCCTAAAGCAGCCCCGTATTTTAATGATTATCAGTTTAACCAGATTAAGACCACGCTGTCCAATACAAACGTGGTTGGATTAGGGGAAATAGGACTAGATAGGACCTGTAATCCCCGTAACTGGCGGGATCAGGAGGAAGTGCTTAAAAGGCTTCTCAAACTTGCCCATCCGGATCTTATCGTGATACTTCACGTGCGTGGTGAACGTTCGGATGTCAATTCCCGGGAGTGTTATTCCCGTACCTTGGATATCTGCAAAGAAGTGTGTGAGCCAGATCAGCGTTTCCAGATGCATTCTTCTCACGGTGATCTGGAAACCATGAAGGAATGGAGGCGTACGTTTCCTAACACTTTTTTCAGTTTTTCTGCAATGGTGCACAAGTTCAATGCAGAACAGAGACAATCACTGGTGGCGGTTCCTGCCCATCGGCTGTTGCTAGAAACGGATGCTCCGTATTTGCCACCGAAGGATAATGTGGTTCTTAATCACTCAAGGTATATTGGCTCCGTGGCCAAAGTGATAGCGGTTCTGAGGGATGTACCTCTAGCGGAGATATGCTCCGTGACTCTTAGAAACGGAAAAAATGCGTTTTGCAACTAGATAATGTTTTTCCAGTTTAGAACAATGTGGGACGTTAAGTGTGTGAGAATCCCCCGCGGTGCAGGATTTACGGGGGCAGCATGCATGCAGATTTTGTTTTGATAATCGGTTGTACATTTTGATTGACCGGAAGACTTGTGATTTAGGTATTGAAATGTTTTTTCCCGTGAGAAAGGACTCTGCGGGATTCTGAATGAAATTCTTTGATATTCCCAAGCATTTCAGGATATGGCTCCCCCTTTTGAAACCGGGGGGAGTGATGGGAATATGGTATATATGATTGTATGTGCCGACAGCTAAGGTACGAGAGATGCGGTTATTAGGGACGAACCAACCGTGTATATGACTTGTTCCCGGAAAGTCTAGGTTTGCTCCTTGGAGAAACCAGTGCGGTCGTAGGACCAGTAGATAGAGATTGGCGGGAGTAAAAGCAGAAGAGATGAAACACAGCAGTGCTAATTCTTAGATTAATATCGAATATATTCTGATTTGTGAGTATATATTAACTTATTTACACATAGGATTATTGTATATTTACGCCTAATCCTACAATGCTTTCATAAAAAAATGCGTAATAAGTAAATGTCATGAATGTATAATAATATCATGATTTCAGAAAACACGTACAAACATCCCTCTTTTGTCTCTTTCTTGTACCGATGTCGTAAGGCAACTCTCCTGGTTGAGTATATGGTTTTTGTGTGCCCAAATGCTCTTTTCTTCTGTTTTTTAACCTTCTTTCGTAAAATATTATGAATCTCGTCCATTTTGAAATTTTCGGGGATATTTTGTTTCGGGGACATAAACATGCGTGTGGATATCCAATAAGACCGTGGTCTTAAGGATCATTATAGACCATTTAAATACCTCTAAATATAGAACGAGGAGAAAAATATTCTGATGACGATGAGTTACTTCATTTTTTAAGTAAAACAAATTATATTCATTTTTTTACATTTTTTTACGCTCATTCGCCCCAAATACTTCGTCCCAAACTGAACGTTCTACAAAATGAACTGATTAAAGTAAAAATAACAACGATTTAAACAATTAACATTTGCACCAGTGTCCACGTATTTTCGGAAATGGGGTCCTCTAGGTCTTATATTCTGAATTCTAACCGATTTTATTCATCAATTGAGGCGTGGTATTGCGTCATATGAAGGCCAAATAAGGGGATCCATCTTTGATGTTTCATGGTAAAAGGGGGGCTTTTCTTCAACTTAAAAGATATGTAAAAATACAATATTAGGCTCATATTTTTGATGTGCTCGCATTTGGGCTATTCCTACCTCATATTACTACTTTGGCCAAGGGAACAAAATAGCTGAATATAAAGTATTTATAGCAAAATAATCATTTTTCATAAAGTGAAATATCGTTATTATATTGAACAAAGAGGGAAAACCAATTGTGTACTCGTGCAACTGATCATTTTGTTAAGTGTACGTTTGGAGTATTTTTGGGCTTAATCATCATTTTCCACACAAAAAATCACTCAATCGTAGGGTCAGAATTTGTGCCTATGGTTCTGTGAATTTATGCAAAGACAATGAAATTTATGATAAGGCATCCTATTTTACATTTATTTTGTTAACACACATTCGTTTTATCGCAAAACTGTACAGTAGGGTGTTTAACTGTTTTTTTTTTAATTGTTAATCATGATCATGTTTATTGGAGTAAAAAATACATTCTTGATTACATAACCATTCGGGTTCGACCAATCCGGTTCTTGATTTAACAAAACCAGTTATCAACAACCATGAATGACCAATGAAACGTGGTGTTTTCATTGATAGTAGGTTCAAAATACATTGAAATGGATCTTGTATACTAAACGCGTCATATAAACACGTGGTAAAGTTTTAACGGTATTACGATCGCCACCTAATGATAACGAAAAATCAATAGGTGTTTTCAAAGACTCACTACCTTTGAGGTGGTACAATGAGTTTTGGTTCCAGACTATGCAGAAAGTCGCTGGTAAACATAAATGATCAGAATTGGGTATGGGGTGTCGTCGGCCATATAAATCCTAAGTTTGTTGTCTTTAAAAAATCATTTTTGAATTGTGGTTGTGAACAAAAGAAAAAACAAGTATAGCAAATTGAAGAAAAAAATATAACGAACCCGATTCAATCTGCTTTTGGAAATAAAAAAAAATATCATACATTCTTGCATGTCAATAAGTTAGTTAAAATGGACAAAATATTGCACTGATGAAGATTTTTCACTTAAATGCACTGGTCATTATTGAACAGACAATACTAGAAGTAATTATGGTCGAGACTATAAGAAGTTTCCGCTGTTACGAACATATTCATTAATTTTACGACTATGAATATTATTAGTAACACGCTATAACACCCTACAAAACCACTGGAGTTAATTGGTATAAGCACAATGACCTTCGATTCATTCAAGACAAAAACAATCTACCTATGACCCGATATTTTGTTCAGAGATATTTTGGGCAATTAACAAAAAAAGGTTTAACAAAAACCATATATAACGCTATTTTTCATTGGTTTCCATTTATTCATTAAATTTCTTCCGGGTTTGCTGCTAAAACATGTCAATAATTAGAATTTCTAATAGAAAACAATCCATTTACAGGCACCATTACAAGACAGAAACTACAAATAAGTTATCCTTCACGTTGTCGTAAAAATTGTTAAGAGCATCCTCTATATATGGCCGACAGCATCACTTCCTTCTTTTAAGGCCGTACAGTGAAGGAAACGTGACTACTACATGTGTTTCGTGTTTCTATTTTTACAAATGAATTAGTAAAGTGACTTTTACAGTATTCTCGTACATGTAAGAATATTTTTGTATAATGAATCAAATATCGGTCCATACCAAACAGAATTTCCACGTGGCTAGAAGAGAACTCTGCTTTAGCAAAAACAAAGGAGTTGTACTAAGATCTCCCAACATTTAACTTTGTCGTTTTAGTGCCGAATGATAGCATATAGCGTTCCTACAATAGAGTTCAAATCTTTTTCCCTTTTATTCAAGTTATATGATTTCTATATAGATACTGTCTATATGATATTACATTATGATACAATATTTGCACATGTGCCCTAAATATTAGAATCTAATATCGTCAAAACAAAGCAGTATCCCCATATATACACTCGGGCAAAAGTTAAGGACCCCAACTTTAACCATTTTCAACAGTTTTGTCTTCTTATCTCCGTATAGAAGCAAATAAATTGGATAAAAAAAACTGTTTGGCGATAAAATACTAATATGACCGCTATAGCTAATGTTTCAACATTTTGTATAGACTTTTTTTGTCATGAATCATTACGTTTGTTACAAACAGTTGGCTTTTATTAACAAGGGAAAAACTACAAAGAAAAGATCGGAAGGAAGGATTACAGCTGAAATGTCTGTTATTATGAATTTGTTCTTGAAAGCGTACAACATAACTTAATTTAATAAATTACCATTTTTAAACAGTGGAATAAAATTTTTTAAGTTTGATATCTTTAATTTTTTCACATATTTTGAAAAAAATGATGCCCTCTTTTTTGACTTAAAAGCTTTTAACCTAGGCAAATAAATTACACATTTCCAGTCTTCTGACAATAAAATAAAATTGTATTCCTACATGTCAACTGTTACACGCAACATCAGTTTTAGTTAACATGTAATTGATAAAGTCAGTTATGTAAGCCCTTCCCTAATTGCAACGTATATGTTTTGCCATTTAATCAGTTTCTTCAAAACTTGGACAATTAGCAGCATCAAAATATCACAGTTTAAAGATAGTTTTTATTTATTTTTACAATTTTTTATTGTTTAGACGATCTGTATCTTAAAATCTGTATACACTCTTGAAGTGATGACAAACACATCCACATCGACATTCTATTGTTCTAGCGTTACAACTGCACCTGTTAACCTGTTACTGACTCAATGCTATTCGAAAAACATTTATTACAGTCAAAGTGCAAAGAAATTGTATTTCATAAACATGTTCATATATATCATATGAACTATAATTTATTCCAACAATTTTGCCATGTGTTAAGGGTTTTGCTGACCTACAACTCTTCTTGTGGTATTTCTGTATTTTGTTTGTGCGTGTTTGTGAAAATAGTTCCAACACATTTTAAGTTATCAGTGGTAAGCACCTTCAAATTAAACAATTGATCAAACAGCTGCATTCATTTTACATCTTTGAATATTTATACAAGGAACCCACCATTGATCAAATGAAATCTTTCATGTGCTACATTGTAGTTTAGTATTGTTTAATCCATAAGATTTGAAACACCTTCAAATCACATCTGGTGAGTTCATATAAAAATCCCTTTGAAGCATCTTAAGAGTGTTTAACAATTCATTGCCTCACCAAACATAAAGTTGAACGTATACATCAAGTATTGGAAACAAGAAGCTCCCAGGAGCCTGAATTGCTCACCTAGTCTTGATGTCAACCCAATGAAGACTTTTGTGTAGCTAAATAAGCTGAATGTTTAAGCAAGAAAAATGATTTTTTCTATGTGCCATAGTTTTCATTTTGAATAAGCAAAAAATACTATTGTTCACCTTTTAAGGGGCTGTAACCCCTATAAGGGGTCTTCTAACAACTTGAACCCAAAGGAGACTTTTGAAGAGCTAAATAAGCTGAACATTTAAGCAAGCAAACAGCTTTTCTCTATCTGCAACAGGTTTCATTCTATAGGCCAAAAACACTATTTTTCGCCTTTAAGGGGTTGTAACCCCTATAAGGGGTCATCTGACAACTTCGATCCTATGGATACTTTTGTTGAGCTAAATGGGCTGAACATTGAAGCAAGCAACAGCTTTTCTCTATCTGCAATAGTTTTCACTGTATTGAAAAAAAAACACACTATTTGTTTTGCCTTTAAGGGGTTATAACTCCTATAAGGGGTCATCTGACAACTTCGACCCTATGTAGACTTTTGTAGAGCTAAATGGGCTGAACATTTAAGCAAGCAACAACTTTTCTCTATCTGCAATAGTTTTCACTCTATTGGCCAAAAGCACACTATTTGTTTTGCCTTTAAGGGGCTGTAACCCCTATAAGGGGTCATCGACCCTGTGCAGACTTTTGTAGAGCTAAATAAGCTGAATATTTAAGCAAGCAACAGCTTTTCTATACTGCAATAGTTTTCATTCTATTGGCCAAAAACACTATTTTTTGCCTTTAAGGTGCTGTTACCCCTACAAGGGGTCATCTGACAACTTTGACCCTATCAAGACTTTTGTAGAGCTAAATGACCTGAACATTTAAGCAAGCAACAGCTTTTCTGTATCTGCTATAGTTTTCATTCTATAGGCCAAAAACATGAAAAAAACGCTATTTTTTTTACCTTGAAAGGGCTATAACCCCTATCAAAGGTCATCTGACAATTTCAAACCAATGAAGACTTTTCTAGAGTTTTTGATTCTGAAGAGCTTAGAATCCTTCGGATTTGTTTCTATCTGTTATGGTTGCTGAGTTATAAGCCATTTTAAGTGATTTTACCCTATGTTCTATTTTTAGTAACAGCGGCCATGGTTTTTATCGAATCATTTTAAAATGAGGATCGTTTGTTGCCAACATGTCATATATCATTTCTGCAAAGTTTCAGTTAAATTGGTTCAGGGGTTTCAGAGAAGAAGATTTTTGAAATTGTTAAAGGACGACAGACGACGAAGGACGACAGACAACAACGGACGAAGGGCGACAGACAACAACGGACGACGGACGACGACGGTCGCATAGTGATGGCATAAGCTCACATGGCCTTTGGCCAGGTGTGCTAAAAATTAACTATTATATGTTAGCCACTATACAGTTTCCGTAAACTTTCAAATTTTCTGACAAGAAAACAAGTAAAGTATAAGTATTAAGTAAAAACACATCTATTTTAACTTCAAAACCCAATTAATTATCAACCTCAGTAACAAATTTTTGGCCCTTGGGAAACACTCAGCAGAATTAAGGAGATTATAGGAGCTCATATAACCCCTTAACAAATTTTTGGGTTTCCTGCTGAGCAAGCAGTCTTACCTCCCTGCTTAATCTTTTGCAGTTTGTATAGAGCGATGAAACTACCTGCTTAACAAACACGCCAGAAGGGAAAGTGAAGCGAGGGTTCTTCACTGGAAAAGTAAGGCACTGTGTGTCTAGGGGGATAGTCCTTAACTGCGTGATTCTTTTCGCAGGGGGGTCTATCACTGGCGCTGGAAACTTTTGAACGTTGAAAACATTCGGAAACTTTCCCCGAAATGCTTGGGGAAGAATGAAATTAAGTGAAAAATTTCATAAAGGTCAAAAGGACGATGGTAACATCTGAGTGTCCCCAACTTAATTTCGTCTATATATAAAGGTGTTTCTATTTTGTCTTTTATTTTTCTGTCTCTTTATACGTATCAAACGTAAAACTAAAAAAAAATATAATCTGAAATTGGGGTTGGCAACTTATATATGTATTTTGCAATACTTCTTTACCAAAATGGAATTATTGGTACTAGTGCTTTCAAAGGTTAGCATCTCGTTGACAACATTAGCTATCATACTGCGAATTGGCATTGGACTATCGTCTGAAAAGTTTGCGTTTAACAGAACCTATTAATTATCCCATATTAAAATGCTTCTCGTTTACCTTATGGTTAGACATGCAAATGAACAATTACCTTACATGTATTAATGTGTAATGGGAATTTGATATCTTGTTTTCCACAACGGTTGATTTCCAGAGTCTCATTAACTTTTCATCTTTGTCTTAAATAATGCTGTAAAAATAGCAGTTTGATGGACAAATCCCTTTTTGATGAATTACTCTATTTAGAAATTACAGAAAGATCAAATGGGCCATTTCCATCATCATTATGCCACAATTAGCGTTGATTAAAATGAAATCTATGTTACATACTAGGTCTAACCGAATGTTGTCTAAACCTTGTACACTTGCATGATTGCAATTTTGCATAATGTGATAACATGGACACATTTAAAATAGATGTAAAATTTTTACTAATCAAACTAACCACTGTAATATGCAAGGCAATACAACAAAAGTGAACTTAACAAAACGTATTAATATTGAATACACATAACATGCATAACCAAGAAGAGATTGAACCCGAGTTCAGCTGAAGTCAATTTAGACTGAAATTTCCATAAACCTTGTCCTGTCTTTGACCAATATTCTTGATTTCCGAATTTGCTGTTTTCGGTAGCTTGTCAGTTACTATATTGGTGGAATATTTAATATGGAGTAGGCATTGCCTAAATGCGAGCATAGCTAAAAGGGATTACGTTTTGTTTATACAATGTATTTGGGGCGAGATGGTATGGGGCGATTAAGCTTCGAGACACGTTAGTTTCGTACGTGCATATTACCAAGACGAAACGAGCAGTTTATGTGTATTTATTATTTTAAGAATATTATTTTCTTGTAAAAAGCGCAATTTATTATTTTTTTAAGCATTATTTCTTTTCTTATAAATTATTTTAACATTCACTCCGGTCCTGTAAAAATAATAACCCTTTCCGGACCATGAAAAATCTAAATCAGCATTAGCAAATTTCTCGCGGAAACAAATACCGTAGAGCTCTCCGCTCGAGCGGGCACTTCGTGCCCGCTTGCGAGCTATGCTCGCTATTATCAAATTCGCAGCACAGCGACACGTGAACGTACGAAGGCAAGGCAGTCCCCGACAACCTGGTTCTCCAATTATATTTTTAAAGACATGCAACAAGCTTTGTAACAACCCGTTTTAAGCTTCTTGATTTTCACAAAAGCAGCGTAATGTTAATAATTTTCCACGATATCTGCAAGCAAGAAAAAAGCAAATTATTCCACTACTTAAAAAAAATATAATAAAAAATTCGAATATATTTAAACATACATAACATAAAGCCGAATATTTAACAACAAAACGCATATCTCAGATATATTTCAAATATCAGAAAGGTTTGCAAGTGTATGTCTGCTTCACATTTCAATGGGTCATGTTTTGATGCATATCTGCTGCACAAATGTAACACAAAACATTTTAAAATCTGATCATAGAGACATATGTTTTTCGGCTTAGTTGGTATTTTGTATCTTTGTACATGTTTTTCACCGAAACCATAATTTCTTTTATAAAGTCGTTTGAAACCCAATTAATCTGTTTTTTAAATTGTGTCACAAGATACCACATGGAAATTAAACTTAGATTCTACTATTTACGGGGAAGGAAGCAAGAAATGCTTTCAGTACAATCCAATCACTACGGCTATACAAAGAACTTTAAGTTTCAACAACAACTAGCAAAACAAAATCCATATTAATCTTTTATTATGTAAAATTGTGTCACGCTTATCCCCTTAGAATCGACCCACAAAGGAAGTATGAGAATTACTAGGTATATAATGCTTGAAAGCAATTTGGCCTTAACTACAAAAACAACAGATTTTTTTAAAGCATACCTGTATTGCTAAGTAGGTGAAAGAAAACTATTAACTTAACATTGATGGTAGACAAGCTCTCTTTTTCAACATTACTGTCCGTTGTATTGGTGATTGTTTATTAGCTCTCTCTCTTTTAACCATGCTTTACGTTGTATTGATGATGTTTTTTCACTGGACATTCGATTTCGTGACTTTTACATTTTATATATCCTCAAGAACTTGAGCTTACAGACAAAATGGTCCCTAATAAGATCTACATCTCGATAAAAACTTTCAACAAAGCTCTTTGACAATTGTGATGACATCAACTTTCCAATTGTCAACTTTCCCTTCTTCTGTTCCAATTTTCTGCCCGTTTCTGCTTATACAGTTTACGTTTCACAACTGATTTGTTATTCATGTGGGACTTACATCGATTTCATTTGTAAAGCGTCCTGGCGACACGAAATGTTTACACAGGATTACATTGCTCCTCTGTAGTTGTGTTCATTGAATAATTCTTGTGGTAGACATCATGCAAATATAGCAAAAAAAGAAGTTTCTATCACTCAGATAAGTGCAGATGTTGGTTAGTCGTAGGGCTTTGTTTTGTCCTCCTTTACTGCTTCTTCTGGTCATTCATGTTTATGTTTACTGGTTTTGGTTTGACCCTTCCGGTATTTTGACATTCGGATGCATGATTTATACCTCTGCTTTCTTTTACTAGAATGGCAGTCTTCCATGAAAAACGTATGTCGCCTGTGTTTTAAAATAAACAAGAAGTAGATTAATTACGGGGATTAAATGGCTTTACACTATATAGTACTGTACAGAAGGAAGCTACATGCCAAATATCAAGAGACGGTGACATTTTGTTGCCCGAATAAATGCGACGAAAATATTTGTGACGCTGCAGGACGACGGATAGTGTCAAAGTAACCCCTATCTTTCGCTTTGCAGCACATTGCAGGCGACAAAAAAATGAATTGTAAATGATGACTGAAAAATGTATATATTTTTCTAAAACTAAGATACCTTACGGAAATTAAAACGTCAATTAAAGATGTCATTGAAGCAATATAAGTCAAAGAAATCATAAATTCAAAGAACAAAAGTACACAATGGTTGGTTGCCCTGTAGAAAAAGGCAAGAAGCAAAGAGGCACCAATGCGGTAATCAAGTGTCAAAAGTCTGAAAGGGCAATGACGAAACCGGTAAACACGAAGAAACACAAATCACAAAACACAAAATCAACCGAACGGAAATCAACAATGCGAACTCAAGTCGCAACAAGGGTAAACTCATGTGCTCCGGAAGAGTAAGCGGTTCCTGCCTGCTATAGCACATCTGTCGTGTTGCTAATTTCCAATTCAGTGTGTCAAATCTAGTAAAGAAAGACAAAACAAATTTCTACCAAAAACCAATAACCTATGTATGTTCATAAAATGGTACATGACTGTGGCACGCGATAAACACTTTAATGAGAAAATCTAAGTTTAAGTTACTTAATCCTAGTTTAACTGAGCTTAATATAGGATTAAGTAACATAAACTAAGATTCATTTAGCTAAATGTTAGTTACAGAAAAACCTTGATTTTCTTCACTTAAACTAAGATTAACTCGTAACTATCATGGTCTATCATTAAGGTAAGACAATCTCGGTTTAACCGAGTTTCAAAAGAAAAGCTTAGTTTTTTCTTGAAAACTTATAGAAAATTCTCTACTTAATGATCGATACTTCAGTTAATCCTAGATTAAGCTACTTCAACTAAGATTAGGTAAGATCAGTCGTATGTATTGAACGTTTTGATTGGCCAACAGATAACCCATATTTTCTCGGAGGAATTTAGATTGGCCAGATCATAACCCATATTTTCTTGGAACTTAATCTTAGATAAAGCTAGCTAAATGAGAATTACAGAAAAACCTAGATTTTCTTAACTTAAACTTCAATTTTCTCATAACTCACATTCAGCTGTGAAAAACCTAGATAAACTGAAAAATGCAAGAAAATCTTAGTTTAAGCATTATCTTTTTCGAAAAACTCGGTTTCTCAGCTTAATGTTAGCTAGGTCAGTAAATGCTAGATTAAGCTCCGTTAATCTAAGATTAAGTAACTCAATCAAGGTTTTTGCTCATTATTGTGGTTGTAGCGTGCCATACATGTCGTATATAACATCATTTTGTACCTTGTCACAAACCATGTGAGTGGATACAATTGCTGATCTGCAACAATATGGAACAGTTGTTGGATACTATTTAAGATACACCCACTGACTAATATAAAGATCATTTTTCCATAACTTGCTAGACCTGAGTCACTCATGCGGAAAATGTTGCTCAAACCACACTTAAAACCAGTATGGAATTTGATTATTATTCAAAATGTACCCACTGTCGAAATATCATTCCTTAACCACTTGCAGTTGTTGAGATGTCAAGCGAGCTATTGTTGTTGTCTTTTTTCGTCAAGTCACGTGATTATGACGAAGGTTATACACCTTGGATGTGGACTTTAACCAAACCTTGAGCCTGAGTCATTCATGCGAAAAAGTCAGTTTAAGGTGACTTAATAGAGAAGATTCAGATCCTGTCCATTTCCGATATTTGCATTTTCCTGTGTCATTTACTGGTTGTATATATATGGACTATTGAACCCCGGTCATTTTATTCTTTGGAAGACTTACTTACTTTAAGTTCCATCGCTGCTCTTCGCCATATTAGTTTAGGTCTTCCAGGTTTCTTTTTTCCATGTGTAGTCCATCTTAGAGCTACTTTTAGGAGTCGTCGTTGTTCCATTATGAAGATATTACCTACCCACCTTAGCCTTCTTTACCTTCATTTCAGAACTGATATTCTTGCAACAAGCTTTCCTCCACAATTCTCAGTTTGTAATTATGTTAGACAAAACACTTTGATAATTACCCGGTCAATTGTTACGAAAATACAGCAATGTCTTTCTCCAGATTCAATACGAAAATTATCATTATTCTGCTGTTTAGTATGACGTTGCATTCCAAGTTTTTATGACTTTTATTGATGGTGTTTAAGTTTATTGGTGGCACTGTCAGTTAAGATGTATTACAAACACAGCCAATTCAGAGTATCTTTCAAAGCCTTCTTCTTCCATTTACTCAGCCCTTTTACTCAGTTCTGAATTTTAACACTTTAAGGCTTTGATTGCCTTCTTTAATTCTGTTTCTGGTGGTGGAATTAGATTTACACCCCTGACTATGTCCTGAGGCTCTAGGTTTAAACTAAGACTTTCATCTTGTGTAGGTTAAAATAGCACCTCTTTAAAGCGTTTGACTCGTCTATCGGCATTTTCTTTTTTTGCTTGTAATTACAGTACCCTACTTTCTTTTAAAGTTGGAAATAGATGCACTGTTGGTTCTGTACAGACTTTTGGTGATCTTGTAGACTTTTCCCATCTCTCCTTTAGAGGCAGCTGTTTCTGCTTCTTCAGCTTGATTCCCAAAGAATTTTGTGGTACAATTTTTCACTTTCTTATCAATTTCTTTGTACTCTCTCTATCTAGTTTCTCGTTTACTCTTTGAGACTTTGTGCTCAGGATTTTATCTGTAATTTGTATTTTTCTTGTCAACTTTTGTAGAGACTCTAAGTGTTGTCAATTTTATTTACTATGCTTATCCCTATTGTGTCTCACAACTATGTTGTGTTCTGTGGTCATTACTGGATCCTAAGATCGCAATGGAAGAGGGAGGTTTGGCGCCATAAAACCTGGTTTAACCCACCATTTCGTTTGAAATGCCTGTACCAAGTCAGGACCAATTCGATCCACCAATTATCCGGTATGACTGATTCGTTTTTGTCATTTTCTCTGGACTATGAGATTGATCATTCAAGTTCGGTAGTTTTGTTATTACCTTTATTTTAAAACCCAGTACTAAAATCCATGTATTCAAAATGACATTGTACAATTCTTCTCAATATTAAACGTACTTACAATCAAATTAATGCTGACGGTCTGAGTTTTTCATATTGAAATTCGTATTGATTTGTTTTAGGTGGTACAAGAAGAAAAAAAGGAAGTATAAAATCATCAATTGTCTGAGAAACTTCCTAATGGTTCATTCATATTTGTCAAACTATTGTCTTTTCAGTGTAATTTAATAACTTTTCCAGGATGTCTTGATACACAACTGAAATAACAAAGGTAATAGAAAGCATACATCAACACCAAATGTCTTAGAATGAAAACAAAATTCAAAATTTACATTTTATTAAGACATCAAACGGATAGTAGATCGATACAGTGAAAGTGAAAGTAAAAATCAAACGTGGTAAGATCAGGAAAATGTCAAATTTATAAACACCAAGGTCAAACAATTTCAAATTTCACAAATCAAATTTAAGAGATGACAGCAGAAAATTTTTTAATAGAATAAAGATTTTAACCAAAAATATCTTATCATTTTTAATGTACGTGTTATGTACATAGACGATGCGCTTCATTTTGTGGTACATTTGTAGGATGTTTTAAATAAAATGACATATAGACCTTGCTCAAACTGTACTTCAAATCAAAATAAGTTTAAGTCTTCAAATTTGAACTCGTAAATTGCAGTTTCAGTTATAATAGTTGACCTATTGAATTGCATTTTTTTTGTCAAGTTCATCATTGTTAATTTTCATTTAAGCTTTAACTACAAAATTCAGTTTTCAGGTTATGTTCAGATCTGACCAAAGTTGTCAGCTTCTTCGAGCAGATCTAATGTTCTTTGAAAGTTTTAATATGCTTTGTGATTTTGTAACTTATCTAATAAGATGTAACTATTGTGCCCTTTTTTATTTTATCGAATTATTCATTTCTGTCACATGCCACATCAAGGATTAGAGACTCATGGTCTTGTGATCGAACTCTTATTATTCTTAACAGGCAATAGAGTTTTGTGCTCTTCGTGCATATCAAAGAAACAAGATAAAAATGAAGTAAACTGTAGAAAATAGCAGAACAGCATATTCTAAACAAAAAACTCATGTTACAAGTTGGTGGCAGCGGTGTGATCCTGTCATGACTGAGATAAAACTTCTATTCCTTCATCGGACATTAGTGGGATCCTGGGGCGAAATGCTATTTTCCCCATAGGACGTTAACTGCAGTTAATTTTTTTGATTTTATTTTATTTTAAAGTGATTTTATACATCACTGAATATTTTGACAGAGTTCATATACGAACACTGATTTTATCTGTAGGGTTTTACTTCCAGTCATATCTTTTATTTTATTTTGAGGGAGAATGCGGCAGATTGAAATTGTATGCCCAATCTGCGAAAGTAGGGGTAGATAGTGTTCGGGTCTGTTCGCCCGTCCAAAATGTTGCGAGATTGGGCATTGTGTCATTTGGAAATATTTTGTTTTTCATGTGCATGAATGACTTATTTGTTGATGATCAATGTTTACGGGTATCTATAGAGCTACTACCAAATGCTCTTTCATTATCCAAAGAATTATTTGACAATGGAAAAAAACTCATGGTATAGTAGCATTAATGCACTTCTTTCATACCTTGACATTAACGTCAAAACATTATTTAAACCTAAACTTAATATTTAGAAGTTTTTTTTAACAAATTGAAAATTAAATATGAAAAACTGATTTTCACATCAATACTTGCATAATGTGATATAATGGTTTCACTGCATGCACATGTTTTCATGTTCCTTCGTTTTATATAATAAATATAAATTATGTTTATTATATAAATAGGTATATCATAGGCCTAGGATTTAAGCTTAATACCCAGTAATACATTTTGCCCCAACATATATATTTACTCCAATAATGACTCACATTCAATGGAAGCCTGTTGAAAACGGTATATATAGTGTCTATAGATCTAATAAAAATAAATCAGAGTAGTGAATCTGGTTCATGTCCGAGTGTCCGTCCATCTATTCATTTTATATACCAAGCCAGGACCGTTGTGGTTATCGGTAGGTTACTTTTTTTGTCTACTTACTTGGAATTTTTAGATTGACTATCGAATTTGTAAAACACTAGGTTAAGGTTAAACATAATCACCGAAGTTGGATTGATCAATCTAAATGTCTAAGAAAAAAACAAGGAGACAAAATACAAAAGAAATTAAAGATCGCATTGGTCCTCACATGGAACAGGCATGAACATTGTATAAAACCAGGTTTTGATATAATCAATCAGCATACTGGATAGAGGATAATCTAACTTTAAAACAGTACCTGTTTGCAGACTTTGCTGTATGCAAAAACCCTGGAAAAGAAACAACGAATAATTTTGTAGCATGCTCCGGCTTTGAAGTCTAACTGTCATTTTACATTCTGTTTGAACGATTTTGATATAGTAATGATGCATTAGAACTATAAATTTCAAATATTATGAATCTTAATATGGCTGTAAATGCAAATTGATGTTTGCTAATTAATGACATGAACGAAATTTTGTCTATGATGAAAGATAAAAGACAAGTTTGAAGCAGGAAGCTGTATGATTTTAACGGGTAGGTAAACCTTTTCATGTCAAAATATCAAAAGGTTCATTTTTTTAAATACTAGCAGAAACCCGTAATTGATACCTGAATCACTAACCAGTGCGTCATGTACGTGAAATATGCTTTTTGACGGAGTTCACGTATACAAATTAAATGTGTCATTTTACTTAGAAACTGTCCACCTACAAATAAACAGCTGCACCGAGACCGCATGATACCCCCGCCGTTCTATGCCTAATGTAAATGCCTTTGAAAAATGTCCCATTGAAAATATTGTGTGTCAGAAAAATCTTTCTAAACCATTTTGCAATTATAGTCTGCAGTCATATATTGAAGAACACAATATGGTAAAACTAAAATTCGTCAATTGAACGTTTTTTTGTCTTTTTAAAGCTATGTTCCATTGTAAAGGAAATGATAGATGTTCTTTTCCTTTTGCCTATAAACCTTTTTTTTTCTTCTTTTAACCAACTCTGACTAGCTATTTCTGTGTTTGACATTATCATATTTCATTCTTAATGTCTGCTATGGAACAATTTTTATCATTCGCACATTTACTCTTTACACAAGAGTGTCATAAATTTACTTTTAAAATAATTTCTTTTTGGATTGTACTTCCCCAGGCGCCTCATTGTGCTTTTTAATAGAGCCAGGAACTCACTATCACAGTAAAAAGAAAAATGTGCAAACAAATGCATCAGTACAAATATAAGTTTTTAGACTGCACAAAGATCTCCGTCTTTTGATTTATTTTAAATCTGTTGTTGAAATGGTAAACATAGCTAACTCATACATTTTTAATTTTAGTAGGATCAGTAAAATATTTTTTTGTTATATACTGTCTCTAATATCAGGTACAGCATTCTGATTTATATGACTATTCATATTTTGACGACATATGTAGTTACATTTTTTTTCTTTAAATGAATAAAACTTTAATACAGTTCAGTTTTTTATGAATATATCAGTGTTACTTTTGATAATAACTATTGCAGTCCCATACTGCATATTAAACTGTATCTTGTGTGAATGATCTGGGTACAGAGTACAGAGAGGGAATACTATTATCAATGCAACACAAGGTATTACTTTGCAATTATATCTTAATGGTTTATTTCTTGTAAAAATCCTAGGAATGATCCTATCCCCTCGTAGCAAAATTTATTGTCTGGAACTTTGTTGTCATTTGTATTTCGAACACACGTGAAGGTTAGCACTGCTGGTGGAGTTTTAATTCCCCGGGGTTAGCCCGCTCCGGCACCAACACTTTTGAGTTGGAGAAAACATCAAAGCTTTAAATTACCCGTCTAAATTTCAAATTTGTCTAAACCCTAAGGTTCTTCCTACCCCAGACATAGGTTGATTATCTTAGTAATAATTTGGTTCCCCAGTTTGGTATTTTTGGTTTCATTGTTCTATGCTCTTCATATTCATATAGTGTTTGGCATTTTCAATATTTTTGGTAGAGCGCCTCTGATGAGTCTTGAATAGACAAAACGCGCGTCAGGCGTAGCAAAATTTATTGTATGGAACTTTGTTGTCATTTGTATTCCTTGAGGAATCTTAATTGGTCATTGAATGATATCTGATGTCTTTTATGTCATTGATACTGATTATATTCTTTAAATTCACAAAATTCAACAAACAGTTTGACAACCATGCCAATCCTTTTACCATTCACCTGTACATGTATAACGAGAAAACGCCGACACGAACATATTACACCTGTTCTTATGTATCTACATTGGCTCCCTGTGAAGTTTAGAAGCATCTACAAGATCTTGATGTACACTTTTAAAGCCCTTCATGGTCGCGCTCCAGTTTATATCGAAGAGCTAGTTAAACGACACGAACCACAAAGAACTTTACGTTCACAGGCAAAAACTCTTTTACAACAACCAAAAGTTCGGACTAAAACATACGGCGATAGGCGTTTTGACATGACATCGGCAAAGATCTGGAATAGTTTACCATCTTCTATACAAAATGAACAATCCTTCGAACTTTTTAAAAAGAAAGTGAAAACTCACCTGTTTAGAACTGCATACAATTGATCTTGATTTCGTAATTCATAGACTGTTCACGATTTCAGTAAACAGTATTGCTTGCTATGGAGTAGATTTAATTATACCGTTTTTTTTAAGGTTACTATGTCTTTTTCCCATCTGGTACATTATTTTTAGTGACAAGATTGTAGTTTTAAATTTTTATATCTTATTTTATTTTAAATTCAAAATGATAGATATTATTTCAATTTTTAGTTTTTTAATTTTTTTATTTTTTTTATTATTATTTTTTTTTTGAAGTTATAATTATTATTAAATTGTAAATTCTACTCATACTTCTAGATTTTTTAAATGTTTTAATTTCAGTATACATTTTAAGCGTTTTTTCTGCTAGGTGCTTTTATTATTTCAATTAAATTGTTTGGCAATTTTTTATGTTCCCTTCTGATCATTTGTTTTATATTTTAATATTCATGATATTGTGAATACTGTGATATGTTTCTTATGTGATATTTTCTCATGTGATATTGTAAAGCGCCTAGAGTAATATTTTAGTATTGGCGCTATATAAGAATTGTTTATAATAATAATAATGATAATAAATAATATCAAAATATACAGTTCTATGCTTTTATGAAAAAAAGACTTTTTGTAATTGCATTGGTATTGAACAAAAGTTGTTGATCATAAAAAAAGATGTTAAACAATGTCCAAATATACATGAATAAATATGTATGGAACTATAACGTTTGGATATAGCCTTTGTTTCAATCTCATTAAAATAAGATCTTTGGTATAAAACCTTAAAAAAAAATCCACAAGCTGTTGAAGATAACGATAAAAATATAAATACAACAGGAAAACCTAACAAAGCCTTAATAACATCCAGCAACACGAAAGAGGGTCAAATAATGTTATCAGACTGTATTTGCGCCACTCTGTATTTTTAAGGTTCTTATTGTAGAAGCCCTAAGCCATATCATCATATCAAAAGACAAGCCTATTTGTTCTAATTCGACGTCACGTTAGCAACTAATACGCACAATGCTCATTGAAAAGATTGACTTCAAGGTAAAATACTTTATATTTTTATTCAAATGAAATGTGTACATGTACTAAGAGCAATTCTCTGTAACCACCAAAATGATTTTGCATGACATGTGAGAGATTTGGCTAATTTTCATATTATAGGTTGCAATTGACCAGTTAATTACAAAGATACTTAAAACACCCTTTTGATATTTGTTGCCATGGTAACCAGATCGGCCATTTTGGATATTCTCTAACACGGTAAAAAGACCATTGTGATACAAACAAGAGTTAACACTAAAGTATGTCTCGTTTGCAGGCACCATCAGAAACAATTATTCTTTGTTACTTCCACTATATTTTGAAATTACATGGATTTTCAGTTTCTGAGATCAAAAGATGTGTAAACATTGCAAATATATGCAATTAAAATAATCAAAGTCACTCAACCGGAAAATCAAGGTAAAGGTCAAAAGATGGGGATGTAACTGTGCTAAGCTACTGCTGGGGCATATGCATACAAAGTTTCATCAACCTAGGACTTATTGTTCTTGAGATAATGAGGTGCTCGCAAAACTTTTCCATTGCTATTATATGTATTGAAAATTGTCAAAGTCACTCAACCGGAAAATCAAGGCCAAGGTCAAAAGATGGGGATGCAACTGTGCTAAGCTACTACTGGGGCATATGCATACTAAGTTTCATCAACCTAGGACTTATAGTTCTTGAGATATGGAGGTGCTCGCAAAACTTTTCCGTTGCTATTATACGTATTGAAAATTGTCAAAGTCACTCAACCGGAAAATAAAGGTCAAGGTAAAAAGATGGGGATGCAACTGTGGTAAGCTACTACTGGGGCATATGCATACTAAGTTTCATCAACCTAGGACTTATAGTTCTTGAGATATGAAGTGCTCATAAAACTTTTCCAAAAAGTTAACGCCGCCGGTAAAGTAACACCTATGTCCCGCTCTGCTTCGCAGGCGAGACAATAATGACATTTGAACGGTGACCCCCTCTTTTTATTTAATATTTCTTATCTATACATCCAGAAAAGCGCTTCACACGCAGCGAAATTTTGTATTGTACATTCAATATGTGGATCGTGTCTTTCTGGCACATATTCCATATTCTTTCGTATTTAATATTTAGGTCTATCAATGTGCCAAAAATGAATAAAATCTATATTAAAATTCTAAAAGCCCCGAGACACCTTAATTCCAAACCAAAAGAGTGTCGCGGGTACATATTTCCAAATAAACTACTTGACACTTTAAGACAAACTTGCGCGAATCTAAGATGAAATTGCAAATGGCTAGATTAGTATTAAGCATTTTTATGATGTTTGCAAACTGAAACAAGAAACTTAAAGGTTTTCTAGGTTTTCAGAGACGTAGCGCTACAAAAACTTAATTTTTATTTTTTTGTTTTGTGGAATTGGATCATGCTTACCTCTTTTTAATCGACCCAGAAGCATGAAATGATTAAGTCAATAATACTTGAACGTATTCATTTTTATCTTCGACATAACTATTGTCTTGCCATAACGATAAAAAAAAATCTTGTTTGATGGATTTTCAAAGGTTAAAATAGCTATATAATATATAACTGTATTCTTACAATTTGTTAACATTCGTTTAAATCATTGCTCCTTACACTGAAAATGACACCTTTTCGAATATTAGGAAATTGTATTGATTGCAAATGATGCCTCAAAAATATGTAATTTATTTTTTACACCAAGATACCTCACGGAAATTAAAACGTGAATCAAATAAAGATGTCATTGGAGCAATTTCTAGATGACAAGGCAAAGAAGTATAAATAAAATTCAAAATACAAAAAATGAGCAGCGATTTGTGTCTCTATATGAAAAATAAAAAATGTGTATGTGACCCACAGGATGGCCCTCGGATACATGGTATAACTCTGACCGCCAACATGTATTACCTGGGAAATTGACCTTAATCTAAGTTTTTCATAGGTAAAATATAGGTTACAGTGACCTAATTTCTAGTGGGTGGTGTCGTGCTACCCAATGCACATCTATATTGAAATATCATTGACCCAAAACATGCGGTATCTGAGATATGGAACTTAACCAAGAACTTAACCAAAGTCGTTCATGCATTATTTATAACGGGTGATGTAGCGCTACCCAAGAGTCGTCTTGTGGTAAAATACCATTGATCTCCAACATGTTGTATCAGAGATGTAGACCTTAATCAAGAACTTAACCAAAGTCGTTCATGCATTTATTATAGGTCACAGTGCTCTAATTTCTAGTGGGTGGTGTAGGTCTACCAAAGACAAATCTAGTGGTGAAATATCACTGATCCCAAACATCTAGTTTCCAAGATATGGACCTTAACCATGAATTTAAATAACTGAAGTGTTATAGACGTACGGACGGATGGACAAGGATTAAAATATGTCAAACCAACATAAGTGGTCGGGAAAAAAAGCAATGACCGTTGATAAAAAAGTGTAGAACTAAGGAAAAAAACTGTTCTTAAAATGTGGTAGAACTAAGATCATGACTGTTCGTTAAATGTGCTAGAACTAAGACAATGACTGTTCGTTAAATGTGCTAGAACTAAGACAATGACTGTTTGTAAAATGTGCTAGAACTAAGACAATGACTGTTCGTAAAATGTGGTAGAACTATGACAATTGCTGTTTGTAAAATAAGGCTGGAAATAAGTCAAAGACTGTCCGTGAAATGTGGTAAAACAAAGGCAACAAATGTTTTAAAATAAGTGTAGAACTCAGGCAAAGACTGTCCGTGAAATGTGGGAGAATAAGACCATGCCTGTTCGTAAAATGTGGTAGCACTAAGCTTAAGATAGTGAATTTTCGTAAAATAAGGCTGGAACTAAGGCAAAGACTGTTTATGAATATGGCAGAACTCAAACAATGTCTGCAATAGAATTAATTTTTTTTAAGTGAATGAAAGATGACTTTGAAGCAATATCATCTTGAAGGCAAGCCGTTGTAATCATTTATTGAAAGTACACAGTTATTGATGACTCTATAAAAAAATCAAAGATTGTTTGTAATATGGGATAGAAAACACGAAGTACAGAATCGGGCATAAACAAAACGGGTTGAAATAAAGGGTTAATTTGGTAATGCTGTAAATGCATATTCACGAAGTTTAAGGGGTGTAATCTCTCTTTAGCAACATTTGAATCAAAATATTGAATTAGGTCAAGAAAAACAAGAAACCGAAAATATCGAAAGAAACATTCATGCGACAAAGTAGATAGAAATAACAAAACAGTCGAGTGAAAAGGTGTTAATACTAGAAGAATCTTTTAATACATAATACCAAGGGTGGAGTTTGGATTCCCCGAGGTTAACCTGTTCCGGCATCAACACTTTTTTTGTATTGAAGAACATATCAAAGCTACAAGTTATCCGTTTAAATTTCAAAATTGTCTTAACCCTAAGATTCTGCCTACCCCAGACATAGGTTGATCTTAGTCATAATTTGGTTTCCCTGTTCGGTAGTGTTAATGGTTTTATTATTCAATACTCTTCATAATCTTGATATAATGTTTGACCTTTTCAATATTTTGGGTAGAGCGCCTCTGATGAAAAAAGCGCGTCAGGCGTAGCAAAATATATATGTATTGTCTGAACTTTGTTGTAATTTGTATTTCACAGAGAAATTTTCAAACATGTGATATTCTTTTCCACAAAGCTTTAAATCAACAGGCAATCTGCCGGAAAACCATGCAAAATCCTAAAGTATGTGCTTCATGTCATAAAATTTTAGTTAGTTAGTTAGTTATTGCTTTACTCCCAAGCAGGACGATTTCGGCTATATCCGGGAGATGAACATGAAAGTGGTGATACAATGAACATGAAATGATGATGAAGTGGAGGAAATGGGGAACACAATGCCAATCGGGTAGGAGAGTTTTGACTGCCACTGGAAAAAGGAGTGATGGGTAGGGTCGGAAAATTTAGCCTCCTGCATGGGGATCCTACGGGTCCTACTCTTACCGAGACCTGCAGCAGGATTATTTAACGCGCGAGGAACGTGACATTTTTCCCAACACGGTCATGTCATAAAAAGACACATGTATAGTAAAGGTACCTCATGGTCGAGTGTTTGATAAATTTGAAAACCTACACCTGTACATCCGGGACACATTTGATTCTTCTCAATCATGCATGAACGTTCACACGTGTATCGTTTCTGTATCAAAGAAATGCTGACAGCCCGAGTCTTTGCTGAATATGTAAATTCGGCTGGATCTTATTTTAGGTGATACAATAGGAAAATTCAAACAAGTATAAAATCATCAGCAGTCTGAGGAACTTCCTTATGTTTCATTCATATTTGTCAAGAAGTTGTCTTTTCAGCGTTATTTAATATCTTTTCCAGGATGTCTTTTGATACTATTGGAAAAGCAAAGGTGATAAAACGCATACATCAACACTTAATGTCGTAAAATGGTAACATCAATCCAAATAAAAAAAATATTTATAGATACGTCAAACGCAGGTTGAATCGATGCCTGGTTAAAAAAAGTAATGTTGATTTTAAGGAGATAAAATAATTTTATGTTGTTCTAAGATTTCAACTAAAATTTCGGGTTTCTTTTCCTTTATCCGTTCAAACCCATAGTATTTCAATATATCATGTACCCCCATTTTCTTTTTTCTAATATGAAAAAGGCATTGCGAAGATACAAAAATAGAAATACATGCACTAACGTTGAAAAATATATAATGACACCTAATTCTAACTCTACAACAGATCAAAATAATTTTTGCTTCAATGATAACTTTGATGTGACTGAGATCTGTATTAAAAATGTATTTCCAATGTTTAAGCTTTAGTATATATGTTTAATAGCCCGTTAGAGAGCTGATAGAGGTTAATTTCCAGTTGTCCTTGATCCATTCATCATATATACCAAGTCAGGATCGCGTTGTGATCACAACATTTTTGGCAATTTTTTTCTGTCTATGAAGAAATAAATATATTTAAAAATTTGGCTCACGCTGTGTAACCTGCGAAGCCACATTTTTAATGGTATTCTTCATAAACAGAAAAAAATATTGAGGTCATTTTTTTATAAATATATTTCAATAACATTTTTTCTCAAAAAAAACTTATGATAGGAGAAAATGATTCTGAATCATTTTTTTTAATTCTACAACTGGAGTCCCATCAGAACAAAATTAAACTTTATCAATTAGAAAATGGCAAAATATTATAGAGGTCGTTAACATTCATCTGGGCGTTTTATCCAATACCAAGTTATAAACATCTAATTGATCTTGAATCGAAATTTGCAACACCCTTTGAGAATGAATAACTTTGAACCACGCTCCTGCTTTGAAATTCCGCTTGTCATTTTACATTCTCTTTTAACGATTTGGATATATTAATGATACATTAGACCTATAAATTTCAAAAATTATCAATTTTGATATGGCTGTAAATGCAAATTCATGTTTGCTAATTAATGAAATTTTATCTATGATAGCTTCGAGCAGGAAGGAATTTGATTATAATGAGTAGGTAAACCGTTTCATGTGAAGAGATCAAAAGGTTTATTTTCTTAAATCTTTTTTTTTCTTTTTATTTGTTCTGTCAAATCTTACCTTTATTGTTATCAAATGTCCTTAATTTCTCGGTACAGCATTCACATTATGACTTTACATATCTTGAAGTTTTTTATTTACTATAGATTTTTTTTTAGTTTTCGTTGATGGTGATCTAATAAAAAATTATCAAAAGTTTGCCAATCAATTCTTTCATGAAATAAATGCATTTGCTATTTGGACCGATAAAAAGTTGTTAAAGAATGTTCAATGTCCGGCTTTTGTTTCAAAGTAATACTGACTTTAAATCGAGCTTTGTTATATAACATTGAACGCGAGCTGCTGAAAAAAGCCCGCCAAGACGCCAAATGCAATAGAAAAACTAAGCAAAAACAGCAACATGAAAGAGGGTTAAATTCAGTCATCATAGGCGAACCCCAAGAGTACATATTTCCGCCACACTGAGTTCTTTAAGGTTCTTATTGTATAATGCTCTCAAAAACCTATTACTGTATTTATCTTAAACTTAAGCCGTATCATCACACCAACAGACAGGCCTATTTGTTCTGAGTCCACGTCACGTTACAATCCAACACGCACAATGCTCATTGAGAAGATTGTCTTAAAAGTAAAATACTTTGCACTTTTGTGTAAATGAAATATACTATTAGCCACAAAGGAGTAAACAATCTCATTGTTGATTGTTTGTTCGGGTTAATGTCCTTTTTATGCAAGGATAGAGTGACAAGTTTTGACGGTGGAAAAATAGAAGTGCTTAACGGAAACATCCGACCTACGAGGCGATACTAATATGTTTTTATTGAGTCTTGGGTGACTCTTTGTTGTTGATATACGGTGTACAGACATCATGATCGTTCAGTACGGACTAGTGATTAAAGCGTCGGGCATCTAACTGGGAGGGTGGAATATTATGGACCTACTTTCCAACTCCCTATTGACCCCATTTGCCAGGATTATCTTAAAGAACGATGCTACCCCTAACGAAGGGATAAAAGCAGTTGTCATGTGTATGATAATCCTACGCACGTAAAAACTCCTTTGCAAGCTCAATGGGGGCTGCTTCAGAGGCCACACTCGCATTAGACTTATGCTACCGCCCCTGATTTTCGCGCGCACGTCCAAATCTAGGAAAAACAGAAGTGAAAATCTACGGAAAGTATTGCAGTTGAAGCCGGTAATCCCATGCAGCCAACACTCGCAACTGCAAGATTTAAAGGGATTTTGAAAGAAAGCTTGTTTACTTTATCAAATTCAGGATAAGAGAACAATGTGACTTCATTCTTCTATTGTGAAACCATGCAGCCAGAAGGACGCGATCATACCAGTCGTTAAAGTTGAGGACAGATTAATTTCTTCATATCTTTATTTACATGCCTTGGGAAAGTTTAATTTTGTAGATTAAACTTAACTTTAAGATCAATTACATAACAACAGAACAATAACAAACCCGTTCGAGACTGGGGAGGCGGATCGGCCTTGCTTGTAAGAGGCGACTATGGGTCTTGGGATTCTGACATCGGGCCAGCCCACAAAGTGACCAAGTGTGTACCCTGGGTGGCTGAATATGGTAGCCGTCGACCCTCTCGTCAGCGGAAGTTGTCAGGTCTATAATACGGTAACCCTGACCGCTGACCAAAGTGGACTAGCGTGTGTGAAGAGTGCCACGCTTCGTTCACGTGCATGTAAAAGACCCTTTGTGGACCGCCAAGAAGTGCACCACACAGGTTTTCCGCCCCTATCCATTTCACATCCTTTCTTTTATGGTCTTCAAAATTTACTGTTCCTTTGATTCCCACCGCATCCCTATATTTCTAATCATCATCATCATCATCATGCAAGGGCGTAAAAAAAAAACTCACTCACTCAGAACCACAAAAAACAAAAACAACCCAATCGCATACATGTTTAGCTGAAATTCATGTACCAATAACGTCAACTGTGTAGTGAGGATAGACAACATAGAATGATTTTTCAGCGAACTCAAATATGGAACAATCAATACTATAAAGACATCCTTGTTGAAATGGTAAGACGTTATGATTTTTATTAGAGAAAACGCTGATGTATAAAGGTAAAACAGCGAAAGACAACGAAAAGGGGACGGGGGAACAATAAAATGACAATAGTTTAAAGAAAAAATTCGAAGGAGAGATAAAGAGTTTCAAACTGGTATAGAATTCAGAGACGCTAGGTAACTTTAGAGAATGAGATTAAGACATTCCTTTTAAGTGATTTATGTGTCGTTGATAGAAGCAAAAAGGCAGTTTTATTAGAGAAAACGCCGATGTATAAAGTTAAAACGGCGAAAGATAATGAAAAGGGGACGGGGAAAAATAATTTGACAATAGTTTAAAGAAAAAAATCGAAGGAGCGATAAAGAGTTTCAAACTGGTATAGAATTCAGAGACGCTAGGTAACTTTAGAGAATGAGATTAAGAAATTCCTTTTAAGTGATTTATGTGTCGTTGATAGAAGCAAAGAGGCACCAATGGGGCATTTGAGTGTCAAAGTGCAACGACAAAACCAGTAAACATGAGAGGAAACACATAACACAAAATCAACCATATTCAAAGCGAAGCAACTCGGGCTTGTTTAACGTTATTCAAATGATATTACTGCATGTGAATATTTCTGACGCCTATTGTTTAAAGGGCCTGTCGAACAAGGGGCCAGAAACTAATCTAGAAAGCGGAGCTTGAAGATTGACCTATTTTCTACGTTTTAATTTTCTTTGACAGTAAAAAAAAAAATTCCAACTGAGATTTTGCAAAGACAGATGGGTTTTCTAAATAAAGACACACTGTTATGTCATATGCGTGCCGTATGTGAAACATGTATAACTATCTTGTATAGTTATCACGTATCCCAAATATAAGTTTTCCTTTTTCATATGAGAACAATCAGACACATTCTTAAATAAATCGGGAATGAAGTAAATGTTTCATGTTTTCAAAAATGAGATTTCTAATTAACAAATGTTGGTTTGCCGTAGGCTTCTTTACAGCTCGACACACGGAATTAACCGACAGTAACGCAACAAGTGTGTTTCAACAAACAGGACCTGCTTACCATTCCGGAGCACCTGAGTTCACTGTCGTTACTATTTGAGTTTCAGTTGTTGATTGCTTTTCATTTTTTTTTTTTTTTGGTCGAGGTTTTTTGTGTGTGTGCTGTTTTCTTTCCTGTTGACTGATTTTGTCTTTGTGCATATCCGGACTATTGCCATTCGATGGTTCCAATGGTACCTCTATGCTTCTTTCAAAACACACAAGTATTAAAAAAAGTAATAATTTCTACAAACGTTGCAATAGTACTAAGATGTGTGCATGACTATCCTATTCAACCAATATTTAATAAGTCTGTCTTGGTAAAGGTCCGATGGTCTTTTGTCCTGAATTTAGGAGATTTTTTAGTTTCATCAACATTTTAGACAAATTTACCAAATCTGAATGATTTGAGGACTCTGTGTTTTCTCTGAATTTATCACAAGATAAGTACATGCTGACTGTCTTATAATTCACAAATGATAAAAAACATGAATGGTCCAAATAATATGCCCTATATTCATTTTTTTAGCCATTACTGAACCATAAAGTTGATGCCAGGAGTATTATATTATGATTTTTGTATGCTGATATACTTCTTTATATACTACCTACTGGTCAAGTAATTTAATCTGAAGGTAACTCTAAGTATAACAGTACCCTATTCATTGAAGATGATGAGACAGGTACAATTTATTACGATTTTTGTTAGCTCACCTGACCCGAAGGGTCATGTGAGCTATTGTCATCGTTAGGCGTCCGTCGTCCGTTAACTTTTCTTCAAAGATCTTCTTCTCTGAAACCACTGAAGGGATTGCATTGAAACTTAGTATACTTGATCTTTAGGATGTCCTCTACCAAGTTTGTGAATTATATACATGTTGACAAACCAACATGGCCGCCGTTGCTAGAAATAGAACAGGGGGGTCAGACCATTGTTTTTGGCTTATAACTCGAAAAGTATAAGAGATAGAGAAAATCTGAAGCAACCCACCTTGTTCAGCATCAAAAGCTCTACAAATCTCTCCATTGAGTCGAAGTTGTGAAACGACTCCTTATAGGAGTAATTACCCTTTAATCATCAAAATTGACCATTTTTGCAGTTTTTGGACTATATCTTGAAAACCGTTAGAGCTAGAGAAAAAGTTAGCATTGCAGAATTGTTAAGCTCATAGAGATCTACAAAAATGATTTCAGGGTCAAAATTGTCAGATCAGCCGTTTAAGAGTTATTCCCCTTTAACTTTTTTTTCCCATCAATTTACACTGATTTTCAAAAATCTTCTTCTCTGAAACCACTGAAGGGATTGCATTGATACTTGGTATACTTGATCTTTAGGATGTCCTCTACCAAGTTTGTGAATTATATACACGTCGACCAGCCAACATGGCCGCCGTTGCTAAAAATAGAACAGGGGGTCAGACCATTGTTTTTGGCTTATAACTCAAAAAGTATAAGAGATAGAGAAAAACCTTTCATGTTCAGCATCAAAATTTTAAATCTCTCCATTGAGTCAAAATTGTGAAACGACTCCTTATAGGAGTTATTGCCCTTTAATCGTCAAAATTGACCATTTTTGCAGTTTTTGGACAATATCTCGAAAACCGTTAGAGCTAGAGGAAAAGTTAGCATTGCAGAATTGTTCAGCTTATTCAGATCTACAAAAATGATTTCAGGGTCAAAATTGTCAGATCAGCCATTTTTAAGAGTTATTCCCCTTTAACTGTTTTTTTTCCCATTAATTTTAACTGATTTTCAAAAATCTTCTTCTCTGAAACCACTGAAGGGATTGCTTTGAAACTTGGTACACTTGATCTTTTGGATGTCATCTACCAAGTTTGTGAATTATATACACGTCAACCAACCAGCATGGCCGCCATTGCTAAAAATAGAACAGGGGGGTCAGACTGTTGTTATTGGCTTATAACTCGAAAAGTAGAAGAGATAGAGAAAATCCGAAGCAACTTTTCTTGTTCAGCATCAAAAGGTCCTTACAGGAGTTATTGCACTTTAACTGTTTTTTTTCTATGAATTTAAACTGATTTCCAAAAATTTTCTCTGAAACCACTGAAAGGATTGTTGTGCAACTTTGTATACTTGAAAGTTTGTGAAATTTATTCATACTTTGACATAAGAGATCAGGTGAGCGATTCAGGCTCCTGGGAGCCTCTAGTTTGTTAATATCCTGATGTATTACATGGTATATGTGTATTAAGTCTCATGGTGATACCATACTTTTTTCATGGAAAATCAACACTTCTAAATTTCCAGTGAACTTTAAGGCCTTTGCAATAATACCTTCCCAATTCTATTTTTGTAACAATAAAAGGTTTAACCAATGACAAACCTTAAAATACCAGGGCACCTACAACTTATTTTACAATAACTGTTGCTAGTTATGTTCTAAAATTGTTCATTCATAAACTTGACTTACTTAAAAACTCACTATTATTGGTTGATAATGTAGTTCAATGTATACATTATGTCACAAAGTTTTGTGTGTGAAATCCACGTGTGGTTCAGAAGGATTTACAGATAAGAGATAGGAAATATAACAGAACAAAATGTAAAGAACACATCAACACCCCTTATAACACTAGAAAAAACAACAACAATAAAATAAGTTTTCATATTTTTATTAGTTTTATTCAAATTTATTTCACTTTTTCCATAAATACATGTAAATAAACAGACATTCAATCAATTCATTTGCACACTCAAAAAATATCACCTAGACAGTCGCTATGGTTACCAACGGTTCACCCGACAATAAATAACCCCCAAACATTACTGAGGGATAGCCTAATTTATACAGCATTAGTTTTTAACTAAGGTACATGGCATAACTTAATAAGACAACATTTTTCACACAGGAAGACTAATTCATTAAAATGGTGCAGATAACATGCATATCCAAGTTCACATAAAACTCATTCAACTTCTTCAGTTGTAGGTAGAATGAGTTTATTCATATTATATATTGTCTCGCTCTATTTACCTTACCACTTAACACAAAACATTATGGTATAACTATATATATAATTCACAATTGTTTTTTTTTTCATTGCACTCTTTAATTTTTAGGTTCTACATATGCTTTGATTCCTTGGTTTTTTGCACATGAAGCTTGAACATAGTTTTTTAGACATTAAAATCATGTCTTTTCATTCATGTATAATGATTTTCAAAATTTAAACTTTTGACATGTGCATCTGATTATGCAAATTTTGACCTGTGATCAGCACCATATATTATTTACATAAACACTACATATTAACGACTAGTTAAGAAAAGGGGAGATAATCTTATTAATTAATAACACAACAATGTACAACAAAATATGCTTTTTTAGTGCTGCAAGCAAAAATATCGAAAAAATAGTATTGGGCTTGGGATGTACAACAAAAAAATATATATTAAAAAATTCTACAAGTAGAAATTATTATAAAATTTGTGTAAATCTACTATTAAAGTTAATTGTACCACATTATTATTTCAACCATCAAGATATAAAGATATATACATACAAAAAATATCACATCATTTCAAAAACACTGATTCTAACATAGCTTACAGAAAAAATCACCTGCATGCAGATTTAAATATATATACAGACTTTTGAATTTGTCTTGGAATGAATAGTTGAATCCAATCAATGCCCACCAAATATTACATTTTTGTACTGTGAGAATTGATGTTTTTGTTTTGCAAAATCAAATTATCTCCCTTTAATTTTAATCGCCTTTTTCAAAACAGAAAAAAATATAAAACACTTACTTGCTTTTGGTTTAATAGTTTTAAATAAATCAATTTACTTGAAATCTAAAGGAGTTAAAAGTATAAACATATTTCATGGCTATAACCAAGGTATTTGGTGGACACAAGCGAGAACCCTTAAAGGTTCAAAATTTATCAAATTCTAATCAAATGTTGTTTTCTATTCAAACATTTTGGATATATTAAAAAATGGTTCATTTTTTGAATAATTGGTCCATAAAAGATTAAAATGGTCAAAGTCTTTTTAGAACAAATATACAACGAAAACGAAAAAACATTTTGACATGCTTACTATATCAGATTAACCTACTTTCACAATAACACACATCTCAATTTCTTCAGTTTTGACTGGTTAAAAAATGTATGTAAAACCAAATCTCATACAACTCAATTATGCAGCATTAGATGGGATTTTCTTTTGAAGTTTTATCTGGATAGCATTTTTGCTTCCATGAATTGAAATAATACCAATGTTTTAAACATTATTTTTTATATGTACAATATTTGAAAGGCACTCCCTGAGAAAGTTAACATAAATATATTATCATTTCTGGACTTTTTGCTGAACTTCACAAAAACCAGAGAAAAGAACATTTGTATTCAATATACATAAATTTGCACAATTTGCAAAATAATTTCAGAAGACTAACTTCTAAACTTTCTTTACTGAAAAGAGTAAAATCAAAGCCTTAATGGAATCTTATAAATGCAAAATGAAGCAAAAAAGACAAATATTTACAAAGATATGTAAAAAAACAACAATGATTTCAAAATACTGGTTTGAAAAAAAGGTTTTTCACGACAACAAATTTTCATTCACTTTTACCATTCATGATCAGGCATGGCTAGCATAAAGACATTACACTGTAGATTTAATGAGATCAACTGGTTCGACATGGCGGTTCTATTCATGAGAGATCAAGATAATAATGTACAGAAAAACACAAACAAGACATTTCATTGGTTATCACTTAGTCACATGATTAAAATATTGACAAATCATTTTTTATCATTTAGTCACATGATTTAAATATGGACATTTAGTCACATGATTAAAATGTTGACATATAATTTGTTTTCAATTAGTCACGTGATCAAATTGCATACTCTCATTGGACATTTAGTGATGCTTTGCTTAACACTGATTGGACGAATATCTATGATTGTTTACATTTAAGACAAACTTGTACATGAATATTTATCTTGACAGATATATGTTTTCTACAAATCTGCATCCAATTAAACTTATTTTAGGCATATTATTTTCACATTCTAAATCAATGATCTATAACAAATAAAAGAATCTCCAAATATTTTAACTAAAACATTACAGAAAATTGAACTTATCATTTAAAACTTCATAATTTACTTTTTTTGTCATATTTGTTTTTTACGTCATACTATTATCAAATTCTGATACTAAAAAGTATTACCCTTAAATGAAAATGACATTGAAATGCTGAACAGATCTTAAATGAATGTAGTTTTTTACATGATGAATTATGAACACAAAGGAGGATTTGGCAGTGCCATGTATTAACCAACTAATACTTTGATATTTATGTCAAAAACTAAAGGCTTTGTTTAAGGCATAACTTGTTTACATGTACATAGAACCCACTTTAATTTCCTTGGAAAGAATCTAAAAATATCTCTTTTTTGAGACTGTTTTATTGCAAATAGCAAAATATGAGTACTGTTTCAAAAGAGTAATCATAACTTTATCAATGATAAAATAACATCTTAATTCTCAAATTTATTCAATACATTAACTTGAGAAGATAAAGGAAGAAATGATATTTTCCTAATTATTATTTGAACTGCATTGAAAGGAAAAAATTACTTGAAATTTGCATTCTCGTGTTAATTTCCAAAATTTATAAAATAAAAAAACTAAGTTTTGCTTTGATTTTAAAATATTTTCAAATGAATTGAAAGCTTAAAGTTAAATGGACCTTAGACCAAACAAGGTGATAGGATTTTAGCCCCATCTTTAAAGATTGAGGTTATAAATTCATTGTAATTAAAGTAAAATAATATGGATTAGGTAAAAAATAAAATCCAAGATTTCTATCAAGGTAGTCTGACATAACGAATTTTAAAGTCACGTACCAAAACACACAGACAATGAAAATAATGTAAGATTTGAGTTCATACTTTAATGAACATACATCTTGAACAATAATTGACGCTTGAAATTTACAAGATGTTATTTTTTTACGATATAAATATGGCTGTTTTAAACAGTAATAAATTCATTTGCTAATATACAATAAACTATTTACACATTACAAAAATATGAGCACCAAAACTACACACTCATACAGTTACAGAATACATTATTTACTGACCTAAAGTTTTACACATTACACAAGCAAAACATTATCAAACTCAATTCAACTTGCTTCACCCTTTCTTTTTTGATTGTGCAATCAATAGTTATACATAAGGCAATTGAATTGGCAGTATAGGCGAAAAAGTGAAGAAGATAAGCTTTACAAATTGTGATAAAAAACAATAATTTCTTTTAGATGCTTTTGTGGTTTTGAAATTGCACTTTTAAAAAATATCTTTTATGAGTTACTTTTCAGTCATTTTCTTACAACTCATATCGCTTAAAATCTAATCTTTCTTCATAGCTTCCATCTTCTCTTTAAAATTCTTCATTTTCAGTCCTGGTCTCTAGCAGACGGTCAGAAACAAATGTGTCCTACATTTTGATTGGTCGATTTTCTGCATGAATGTGCTTAGGAATGAGGTGAGATTTCATTGGCTTTTAGCTTCATTCCCACACATGGGGTGATGGTGGAAGCTCTGCAGGTTGGGCAACTTGAGAACTGAAAAACAAAAGACACTTAAAGCTATTTATAAGTTATTTAAGTACTTTTTTTATTCAGTACAGGTGCATGAATAGATTACCAATACTGAAAATGAGGTATAATAGGTACACCTTTCAAAAAAATGTTTGAAATATAAAAATCCATCAACATTTGTACTGATGTGTTATTGTAAATTAATGAATGAATATACATGCCAACCACAAGAAATCTTCAAATCTCAATCTTTATATCTTATTCATGCAATCAAAACTTTTTAATTCAATACTTTTTTTAGAAAATGTCACTTGTTTAATCTGGCAGCAAACAATGCTTCAACAGAGGTGTTCAGTCAGGGCATTGCAAGGTTTGAAAGCTGAACTTCAAAGTGTTAGTAGAATATTGGAGTCTTGTATAATTTTACATGTGCAGTTCATATAAAAACGTTATAAAAATTTTCATTATCTCTATAAAATTTTACAAAAATAAGGGGTGGGAGGGTAAGCCCTTCTGTTCTGGTGTTTAGGCCCTCTCTACCCCCTTTTTATTCAAATGTGAAAATTGTCAGATTCTAAATAATTTTTGTTGAAAGTAAAAAATTTAGTTGTATGAAAAAGCAGTGCATTCAGGATAAGCATTGGTAGGCACAATTTCAGAAATTTTCCTCACTTTAAATTATCTGCCCTTTCATCATGCTAAGTGTATCATATTTTCCAGGAACTGCAGACCTATAAGTTAATAAATCATAAAACTTACTAAAATTCTATGCAGCAATTTGAGATTTTATTGCATTAATCTTTAAGCCTAATCTGAATGTGACCATAACTATTCTTAAAGGTAACACATGTCTTAGATATTCACAAAAAAAAACAGATGTCCTTGTGTTTTGAAAAAGCCAAAAATTACAAAAGTGGCATTTGGATTTCAATAAGTAAAGTACTAGTGGTCTTATTAAGAGTTCTTATCTTTTTCATGTTATAATTGACCACTAACTATGATGGGAAGAGTTGAACTTTTATTTTAGAGTCCAAAATGATGGGTCAATTTTCTAATGCAATATTTATAAAGTGTGCTATCCTCATTCAGACTAGAAGGTACCTCAAATTTTCTTGATTTCTCTCCCAGTTCAAGCAGTAGTACCAAGGGAATGTTTTGTAAGGGAACTTGACTTTTTTAGTTAAAACCCCACCATGAGAATCAAAAGCCTAAACAAACAAACAAAAAGAATTATATTTTCCTTTCAGAAATATGATGCTTTTGTTCAATATATCTTACCTTGCAAATGTTTTGAATGATATGGAATTTGGGTTGAGACACAGTGGTACTTCATTGTTCTTCTGTTGTTCTAATATGAACTTGTGTAATTTATCTGAAATGAGATAAAAATAAACAGATTAGAAATTGAAATAGAGTTATCTCCCCTACACCACATAACCATTTTAACCAAATTGCACTACATTTATCTCCCCTAGACCATCAAATTAATTTACCAGGGACTGACTGACCACAAAATTGAGAATCATCTGTTTTTACAATGAATACTAACCCCTATTGGCAATGATTAATGTATGATGAATAAAAAATATGTGTATCACCATGTTCTAGATAGGTGTGATAAGTACATGGGGATTAACCTTAGAAAATTGGCATTTAACATCTTATCTTGGTATCTAAGATTTAACCTCAACAAATGTACAGGGAATTCACATTTTCATTACCATTGCTTGTTAGTTCCTAGTTGATTTGTTTTGTTATTTTGCAAAGTCATATTTCCCTAGTTTATCAAATGTAAAATGTTATTTCACAATTTACAAAGGTCCTCTTATTGTATTGTATACAGTCCATTTATTAGCCTAGATTCCTCTCATAAATTTTAATGTGAATTTTGTTGGGTTTTTTTCCATCTTTTTAAGACACATGAGAATTTTATGGCCCTAAACTGTCTGTATTTTGTTGGTGTTGGTATTAATTCTTTGACCTTTTCTACATACATTAAACATTTTAACATGTTAAAACATTTGTTTTTCTTATATCTTTATGAACTTTTACCTTTGACCCTTTGGCATGATGTGAGACTGTCTTCAAACCCATAGCTGAAAGGCTGTGGACATGTGGGTTCAAAGTCTGAGGTATAACGCCTCCCTGAGTTTGTACTGTAACAACATTTACACATGCACGCATGATATCGTAACCGCCCTTCATCAAGGTAGGGATGAGCTAATGCGTCTGTGGCTTTTATTCGTTTTTCCTGAAAAATAAAGACAAAAGAAATGTTTAAGACCACACAAAATAATAATTTTGGTTTTATGTTTTCCCTGCTTTGAAAATAGAGTAGGTGTGTTGGCAAATTTCTTTATTTTATCAATTATTTTACATTGACTCAAAAAGGGACACATCTTTATGGGTACAAGTACCATTATGTCAGTAATGAAAATAGAAAATGCTCACTATTAAATCAGAAAATATCTTTGTGGTTTTTAACAGCTTTTTTCCTCATTTTTTCTTTAGGTATGATTATAAAAGTCCATTTAAATTTCTTGAATCCTTTGAAAGGCTAATTTTGTTTGTAAAACAGAACAAATTTTAAGTTCATAGAGATATACTGTCCTAAAACAAGATGTACCACCAGAAGTATTTATATCACTTTTCTGTGGCTGTCAGTATACAAGAACAAGACATAACATTACAGATCAGTCCAGATGTACCAAGAATTTATGACTTGTTAAATATTTGTGTCAACTAATTCATATGGAAATAAATTGCCTAAATTCACAAAAATTTATACCACCTGATTAAAAGACTTTCAGTGTCAGATATCAGGAACCTAATTCTATAATCATAAAACCTTTCACTGTTGTCGATTGTTGCATGTTCAATCGGAATAACTATTTTGTAGATATTAAAATTAAAAACGAAAGAATATGGAATATGTGCCAGAAAGACACAATCCACATATTGAAATGATTTTGATAAATGTACAATGCAAAATTTCACTGCGTGTGAAGCGCTTTTCTGGATTAACCTTCATCAGACACGCTAGGAGTAAAAAACTTGAAAAACCGGTCGAACATTAGATTTGAAAAAAAAAACAGAAGCCAAAAATATTACAACAATGACCAAACAGATAAATTTATTATTTATTAAAGTCAACATTGTACATGGCTTTGCCTATATATATGTGACATTTTTGTGTATATTACTTTTGCCTATTTTATTGACCCCAAATATAGTGAAAACGGGTCAGAATTTTCTATCAACAGGGAGAAGGAAAACATATAGGACCTTATGCTGATGCTGCATACCAAATATCAAAAGGCTGTGTTCAAATGTTAAAACTGTATTTTTCCCACTCGCCCCCACCCTACATTCACCATTTTAAGCCGAGGGGTTCATTATCATGATTATGTGAAATCCGACCAAACTTTTTAAATCCAAGGTAAACAAGTGTTAGACTTACTGGATCAAAGACAAGCATTCTACAAAGTAAGTGTACAGCTTCATGTGTGGCCTGGTTTGATAATGTGTATAAAGCAGCTAATGACGGTGGTTTGTGTGCCGTCCGTCTGATGTGAGCCCGCGCCCCTTCACACGATGTTCTCATGGCAGAATCACTGGGTGTTCCTAAGAGATCAGTTATCAAGTCCAACTGAAATAGAAAAAAAAATCGACATTAAGATATGTATGCCTTTATTTTTTTTCATATACCAGTACATGTAACAAATCAATGACCCAGTAAAATGTCAAACAAAATTTTTAAAATATTAAATTCTTCCTGACAGGCAGAATTCTCAATGTAACCTTGTCTTATGGAAGTAAGGTTCGGTTGTCTTTTTCAGCATAATTCTAATGGTAACATGCAAAATATTTTTCTAATTGATTTTTTTAAAGATGTCTCAGTATATAAAAAGCATTGCATCCTTATTTGGTAATTAAGGTTGTACATGCAATATGCTTTCAAGGCTTCTTTGTTGCTTCTTCCAACACTTAAAATGGAGAACCTTTGTGAAACAATAACAGTTTATGCAACAAAAGACCAATTTTTGTCTACCCTATATTCACAATGGTAGCACCCATACTCAACAAAACTTGAGTACATGCCTGTCTGTACCACTAACAAAGAGGGGGTTGTCTACATTTAAGTAAGAACATAATATGTCTGCTAACCTGGTATTTAAGTCAAGTGACTATTAATATGATTGACCTTGTCTACAAAATATTGGTCATACATGTAGTTTACATTTTTGTACTTCCTTCAGACTCCTTCACAGCAACAATTAAATTTATAAATTTTCTTTTGCACCCAATATGAATTTTTTCTCATTGACATTTACTTTTTTCTATTTAAACTATTAATGCTTTTTTTTCTTGATCCCTGAGTATTAAAAAGGGCTACAGTTTTTATGTATCTTTCTGCACCATAATAGTCTTCATTTTTAAGGTTTGGGTGATCTTTTTATAGCCAGACTAGAGCAAATTGCAAAGAAAGAACTTGAAAATCTATATTCTATTACGTTTTTATGTAAATATCCCTCCATATCAAAGGCAGCTCTATCCTAACATTATACCGATCTGCCGTTCCTTTTTTAGAAAGTGTTTTAATGTTCTTACGATCTGCCGTTCCTTTATAGTACAAAGTGATAGCATGGGGAGAAACAATCCTTCCTCTGCATGGATATTAAAAACATGCATTCAACTGTGTTCAAAAATGAGACCTTAATCAATAAAATGTCTATCGGTGCAGTTTCCAATGTTCAACAAGTACAATGTACACTTTATATCAAAAATCAGTGGTCCAGATAATGGACACAAAATACAACAACCTAATTAATTGACCCCTAACATGTTGTGCATGTTTTAATTTTGACCCTATAGTCATTATGTATCCCCCTGCTTCAATGCTGTTTGGGAGTTTCGCCTTTGTCAGCGACTTACATGTTTTATAGTCATTTCCCAAGGTAATAGGTTTCTAAGGTTATTTGTTAGGTTAAATTTTACATTATTTGCCAAAATTACCAATAAATCAACCGCTTTTAATGGTTTTTTTTTATGAACTGGTATGAATTTATAGGTCACTGATGAATTTATCAGCACTTAGTTATCAAAGTTCTTGTTTATGTCCTGAATATTTTTATGATTTCTTTCTTAGGGTAGATGTCAATAAATTATTAGTACACTGAACTTATCTCCACACAGGAGAGTGTAAGTCCATTAGTAGTATGTTGAACTACAACATGGCCAACATGACTTACCTAAGGAAACATCAACCTTAAATAACAAAAAGATCAAGTTCATAACATTAGAAACCTTATCTACTCCAGACATACAAAAATTTTAGTGTTTTTTCGTCAAAATAGGTAAATCTAGGACAAATAAATCAAGATTATATACTAAGTCATAGGTAAAATGTGTTAACAAATTTAAGTTGTTTGACCTGAAGTTCAACAGTCTCACTTAAATTTATTGTTAATTGATTTTTAATTGGTTTGTAAATAGTAACTTGAATGACTGCTCCTAATACATGTATTTTTACATATTTTTTAATGAAAGTATATGGAAATAAACATCACGTTTCTTCCTTCATTTATAAAAATAAAATAATAAGAGTCATGAGTTTTAACACGTTTCGACTTTTATTGATATACATTTTTGTATCCAAGCAAATAAACCATTGCTGTTTTCCTTTACAGGTCTAAGGCAAGTCCGAACATTGCGTTAATTATGAATGATTTTACCTAAAATAGCAGTTTTCTAATTATAAACATCCTACATGTCCTATCTACATCTATAAGTAAACAGCCATTGTACATTTTACAACTGACAGTCCTACATGGTGTGGAAACATGAAGACAAAAAACAGTATTCAATGTCATTCAAATGATGTCTAATATCATTTCTGAGAATGATGCAAATTTCTTGGATTATAATTTTTCAAAATGGCATAATTCAGCTTTTTTCTTACATCATTGGTTAAATAAAATTTCAAAATTTTCTCCCTGACCAAAATACTCTTTAGGTCCTTCCACATTTTGGGAAGACTGGGAACTTCAAGGCCTTACTGAGACGGCACATCATCATCGTCATTTTATCACATAAATTTTCTATTTTACTAATGAAGATTATCATAACCTTAATGTTTAATGCAAAATATACAGTTTACAACCAATTTAAGAAGAAGAGCTCAGTAAAAGTAAGAGGCTCTGAAGGACAGAAGGGGCTCTTCAAAATTCACATAATTTGCATATGCTTCTGAGTCTGATTAACAATAAGGAGAGTGAGAGCCAATGACAGACAAATGAAGTACAGGTGAACATGATCCTGATCAGATAGACCATAACTTCAGCAATCCAAGGACAGTTTAGATCAAGCTGATTTAAACTGTCAGGGTTATTTACTTAGGGGTCAATAACTTGATTAAGAAGTCATTAGCCGGAGATTGATATAAATGGATGAATCGTCAAATCAATAAAAGAACATTTTAACAAAATTTTAAATGTAGATTTCTTTGTTCAGATTATGAGCAGCATATTATATCAATTATATTTTTTTTCCTTGGAACACAAAGAAACCGGTCAGGATTTTTTTTTGCCAAACAAAGAAAGAAATTGGATACTTCCCTAATAACATACAGACTATAGGTCAATTTAAATTATGGTCTGATGAGTCTGAAGAACAATTATATATTTGTACAAACGTAGACAAAGAAAAAAAACCTTCGAAAATAGAGAAAGAACAAAAAATGGAAGGAAATTATGTGAATCAGACATCCCCGATTACCTACTGAAACAAAAAGTGTTCATTAAACAGTTGCTTTCTGTGGAAATACAATTCTTAATCGCGTCTTTGATCTTTCAACAGCATTGCATACAGTAACCTTAATTCTCTTTTTTATTGGTTAAACAATGGAATAACAAAGAGGAGAATTTCACCCAAATTAACCCAGATTTTGTTGGGTATCAAATACCATTCACTCAAGGTTTTTTTCACCCTTTAAATACACATTTAAATGAACAAAGAAAATCCTTCTTTTGTGTTGGAATATATTTACAAATCATGTCATACATGTATTTTCAGTACCAATACAAACAAAGAGTTTAATATTTCTAGTGCAAAGAGGACCTTTAAATTTTTTGTGCCAGCTTAACATTCATATTTTTCCTTGAAGGATTTTCTTAATAATGTTTTTTTTTAATATCTTATGAAAATTTATTAGATAAACTATTAGTTTTTTGTTTAAACTATTTGTTATTGATTTGCAACTGCTTAAAGTAATAGAATTATTCTTGCTAATAATAAATTGATAATAATGAAGAGACAAAAGCAAAGTCTAATGTTTTCCAAAATTTGTAATTACATGTACATAATATTTGTTGAGCAACTAGCCCTAGGACATGCAGGTGCTTGTTACATGTACAATAACTGGTTATATTGGACCTAATATCTCAAGTTAACCCTTCTTGACCTGGGGAATTATATTTTCTTAACATTAAATATTCAAAGTTCATACCCATTCCCCATCATGTTCATATCAAGTACAATCACATCAAACTTTACAGCTGTTGAAAAGTCTATTTTAAGATATCTGCTGCCTTCATCAAATTCTTACTATGATTTTTTTTATCAAAAATACTATCAATTTCTGAAGATGTGTAAACTCATTCAAAATGTATACATTTTTTTATGAATGAATAACATGAATAAAGGAATTTAACACTCTTAATGTAACAAATTCTCATCATACATTTAATACAATGAATTAACAAGATATTGTTCATGCTGCTAAAAGCATTTGAGCTAACTTTATCCATGTATGTATTGTTACATTTGTTCACACCATTTAGGTAAATGTAGATATGCAGTAAAGACTTGAAAAATATATATTAAAAGACTTTTACTGACAAAAAAATCAAAATTGTGAACAATAAAAAATTCATGTTGGCAATTTGATCAATAATATATTGACGATAAAATATTTAAAAAATGTTTTAACTTATTTGAAGTTGACTAGACAAGGAGATCTGATATATGTTGTTTTGACATGTTATAATTTGACATCACATTCTTCAAAGAATTGTGATAATTTATTACATAACATGGCTTTGATTAATCATTCAAACACAAGAGATTATACATGTAATATTATAGGCTGACAAAACTGTTACATGTACCTGAATGATTTTTATCACATTTAAAATCCAGACAAATAACTCTGATTTTTAACCTTAAAACTTGTTCAAATTATCAAGATTTACTTTTGTAATTCTGAAGCATGTTCAAAATCCCTAAAATATTTTGAATGTCTACACTTGCATGTACAATTCACAAACGACCCTGGTTTTACCTTAAATTTGTCTAAATTATATTTACTAGATGCAGAGATTTATTATATCTTATTCATATCATTCTTCATTTTCATTAATGGATTATAAATTCTAATACAAAAAATATTTTTAAATAATTACATGTACAATAAAATTCATAATTTATATTTATTTCAACTCTCATAATTTTTTTTTTCAAGGTTATTTTTAATGAATTCCTTTCAGGAAAAAACATTAGCAGGTGTTCTTTTTTTTTCAATTTCTTTGTTTTTCTTTGATTTCTTCAAGAACAAAAGGATATACACCTACAGTAAAGGCATAAATCATACAGCCAACATGTGATATATTCAATATTAGGCCCACAAATTACTCTAAGTTTACAATCTACAAAAATTATGTGCACAACTGCAGCTATAAATCTCTGCAGTTTATCCAGTGCATAGTATATTTTTCAATACGTCAAAAAATATAATTCACTCATACATATACAAGTATATAGTATAATCTTCATGAATAATTCACCAAGTTTATAGCACTCTGACCACAGAAAGTCAAGGTGCTCCCTTCCCATGACTCAAACATCTTGTGGTTTTCTTTGTTAGGATGAAATGTTTTTGTCCCTATAGACCAAGTTCTATGGTAAACAAGAAAACACAAAGAAAAAGGTCTTTTAAACCAAAGAATTCGGGCCCCCTCAAGTAATCGCGTCTGTACGAGACAAGTGTTTATTTTGTAGATTGGTCTTTTATGATGGGCCTGCTAATGGGGCAAGAGCTGACAAATAAGAAAATTGAATTTGGGTTGGTTATCAATACACTATCAGTGCTGCGAAGGTTAAAAGGTCAAGAGACCTACATTTTCTTTGTTATAAAGCTATTTGGTACATGTACATCATGTTCATGGTTTAATAGTCAAATTATATAATTTTCTTTGTCCTTATTAACATGATTACGTAGATGTTCATTTTACAAATGTACATGTAATTGTCAGCATTCAGCATGCAGGATATCTACTATTTCATATATAAACATGTCTGATGTGTTTTATATTATATTCATCAACTTTGTTTTGTGTTGCCTAAGGAAATTCATAATTTTATAAATATATTTTGATAAATTTAATAGGGAGGAATTTTATTTTGAGCTTGTGAATATAAACATATACAAAGTGTGACAATTTTTAAAAACTTTTCATAATTGTGTGGGCTAAAATACATGTAAACAACCGGGATCAATAAAACCCCCTTGTTTTATTATAATTTCTCTGCGGCAACCTAAAAAACTATTTTAACTTAAATTTGCAGGGCTTTACAATCATGTTAATATACACAACCTGGTGCAATAAATACCCCTCATCTTTTATCATTTTCCCTGAGACAACAGATGTTCAACCAATGAACCCAGTTTACGTATTTTATAAACCAGGATATATCATATACTGTTTACTAACTTGAGCAAGCACATTAAAACATGATCAGTTTATCAACATATTGATTTAGTTTCAAATGTTGGATATAAAACCTACTTTCTCCTAATAAATTTAGGGGAAAATCCAATTTTTCTCATTTACAGCATCTCGTTTTATTAAAGGAACGTCTTTATAAGTCTTTTATGTTTTAAAAGCTCTAGGAAATGTCTTCGTCACATTATAAAGCCCCACATGACAATGACAAAGCTGCTTAATAACGTAGGCAGACAGAAAAAGTATGGACACTTTAATCAATTTAAAAATACATTCCAAGATAAAATTTAAGAAGTTGATAAAATTTCAAATAGCGAAGAGTATGATATTGAAATTGATAACTTTCACTTATATAAAAGTAATCAAATGTAGGATCTTGCATTAAAAATAATAGGTTCAAGACAAAAATGGCAAAATTTTGCTAATATAATCAAAAGACATTAAATGTATCCAAAAAATGCAGCCCATGCTTATATCCTAACCTGATCAAGAAGCTGGGATGAGAAGTTGCTGACAAAACTGAAAATCTTTTTCTAATTGCACTTATAGCTTCCTGTTATGACTATTGAGTCAATCTGGAACAGATGACATTATTGAACTACCAAGTACTTGTGCTCTCTGAATGATTGTTAACCTCATGTTAACTACCTCATGTCTTTGCCCTATCAGAACTATTGGGACATGATAAGTGCCTATGTACCAACTAAGAACCTAATTACCTGAGTTCTTATCATCTTTCTGTAATTACCAGTTCATCATTTCAATTTGATATTGTTGGACCTCAGTCCAATAAAAGCATATCTTCCTTTTTTTTTTTAATTGTGACAATGATTTTGTTGCTATTGGGTCAAACGAATTTCAACAAGAACATATACGTAAGACATTATACCCCAAATTTGGGATGCCTGGATGAAGAGACAGGCAAACAGACCTGAACACTATATGCCCCTTCTTTCATAGATTGGGCATAAAAACACTGAATTACTATATTGACATCCTGTCCATGTTTGACCTACCTGTTGAATGGGACTCTGAGCCTGAAAAAGGATCCTTCTTCCTAACAACTCTGCGAATATACATCCCACTGACCAAATGTCAACACTATAACTGTAATGTTTGGCCCCCATTAATAATTCCGGAGCTCGATAATATTGTGTAACCACTTCCTGAGTCATGTGAATGTTTTCATCTGGCTCCTCTATCCTAGCCAGTCCAAAATCACAGATCTACAAAAGTTCACGAAAAATTATAAAGAATGATTATATATCAAATAAATTTTAAAATTAACAAAATGCATATATTTTGAAGATTATATTATGTACATGTTTAAGCAAAGGTGTAAAGAAGAATATGGAATCAATTCGTAAACCAGTTTACACTTGTGTATTTTGTCATTTTTACATTAATACCCCACATACCAAAGTAGAGGGGCGTCAACCAACCCAAATCATGTTTTACTTCTGGCATAAATTAGTAAAAGAAAGTTTGCAAGATGGTGCACCGTAATTTGGAGTTTGGACATACATGTTCTATTACAGCGAGCAGTTTCCTATGGTCATGTTAAAACTCCTGGCTGTTTTCCATTGTGATTTTATTAATTGCCGGTTCTTTGGTTGTGTCGCGTACACTTATTCCACTTCTCTTTAGCGTCAATTGTCCTTAGAATATTAATACATGTGCAAATGGCAGAAATATAACTACAACACTTTAAAGCTACGTATGTAAAATGTACCAAAGCTCTTTTTTAGATAAACTTTCACTGTATTGCACTGCCAATTTTCCCTCAGCAAAAAGGCTTCCATTTAACATATTTATTCAGGAAGGATTTTGTTACCTTTAAAACACAATTGCTGTTGACTAGTAAGTTTCCTGGCTTAATATCTCGGTGTAAAACTCTAGCAGAGTGGAGGTATTTTAATCCTGAAACAAGATAATAACATGTTATTTCCATACATAAAGAATGAAGTTTTATTTCCAGAAGAAAATATCAAATGGAACATGTCTTTATATTCAATATTGGCTGAAATATGACATAGACATAGAATAAAAAGAAACTGATAAGATTGATCTACTATCTATTTCCATTGCTATTTTGAGCTTATTCAAAGACTTCAAACATTTATATGGGACAATCTAAATATGGAGAATGACCGAATGTAGAAGTAAGGCATGAGGGTAATGGTAAACTTTTAACAAAGATCTGAAAATCACAGTTGTCATTGCTGCGAAAAATGTGCTTTTATACAATGTAAGCGCATTTTAAACAAATACTTTGTTTTTTTCCCCAGATTTTCATCATGAATAGGGAGTGTGCATTATAGATACATGTAAGTGTGTAGTATACACTGCAAAATGTGGTTATCATTTTTTTTTCCATTAGAAAAATGATCAATAGGAAATACATGTACATGCAAAGTAATACCAGGAACAAATATCTTATTTCCACTTAACACAGGGTAATTCCCAGAAGCTTGCAGATCTACATGAATCTGATAAAACAGAAATACTTGGCAAAACTTACATTTTAAGCATAAAGGAAGTGGCTTTTAACTGCCTTATAATTAAAGTATAAAGGAAGTGACTTTATAGTTTTATCTACATCCTGACAAAATAGACATTAAGATGAACAAGCAAGGAAATGTCTATCACATATTCTGTTGACAAATATTACTGTATGACAGAGGTTAAGTAAAGGATGAAAGATGGCAAGGTGAAAAATTTACATTGTCAAAAATCTAGTACAGAATGCTGATATCAAAATGTGGGTTAACTTATTTGCTGACTTGCTATATTCATAATCAATTAAATAATCAATATAGGTTTTAAAGAGTTCTTTTCATTCATCAAAATGAGGTATTCATTCCTAAAAGTTAAATCAAGAAGGTTTTTTAAAAGAGGCATTTTACTAACATGTGGACAGACCGACAGACTAATGATACATACATGTATACATGTACATATGCATGTATATACATTAATCATTCCAGAGAAGTATAGAAATATGCATTTTAAGGGGGATCCCCTTTGCTTACCAAGGGTGAAAATCCGGCAACCTAAGCATCATGGAAGGGACAGGGGCTGAATTGTAACCATTGGCTATCAAAGGGTTGGGAGATTCATGTACCAGTGTAATACATTATACCTTCACTTTTCACTGGACAACATTTTGATTCACAAATGGATTACTATTGTATCTAACTTATTATTGCTTACCTCTGAGTATTTGGTATAGAAAGACTTTGACGTGGTCCGATGTGAGAGGTTGAGGCGAGACAATGATTTTGTGCAGGTCACTTTGCATCAATTCTGTAAGCACATAACTAAAAATCTGGTCAAGGAAAATTTATTCAAAATACAAAATAACTGAAATATAAAAGGCCAGGAGTAAGTGCTAGCCTGATTGCAAGATTATTACTTTTTGATACAATGTACTTGTATAAATTATGACCAGAATTGTCTCAAATTATTGTTCTTTTAATCATTTTAATGCTCTTCTTTTAAAACGACAGCCATGAGAAATATTATAAAATACATCATTGTATATCAAAATGTGATACATTTTTTTTTAACAGGGTGATATTTTTACATTTCTGCATATTAAATTTCTCATGTGGGGGAGAAATTCATGTTTTTTCAGAGTACCACTATTTACATGTACATGTGAAATATTGTCATTGATATTCTATGATGGATAATAAGCAAAAACAAACCCCACATGATAATTTTCACTTTTGCAGTAGGTATTTTTTTTTCAGAATATGATAATGCCATATTGGAACAAAAGACCCACCTTACCAATCATGACATTGTAAAACAATTGTCAACTTATCACTCTGTTATCAGGGTTCTTCAGGGATTTCATTTCTAATATACAATAATTATTAAGTCATTCAAGTCAATCAAAACTGCACAAAGTTTTTTCTAGCTCATTTTAGTTCCTTAGACAAGTATTGATTGAATTTGTCTTTGACTCAGAGTTTTAAAGCTTGTCTTTTAAATAATAGATGGTAATGCGTTTTTGCCCTTTTAAGTGTAATTGTGAAAAAGAAAACTGAGCGTCAAATTCACCAGGCCCACTTTTTAACAGCCGCTTTTTGTAACAGCACACTTGTATTGTATCTTTTTTCTTAAATGGTTTAATTTCTAATGACGTCAGGAAAACTTCGGGAAAGGAATTACGTGAGAGAACAATTAGGATTGTAGACTTGATCCAAGATACCATATTTGTTAAGTCATTGTCCTAAAATCATGACAAAGAAACAGTCATAAATATTGACGATTTCAAATTGTAAATCTTTCAGAATTTTTTTTGCAATATCAGGGTTGAGAAGACTTGTAGAAAATTGAATGAAAGAAAAAATGAATTAATATTAAATATTGATTACCTAAATAAAAAAAAAACAGTTATTTATTCATTTCAACCAATGGGAAACAATAAAAGCGAAAATAATTAGCTGAAAAATGACAAGAAAGAAAAAAAACAAAAAAACAAAACAAAGAAACCAAACACTCAATGTGTCCTTGTTTATTGATTCCGGTGAATGATTTTAATTTTGTATTGCTATGGCAACAAAGTGTCATCTAGGTTTGCATGTCTTCCCAACAAAAAACTAGGCAGATCAATGAGCTAAGGATCGCTGATTCTGATAAAAGATTTTTTTTTCATTCATAATGTTCATAATCCCCTATTGGAACAAAAATCAATTGTTCAAAAAAGAAAAAGCACACCATACGAGTCTGTTGCAAAAAAATATTGCTTGGCGCGCTTCCTCAGATGGCAATTAACAGCTAGCAGTAACAAAGAAATGGAAAACCATACAAAAAGTGAAAAACATCATGAACAATAAGTGCTGAAAAAGCAAGCTAAAATTTGTCTATTTGCATTGTTTGCATTTTCCTTCCGCACATTTTAAAAAATATTAAAACTTGAAAAAAAGAAAGAAAAAAATGCCATCTTGATTAAATTGCAATAAAAATATCTGCTTGACTTCACTCAATTTATTGAGCAACATGAAAAAATTAAATCAATCATTTTTTCGTGATTAAACATATTGCATTCAACACAAAGAAGAAAGCATCTGAATCACAAAGAACAATACACCTGACTTTGCACCACAACAAGAGCAATTTAGTAATCAAGTGCAGCGATGAACAAGTTTAATTATATCACATTTCCTTTGAACAAAGACAATTGTTTTTTTATCTCTGATTTCTTTGTGACAGTCTAAAGACAATTCAAAAGACAAAGTGATTGTCAATAGGCGACCATTATATCCCTTGAACAACAATACGTCATCATAACAGCTACATGTACTTAAAATAGTGAATTATTCTGTTATTGATGTTCTATACATGTACTCATATCAATATTTTAAAGTCTCCTTGTAAAAGTATTTTAAATATGTAATTTTTTTTATGCAATTTTTAAAAGTTATTATTAAACATTTATTTTTTCATCTCTGTAACGTAACATGCACATACAAAATCCCTTTAAAGAATGTCTTAAACAATCACTTGATAATCACAAACATCATTGTTTAAGTCACTCTTTTTGCATGCATTAAATTTTATATTTTTTATTTTTTTTAAATTATTAAGTCTTATAATGGGTAATTTGATGTTTCAATTTATTTTCCTTCTGTTTTTGAACTTCTCAGACAAAATGTCATGTTCATCTACGTCACGGCTGTACCTGAACCGGTACTTCCGTCTGGCGTTTAACCTTCTTCAAGGAGATTACGCGCGACAAATAAGGGATTAATCGCACCATTTGTAAACATCAACATCTAAACATAATAATTATCATTCAGACATTCTGATAAATAATAAGTACAATCCCTTATAAACAATATTGACTGATCCTTCTTTAAAATTAACCCTTCGTCAACAAATCTTATACTTGTAAACACTTTAAATGTATAAACAATATTGTTGATGCATCATTAATTGAAGCAAAAAATAACCTCCATTGAAGTTTGGGAAGATATGTAAAACAAATATGATGTCTAATGAGTTGTTACAGTTTTTTCTTCCTATCTGTTGGTAATTGAGGAGGCATTTTCAGCAAGGATAATCAATGCACCATTGAAGATAAAATAATAGCTAAATGATAATTGCAATTACAAAAAATATTACATTTTTTTTGGTGGGGGGGGGGGGGGGTGAAAATGATGTAATGTTGGACTTAATACTAGTTATTGTGATGCATGGAGCAAGTTTTTGATCATTTTTTGCAAAGACACAAATAAAAGACTACTTAGATGTAACAGTAAGCCCCTATCCTTCACTTCAAACCAATTTAGAAAGTAAATTACTTTTTCTGAGTATCTAAAAATACATGAATCCAAAAAAAGCATAAATTTGTCAAAAAGTGTTAAAAAAAAACAACATTAATTAAAATGAGTGACCTTGGGTAACCTTTAGATTTATTAGAGGTTAAATTAAGAATGTTTAGAATATCTCATCAAATTTTGCTTTTAAAAATCTTACCACTCAGATATATAGAAATTGGCTGACCAATTTATTAAACTTGTCACACTTATATTAAATTACTGTAAAGCACAACGAGAAAAAATAGGTAGCTATATAGACAAAATATAAAATGTCTATCAACATAAAATTTTCAATAAAAAACGAACATCTTAGAAATAAAATTTTGTTTTGTCATTTTGAAAGCCATAAAAGTATTGCTACACATATCAAATGTTCAATTTATATGTTCTTTGTCATGAAATACATTAAGAAAATGTCTGCTGGAAGTTTTTATAAGGTTTTGGGCAATACACGTGACTATGTACTTTTATTTTTTTTTAATTTAGACATTCGATGTAAGTTAGAAATCAAACTCAGAACCTTCAACTTTTGTCTCAAATTTTCAATGCAAAAAAAAAATTATATGATAATGATATATAGTTCAAATGGCAGTCCCACCACACCCTCTTTGAAGAAATTAATTGAGCATAAGTAAAAGGCTAAGATGGTGAGATAAGATACATATACAGGTAAAATCTGGGTTGTATTTTTTACCTTTAATTATGATGTCTAGACAAATTTAAAACAACCTGAAACCATAAAGATACCATGGTCCATTGACATTGCACAACTGGGTAATTATCTAAAACAATTAAACTGTTCAAGACAGCCTTAGAATTAAATCCAGATGTATTACTTTATCAGCACATTTAAGGCCATTTTTAAAGCAGCAAAAATACAGGCTCTGCATTTTGTACAGTGCAAAACTTTTAAATCTTTAGTGAATATAAATTGGCTAAGGTAACACAGACCCCCTTTTCCTCAAATGCAAAATAACATACTTTGGACCCCCCTTTTTTGTCTTTGCCTCTGGATACATCCAGAACCTAAAATTAATGGAGGGTAATTAAAAAGATGAATTTGATTGAACATATACTTAATTTGTGTCATTCTCATGTTCTATGCATGGTTGTACTTGTAAATATGGTACACAGTGCATATAATTGGCATATAAAATTACTATTTTGATATGTACAGCAAAGGTTAAAAGTTCAAATAAGACATTAACATGCAAAATATGCTACAACCATGCCTAAATATATCCTTATTAAACTTGTATACTAACAGATCCTATTTTTTAATGGACAAGGTCAATGTTCTAGATTAATATGTACAATATCAATGTATGAAAATGCTGGCTATAGTGTATATTACAAAACAAGAATATCTTAAAAAGATGTGATTCCCCACCCCATATCGTGGAAAGGTTCCTTTATCCTAATGGTAAATCTGATTTGGGATGGAGAGATGGACCCAATCACTATTATATATTGCCCCTCTACTTTGGTTATTGGGAGCATTAAAAAGTTTATTACAGTAATAAAAGATTCAAACAATGCTTTTTTTAATAATTTGTAATTTAACTTTACTTAATATTTTGATATGATCTATTTTGATAAACTTCTGCAGCTTGTTATCTTAAAACATGTTAAAGCTATATCAAAATAGTTCATGTGAGGCCATCTTCCAAGTTAATAACTTTTCAAGCTACAACATCTGTCTATGAATACCCTACCATATTCTAAGCATCAATACCCCTCACTGCAAAATTGACTGAAATCTAATTTTGCACAAAGCTGGAAATCTTAAATAACAAAAGACCACATTCGACCCCCTGACCCCTTATCTGAATATGACCATTATAGTACCCCTGTATTAATTTGGCTACCTTTAAAAAGGGAACATGAATATTCTGCCACCTAGACCATTAATAGCTGACCCTGTGACTCTTGTTTAACCTGCGGCCATGATTGTGAAGATGAAAGTGGCTCTGATCAACCGAGACCTCCTTCATTTAGTCCGGGATACTTTAGATTGACAATCTCCCATGATCTGGGATAGAAATCCAATACTATAAAGCCTAACTAATTGATTCATCACAGGGCAAGATAATGGTGGCCATCAAGTTCACTGAACTCAGTAGCCAAACGTCTGAACTAGATTTGTGCTCAAAATTGTAGAGTAATTGTGTATCTATGCAAATGATACAAAAGTTTTATGTCAAGTTTAGAAGACTGGATATTATTTACATATTCAGCTCCACTGTAAATCCACCATAACTAAAATTTGGGGGAAATTTTTGTGAAATGCTCCTACTTCAAGTTGCTTAAGATTACAATATTGAATGATAGTTTTGTTTAAGAAGAAATTGTTTAGTAGAATGATATAATGTTTGAATCTAATTTGTATTATCATATGCATGTAGATTTGTCTTCAAAAACATTAGACTATCAAATTGTGAAAATTCTGCTAGTATGTATGTTACAATGAACACTTGACTGATATCCATCAATTTGAGCTGAATATGTAGTGGTAGCACAACATGAAAAGAAACATAAATGTTTACTTGTGATGGTCAAGGGGTCGTGACCTGGCTAAATAAGTGTTTATATATAATCTAAACATTCAATACTATTTATCAAACCCCAAGTCTTTATCCTAGAAAAAATTGATCACATTCAGAGAGAAATTGTATTTGTATACTTTAAACTCATGCCTTAGTTTGATTCGAGGCCCATAATTTCTTAACCTGGACCATAATACAGCTACTGTGTTCATTTTTGCACTTATACTAATTCTAAAGAACGAATTTTATTGTTACTGTGCCCAGACAATATTAACTTGTATAGATAAACTAGCGATTCACCTATTTTCTTGTCTTTTGGTATATTAGGCTTGAATTAAACATTGCACTTGAAGTGTGTAAACAAAAAACATTTCTGCGCACATTGCTCGATATTAATATACGCAAATTGTGTTATTGTTTCAGTCAAAACAGGACTTTAGTATCCTGCGTAAATAAGATCTGATCATGAATGAGATACTGTTCAATTGTTACACCACCATCATCACTATCAGCAGAAAATATTGACTTGTACTACCATAATGTGTAGGAGACATCACTGAACATGGCCGTTATCAGAACCCGTGAATTCTTCAGATAAAGATGAAAATATCCGTCCACAATGTTAACACTGTACCTTGCTCACAGATACATGTAGTAAACAAAGTACGAACTATCTGAGTTTGACAAGGTACGGACAGGTCACAAACTTGAATTACCTAGTGACCTCTTTATATAATACATGTACAAACAAGAATGGTCAACCTTTTACATGTATAGTTACTGGTACAATCTACTAGACATTCAATGTTTATGAACCAAACAGTGATAATATCCAAAATTTCCTGTCTACCAATTACATAAAGTTTCTCCAATCAATTGTATTGATACAAACATATTTTTAAAGCATATGAAAGAAATTATGGGCTGATTTGTTTCAGAAAATATATGCACAATGTAGGTTTTATTTCACCATATATGTACATTCTCTCTAAGACATTCAAAATCAGCTTGCTTTTGGTAATGCATCACAATCATTACAGCTAAACATGTACGATCAGAAAAAAAATTTGCTCTATGGTTGTTTCTTGAATGTGACTTACCTTCTATGGGATTGAAAAGAATAACTTTAGTACAAATAGTTAAAAGGATACACTTCATGGAAGAAATCAATGTGTGGTGGTTGCAGAATGTCATGAGCTGATAAAACCTGAAAATATATAGAGAAAAAAATATTGTTAATTTTAATGAAATTAATACAAACCTAAATAGGCTTAATGTACAATTCATACATGTATGTAGATACATGTAAATTGTCGCAACAATGATGTACATTTTCAAGTTTTGCCAACTCAGGTGGCAACAATTTTACAATACAACAATATAAGTTCTACAAGAGAATGTCAAAAAAATTTGTCTGGTCGATTTGGATTTTCTTTTAGGAATATCAAAGGTCTAATCTTTTCACAAAATTTTCGTTCCTATCACAGTAATGTACCGAACCTATAAAAGCTGTTAACTTTTTACGACCATGTACATAGGAGTAAGGTTTAACAACATTGTTAACCCAACATCAAAAGAGGAGTTTTTATGAAGTCTTAGTTATTATTAATATTCATATCCCTGGCAGCATTCTATAATAAAACAACTAGTTGTATCATGTTCTTCTCACCAGGATCAAGATAGCAGACTCCAGAGGAAATATATAAATCTAAAGCAAAATGAAAATGTACTCCACTAAAATATTTTGTGGTTATGAATTTTAAAATACTGATGTTATTCAGTTTTTTAAGAATTTCAGTATAAACAGATATTAGAAAATTTGGTCTTACAAAAAGAAATTAAATTGGACCACATTAGCTATATTCATAATCATTTCATAGACATTTGCAACAATTCCACCTGCATTTGAATTTTTAAGTGCAATCCTTATGAAATATTTACATGTACATTAATTCATCATATAAATGTACTAATTCTGTGAATAATACTTTTTTAATACTTCAATTCCTAAACTTTAACCTACATTACTTTAAAGACTTGACTTTCAAAAAAACAAGAAAAATTAATTTGACCTCATGAAATTCACTGACTTAAAGACTGTTTTGGATAATAAATCAAAGCCTCTTTTCATTTTATTCAAAACCAAGAAGTTGGGAGGTAAGAAAATGGGTTCATTCAAACTCAGACTCACAGGTCTTATACCCTTACATGTCAATGCTTTTAGGCCTATAATTTAGGAATTAATAAGAATATTTTATGTGTGAATAACTCGCAGGTGTCAGGCAATTGCCTATTCAAAATTAACCACAAGTTATAATTTAGGATTTTTATATTGATCGACTACCAAAACTGTATATATGTGGACAATGCATACAATGTATACTGATGTTAATTCCTGAGGCCCTTTTCCTAAATATAGTAAAAATAATTCAGAATATAATTATTTTGTGAATGATTCAAGTTCTTCAAATTTATTCTATAATTCAAAATATGTTGTGAATGATTCAAATTTTACAATTTATTAATGTTATATATTTTTCTAAAATAAAACATATAAAGTTTTTATTGTATCATACAATATGACAATTCATTTTTCAGATTTTTGTGCTCAATCTTTGAATGTAGAGGGCATATAGTGTTAGGGTCTGTTCGTCTGTCAGAAGACATATTCTTGCTTCTCATATTTTTTGTGAATTTATTTTCACCATTACCACATATCTTAACACAATGGTGTCCAGTACATGAAAGTGGGAGACCTGATAGACAGATGTTCTCTACTGACATGTGATAATAAATGTGCTAATAAATTTATTGAATTTTCCTCATTTTTGCTAATAACTTCTCTTGAATGGGAAATTTCTTTTCATACAAAAAAAAAATCCAATAAAATTAATATTTCTTATGATTTTTTACAAATTTTAAAACATAAACAGTGCGAATATACTCAAACCTGAGTCGGGCACTTACAGAAGATGATAATGTCTATGATGGTTACAGTCACAGCTTTAAATGCATGTTCATGTGGGTGCAACTAATTTTACGAACGAGTTTGTCACTTGCATACAGCTACATGTAGTTGACCTTTTTGATCAAAGAGGAAGTGAATTAAATAATTAATGAACCTACATTTAATAACTTAATTAGTGTATCATTCCCAGTGTTGATCAATAAACTTGCTAATTGGATTACAGTTATTATGGACAAGTTCTACCACTGAATTGACATGCTTCAAGTTCATTCCATAAATGGCAGGACTTGAAACAATCAGGGTGTAATTGAATGTCTACAGATGTCCTTGTCCTAAGCAGGGGGTCAATTAACATGTCTATTTGACAAGGCCATAAACTCTGTGGAGTCCAAAATGACAGAATGGCTAATACACAACTGGTACAAAAATAAACAAGTCATGACAGTAGGGATACTGGTCAGCTAATAAACAAATGCAGAATAAACAAAAACAACCCAAAATGACAAACCAGGAGGGCAAATACACCAGTGGTAAATTAACAAGTTAAATGACAATTAACAAGTGTATTGGCAATCCCTAAATTGTCAATCACTTTATAAGGTGCCAATTCACAAATATGACAAATAAGCATCAGAATATCAGTTCAGTTCAATTGTCCTATAAAGATGAAATATAATATAAATTTTAATGGTTAAGATCTTAACAATTGTATTTGGGTTTTACAAATTCAGTATCTACGAATTTTAACTTTAAACATGATTTTTTAAAATTTGTTCCAGACAACAAAGAAAATATTAAATAATGACATGAATGACTCAAGTTTACACACCAAACAAAACCTACTCATTCTTTTTGTCAAAAACTGGAGCAAGTTTCAAAACCTGATGACTTAATCACTTTTTAGGAGTAAAGCTTATTGTAATGTGGGCTAATTTAAATGTAAAATGATTAGTCGGTGAACATCGAGGTCATGGTACCCAAACATTATGATCATACTTGAGATACCTAAAGGTACAGGTTTGGACGGGATACAGTTTTATCATATTGTCAACATATGGTGTTCGTAACAGCTTAACTTTGCCTAATACACAGTTTGTGGTATCTATTCACCTGTCATTATGGCCAAACAAAGAAAGTACACTTCCTATCTCAAATGTTCACTTAAAACTTGATATCATTGTGCCAGGAACTTTAACAATGGGAAATCCTAAAATCTTAAATTTTGGAAATCCTTTAAAAAGTCTCAGGGTCACATCTTAAGAAGGATTTTCCTTCTTATTTTGAAAACCAAACAATGAAATTTCCTGTTTACTTACTAGCTAGGATATCAATAAATACCGGTAAAATGCATCTAATTCCTTCCTAGAAGACATGATTTCCTTTCCTTTGTTTTTGCTCAAACAAAAACACTTGTAAATTTGGGGAATATTGTATGTTGCTTCTACACATACATGTGCATGTAAATTTTCACAATTCTTTGACTGACTGGAGAGTTAAACAACATGAAAACACCTAGATATATGTCTGCAGCAATATGCTCTGAGTCTAGTATTTAATAATATACAGAATTTTTTTTTGGACAATTCATTAACATAAATATACTTATCACCAGTTTGACATTTTTCATGACAAAATGATCATCTTTAAAGGTTTTGTAGCAAAACTATTGTGCTAAATCAATAGAATAAGATTTGAGATTTTATCTGACTGCAGACAGAAACCAAAAGCTAATGTCTGCACAGAATGCTTCAATGAAAAGAATAGATCTTTGCAGTCTGCACCTGCTTCATATACAAGAATCTTTGCACCAGCTGTCAAATAAATACACATTTTCTTTTACTGTATTACACATGTTGCATATGCTTTATATTCATAGGAAAAAAATATGAGCAAGGGGCACTTTCTACTATGTTTCTCATATGAATTACAATTTTTATGTCTACATGCAAATACCTGGTCATTGTAATGACTGCTTACTGTTTTGACCACAAATTAACTAACAGTTGATCAAATTGTAGTTCTCATCATTTATAAATCTTTTTGCAATTAAATCCTACATGTATGTGCATTATACTTACGTTATCATGTTTAAAATGACAAAGCATTCTTAATTCCCTGAATACTCTTTTGGATGAGACAAGGTTTTGGAAAACACTGGGCATCTTTTTCAAGGCAACTCTCTTTCCATCTCTAGGATCAGTGACAGACCTACAGATATAAGATTTCAAAATTGAATATTGTTCATGTAGATTTTTGTACTCTATTGCTTTGGGTTTTTTTCTTTCACGTTGAATATTGCCTTGTTTTTTTTTTATCATGTAAATTATTTCACTGCACAACATATATTAAACATGTATACAATGTAAAAATACCAGCCACAAAAAAGGCTTGTATGTACATGTACTTCTAAAATTCATTTATTATTCTAAGATAACAACCTTTGCAAGAAAGAGAGTACTGGAATTTTTAGCATTTAATTTATAGTTTTATTTTGTATGATCTTTTATTTAATCTTGTAACTTTTACCGGACTCCATAAAAGTGAAAAAAAAATATGTTATTAAGTATCTGTCTTTCTAAGAATCATGCAGGGTTTATGATAATGGTGATTTATGGTAAAAAATAACACATGGGTTTCTTTACATTTTCTGAATCAAGATATGGTGTTATTGTTGAAAATCGAGTCTGTTTTCCACAAAGGTCTTGGTCATTGGAGAAATCAGTGTTTTGAATTGTAATGAAATGCAATGCAAGAAAAGAGTTATCTCCCTTGTTTACAATATTTTTAATGCAATCTAGGTAAATTTTATCTCTTATGACCAACATCATAGAAACAAATGGCTGTTGTTTTTGTTAATAGGTGACCATTCTGTATTAGAAACCATGTTCAAAACCATGTGTTATTTTTTACCATGAATCACCCTCTGCATGATTTTCAAACACATTTAATTCACATAATGGAATCCAATGTCTGTTATATTGACAGTCTTAGTTCTTTGTTTGAGGGAACAAAAATGTAGGTCACAAAAAATCAATGGGACATCAATCTGTCATGTCAATCAGCTGATTTTGTTTTTTCCAAAGTTTGACTTCTACAGGACAAATATTTATGAGAAAAATTTTAATGTTTCAATAATTCACAAAAAAAATGTAAATAATTCATTTTTATGCTTTATGAACTAATTTCTCTTCGTTTTCTTTGTATAATTTTCCATGAACAGACTTGCACCGGGGATAAACAAAGAAAATGGACTCACCATACAACACCGAATGCCCCGTAACCGATAGGCCTGTCCGGCTGTACGTCCTGTGGGGGTACAACTTGAAAGTATGGAACAGCTACTGCTGCTGTAAGGATAGCGTGCTGAGATGGGGCAGCAGGTGCCCCTCCTTGAAAAGCCATTATATGCCTCGCGTGTCTGTGTCCAACCACCGCCATAGCCCCACGAAAATCTCTCTGCCTGCACGAAAAAAGCGCCTGGAATGATTAATATCACTGTTGCATTTCTAAGTTCGATACATCCACATTCAGTTATGACTCCCCGATAATACTGGAGAGTTCGGCGTTAAAATTTTATATAAATTTGCCAAAACATACAGATTATTTCGTGTTCTTCAGTGACAGGGTTCTGACTCACACGCGAGTACGGCACACAAAGAAATCACGTGACAACGCTTTACTTTTCCCAGGATGCACCGTTTAACAAAAGGCCACAAAATAGAAAGTAGACTAAATTTTGTTAAAACTGTAAGTTTATCCTATTTGAAATCTAATTTAATTAAAACACTTTGTATACATGTAACTTTAAATAATCAAACAAGAATGAAATACGACTTAATAACTCTAAGTCAATAGTAATTGATTATTTATGTTTAATATCTTTTCTGTGTATAAAGCGAAACCACGTGTAAAAAGCCACGCCCACAATCATTTCTCATAGGTTGACGACCAGGAAGGTGTCATACTTACATTGTCTTTACGTCACAAGCCATTAGTCTTAAATAAACAAAGAGTAAGTGAATCCACACCAATCAACTTACAATTTTGTATTTAAGATTATTATAACTCAATTAATAATTGGATGTCACACCTCTAATTTTAAAAGCAATTAACTCTTTTTTCTTTGATGACAAATTTAATCCATATTTGTGCTCTTCAACCTTATTTTATGTTTTAACATGAATAGAAAAATCTGTTTTGAGCTACCATGAGTGACTGTGTTAATCTGGCATACCTAATGAAACAATATCAACCCCATCCTTTTATTGTAATTAACATTACTGTAAAGTTTCATAGCATTTGGTCAACCAAGAAAGGTCTAATGTTTGGTTTTTGAGATTTAGAATACACAAGACAGGCACCCCTATAGCACGACCAACAGACAGTGAGTTGGACAGAGTGACCTGACTCCTAGGCAAGCTTTTGCCCTCGAGGACGCAGGTAAAAAGGGTAATAAATAGCAATAACTTTCTTGATTTGAACCTTTATCTTGAAATGCTTTTTGTTAAGAAAATGTACCCTTTCAGATAAGACAGTTTGTTACTGATAATGTTGAACATAAAAAGTTCAACTAAAATGCAGTTTACTATTAAGATTTCTAGGTCCTTCTAGAGATTTATTGTGATGAGTTAGGACATCAATGTAGTCAACAGGATAGGCCAACTCTCCATTATAGTCAATAGTCTTACAGTCAAAGAAATTAGGAATAGGAGTCTGGTGGACAGAATGCCTATTTTTCATGAAATTTGCTAATTTTTTCCTATATGTTTAATATAAATAAATGCAATATTTTACTGGATGGAACCAATTTTAACTGGATATATCCAGTAGGTCCGGCCTAATTTCGAAGACTGGTCTTAGAGCCTCCAGCCTGTGAGGGTCTTTAGATTCTCTGCTGACTGGCTTCTTCCTGTTTAGGGATATGCTCATCCTTTTCCTTACCTATGATCAACTTTAGCTCTATTAGTGACAAAAAAAATATCTTAGCTGTGTCATAAGTCATAATGGTAGTACATAAGAAGTCTTAAAGTTGTTTGATTTATACTCTCTTGTTGTAATGTTTCAAATACTGAACAAGTCATAGCAGTACAAGTGATCAGTCTAATCTAACTTGCTTTTCTTATATATCCTTCTTGTCTAGCTTTGGTGAGTGTGTCAACAACTGGATTAGTCAAGCATGATGGTACAAATGGAGTCTTAAACTACATGTTACTGGATAAGTCATAGAATTGCTTGACTCATCCTTCTTCTTGCCTAGTTCTGGTGGTTATGTGACAAGAATTGGATAAGTCATGATGATGCAAATGGAAGATCACTTATAAAGGTGCATAGCAAGTCTTAAACTCGCTTTACTCACCCTTCTTGCTCTGGTGGTGATAAACCAATAACTTGATAAGTCATTAACTTAATTACATAGCAAGTTTTAAACTTGCTTGACTCATCCTTCTTCTTGCTCTGGTGGTGATGTACCAAGAACTGGATAATTTTAACCTTATTGCCCCTACTCCTTCAATTTTATGCATGTAAATACTTTTGGCCTTTCTATATACAATATATTATATTACTATTCTGTGTATTTAATCCTCTATGTCTTTTTGCAAATTTTGAAGAACACCAAAATTGTGTTTGTATATTTTGTTGACATACATTTACCCACTCATGTGAAACATGTTTTGTGAAGACTGAGGTTCAATGTTTAATATTTATCAATTGATATAGAATTGAATTAGATATTAGATTCACATAAGTTTAAGACACCAAACAATGATTGATAAAAAAAGATTTAATAAACATGTTTATGTTTCAGATGCCAGTGTAAAAAGGGGGATAACTGCATTTTCTTAGTATTTTGCATTAAATAATTTACAGAAAATATAATTTATGGACTACAAAGTTTCAATACCTCAATCCCACCTATCCCAGATTGAATACTTTAATGCTTATTGTTATAAAATTGATAAATTTTTAACAATTTATAATGTACATAACTGTATTTGTATTCAAATTATTTCTTTTACTATTTTAATGTGTTATAATGTCCTTTAATACATCACTTGTTAAAAGTCTAATATGAAATGTAAATTTTAGCATTGTCTTTTACTTATTACCTTATAACTGGTAATTTTTGTGGTAATCTAAATTTTTATGTTGATTCAGGGTTTACACTCAACCACAAAATTTAAAATCTCATAAAAATGTATGAAGTATATTTTTCTGTTGATGATAAATCCACAAAAATTAAAATGCAAAAATAAACCAATTTTTTTTATTCCAATCCCCCAAAATTTTACACAGCAAAAAATTCCAGCAGTTGTATATTTCATAATACAATTTTTGCTGTAAATTTAGTTTATCTCCCTTTGAACACTTTATTTCATGAAAAAAAAGAAATTGCATTTTTTTGGTACAAAAATTATATTATTATATATTTTGTGTCTTGGAAAATATCTTAATCTGTTCATGTGTCTGATTTTTTTATGTCCTTATGTAGAATACAGTACATTGACTACAATAACATTTTTCACATCATGTCATTCATCTATTGGTTTTTATGAGAATTTTTATGGTTTATATAGATGGTATGAAATTAGGACATTTATTTCAGATTGATTGTGTAAACCAAATAGTGTCCTATGAAATTTTGTCCACCCTGCCATACTTAACACTGAAAAATCTAGAGGACAAGATTTCATATCTCTTAAGCGTTTTATTCCGTCCTTGGACTTTATCATGGTGAATGCCACTCAAGACAATATTTCACAGCAGACACTATTTTATGTTACAATTGTATGTATTAATGTTCTTGTGTTTAACTGTATACATACAAAGCATGATCTTAAGTGGAAAACGCAGAAAAGTGTTCTTAGGTTAAAGCACTTTTTTCTCCGCTATTTTATTACTTTTGTGTAGAGTTTTGGTAAAATAATGGTCTGAATGAGCACCTTTCCATCCTCCTTTGAAGTTTAAGACCCCGTCTTAGAATTGGAAATGCTTCGCATCTGCTCTGATATTTGTGCTTTTTTTTCAAGCACCTGTAAGTGTACTATTGTACTTACAATACAAGGGAAATTTGGATTTTGTAAGTACAAAATGGCCAAAACTTAATCAGAAGACATAAAAGTCAACACACAAAAAAAAACTACAATATAAATTATTTGGACGCTGAACTATGTTGTACAAATTTGGCATTAGATTATCAACTAATCGAAAAATACACGTCCATGTCCATATTTAATCTAACTAGTGTTGTCATTCAGATAAAAAAAAGACCACGATTTGGATGAAAAAGAAACATTAGTACTTTTATAGGGAGGACACATGTCCAAAAGTTTGAAATCCATTCATCATATAGACTCAGTATAAAAACTGACCTGAACATGTTTTACCAGAGTTCGCGAAACTTAAAATTTCTTTGCCGGACATAGGTCTGCCAAAATGGAACCTAAGATTGGACCTAATTTTTTTTTTACTGGTCCTGTCTACAACACCTTGCAAAAAATTTCTAAAATTCTACCGGACATGGGTCCAGTAAGTATGTTAAAAATGCTGGACCTGCTTAAATTTTACCAGTCAGGTCCGACAGGTCCGACACATTTCGCGAACTCTGTTTTACATTGTATCTTATGATTTTTTACAGTTTTGACAGCCAGGAGATTATAACATCATCATTTAAATTGACAAGTATGACCAGAAAAGGCCTGGAGCTTCTGGTAACAAGATGAAATGAACATTCAACAGCTGTTCTAGCATAAGGTATGAACACATTATATTTAGTTTAATAATATGTCTGATTTTAATGGTTATTTTGACAAATTTCAATCATTTGAGATTTGCTAGGTATTATTTTCAACGTTTTTGGCCATGACTTTGACCTAAGAATTATTTATATTTCTTATAAATTAGAATTAGTATAATTTAGATGAAACATTTTTAGATACTAAAATGTTGGTTTAGTTATTGGATTTTTTTCCCAAATGCATTTACATTGTACTCTCATGAGACTTGTAATTAAAAAAAATACACTTCATATTTTGATATATAATATTTTTGTTAATTTTGTTGCAATATGGGGGTGGGTAGGTGGGGGTCTCATCCTGCATTCCTGCTAAAATAAATACCAAATCCCGATTTCCCGGTGACATGAACTACCATTCCAAGATCCTGCTACCTAAAAATCCTGAATTCCCACAGTTTTATCTATAAAATCCTGAATTCATGCAGTTTTATCTGTAAAATCCGAATTTCTGGCAAATAAATAAGCCTTTCCCGCTGTACCAGAAAAGGTCCTACCGACCCTCCAATATGAGTTGGATTTTCAAAATTGTACCCATGCTAGACATAAGTTTTAGATAAAAATTTTCATTCATAATAAACTTGCTCCATAAAAGTAATGAAAAGCTTACTGGTATGCATTTTTAGCTCAACTGACTCAAGCATTTGTGCCACAGTTTTCACTTGGTGTCCATTTTTAGACATCTGTCCATAAACTTTTCTTCCATGATCTTCTCTGATACCACTGAAGGAATTTGACTTTCCAACTTTGTACACTTGGTCTTTAGATTGTCCTCTTACTAGGTTTGTGAAATTTATTAAGCCCTCCAACAAATTAACATAGCTGCTGTTGCTAAATAAAGAACAGGGGGGGGGGGTCAGATCATAGTATAGGCTAATGTTACTAAAAAAGTAAAAGATACGCAGAAAATCAAAATCATAATGTCATCATAATGCTTCATTTATATAAAGTTGCCAGACATCTTCTTACAGGATGTATATTCCCTTGATTGTCAAAATGACCATTTCACAGTTTCTGTACTATATTTTGATAACCACAAGTGTTAAGAGAAAATGAAGTTAGCATTGCAAAATTGTTAAGCTGAAGGAGATCTGCAAAAATGAATTTTAGGGTGCAGGACATAGTAATTCAAAGTGACGTCATTGGACCAAAGCAATGTCATTTCCATGCTCTGAATAAAATCTGGCTATCACTTGCACTATGGACATTTATATATCAATAAAAAGATAAATCTGCACTCTTATTGATGGTCTCTATTCTATGAATCAATAAAAGTCAGTATAGTCCAATAAAAGTGCCAAAAACAGACCTAAAAGGGGGTGTTTTAGTGAAAAATTAAGGGGGGTCATCACATTTTCTAGACTTGATTTCAGTAACTTCTACAATAATGAAAATACCTGAACCAGAAATATCTGAAAGGCCATGTTTCCTTTTGTAAACTGTGAAAATATTGGGGTACGTTTACCTGCTTTTTTTAGAAATATCTCTGTTTACATAAAAAGTGGCGATTTGTCACATTCAAAAAATGGAGGGTTTTATAGTTATCCCCCTTTGTACAAATATTATCCAAAAAATATTTTATTTTACAAAAGCAGACCTGATATGATGTTTTTCATGCAGAGAAGTATGTAAACAATCACAAAAGTACAAAATAAATGGTCATTCTAACTTCCGGTACAAAAATAGACAGGATTCCCTTCACTCATTGGTCAATATATTGGGCTACCACCACTAGTCTTTTCTACGAAACTGTGTCTGGCATCGTTTAAAGCAAAAGAATTGTTAAATGTATAACATTTACTTATTTTTTCTGGTTCGGTATTTCATTGCGATTAAAATGGTACCTCAGTTTTGTCGTTCGCTTTAAGAATGACGAAAACATAGTGATTCTCATGCAAGACCCCGCAATAGGTTTTTGGCCCATTTTGTCTAAATGGATTTTCTTTAACCAGAACATTGATTATTTTCACTTAACAATGGTGTTCCTATACTTTAACATTACTATCATAATTTTTGCAATACTTTTATTGCAATATTAAGGTAAATCTATCTTTTCTTATGGCAATTTTTTAGTTTTACTCTCTGATTTTCATGTAATATAGCCATACCAAAGTCTTCTTAGCTATTGTTTTAACAGAGGTTACATAGCTGTATCTAAATAACATTTATATTGAGCTTTTAGATGAACTTATTAAAAGTGTATGAATGTGAAAAATAATTTTACACCGAGCCAAATGAAATGTTCCAATTACATGTTCAATTTTTGGTTTCGAAATCACATGTACTTCATTCTATGAAACCGAAACAATGAAACGTCACAAATGACGTCACATAAAACATAATGACTTTGCATACTTGACCGGTTGCTATGGTGTTTTTGCATAACATATTAATATTAGAAAGCTACAAATGGACCATTACATTGGTATTGTGTGTATAAGCAAATTCACAATTGGTTGCAGCACTAAAATGGACTGTAATAGACCAGGTAAAGCATTCAAATCTTATTATATGCTTTTAAAGGGTGCAGGACATAGTAATTCAAAGTGACGTCATTGGACCAAAGCAATGTCATTTCCATGCTCTGAATAAAATCTGGCTATCACTTGCACTATGGACATTTATATATCAATAAAAAGATAAATCTGCACTCTTATTGATGGTCTCTATTCTATGAATCAATAAAAGTCAGTATAGTCCAATAAAAGTGCCAAAAACAGACCTAAAAGGGGGTGTTTTAGTGAAAAATTAAGGGGGGTCATCACATTTTCTAGACTTGATTTCAGTAACTTCTACAATAATGAAAATACCTGAACCAGAAATATCTGAAAGGCCATGTTTCCTTTTGTAAACTGTGAAAATATTGGGGTACGTTTACCTGCTTTTTTTAGAAATATCTCTGTTTACATAAAAAGTGGCGATTTGTCACATTCAAAAAATGGAGGGTTTTATAGTTATCCCCCTTTGTACAAATATTATCCAAAAAATATTTTATTTTACAAAAGCAGACCTGATATGATGTTTTTCATGCAGAGAAGTATGTAAACAATCACAAAAGTACAAAATAAATGGTCATTCTAACTTCCAGTACAAAAATAGACAGGATTCCCTTCACTCATTGGTCAATATATTGGGCTACCACCACTAGTCTTTTCTACGAAACTGTGTCTGGCATCGTTAGTGTAAAAAATTGTCAGATCATCCATTTATAAGAGTTATTCCCCTTAAATGTTTTCTCTATCAATTTTAACTGATTTTTAAAAATTTTTTATAAGCTCACCTGGCCCAAAGGGTCATGTGAGCTATTTTCATCACTTTGGCATCCATCATCTGTCATCCTTAAACTTTTTCAAACGTTAACTCTGACACCATTATGTCGTAGACCTGTATATTAATATGAGGCAGGTTGAACCTGTGACGCTCCCAAAGTTACAATTAATTTTATTCATTTTTATTGTTTGAAAATGAAAACAAACTAGCTTTTCTTGTAGGTAACGCGTGTGTTTGATGATGTCTAAAATTTTCATCCCGTGCAGGGCCCGGGAGGCGAATAGGCCCGCAGCAGCGCTAAGCTTGTCGATAAAAGTCCACTAAAGAGCGCTCAGAAACCTGACATCGGGGTCAGGCCGCTTTGCCCACAAAGCGACTGGGATGTGTGCCCCAGGTGGTTGAATGGGGCAGCCCTGACATCGAGAGATGCGGGGTCGTCAGGCGATAATGCGGAAAACCTGACCGCAAACCATAGTGGTGCACTGTGTTGGGAAAAATGTCACGTTCCTCGCACATTAAAGAACCCTGCTGCAGGTCTCGGTAAGAGTAGGACCCGTAGGTTCCCCATGCAGGAGGCTAAATTTTCCGTCCCTACCCATCACTCCTTTTTCCAGTGGCAGTCAAAACTTTCCTACCCGGTTGGCCTTGTGTCCCCATTTCCTCCACTTCATCATCATTTCATGTTCATTGTATCACCACTTTCATGTTCATCTCCCGGATATAGCCGAAATCGTGCTGCTTGGGAGTAAAGCAATAACTAACTAACTAACTAACTAAAATTTTCAAAGAAAAAGCGTTAAAATGACACAGAAAGTTCAGGAAAACAAGCGAGCTAAATTGGACATTGAAGGTCAATTCAGCTCCAATTCAGCTCATAGTACAACTAAAATATTGACATTCCTACCATTAATACTCCCTTTAGATAATGTTTTTTCCTCAAAACACTTATGTACATGTATATGTTTTTAGACACGATTAAAAAATGAAATTGATATTTCCTACATGCATAGGGAAAGCTGCTTATCTTAACTGTTTCTATAAACACTTGTTATGCAAAATACCCAATGAAGAGTATATAAACTGTTGAAGACGGACCAAAAGTTATACCAAATTTCCAGGTCTGCACTTCAGGTTAAAAAAGGTTAGAATTAAGTTATTTTCTGATTAGGTGTGGTTCTATAGCCATTTCTGGTACTTTTGCTAGTTTTATTTGATTGGCTGACCATGGTCTTTATGGCTATTTTGCTTTTGTTTTTATATATCGGACCATAGATGCATTTCTGTACATCTTTATGGTCATTTTGTTACTTTTTCAGGGGATTATAACTTCGGTTCCATAACCTTGGTCATTTTGCTATTTTGTTTTAAATGACGGACCATAGCTTCGTCTCTTTATGGTCAATTTGCTATTTTTAATAACAAAGGGACCTTATCTATGTTCTTTGTCTTTATTAGATTTTATAAAATAAAAAGTAATAAAACAATATATAAATGATAAAATTAAAAGCATGTATCTTGATGACATTTAAGTTATTTCTGGTATAATATAATCTGCTGAATATGATAAACATCTTAGCGGGGTATCAATTAATGTCCCATAAGATGCTCTATTTTTGGCCAATAGAAATTGATAATTATTACAGAGAAAAGCTGCTGCTTCTTAAATGTTTAGCTCATTAAGCTTTAACTAATTCTGTGCTTGGTCCAAGTTGCCAGATGCTTATTTTTAACTTAAAGGGGCAATAACCCTTGTAAGGGGTTATCTGACAACTTTGACCCAACAGAGAAGTTGTCAGATTGGGGATAAGTGTTTTTTAGCTCACCTGACCCGAAGGGTCATGTGAGCTATTGTCATCATTAAGCGTCCGTCGTCTGTCCGTCCGTTAACTTTTCTTCAAAGATCTTCTTCTCTGAAACCACTGAAGGGATTGCATTGATACTTTTAGGATGTGCTCTACCAAGTTTGTGAATTATATATATGTCGACAAACCAACATGGCCGCTGTTGCTAAAAATAGAACAGGGGGGTCAGACCATTGTTTTTGGCATAATAACTCGAAAAGTATAAGAGATAGAGAAAATCCGAAGCAACCTTTCATGTTCAGCATTAAAAGCTCTACAAATCTCCCCATTGGGTAAAAATTGTGAAACAACTCCTTATAGGAGTTATTGCCCATTAATCGTCAAATTGACCATTTTTGCAGTTTTTGGACAATATCTTTCAAACCGTTAGAGCTAGAGGAAAAGTTAGCATTGCAGAATTGTTAAGCTCATTCAGATCTACAAAAATGATAAAGGGTCAAAATTGTCAGATCAGCCATTTAAGAGTTATTCCCCTTTAACTGTTTTTTCCATTGATTTTAACTGATTTTCAAAAATCTTCCTCTCTGAAAAACCACCGAAGGGATTGCCTTGAAACTTAGTACACTTGATCTTTAGGATGTCCTCTACCAAGTTTGTGAATAATATACATGTCGACCAACCAACATGGCCGCCATTGCTAAAAATAGAACAGGGGGGGTCCGACCATTGTTTTTGGCTTATAACTCGAAAGTATAAGAGATAGAGAAAATCCGAAGCAACTTTTCATGTTCAGCATCAAAAGGTCCTTTATAAATTGCCTTTTAACTGTATTTTTCTATTAATTTAAACTGATTTCCATAAATCCTCTTTGAAACCACTGAAAGGATTGTTTTGCAACATTGTATACTTGAAAGTTTGTGAAATTTATTCAAACTTTGGCATAAGAAATCAGGTGAGCGATTCAGGCTCCTGGGAGCCTCTAGTTGAGAAAACTTGTATCATATACTGGCTGTGATACAAAAAATAACAGGTCACTTTTAAGGGGGCACGTGAAGTTGCTATGCATTAATGTTGCGCATAATATGTTCTTTCGTGCCAATTTATGAATGAAAATATTGGAACGTCATTCATAAAATTGGCGCATCACCGCCTACGCTAAAATATCTTTTTTCGTAAAATGAAATTATTGGGAAATAAGAAGTAGGTATTGAATAAATCGGTATTGCTGATAAAAGAAATATAAGACATTTTGTTTTTGAGATGGATTTTTTCATGGCTTTACTATCAGGCTCTCCCTACCAGGCTCAACTGATACGTGCCGTGATAAAATCCATCTCAAAAACAAAATGCCATTTATTCCTTATGTAACTTCTCTCTTTTCAATGATCTCCTGGCTACTGGGATAAGATACTGGTAGCCTGTTTGTAATTTTTTATGTTGCTTCTTATATCCATCTGTTACTCATTGTGAAGTCCATCAATCAGGGCATGTAAACCAATAAAATCAAATAAACCTGCCTAATATCAAAAGCTGTTGTAATCATCTGTTATTTTAACACTCCAGATATGACAATTTTATAATTTTATTTCTAGTGAGGAAATAAAATGAACATTAAAATGTCCAGTGAATTTATCATGGGCTTATTTAAGATATATATTATGTTAAATCTTAAGGCAACCCTGACTGGCCTGTTTTGGAAGGATTCAGTTCCTTTCTATATACTGTACATAAATTTATCAATAACTAATTGTTATACTGACGTGGACCAATTTGTAGAAAAAAGAAAATATATTGCTAGATGCAATTACCGGAAGTTCAGGCATTTTATGTGCTGCATTGGTTTTTATGCCTATTTATGAAGTAGGAGAGCATGTCGAGTTGGAGTTCGTCCATCTGTCCGTTCCTAGTCCTTCTATCCCTCTGTTCATCACAAATGTTGTGAGAATGGCATATTGTAAAACATGGGCTGGTCTGGTCTGGGCTGGTCTGGGCTATGTAAAACATGGGCTGGGCTGGGCAATATAAAACATGGGCTGGGCTGGGCTGTGTAAAAAATGGGCTGCTTTAAAAAAATGCATATTTTATACAACTGCAAATTGCCAATAAGTAATATTCTGACTAAATTTCAACAACCTTTATGACAATTTAATAGAGTGTTAACTCTGTCAATCATCAGCTCCATATCCTTGTTTTGGGGGCAAATACTTTTACCTGACAGCTTTTTCCTGACCCGGGGGGGGGGGGGAGGGTTGAAGAACAAACATTTTTTTAAATTTTGACCTGGTCATTTACTGTGGTTAGATGCATGTTTAGCTTTTAATAAAAGATTCTTTGATATATATATCTAGGCAGCTTGTTTGAATCTGATTTAGATCATATGCATATACATGTACTTTGAGGTCCGTTCAATAGTGGCAAGAGAAAGTGTCCCCATTTTTGAGGCGTACAAGGCGTATGCCCCCCCCCCCCCCAAAAAAAAACAAATTGACAAAAATATGTTTTTTGCAGCATATAGGTTGGTTTATTACATATGCAAAATCACAATTACAAATTAACAAAGACAATAATCTTTTATAAATTTGATTGAAGAAAATGACAATAGGAGAAAATGTTAAACAACAGACTAAGCCTATCCTGTTTTTTTTTCCTTTTGTTACAAAATATAGACCGTTATTTTTTTGACTGTCTTTTTCCCGTGTTAAACAATTGCTGGCCCGTAATTTTTTGGACTGTCTTTTTCCCCGTGTTAAACAATTGCTGGTACAGCTGTTATACCCCGTGTAGATTTACAAAACACATGTCTTGTTTTTTAAGAAATGTAAGAACATACAAAATGTTTTTCCAGCCCCCACCAGCTGTACAAATTTTGTTTTATGTAAAACTACAATTGAAATAAATCTGGAGTAATGCATGCATGTACAAGTAGTATAAGTAAAATTCTCACCTTGTTTGTCTTCATTGTCTTGACCCTTCACCACTTCCGCATAGGTTCTTTTCAAAAAGAACTTTTTTGACATTTTTAGATTTTTAAAATAATTCTGATCACCTTGCACTATAGAACACATAAGCTAAAATGAAACTTTTTCTAAGTTCCAAACCCAAATATGCAGGGAAAGTAATCCCAAATTCATGAAGTGTTGAGTGATATGTGAATTTTGACTGTTTTGATTATCAACACCATGACCTTTAAGGGCATTTGCAACAAATTTATGGTCAGTTTCTGCTAAAATTTATATGCTGATGACAACAAATGAACTATAGGGTAAAATAAAAAGAAAAATTTTTAACAAGTGTTGGTAAAACTGTTGATTTATTTAATTACTTTTACATGGTTAAATTCCTTATATTCATTCCAGTAATAATATGTTATTGACAATATTGTTGCCCTTAGTCACAAATTGAAAATAGAATGTGCATCAAAATTCAAAGCAATAAAGCAATTAATTCAGATCAACAAAACTAACATTAAAATGAACTATAAAATATGTAAATTGATTATTTTAAAGCAGCCCATGTTTTACATAGCCCAGCCCAGCCCATGTTTTATATTGCCCAGCCCAGCCCATGTTTTACATAGCCCAGACCAACCCAGACCAGACCAGCCCAGCCCATGTTTTATATTGCCCAGCCCAGCCCATGTTTTACATAGCCCAGACCAACCCAGACCAGACCAGCCCAGCCCATGTTTTACAATATGCCGTGAGAATAGGGCATTATGTCTTTTGGATATATTCTTGTTTACAAGTGATTAAATTTCAGCATACTTATACAATATATTAAGAGGAAAATTTATGAAACTTTGAAGTATTTTTGTATAAATTATTGATAATAATTTCACTTTTTACTGCCTAGCATACTGGATAAAGAAAAGATTTAATTTGCTTAACATTTCCAAAAAAGTAGTTTTAGTCCAAATCTTTCATGGCACTCCAAACATAATGCAGCCCCCTTAAACAGTTTGCACACCAGATTACTTTTTAATTAGATTTGAATTGAATTGAAATGATCATTAGCTAGAATTTCTTTTAATTCTTTAAGTCTAGCTTGTCTTTAACTGCAGTGGCAGATCTCTTACAAACAAGTCTATTTTTTTAGATCTTCCCCATAAATAAATGTTCTGTAATTCCAGAGCAGATGTAGCATGTATGATTTTTTTACAAAAATGTTAAAGACTGCATCATCCTTATCTGTGAATAGGCAAGATGGAAAAATGAAAAAAATGTTTGGCTTATCATTATTAGAGATAGCACATTGCTGTGCAGAACAATATAACCTATGATTATACTGTAGGTATAAAACATCATTTAACACTCAATCAACCAAACAAAAGAGATATTCCTCATTCCTATACAGACATTGGGCATTTAAGTATATATGCATTACAAATAAATGTGTATCATTAGTGTCAGGTGTGTATTAGAATAATCAGGTGTTAAAAATTAAACTAACTTAAAATCAAGACAATGTTTTTATCTTCTGTGATGTGTATTGGCAGCTTAACCCTGTTAATTGACAGGTGCTTGTTAATTACAGGAAGTAAGCGGTCTGCAGCACCATGTAGGTAGAGCAAGGGGAATCAACAGAGCAAAGTAAGTTTTTATGAATCAATATTTTATTTCATATGCTATTGGCTCGTCATTTATTGCTTGGCATTCTTATCATGACATAGCACATTAAAAGGGAATTATGGACATAGCTACACCCAGGAGCTACGCTAGTACTGAATGAGCAATTTTGGTCACTGTCATCAAATGAACAATTATCAATTTCAAGAATTTTATGATTGGGGGTTATTGAGCGGCATAAAAACAATGCACCTTAAAAATGTAGCTCTTTAAAACTAAGATGAATATTTCAGACCTCAGTTTCAATTTCATTTTTTGAAGAATGTTGAAACCATATTACTGTTCAATGAAAAATTAATCTTAAATTGTTTGTACATATGTATATGCTATAACTGTATGCATGGTCACATTCACTTTTAAAATGCATAACCAAATTATTCACACATATACAAGCTTTCCTTGTTTAAATTAGATTATGTTTTCCATGGGAGTTCAATATATTATAGAGGTCTTATCAGAGATGCTTGAAATCAATCTGAAAGGGACCTGATTGTAGCATGCTTCATACCACCCTCTGTCTTAGTTAAGAGTTTATATATCATTAAGTAGTTTATGCTGACACAATTATGACTAGAGATAAGCCACATTCTTCAGTACCTAATAGTCAGTTAACCTTGCTGGAGTGTTACATGTACATATCAAACTGGATAAGGATCAAGCAAGGGTAAGAAGGGATATTTTTTTTTCTTAAAAGGGGGTTGGGGCCTTGGGGGCAATGCAAAAATAAATGTTTGCAAACTTTAATGTTTAAAAAAAGTTGATGATTTATTAAAAAGAATATGAATGTTTATAATATTATTGAATTTTCATGCTCATGTTAATTACACAGCGCATTTAAGGTAGAATATGACTGTATTCGGCCATAAAACTCGTTCCATCAACCAGATGTAAAATATAACTCATCAAAATCAATGAAGTAATTTATGTGAAAGTTTTACATGTAGGTATTTGAGTTATATTGACATGGGATGAAATGATTTAGGGACGAAAAGGGCGAAATCCTGGGACGAAAGTTTCGACTCAAAAGTTCTTGGGCAAGCCGAGGTACAGCTTCAAAATTTTTATCATAAAACGATTGTCATTTTATATTTTAACGGAATATTGCCGTGCCTTGATCTCTAGCACATACAATTTTGAAAAATATGAGAATTTATTGTTTAAATTAGCGAGTCCGGGCCTACCTCGTGACAATGCTAATCATATTATTTGTCTACCAAACACACTGTTTGCACGGCAATATTACGTTAGAATGTAATATGGCAATTGTTTTAAGATAAAAATTTTGAAGCTGTGACCCTGGCTTGCCCCAGAACTTTTAAGTCGAAACTTTCGGCCCAGGATTTCGTCCCTATCGTCCCTAAGATATTTCGCCCCATATAAAAATAACACAAATATCTATAAATTTCACATATATTATTTAATTGATCTTGCCGGGTCTTATTTCACATCTGGTTGACGGAAAGAGTTTTATGGCCAAATACAGTCATGTTCTGCCTTAAATGCGCTGTGTAGGTTTTTTTTATTAAACTTGGTTGAATTCTCTTGTGCTGTATTTGGCTTCTTTATGATGAGCTTTTTGGGAACATAATTAGTACTTTTCATTCTATACTTTTGGCTGTTGAATAGACCTTTCTTTTTTTATGCCACTTACTCCTTGGAATATGAATGTACACCATAATCAAATTTGCCATTTTCTTGATGCCATTTTTAAGGAACTTTGTATTTTGAAAAGTTACTACAATTTATTTGCTTTACAAAAAAGATTTTAGCTTTTTTATTCAATAAATTAATTACGTGATTTTTACCTGCGTCGCCGAAGGCGAAAGCAGGTCTAGTAGTCGGGTCACTCCGTTCGTCCGTCCGTCGCACTAAGAGGTGCCTGTCTTGTGTAATCTGAATCTCAAAAACCAAACACTAGATCATTCTGAAATTTTACACAGTGATTACAGATATATTGAAGATGTGCACCTCCCCTTTTGGGATCTATTAACAATTTCGTTTAGAAATCAGGGGCCCAAAAGGGGCCACAAAAGCACATTTTTTATTTGTTTCCACAATAAGTTTTGTTCTGGTTGACCAAATGCTATGAAACTTTTCAGTAATGTTACTTACTACAAAAGGAAGGGATGGGCTGATTTTGGGGGTCCCCTCTTTTTCCGTTAAGAAATTAGTTGTCAGATGACCCCTTATAGGGGATACGGCCCTTAAAATAATGTTTTTTCATGTTTTTGGCCTTTAAAATGAAAACTATAGCAGATAGAAAAAAGCTGTTGCTTGCTTAAATGTTCAGTTCATTTAGCACTACAAAAGTTTCATAGGGTTGAAGTTGTCAGATGGCCCCTTATAGGGATTTTCAATTTTTGGCCCCTAAAATAACGTTCTTTCATGATTTGGGCCTATGGCTACAGAATAAAAACTATAGTAGATGGAGAAAAACTATTACTTGCTTAAATGTTCAGCTCATTTAGCTCTAGAAAAGTTTTTATAGGGTCGACATCAAGACCAGGTGAGCGATTCAGGCTCCTGGGAGCCTCTTGTTTGTTTCCATAATAACTTATGTTCTGTCCGACCAAAGGCCATGAAACTTTACAGTTATGTTACTTACTACAAAAGGAAGGGATGGGCTGATTCTAGGGGTGCCCTCTTTTTTCGTTTAGAAATAAGGGACCCAAAAAGGGCCAAAAAAGTGACTTTTATATTTGTTTTCATAATAACTTTTGTTCAGGTTGACCAAATGCCATGAAACTTTATTTTTTCTGTAGGCGTATTTATCTGTTTTATTGCACATCGGTTTTAAGTTTTTCTGGATAAATGAAGCTACTTGAATTTTTTGTATAAGTTTTTTGGTTTTTTTTTTTGCAATTAAAAAATGTAGGCAAAAACACAATGCTATAATGTCTGTGTGCATATTACCAGGAAACTTTTGTGGGAGTTATGGCCCTTTGAACTTAGAATTTCTCATAAATTAATTTTATGTTCAGGTGTTCTGAAACTACTCAATCAAATTGAATAAAACTTGGTTTTCATTTTTTTGTACGTAGCTAGTACACCATATGACCAGGAAATTTTGATTTGGAAGTTTAGAAAAAAAATTGAGAGTTATGGCCCTTTCAAAGGAAACGAATTGGAGGCATGGTTTTGGCAGGCAAACACAAACTTGAATTCAATATCTCTTTATTCAATGGGGAGTATGATAATATCAATGTTGCACAACAATAAGAGAAGGGCATTATAAAATGAAAAGCTTAAAGGTTCTAGGGTAACCATAAATTTCCATTAAAGGGGTCTGGTATTTCAAAAACCTTATGTTATGTTTTGGAGACGATTTATGTTGCAATTATAATAATAATGTTAATGAACCCCTTCTCCTTTGATATACATTCATTATGTATAAGATGTGATATACTTGTTGTCATTCAGACAAATAGATATCTTGGATTGAAGATACTATCATATGTAAAAAGAAACCCATAAATTCTATATTTTCACTTCAAGATACTTATGAAATGTGTAGAAAATATTTATTGATTTTATTTCTGAAGAATTGCAATAAGATACTTATTAAAATCTGATGTGTTCTACTGTAAAATGTGACTTGTTTGTAAGATTTTATTTTGTAATTAACCTTTTAGTTGTGAAATATTCAATGGAATCTTAAATACTCAGCTGCATTTCCATGGTATGAACTAATTAAATTGCACCTTAAGTTTAATTTACAGTGTCTATACAAACTGCATACTATCAACATGAAAAACCATGAATATTTTATGAAAAAAAAATTCTCTTAGATGAAACAAAATATCATAAATTGCTAACAATTTAAATATTATCTTGCTTTGGTAGTACTGAAATTTGAGTATTTGTAAACTGGGAAATTTTCATGCTGTCTTGTGTTTACTTTGTTTGTTTTTTTTTGTTTTTTTTTTGCTGTATGACGACAGAATTTTAGATCACACAGTTTTTAAATTTGCGTTGAAATGTTACTTTCCATAGACTACATGGAAGGCATATTTGAAAATCGCAAAAATAAAACTGCCACAAAAATTTCCTTCGATCAGTATTTGAGAGTATTTTTCTGCTTTTAGATAAAGGAATGGCCAGCAAGCAGACAGGATGGGGAGGAAGAAACACACTTGCTTTTCTGTTGTTAGTGGTTGGACTGCACTCAACCGTGTCCTTGGACTTTCGTTACCATAGCAATGAAGATCTAGCTCAGTACCTAACTCAGATGTCAACAACATATCCAGATCTGACCCACCTCTACAGCATAGGCAAAACAGTTAAAAGTGAGTACTAAACTTTTTATGGCAGGTATAAAACAGGCAAATGATGAAAAAGATGAAAAAGTGTGTTACTAAGCCTATGGTTCACACATATTTTTAACTTTAAGTAATAATTGCTTCCTTTATCATGGACATGTAAATTTCTATATTATGGGCCTGTCCACATATGTGGGTCAGATGTATAGTTTTATCCCACTCACTGTTCGTTCAAATAGTCTGTAACACTTTGGTTATGATTTTGGTTGTCAATTATATTTCACAACTAAATAAGTCTTGCATGGGGCTATATCACCCACTACATATTACGACATTATCTGTGAGCCATATTTTTTAATGAATTAAGCTCTTGGTTTAGGTTCATATCTCAGATACTACATGTTTGGGGTCAATGATATTTAAAAAAGTACAGGCCATCAGCATTGTGATCAGTGGCTCAAAGACACATTTTATTATTTTAACTCAATAAATTACCTGAAAATTTTTATGGTAAGGACCCTGCTTCTAATTAATTTTACAGAAACAAACAAAGCAACTATATACAGTAATCCAGGCCATTTATAATCTAGATCTGTCAATCATGTGTCAGCCCTTATTATCCTGTGTGTGCCCTTGAAGCTAAGAAACAGTAGTATGTCATGGCAGATACATGTATTGACATAGATTTAGTATTTATTTTTGGTCTAGGTAAGCTTAGCAAGAACTTGTTTTTCAAACTCTGAAAGTCAAGTGAGTCCAAATTGAAGCTTATATTACAAATTCAAATTCAAATTCAAATTCAAATTAGTTTATTGGCATAGTCAAATAATGAACAAACAATACAATATTGCGTAATCCAATACATTACATGAAATACAAAGTTTAACATAGAAGATATATATTTTCAGAGTATAATGTAATTTTCACATGTATACTGTTATATAACTATATAATATTAAGCATTTTTATTTTGGTATAGTAATGTTTAAATGTGTATTTAAATACTAAAGATCATATAAATTTGGCTGAATAATTATTACTCAATAGACTGTTTCAAGAATTTATCTCTAATTGAAAAGGATTCTTGTAAAAATAAACAAACATTTTTGGTGTCCTGTATTGTGGTAGGATTTAAAAGGTTACTGGCAATTTTTAAAGGGGTATCATTTATGTTGTTTAAATTTTTATTAAATAAAGTGAAAAATTTATCTCTTAGTTTATTTTAAGTGGGACATTCTAATAAAAAATGTAGTTCATCTTCTACTTTATTGTTGCATTGTTTACAAAATCTTTCTTCCACAGGAGTAATAGGTTTACTATATCTACCTGTTTCAATGGCTAAGCTATGTGCGCTTAGTCTCAGTTTAGTTAATTTTGATCGAAGGTGTTTATTTATATTGAATTTCAGGTAGTCTTGAAGTTCAAAATCTTTGGTAATTTGACAAAAAAATCTAAGTTTCCCTGTATTACTATTTTTGATGTGTGAAAGTTCATTTAGTAGTTTTTGAGAGAAATATGATTTAATTTCTTTTTCAAATTCTATATGAGTTTTTTCAAGACTATCTAAGTTGAATAAAGTTTTAAAATTTTCTATTGATTTCATCCATGAGGATGTATTTTTAGAGTTAAGATTTTTGTCTTCCTCAAAGGCTGACCTTAACAAGTCGTACACATGCTCTTTGGATGATTCAATTTCTAAAAGGCGTTTATAATATTTAAACATTAGTTTGAAGGCTTTAAAACATAGAGGGTATTGGCCTAGCTCCATCTGGATTCCAAAAATTGAGGTTTTATTATGAACACCAAGGATGTGTTTCAGAATCATGTTCTGTGTTTTTTCAAATGTGAATTTGTTTAAATTCTCTAAGTTAAGTTTTTTGTCAGCAATCCAAATTTCTGATCCATATGTAAGATTAGGAACTATCATTGATTCATATAGTTTAATCCATTTCTGTACAGATAAATTTTCAGAGGATGGTATATTGGTTTTTAAGGCAAAGAAAGCTTTTCTTGCTTTTTGAGCAAGGACTTCTGGTGCATATTTTAATTGACCATTATTAGTGAAAGTAATTCCAAGATATTTATATTGATCCACATATTCTAGTGTTCTATTATTAAATGTAATTGAAAGTGTAGGTTTAGAGTTATTTCTTATTTTTTTACCAAGTGTCATAATTTTTGTTTTCTTAGTATTAATTTTTAGGTCCCATTTTTCACAATATTTTCCAAGAGAATTAATACAGTTTTGTAGTCCTATTGGTGATTCTGAGATGATAACTAAGTCATCTGCGTATAATAGGTGATTAAAAGTATGGTTATGTAGTCTTACTGGGTTTGTTTTAGATTGGTCATCAAAAACTGAGTCTATATCATCAACAAATATGTTAAACAATGTGGGGCTTAGACTGTCCCCTTGTTTGACTCCAAGGGTTGCCAAAAATGGTTCAGTATATGTGTCCCCGAACTTACACGAGTACAGGGTATTAGAGTACATATCTTTAATAATGTTAAGGAAGTTACCCCCGATTCCTTTCCTTTCTATTTTTTTGAAAGAGTTTATTTCGATCTACACTATCAAACGCTTTCTTGAAATCAACAAAACAGAAATACAATTTCTTTTTTTGGTTATCTAAATATTTATTAATGAGCGTTTTAAGTATAAATATATGATCTGTGGTTCTATAACCACTTCTGAAACCTCCTTGATTAAAGCTAAGGAGTTCCTTTTTTTCTAGGTAGTCTGACAATCTTGTGGCTCCTGCAGGGTTAAAAACGACCTGCGACCTGAGGGCTTTTTAAGGGCGACTTCCGACCTACCCTTCATAAAATCGACCTATGCCAAAAACGACCTGCGACCTCCGCCAAAAAATGCCTTTAAAAAGCGACCTTGCGACCTCAGGCCCCTTTTAAAAGCGACCTTCCGACCTGAGGGTGGTACCCTGTGGGAGCCCCAATCTTCTTTGAAGTAGAGAAGTAAATAATTTGCCTACACAACTTGTAACGGCATTCTTAGTTTTTCAAACTCTGCAAGTCTGAGTCCATTTTTGTTAGCATTAAAAAAAGGCCACAGAATTACTGTAATTTAAATGTCAAAATTCATGTCCTCCAAAAAGCACAGTAATTTGGTGACATAAATGTGGGAGAAAATAAGAGGCAATTAGCATATCACAATCAAATTCAACATTCATAATTTTAGTTCATTTGTGTATATATTCATTGTTTATTACCCTTTAGTTCTTTCTCATTGTTTATTGTGTGTTTCTTTATGTTGTCCTGTTTGTGGCTTGCCTTTTCAGACTTTTGATATTTGTACTTCTTTGGGATTTTTTTTAAAACTCGTCCATGTATGTGATCAGTTATTGACAGTACATACATGTACTTGTATATCGTAATCCTCATTGTCCATCCATTTCAGTGGGTGGACAGGGGGGGTCTCTTCCCCCGCCCCCTCCACCCCAGCTCCCCACCCCCTCCACCTCGGCTACCTGCCCCTTCCACCCCCACTCATGCCACCTCAACCCTGGTACCCCCGTCCCCCTTGTCCGCCCCTGTACATCTGCTCCCGCCCCTTCCATCCCAATTCCTTGCCCCCTTTACCCCTGCTCACCGCCCCTTCTACACCCACTGCTCGCCGCCTCAACCCCTGTACCCCCTGTCGGCCCCCTCATTTCATAATACACTTTGGTTTAATTCACAGTTTCAGTATATTTATGCCTAATATGACCCACCATATTGCAAAATATAAAAATTAAAAACACATTTTACATTTTTTTCAGATGTAGATTTATGGGTTCTGGCCATTGGAAAATCCCCCAGGAATCATGTTGACCTTCGACCTCATGTCAAATATGTGGGCAACATGCATGGAAATGAGGTAAGTTCATGTATTTTTGCATATGCATAACTCCTCCTAATCTGCTTGATGGATTTTGATTAAACTTTTCACGAAGAAAATATATCATAATGAAGAAGTGCATGAAGTGTCTGATTTCATCCAGGGGAGATAAATAGACATAGAAGTTTGAAGAATATCAAAATGAAGCAATGAAGTTCATCATATGAAGATGGTTATGAAGAACATTTTTCTCTGCACTAAAATATCTTTCAGAGGAGATAATTGAACTTTTTTTGGTAATATTTTGGCCAGTATGAAGGGCAGAAGGGGGCGTATCCTTTTGTGAGCCACTCACAATATTCCTTGTAAACTTGATTTTAGATCAAAATTACCTTTGCTTACATGAAACATGTTGTATTTAAAATCTATTATAAAAAGAAAGAGACCAATTTCTTTGATGTTGACATCTATTGTTTCTTATTTCTATAGGTTATAAGCAGAGAAGTCTTGCTACATCTGATTGACTATTACTTGACCAGCTATAGCACAAATTCCACGATAAAGACATTCCTTGACAATACTGTAGTACATATCTTACCAAGCATGAACCCTGACGGCTTTAACCAATCAGTAGAGGGAGATTGTGAAGGCGTTGTTGGAAGGTAAGGTTTAAAAAGTCAGGACCATTGTGCTTTACTATTATAAGACATTCCTTAATACAACTGTGGTACATATCTTACCAAGTATGAACCCTGACGGCTTTAACCAATCAGTAGAGGGGGATTGTGAAGGTGTTGTTGGAAGGTGAGTGTCTTTAATAGAAAATAATGAGATGTGGAATAAGTGTACGCGACGCAGCCCACAATCAAGTGGCAATTCAGAAAAACCACAATGGACAACTGCTAGCAGCCTTCAACGATGCCAGTAGGCACTGCTCGTGGTTATGCAATAAGCCCATGGTCTAAATATTATCCGGTCCGCTTCTTTAAGTCAAGAACGTTACATTTACAGCCCAAAATGCACCGTTAAAACTGATTTCCTCGAAAAAATTGTAGTGCATATTGGGTATCTTGTCAAGATCAATTGATTTTTATCATTTTGTTCAATCAGTACTGTTTTATAGATAATGTAATATTAAATAAATGTAGATGACACAATATCCATGAAGTCATGTTCAACGAAAAACAGCCAGCAGGTCACTGCTTACCATCTGGAACTGGCCCAAGGTCATAATTTGGACAATAAAATGATTAGTAATATGAGAAAGACATTGCCTTAAAAGCTCGTGTAGATACAAAAATATAATCTATTCCATTGATAATTTCGAATAATGCCTGGGACGAGATAATTTGGGACGATGTATTACTATTTTCCTGCAATTTTTCAGCACGCGCAGACATTTTCGAAAAGTTCCGAAAATCGAATGTTTCCGGTGAGAACTATTTTTCTTCCATAGTATTTTGAGTCTCGTGCAATTTGGCAGACTCTCTACAATAGTGAGCTTCGCTACGCTTGCATAATATTGAATGAGGTTAATAGATTTGAAAGTTAGTGAGAAGAAAAAGCTTATGTTCAGAATATAATTTTGCATGCAATTATAACCACATTACCCTGTTTCTTAATTTTCAGGAGAAATGCCAACAATTATGACCTCAACAGGAACTTCCCAGGATTCTTTGAGGTTAATACCGCCCCCATCCAGCCAGAGACGCAGGCCGTCATAGACTGGCTTAAACAACATAGATTTGTCCTGTCTGCTAACTTACATGGTGGAGCCAAACTTGCCAACTATCCATTTGATAACTATGCAAACTGTAAGTATAAACTTTTGTGTTACTAAAGAACCCTAAGATAGCAAAGGAAGAATTAGGTTTGGCCCTATAAAACCTTTAATCTATCATTTCTTTTCAATTCTCTGCCAAGTCAGGACCATTGCGGTCTTGAATTTCTCGATTTTGTCTTTTCTCCTGTACATTTGAGATTGATCCTCCAAGTTAAGTAGTTTTCGATATAATTTTTTTTCATGATGTGAAATTAGTCAATGACAATACACCAATGATTTTTCCCCCTGTACTATCCTAGTGTCAATAAACTATGTATTGTATGAATGATATTTTGTCCAGTAGATAATAGGAGAAGTGGAGTAAGTGAGCTATGTGACACGTAACCCCCTTAAACCAATGGCTACTGAAACGTCCATTGCCTTTGTTTATACTTGCTGTGTTGTATTAATTAAAATCAAATGAATATCGTTGACTTTTTTTAAGTCAATTTCTTAAGAAAACATAGGAAAATAAGTTCAGTAAAAATATTATTTTAATTGTTTTAGCATCCCTCATTGGAGAACAACGTTATGTTACCTCACCAGATGACGATACCTTTAGACATATCTCTCGAGTCTATTCCTACTCCCATCAGAATATGTGGACTGGGTTCCACTGTGGTGATAGCTTTTCTGAGGGTATTACTAATGGTGCTTGGTGGTATCCTGTTCTAGGTAAGCTTATCCGATACCTTTAGACATAACTCTCATGTTTATTCCTACTCTCACCAGAATATGTGGACGGGCTTACAGTGGTGATAGCTTTGCCGAGGGTATTACTAATGGGGCTTGGTGGTATCCTGTTCTAGGTAAGTGTTTCATACTCTCACCAGTATATGTGGAACGGTTTCCACTGTGGCGATAGCTTTGCAAAGGGTATTACTAGTGGGGCTTGGTGGTATCCTGTTCTAGGTAAGCTTATCAAATACATTTTGACATAACTCTCATGTTTATTCCTACTCTCACCAGAATATGTGGACGGGGTTCCACTGTGGGGATAGCTTTGCTGAGGGTATTACTAATGGTGCTTGGTGGTATCCTGTTCTAGGTAAGCTTATTAGATACATTTCGACATATCTCTCATGTCAGAATATGTGGACTGGTTTCCACTGTGGTGATAGCTTTACGAAGGGTATTACTAATGGGGCTGGGTGGTATACTGTTCTTGGTATGCTATATCAGTAAATGTAGACCACTGTATGAATATTTCAAGAGGTATTAAGTTTTACTTATATCCTTTTGTATATCTGTTAGTAAAAGCTTTTCTCCGAAGCCATACAAGGGAAAAATTTGAAATTAGCAGGTAGTTCAGAATGACAAACTGTATGTTCTTATCAATTTTCAGACCTATTAGACACCTACTTCCTGTTCTGGTATGTGTGGGAATTGCTTCTTTTGTTGTTTTAAAAAATCTTTCTGATTTGTTTTTCTTTGATATGCATCGTTTTACTGTTGAATTCAATAATTGATGCTTTCATTTTAATTACAGTAGCAATGAAATAAAGACAATTGCAACTGGTATATGTCTCGATTATGCCTGAAATATGGTGGAAGGGAAATAAAGCAGACAACAATCAATCAATCATTTCATACATGTATGTTGTTATTGTAGGAGGGATGCAGGATTACAACTATGTGAGAGAGGGATGCTTTGAGATCACATTAGAGATAGGCTGTTGTAAATATCCTAATACCTCAGAACTACCCAAGTACTGGATAGAAAATAAAGATGCTCTAGTCAACTACCTAATGGCAGTACACTCTGGTTGGTTATAATTACAAATACATTAACGTCAACACAAAAACTCAAAATGTCAATTTTCATGACTTCATGTTAAGGGACCGACCATTTAACTTGAAAGGGGGGCCTTGGTTTTTTCCTAAAAAAATTTTCTGTAAATTATTTTTGATGAAAAAAATATTTTGGAAGCTGGGGGTAGGAAAAAAAATATTCTGAAGAAGGATTTCTGCTACAAAAAATAATGCTGATAATGAAAAAAAATATCCTGGGGTCTGCGCAGAAAAAAATTTCTGATCAAAACAAAAAACCAAGGCCCCCCCTTCAAGTTAAATGGTCCGTCCCTAAGTAGAATATCACAGTTAATTTGTTGTCAAACTCAAAATGACATGTTATACAAAAAATTCAAATTTATGACACTCAACCACAAAATTCTAAATCACATAAAAATGTGTTGTATTCTTAAACATAAATTAAGATGCAAAACTGCAAAAATTAAAATCAGCAAAAATAGATTAGCAGAATTATTTTCATTCCAAACAGCAAAAAGTACCATTTATACAGTGGTTGAGTGATTGGTTTTTATAGTCTTGACTACAGAGGAATGCCCATTAAGTACCACTTTTTATAAGAATCATGCAAAGAGCAATTCATGGATGGAAAGCCTACACCAATTTATTTTTAATGTGTTACTCCTACTTAAGCACCCTGCTTTGATCTTTTGAACTCTTTTAATGTCACCTGCAACATGTTGCAGAAGCGACCAATAGGGGTTACTTTCGCACCATCCGTCATTTTGCATCGTCATCCTGTGTCGTCTTTCTGCATCCTTCGGCGTCACAAAAATTTCCGTCGCAGTTTTCCAGGCAACTATACGCCAAAGCCTCTTGATATTTGATATGTAGCTTCATCACATAGTACTATAAGGTGTAAAGCGATTTTATGCCCGAAAAATAACTACTTCCTGTTTGACAAATACTTATTGTTTTATATATAATGGTCATAGATGCCAAATTTTCGTCACAGTTTTCCAGGCAACTACATGCCACAGCCTCTTCATATTTGGTATGTAGCTCCACTTCATCGCATAGTACTATAAGGTGTAAAAGCGATTTTATGCCGGAAAAATAACTACTTCCTGTTTGATGAATACTTAATGTTTTATATATAATGGACATAGATGCCAAATTTTCGTCACAGTTTTCCAGGCAGCTACATGCCACAGCCTCTATATATTTGGTATGTAGCTTCATCGCATAATACTATAAGGTGTAAAGTGATTTTATGCCTGAAAAATAACTACTTCCTGTTTGATGAATACTTAACGTTTTATTTATAATGGACATAGTAGCCAGATTTCCGTCTCAGTTTTCCGGGCAACTACATGCCACAGCCTCTTGATATTTAGTATGTAGCTTCATCACATAGTACTATAAGGTGTAAAGCGATTTTATTCCCGAAAATTAACTAATTCCTGATTGGCGAACAAGCATACATACGCAGGAGACATATGCCTTCCAGGGAAGGCTCCATCTAGTTCCAAACTAGCCCTGGTCCTAAAAAAAAAAATATTTAGAATGCATTTGAAAAAATGTGAGAAAGGGAGATAACTCTTAAAAATTGTCAATAATTTCAATAGAAACCATTGTAATAAAATGGCAAGATTTCTCCCAGGACCAGGCAGTTATGAGCAAATTGTTATTATACCCCCCGCAAACAAAGTTTGGGGGGGTATATAGGAAACACCCTGTCTGTCTGTCTGTCCGTCTGTCTGTCCGTCCGTCTGTCCACATAACTTGTAAGCGCTTCTCCTCCTAAACCGCTTGAAGGATTTTGCTGAAACTTAATATGGAGGAAGTACATCATATGTAGATGTGCATGAAGAATTTTTATTGCACTCTGACATCATTCAGGGGAGATAATTGGACTTAGACTTTTTAAATACATTATTCAAAGGAAGACCCCGTAAGCGCAACTCCTCCTAAACCGCTTGATGGATTTTGATGAAACTTTACATGAATGAAGTACATCATATGTAGATGTGCATGAAGAATTTTCATTGCACTCTGACATCATTCAGGGGAGATAATTGGACTTAGACTTTTTAAATACATTATTCAATGGGAGACCCCGTAAGCGCAACTCCTCTTAAACAGCTTGATGGATTTTGATGAAACTTTACATGAAGGAAGTACATAATATGTAGATGTGCATGAAGAATTTTCATTGCACTCTGACATCATTCAGGGGAGATAATTAGACTTGAGATTTGGGTCCAATATGAAGCGGGGGGTATCCTTTTGTGAGCTCGCTCACAGTATTACTTGTTTGTTTCTTATTTTATATACTTTGAACTATCTTTTATTAAAAATTAACCACTGTTGCCTTTTTATCGATGAATCACTTTTCTTCAATTTGGCATGATTCTTAAATGGACTACTACTCAATACTATGTGCCATGGTTTGTCCAGTCAGTGACACACATCTGCCAGTGTTAGCTGCTTTAAGTATCCTGTAATACTAAGACCATTGTTTTCGCTGGAACAGTGCCCGTCTTGCACCATGGGAGGTACTGGTAGGAATTCTGCAAGACATTTTTATGGTATTGCAATTTCCTCTATTATAGGTGTGAAAGGAAGAGTCTTTCTAACCAACCAAACAGTGGTACCTGGTGTTGAGATGAAGGTCAAAGGGAGAGAACTCTTGTCATTCAAAACATCACAATATGGTGAATATTGGAGATTGCTTAGACCAGGAGTACACACTTTACAGGTATGACAAAACATTTTACTTAATATTAATGATTAATATGCTTATTCAAAAAGTAAGATAATTTTATCTATTGAATCAATTTATAACGTTAACTTAACATGAGTGTACCAATTTAACATTAAATTGGCTAACATTTGTTTAGTTTTATACTGTAACAATTTAATGTGAATATTTTCTAAAAGGCTTAATTATTTGAAATGAAACAAGAAGATGCCAGAAGCTTGAATCACTTACCAAGTCCTTAAGTCATTAGGGTCTCTTTTATAAGGGTGTCATCTGCCAACTTTGGCCAAATGGAGACTTTTGAAGGTCTGAATTAGCTCAAGTTTCAAGCAAAACAACAGCTTTTCTATATGAAAAAAAAAGATTTTTACCTAAAAAGGGCTATAACCTCTACAAGGGGTCATCTGTCAACTTTGATCAATGGAGACATTTGTAGAGCTTTTGATTCTGAAGAGCCTAAGATGCTTCAGATTTTTGTGAATAATGATTATACTTCAGTAGATTTTTTCTATATAGAATACAGGTAAACATTTTAACTATTTCATCTTGAATTAGATAAAAGTACTATATTCCCTAGGGTAATAGTACTGTAATACAATTTCATGGGGTTTTTGTATAATTGGCAGTGGGAGTGGCTAGAGTACACTATATACAAAGTAAAGAGTGAGCAGTAGGCGTGGCTTTAGTTAAGTTGTTTACCGATTCAGTATAATAAAACAATTATTTACTGGTCATTCCAAAAACAGTACATTTGTTTCCACGAGGTACTTACTATTTCATGAGGTGCGTAACTGTTTCCCTCATGACCAGTAATCAATTGTATAATATGTACATATGACGACAGACATTGAGACAACAAAGGAGGCATAGTGATGGCATAAGCTTACATGACCTTTGGCCAGGTGAGCCATGAAAATCTATTGCTTAGACTTCAGCAAGGCACTTTCTGTTTATTATTTACTTTTTAAACCTGTATCACTAAAATATTTGTTTTTCTATCTATAGGTACTACAGAACGGTGCAGTAGTTTCTGAAGTGACTGTTACTCTACCATCTGAAGATTTCGTAATACAGGACATATACATAGGACAAATCAATGCTGGAGATTCTCTACGGAGCTATCTCCTAGTAAATGTCATTTTACTTATGGTTTGTTGTATGTTACACAAATTTATGTTGAGTTGATTATTCTCTCAATTTTTTCTTACTACATTTGTACTGTTATGTATCAGGTTTTTCTGTAGTTCTGGTCAAGCATTATGAAAATTGCTCCTTATTATATTTAGAAACAATCTTCCATTAATTCATGCCAATTCCATGACCTCTTTTGCACTTTAATTTAACTTTTTCAGATTACAATCGGTTTTATTTTTATATCAATTTTATGCATATTACAAATGCAAAATATTATTTGTTGACAATTATTTTCAAAGGTGCTTTCTGATATTATACAGCTTTATAGTTGTATTCCTATTTTGATGTCATTTGCAGAAGCGACATATAGGGGTTAAATTTGTTGTCTTGCGGCATCACAAAAATTTCCGTCGCAGTTTTCTGGGCAACTACAAGTCACAACCTCTTGATATTTGATATATAGCTTCCTCCTATGGTACTATATGGTGTTAAGCAATTTTATGCCCATGACTCATCTACTTCCTGTTTACTGAATATTTTAAGACGCAGGTGACATACATCTTCCATGGAAGACCGCCATTCTAGTTTCTGAATTTTTTTTTTAGATAAGAAGGGACATAACATAGCACAATTTACCTCAATGATTTTATGTTTATGTAATGACCGATTAATCATGTGTTTTATTGTAATTTTTCAAACAGTATGACCATTTAATCATTTAAACTGTATTTTAAAATTGTTATATTGAATATGCTTTAATCATTGTGATATTGAACTTCATAAAATGTTAAGTGTTAATTAAATGTACTCAAGTTGTTGTATTTTATTAAAAACAATATTGTTACTTTTGTTTTTATTCATTTTTATACTCATTTTTTTCTGTTTGCAAAAAGGGCAATAAATAACACCAAATTTGTCATAAAACTTACTTGGCATACAGTGCTGAAACATTGATCGAATATTACTGTGGTTTTATTTTTATTGGTGGGGCAGTAATTTTTGTGGTTGGTGGCCTTGACCATGAATTTTGATATCCAACAAAAGCGAAATGTAGTATTGAGCTGTATGCTACATGTATGTACAGATGTACAGACTTTAAGAATACACACTGATCCCTTATCATCAAACCATGAAAATTGGTACCCAGGTATTATTAAAAACAATATTGTTAGTTTTGTTTTTATTCATTTTTATACTTATTTTTTATGCCCCCGCGACGACATGTCGGGGGGCATTAAGTTTTACTCATGTCCGTCCGTACGTACGTCCGTACGTACTTCCGTACGTCCCGTACGTCCGTCCGTACGAATTTCCGTCAAGCTTTTCTCAGCAACCGTACATGAGAATGACTTGAAACTTGGTAGGATGGTTCAGTATGACAAACAGTACGTCCTAAGCGATTTTGAGACCTGTCGGACATCTTCTTCCTGTTTGGGACTTAGGCCATGTGAAAATATGTGAACATGACTATGAAAATTTCCGTCAAGCTTTTCTCAGCAACCGTACATGAGAATGACTTGAAACTTGGTAGGATGGTTCAGTATGACAAACAGTACGTCCTAAGCGATTTTGAGACCTGTCGGACATCTACTTCCTGTTTGGGACTTAGGCCATGTGAAAATATGTGAACATGACTATGAAAATTTCCGTCAAGCTTTTCTCAGCAACCGTACATGAGAATGACTTGAAACTTGGTAGGATGGTTCAGTATGACAAACAGTACGTCCTAAGCGATTTTGAGACCTGTCGGACATCTACTTCCTGTTTGGGACTTAGGCCGATTGGAAAATATGTGAACATGACTTGAAAATTTCCGTCAAGCTTTTCTCAGGAACCATACATGAGAATGATTTGAAACTTGGTAGGATGGTTCAGTATGACAAACTGTATGTCCTAAGCGACTTTCATGTCTGTCAGACATCTACTTCCTGTTTGGGGCCTAGCGGGGGCATCCGTGTCCCATGGACACATTCCTTCTTTATTTTCTGTTTGCAAAAAGGGTAATAAATAACACCAAATTTGTCATAAAACTTACTTGGCATACAGTGCTGAAACATTGATCGAATATTACTGTGGTTTTATTGTCACGCCTGCGAAGCAGAGCGGGACATAGGTGTTACTTTACCGGCGGCGGCGACGGCGGCGTTAACTTTTTAGAAAAGTTTTATGAGCACCTCCATATCTCAAGAACTATAGGTCCTGGGTTGATGAAACTTGGTATGCATATGCCCCAGTAGTAGCTTATCACAGTTGCATCCCCATCTTTTGACCTTGACCTTGATTTTCCGGTTGAGTGACTTTGACAATTTTCAACACATATAATAGCAATGGAAAAGTTTTGCGAGCACCTCCATATCTCAAGAACTATAAGTCCTAGGTTGATGAAACTTGGTATGCATATGCCCCAGTAGTAGCTTAGCACAGTTGCATCCCCATCTTTTGACCTTGACCTTGATTTTCCAGTTGAGTGACTTTGACAATTTTCAATACATATAATAGCAATGGAAAAGTTTTGCGAGCACCTCCATATCTCAAGAACTATAAGTCCTAGGTTGATGAAACTTGGTATGCATATGCCCCAGTAGGAGCTTAGCACAGTTGCATCCCCATCTTTTGACCTTGACCTTGATTTTCCGGTTGAGTGACTGACAATTTTCAATACATATAATAGCAATGGAAAAGTTTTGCGAGCACCTCCATATCTCAAGAACTATTAGTCCTAGGTTGATGAAACTTGGTATGCATATGCCCCAGTAGTAGCTTAGCACAGTTGCATCCCCATCTTTTGACCTTGACCTTGATTTTTCGGTTGAGTGACTTTGACAATTTTCAATACATATAATAGCAATGGAAAAGTTATGCGAGCAACTCCATATCTCAAGAACTATATTTCCTAGATTGATGAAACTTTGTATGGGTATGCCCCAGTAGTAGCTCAGCACAGTTGCAGCCCCATCTTTTGACCTTGACCTTGATTTTTTGGTTGAGTGACTTTGACAATTTTCAATACATATAATAGCAATGGAAAAGTTTTGCGAGCACCTCCATATCTCAAGAACTATAAGTCCTAGGTTGATGAAACTTGGTATGCATATGTCCCAGTAGTAGCTTAGCACAGTTACATCCTCATCTTTTGACCTTGACCTTGATTTTCCGGTTGAGTGACTTTGATTATTTTTATTGCATATATTTGCAATGTTTAGGTTCTATAAACATCTTTTGATCTCAGAAACTGAAAGTCCATGTAAATTCAAAATATAGTGGAAGTAAGAAAGAATAATTGTTTCTGATGGTGCCGGCAGGCGAGACATACTTTAGTGTTAACTCTTGTTTTTATTGGTGGGGCAGTAATTTTTGTGGTTGGTGGCCTTGACCATGATTTTTGATATCCAACAAAAGCGAAATGTAGCATTGAGCTGTATGCTACATGTATGTACAGATGTACAGACTTTAAGAATACACACTGATCCCTTATCATCAAACCATGAAAATTGGTACCCAGGTAAATAAATGAATACATATTATGCTTTAGAAAATAAGCTTTTTTATTTTCATGTTTGTTTGTAAAAGCATGATTTAGGCATTTGACCACATCTACATTAGTGAAAATGTGTAAAATGATCATGTATAACATATATGAAAGTTTGTTGTTTTCATGTGCTGTATGCATGTTTCATGAAAATTTGCACTGCAAACATTCAAAATTGCAGGGTACATTCATATTGTGAAATAAATGGTCATTTTGAGGTCATAGAGAGAAAAAAATGCTTAAGATGATAAGCACATATAAATGGATAATTCTAATAAATATATATATAAAATATAATTGTTACGATTTGAACTTGGACCAAAACAGGTCTTATTTACCCAGGATAAGCCTTTGGCAACATTTTTCTTCCATTCTGTTAGGCTGATTAAAGAAAGTATGTATGGAGTTATCTTTTAGAAGAAATTCCAGGAGTTTGTTTTATAAAATATAACAAGGTCAGGACTAAATTCATGACCCTTGCATTTCTAAATATGACTCATTAGATAGGCTCAGCCAAATATGCTGCAATACCAAAGCAACTAAATACAATGTACAAAAAACAGTAGAATATTAAAGACTCTAACAATCTTAACATTGCATGAGTATCTTTTAAAACACTTGAAAATATTTGAATTGAGTCTTGTTGCAGTTTCTCAGTTTGTTACATAGAAGTTCTTGTTGAAAGTTATATGTTGGGGATCTTCACAACACACCAAATTCCAGTGACTTTTATGAGTAATTATAATACAATCTAACAGCATATAGCACTTTTCTTTCATTAGCCATATCAAAAATACCTAAACACACATACTTTCATAATATCATAATCATTACTCTTTAATACAAAATATGAATTTCTCTCTGTCTTACATGTTAACAAAATTATGGCAGATTTCTTCAATCTTTTAAAATAAATTCGATCTAGTGCATTGTAGCTTATCGCATTTACATACAAAATGGAATTCATCCTCAACATCCTTTCTACATAAAGGGCATACTTTTTGGTCTAAAGGTGTGTTGTTATGACACCCTTGCTCAATATAAAGATTGCTATTACTTATTCTTAGCTGAACATAAATTAGATATAATATTTTTAGGAATATAGAGTATTAAAAAAAATTCTAAGATAAATTCTTATTTTAGTTCCCAATAGAGTGTAGTACATGTAATACAGTGTATAATGCTGTTATATCCCAGAAACCTTAATTTGCACAAATTTGTTTTAAATTTTGTTTACATGTCCCACCAAGCCAACATAGAAAAGTAATTGTGAGAATTTAACTTTTGTATAAAAAAATCATGAATCCTTTTTAGCTCACCTGGACCAACGGTCCATGTGAGCTATTGCCATCACTTGGCGTCCGTCGTCATCCGTCTTCGTCGTCGTTAACTTTTCTTTAAAAATCTTCTCCTCTGAAACAGCTGAAAAAATTGCTTTGAAACTTTGCACACTTCATCTATGGGATGTCCTCTACCAAGATTGCACAAATGGTGACTGCTGTCCAAACAACATTGCCACCATTACTAAAAATAGACCAGGGGGTCAGACTACTGTTTTTGGCTTGTAAATCAAAAAGTATAAGAGATAGATGAAATCTGATGCCATGTCGCTGCTTCAGCATCAGAAGCTCTACAATAGTCACCTTTAAGTCGAAGTTGTCAGATGACCCCTTATAGGAGTTACAGTCCCTTAAAGGTGAAAAAAAACCATTTTTTCATGTTTTTGGCTTATAAAATGAAAACTATTAGAGATAGAGAAAAGTTGTTGCTTGCTTAAATGTTCAGCTCACTTAGCTCTACACAAGTCTCCATAGGGTCGAAGTTGTCAGATGACTCCTTGTAGTGGTTACAGCCCCTAAAATAACGTTTTTACATATTTTTGGCCTATGGAATGAAAACTATAGCAGTTAGAGAGAAGCTGCTCCTTGCTTAAATGTTCAGCTCATTAAGCTCTACACAAGTCTCCAAAGGGTCAAAGTTGTCAGATGACCCCTTATAGGGGTAACGCCCCGTAAAATGTCATTATGTTTTCATGTTTTTGGGCTATAAAATGAAAACTATAGCAGATAGAGAAAAGCTGTTGCTTGCTTAAACGTTCAGTTCATTTGGCTCTACATAAGTCTTCATAGGGTCAAAGTTGTCAGATGACTCCTTATAGGGGTTACGGCCCCTAAAATAACGTTTTTTCGTGTTTTTGGCTTAGTGAATGAAAACTATAGCAGATAGAGAGAAGCTGTTGCTTGCTTAAATGTTCAGCTCATAAAGCTCGTCAAAAGTCTCCATAGGATCGAAGTTGTCAGATGACCCCTTATAGGGGTTTATGGGCCCTTAAATAACGTTTTTTCGTGTTTTTTTGGCCTAAAGAATGAAAACTATAGCAGATAGAGAAAAGCTGTTGCTTGCTTATATGTTCAGTTCATTTAGCTCTACAAAAGTTTTCATAGGGTGGAAGTTGTCAGATGACCCCTTATAGGGGTTATGGCCCCTCTAATAACGTTTTTTCATGATTTGGGCCTACGGCTACAGAATGAAACTATAGTAGATAGAGAAAAGCTGTTACTTGCTTAAATATTCAGCTCATTTAGCTCTAGAAAAGTCTTTACATGTATAGGGTTGACCAGGTGAGCGATTCAGGCTCCTTGGAGCTTCTTGTTGCATTTACACTATAATACTAATTCGAATAACTGCAATTATAAGTGTTCCAAATAGAAATAATTTCTACAAACATTCTCACTAATACCAATTTAGAAATTAAACTATTTTAAATTAAATGTTCACCTATTTTGATTTGATCAATGCATTCCTCATTATCCTATATTAAGTAAAGGTTATTGGGGTAGAATGGGTCCTATTTGTAATTGATCTCGAATTAATCTCTTGGGTCCGTACACCCAGTAACCCAGTCTATCCATTGATCGGATGTGTGTTAGCCATGATCTGTGAAAATTGAATTAATAATTGAAGAATAAGTAGTTAATCAGTTTGTATAGTGGAAATGTTCAGTGTTTAATGTATTTAGTATACAAGTAAAAGTTGAAAGATTTGTGCCTATCGGGATATGGAGGGTATGGGAATTTCAAATGACAAGGTAAGACTAGCACTATATGATTGCGATATAAGTAAAATATTTAGGATAATAAGTGACGGACCCAGAAGTAGTGTCTTTGAAACCCTGTCTCCTTTTCACCCGGGGCCACTTCTATACTTTATGGATAGGGAGGTGCCGCTGATATTTTGAAACCCCACCCTTTCCATATATTTTGAATTTGAAAATAAAATACCTTGTCCCTATCTTATGATTTATTTTAGTGAAAAATAATTGATGCTAAGAACTGAAGATGAAAATGGACATCATTAATCAATGTATAGCTATTTAAAGATGTTTAGTCATTTTACACATACATGAATGCATATCCATATGTATTAGAAAAGAATTAAGAATTGCCTGGTCGGGCTTGTCATGTAAGTAGCAAGAAAATATTATTGACCTTATCATATATTTTATGTTTGTTTTCCCCGACATTATCACATAATGGTACCTATTCCAGCGGCACGTCCTAGTACCTTCTATATAGGAAGTGGCCCCCGAGCCGTAGGGTAAAATTTTGGCAAAATCTGCTTCCTTAAAGGTTTGTGAGTTAACCACCCTTTTCGAAAATCTCTGGATCCTCTACTGAGATGGTAAAAATAAGGAAACGGGTAGCATTATAGTATTTTTCTTGTGCATTTGAAAGTAGTTGTTATTCGGGGAAGACATAACCAGTATGATTACTGCAAATTAGACGCTTGCATCTGACTTCATCAAACTTATTTTTAATGCTTTCTCAGATCGCTTCTACTTTATTTGATTAAGTTCGAAAGTGCTATAATTTAAGGAACGGTAAATAGGTTAAATCTATGACTTTTGTATACAGATAAGTGTGTCTCTGTCCTATCGCGAACCATCTCAAAAACCATGAATAATACAAGCTAACGGTTATTTAATGAAAAAGCTCTTATCCCTGTTTAATCTGCTCCAGTTTTACATTATACATACTAATTTCTTATGAATTGTACTTTCCAAAGTTCTTTAATAGTATCAAGTTCCCGCATGCACTACCCGGTATTTCAGAAAAAAAATGTTTATGGAACAATTAGGAACCATGATTTTAATCAGTTACAAGCTAGCAGGTTTTTAATGAGAACCGTCTTATCTCTGTTAAAAGTACTCCAAATTTACCAAAACAAGATTTGAGTGATAAACACGCTTACATGCAAAGCAATGTTACAAAAATGTATATATAGCAACACTCATTTTTCTTACCAATTCGTTTTAGTTTCCATTTTCCAGAAGGTAGGCCCTTTTTTAAAAACTTTTATTGCTAGTAGCTTTCCTGAAAAAAGTACAAAAAGCATTACATTTTATATTATTTAGGCTTTTGATAATGGTATAGATCGCAAGTTATATAGTCATAAGTGTATAAATCTTAAACAAACACGTGTGTTTTTATTTGCAAAGCTTGTTTTTTTTATTATTGTTTTATTTTATTATTGTGAATTTATAGTACCCGAACATCGTATATTGTCTACAATTTATAGTACCCGAACATCGTATATTGTCTACAATTCTCTCAAAATATGCATTAATCATGGGTATAGCTTTCAACAAGAAAGCATGCATGGTTCACCATTTTTGGAACAAATGATTTAGCTTAATGTATTGACAACTGTTTCATCATGTTCTTAATGTTTTGTGGGTCATTGGATAATATTTTCGCCTCCATACGAACAAAACTGCTATTGACACTGTTTTGAGCACAATTAAAACAAGAAACCAGAATAAAGTTAAGACAGAAAAAACACCAATAATTTTCAGAAAAGATATATTGAACAAAATGAAAGAGACATTCTGTAAGTTTGGTTGTCCTTGTGATATTTTACGACATTTTTGCATTGGTTATAACAAATTCTTTATTTAGAACTATCAACAGAACAAATTAGCAACAAATTGGTCAAATAAAATTATTGAATCTGACTTCACACGTGTTCAAGTGCATATGAAACGTACTATACCTTAGAAACTGCTTCATATATATCACACACTACAACTGTTTCATGGGTACTTTCACACCAGTTAAAGTGCAAGCTTTATATAAAATGTATTAGAAATTAAATTAAGATATTCATTATGTACTATATGCTTAGGCTTGATAAAGCAACATTTTGTGTTGCTTCTTACGATTTTACAACTGATTTGTCATACCAGGGTTAGTGGGGTTGAAAAAGCGTTTTGTCTGATAAACATCTTTCTTGCACAGGGTTAGTTCACTCATTAAATTTACGTAAGAAATAATATGCCCATAGACCAATACAAAATTTCTACTTCTTAGATGAATACAGATGTTGGTTTGTCAAGGAGTATTTTTATTTTCGTCTTTTACCGGCTTTTCTACTACCAGTAATTAAGGTGCGAACGTTCGTTCCAAGTATTAAAGTACTGTTCATGTGATTTGATTCACAAAATATTTATTATGTGAAAATACCAGAAGTATAGTGCATGCTTTTCAGCAATAACATTTTTCTAATTTGGAAAGTTTTTCAACCAATTTATTTTGATAATCGAAGTAAGTTATTCGCATTTATCAATACGGACAAAAAAAGATATTGATTTGATTCACGTCAAACCCCGGGGGGGTTACTCCCATTGTAAGTGGGTATACCTATGTGCCGCAAAACAGGGTCTGTTTTTCTATGGTAACTAGTCATGAACAGGGTCATGATTTTCAACCCTGGAAAGAACAGGTTTACAAATGACTTTAAAATGTCCATCATTGGTAATTCAACATACCATTTTTTAGTAGAACAATCGAATTCTAAACATGACTGTCATTTCTTTCTTCAAATATTAGTTAAATAGGGTAAAACGTACTTAACTTTATTGAAATGGTATGAAAATGACGTCATTTTACTGCAAAAAATCAGTGACAGGGTATGGTTTTGTATGTTTTTGAAGTCAAGAACAGGTCCATGTTTGACAACCTCATCGGCACATAGGTATACAATATATATGAGAGTAACCCCCCCGGGCGTCAAACTCAGTATCAGAGACTCAGTATGTTCCTAGGTAAAGTCAGCAATTAATTTCACATAAATCTGATACTATACATTGTATACAATAAAACATGATTTTCGTCTATCTGCTTAACAGTCGGAATCCAATTTGACAAGTGCCATTTCTAAAAAATACAATTGTCCCTGTCTATCTTGAAAATAAAATGTCATTTGCGATCAATTCATAATCAATATTTGATACATCGCCTGCAACTTGACAACTTTCTTAAGTCGTTGGTTTTTTGTTGGCCTTTAATTGGTCCACCTTTTTTCGTGTGATCTCAAATATGAAGACAGACTAACAACCGTCACAGGCATTGGATCTCATTAAACCAAAATAAGCAAAGTCCAAAAACCGCTGGTTAGACTACCAAATGAATGAAATGTTAGTGATACAAAGGTATATCGAGACTATTTCGAGACATATGGTTGTCAGCCCTTAAAGTCAAATTTTGAACTAATTCGGCATAGACGAACGAAACTTAAAAACACAGCTTAAATGAAGGTAATAACTTGGAGGATCAATCTCAATGTCCAAGAGTAAAGACAAAACATGAAGACACACCGGAAAAATATAGATCGCAATAGTCCTGAATTCAAAATGAAGGGTAATGGCCCTGTCACACTATAACGTTTTAGCCAACGTGTGCCGAACGTTCGAATAATTTTCTAAAACGTTGGAACACGTTGGCAGTCGCTGTAAAAAGTTTCAAAAAATATCTCGGTGAACGACCACAGAGCGTCAGACTAACTACCTGCAACGCACGACAAACTTATTCAAAACTTATCTAAAGCGTTTGTCTGGCGTACTCGACGTTTGCCTAGCGCATGTGTGACGACTGCAGAACGCATTCATAGCGTTAGTCTAACTTAAAATTTTTTCTATCGGTGGGGAGACCTAAGATTTCTGTTAATTTCTTTAGTATTATTTCATAATAAGCCAAATAGATCTATTATCTGGCTTAAATGTATCCCTGAATTAATTAATAATTATAGAAATTTAGTTTCGTTATAAAAATATTATTCTAAAGCCGTTTTTTAACCAATTGTGATGATTTTTGCACTCAGTATAAAAGAATAAAATATAGTGTAGATTTTATTTTTTGATATGTCAAAAATATACAGAGAGGAATGCATGCGCTTGTTAACAAACTCTCAAAATCTCAAATGATTAAGAAATACCGGTCTGTAGATTTTGCCTAGCATCCTTTTTATAGCACTTGACTTATCCTAAATGATTGCAGACAGCATGACAGAGATGTCCTTAATAGAGAAAAACGCGTGTGCTTATTGAATATTTAAAATACACATTATTTCAAACGAGTATTGAAGTTAGACTGTCGTTACTCGTTGTATTTGAGTATTTTTCTACCAAAAAAAAAATGTCCACCGAAAACACGACAGGTGTATTACAATTTGCAAGAATTACTTTCAATTCCAGACCATCTATTTAAAGTTATCTTTGTTATATTCAAGATTTTTTTTTGCTTTGTTCATTATTTTTTGTAAATATATTTTTTTTTCAGGTTTGAATTAGTATTTGAAGCTTTTGAAGTTGACTTTCCCCCTTGTAATTCAATCTAACTTATAAAATTCTGGGGTTTATACGCTACTCGTTAACGAACAATGACGCTCTGTACACGTTTTAAACACGTTGAATAGGTTTTTTGGTCGTTAGACTGACGCTAGACGTGCGCTGCATTATCGCTAGACACGTTCGTTTCCATTTAGCTTAGCGTTGGTCAAACGCATTTCAACGTGCGCAGAACGACCACATAGCGTACATCAGCGTGTGTATAACGTCCTTCTAACTTATGCCTAGCGTTCGAATAATTTATTTCTAACACGTTGGCGAACGTCGGAAATTTTAAGCATGTTGAAAAATTTGCGACGCAATCGGCGATCACCAACGCACGTTGACGTTCGCTAACGTGTTTGTAGCGTGTTCATAACGTGTACAAAACTTACGCAACGCACACCAACGTGTTGAAAATATATTCTATAAAACGTCGGCACACGTTGGCTAACCGTTATAGTGTGACAGGGCCATAAGGTTGTTCCAAGTTTTGGTCAAGTCCAATGACATTTTGACTTGTTTATTTCGATCAAATAAGGATAATTATCAAACCGCCGAACTGGGGTACCAGCTTAACTTCTTTTTTTTATTCAATCAACACATGTTTAAACTATTGATATATCGATTATAAATTGACCTCAAATTACATTTTATTTTCAAAAAGATAGGGGACAATTTTATTCTAAAAATTACATTTGTTGAAGTAGATTCTAGCTGTTGGACTTATTTGTATTTCATAGTAGCTGAGCCATTTCAAATTAAATGCTGCTTTTACATTAGAACATACTGAGTTTGACGTGATTGGGATTTCTGTCGAATCAATATATACTTCGATTATGAAAACAAATTGGTTGACATACTTTTCAAACTTTTATCTGAAAAACAAAATTGCTTTTAAAAAGGGGGCATGCACTGTTCGACAGGTTTTCCCCCTGTTTTTTTTCTTTCCGTTGAACAAACCAGATAATTATTTCAATACACAAACAAAGTGCCATTATCTACTTGTGAATTTTTAGGCCAATATTCTGTTGACAATTCATTGCTTTGGTTGAAGAGCTCCCGTGCGGGGCCCGGGTGGCGAATAGGCCCGCAGCAGATCCTAGCTTGTCGTAAGACGCGACTAAGGGTCTTGGGATTCTGACCACAGGCGTTTGGGTCCAGGATTTTATTTTATTATAAATAACGTGTGTATAAAAATTTTCATCTCGTCTATATACTATGTGGAAATAGTATATAGACGAGATGAAAATTTTTATATACACGTTATTTATAAAACAATAAAATACTGGACCCAAAAGCCTGTGTACGGAAACCATGACCACTGACCATAGTGGACCAACGTAAGTGGAAAGCGCCACGCTTCATGCACGTAAAAAACCCCTTGTGGACCGACAAGGCTAAATTTTCTGCCCCTACCCACCTCTCCCCTTTTCCTGTGGTTCTTCAACATTTATTTAACCCACCCCCATATTTCATTTATCATCATCATTAAATGGTCATTTAATGTTCATGAGTCCTGAATAGACGAAACGCGCGTCAGGCGTAGCAAAATTTATTGTCTGGAACTTTGTCGTCATTTGTATTTCGAACACACTTGAAGGTTAGCACTGCTGGTGGAGTTTAAATTCCCAGAGGTTAGCCCGCTCCAGCACCAACACTTTTGAGTTGGAGAATACATCAAAGCTTTTGGTTCCCCAGTTGGTATTTTTGGTTATACGGTTCTATGCTCTGCATATTCATACAGTGTTTGGCGTTTTCAATATTTTTGGTAGAGCGCCTCTGATGAGTCTTGAATAGACGAAACGCGCGTCAGGCGTAGCAAAATTTATTGTCTGGAACTTTGTTGTCATTTGTATTTCGAACACACTTGAAGGTTAGCACTGCTGGTGGAGTTTAAATTCCCCGAGGTTAGCCCGCTCCGGCACCAACACTTTTGAGTTGGAGAATACATCAAAGCTTTTGGTTCCCCAGTTTGGTATTTTTGGTTATACGGTTCTATGCTCTGCATATTCATACAGTGTTTGGCGTTTTCAATATTTTTGGTAGAGCGCCTCTGATGAGTCTTGAATAGACGAAACGCGCGTCAGGATTAGCAAAATTTATTGTCTGGAACTTTGTTGTCATTTGTATTTATCACCCTTTTCATGTTCATCGCCTGTAAATAACCGATATAGCGTTGCACGGGCGTAATGCACCAACAGACTCACTCACTCACTCATCCCTTTGTGGGCTCAAACCGATCAAGACTTAGTGTTAACTTTTTTAGTGGCTTCTCGTAGGCCATTGATAAGAGTTCCGCTTGATCCTGTTGAAAATAAAGTAAATGAGATATTTTTCTGACAAATAAGATCAACCTTGGGTTACCCAAACATTTTACCAACATTAAACTTTCTAGGCTGAGAAACCCCTAGGTCATTAACCGCTGCTGGTGGACGAGAGGTCCACGAGGGTAATCATAAGCCTGGTAGTCAGACATTTCTGACACAAATTTACCAACATGTTTTTATTGGATACATTCACATAAGTTTTACAGCAGGCTTCGTTTTTCATATTACACGTGGACGATATCCACGGAGCTTATTTTGCTTTCCAGTCCGAACCTTTTGGTTTCGAGTGATTTCCTTCAATCCTTTCAACTTTGGATTCAAATGCTGATGTGGAGGTTACGCCATGAGATAAATCACGTTTACCGTTTTCACTCCGCTTTAGTTTTATCTTGTACTTCTAAAACGAACATAGTTTAAGTTAAACGACCTGAATTTGATGAGTATAACATTTAAAATACAACCTAGTCTTATATTAAAATAGTATAAAACCTTTTTCATTTAGAATTTTAAATGGACTTTTTAGATCTGTATTTTACATTTTTATTACCTAACCAATAAAAGACTAAATGATTTAGGAATGTACAATTTTATAGATCAATTCTAACAACATGAATCGAATAGATTAAACATCTTTTGAAGTTTTATTTCTGTACTTTGATTATATGTAAAATTATGTTGCTACTATTCAATATATTCAGAAACATGGCCTAATTAGCCACATCATAAATGTTTTAAGTAGTTTATAAGCATTGGTATCTCAGATACACATAGTAAATGAATTTCTATGGCCCTTTAACCCTAAACCAGTTGATGGTTCTTTTCTTGTTTCCCTTTGTTGTCTGTCTATCCCTTTTTCTAACAGAACAAAAAAGTCTATAAATTCACTAACTAGGACAATAAAACATAAGGCACAATATAAGAAAAACAGGTTATTTTAAGAAAAAAATAACCCCAATATAAAGCAGCTAGCTAATCATAAATAAAAAAACCTATTACGACATTTACGATAATAACAATATTGGGATCCTGTCTTCTCTGGTCATGTTCAAGACTGCTGGCTGTTTTCAATTGTGATTTTTTTTTTAATTTGCGTTTCTTTATGTTAGTTGTGTCGCATCACTTATTCCACATCTTAATATCGTCTATTACGAACGTGACAATATTTTTAAAGCGCAGCTTAACGAATAAAACAAACTTTTAGTAAAATGCAACACTCATCTGAGAGTAACTGAAACTCAGCAAGCATCCTCATACACAATATATATAATTTACCAATACACTTTTGGTTTATGAAACCCAATTTTCACAATTTAAACACTTATAAAGCTTTCAAATATTTTAGAAACAAAAATTGTTGTATGTCCAGATCAATATTTTTGTTTTTAATCCTTAATCACCGACACATTTTATTTATTTACTTATATATGTATTTTAGGAGTTTTAGTAGAAGAAACATGGTCTTAGAATAACTGTATCCACAGCATGGTGTCCATTGGCAGTGTGTTAATGGTAAGTCTGGTATGTTTTACTGCGAAGAAAAATAAACGAAAACAAAATTATAAATCATAAAGTGTACATGAATAAACACGATAAAATCGTTAAAATCTCAATAAAATTGATTATAATGAATGGTTACGCTTTATCTGTGATTTCATGTGCAGTTTTTGTAGTGTGTATAGTATAAAGGAAAAAGTGCAACATATTTTAAGCATATGTTTGAAAAAAACTTAATATAATGTTAAACATATGATTACCTTTATGTTTGGTTTGAAAACATATGTTCATCATATGTTTATGTTTTCATATGACAAACTTATGTTTTTAGAAAAAAAATTAAGAAAAACCATTTTAAATGAGTTGCTAATGCATAACTCACATTTTGAATTTTAAGATGTTTGTTATCATACGTTAAATATATGTTCGTCATATGTTTAACATATTTAAACATATGATAATCATATGGGTATCAAACATAAGGTAAACATATGTTTTTGAACATATGTTTAACATATGATGGACATATGTTTAAGATATGTTGCAAAATTTCCTGTGTATATATAGATCGAAAATAACCTTAAAAGGAAAAAACTGATGAGCCTTGATACTTCTAATTTAAGAGGTAAATGGGTTCTAAAACATGTTTATATTATAATGCGTGTTGAACGATGTTCGGAGCCATGAATGATATCGAACATGATATGATTTTGACATCTATTCTATAACCTTATATAGGTCTATAATAGATATTCTTTTAGCGTACATTGCAGATGGCTCATAAATGCAAACGCATTGACAGGGTAAATGTAAAGTTTGGAAAACCAACTTGATACTTTAAATTTATTATATAGATTTAAATATATATTTACAAAACATCTAACATATATTCAATAACATACTGGATTCAATTCTAATATAAATGTAAAGTAGAATGGGTTCCTATATAGCGTGGGAATCGGTTTTAATGGAGATGAGCTAACATTTATTTTAATGATCTGTTGGGGCATTTATGTTTTATTTATAAACATGTTATCAAAGTTTGCATACTAAAGATTTGTATGTATATATGAATGCAGTGATGAATACTGTATATCTAAATGGTAACTGGATCCAAACTGTTAAGATCCTTTTTTACCGAAATTAAAAAGCAAAAAAAAAATGTTGACTTATTTGGGGGGAATTGCAGAAGACAAGTGGTGGGCATCGGTTGGTTTAAGACCATTGTCGGTTTTTTCATAGCAGAAAGTTAGTTTTGATATTTTCATGGTCATTTTACCACAATTCAAGATATTAATTGTTTGTTCTGCAAATGATCACAAAAAGAATTAATGTGGCAGATCCAGGAATTCAGGTGAAAATTATGAAGTGAATTTTCCCGTTTCAGTTTTGCTGGTTTTTCACAAAAATGCCAGACTGTTGAAAATTGTATTGTCTAATTATTTTGGTCTACAAAAACTATCATACTTTTTTCTGCTCCATTTTTAGTCAAAGATATTGCAGAAAACAAATGAAAAATCTGGTTTTTTTTTCTCATTTACCGGTATATGACTTAAAGTAAAAGTACATGTCAGTGCAAGTTGGTTAACATTGCGTGCCGAAACCCTTATTTTTGTTTCAATTAGGATCCTATAACGCCCCATGTGTATTATGAAACAGATTTTCAATATAGATAGAGAACTTAACACGAAACCATAAAGAGTTATGATCATATATCCGTGTAGATGTTATTACATGTGTTCATGAAAGTGCAGAAACTTGTATAGACAAAAAAGGCAATTGCAACTTTAATCTTTTTTTAAGATTAATATGATAAAATATTTTCAAACTGGTAGGTTCGTGCCACAAAGCAATTGGACAAATGAATTTTGAAGAAAGTCGGTTTTTTTCATTATTTATATAATTACAAGAAAAATCTTTATATACCTTATGCATTTGACAAAAGCATGGGACACATATTAAACATATAACAATTCAGTGCAGTTTACCTTATATTTTTATACCCCCACTCGTAAGAGAGGGGGCTATATTGCAATCACCTTGTCCGTCCGTCTGTCTGTCCGTCCGGTTCAATTTCTCTGCTTCTACTGGATGGATTGATTTCAAATTTGATACACAGCTTTAGCATGATGAGTTACACCTTGCCTCTCCTTTCCAGGTCAGTCCATCATCTACTTCCTGTTTTCCGAGCTGACTTAGACTTTTTTAGGGTAAAAAATTTGAAATGTGAAATTTTTCATAACAGATTTCTTGGCTTCTACTATATGGATTGGTTTCAAATTTGGTACACAGCTTCAGCATGATGAGTTATACCGTGCCTCCCCTTTCCAGGTCAGTCCATCGTCTACTTCCTGTTTCAGAGCCGACTTAGACTTTTTAGGGTAAAAAATTTGAAATGTGAAATTTTTTGTAACAGATTTCTCAGCTTCTACTGGATGGATTGGTTTCAAATTCAGTACACAGCTTCAGCATGATGAGTTGTATCGTGCCTCCCCTTTCCAGGTCAGTCAGTCATCTACTTTCTGTTTTCTGAATGGTCGAGTGGGGGTATGCTTAGCACGACTTATTGCAACCCCTTGTTTTAATTGATAAGCTTCCTTTTGGAAGTTAACTGATAAAGATTTTGGTTCAGGGCATAATACATTCGAAATAGTGTTCAACAATTTGGGGTGGAAGAAAATATGCTCATTATATGATATGAGAGCGCACACTGCTTTTAGTGTACTAGTCTGTGAAACCCTAAAAGACATTAATTTGTAGTCAAAACAATAGGAATGGGAAATATCTATTTTTATTGTGTTTTGATCTTTTGTAGTTTTTACAATTTGATGTTTTTATTTGCTCTAGCAATCTCTATGGAATGTATAAGCCAAATTTCCAGAATTAGATCTAAGATAAATACAAACAAATGTTGAGGAGTAAATTAAGAAAATCTATCTAATGATATTTGATTTCCTGAATCAATAGATCTACATCAAAACTATGTTTTCCATATATAGGTTTTTGATGAAAATTGATTTTCTACATTAATTACAGATACGTTTTTATGACGTTGATGACAAGAGATAGTGACAAATTTGGTCGGGTACTTTAATTAAACGAGAGAATGGGATGATTTTCATTCTTTGAACCACGACAGATGTCCCTGATAACACATCTTGTTGGCATCCAAATATGGATATCCAACTATAAGCCTTGTTAGCAATACGAAACAGTTTCATTTTTATTCTAACTTGGGCTAATCGCAAAACGACGAGCAGCAACTTCTAGCCTCGTTAAGCCTCCTGGATTTGTTTCAATTGTGGTCTTTCTAATTTATCACTTATGTGAGCTGTTTCGGGTAGACTTATTCCACATCTCATTGTATCTAATGCAATTATAAGGTTTTGCCAGTGGCCAAAACCCCTCTTAGTAAGACAAAGCTTCCGCAAATTAGTGCCTTAAGGAAAAAATAGAGGATCTCGTTGAGAACATTGGATAAATGTAAAAGTTAAGTGACAAGAAGCAATTTATTGACTTAAGCCTAGATTCGGATGCAGTGCACGACACGTTACCCAATACACAACTTATCAGCGTTTAATATCAGTTATTATAAAACAGTAAACAATTCAGTTAACTTCAAAAGGTAATAAAAACTTTAAATCTTAACTGAATGTATCTTTTATTGAAATGAAAAGCGAGACTGCTTTCATAAAATAAGAGGGCGTGTTCATCAAGATTTATATACTTAATTTTTCATCGAAGCTATTTGCATCCACTGATCTTTTGTCAAGACTGGGTTTCAGCAGTTTCAGCACGATTTAATATATAAAGCCGAAAATGGATGCTTAATCCGTATCGATGGTGTGTAGTCGAGTTTCAATTTCTCTTGGAATTAATTTCATTAATAAGTGATGCAACCTCTTGGAAGATTTGATTGCAGTTTCAAAGAGAATATTAATGAGGAATTAGCTTAAATGAATAAGATAATGAACTGAGATAAAGAGTTTAATTGTTTCCTTTACAACGATTAATTGAGTACTTATTTGTTAGACATTGAGAACAAATTGGAAAGACAATTGGTCTCAATAACGTCATTACAGCAAACAAATGAACGATTGGAATGATGTAAAAAGAACAAGTTTCCTCCAACATCATTAGCAGACAATTGACACCAATATTCTTATAATAGTAGAAATAACGACATTAATATGGACATTTATACAAAGTACATCATAAATATTGGAAACGTTTAGTATTTCAAATCATTTATGAAAAATGGATGATATATGGATACCTGATATTACGATATCTGTCTTTTCTACCCCGGAGCCTAAGATTCCTAGTGTCATAGCTTTAGAGGGAATCCCACCTGTAATACAAAATGAAAATGTTGTGTTCACACCTGATATTGAAACGTAAGTCGATTTTATAATTCAAATGATTCTGTTTTTTTTTTTTTAGCCTTAGTCTAAATTGAAAATTTAGAAATTCATTGTTAAACATTTACCAAGGAAAGCACAATCTGTTATGGAAAAAAACAGAAGGCATTCAATAGTTGTAGCTTTTTTTTAGATTCTGTTTTTTTTAGACAAATTTTGATAAAAGTAATTTCAGGCAAAAAGGTATTGAGAATTTTTTTTATAAAAAACATTCTGGTGGATCATTTATAATTCTTTAGATTTGGTGAAATGTTATCCGTTTTCCGTGGTGGATTTGTCGCATACACTTTTTGAACATCTCATTATATTCAGCTATGGCCAGAGACTGCTGAGAATTTTGAATCAACAAGTTTGTACGTTCATTTTTAATCCTATTCGTTTCTAAAAGTAATGTCATCATTTTATAATACCTCTCTACCTGATGACAATGATTACCTATCTACCATAGAACCTCGCACCTGGTAAAGTCAAAAATAAATGATTGATTGAGACCTAAATATTTATCACTCAATATGAATCGATAAAAAGTCTTAAAAATAATATCCGAAAATCCTTCCTTTCATAAAATCATATATATTGTCCTAATGTTTGAGCCTGGGTAAACACAGAATTCGACAGTCGATCTATCATTGAAGGGCGATAACGTGCCGTACTTTGAACTTAAAGCAGATTTTGGACTGATTTTCTCCGAATAACTTACAAAACATGTCAATTTTGAAACTGCTTTACAACAAAACTTGAAAACAAAGCAGATTTAATCCCGTTATCATTTTATAATATCATGTTTTATGTCACTCTTGAAGCCAAAGATTTTTAATCGGAGAACAAACCTTGCTTTCGTCAAAAGTAAGTATTGTTTTGCTACACAGAATACTGTTTGGTGATTAAAATTTCATATAATTTTTAATGATTTGAAGTTAGAAAAAAATATAATTTTTGTACATGTAATAAAAGTTTTTTTTCTATTTTCTGCAAGCCCAGATTTTATGAGATCTGCTTTCTGTTTTATTTACATGTAAATATATAATAGACATGGTATATAACAGTTTTCGTTCTTTATGGTCGTATCAATAATGTTGAGTTTTTTTCATTTGATTTAATGAGATTTTAAGCTGATGATATATTATTTCAATATTTTAAAAAAGGCTTTTTGTTAATGGATTCTCTGGCAACGTACAACTTCATTGAGCTATATAATCTTTTACTCATAGAAAACATAATTCTGAATTAAAATTATCAACCATTTTGCACATTAAGGATGTTAACTGGTTTATTTTAAGTTTTTCTGTCATTTTTTCAGAATTCTCTGGTTTTTACCATCAAAATATGGTTAAAAGTTTTGCCCACGAACCCTCTATTTTCTTAAAATCAACGTCTTTAATCTATTTTTAAGAAGTGATTTACAAAGTTTCATCAACTATTTACCCTGTCATGGGTTTAAACAGCTAAAATGTGCTAATGCTACCTACCTACCAAGTTCTTATTATGCCCGGAGGCACATAGGCACATAGGGCAAGGACTAGTGATCTCCAATCTTCTCTGTTTTGTGCCTTTGTTTCTAGTTCACCCCAGCTAGTTCCAAGTTCTTTCATTTCTGCCTCTATAGTTCGTCGCCACGTAGGTTTAGGTCTTCCCTGTTTTCGTTTTCCTTCTGGTGTCCATCTAAGTGCAATTTTGGTTAGGTCATAATTATTTTTTCTTTATATGTGTTCAATCCATTTCCACCGCTTTCTCTTTGTTAAAGTTGTTATGTCATCGGATCCTGCTCTTTCATATAACTGTTCATTAGAGATCTTATTTGGCCATAATATCATGGATTCATTGTGAAGAATGGTGCTAATGCAAAACCTATGAAAAAGTCAGAGAAAATATTTTTTCCCGCCAAAATGTCAACGTCAATTATCCCTAAAACAAGGTCATGAATCAATAATAGTAGCTAACATCCGTAAAAAGTAAATTAAATATATCTTCGCTGCATGCTGATCTGCAGATTTCCTAGCACCTAAACTTTGAATCTACAAAATGATTCTGTCTTCATTTTGTTAGTTGGTAACATTAAAACGAACTCTGTAAGCTAAAGCATTGCCATTCGGGTAACACCAAGACTAAATCGTCATTTTCATAAGACTTTCGAGTACATTTTTAAACATTTTTTACTATATTTACTATATCATTTCCCCCCAAAATCTATCATCCATCTTAATAGTCCATCGACTATTTAGATTTATATCCCTTATGTGAACTGGTCCACCTTTAAATTATATCCATACAATTTCCTGCAATTTCGTTTTGTTTGTAATGTACATTTGTACATTAATGAGGGAACTTTTTACTTAAACGTGTATTTCCAATTTCGGGATATTCATTCACCTTAATCTGGTTTAACCCACAATTTCATTTGAAATGCCTGTACCAAGTCAGGACCATTGCGATTTCTAATTTTTCCGGTATATCTACCATGTTTTTTCTTGGACATTGAGATTTCAAGTTTGGTAATTTTGCTATAACCTTTACTTAATAGCAGAGTTAACGCTTTTAAAATTATCATACCAAACAAAAAATGTAAAAGATATTCAAAGTTTAAATAATTCAATTTTAAGAGGACAACACGTCTATTTAAATCTATATTTCTAATCTAACTAATAAAAAAGAGTATGTCCCTTTACTTAAGCCTAATATTTACATGACAAACAATAATATCCCTATATAACGCACTCTTTAATGTTTCTCCAACACCAATAAGTAAATTTGTTAAAGAGCTACTGTTATTCAAAACCCAAAACTTCATTTACAAACTTCTAAAGGATAATATAATTTGGCACTTTTAAAAAAAGAATATTTGTTGTTTGCATTTAAAGGCTGTAGTAAAACGAAGTCAAATATTATCCTATATACAAAAGTAAATATCGAAGTTATCATCCCCGTAGGTAACTATGGCTTACTAGTAAACAAGACACATAGTTAATATCATCAGTAAATTTTGGAGGAATTTGACTAAACATGTCTAAAATTGTCTTAATGGTAAGTTTTTCGTAATATTTTTTTATTTAGTTTTTTTTACTAATGATTGTAAAAGCGTGTCTCGATAATTCAAATAATTTCTAAAAGAAAACCATTATTTTGACATACTAGTAGTTGAATCTTAACTTTAATGTAAAATACCACTTTTAACTTACTAAATATTAACACTTTAAGCATGTTACGTTTTATGCAAACTTTACTGGATAGATTCTGTGATTGTAAGAATGACATGTAGTCACCAGAGAATTAAACTTTCGCTCAACTTTCGCTTTGCATTATCACTGTTCCTTAAACATTACAAAAATAATCATTAGCAATTATTGTACACAAATATAATGAATAGTTGTTTTTTTTTTTTCGAAAAAAAGTATCAAGTTCACCAAAGACACTTGACGCCTTGCCATAATTTTGTGAATTGGTCTCAACTACATTACAAAACGAAGGAACTTGATATGATGAATTTTGATAAAAAAAAAACAATAGAAAAACAAGACTTGAATAATTAAAGATTGTGCTGCAATATTGTAGAAATAAAAATACGTTGTACAAAATGCAAAAAAATAAAATTTTCTTCCGTCTTCATAATATGAGACTATATTATTGTATTATATGAAACTATGTTGGAGCATGTTTATATTTGATAGATATAGTGTGCTTAAAATTAAATGAATGTATGAATTTAGTTAACATTTGATTGAAATTGCAAATCTCAGTACATAACAACTGCATGCTCGGTCTCTGTTTTGCTTTATCATATTTGATATCGGTCATGTTGTTTGGAAATTCGGTTATAACCCTTACTTGGCCAGTTTACTAATAATTTGTAAGTAAAAGATTGCATACTATAATTGATGATTCTTAATTCTTTCCATTCAAAGCCATTTTCACTCGTCGTGTTTTGCTATCTGAAAAAGGATTAGTTTTGATTAATTGACGCTTTAACAAATCTCAGTTTGATATTTTATGATTGTAAATTGAAAATAAAAAACGTACACTGACCGATTGAGATGTCTATCCAATCTATGCCAGTAGTGTTTGTTAAAAAGTAAGATTGATAAAACGGATAGGTGTAGACTATACAATTCATAAGTTAAAATGCAGAATCTTATACACAATTCACTTTTGTAAATATGTTAAGGAAGGTAATATTTCTAGAAAAAGGGTAAATCACTGATTTCTTTACAACACCTATTAGCATTATATGCTAACATTTTCCAATCACAAAAAAACTACACTAAACAACGAACAGAAAGAAAGTAAAATTGAAAAAAATGTGAAGGCATTTTATTAGAAATGAACTTACATTTCGACTTACCCTCGATGAAATAAAAGTAAAAACCAAAATTACCAAACTGTGATTATCACTCTCAAAGGTCCAAGAAGAAAAGACGAAGCATTGCAAGGTAATAAAATCCCACAAAAAGTGAAGATCGAAATGGTTCTAACTTGGTACTGGCATTTCAAAACTAAATTACCCTTGCTTAGTAGTATCCACGACCATTTTATTATACTAGTATTAAAACTTGAGTAATCATCTTATACACGTTTATTATATAAAAATAGTAAGTTATAATCCATTCTACAAGAAACAATACATTCAGGGTTTTAAGAGCATATTTTTCAGTTAGCTTAATATCTTGCAAACTGTATAGGGTAATTGCTAGACCTTACAAATTAAAACACCAAAAACCCTAACGCGCCTGTTATTTTAAAAGGGTATTACTTTCATACTTAAAAACTGAAAGTTTTGGAAGTAAAATTGTATTTTTATTATTGTTACCAAACGATTTTTTTTATTGTAACCAAACGATTCATTACATCAGATGACTCTACAAGAACCTGTTCTCTATATATCTATATGAAAGATATGTGTAAGCTTGATCTGGTTAGTATCTTTCCAAATATTATAGAGGACATAGAAGTGCTACTCATTAGTTGCCAATTACAACAGCGAAAACATTTAGCCGAAATATTATCATTCGAAATAATGGAAGACTTTGGGTATTTTATGATACCAACTGCAAACTATTAAAACAAATAGACAGAAGTGGGTCCTGAAATTTATCATTATCATTATCACTAAAGACACTTGAAATATACACCATGAACCTGTCACCCTAAAATCCTCACATCACTTAGATCATGACTGTCATAAAAGGGTGATCTGAAGTGCTTTGGGAGAACACTTGAACTACATTGAAGGAAGAAAGATAAACATTGTAAAGTAAACACACGTTATTTAATTTTGAAACTTTATATTATCGAGTTATTTTCTTGTGAATTACAGTTTCTTTTAAAAACTAGAAAGCTGAAATTTGGTCATGTTCAATTCTGGTCAGCAAAGTATATATGACCTAAACTAAATAAAACAAACAACAAATCTCTAAGAAGGGGTCATGGTTTTGAAGAATGAATGACCAAAACATTCTAGCCAATTTGATATTTTCGGGGAAGCGTTAATTGTTCTACAGAAAACATAAATATGTCTTTACCAAACTTTGTCTTGATATTGATTTGATATCAATAGAAACTTATTAAAAACTAAATGGTTCAAATTGTAGAATAAGATATATGAAAAAGCTGCACGGCTTTCGATTTGTACAAGAAACAACGTTATTTTTACTGAAAGTTATTCAAGAAGTACTTTTGTCTCTTATCAAAATATTGGAAAATTAAATCGCCAATAAGTTACCTATAAAGGAACATCTTGACATTATTTCTTTAATTTATACCCCTGTTGACTATCTGTATTATTGATATGGATTACTCAATGTTTTGTTTAAGCTCCACACAATGTTGGAATAAACTTTCTCCTAGATATGTCACGTTACTGTCAGGATGGGCCTGTTGTATAAGATAATTTATTAATCTATAATGCCATATACAACTGTATATGGTATTATAAGCGTACCCTTTAACTCAATTTACTGGTGTTTTGTACCTGAATTCTTTTCTTCTTCTTTCTTAGTCTATACTTCTATAATAGTTGTGAAATGCAGAGTCAATATTTAGACACGAAAATAGAAGTAGAAATGCATTTTTTATTGTTCTATTTTCTTTATTTTTAGTAGTTTCTCACATGTAATTTGTAAATTTCATTGACCCTTTCCCATGAATTATGTTACATGTAGAAAAAACACTACACATAACTAAAATGTTTCAGATAACAGAGACATTTATTCTCAAATATCTGAATCAGGTTACAATCCTAACAACAATATCATATACAGTATACAATATCTGTATAAAATATATATTCATTTCGTCTCATACTGGTTGTACCTGAGGCTATACGCTTTAAATATTTGGGTATATAACTTAAACCTAAAGATTGTTATTGCTGTTTTTTTATGCACTGTAGCATGCCCCTTGTGGGCCCATTCTTTTTGGACAAATAAACATTCTTCTTCCTTTTCGGTTTCTTTACGATTATCATAAGATTTTGTAATTTTAATTGCCACATAGTTTGTTTTCTTTCAATATAGAAATATGTGTGTCTAGACGGATTATTAAGAGAAACTTTTTATGAAATAATTCATTCATAATAACTATCATTCCCTCTTCACCCTCTATTATATTCGACTCGGTTTGGTTTTTTTCTTTTTTTCTTTTTTTTTTTGTCTCGGTTTATTATTGAATAGAGGATTCGTGTTTCAAAAGTTTTTTTTTTCTCAAAAAATAATGTTGCCTCATTTGTTTGGGGGTTTTTTTTGTTGTTTTATTTTTTTTGTGTATTTCTACTACTTATACTTTCCTTAGTCTCTTATTTCAATTCAACTCTATTAGGCGTCTCACTTTTACCTAAGCATAGGCAATTAACCCTTTAATTACTGGATTTTTCTGTTATCGAAAACATTTGAAGAAAGCTATGATAATAGGTGTAGTGTATCATTAAATATCTTTTTCTAAAGATAAGTGATATGCGTTTGGTTATTTTAAATCTTTTGAGTGTTAATTTAATTCTTAAAATACACAATACTAGCATTGACAATAAGAATTAAATTGCTCTTTGGGGGGTAAGTGATTTGAATCAGACCTTAACAGCTATCTCCGTGTGGCGTGTCATCCAACATGGTTGAAATCTCAATATTTGACCTTGTCCGCCCGTTGGTAGGTATATACGATTCACAATAGTGTTTTAGACTCGGGGAGGTAGATTTTTGTATATATTAGGCACAAGTTCTGCCATGTTTAGATCTAATTTGTCACGAGTGTTAAAATAATATAGAACACAAGCTAGGATATATATTTATTTCTTTTGTGGTAAAAATCAGTGATCGATGTTGTTAAAATAGTGGTTTTATATTATCAGTTTATAGTAAAATGAAAATATTGGGAAATATGTGATTAAAAATCAATTCTTTCTCCTCTTAAAATTGATAAACCAAAGGGTTTATAATTGGAAATTATATGGTGGAAGTTTTTTTATTGTGCATAGCATGTGAAAATCACTTATTTGTGAAATAAGTTGTATTCGGATAGTGATTATAATTCCAATAAGGGAACAAGATGAAAGGGAATACTAAAAAGCCACGTCAATTTAACACAACTGCACCAGCCATACCACCTAACTTTTTGTCTCCGTTCTCAAAAGTGGGTGTAGGGGACTCAAAAGATGACAAAACGAGAAAACGAACTGAACATAGGTACACGAAGTTCAAAGGGCCATACGAAAATGAGTTTATGAGGTAATTTACTAGTTAATCATGTAAACATCGATCATCGATCAATAGGATACCGATTTATTTTAATGTTGATGCTTACAATGTAGTCCGAATAGTCATAACAATACCGTCATGAAAGTATAGATATATTTCTTTTTTTTTTAACATTTATAAAATTGCTTAGCATTTACACATCAGAGAGGTAGCAAATTGATTAATGTTAAAATTTTAGGGGGAAAGCTAACTGTAATGAACTTGTTGGTTGGGTTTGTTTGATTGCAATTGAATGTTTTAACCCCAAATGTAGAAAATTAAGACACTCACTCTTGAAAGACATTGAAAGATCTTATTTTCTTTCCTAATAAAAGAGGCTCTTAAAAAGTCATATAGACCAAAACCAACCGTTTTAATATCATGCGGAACTATAGTCGTATATAAAGCATAAGACCTCCTTTATGAATATATGTATGTTTCGTATTAACTTGTCCTTTCAGTAATGTCTTCCGTTGTCTTGTGATTATTTCTTGACTCTAAAAAGTATAAAATATAATACTAGATTCTGTTTATAAGTAATGAATATAATTAATTAATATAATTATCTAAATTCACTAGACCTAAATGTTTCATGTGTATCTAAAATGGGTAAAAAAAAAAAATTGTATGGTGAAAGTTTTTATTGTGTTTAACATGTGAAAACTACATATTGTGAAATTAAGTGCATTTGGCTAATGAATATCATTCCAATTAGGTATTAAGATAAAAGGGAACACGTCATTTAAACACAACAGCACTGGCAATACCAGCAAACTATTTCTCTCTGTTGGCAACAGTATGAATGGAATTGCATTATTTCAAAGGGTTGTCAAAGGAGAACAAATATGCATACAGTGTTTTAAAGGGGTAAATTGTCCACCTTGAAGCCGTTTTCTTATTAATTTGTTTTATGCTTGCAGACTTAAAGAGTTTTGCAAATTACTAAAATTTGTACACGATTTATTGAAGTTTTCATCATTTCGAACTATGCGATTTTTATTACTGTATTGTTACATGTAGATCGATTTCTAATATTGGTTATTATCTATGATTTTTATAAGCATGTTAACTTTAGCTTACGAATCAATTTATCTAAAATATGACACTTGTGTTTCAAATGTGTTTCTTTTTACCCTGTTACCAGTTTAGAATATGCAGTTAGCATGGTATTTTGAATGAATGAAAAAACTTTTTGAGATTGTCAATTCTAAATTTGTAACTGTAAATCTTGTTTTTGTTTCTTCTACAAGGTACAAGAATAATATATCAATATAAAAAAAAATTAGTGAATGTCAATTCAATTTTTACAACTTGTTTCTGCCTCTATACAATTTACAAATTGAATGTGCAGTCAACAATGTAGATATTGAACCAAGTTTTTGTAAATGTTTAGAAACATTGATCACTACTTCTATTCACATAATAAAAAGCGAATATTCATATTGATAATTTTAATGCTTCGCTTAATAAAAACACTTTTAAATATAGATATTTTTTCTACGTCTTCAGTACTGAAGAGTATGTTTTGTAGCCAAGGTTACACCCCCGATTTAAACAAATGTAACTTTACTCTAAAGATTTGAAGAGTTAAATAGTTTTCAAAATATACAAGTGACTTACGCTCTTTGAATTTTAACTGGTAGAATTAAATTTTAAATATACGCGTCACGTCTGGTGGAATTTACAGTTGATCTGTTGGTAGATTTATACATACATACAATCATCTCTTCAGTAGTTTTACTGTGGACTTTAAATCCATGTTCTCTTGATATTTTATGACCTGTAAATACATAAAATAACGTGTCATAATGGATTATGGGGTATGTTGTTTTAATCATATAATTTATTTTCTCTTTAGACATAGTATTTTTTGTAATATTGCATAACAATTGAAACGAGCTATTTGTATATGATTTAAAAATGAAAAATTAATTGAAACAAATCGTGACCATTCGATTCTCAATAATTTGTGAATTATGCTTTGTCTCCACTAACCTATCTTATTTGACAGAATTTTCATGATCACTTATTAAAATATCTGGAGACATCTTGTCAATTAGACAACATATTTGTTAGGACGTGACAACATCAGATAAGTCTTTTAGTCTTGTCTTAAGAGACAAAGAAATATTTCTAGGTATTGTTGTTTATTTGCTAATGTAAAGTTATGGGTAGCAGATATGATCTTCTAAACTACTTATAACACTAGTTGTATGTGGCTATCCAATACGAGTTTATCGGATTATAGCTTATATGAAGACAGTTTAACCCACTTCAGACATATTAAATTGACCCTATTTTTGTTACAAAATATTATGCAGGGTTGCCAAAATTTAAATTTGACACCAAGCATTGCACCAAATATTTCATTTCTTTTACATGCATATCTATATTGGGATGCCCACAACTTTCTGTTTTAAATTCAAATTTTTAAATTATATGAATTTCTTGAGTGGTTGATATCATTTGTGTTGCAGTCTCCATTCTGCATAATCTTCAAGAGACAACATACAGTTTAAAAAAATCTTTTTAATCAACATAAATGCTGATACGCAAATAACGATGATACTAGTTTACACCATGTCATATAAAGAAAATAGTTAAGTTGTAAAATGTAATATAAATGATTTAACTTTTAATTTAAGAAATAACAGATTTGATTTGAAAACTTGAATAAATCTTTTTCGCATTACATTATTAGGAACCGATTAAATTGCAACAACTTTATATTCCATTTTGATATAAATGCACTTTATCATCAAGTACATTTATACATAAATCATTTTAATGCTCTAACCAACCATTTAAATTAGATGTTAAGCTTGAACCCTTCTTTCGTTTCATTTCTCTTCTATACAAGAAAGAATGCATGCCTGTCAAATTATATCTTTTCAAATAATAATATATGATATGTAATTAAGACTTTGTACTGAGTGCGTGGAATCATGTTGTTATATCATTAAATTTATATCATGCCTTATGAGCAGTAAAATATATTTCCATTGAAAACTTGGTACGAATGCATTGAATACAATCTAAACTATTATTTCAGAGCTAATATGGACCAGAATTGGGCCAAGAAAATGAACATTGCAACAAAAGAACGGGAAAACGTAGCACGGATAGTATGGCTTTTGATGGATGCAGGTACCTTTGCACTGAAAAGTACATTTGACAGTGTCCATCCCCCATTGAACCTGCGAGAACATCTCGCGCAAGCGCACGTTAAAGCAGTTCTACATCGTCTGCACGCGTCCAACGTCATCAATGACAAAATATGGGAAATGTTGTATCCAATCAACAAGAAGCATACTGCGTCACAACAATACGACAGCAGAACGTTGATCATCTTGCTCCAGTCGATCTGCCACTTGTGTCCTCCATACCCCAATGGGTGGGGAGCACCCCCACTACCTACTGACAGTAGTCTTAGTGGTGATATCGTACGACTTCAACTGCTTCATGAGAAAGTCGCTCGCATGGGTAGGTAATCGATGGTGATCAATGATCCTCAAATGATATTATTGTAGTAAATTTTATTTGTTTACCCATACTCTAATTCTACAAAGAATAATTAACAAACATCTAAGTTTGTCATAAAATCTAAATTTTGAATAAGTTTTGTCTTAATGTGAAAGGCCACTTCTTAATTTCAACTTTTGGTTAGAGTGTATCTATCATATGAATCTTTAAATTGAAATTTGAGTCCAATGTTTATTAAAATGCATTTCCTTGCACTTGTGTTTTCAAATGTTAAGAAAGTACTTTGAATTCAAATGTTTATTATTATAAAGATAAAATTAAAAAAAATTAATCTAAGCATACCTCTGTACAACATGAAACTAGAATAACACTTAATTATCTTCATTCCACAGATACCATGTCCCCAGAAGAGTATGTCTCTCTTTGGAACCAGGTCAGGGACGTTTTAGTTCGTCTTGGTGGTCCACCAATCAGAGTTCGTCTCCACAGAATCGAGCACGAGACAATCACAACAGAACTGCAGAACCATTACGTCACACTATTTCAGGAGCAATGGGCAGACGGTAGAAAATTGGTCATGACACCAAAGTCAAATGTATCTAAAAGACGAGGAAGGTCACTGAAAAACAAAAGCAAAGATGAAAATGGTATGTTCCTTCAAGGTTTTTTATACCACCAAATAGACTTGTCATTAAATTCATTTAGTTTCATAAGCCATATTAGTAGTAAACCTTCGTAGTACGATAAATGGGTTTGTTTGTTTGAAGTCAAATTTCTTTCAGTTTGGTTGCGGCATTCTGAAACGTTGAAACTTTTTGAACATATGAAATAGGAAATAAAGTTATTATCAAAATTACCGAACTTGGATGATCAATCTCATTGTCCAAGAGAAAGGACAAACATGGATGACATACCGGACAAATTGAAGACCACAATGGTCCTGACTTGGTACAGGTTTTTCAAAAGAAATGGTGGGCTAAACCTGGTTTTAAGCCAAACACTAATCAAAACAATCACTAACCAATACGTTTATTTAACATATTTTGATTTTTTCCACCAACGGCTGATACAGAACGAAAATTTGTTTTCAGAGATCGTGTAAGAATTTTCTCTTATAATCCTGATCTAAAAGTCGGTCAAGGAGACAGCGGTGTCGTATAAAATGATCTGAAAAATTTGTACAAGCCCTAACATATCGAATAAGTTGTGAAATATAACCACCATAAGCAGGTGAAGTAGGTTTGTTACTTTTCAGGTTAGGAAAATTAACATTTTTATGATTAAAGTCGTCTCTTTATCGTAAATCTTTGTACTGAGATGACCACCTTGGTCAAATTCGAGATGCAAATCCAAAAACAAAAAGACGTGAAGCATAAAATTCGGTGGTTTTGTTTATCTCTCACTCTGAAGGATATATCGAAGACATCTATTTACGAAACTAAGGGTTGTTGACAGAAAGGACATCATAAATGTATCTGAAAGTGAGATTAAAGGATCTTGCCTCTTTCATCTTTTTGTTCTTTACGAGTTCCTGAAAAAAATAGTATCGTATAAGAGTATAAAAACAAGTCGTCGAGAAAAGAAGCACAATTTGTGCCCAATGGAATGCCAATTTGTTGTAGGAATATCTCTATCCCAAATGTGACATATATGTTGTCAATAAGGAAATCAAGCATATTGCTAAAAGATAGCTTTGGCGAAAAATTATTACTATGCATGATTTGTTGAAAATTATGAGAAAAATATTCACTTACTTTGCTCAAATTATTGTTTATAACAGGAATACCAAGGGAGGACAAAGTGGTTTTACAGAAAACATACAAAATGTTTGTAGATGGCGTGCAAGCAGAAGACATACTCGATCGTCTGCAGCAAAACCAAGTCCTCAAATTCAGCGAGAGACAAGAAATTCTGTCCCATTCCAAAAACTCAGAGAGAATGCAAATAATTATCGACATTATTAACAACACGAAGTTATCGTTTGGTTTCAAGGCGCTCTGTGATTCCATCAAGTTCAAGTACAAAAAATTATATGATGACGTCATGGCCATAAGGAAAGAGGTGTACAAGCATGGCATCAAGGATACAGTGGGTAAGACCTTAACAGGAATTAATTATTGTCTACATATTTCTGTTAAGATGTACATGTACTATAATTTTGCACTTTCTAAATAAAGTAGTTTTCACAATTAGAAAAAGCTTTACATGGAAAAGTATTCACGAACTTTTAGTTAGCTTTGCTTTTTAGGAGATACAATACGTTAATTGTACAATTTTGTGTTTAGATAGGAGAAAAGCAGAATTTAAGTCTGAGTGTAAGATTAGTATAATGCATGGTGTGTTTTAATTTGCTAGATATTTTATGAATGATAATTATTATAATATATTCTTTGAACAAACAAAAGGAATAGATACATTCGGTAAGTCATTCACAGGTAACAGGCGACCCCTATGGTCATTTTGTTTTGGGTGTTTTGAATATCTCAATATTCTTTCTTTTACATTTTGTTCTTTCTTTACATCCTTTAAGGTGTTTCAACGTTCTGTATAATTGAGCCTATTTGTGGGTTCCTTTTTATTTCTCTTTGCACAAAATGCTTTGGATATTTTGGGTATTTTCGCATCTTCAAAATCTATTTTTTTCCTTTTGTTACTTATTCATAGAAGTTTGGTGTATATTTTCCGTTTTATATTGCTAAAAACTCTTTTTACTTACTTTTAACAGTAAAATCACTATGTTAAAGATTTTGTTGGCTCTTCGTACTTTTAAATTGAAATTAAAGTAAATTATATGAAAGACATACATTAAAATGTACCATAAAACGGGGAACCTCAAAAAAGAACTTTTAATAACATCACTCTTTCATTAAGTTGTTTTTTTTTTCGATTATTTCTTTTCCTTTTATCTATTTTTTATGGGGGTCTTGTTTTAAAATGTGGTAACATACCTGTTATTAATATCTAAGAAGGATTGTAGACACTGAGATCTGTTCAGATCGTAGCATTGCTAAAAAGAAAAATTTATTTACAATTTTACATTTCAGTGAAAACAAAGATATCTAAACCTCAAGTTGGTGAGTTGGACTGCAGTCCAAAACCAGGGGCTAACATTGCACATGTGTCCCCTTAAAATCACATACCCATGTGTATAATTTTGCACGTTTAATAAAATCAAGTGACAGGGCTTCAGTGATAATCACATATTTATTGCAAGGAAGCATTCTATATCTATGTTGCCAAGTGTAATAGGGAAAGTGTGTGGAATCCTGGCAGTGGTACCAATTTTTAATGCACAGATTACCAAATTGTGAAACATCCCACGAATATGTCTTAACACAAATTCAACAAGGTTTTGATAGTTTCGTGCATTGCCACTTTGGTACAAATTACACTTAGAACAAATATTTTGTGACTAATCATTCTGCATTATACTTTTACTAGTTCGTCGTGGTAAGTAAATGATATGAACTTTTTTCTGATTTAATTAAGTTTTAACACGCACATTCTTCTGAATCATTGTAATGTTTATATGTGGGGTGATCATGGTAAAAGGTCTATTTGTTATTTTTACACAATGTAAAAGTGTTAAAACCAGCATGTTTAACAACGTCATATGCCCATTACAGCATCCGGAGTGTGGGGCAGCAACGAAATTTGTTCATCTTTATCTGACATTTACAGTTTCTGAAAGACTACCCCAGGATTGGTTTGCATCGTTCCTTGGTAATTCCATAGAATCCGGCCTGAAATATATGTGAAACATTTGCCTTTTTTAAGATAAGATTGAACCAAATGGACATCAATTGGTCTGATTCTACCTTCTTTATAATTTTCGTTCCTTTTGGTGTCAAAATTTCATTTACTAGCTGTTTTGTCCAAAATTGATCCTAATATATGTTTGTATTTTTTAAGTATTTGAATATGACGATAATATTGGTGAGTGCTGCACAGATAAATGAATGAATTACAACCCACCCAACACCCTAACTCAAGTTTTATGTGGTCTGCGCGCAAATTGTAATTAAACCTCTTGGTGGTACCTGCATGTATTGTTCTTTCTTGATCTGTTTCAGCAAGATAACAATTAGGCATCATTTGTGTGATGAAAGAGTCTTAAAAACAGAAAAACATTTGCCAACTCGGTTAATGGAATCTGACACGTGAAAATTAGAAACCTAGATCTATTAATTGTCCTGGTTTTTAGATTTTGTTTAGTATGGATGCTCATCATATTATTTCTGTGTTTCTACCCTCTTAATGTTTGATTTTCAATAACAATAAAGCCTATTAAGTGTAACTTCTCTATATGCCATATTTGAGATTATTTTTGATAAAGAGCCTTTAGTACAGTACTCTTTCAAAAATAACATGCGGATGTTAGCTCTGTCAGACACCGATTGCTTTTTGTACTTTATACACTTCATAATCATATTTTTATAGGACTTTAATTTAAGGTGTATGCATTATCAAGTACTTAAATATAAAACAATTTTGTACCTGCCAAACAAACTTGTGCTTAAGCATTTAGGGGAGTTTTAAAAGAACTTCATGGCAAATATGATTCAAGTACATGTATGCTGTATATGGATGTGAGCAATAAGTACTTTGTCATTTAAAATATCAAAGCAAACATTTAGAGGGTTGACAACCACTAATTATAAGATTTTTATGGAACTTTAAAAATCAAGAAAACATTTTCCGTATGCGTACAAAATGACATAGCAGATCTTAATACCAGTAGTCTATTGACCAACAAACAAGGACTGCCAAATATGATAAAAATCAATTTAAATATTTATAACGTCTAAACAAATCGAGTACTTATGCCAAATATTTGATATTAAGGTCTTTTTGTGTTGTAATGAATGAACTATTAAACTGGGTAGATGGGCAAATGATTTGTTAGGTGTTTGTTTTGTTTAGAAGGCGTGGTGTTGCTGCATTGTTGCTAGGAACTAGACCATCTTGTTTGATAAATCTATATACGTACGTGTGTTAACTATTCTTTCTTTTTACTGTCTGATTTATTGATCTTTTTTTAATTATACTTTTAGAAAAGTCATTAAAGTTGTTAAGAATTGTAATGACCTGGGGAAAATAAATTAAATTAACAAATGACTCATGACCATTTTTGTATTGTATATTCTATTTCACAGGGTTTTTGTACGTTCAAATTATTTTGCTCGTTCAAACAAACCCAAAGTCAGCTAGAATGTGTAAAGAAGGACCATTTAGTATTTTTAATTTGCATTGAAAAATATGAAGATTTCATTAAGATTTCAATATCAATTTATCTTTATATAAAATGTCCAGTTTATATCTAAAACCCCCCTTTGGAGAATTCAATTCAAAATTACTAGTACTAGATACATATACTTACACCTGACTTGGCCCTCGAAAAGAATTCTGCAATTAAAACAATAAACAATTTTTAGATTTTTGTTTATTAAGATTGTTTAAACTTTTGTTTATCAATACTTTTACAAAATAACATACAACTACATTTTTTATCAAAGATAGTTATCTCCAAAAAAACACAATCATATATTTTATTAGTTATGCAATCATTGTCATAAAATATTGTCATAAAATATATTACTTCATTCCGTCCGCTCCAGCTTATGGAGTTTACGTATCTCAATTGATTCGTTACTCCAGAGCGTGCGGGACTAACATCGATTTCCTTAGCAGAGCGACATGTCTGACGCAAAAATTGCTCACACGAGTTATGTTGCTCCTCGGTTGCTGTCTGCACTCAAGAAATTTTACGGAAGACATCATGCAATTATAGACAAATATGGGATTTCGATCTCTCAGATGAGTGCAGATGTTGGTTTGTCATAGGGTTTTGTTTTGTCTTACTTTACCGGATTTGACACGCTGAATGGACGATTGGCAACCCGACAGGTGTACTATAGCAAGCAGGAACTGCTTACTCTTCCGGAGCACCTGAGTGCACTCTTGTTTCGACTGGAGTTCGCGTTGTTGATTGATATTCAGTTATTTTGTGTTTCCATGTTTTACATGTTGTCTGTTTTTGTCCCGTTCTTGTTGGTGTTTACTGGTATTGTCTCTACCCTTTCGGACTTTTGACATTCTGATACCCCATTGGTACTTCTGCTTCTTTCATACAATAAAGGTAACGATTCGTTTTAGGCAATTACTAGTATACAAATAGTTTCCAACTTGGTACAGTCAAAGTCTGCTTTAGTGACACCAAACACCCCAATTCCAGTTATAGTGTTCTGTAGTTGTACACATTCACCTGGACGACGTAATATATTCAAACAGTTCTTTTTTTGATATTGCATGACTTTTTTCTTACAAATTTTGAAAACATTTTATTGCAATCTTTTAGAAAGCATTGTGACATCAGTTATTTCTTCTCAGTCATATTGTCTTCAAGTATTTCAAGTATGATGTGCTTGCATCAAGCAACTTTAAAAAAATAATATTGAATTCCATATATATTACAGATGTCGTTGGAGTTTGCAGAGACTATCTCTATAACACATACAAGACCATGTTCACTAGATGCCACCCATTTTCCTGGGCAGAGAATATCACTGTTAACATCAGAGACCTGTATATACCATTAGATATTCTAGATTCCAATGGGTATGCTTTATTAAGGTTTTTTTTCCACAAAATCAACTGATCAATCCCTATGTTAATGTGAAAGCAAACCATAAATTTATGTTTTTATCAACATTAAACTAAGTGCAATTGTATTTGAGGATAACTATTTTATAATAAAAAAAACAACAACACTGCACTTACGTTTTTATTGAAATTGTTTCAAATGAAAATTTATTGTTATCAATTTACATCACTATCTAAAAACTGGCTATGAAAATAACTATAGGAATAGGTTAAGCAAGAATATTATAACATCATTACAAAAAAAAATATATTTCAATTAATAAAACCTGTTTCAAAAGAACATCATATATTAAAAATATGAATTGACATAAAATGTTTTGCAACTGTTTAACTTAAGATTTCAACAATACCTTATAAAGTCATCAACAATTTCAAAATACAAAAATATAGCTTTGATTATACAAATGTTTTTTTTCAATTTTTAGAAAGCGACTACATTTGAGTGAGTTTTTCCCGCCACAAACTGAGCCGAACGGAAAAGGAAAGCGTATCGTGTTGGAAGGCGCGGGAGGTAGTGGAAAGTCAATCTTATGTGCAATGATAACCCACATGTGGGCTACCCATAAAGGCTACTTCAAAAACCACTACAACCTCCTCCTGTATGTTGACCTCGCCACGATACAGGGAGACTTCAAACCAGCACTGTATCACAAATTATTTCCGGACGATTTTAAGATCAAATACGAAGAATTTTGGACAAAATTGGCAGAGAACTCTCAGGAAGTTTTATTTCTTCTAGATGGATATAACGGCAAAACAGACATGCGCGATCTGCAGGAAATTCTCTCCGGTGCAAACCTTCCGCAAGCTACCGTTATAGTAGCATCGAACCCGGATGTTTCTCATTCGTTGGGATTTTCTCCAGACTCCAAAATGTTCAATGTAGGATTTAGTTCACATTCAATTACAAGATGTATGAAAACATACCTCTACCATTTCAAGTCTCATCCCGAAAAGCATCAAGCTTTGTTTGACCTTGTCGATAATGACCAAATCGAATTGCATAAGTATCTATCGCAGCCAATCGTCTGCCTGCTTTTATTCGCAATTTACCAGACCAACAAAAGCGCCAACATAGAAGAGATCGACGGCATTACTGGTTTACTTGAGATGTTTGGTCTAAGCATGGCAGCTCATTATTGCAAGAAACATAAAATTGACATTTTAGGTTATGAGTTTCCAGAGGATGTTGTAAGTGCAATAAATCAGCTATGTAAATTCGCATTTGATTCATTAAGAGATGGTCAAAGAGCCTTTTCAGATGAGGATTTAACGTCTGAGTCAACTAATCCTATGATATTCCAGTTTGGAGCATTTTTCCGTCTTTCAGGTCCATGTCTGAAATTTACCTGCTCGCTTATGCAAGATTTCTTGGCAGCGCGCCATTTGAGTGATCACGTCTTGGACGAGATGTCATCGATAATACGTGACAATAAGATGATGAAATACTCTCGATATTCACAGATGATAACGTTTCTGTGTGGTCTGTACCGATTCGACTACGATACCTCGACAGTTAAGAGCCTTTTCACTGATCTTGCGATGCGCAATATTAGCAACACGAAGGTCATTTTTGATGATCAACAATCCGTCCGTTCAATCGAGTCTGCCTCAACCGTATCGAACGCACCCAATGGGAAAATAATGGATTACAATGTTAGTCTTCAAAGCTTGGCTGAATGTGATTTCAGGGAAGATGCTTGTGAAATAGTATCTCAATCATTGCCCGTTAAACTAATCATTAAAAGAGATGGACTTATCCCATCTAGAATATTAACAGCCTTGCCGTTAGTAATGTCGGAAGAAGGGAACAGAATTACGTTCCTTGACTTAGTCCTTCAGCCATCTTATTCTAGCCAACTTGATACCTACATAGAACTTGCAACAAATGTAGCAAAGACGGGACGTATAAAGACTTTGAAAATTCATTGGTCAACTCTAGATCTTATGTCAAGATTTCTAAATGCCTTCATGACGGAAGTAACTGCCATCGATACCGTTATTCTTAGTGACGTCAGCAAACGGCCACACAGAAACGTTTCTGCGGATACGTGGGCAAAGCTTCAAAATGCATGCGAAAATATGACAAAAACTAAAGAATTTTGTTTGCTAAACTCAAAATCTGCTTCAATATCTTATTTTATTCTGCAACACTTGCCAACGACCATTCAGGAATTAAACTTTACCGGTTGTAAACTGAATATGATGTGTGCCTCGGAACTAAGTTACAAGTTGGAGCATGCTAAGTCGTTGATTAAACTAGACATCAGCAACACCCAGCTTGCTGGTTCCGATTTCGTTGCCGTATTGCAAGGGCTCAAACTCTGCCAAACTATTCGATTGTTGAAACTATGCGGGGCAAAACTCGATCGCCCGGGCGTTGTTACGTTAGCTGAGTGCCTTCGTCTGACGCGGACATTACAGACTTTAGACCTCAGCAACTGTGAGCTAGGAACGGACATGTGCAAAGTTTTAGCAGAGGCTATTATTGAGAATAGAAGCTTACAGAAACTTGTACTGAAGAACACAAAAGTCACGTCCGAAGGCAAAAGTTTGATTTCTCACACGAAAATAGAACAGTTAAAAGTCGTAGGTTTAGATGATTCTAAAAATGTAATTCTTTCATTATAGGTCATTTAAAATTTAACTAGTGCAAATAATAAGTTTCATATGTATTAAGAGCATCATTTCTATGTACAACATCTGTAAACATACCTTAGTTTATATTAGATTTCCTTCGCTTATAGTATTCCTCTGAACAGAAAGAAATGCATGTTATACGCATGATTTGTCATGGCAGCTTTACGCTGAATTATTAGGGCTTTCTATTGCGATTAAAGTATGAATCAATAGAAAAGAATTTCGGAAATTTAAAATGAAAAATGGGTATGCATCGCAATTTGCAACTTCTTGGCCTTTAGTTTTAAACAAATATGATTAAATTTGTTTAATCAAGATCATATCAGGAGCGGACTATACCAAATAATTTTTCTTGAAGTGGGGGTTGGCTTGGTTTATTCCTCAAATATCTAACAAATCGGGCTTTGATGACAAAGATATTTGACAAGAAAGATTGATCAAAAATAACTTTAGAAGGATTTATGCTTTAAAAATAATTGCCAACAATGACATGACGCCTTTGAATATTGGAACAAAAATTCAAGCTTTACCAATTCCAACAAAAATGGTTGGTCATAAAATCAAATTTGATTAAACACTATTTCATACATATAAAGGAATATTCTGCAAAAAATTCTATATTACATCCCCTTTTTGAAAATTCCCGGTTGCTTCCTTTCAAACAGTCTTCATGGCTGAAGATTGTGTACATTAATTTTGATGTCCAGTAGTTTTTTTTTTCTTAAATCTAAGTTGATATATAACGCCGAATTATACAAGCAAGCCGTCCATTTCATATCTAACTGCATGTGATACGATGCATTTATTACATGAACTTTATATGGTGCATTTTTGAAAGTAGTTGTAGATTTCAGTATATTTTTACACACTGATGTCAATCTTTAATTTGTATCGGGACTTTATTAAAATTTATAGTAATAGACTTTGTTTCATCATAATTTGCCTAACGCTTAATTAGATATTTGTAAAGGTAAGTTTCAGGTTTCCAATATGATTTTATGGGGGAGGGGCTATGGTGAAATTTTTAAATAAAAAGGCAGGATGGCAAAAATACAAAAATAAAAAGGTAGGACAGTGCTTAGAATTAAAAAAAAAGGCAGGATGGTAGTCTTGGCTGAAAATTTAATAGATTTAAAAATAAAAAAAATTGTCGCCAAAAAAGTCCAGGTTCAGCTTTTTCAGAAAATCAAAAGGAAAGACGACAAAATATCCATAGCCCCCTCCCCCCATAAAAATCAAATGTTTGCTCCCTAAGGCAGATGAACGACGGTCATGAAAGCACAAATCACCCACGACTCATGCATGGTTAAACAAATGGTCAAAGATGTCATGGAAAAGGTAAAACTGGTATGGAAAATAAATGAACATGACTCAAAATAGAAGTCGTTGTAACCTTCATGTCAATAACATAAAAATAAATTGTCAGTAAATCCATGAGTACTACTTTTCGTGTTTAAATCCACGAGTACAAGTACAAACATAAAAAAATTTCGTCGGTAAATCCACGAGTACAAACATAAAAACAACTTTTCGCCAATAAATCCACGAGTACAAACATAAAAACAACTTTTCGCCAATAAATCCACGAGTACAAACATAAAAACAACTTTTCGTCAGTAATTCCACGATTGGCAAACGCAAAAAACCACAATTTTTTTGCAGTAAATCCACGAGTATCAAACAAAAAACATTTCGTCAGTAAATTCATGAGTGCAAAGCATCATAACAAGCATGATAGCAACTTTTCGTCATTCACAAGTGCTAAATATAATAATAGCTTCCCCAAACATGAGTGTGATTGTGTCAAACATTTAAACACATGTTAAACGCTTTACCAGTAAAGTATAAAATGTCAACCGTACAAACAAATGTTCGTCAGGTGTCCATGAGTTTCAGACATGTAAAAAAAACTTTTCTTTAGTAAATACATAAGTGCCATACAGTAACATCTTTTCGCCAGTAAATCCATGAGTTTCCAATATGTAAATACTTTTATTAGTAGAGCCTCGAAAGGCAAACAAAAAACTTTTTTGTCTGGGAAGCCATAAGCATTACATATATTGATTTAAACATTTTTTGTAATTTAACTGACGAGCCAGTTTCAAAACTACTTTTTCAGTAAAAAATACCAACTTTTTTGTAGTGAAATCACTAGTGTTTAACAACTTTTCGTCCATTCGGACATTAGTGTCAATCATTCGATAAATGATAATGATAGTTTGGGGATGGGGTTAACCGGGCTGGTCTTACATAAATAGGATGATTACAAAAACTACCGAACTTGGAGAGAGAAAAGACAAAATAAGGCAATATGTCAGAGTAATTGGAGACTCAGATCCGATGGGCCTGACATTTATATAAAGAAATTTTTGGTAAAAACGTTTTTTTTTTTAACAAATCTTACTCCTTTATTGCAATCTTAGGATCTGGTAGTAACAAAACACAACGCAATCTCCACGCCCCGTTAATCTCTTGTTGTACTTTTGTCTCAGGTTCTCTCTTGTTGAATTGAAATTCTATCAATTTGATTTTTACTGTGTGTTAGTTTGAGCTTTGTTATTGATTATCAATAGGGGGAAGGTTGGCGCCAAAAAACTAGTTTAACCCCACCACATTTTTAAATGTGCCTGTCCTAAACCAGGAATCTGTATTAAAGTTTATGTTTGTATTTCATCGAATTTATGTAAATTGTTTTGGTTTTTTGGGTTTTTTTTTTTTTTTGTCAAAAAGAGGGTATTTCATTGCACTTTAGGATTGTACTTGAATCATATGTAGTTAATATTCAATCCAGGGCCAATTGAAAACCAGCGAGCAGCGACCACTGGTCACATTGAAGGCTGCTGGCTGTTTTCCATTGTGGATTTCTTAAATTGTCGTTTATATTGAAGGTTGTGTCGCGTACACTTATTCCACATCTCATTATCTTCTATACGATTGTAAGACACAAATGGGACGAAGAGATGATCGTCTCAGTACAACACAAGTCTCCATTCGAGTTCCATTAAAACCATTACAACGTCTTTTTCTCGGTCAAAAAAGGAATATAGTTTTAAAAACAACTTTTTGTCTCTAAAGCTCTGAGTGTCAACCATGAAAATAACTTTTCTTAGTAAAACAATACTATTCGTTAGTCCAGACGTAAGTGTTAAAGAAACAAGATGTTTTCAGCCGGGGATTTCCTTATATATATCACACCAAATAACTGCTTGTTCAAAGTATTTACCATATTATGATATAGAAAATAAAGAGATGTGGAATAAGTGTACGCGACACAGCCCACAATTAAACGGCAATTTAGAAAAACCACAATGGACAACCGCCAGCAGCCGTGTATATGTATGTATGTTGTATACAGCGTATATGTATGTCAATTTAAATACCAATCGGTAGTAGTTGGAACGATGGTTAACTAGAAAGTGTGCCTGTGAGACCCAGGATGGGCTCACGTTCTTAAAATATCATTTACCCCAATTTGTATAATCTGGGCTATGGACCTTAACCAAGAACTAAACCAAAGTCATTCCTGCATTAAATATAGGTAACAGTGACCTAATTTCTAGTGGGTAGTGAAGCCATATCCACGACCCATCTAGTTGTGAAAGATCATTGACCCACAACATCTAGTATCCGAGTAATGAACGTTAACCAAGAACTTAACCAAAGTCATTCATGCATAAAATATAGGTCAAAGTGACCTAACTTCTAGTGGGTGGTGTCACCCTAACCAAGACACATCTAGTGGTGAAATATCATTGGCCCCCCAACATCTAGAATCCAAGTTATGGACCTTAACCTAGAACTTAACCAAAGTCGATCATGCATAAAATATAGGCCACGGTGACTTTATTTCTAGAAGGTAGTGCCACCCTAACCATAACCCATCTAGTGGTGAAATATCATTGACCCACAACATCCAGTATCCGAATAATGGACCTTAACCGAGAACTTAACCAAAGACATTCATGTTTAAAATATATACTCTCTCAAAAAAGTAACGCAACATTGGAAAATTTTCCAATATGTTTTAAGTAAACCTACCTTATTATAAATTGATATTGCCAAGCCGTTTTTCAATCATTTTTTATCAAATAAAAACCAGGAAAAAGAGAAACAAGTGAAGTTCATTTTTTATGTTTGGGCAAAATCCTAGCTGTTACGGTTTTTAATAGAACGCGAGTAGAACATAACCAATGTTTTTCAACGGAAAATGTTGGTTGATTCAAGCAAGAACATAACCAAAGTCATTCATGCATAAGATATAGGCCACAGTGACCTCTTGTTTATCTTGTTCATACATGCTTGCTATTAAGAACTATTAATAAAACTCTTATAAAGCTTCGAGGCTTTAAGGCTCCAAAAATTAAGTTAAATCTTGAGGAGTAGGTTACTCGGGAATTATTGACATTATTTATCAATGGAACGAGCCAACGGGACGGGACGGGTCTATGTCTTTTTTGTCATTTGGTAAAGCGAACCGTCATTTCCATCACAGTGACTAATAAAAAAAAAAATGCAATCACCTTCAATAAGTAAGTGCGATTGTGTTTGAAGAACAGAAATAATTTATGACAAATATGACAAATGTACATGAAAAATTTCATGAATAAATAGTGCAATTGTCCGCATCTATATGACATAGATTGTCTTTCAAACCTCTTGTTGTGTCGCATGTACGATTAGATTGATAAGTTCGCCTGGTTGTTATAAGGACAGATCACATTCATATGAGCCGCGGAGAGTAATGTTACACATTTGTCATAAATTATTATACTGCTACTTTGATGATAACTATTGCAGTCCTGAAGCACCGTCCCCTGGTGACCATGACATGTATAGAATAAGAATAAGAATAAGAATGGCTTTATTTCCAATCAAGGGCCCTCAAGGGGCAAAAAATCAGATACAATGATTATGATAATTATACAGTATATGACTCAGTCGATTTCTTGTATATGTGCATGCTCTGGTTACAGGGAGGGCTGCCAAAATAAAATAATATTAATAACACTCATCGTTGTAGCTTTAGGTATTATTATTTTTTTATTTTATTAAAGCACACAGTAAACCGCATTGGTTATAGCTTTACAGAACTTAAAACATATACATGAATACAAAACAAACAAAGAACAACATAAATCATGGAGGTATCTAAATTTTACAATTGTACAACTAAATATTTATGACAGGTCTCCTTCTCTCAGTTCTAATGACTGTTTAAATCTCTTGACAATTTTATAAATAACTTCATGTCAATTGTTAAACTCAGAATAAATCATTTTCAAAACTCCTTTGTAGAATTTCGGCCAAATACATATCTAAAAAGAATTAAGACAAAAATGCGTTCACTTGGTTCACAATACGTTTTCGTTCCTGCAGACAAAGCTGCCAATAATGTCGTTATTGTATGACGAAAATATTACCTCGAAGTGTTGATGCAAGAAATTAAAAGCTCCAACACTTTTATTCGCGTACAATCTACAGAATGTAGTATTATTGAGGACCATATTTTAAATACCACATCACTACGAGCCGCTCCTACATACAATAAACTACCTACAATGTACTGGATCCCTAAACTACACAAAAATCCTTATAAATCCCGTTTCATATCTGCTTCAAGTAAGTGTTCTCTCACTAATATTTCTAAAGTCTTATCACTTGCTTTGACTACTATGAAAGAATTTATTATTCGATACTGCGAAAAGGTATTTGAAAACAGTGGCATAAATCATTTTTGGAGTGTGAAAAATTCGCTCGATGTTTTAGACAAACTTCGCGCTTTTGAAGGTACTTACAATACAGTTGATAGCTACGATTTTTCTACTTTGTACACTAACCTTCCTCACTGTCTTATTAAAAAACAATTTGAATATCTGGTTAAATGGTGTTTCGATAAATCTAAAAGTGACTATATCTGCTCTAAAGTTTCTAAATTATTTAATAAATCGTTTTTTAGCAACGAGACTCATAAAGGTTACGTCAATTGGACTGATGCAGAAATGATAACTGCTCTAAATTATCTTTTGGACAACATTTATATTCGTTTTGGGAGAACAATTTATCGCCAAGTCATTGGTATCCCTATGGGAACTAATTGTGCCCCACTTATTGCTGACCTTTTTTTGTATTGTTATGAATCCCAATTTATGGCAAAACTTCAAAAAGACCCCAACAGACAACATCTCATTGAAACTTTTAATTATACATACAGATATTTAGACGACATTCTTTCACTAAACAATCCGACATTTTCTAATTTTATTACGGAAATTTATCCCAAGGAATTAACTTTGAATAAATCTAACCTTACTGGTGATAGATGCCCATTTTTAGATCTAGATTTAAGTATAATCAATGGAAAATTACACACTAAAATATATGATAAACGGGATGACTTTTCATTTCCCATTGTGAATTTTCCTTTTCTAGAGGGAGATGTACCACTTGCTCCGTCTTACGGAGTATATATTTCACAGTTGGTAAGATATGCTCGGATCTGCAGTGGTGTGTCTGATTTTAATGATAAAAACCAGTGTATTACAAAAAAATTACTAAAACAAGGATATCGTTACCACAAATTAGTGAAGTCGTTTACTAAGTTTTATCATAAATATCTATACCTTATTGGAAAATTTAATAGCACACGACGACTTTTGATTGTAAAGGGAATATCCGATCCAAATTTCTACGGTAATGTTGTTTATAGAGCAAATAAATTCAAAAACAATCCGTTGGGAATGCAAAATTGGCTTAAAACTTTATTAAATAAAGGTTATGAAATGGATATTTTAGTAAAATCTTTGAATTTAGTCTTCTTTGGTAAAAATATTGATAATTTGATACTTACTTTAAAATGTTAATTGCCTTTTTATACTTATGTCATTTTTGAGCATTACAGCGGTCAAGTGTGTCGGTTTTGTGTGATGATGCATCATCAAATCAAGTGTTTGACGTGTTGTGTCGGATTTAAAATCGACATACTTGATTTTTTTACATCAGTCGATGGATGCTTCTTAGCTAGCTGTCAGTAACTTCGAGTGTTCTCAAGAGAGTATCTTTACGTCCCGTTAATTACCTGTTGTCCTTTTGTCTCAGATACTCTCTTGTTGAATTGAACTTCTATCGATTTGATTTTTACTGTGTGTTAGTTTGTGCTTTGTTATTGATTGTCATTAGGGGGAAGGTTGGCGCCAAAAAACTAGTTTAACCCCGCCACATTTTAATGTGCCTGTCCTAAGCCAGGAATCTTTATCAAAGCTTATGTTTGTATTTAGTCGAATTTTTGTTAATTGTTTTTTGTCAAGAAGAGGGTCTTTCAATGCACTTTGGGATTGGGCTTGAATCATATGTATTTTATTTTCAATCCAGGGGCCAATTGAAAAACAGCGAGCAGCGACCGCTGGTCACATTGAAGGCTGCTGGCTGTTTTCCATTGTGGATATTTAAAATTTACGTTTATAATGTAGGTTGTGTCGCGTACACTTATTCCACATCTCATTTTCTTCTATTTTTTGCAGAGTTTGTCTCTTGTGCTGTGTGGATGCAGTAGAACGTATCCCCGTGCTTGAGGTGTATGCTCTTATATATTTTAATGATGGTATACCTGTACACGTGATAGCTTACATAGTTTCCCACCCACTTCCACCTTCATTTACTTTATATTTTATCGCCCACCTCTTTGGTTTTCTAATCTGTCATGCTTTTACTACTTGTCCCTGTTGTTGTTTTTATGTTGTTGCGTTCTTATGTTATCTTGTCGGGAATTTATAGTAGTTGTAGCAGGATAGATTAGTCCGTTATACCTTATTATATTATATTCAGCTTAATACATATGCTTTCATACCGATCCTATTGTGTTTTTGAGCACCATCTTCTCTCCTTACGACTACCATCATGATATTACGAAATAGAAAAAGAACATTTAATTGTATACCCAAACCTAGGATATCCACATCTAACGTAACCCGTCACTCTAATGTAAATAATGGCCACCCTTACAATACCAGAAATAATTTTAAAACTTCTGTTCAATCGTCTCAAGTTCAAAATCGAAACCATAATAAAATAAACACAACTAAAAAAGGTAACTTTAACAGCTCTTACCGTGGATATCCTAAAATTTCTCCATGTAATGCTCCAAAATGACAAACATGCAACAGATTAATCAGGGACACCACTGTCAAATCTTCTGTAAATGGACGAAAATTTTCTATTCAGCTCACTGAAGATGTCAGCTGACGTACAAACAATTTGATATATTTAATTACACGATCAAAGCCTGGTTGCAACATTCAATATGTTGGGGAGACCGGCAGATATTTATCAAAACGAACAGCTGAACATCTGTATCGCTTTCGTCGGTTCAAAAAATATAAATGCCTTTTATATCAACATTTAAATAAGCATAATCATGACATTCAGTACATAAAGGTTCAACCCATTGAAATCATTAAAAGAGATTCCAATTTAAGTAAACGCCAGTTTTGCAAGGCAAGACGACTTGCAGAACTGGAGTGGATTAAAAAACTCCAAACGGCTTACCCTCTGGGTCTTAACGATAACATCATGGGACAAGGTAACATATCCAGATCTTCAAACTTTAATTTCATGAATTTGACGGTTCCTCGTAAAAGGAACAAGCGGTCGCATGGTAGGCGAATAAATCATAATACTAGAATACAACATCGTTCAAACATTACCATTACAGATCTTGTTAAAATATTTAAAAACAACGGAAGACATCAATTACTTTGTAAACTGTGTTCTATACCTATTTCTAAACTAAACAATATTAAACTGGACTGTGAAACTATATCTCACGCCAGTCCCTTATATGAAGGTGCACTTATCATAAATGCATTCTGTTATTTTAAATTGTTTCCAAAAATTGATAGTCCTCTAGACCACATTCGACATTTTATCAAATTAACATATATTAATAGAGGACTTGATTTTATAAACATATCTAGCATATTTGCGGATCCAAAAATCAAAGATCTCATTCCACCTTATTTTTCTAATACTGAACCTCCTATTGTATCTTATAAATATAAAAAACCTACCCGAAACATTATTTTTAATTATACGTCAACCACTACTGATGAAGAACTGGATACGAATATTCCTTTGTCATGCGACTGTAGTAATTCTGATTTTAAATATGTTCCTTGTGACCATGTTGTTACCGGTGACCTTACCATCGTCAAGGACCCAGAGGTAATAAATTTTCTGAAAAAGGGCCCAAAATTTAGACCCCCCTCAAAGATCAATTGGAATTCTTGCTTTGATTGTATCAAAACTGCACTTCTCTCTTTCTGTAAATCTTGGATCAAGAGAGAAGAAGCAGATACTAAATCTCTTGACAATTTTATAAATAACTTCATGTCAATTGTTAAACTCAGAATAAATCATTTTCAAAACTCCTTTGTAGAATTTCGGCCAAATACATATCTAAAAAGAATTAAGACAAAAATGCGTTCACTTGGTTCACAATACGTTTTCGTTCCTGCAGACAAAGCTGCCAATAATGTCGTTATTGTATGACGAAAATATTACCTCGAAGTGTTGATGCAAGAAATTAAAAGCTCCAACACTTTTATTCGCGTACAATCTACAGAATGTAGTATTATTGAGGACCATATTTTAAATACCACATCACTACGAGCCGCTCCTACATACAATAAACTACCTACAATGTACTGGATCCCTAAACTACACAAAAATCCTTATAAATCCCGTTTCATATCTGCTTCAAGTAAGTGTTCTCTCACTAATATTTCTAAAGTCTTATCACTTGCTTTGACTACTATGAAAGAATTTATTATTCGATACTGCGAAAAGGTATTTGAAAACAGTGGCATAAATCATTTTTGGAGTGTGAAAAATTCGCTCGATGTTTTAGACAAACTTCGCGCTTTTGAAGGTACTTACAATACAGTTGATAGCTACGATTTTTCTACTTTGTACACTAACCTTCCTCACTGTCTTATTAAAAAACAATTTGAATATCTGGTTAAATGGTGTTTCGATAAATCTAAAAGTGACTATATCTGCTCTAAAGTTTCTAAATTATTTAATAAATCGTTTTTTAGCAACGAGACTCATAAAGGTTACGTCAATTGGACTGATGCAGAAATGATAACTGCTCTAAATTATCTTTTGGACAACATTTATATTCGTTTTGGGAGAACAATTTATCGCCAAGTCATTGGTATCCCTATGGGAACTAATTGTGCCCCACTTATTGCTGACCTTTTTTTGTATTGTTATGAATCCCAATTTATGGCAAAACTTCAAAAAGACCCCAACAGACAACATCTCATTGAAACTTTTAATTATACATACAGATATTTAGACGACATTCTTTCACTAAACAATCCGACATTTTCTAATTTTATTACGGAAATTTATCCCAAGGAATTAACTTTGAATAAATCTAACCTTACTGGTGATAGATGCCCATTTTTAGATCTAGATTTAAGTATAATCAATGGAAAATTACACACTAAAATATATGATAAACGGGATGACTTTTCATTTCCCATTGTGAATTTTCCTTTTCTAGAGGGAGATGTACCACTTGCTCCGTCTTACGGAGTATATATTTCACAGTTGGTAAGATATGCTCGGATCTGCAGTGGTGTGTCTGATTTTAATGATAAAAACCAGTGTATTACAAAAAAATTACTAAAACAAGGATATCGTTACCACAAATTAGTGAAGTCGTTTACTAAGTTTTATCATAAATATCTATACCTTATTGGAAAATTTAATAGCACACGACGACTTTTGATTGTAAAGGGAATATCCCATCCAAATTTCTACGGTAATGTTGTTTATAGAGCAAATAAATTCAAAAACAATCCGTTGGGAATGCAAAATTGGCTTAAAACTTTATTAAATAAAGGTTATGAAATGGATATTTTAGTAAAATCTTTGAATTTAGTCTTCTTTGGTAAAAATATTGATAATTTGATACTTACTTTAAAATGTTAATTGCCTTTTTATACTTATGTCATTTTTGAGCATTACAGCGGTCAAGTGTGTCGGTTTTGTGTGATGATGCATCATCAAATCAAGTGTTTGACGTGTTGTGTCGGATTTAAAATCGACATACTTGATTTTTTTACATCAGTCGATGGATGCTTCTTAGCTAGCTGTCAGTAACTTCGAGTGTTCTCAAGAGAGTATCTTTACGTCCCGTTAATTACCTGTTGTCCTTTTGTCTCAGATACTCTCTTGTTGAATTGAACTTCTATCGATTTGATTTTTACTGTGTGTTAGTTTGTGCTTTGTTATTGATTGTCATTAGGGGGAAGGTTGGCGCCAAAAAACTAGTTTAACCCCGCCACATTTTAATGTGCCTGTCCTAAGCCAGGAATCTTTATCAAAGCTTATGTTTGTATTTAGTCGAATTTTTGTTAATTGTTTTTTGTCAAGAAGAGGGTCTTTCAATGCACTTTGGGATTGGGCTTGAATCATATGTATTTTATTTTCAATCCAGGGGCCAATTGAAAAACAGCGAGCAGCGACCGCTGGTCACATTGAAGGCTGCTGGCTGTTTTCCATTGTGGATATTTAAAATTTACGTTTATAATGTAGGTTGTGTCGCGTACACTTATTCCACATCTCATTTTCTTCTATTAATAAAGAAAGTAACGGTCTTAATTTCTTCGCTTGTAGTTGGATTCAGAGTTTTTGTTAGTTTTTCAGTTTTACTTAGTTTATTAAAATCATAATTGTTATTAAAATATTGCAAAAAGACAGTTTGAATATTAGAATTGATTTTACATTCAAGGAAGAAGTGTGACTCATCATCAAGTGTGTTGCATATGGCACACAGTCTTTGATCTCTTGGGATTTTTCTATATCTACCAAGTTCAATACTTAGTTTGTGATCGCTTAGTCTAATTTTAGATAAAAGGGTTCTTAATGTTTTATTATGATATGATAGATAGTATTCCATTTCATTTACATTTTGTTTTAGAGATTTATACAGACAGTGTTTATCATTTTCATTTAAATTATTTAGTTTATTTAATATAATTTCTTTATAAAAAATTACACAATTTTCTGTAACTATTTTTTTATGCTGTTAAACTTCTTTCATTGTTTGACAATTGTTTAAATTATTTGAATTATTGATTATTAATATCTATTTATATCCAGGCTCCCATCTAAATATTTTACTTTGGCATCTTTACTCATTATATATTGCTACAATCGTACAGTTTAATCTTTGCTTTACTTTTTTTTTATAATTAATTTATTTTATTTTATTAAAGCACACAGTAAACCGCATTGGTTATAGCTTTACAAAACTTAAAACATAAACATGAATACAAAACAAGCAAAGAACAACATAAATCATGGTGGTTTCTAAATTAACAATTGTACAGCTAAAATATTTATGACAGGTCTCCTTCTCTCAGTTCTAATGACTGTTTAATAAAAGAAGTAACGGTCTTAATTTCTTCAGTTGTATTATAAATAAATTGTTTATTATAGTGTCACATATTGTTTGTCATACATAATAAGCACAATGATAAAAATATATACACATAAAAAACAAACAATATCCAGCCATAAATTGACTTATGAGACACTTTTAAAATCTATATTTACAAAAACAATGCAATCAATGTTATAAAAACTTTTATAAAAATCTCTATGTATCTATACTTTAAAATAAAGAAGAAGAAAACTAATTCAAAATTTCTAGCAAAAATATTAAAATTAATAGTAAAATGATACTATAATTATCGTAATAAAAATATTTAAAATTGACAAAGTCTTTCAATTCTATTACTAGATAAAACCTAATAGTTAAAAGCTTAAAAATACAAATAAAAATTATAGGAATAATCTTCTGCGAATGAAAAACTTATGTAAATATTTGCAGAAAAAAGACTGGATTTCTGAACAATTCATAATGTTTACAAATTTATCGTCACGATCAAGATTGTCAAAGTTTGTGATATGTTTGGAACATTCGTGAAACAAGTCATATCTCTAGTCATTGTATAGATTGCAATCAAAAAGGAAATGTTTTTCGTCCTCTACTGATTCACTGTCACATAGCATACAGTATCTTTGGTCAACAGGTGTAGGCGGCCTGGAGTATCTCCCAGTTTCAATGGCCAGGGAAAGGGAACCGGAGCGAAAGAGGGTCATAGTTCGTCGTTCCATTCTCGAGACGTTCACTTTTATATATGGTTCAGTTTTAACGGAATTCTTGTACATACGGAACGTTCTAAGTTTATTCCCATTTTGGCTATTTCCTCTATCGTTGTACAGTTCTGTATTAATCATTGTAATAATCCTGCCCATCGAGGGACCATGATTGGTAATAGAGTGTCTTCTGTCTTACATAATTAGTACATTTTTCCTTTGATGTGTACTGGCTGATAAAGTCTTTCTCACGAACAGGTGTTTATTATTATCACCGAAATTTTCGGGTCAGTACGTTACGTCACACTTAATTACCGATAAAGAGAATTTATCGGTAATCATTACATTTTTTCCTTTGATGTTTGCCGCTGATAAACCCTGTATCATGAACAGGTGTTTATCACCGAAATTATCGGGTCAGTACGGTGACGTAGCACATTGTAGCACGTGTTTTATCAGTGCGCACACAAAAAAGTTCCTTATAAAAAACATTAAAAGACCCCTTTTTAAGGAAAAAAATCACATTTTGTTGCTCGAGATTACCGATAAAGAGAATATAGGACTTCTTAAATCTTGAGATCGAGTTTATCACTGGTTTATTGGTTCACCCTTCGGGTTCACCATAAACCAGTGATAAACTCGATCTCAAGATTCAAAAGTCCTATATTCTATATATATGACTTTTTGATTTTGAGATCGACTTTATCACTTGTTTTTTGGTTCACCCTTCGGGTTCACCAAAACAAGTGATAATATCCAATCTCACAATAAAAAAAGTCCTATATTCTATATTTATGTTATGTATGACCTCTCGATGATTCAAGAGGAAATTCTAAACAGTATTTAAAACTTGGTATGATAGGTTACTGAACAAGGGCGCTCAAGTGTTTGTACTAATCAAATCTACTTTATTAACAACGGTGCATATTAAAATTACTATTGCAAAAATTTATCTTGTTCATTTTAAAATATGTTATATTATCATATCAAAATACATTTTAAATAATGTTTTAGGTGTGTTTTTGCTTTATTTATAACTCATTTGTACAATTATGTAATTAAAGGTAAATTATTAAAAACTAAGGGACACAACTTAGGTTCGAAATATTTATCATGAAAAAGTTTGTCAGAGCAATCCAATGTGGCCCAGCGTACAATATTTACTAAGTTATTTTAACGATATTTGATACAATCATCTTTATTTGTAATTTTTGTTTTGTATGCCTCTTCTGGGGCCGTTGATTTGGTTAATAAACTTATTCTTATTCTTATTCTTCACCACAGACACTTGTTTCTATCAATAATGTGGGTCGAGTATGATTGTGTTATTTTATACATACGGTTTCTATCAATAACGGGGGGTCGAGTATGTATCTATAATATTAAGAGCTCTTTATTATGGGGGGTCGAATATGTATAAAATTGAGAGCTCTTTATTTTATACATACAGTTTCTATCAATAATGGCCCATTTGGGGGGGGGGGGTCGAGTATGTATAAAATAAAGAGCCCTTTATTTTATCAGGGATGTCCAAAACAAGATTTTATACATAATCGCCCCCCCTCATTATTGATAGAAACAAGTGCCTGTTATTTACTGTTCAATCACGCAAGGAAAAGGTTGTGTTTGACACTGCTGGTCGATTATAAAATTAAAAATTTCAAAAGGCTGACATACCTAGACGTTATACACTGTATTAAAAAACGGTGTTTCGGTCATTTTTAGCCACAGGCGCTTTACACAGGCGTTTGGGTCCAGGATTTAATTTTATTATGAATAACGTGTATATACAAATTTTCACCCGTCTCTATACTATTTTCACACAGGCGTTTGGGTCCAGGATTTTATTTTTTTATGAATAACGTGTATATACAAATTTTCACCCGTCTCTATACTATTTCCACACAGGCGTTTGGGTCCAGGATTTTATTTTATTATGAATAACGTGTATATACAAATTTTCACCCGTCTCTATACTAACACAATTTAACCAAACTTGGTATGCAAGAAATACACCCTTAATTTGTAGTTGTGCATTCAAACAGAAATTTTTGTAGGAGTTATGGCCCTTTGGACTGAGAAGTTTGCACAAAATACTGATCACAGTTTGTGAATGCAATTCCTCTTTAACTACTAAACAGAATTTTATGAAACTTGGTATGCAAGATGTATAATATGTGTGGAAATAGTATACGAGATGAAATTTTTGATATACACATTAGTTATAATAAAATAAAATCCTGGACCCAAACGCCTGTGTCGCTTTAGCTACAATAAGGCAGCTCCTTTGACATCTATGATTGGCGGAGCTACAATTGATGCAATCCATTGCTCGTAATGGAGCAACGCCCGAAAGCGAAATCGCACCGGGCGTAATTCAACCTATAATTAAGACGTCAAATTTGGTATTAAAATATTGCTTTTAGTATTTTAATGACGAATCAAGTTAGAATTTCGGACATTTTGCAAAATTTAAACGACTTTCGTAAAAATATCAATTTTTGAAGTCCCTTGTTGATCCTCGGAACTTTATTATGGAATTCAGGATCAGAATATTGAAAACTATCTAACAAATTAATATACGGCTTATACGGCTTTATATTGAAATTTTTATGGACCAAATACTATTAAGTGTTATTGGTAATTTCGAACCATCTTGAAGCTTTGTTTGAGATGGAGAAAGAAATTTGATTTGCTCAATTACGAGTAATAGGCCGATGATTGTAGCTCCGCCCAATCATAGATGTCAAAGGAGCTACATTATTGTAGCTACAGGCGCTTGTGTATAGTCAAATATTGCTGGCTAAGCGATGGTCACCCCACTGAAAACTATTTTTCAGTGAGTTGGTCCTCATGTGCATAACGAATATTTTTCAGTGGGGTTGCATAATTTGACTAGCGAATATTTTTCAGTGGGGTGGCCATTGCCTAGCGACCTAGCCAGTAAAATTTGACTGTACACAAAAAGCGCCTAGCTGTGTTTTAAACTTTACCATGACTAAAATAAGAAACCAGTATTTGTATGTCCCTTGGTAGTCCAAATAATTACGACGGTTCAAGTTGTATTTCATCCCCAGAAAATATTACGTTTGGTAAATGTTATACACACGATGACCGATTGTCTATCATGAAGTCAAAAACGGACTAAAGCTTGGCAAGCCAGGCCGGAAGGTCTATTCAGATCACGTTAACATGCTTTTATTTTTCTTTCTCGTATCTAAAAGAAGGGATAATTTACAACACTCACGAATCCAAAAAAAAAAGTTGGACAACTTTTCAATGGCAATTCTCATTCAATTCTTAACTGTTTTTATAAAATTCATGAAATGGTCAATTTTTTCACTTGCCTCAATGGGGGGGGGCTGATAGGGGTCCTGATCACGGTTCACAGAAAATGAAAATTGGATTTCAGTTCACAGGAAATAAGCAAAAATTTCTCAAATCAAAATTCACAGGAAATATTGATTCTTCCGTTTTTGTTTATTTTCTATGACAGACAGCCCATGACAGACAGGATCATGTGACAGTTTCTGTCATAGAGAAATCAACCAATCAAAAACCTTTAAAAAAAAGTAGTTCGTAAAAGTTGAAAGGTCAATGAATAAATTAATCATATGTCGTCTGTTTGTTTACAAATAAAAAAAAAATGGAAAAACGAAATTTACATGTAAATCGGTTGTGTTGGTCGCGCATTAACTCAATATATGCAAATTTAATTTTTGCGCATTAATTCAATATATGCAAATTGGATTTTGACCTCGTTATATTCATTCATGAAATTATTTTTTTCACTGTTAAAAACGGAAGAAATATGTTCTTACACTCGTTATTGATTGAAGATCGGGAATTTCTTCCACTTGTGTAAGAAATCCCTGATCTTCAATAAAGACTCGTGTAAGAACCTATTACACTGTGGAGGTATCAATCACAGATCACGGAATACATGATCACAATACATGACTGGAACAGACCACCTGGTAACATCGTAGCACACAAAGACCCCGCCAGCTTCAAGGAGCACCTATGGTCTCACTTCCATCCGGAGACCAGAGCCACAGCGATGCCATAGACCTGATCATCATGTTTTTAACCTGCACCGTTCCTTTTAAACTGTAAAAGACGTTTATTTTATTTATTTATATTTATTTGTTTGGAACATATTCATGTACAGCACCCTGCACTTGATGACACGACATCAGCGTGATGGTAATACTCCGTTGCTGATTAACGCAAGAAGAAGAAGAAAAATTATTTTTGCAGAGAACGGTTCACAGACAATGCCTTCATCACAGTTCAAGACCAATTGTTTGCACAGAATAATATCAAATGGACGATCCCTCCTCAATGATAGTAACGGCCTAGATTTGTGTCCCTTTGTTTTTTTTTTTTTAAGGTAAACATTTAATTTCATAATTGAGTTAAAAAAGGATTCTATAGATAATATCCTCACTCTTAACTCCTTAATTGAAGATGATAAATTTGAAAGATATTGATATGCTTGTATAAAACCTTAACAATATATATATATATTCAAGCTGCCTCTAAAACACTAATTTTTAAACGTCCAAGGAGACCTAAAAATAGAAGTAAAAAAATAAAACCTAAAAAGCCTTGGATGTCAAATAATTGTCTTATGCTACGTAGAGAGGTTAGATCATTAGGAAAGAAATTACACAAAGACCCTAAAAATATTTGGATTAGAAATGCCTATCATACAATGGTAAGAGAATATAATAAACTTAGAAAACAGTTGAAAAATAACTTTTTTTCGTCACTTATTGACAACATTAATGAAATAGATCCAAATAACTCGAAACAGTTTTGGAGCTCTCTTAATAGAATCAAAAAACATAAAACTGAGTCCCTCAACTCAATAACTGAATCAGAATGGGTCGAACATTATAAATCATTATTAACCAATAATCAATCACAATTAAATAAAGAAGACTCAGCAGAAGGAAAAGAACAAAAATCCATTCCCTTAGACTACCCATTTACATGTAATGAAGTTAAAAAAGGTGTCAAAAGATTAAAAAACAGTAAAAAGGAAGGAACTGACTTAATTTTAAATGAGTTTATCACAGTAGGAAACTCTACCTTAGTTTAAACTATAGTAAATTTATTTAATAAAATTCTTAGGAATGGAAAGTTCCCTAAAATATGGAATCATACTCTGATTTCATCAATTTTTAAGTCTGGAGACCCTAATCACTGTAATAACTATAGAGGTATAAGCGTTACAAGTTGTGTAGGCAAATTATTTACTTCTCTACTTCAAAGAAGATTGTCAGACTACCTAGAAAAAAAGGAACTCCTTAGCTTTAATCAAGGAGGTTTCAGAAGTGGTTATAGAACCACAGATCATATATTTATACTTAAAACGCTCATTAATAAATATTAAGATAACCAAAAAAAGAAATTGTATTTCTGTTTTGTTGATTTCAAGAAAGCGTTTGATAGTGTAGATCGAAATAAACTCTTTCAAAAAATAGAAAGGAAAGGAATCGGGGGTAACTTCCTTAATATTATTAAAGATATGTACTCTTATACACTGTACTCGTGTAAGTTAGTGAACCATTTTTGGCAACCCTTGGAGTCAAACAAGGGGACAGTCTAAGCCCCACATTGTTTAACATATTTGTTGATGATATAGATTCAGTTTTTGATGACCAATCTAAAACAAACCCAGTAAGACTACATAACCATACTTTTAATCACCTATTATACGCAGATGACTAAGTTATCATCTCAGAATCACCAATAGGACTACAAAACTGTATTAATTCTCTTGGAAAATATTGTTAAAAATGGGACCTAAAAATTAATACTAAGAAAACAAAAGTTATGACACTTGGTAAAAAAATTAGAAATAACTCTAAACCTACACTTTCAATTACATTTAATAATAAAACACTAGAATATGTGGATCAGTATAAATATCTTGGAATTACTTTCACTAATAATGGTCAGTTAAAATATGCACCAGAAGTCCTTGCTAAAAAAGCAAGAAAAGCTTTCTTTGCCTTAAAAACCAATATATCATCCTCTGAAAATTTATCTGTACAGAAATGGATTAAACTATATAAATCAATGATAGTTCCTATTCTTACATATGGATCAGAAATTTGAATTGCTGACCAAAAACTTAACTTAGAGAATTTAAACAAATTCACATTTGAAAAAACACAGAACATGATTCTGAAACACATCCTTGGTGTTCATAACAAAACCTCTATTTTTGGAATCCAGATGGGGCTAGGCCAATACCCTTTATGTTTTAAGGCCTTCAAACTAATGTTTAAATATTATAAACGCCTTTTAGAAATTGAATCATCCAAAGAGCATGTGTACGACTTGTCAAGGTCAGCCTTTGAGGAAGACAAACATTACATCCTCATGGATGAAATCAGTAGAAAATTTTAAAACTTTATTCAACTTAGATAGTCTTGAAAAAACTCATATAGAATTTGAAAAAGAAATTAAATCATATTTCTCTCAAAAACTACTAAATGAACTTTCACACATCAAAAATAATAATACAGGGAAACTTAGATTTTTTAGTCAAATTACCAAAGATTTTGAACTTCAAGACTACCTGAAATTCAATATAAATAAACACCTTCGATCAAAATAAACTAAACTGAGGCTAAGCGCACATAGCTTAGCCATTGAAACAGGTAGATATAGTAAACCTATTACTCCTGTGGAAGAAAGACTTTGTAAACAATGCAACAGTAAAGTAGAAGATGAACTACATTTTTTATTAGATTGTCCCACTTATAATAAACTAAGAGATAAATTTTTCACTTTGTTTAATAAAAATTTAAACGACATAAATGATACCCCTTTAAAAATTGCCAGTAACCTTTTAAATCCTACCACAATACAGGACACCAAAAATGTTTGTTTATTTTTACAAGAATCCTTTTCAGTTAGAGATAAATTCTTGAAACAGTCTATTGAGTAATAATTATTCAGCCAAATTTATATGATCTTTAGTATTTAAATACACATTTAAACATTACTATACAAAAATGAAAATGTTTAATATTATATAGTTATATAACAGTATACATGTGTAAATTACATTATACTCTGAAAATATGTATTTTCTATGTTAAACTTTGTATTCATGTAATGTATTGGATTACGCAATATTGTATTGTTTGTTCATTATTTGACTATGCTTTATCCAATAAACTAATTTGAATTTGAATTTGAATTTGAATAATTAAAACCAAAAACATATTTAAAACATCATTTAAGATTTATTTTGATGTGATAATATACAATTACTGTCTTTTGTTGAGGTAAATGTGCAGTGTTATTGACTTTTGCAAAAACAGATATTCACTGAGCCCGAAGGGCGAGGTGAATATCTTAGTTTTTCAAAAGTCAATAACACTGCACATTTATCGAAACAAAAGACAGTAATTGTTTTATTATATTATCCAATATCTGACAAAAAGATGCATTTGAAGTGTTAAATAAGCACAGTCTGAACAGAAAATACAATAAGTAGAAAATGCAGTAAACACCATCATAACGTTTCCCGCCATTTTGTAGGTCAATATCACTTTTCCAGGTCAATATCCTTTTTTATTCACCTAGATGATTATAATGAAATGTGTTAAAGAATAATTTATATTATAGAATAATATAGATTATTCAAAAAATAACTAGATCAAATTTTGCTATAGTGTTTTTTTTATGCACCTCTGGTTATAAAGTAGATATAATAGAATATTTGAACGCCCATTACTTATTTGCTTACATACCAAATTTCATTACTGTTTTTGAATCGGCTCTCTAATTATAAAGAGTCTAAATAGAATACATAAATAAATTATTTAATATATTCAATCACTTTCCTGTCATCCATGAATATGTATTATGTCCAAATGGCTAACCCGAGTGTATAGACAGACGAATGGAGTCGAACATTAAATTTCCAGTGGAGGGGGATGTCACCCGGTGCACGTGACACCCCCCCCCCCCCGTGTAATGCTTAAACTTCTCAGATACAAGTACACGAGTCTAGCTTTGATTGCTACAAGTAATGACCAATAATCAGTGGTCAGGGTGAAAGATGTCAATAATTGCAAATTAATCCAAAAATATGTACATATTGTAAACACAAGGAAACAGTATACAGCACTGGCATAATTACCCAGGAATTTTTTTACATCATTTATCCTAGAAACGAGCACTGGCCTATGGTTTTCTTTTTGTCATTTGATAAAGTGAACCGTCATTTTCATCTTTAATCAAAAAAGTTCAGCAATGACCATCAATAAGTAAGTGCAATTGTATACTAAACAAGAAACGCTCCACTTCCATTGATTTCCTTTGAAATAAAAGGGTAATAGCATATATCTCTTAAAGTCTGAATGATCTGAGATTTTGGCACAGCATGTTTGGGGTCCATAACTGCAATCGCTGCAAATTTTGAGAAATTCGGATTTTTCGTTTTTTAAAATTTCTAAATCATTCATGTACAATTAAAAGGGAGATTAATTATTCAGATTCGTTCGGGTGAACCATTACGATGGAACACAAATACAAGATCCGGGTATAAGTGATTTTATAGCCTGAGGGTTTTCTATTATTGTTTATTTATGTGTAGCCTCTCAAATATTCAAGAGGCGATTCAAAAACAGTTTTGAAACTTGGTATGTAAGCGCCCTCAAACAAGAGTTCAAGTTGTTGGAGATATTAAATCAACTTAATGAACAGGGGTGCATATACAAATTATTATTGCAAACATTGGTCTTGTTCATTTTAATTTGTGCTATATTATCAAATCAAAATACATTTTAAATAATGTTTTAAATATATTTTTGTTTTATTTATAACTCATATGTACAACTATGAAATTAAATGTATATTATTAGAAAAATAAGGGACACAACTTAGGTTCGATATAATTATCATTGTTTTTTTCGACAATTTCATGCTGTAAACGCGCTGCATGGTGTCAATTGCAAAAATAAAGGCTTGTTTCTTTATTGAATTTGGTTTGATTTATTATTTACCATAAAGAGTCAGTGTATAAAATTTTCAATTTTTTTAAAAGAACTTTGGTTGAAAGAAGGGGCTCGCGCAGGGTACCCCCCGCTTTTAAAAGGGGCCTGAGGCCGCAAAGGCATATTTTGGCGGAGGTCGTAGGTCGTTTTTTGGCATAGGTCTATTTTATGAAGTGTAGGTCGGAAGTCGCCCTTAAAAAGACGATTTGCATGATATTGCGACCAAGCCGAGTGTTCCTCTTTCTTGTATTTGTGTAGTTCTATATTTTCAAGATATATTAAACACGATTCGCATACTCAAAGCACAGTTTTTCGCCACTTCAAAAATATATTTTTTATTTAAATGTCATGCTGCATTTTTTTAAAATATGTGACTTTAACTTGTTTACCAAAGTCAAAAATGTCTTGTCCAACGTCACATTTATAGACTGTGTTGTGTGCCTTATTTGGTGGGGCGCTTTTATTTTGCCTTCAGAATGCTTTATTAAATTGTGTATACCAGATCTTTACTATATAGACACTATATGGTTGTTGAAACTTTATTTTTCCTTTTTTTTTGTTCGACGTTTCTTTCAAGTGAGGCACAAAATAAATAATGCATTGCCCCTGTCCAAAACAAAAAAAGGATAATGCAATACTAAACTTTATACTGTATTTGCCTAAAATGTTTGGCTCACAAGAGACTCTTTGTTTTTCCCATAACAGTTCTAATATAAGTCTATGATTTTATTTGTCAACGAAAGAAATTGAGCCGTCCATTCTCTTATTAGTTGGCAAATGCTACATCTAGCCATCTTTTCCGGAACGTCATTTTACAAACATGTTACAAACAGCAACAAAAGCATCAAAATATTAATTTTGGATGGTTTATTTTTTAACCAAAAAAAAAAAAGGGAAAATCGCACCGATTTGATACATATCAAAAGTTCTATTAAATCACTGGCGAAATACCCAAGAGCCCGGATATAATGCTGTTTTAGTGAAAATTGTCACAATTTGCGTATATCTAGCCGAAATGTCCATTCTTGCGATTTAACGTTTTTACATCGAGCGAAGTCATGAATAAAGTGCAATAAAGCGGAATTTTCTAATATACATGGAAAAAGATTAACCCTGTGGCTTAAGAGTATAAACGGAAAGGAGTCAAGATTCAATTTAAATCCAAGAAAATACGTTTTCCTTAAAAGAGAATATAGATTTCAGAATTTGAAAAGTTACAATAATTGTCAAAGGCAACAAAGGGGGAGTATTAATTTTGTTTAAATTTGTAGATTTTTTGTATGAAACAACAAAATAATTACTGCAAATTCTTGCCATGCCGATGCGTATAACATATAAAAAGAAAAAACAAACTACAATCCCACATAGAGGAGACTAGACTCTTATGGAAATACATGCAGTGAGTATCGTTTGATTAAAACTTTAAAAGTTAAATATATTTTTTATGTATTTTATAGCCGCTAACGTTATTCTTGTTCGTTTATTTTCTCGATCTGATTGTGCGTCGCATCCTTGTATTCGGGTTTTTGTTTCATTTGATTTGAAAGATAAACAAAAGGATTAGTCAAATCTTTCTAAAATTTTGCACAATTTGTTATTTTACGACAGATGAAAATTCATTCAAACTGATGCATTGAGCGGAGAACTGGAAACGGAAAAAAAGATCTATATGTATATACATGCATGTACACAATAAAATGAGTGAATAAACAGACAGTGAAGAATAAAAAAAAAACTTTATAAAATTTGAAAAAGCTATTATCTATAGTTTATAAGAATTAGGTCAAAGATTGTATTGCATGACACTTTGAATCTTTACAAAATTAAAAAGTATAGCTAGACTCCACTTTTAAGGGAAAAACGTCAAGTATTTTATGTTACTTTACGCAACGCAATATCGTGCGTAACGTCAAAGCCCTCAGGTCGCAGGTCGTTTTTAACCCTGCGGGAGCCACTTTTTACAAATACAAATTTTTACTGTTCAAGCACACAAGTGACACCTGTGGACTGGTGGATTTTAAAAACTAAGACTTTCAAAAAGCTTTCATAACTAAACGTTACACTGTTAAAAAAACAGTGCTTCAATTACACTTGTGTTCAATTACTTTTAGTTTACCACAGGCGCTTGTGTATAGATAAGTCAAATATTGCGGCTCAACAGGTCATTACAAGCCCGGATTACAAGCTAGGTCGGAAAGTCTATTCATCACGTTTATGCTTTTTTTTTCTTACTGTGTTCAGGGAAGTCCAGATAATCATGACGTCTTTCTGTTTTTTTTTTTTTTTTTTTTTTTTTTTGTCATTTGGACTTTTTAATACTTAAGAAAAGAATATTTTGAGTTTCTTTATTTTAATAGCATTTTTAAAGACATAAACATCAGTGAAAAAATTATATACATATATTAAACCCATCAACACCAACAGAGGTAAATGCATGTAAATTAGGATCCTTTATTAAAAAGTCTATAGAACTGAGGACAGGGGAACCTTAAACATTTGCTTCATATATTTTTTCAACTTGTTACATGTGTATAACTTTATGTCTATGTTATACTGTCACAAACTGTATATATAGTTTATATGACAATAAAGATTGAAGCCAGAATTTTTCAAAAGGGGGTGCAAACTTTCCAGAGCCCCGGGGGAGGGTGCGTTTTGATGAAAATTTGTAAGGGGTTGTTAACCTCAGTTTTGTCAATTTTCCCTAGGAAATTTAGAAAAATTCTCTCTAAAGGGGGGTGCAAACACACATAACGCACCCCGCTGGCTACGGCCTTGATAGATATCCCCAGAGAAGACCAAACGTCAAAAATTATAGAAGGCTTCCAAGACAGCATAATTATTTGGACTAATTCGTGGGTAGAGTATGGATTCATAATAAGGCATTTTGCTGAAATTCGAGTTATTACTCCAGGCGTTCCTTTGATACTCTTGTAACTCGGGTTCTTACTCTGGAGTTAGCCTCCATTTCAAACTGTAATTCTATAGGCGTGATGTTTTGAGAGTTGGACTCCTCATTCAGCGTGGGTAGAAAAATGATATAAGCGGTCGTACTCTACTCTACCCTAGATTAATGACATAAACACAGCCTAAAAAGTGATAATCTACGACACCCATGAATTAAAAAAAACTTGGACAAACTTTCAATGGCGGCAATTTTTATGATTAATTATTTTACAAAAATTGTCATTTTTTTTATAGTTACGGCCTGGAGTTGTGTCCCCTAGTTTTTTTTTTTTAATATACATTTAATTTTATAATTGTACATATGAGTTATAATTAGAATAAAAACCATATTAAAATCATTATTTAAATGTAATGATATGATAATATAGATTATTTAAAAATTATCTAGATCAATTTTTGCAATAATATTTTTTTATGCACCTTTGTTTATAAAGTAGATACAATAAAAATAGACACTTGAACGTATATGCATTTTTATACTGTAAATGGGTATCAAATGAACATTGGTAATGCTGTAAACCAAGGTTCATTTCTGTTTTTGCATCGCCTGTTTTCATCAAGAGGCAAAAAACTATAAAGACTAAATAAAGAAATAATAAGCATATATGCGAACCGTATAGAAAATTCAAAGCCAATTTTTGCCATTTAGTGCAGAAAAGTATTTACAATCAATGCACTACTTTTGTTAAAGAAAAAAAAAATACCCCATGTACCTTTGTCATTTAATTATTCCTTTAATTTCTTCAAATACAATTGCACTTTTGGATGGTTACTTCCAAGGAATTTTCCTTGTCAGAATTATTCCTTGTAACTACTGTCTGATTTTTTAAATTAATTATTTTATTTATTTAATTTTTTTTTTAATTGTGATTTTCATTGAGCCAAACAACAAAAAGAAAACCATAGGCACGACCCGGTTGGCCTCGTCTCTAAGATATGATGTCAAAAAATTAGGGCTTAAGCGGGCCGGTCTTGTTATTTTTCAGTGTCCGGGTAGCCAATTCTTAGCGAGCAACATTTGATTATACACAAGCACCTGTGAGTATAACCAAAAGAGGGGGGAGGCATGAATGTTTACAATCTTATTGAGCTAGCGACCAAAGGGTATAGGTAGTTCAAATACAGTCACCGTGTAGAATCACTATCGTTTTTACAAAATTTTCGGGAAAAGACCATCTGATCTTTAACAAGTGCTAAAGTTTTTCAGTCGATCTTTTTGATAGATGAGCGTGCAGTGGAACGGGGAGGCGAACAAGCTTAAGCATCGACCCCAAAAAAATTATATCACGAGTGAATTATCATTGCCGGTTTTCCATGTTTCACATACACACACACAAATAGCTCTTTGAAAGGTTGTCCCTCGGTATTCGTTTTTGTCTACCAATGTTTTATAAATAATTAAATATGCAGTTTTCAAAGATGTATGTAAAATTTGATAAATGATGTATGTGTTACATGTAACACTAAAGTATGGAAAGTTTGTTCTTATTATTTTTTTTTTGCAAATTGGTTTAAACTTTTCTTTTGAAATACAAATACCAAAATGGGTATAAAAACGGGTAATTTAGGTTATGGTGTATGCATATTTCAAGGAGTAACCTCTCATAAGCAGCATTTAAATAAAACATTGGAAGGTCAGTAACCAAAAGTATTAAACGAAAAGTACACAAAGTACAAAGGTCACACTCGCAAACAGCAAACTGGAGAGGGACTTATAGAAGCTATAAGCTTGTTTCCCAATCCAGGATACATATGTTTAAACTAAAAGCACTCAAACCAAAAAAATGTTTTGATAAATGAAATCTAAACATGATCATGAAGTAGCTGCAAAACGTAAACATCCGTTTTGTTAAGTTGACATTGAACACTTATTTCTTTATTTGGAAAATATGAGATTGTGCTACTCGATCAATATGGTCATCATATATTTCACTAGGAGAAACCCGCGAATTCGCGGGAAAAATAAATCGATGAATTGCTTTTAAAAAAAGACCACACAATAAAAGATACAGTTACTATCTTTGATTGTGTTACCCCACCAAAATGTCGAGTGGCACATATGAATTTTTTATGAACAATATCCGGATCAATGAATTAGGTTTATTGGCTAACTGCAGACATATGCATAATTGCGTATGTGCTGATGAAATTTTCAAACGGCGCAACCATCCCCTATTTTTGATATATTAAGCTTAGTCGTAGCATTTGTTGTTTTGGCTGCAACCCGGCTAACAAAACACGCTTCGTTATTTTAGTAATATAGATAAAGATAATTCAATGCATTAGAAAGTGTCATAAAAATGTTATGGGTTATATGGTAAAGTTGTGAGTTATGAGTAGTTGTAAGTACTGGTACATGTACTAGGACATTCTTAAGTATTGTTCTGTTATTGTTGCACACGTTATAACGTGTATGACATTTGTCATAAAAGATTCATAAATTGACATTTTATAATTTTATACATTTAGCTTAAATCCTGAAAAGTCCTGAATTATCCAAATACACCACAGGCATTTGTTTCTATAAATTAAAGAGGTAGGAAGAGCGACCATTTAAAACAGAATAAGAACTCGAAAAAGTCTTTTAAATCTGAAAACAGTTGTAAATATATGTTTGTCTGAACTGTGTTGTAAGGGACCGACCATTTCACTTGAAGGGGGGTTTGTTTTTTTCCTAAAAAAAATATTTTGAAAATGATATTAGAAAAAAATATTCTGAAGAAGGATTTCTGCTATATGGAATAATGCTTATAATGAAAAACGCCTCCAAAAAATAAAAATTCTGTTCTCACGCATTCAAAATAAAAATTTTAAAAAATCTGGTCAAAACAAAAATTCAAAGCCCCCCTTTCAAGTTTAGTGGTCCTTCCCAAATTTTATATATATGCCAGTTCGAGTGTTCGCTGGTCCTTTTCTTAGCATAAGTCATCTGTTCTGTATTCTGGTAGTCGTCTATAATTTTCTAGATTTTTTTTTTTTTTTTTTTTTTTATATTTCTAGATTTGGTGCCTCATGATATTGAATCAGGAGGCTTATCAAAAATTGCTTTGAAACTTTGTATTCCTAGGTACAAAATTGAAATTTAATGAAATTTACAAATTAAAAATAAGTTATGAAAAGTTTATAATGTATTTTGTTATTGTAAATATTTGTTGTGTTTTTATCTAAAACTTAATATTATTAAATTAAAGTTTTTATTACATATTGTTTTAATAAGAAATGATTATAATTTATAGTTATAAGAAAGGATCGAAATTAAATGCAAATAATTAATAACATAAGGGACATAATCTAGGTTGGCCATGCGGTGCAACTATAGACTTGTTTAGGTATAAAATATTGGGAAAAAAACTATTTTTGGATACAGGATATCTGATGAAAAAATCACAAGGATGATGGGACATTGGTACCACTGAAACAGGCACCACAAGGGTCATAATCAGAGGGTCATAATGATATTATACTTAAAATAATAAATAAATAAATAAATAAATAAATAAATTAAATAAATAAATAAATAAATAAATAAATAAATAAATAAATAAATAAATAAATAAATAAATAAATAAATAAATAAATAAATAAATAAATAATCTTATGTCCTAATCACAGTTCCCATAGGGCATATCAATAACAAATTATATTTGTTTCATTACATATTATACATGATTTGTGCGGTAAAAAGAGTAGGCAAAAAAATAATAAAAATAAAATATAAAAAAACGCATCTTTTAAACTTCAATTATATATATTGTCATTAAAATGACCTAAGATGTCAACGTAAGGAGTAATAAAAATATGAATAATTTCAATTTCTAACGAATCATGGTGATTGTACGTTATTTTGTTGCAATTATATGTTTCTAGTATCATGATCCGGGATATCTCTCTAGGGCGACTGAAGTTGACCGATTTAAAATCGCCTGTAAAAATCAGGTTGAAGTTCCAAATCGCCATTGGAGGATGTAAGGAATTAACTACTTAGTTTTATAATCTAAACTCACACTGAAATTCTGCTGCTTAAGGATAAAATGGTGTTTTCAGAAAAAAAAATTGCTAAAATTTAAATTTTCAAAGGAAGGTCTGGTCCAACCCTGGAACAATCCTGGGGATACGCAATTTTTGCAGCGCCACTTATAATGAAAAATGATATAAAGACCACGAAGATGGTATTGAGCGGAAAACGCTTGCTTCATCATGACATTTGAAGGAACTGTGTATTTTTTTCCGTGGATCGCCTGTAAAAATGAAGTGACCAAATTCCGTCTCGATATTTTGTATGTAGAATTTCGGTGAGTGAGTGAGTGAGTTGGTGTTTTACGCCCGTGCAACGCTATATAGGTTATTTACAGGCGATGAACATGTAGAGGATGATAAAAATGAACATGCAATGATGATGATAAATGAAATATGGGGTGGATGGGAAACAAGGGAACGGTAAATTTTGAAGAACCACAGAAAAAGGGGAGAGGTGGGTAGGGGCGTAAAATTTAGCCTATGTGATGCACTACTTGGCGGTCCACAAAGGGGTCTTTTAAGTGCATGAAGCGTGGCACTCTTCACACACGTTGGCCCACTATGGTCAGCGGTCAGGGTTTCCGTATTATAGACCTGACAACCCCTGCGGACGAGGGCTACCCTATTCAGCCACCTAGGGTACACACTTGGTTGCTCTGTGGGCTGAGCACTGACCCGACGTCAGAATCTAAGAGCCGTAGTCGCCTCTTACGACAAGCTAGGAATATTTGGTCTGAAACTTTCCCCCACTCACCCCATTGGACTTTGGCTGGAACCTTAATCACTTTCAAAAAGGAGTGAGTGAGAGAGTGAGTTGGTGTTTAAAGCCCGTGAAATGCTATATAGGTTATCTACAGGCGATGAACATGAAAAGGATGATGAAAATGAACATGAAAAGGATGATAAAATGAACATGAAATGATGATGATAAATGAAATATGGGAATGGGGTGGGAAACAAATGACCGGTAAATTTTGAAGAACCACAGGAAAAGGGGAGAGGTGGGTAGGAGCGGAAAATCTAGTCTATGTGGTGCACTACTTGGCGGTCCACAAAGGGGTCTTATATGTGCATGAAGCGTTAACGTTGCACTCTTCACACACGTTGGCCCACTATGGTCGGCGTTAATGCAGGGTTTCCGTATTATAGACCTGACAACCCCCGCGGACGAGGGCTACCCTATTCAGCCACCTAGGGTACACACTTGGCCGCTCTATGGGCTGAGCACTGACCCGACGTCAGAATCCCAAGACCCTTAGTTGCCTCTTACGACAAGCTATGCTCTGCTGTGGGCCTATTCGCCACCCGGGCCCCGCACGGGACCTTTCGAAAAGGACCTGCTTCACTAAATACCATATTCCCTAAATTGAGAAAATTAATTTGCTTTAATTGACCAGTCTAATTAAATAACTGTATTTCTAATATCCTTGTCTTTAATGTAGACCGCAAAATAGTATCATAATGATTTTGTCGTTCATTGTATTAATTTGGTATTCTGAATAGTTCTAGTTGTATAGTATGTAAATTGATTGTTAGAAGGTTGGGAATTATATGTGCCTAATCTTTGCCAGACCTTATATATTTATACTTATTTGTTCTCTGTTCACTGTCAGATCGAGGTCAACCTTTTTCATTTTTCTTTTTCAGGAAATCTGTATGCCTTGATTAAAATGGGAAAAACAATATCTGACGCAATTGTTATAGGCGAAACTACGGCCGGTTTACTCAAAATGGTAAAAATACGCTAGGTAACCGACAGTTCGCGTTCTGCATTAAGAACAAGGGTGAAAACGGATGTTTTGAAGATTTATGTTAGACTACTTTTCTTTAATATCGCTCCTATTGAAAACAGAAGCATTGCAAAAACTTAATGAAACTTAGTATGATGATTCAGTAATTGTTCTAAGTCAACTCATTTTAACAAATAAATTTACAAAGGACGGTGCAAAGAGGGTAAAATATTTGCAAAATACCTTTTATTGTACAGTTTTTGGGTTTTACGCTGTAAAAATGATAAATAAATTATTGTTTTTATTTCAATTGATTTTAATGTTATTATATTTTATTCATTACATTTTAAAATAATGATTATAATTGAAATACAAAGGGACATAATTCAATTTTTGAAGAATTTTGATCTTGTAAAAAATATCATAAAATCTTTGATATATGTCATACCAATATGACAAGATTTGTCATACTTTTGTTATTATGATGTCTTCATATTACAGTTGGAACCAGTTTCAAATCAAGCGAAAGAAAAAATTGTAAGAGAAACAAAATACCACGGAATTAGGCAGATAAATAGCCATATAATATTTTGATTATCATGCATATGTCATGTATGTGCTTTGTACGTGCTTCCGACATGTAAGAATTGCAACTTAAATCACTTGAATTGTATGTCCTATCTACAAAAGGAGAGAGCATATGGTGTTTAGGTCCGTTTGTCCGACCGTCTATTTGTCCCAAATCATGCAGGTTTCCGTTCAGGTTAAAGCAACTTTTAAATGCTACGAGGTGGAATAATGTTTTTGACCATATTCTTATTTTTAGAAGGCTTCACAGATGCACATAAAAGAATGAGTGAGTGAGTGAGTCTGTTGGTGTTTTACGCCCGTGCAACGCTATATGCGATGAACATGAAAAGGATGATAAAATGAACATGAAATGATGATGATAAATGAAACATGATGGTGGGTTGGGAAACAAAAGACAAGTAAATTTTGAAGAACCCCAGGAAAAGGGGAGAGGTGGGTAGGGGCAGAAAATTTAGCCTTGGCGGTCCACAAAGGGGTCTTTTACGTGCATGAAGCGTGGCACTCTTCACACACGTTGGCCCACTATGGTCAGCGGTCAGGGTTTCCGTATTATAGACCTGACAACCCCTGCGGACGAGGGCTACCCTATTCAGCCACCTAGGGTACACACTTGGTCGCTCTGTGGGCTGAGCACTGACCCGACGTCAGAATCTAAGAGCCGTAGTCGCCTCCTACGTTAAGCTAGGAATATTTGGTCTGAAACCTTCCCCCACTCACCCCATTTGACTTTGGCTGGAACCTTAATCAACTCAAAAAGGAGTGAGTGGGTGGGTGAGTGAGTTGGTGTTTAACTTTATTCAAATACTATTGGCCCATAATTGGGTCGCAGTAATATACACACACATGACATCAATATAAAGTTCACAGTACAAAACACATTCAATACAATACATACATGTAGAACTATCCATAAAAATAAAGTCATCAATAATTAATGTTCTTCCTTCCTCAGTTCTAATGCCTGTTTGAAGAAAGAGGCAATTATTTTAACTTCTTCAGGTGTTGAGGGGTTTAAAATAATTTTTAGTTTTTCTATTTCAGGTTTTAAACTAAAATCTTTATATTGATTATTTAAATAGTTGATTAATTGAGATCTGATTGATGCATATATCTTACAATGAAAAAAGAAATGACACTCATCCTCTACCAAATTACATTTTAAACATACTCGTTTATTTCTTTCAACTTTTTTATATCTACCTGTTTCTATGTTAAGAAAATGATCGCATAGTCTAAATTTTGAAAAAAGTTGTCTTATTTCATAGTTTGTATTTGAAAGATAAAATTCCTGTGATCCAGTTTTAGATTTAATAAATTTATACAAGTAATTTTTATTATTAATTGTAAGATTTTCAATCTTATTTTGAATTAAATTTTCATAATAGAAGTCAATTTTATTTTTTATTTCAGTTTTAAGTGCTTTTGATTGCTTAACAGTTTTACATTCTGTAAACTGTTCAATGCTAGAGTTTATTTCATCCAAAATAGTTGAAACAAAGGAAAACCAGGAGAACACCTTTTGTGAATGTAATTGTTTAGTTAACTCAAATGCCTCCTTTAAAAGAGGATTTAAATTTTCATTGTGTAGTCTAGAAAGATAGACTAAAGCTTGGGTTTTTATAAAACTTTCCACAGGGAGAGCTTCTAGTTCTGCCCTTGAAAAACAGTTTGTGGTACATTTTTTTACTCCCAGAGTAGTTTTTATAAAATTGAGATGTACTTTTTCTATTTGGGTTTTGTCTATGAAGGATAGGACATCTATTATCACATTATTTTTTGACCCCCGAGCTTGAGCTCTGTACAAGGGAAGATAGCTATCCATGAAACAGATTTCAGCATTATATGTCATAATAGGCTGAACTAACTGCTTAAACATATTATATGAAACTTTGACAGGTAATATACCATAGTTCGAAGTATACGATTTTATTGCAAAAAGAACCTTTCTTGCTTTCTTAGCTAAATCTATAGTGCATTTGGCCAAACTGCCATTGTTTACTATGAGGCATCCCAGAAATTTATATTCCTTGACATTTTCAAGTTTTTGTTGATTATATTCTGCAAAAGATTCAATAATTTTTCCTGGTTTATTTTGTATAATCATTGTTTTGGTTTTCTTTACATTCACTGTTAATTGCCATTTACTGCAGTAATTAGATAAATTGTTTAAACTTTTTTGAATACCTGCTTTGTCTTCAGATATCAAAATCAGGTCATCTGCAAATTGCAGACATCCAAGTTTACTTTTTAGGAGTGAGACTGGTGAACAACTAGCTTCACTAAATATATCACTTAAGTCATTTATAAAAATATTAAATAGTGTAGGGCTAATACTGTCTCCTTGTCGAACTCCTTTGTTAATTGAAAAAAATCTAGATACCAAATTGTTATGTTTAAAAGCACATCTTGTCTCTTTAAATTGACTTTCTAAAACTTTTAAAAAATATTTTCCTACTCCATAGTTAGTAAGTTTATATAATAGACCATCTCTCCAGATGGAGTCAAAGGCTTTTTGGAAGTCTACGAAGCACACATAAAGTTTCTTTTTATTTTTATGAAGGTATTTATTTATTATAGATTTTAAAATGAATATGCTGTCTGAAGTTCGATGGTTAGGTCTAAAACCAAATTGTGTTTTATTGTATGTTTTTTCCATTAGACAAGTTAATCTCGAGTTAAGAAGTGCACTAAACACCTTTGAGAGACAATTCATTAGAGAAATTCCTCTATAATTATTCATATCATGTCTATTTCCAGACTTATGAATTGGGATAATATATGAATCTTCCCATGATTTTGGGTAATAACCGGACTTCAATATCACATTAAAAAGTTTAGTATAAGCTTTTGCTGTGATAGTACTGCTCTGCTTTATAACTTCATTTACTATTCTATCTGGACCACTTGCTTTATTTTTCTTTAGAATTTTAACTATTTTCTTAACTTCTGTTATTGTAAAAGGTTTGTCTGTGATTTCTTGGAACTCTAGACTATTAATTCTTTCTATTAATTTACTTTCTATATTATTTTGAAATTCTTTATCTATTTTGTTACTTTCTCCTTGGTTTTTAAAATGATGTTCTAAATCATCTAAGTTATGAAAAATTTCTTCATTATCATCCTTATCTATTGTCTTTTCATTCTTCATATCTTTTAGCATTTTCCAGTAGTCTACTTTATTTTTTTCAAAAGAGTTTTCTAGTTCATTCATAACTTTTTTTCTATAATCATTTTTCTTGTGTTTAACTGCTTTTTTAAATGTTTTAAGTAAGCTAAAATATTTATTTCTACCTTCTTGATCAAATGGATATGTTCTTAATTTTGATGCTATTTTATTGATTTGATGTTTCATTTCTACAATTGAATGATCAGACCATTTATGTCTTCTTTTATTAACTCTTTTCTTATTATTATTTAATTTTAGAACACAAGACTTTTCTGAAATTTCTGTTAATATATTTGTAAGTTTATTTGTTGCCCCGTCAACACCTGATTGGCTTTCATTAATGTCTTCAGTTTCAAAATCTACAATACATCTAATTGTCTCTTTTTCTGCAAGACAGTTTGTAAGTTTCAAATTAGACTTCTGGTCGTCCCACTTAAATGACATAGATTTTGACCATTCTTTAAAAGTTTCTGCATTTTGTAACTTGTATTTACATTTTAAAAATACTTCAATTTGAGCATGATCTGATAAATAGTTAAATTGACAGGTCTTAAAAAATTGAACTGAGGAAAGAAGACCCTCACTAGCAATACCATAGTCTATTACACTAGACCCATTATTTGACATATATGTAAAATTTCCTAGTAAATCTCCTATATATCTACCATTTAGTATACGTAACCTAGATGACAAACACAATTCTATTAGTTCATTTCCATGTGAGTTAACCACTATATCTCTATTATTTCTTTTAAAACAATAATCTGATTTATAATATTGTGTTGGTAATAATTCTTTCTCCACAAACCTATTAATATTTGTGTTATCATTTTCTATATAATCTAGGTTTAGACCCGTTCTTGAATTAAGATCGCCTAAAATTAAAATTTCTCCTTTATTAGAGAAACGTAAAATTTCTTCTTCTAATTTGACAAAGTCGTCATCAAAATGATTTGAATTTTGTGGAGGTATATACACTGCACACACATAAATATCTTCTTGTAAGCCAAAAAAGTTTTTTTGTAATTTAATCCATAATCTATTTTCAGAATCTGTTCCTTTAACAACATATGATATGCCTTCATGCATTTGTTTTTTATAATAAATAATAATTCCACCACTGTACCTTCTTGAACCTTTTTTTTTCTTTCGGCATTTACTAAATTGGTTAAATCCTTCAATTTTATATTCTTGACTTTCACCTTTCCACGTTTCTAATAAAATATTTATATCACTTTGTATGTATTTACTAAAATATTCATCATTTGGTTTGTCACCTAGGCCATGTATATTCCATGCTGATATACTTAGTTTATTAATATATCTTTTCATTATATATTTGAAAGATTCTTTTAGACCAAATCAAGCGATAATAATTATCAATAGAAATATTTTCATTTATGTTTAATATATGTATTTATCACATTGTTATTTATTTTTTATCAAATAAAACAATTTAATAAAAAAAAAAAAAAAAAAATACAATAATAATAATAATTCTTGTTTTGCAAATACAAAAAATGTATCTCTGCATTTTTTATTTTTTTTTGATTTACAAGTGAAAGGGAGATAATTCAATATTTCAACAAGAAAACCTACAGGTTGTTTAAACAAATTCATGATACATTTTCATTAAATCATTCAAATGCTTCTAAATGCATGTTATTTTGTTCACACTATTACAAACATAACACACTGATAATATTTGTTCATTTATGACAAACAGTCACATTTATATAAATTCTAACTCAAAAAGATTTGCTAACTACAAACTTATCTACAAGATCATAATATACCTTAATATTATGCTTAACAAAAAAATAATTTTTTCATGTCCAACCCTTTTCTGACATGCATTATGCATTTTTTACAACATAATATGTAATGAATTACACTCTCAGAATGTTTTCTAGTCTTCTAATAAGGTCTTCCCTTTCATTAAATGAACTTGAATTTTGACCCCTTATTTGTTGGTAATTTTGGTATCTTTCATTGTTATAACTAAAATCTGACCTTTGACCATAATTTTGCCAATGATTTGGTCCTTCTACATATGATCTTTGTCCATATCCTAAACTATGACCCACTTCTCTTGCATTACGCCCGTGAAACGCTATATAGGTTATCTACAGGCGTTGAACATGAAAAGGATGATGAAAATGAACATGAAAAGGATGATAAAAATGAACATGAAATGATGATGATAAATGAAATATGGGAATGGGGTGGGAAACAAATGACCGGTAAATTTTGAAGAACCACAGGAAAAGGGGAGAGGTGGGAAGGAGCGGAAAATCTAGTCTATGTGGTGCACTACTTGGCGGTCCACAAAGGGGTCTTTTACGTGCATGAAGCGTTAACGTTGCACTCTTCACACACGTTGGCCCACTATGGTCGGCGTTAATGCAGGGTTTCCGTATTATAGACCTGACAACCCCCGCGGACGAGGGCTACCCTATTCAGCCACCTAGGGTACACACTTGGTCGCTCTGTGGGCTGAGAACTTACCCGACGTCAGAATCCCAAGACCCTTAGTCGCCTCTTACGACAAGCTATGCTCTGCTGTGGGCCTATATGCCACCCGGGCCCCGTACGGGACCTTTCGAAAAGGACCTGCTTCACTAAATACCATATTCCCTAAATTGAGAAAATTAATTTGCTTTAATTGACCAGTCTAATTAAATAACTGTATTTCTAATATCCTTGTCTTTAATGTAGACCGCAAAATAGTATCATAATGATTTTGTCGTTCATTGTATTAATTTGGTATTCTGAATAGTTCTAGTTGTATAGTATGTAAATTGATTGTTAGAAGGTTGGGAATTATATGTGCCTAATCTTTGCCAGACCTTATATATTTATACTTATTTGTTCTCTGTTCACTGTCAGATCGAGGTCAACCTTTTTCATTTTTCTTTTTCAGGAAATCTGTATGCCTTGATTCAAATGGGAAAAACAATATCTGACGCGATTGTTATAGGCGAAACTACGGCCGGTTTACTCTAAATGTTAAAAATACGCTAGGTAACCGACAGTTCGCGTTCTGCATTAAGGACAAGGGTGAAAAGGGATGTTTAGAAGATTTATGTTAGACTACTTATCTTTAATATCGCTCCTGTTGAAAACAGAAGCATTGCAAAAACTTAATGAAACTTAGTATGATAAATCATCAAATGTTCTAAGTCAGCTCCTTTTAACAAATAAATTTACAAAGGACGGTGCAAAGAGGGTAAAATATTTGCAAAATACCTTTTTTTGTACAGTTTTGGGTTTTACGCTGTAAAAATGATAATAATTATTTTTTTTTATTTCAATTGATTTTAATGTTATAATATTTTATTTATTACATTTTAAGATAATAATTATAATTGAAATACAAAGGGACATAATTCAATTTTTGAAGAATTTTGATCTTGTAAAAATATCATAAAATCTTTGATATATGTCATACCAATTGGATATTTTTAATTCTATTTAAAAATAATTAATTAAGGGAAAGTTTAAATGTATCAATTTGTCGTTTTCGTTGACCCTGAAAAGATTGCTGAACTATAGCAATTTGCATAATCATTCAAGCCGAATAAACATGTATTAGTTCATTGGATAGTAAATTTTTACTCACTATTTAAATGTCTACTGAGCCTTTTTCTGATTATTATTTCCAGTTACATCTGAATAAGGTAGTCATGATAAAGTTTGAATATTTTAAGTTCAATATTTTCTCAATTTTAATTTCTTTTTTTTTTTTATTTTGATCATGTAGTAGTTTTCTTTTCAAGTTCTAGCAAAACGTTAAGATCTGGTCTTACTACAAAACCTTCAGAAAAAGTAGTTGATCCGCAGTATTTTCCACACAATTTTTTACAGTATGAGTATGTCAGCCGTGAAATTGAGTTTAAGCAATTGAATTTTAAATTGTTTGTAGCTGGTGAGCTAGAAATTATGAATAATTTTTCTAAAAATAAAATAGAAAAAGAGGGACGTCTGAAATTGTTACAAAAAGTCTCTTATTTGATCTCTATCTATCAATGGACCGCCATTTTAGAATTTTATGCAGCTTGGTTAAGATTAATTGAACTTGGTAGAAAAAGTTGGCAAGATGATCCGCAAGTGTTAGAAAATATTATTTTGAATGGTCACATACTGCCTTGTGACAACCGTTATTGTAATAACAACCGTTATTGTAATAAAATGTGTTATATGATTTAAAAGTGGATTTTTTTATTTTACGCGAAGATATTAATTGTAACTAAGATATTATCACCAATAATAATTAAATATTTTTAACTAATTATGAAAATAATTAACATTTAAAAACAGTTTATTACAATAACAGTTGTTATCACAATAACGGTTGGCATGCTCAACCGTTATTGTAATAAACTTTTTTATATCGTAAAATTTAATTTTCTTAATTAATTTTACTTCTTAGTTGAAGTCAAAATATATTTCTGGATTGCTAAATACCGATATCAGTTGTTATTATTACTATTAAAACAAAAAATGACTTTGAAATTTTTATTACAATAACGGTTGACGGCCGAAATCCTTAGTGTAACAACAACCGTTATGGTAATAAACTTTTTCAATCAATCTTATTTCGTCTTTAAAACATCCTAAATGATTAATAATCGCCGAAAATTGGTATTTCAGTCACTTTAAACCGTTATTGTAATAAAAAACTTCAAAAAGACATATTTTGTTTAGAAGTGACTCAAAATGACTAAAATATGAATCAATTAGTATATTCAAGTACTAGTAGATCATCTATATCCATCTCATATAATATATATTCATATTTCCAGAATATATCTGACACTTAGCCAAAATTGTAAGAAAAAATCTTAATTTCTGAAATTAGTTCAAAAATATAGAAAATAACTGTTAAAAAAGACTAAAATGTCGATTTTCCGTGTCTGTTAGTCATTTTGGATGATTAAACGACGAAATTAGGTTGATTGAAAAAGTTTATTACCATAACGGTTGTTGTTACAATAAGGATTTCGGTCGTCAACCGTTATTGTAATAAAATCTTCAAACATGAATTTTGTTTAGAAGTGACTCAAAATGAATTTAATATGAATCAATAAGTATTTTCGAGTACAAGTAGATCATCTATATCCATCTCATATAATACTTTTATATTTTCAGAATGTATCGGACACTTAGCCAAAATTGTAAGAAAAAATCTTAATTTCTTAAATTAGTTTTCGAAAATAAAGGAAAACTGTTTAAGAAGACTGAAATTCCGATTTTCCGTGACTATAAGTCATTAAGGATGTTTTAAAGACGAAATATGATTGATTGAAAATGTTTATTACCATAACAGTTGTTGTTACAATAAGGATTTCAGTCGTCAACCGTTATTGTAATAAAAACTTCAAAGACATATTTTGTTTAGAAGTGACTCGAATATGAATGAATTAGTATATTCATGGAAGTAATATTACTTCCATGGTATATTCAAGTACTAGTACATCATCTATATCCATTATAGACAATATATTCATATTTCAAGAATAAATCGGACACTTTGCCAAAATTGTAAGAAAAAATCTTAATTTCTGAAATTAGTTAAAAAAATTAGAAAATTACTGTTAAAAAAGACTGAAATGTCGATTTTCCGTTACTGTTAGTCATTTTGGATGATCAAACGACGAAATAAGGTTGATTGAAAAAGTTTATTACCATATTGGTTGTTATTACAATAAGGATTTCGGTCGTCAACCGTTAGTGTAATAAAATCTTTAAAGATGACTTATGTTTAGAAGTGACTCAAAATGACTTAACTATGAATAAATTAGTATATTTAAGTACTAGTAGATCATCTATATCCATATCAGATAATATATTCATATTTCCAGAATATATCGGACACTTAGCCAAAATTGTAAGAAAAAATCTTAATTTCTTGAATGAGTTTTCGAAAATAAAGGAAGACTGTTTACAAAGACTGAAATGCCGATTTTCCGTGACTACAAGTCATTTAGGATGTTTTAAAGACAAAATAAGATTGATTAAAAAAGTTTATTACCATAACGGTTGTTGTTACAGTAAGAATTTTGCTCGTCAACCATTATTGTAATAAAAACTTCAAAGACATATTTTGTTAAGAAGTGACTCAAAATGACATAAATATGAATGAATTAGTATATTCAAGTACTAGTAGATCAGCTATATCCATTTCAGACAATATATTCATATTTTCAGAACATATCGGACACTAATTAGCCAAAACTGTAAAAAAAAATATTAATTTCTGATATTTGTTCGAAAATATAGAAAATAACTGTTTAAAGTGACTGAAATACCAATTTTCGGCGACTATAAGTTATTTAGGACGTTTTAAAGACGAAGTAAGATTGATTGAAAAAGTTAATTGCCATAACGGTTGTTGTTACAATAAGGATTTCGGCCGTCAACCGTTATTGTAATAAAAACTTCGAAGACATATTTTGTTTAGAAGTGACTCAAAATATCTTAATAATGAATCAATTAGTATATTCATGTACAAGTAGATCATCTATATCCATTTCAGTCAATATATTCATATATTCAGAACAAATCAAACACTTAGCCAAAATTGTAAGAAAAAATCCTAATTTCTGAAATTTGTTCGAAAATATAAAAAATAACTGTTTAGGAAGACTGAAATGCCGATTTTCCGTGACTATTAGTCATTTAAGATGTTTTAAAGACGAAATAAGATTGATTGAAAAAGTTAATTACCATAACAGTTGTTGTTACACTAAGGATTTCGGTCGTCAACCGTTATTGTAATAAAAACTTCAAAGTCATTTCTTGGTTTTAATAGTAATAATAACAACTGATATCGGTATTTAGCAATCCACAAATATATTTTGACCTCAACTAAGAAGTAAAATTAATTCAAAAATTTAAATTTTACGATATAAAAAAGTTTATTACAATAACGGTTGACTATGCCAACCGTTATTGTGATAACAACTGTTATTGTAATAAACTGTTTTTAAATGTTAATTATTTTCATAATTAGTTAAAATATTCAATTATTATTGGTGATAATATCTTAGTTACAATTAATTCCTTCGCGTAGAATAAAAAAATCCACTTTAAATTCATATAACAAAATTTATTACAATAACGGTTTTTATTACAATAACGGTTGTTACACTGCCTAAAGAAGTGAGACAATCCAATTTCAAATCGAATGTCTTCTCTAAAAGTTCAAATCAAGAACAAACTTGGTTTTGTCCACGATTTTAAAGAAACAAATGTGACCAGCAGTCTCCACATTCAATTGTTATAAGAGGGGTTAATAGATTTGTTCACCACGTGTGTGCAACTTGTTTGCAAAAAGACAAGGTTTCAAAAAATCACCCTGAATGTTCAGAGATTTGTCCAAACAAATCAAAGGCTTGACTAGATTTGGAAGAAGTTTTATTTAACAAAGACCATTGTAGATTATGCTTTGAAATTTCAAGTTCTATTTTAATTGATCAATCAAAGTTGATTTCGTTGCACAATGAATTGACATTTTGCACCGGATACAATTTTAACACATTAAAAGTTCCCGTCTTTTCGGGACTGAATATTTCCTTTTGGGATAGAGAATTAGAAATGTATCATGACAATGAGATTTGTCTAATGTTAAATTTTGGTTGGCCACTTGGTTTTCAAAGGGAAACGATTAAGGTTTTTAATAATAAAGTTAAAAATCATAGTGGAGCAAGAAACTTTTCTAAAGAAATTGATAAATACATAAATAAAGAGATGAAGTATGGTGCTGTTTTGGGACCATTTCAAAAGAACCCTTTTCTTGATACTTTGGCTTTGTCACCATTAAATTCTGTACCGAAAGGTGAATCTTTGGAAAGAAGGGTTATTTTAGATTTAAGTTTCCCTAGGGGTAAATCTGTTAATGACGGTATTGATAAGAACATTTATCTTGACAAACAAACAGATTTGCATTATCCTCGGGTAGATGAATTCATTGATATTATTAAAATGAAAGGTCAAGGTTGTTTGTTGTTTAAAAGAGATTTACGTAGGGCCTATAGGCAGATTCCGATTGATCCAAAAGATTACAATTTAGTGGGGTTTTCGTGGAAAGGTCATTTTTTCATTGATAGAGTTTTACCTATGGGTTTAACCTCATCTGCTTACATTTGTCAGAGGGTAACTAATGCAGTTAATTTTATAGCCAATAATCATGGTGTTTCAATTGTGAATTATTTGGATGACTTTGCTGGTGCTGAAGTTCAAGATCGAGCCGAACATTCCTTTTTGATGTTAAAATGGGTGCTTGATCAATGTGGTTTAGAAGAGTCTTTAGAAAAGGCATGTAGTCCTGTATATTGTATGTGTTTTTTAGGGATTTGGTTTGATACATTAAAAATGACAATGGAGGTTACTCCCGATAGATTGATAGAAATTTCTGATCTTGTTAATAGTTGGTTAGATAAACACGCTGCTAGTTTAAAGGAAGTGCAGTCTCTTGTAGGGAAGTTAAACTTCGTTGCATCTTGTGTAAGGCCTGGACGTATCTTTATTTCAAGAATTTTGAATTTTTTTAGGGAGTTTTCAGATAAAAGTTGTGTTTTGGATGTACCTGATGAACTTAGAAAGGATCTTATGTGGTGGTCTAAGTTCCTAATGATTTACAATGGTATATCCATTATAAATCTACAGGAGTGGACTGAACCAGACACCTTTATGTCTTCTGACGCTTGTCTTGTTGGTTGTGGAGGTTTATCGGGGGAAGAGTATTTTCATTCCGAATTTCCAGAATTTATCAAAAACTTAAATTTACATATCAATGCTTTAGAATTGTTGACTGTTATAGTTTGTCTCAAATGTTGGGCTAAGAAAGGGAAAAGGATCCGTATTTACTGTGATAATAAAGTTTCAGTTTCAGTTATTAACCAAGGCAGAACCAGAAGTCGTTTTCTACAAGCTTGTTTAAGAGAGATATGTTTTATTTGTGCTATTAATGAATGTGAGTTGAAAGCAGAGTACATTGAAGGCATTGACAATAGATTACCTGATTTTCTCTCAAGATGGACGATTTCATCGGAATATCGAACAAAATTCGAATCTTTAAAAACGGGAATGCGTCTGAAGGAGATTAAGTTAGATGAACATTTTTTCAGATTTCTTCACGACTGGTGAAGTATACAGAAATACTGATTTAAAGACTTTGGAACAAGAAAAAAGAGTATCGTTTTCGTCAGCGCACTCAGAAGGAACTAGAAAAAATTTACAGACTCAATGGAGAGCCTTCCTTTTATTTTGTAGATATTATGAGTTTGAGTCACTTCCATGTAGTGTTGATACTTTATGTTTATATGCTCAATTTTTATGTAGATCTTTTAAGAGTGTTGATGCCATTGTAAATTACTTACATGGTGTTCAGGTATTACATTTGTTATTAGATCTTCCTTTTACACATTTCCAAAATTTTTATTATAAATTGTTCATTAAAGGCTTACGGCGATGTAATCCTCATGTAGTCAAATTTGCCTTGCCTATAACACCAGATATTTTGAGTAAAATTAGGGATGCTATGGATTTTGATAACAGTTATACTTTCTGGTGCATGTTTCTTTTTGCCTTTTTTCTTATGAGTAGAAAATCTAATTTAGTTGGTACTCAGACTGATATTTCTAAAAGTCTTAAAAGGGGTGATGTGCGTACTTTTGATGATTATTTACTAGTCCAATTTTCTTGGTCAAAAACAATTCAATTCGGAGATAGAAAGCTTGAAATTCCTTTAGTTAAGAAATTAGATTCTCCTTTATGCCCGGTGACCGCCTATATCAATATGGTGAACAAATTTCCTGCATCCTATAGCTCGCCTGCATTTTTAATGCGAGACAAGTTTTCATCTAAACCTGTATCATACTTTATTTTTCAGAAAAAATTGAGGTAATTATTGAGTAAGGTTGGGTTAAATTCGACAGATTACTCATCTCATAGGGGTGCAACATGGGTATTTCAGTGTGGTGTTCCCGCTGAATTAATTCAGTTACAAGGGGACTGGAAAAGTGACGCCTACAAACTGTATTTAGAATATTATCTGGTGGATAAAATTGGTGTCTGTAGTAAAATGATGGCTCACTTGTAATTTTTAAGGTTGCTAAAGCTTTATTGTATACTGTTTTTTAGCAGGCATAATTTTATTTAGGATATATTTATAATATATGTTTTAATTACACATTTACATATATATACCAATGTTTTACTGAATTTGTGATTATTATGTTTATGAATTTGTGTATTGTATAGGGCTTAAAGCTTGGTCTAGATCCACTTTGATTATAAGTGATTCAATGTTCAGTTACCTTCCTGATATGAAGAATACGCCGCTACAGGCCTTTGGAGGTCTTACTTCAGATAGACTTTTGGGGAAACTTAAAGGGAGGGTTTTTAGATGGAGTGAATATGAGAATATTATTATTCATATATGCACCAATGATATTTTTAGTATAAGTCCAAGACATTTTGAATTTAATTTGTCTACTAGTATTTTGGAAATTAGAAAATGTAATCCAGATTGCTCAATTTTTCTTTCTAGTATTCTACCTCGTCCAAAAGATTTTAAGGATTCAAATGTGCTAGTGGACAATTTTAATAGTGTCATTAGAAATTCTTGTTCAAATACAGATAAGATTTTTTATATGGCATGTGACAAGTCTTTTTATTGCAAATTCAAAAAACCAATTAAGTATTTGTTTTCTGTGGATGGACTACATTTGTCCGTATCTGGTTTGAATAAAGTTTATCATTTTGTAGCTAACACTTTAGCTCATGCTTATTAAGTCTGTTTGGAATGCTTTGCTTATTTTTAGAATGTAAAATGTATATATTAACATATATAGAGGTAGTTATCTCTGAATCCTTATAAAACATTTTGTTGTTGGATGGAGACTTCTGCTGATCTATATTTTATTTGTATTGTTGTACTTTTAATTCGTATAATTATCTTCAATGTGTTTATATGTAGAGGTAGCTATCTCTGAATCCTTTTATAACATTTTGTTGTTGGATGGAGACTTCTGCTGATCTACATATTTTTCGTAATGGTCTGCCTATAAAGAGGATTTATGCTGTAGACTCTATAAATAGTCCTTGTAGTTTATTGGAAAACACCTATTATAGGAGATCGGGGTTCGTTTCCCCGCAAGGAGTTTAGAGGACAGCGTATTCTGACTTTTTTATGGCGGACCTTCGGTATGGCGGTTGAATGAAATATTCATATTTCATTTGTATAATTTTTGTTTTTAATAGAATTTCTGTTAACTTGTATTTTATTTTTGATAGTAAATGATTACAGTTGATGTTTGTAATTGCTACGTATTTATCGTTTTGCGTTTACTGATCATCTGTATTAATGACTGACTACCTAAAATGGCTATAATAAATTATTTTTATTCAATCTGAACTTTTCTTTAATTATGACAAGATTTGTCATACTTTTGTTATTATGATGTCTTTATTTAACAAATATCTGTTTCATATTACAGTTGGAACCAGTTTCAAATCAAGCGAAAGAAAAAAATGTAAGAGAAACAAAATACCACGGAATTAGGCATACCACGGTAATAGGTCGTTTGAGTATATGTAGTTAAACTTTGTATTCATGTATTGTATTGGATTACGCAATATTGTATTGTTTGTTCATTATTTGACTATAAACTAATTTGAATTTTGAATTTGAATTTGAATTTGATATGGCTGTTTTCATGTCATCCGAGATCTGACAATATTAGCTCGAGGCTATGATATCGGTTAAGGGAGATAAGGGGGGTTATGAAAATAGCCATATAATATTTTAATTATCATGCATATGTGCTTGGTACGTGCTTCCGACATGTAAGAATTGCAACTTAAATCACTTGAATTGTATGTCCTATCTACAAAAGGAGAGGGCATATGGTGTTGAGTTCCGTTTGTCCGACCGTCTATTTGTCCCAAATCATGCAGGTTTCCGTTCAGGTTAAATCAACTTTTAAATGCTACGAGGTGGAATAATGTTTTTGAACATATTCTTATTTTTAGAAGGCTTCACAGATGCACATTGAGTTGCACATTGACTTGCGATGCAACTATCAAATCCATGTTGTTTGGTGGTTGTTCTGCATTGCCATAAATAAATTGTACAAATAAAAAGTACGTGGATGAATTATGTGATCTAGATTGGATGCTACAAGATTAGGAGCCCTCTGCAAGTTTTACTACAGAAATCTTATATCCCTAATTTAACCTACTAGTATATAGCCTTGCTGGGGCATAAAACACACCAACTCACGTCGGACTCTCTGGGTAATTTTTTCGTTTATATCAAGATTTTCGAAAAATTTTGTCTGGATCTGCCCTGCTTCGTCTCATCGGAACGTGTGGCATCGGGAACCTGCATGCTCCCCTCTGTTAAAAATTCCGTTTCCGCCCATAGTGCATAGCAATACATTTATACTTAATTGAACACATAGTCTTTCGCTTTTTTTGTTTCCCTTATTGAAAAGTTTTGAAAATTTATTCTAAAACAAAGAATTTCTTATCTTTTTTAAGTTGGTGTTTTACGTCCCTGCAACAATATTTGGATGAACATGTAAAGGATGAAAATGAACAAGAAATTATGATGATAAGAAATATGAGTGGGGTAAGAATCAAAGAATATTAAATTTTGAAGGCCACTTGATGGTGTACACACTAATGACTATAATTACTCTGTTGGCTGAGCACTTTCCCGGTGACAAAAGCTCTGCCTCCGTCCTAATCGCTAACCACACGGGCTTTCGACGGTCATCACATCGTCTACATATATAATTAGGTGTTGGACTAAGCTTCCAATGTTTTTGTTTGATTGTTTTTTTTTATTGTTGTTGTTGTTTTTTGATTATGGTTTTTGTGATTGGTGTTATTACGGTGTGTGCTTGCTTTCTTCCTTCTTTTACACTTTTTTGTTACGTGTTGTGCTAACATTGGTGTCTTATTTATCTATTTATTTATATCTATATTTTCATTCATATTTTTATGCACATTCATCATAACAGTTTTCCCGTGTGGTTTCTATAAACACCTGAATATAAAATCTCCCATTCGTATGAAAGTTAATGATGTAGAAAAATATTCAATTTTGGAGATTATTCCTTTTATATATAGTTTGAAATTTGAAATTTAAATATAATGTAAATTGCATGAGAAAGAAATTGCAAACAAGTAGATAAAACGGCAAAACTGCATGATGTGACAAACTTTTAAACTTTTATGTATTCGATGAAAAAACTGTATAGACAATCTAAAAAAAAGAGATATAATTTTTTTTTTTTTTTTTATGAAAACTTATCATACCGTAAGACAAACTGACGGATAGACAAACACACTGTATAAATGTTAGTCTGGTTCAATAACCGAGTAGTTTATTACTCTCAACATAAACATCATTCAAAGAAGCATTTTAACACCAATCTCTTTTTAAGCCCTATAGTCAAATCTCCAACTCGGAAAATGTAAGATGGTTCAACTACATGTTTGCAAACGGCGACAATTTTAGAAATTTAATCCTGAATAACTTGGAGCTTCATTATCACTTGTGACGATATGCTAATGCCGTTTCACACTATCGGTAGTAGATTCCACACAGACTTAATCTGTTGGTTTGTAACGTTTCTTAGCTCGGATTTGTAATATGCGATCACTATCAACCAAATATCCTGATAACATGTTACCATAAACACAACCAGTGTCTATCCCTGTTGCAAAAGGATAATGTTGCAATCTTCTACGAGCGTCATGTCCAAATATCACATGTTCCGGTCCGTTCCAAAACGAGGCCCACGGTGCTGCATTCGATGAGGTTTCTAATGGTTTGAATCCGCCATTTTCTTTTTCTATACTTCTCATTTTAATAAGGTCAGTAATATTATGGTTTTCAAGTGACACACCCGGCACTATTCCAGCATGGACAACCAGGATGTTTTTTGAAGGAATTGTAATTGTATAGGGAAGATTTGATAAATATTTAACATCTTCGTCGTTCAACTTTCTTGTCCATTGGTATTTTTCTGGTGGATCAAACTCGGGTTCATGACGTAGTTTCAAACAGAACTTTTTCAATATTGCTTCATCATGATTGCCACGCACTGCATATGCGTCCATACGGCGGATTTTTTTAATTATCGCGTCGTTAGCGGGTCCTTTGTTAGTCAAATCTCCAACAAATATAGGTAATAAACTGCCTCCTTTTATTTCCTGTTCTGCTAATGATAAGAGTTCATCTAGTTCGTCAATGCACCCGTGAACATCACCGATAAAGAATAAATGTCGATTTCCAATGTCACTTTCATGGAGAACTATATGTGGAACGGAAGGTTTTCCTATTTCCGGCGGATCACAAGAAGAAAACTCAAATCGATGCATTAATCTTTTGACTAGATAATAAATAGTTACAGTAATACTTATCATCTGAAAATATATAAAAAAAAACAACATTGAAGGAATAAAAAAGTCGTCAATGCCTTAATGTCCTGTTCAACTCAAATACATGTATTATTTGATTTTACTTCAACAAGCAGAACTTGATTTTTACCTTTTCAGAGTACAAGATGTTACTTTTGATTTAACGAAAGTTCATTTTAGGTTTGTTGTGTGTTTTTCTGTCGGTTGTAGTAATGATCATTTTCTGTGGTGTCTCTAAGATTTGTCTTAAGGATTATCGGTGGTTTAATTGTAAATACACTTGTTTTAGTAACCATCATAACTTTTGCCAAAGACCCCCATATTTTTTTTGGGGGGGAGGGTGTTCAAAGTCTTTATCATATTATAAAGAAGTGATTCACAAAGCTTTATGTTAAAATCATATATTTTATCGAAGGTTTTAGTAGCTATTGGTATATGCAATAGAAAACATTTTCCCGCCACATTGTCACGAACTTATCATCATTTAATGTTTTTTTTTCTATAACCATTAATTTTTAACTTATTTATTTTCTAAAATAGATGCGACCAACCTTAATACCTAAATTAGAGACTTTTGTGCTGTTTAAAGTAAACTTTAGCAAGACTTTGAGGAAACAAACTATACGTAAGTGCTTACCATAGCTGTACTGTATTTATTGTTTACAGACGATACGATTGTTTGTTGTTCAGACGACAAGTTAAACCATTTAAACCACATGTTTAATCAAAATATCCTTCATATTAACTTAAATTTAACTTAAAACATAAATTGTGCACTAATGATTTGCTAATATTTTGATTATAAAATACTCACATTCTTCTAACGGTGAAAAACAACCGGAAGTCGTTTCTTTTGAAAGAATACCGTATGTCTTCGTAACAATCTCTTTGTTTTCATTCATTCGTGGAATCAGCTAACTTAGTTGTAAACGTGGGATAACTTTGATATCGATTTTGGGTCATTATTTTCTATTCAAGTCATGGACCATTAATAACCGTCTAAGGATAAATATATATTGCAAAGAATTGTATAACATTTTTAAACATACTTGTCGGTTCACGCTGTTTTACGGTTCATGGTAACACTAGTAGAATAGCAAAATGGTCGATATTGGCATATTTTTTTTTAATTCAGTACCCCCTCCGATACCTTTGGGCTTTATACTAAGCTCTTTATAGTAGTTTATTTTGTCATTTGATTTTGCGTTTCCTTTGGGTCTTCATTTTATAGACTGTGACATGCACACCAGAAGTTGTTTTGTTTTTACAAAGAGTGGGTCAATAGTGTATTTTTAACTTTTTTGATTGAATTTCGCATAGTGAAAATCAGTGTAAATAAGTTATAAAACGGCGAATATCAGGCGTCGAACTGGCGGACCATAAGTCTGAATCGCCAGCTTGACATCTCTAAATTCTCAATATGTATCTACCTACTGTGATCTTGGCTTTGATGCACACAGTCAGCTTGGAAAATAGGGAGATGAAATGGTCTTTTTCAATTCCTGCAGAAAAGACAGAGATCAAACTGACATGGTTGCGGATCCTGCAAAGACGTCCACCAAACAGGCCCTGAAGAAGAAATTTTGATTAGTTTCTTCATTCATATGAAGCAGACTTCTTAAAATCACTTTAAGACGAAAAAAGATCGTAGACTAGCTCTCTATTTTAATCTCACTCTCCGTTATATTGATGGTGTCCTTTCACTGATTTGGTGACTTTCTCCATATTTTATATTCTCAGGAAGTCGAGATAAAGGACAATACATATTCTAGGTAGTTTGCTTCATATTTAGATCCACATCTTGAAATATACTCTCAAAGAACTTTCAACAAAGCTCTATGACAAACGTGATGACTTCAACTCTCCAATCGTCAACTTTCCCTTCTTGTGTAACAATATTCCGTCTGCTCCAGCTTAAGAAGTTTACGTATCTCAATTGATTCGTTATTCCAGAGCTTGCGAGACTTACATCGATTTCCTTGGCAGAGCGTCTCGTCTGACACAAAAACTGCTCACATAGGGTTATGTTGCTCCTCGGTTGCTGTCTTTACAAAAGAAATATTACGGAAGACATCATGCGCTTATTGACAAATATAGGATTTCGATATCTCAGATGAGTGCAGATGTTGGTTTGTCATAGGGTTTTGTTTTGTCTTTTTTTAACATTGGCACCGTGACGGTGGGCTATAGCAAGCAGGATTTGCTTACTCTTCCGGAGCACCTGATTTCACTCTCGTTACGACTAGAGTTCGTGTTGCTAATGGATATTCAGTAGTTTTTGTGTTTCCGTGTTTTACATGTTGTCTTTTTTTTTTGTCCCGTTCTTGTTGGTGTTTACTGGTTTTGTCTCTGGCCTTTCAGACTTTTGACTTTCGGATGACCTATTGTACCTGTGCTTCCTTTTTGCTGTCTTTTGTCTAGGTTTGTAATAGGGTTTTGTTTTGTCTTCTTTAAAAGATTTGACACACTGAATTGACTTTTGGCAACGCGACGGATGGGCTGTAGCAAGCAGGAACTGCTTAATCTTCTGGAGCATCTGATTTCACTCTCGTTACGACTAGAGTTCGTGTTGTTAATTAATATTCAGTAGTTTTTGTGTTTCCGTGTTTTACATGTCTTTTTTTTTGTCCCGTTCTCGTTGGTGTTTACTGGTTTTGTCTCTGGCCTTTCAGACTTTTGACATTCGGATACCCCGTTGGTAACTGTGCTTCCTTCTTGTTGTCTTTTGTATAAGATTCTCTCTAGTGGAATGGACCGTTAATCGATTTGTTCTTTATTGTGTTTTAACTTTTCTGCTTTTGTCGAGGGTTATTGATAGGGGAAAGTTAGGTCCATAAAACTAGTTCTGCCCCGCCAGATTTTTTATGTGCCTGTCCTAAGCCAGGAATCTCTGACAAACCTTTTGTTTGTTCTTGTCGTTTTGATGTTTTCTGTTCCTTGTTTAAGAAGGGTGTCTTTCTTCGACTAATTCAATACTGGATTTGAATTGAATTCATTTTGATTTGACCTTGGTCCAATCGCAAAACGGCGAGCAATGCCTACTGGCCTCGTTGAAGGTTGCTGGCTGTTTTTCATTGTGGTCTTTCTAAATTACCGCCTGTGTATGCGAGCTGTGTTGCGAACACCTATTACACATCTTATTATTTAACGTTCAAAACACCAACCCTCCAAAATCTAGACATCGGTCCAAGTCCAGCAACACATCTACCTTTAACAGATCGACGAAAGAAGCAACATAAAGATGCAGCAAGAAACCTAGAGCTGTAGAATGAAGTCAACGACTGCAATATCCCCTATCATAGACTGGCCATAAATCACCAAATTCATGATCATCATCATCGTCGTACTGGCGGGCGGATGAGAAACTATTTCATTAACAGTTTTTTTTCAGCAATTACTTGATATATTTGGTATGCAGGAACATCATGGGCGGGGCTCAGCATCGGTTAGATTTCAGGCCTGTCGTTCATCTACTTATTGTTTTTGTTATTCAGCCAATATTGGTCTTTGATGAATAAATAATAATACATATATGTCACATGGACACCGGTAACCCATGGGGTATTATTGGCTATCGTTTGCCACTGGAAATCTGAAGACAGTCGAAGAAAAATGACGGTGTTTAAATTCTAGGACAATAGGAGAAAATAGTAAACAGCAGGTGCCAAGTGGCTGTTGTCCAACAATTTCTCTTAGCTGTTGACCTTTTCGATATATCAAAATTCATACACAGGTAAGTTTTTCGGGACTTTCTTCAAATTTCCAATGTTGGTCGGAAATACCTCGTGTACCCGTTTATACGCGTTACACAAAGCTGGTAAAATAAAAAAATATATAATATTGTTTTTATTTCAAATAAATTAAATAGGAAAGACAATGTAGTTAAAAACACTAACTATTTATACATGTACAGTCAGGTATATTAATTTATTTAATATTACTTTGTGATAAAACTACTAATACAATGACAGACATGTTCTTTGAACTGTTTGATAAAAGGACAAGAACCGTTTACCACCCTATATTACAGACCACATCTTGCACAATTAAGAGCAGATAATCGTGGGGTTTTAACAAGGCAAAGAAAAGACATTTCATTAAGCCATAGATTTAGCATGTATACAGATTATAGGCAAGATCATTTTTCGGACAAACATAGTAAACAAAGCATCAAGAACTTGAAAAGGATTTAAAATAGTGCATCAATGTCCCGGGGGGGGGCTACTTAGCAATACTTTGAGTAATACTGTGCCGATAGCCCTTTTAAAAATTTAACCTATTTAAGACAGGAAAAAGTGAAAAATACACCCTGTTTTAGACAAAAAAGGCAAAAACTACATCCTGTTTAAGGCAGTGAAAAATAAAAAAAATACACCCGGTTTCTGCCAAAAACGGCAAAAACTAGATCCCGATTAAGACATTTTAGTTTATATATTTTTATATTGTACTAATTTTTGAACCATTTTCCATTCTATATAATGTGATATTCAGAGGTATTCTTCCTGTATTCTTTTACATCAAGCACGAAAGGTTGATAGCAGGATGGCAATATAGAAATTGTCACCCTGTTCAAGACAGAAGGTGTGATTAAAGATACCCTGTTTAAGACAAACTGGTTGCAAAAACATGACCCTTTCCTGCGGCATACTCGTATCATCAAAATAATAGCAAGTAGTCCCCCCTGGATCAATGTATTGTCAATTTTCTAAGGACTTATTATGGGGTCATTAAGCACCTGCCTGTGCTGGTATAAAAAACATGGCCCTTTCCTGCGGCACACCCATATCATCTAAATCATAGCAAGTAGCCCCCCCCCCCTGGATCAATGTATTGTCATTAACTTAAGGACTTATTATGGGGTCATTTCTATAATTTGTAAAGCACCTGCAAGGTTCAAAATGCCTGTGCTGGTATCAAAAACATGACCCTTTACTGCGGCACACTCATATCATCTAGATTATAGCAAGTAGCCCCCCCCCTGGATTAATGTATTGTCATTTTTTTAAGGACTCTGGACTTATTATGGGTTCATTTCTATAATTTGTAAAGCACCTGCAAGGTTCAAAATGCCTGTGATGGTATCAAACAACAGATTGTTACGAAAATTTATGTAAATATACAGAGTGCAATTTGCTTTTTCTAAAACTGATGATTAAACAAGCTGAATTAAGTGTTGTTAAATTCCTAAATGGCATCATTATGAACACCCGTAATTATAGCCTTAAGCAAAAAAAAAAATTCTATCATTGTCATTAAAAACGTATCTGAAACCATCAAATAAACATGTATAATTTGATTCAATACACATATTTTATCCCTGAAAAGGTTGATTGCCCCTTAGAGCTATGATATAATATCTGAATTTTTACTGTCTGGTGATTCTAAATATTGTAAAGATTTGATAATTTTATACTGGTGTGGTATCTCCATCATCGTATGTAGTGCCAAGCTGGCATCCGGGTTCTTTGTTTTAGAAGTCACAGAATGGTAATTTACGAATTGAAAGTTGTCGAATTTTCTATTGGGTAAAAAGTCATCGTAATCCTCCATCATATCCCATGGTCCGTCGCCGACGCCAATGACGACGATGCTCAAGGGATATTCCGACGCCTCGACTATTGCTCGGATTGTTTTTGTCTCTTCAGTCACCTGTCCGTCGGCTATTATAATCAAGATATGATAAGATTTTCTTAATTTTACAATTTCTATGGCTTTGCTTATGATTGGCTCAAAGTTTGTCGGTCCACTAAAACTAAGACTTGTTGCATATTCATTATATCGTTCTAATACTTCCCCAAAGCCTTTACATGCATTCCCGTTGCTGAGGAAGCAAAACACATCTTCATCGTTTGTCAACGAATCCCCAAATCCATAGGCTGGGATTAAATTATCGTCGTCAAATGGTTCTAAAGTTTGACCTATGATTGATATGACCTTTTGGTACGGGTTATAGACCCTTCCTGTGATGATTTTATGTAAACATTGACTATTGAAAGTTTTTCGTCCCTGCCATTCGTTGCTTGCTGTAAAATCCACACCAATAATGAGACCACATCTTTCTAGTCCTGCTCGTTTACACGCATCACTGACTTCTGAAAAACTATGGAAATGATCCTCTATTGCAGTAAATGTTCTATCAGGCGAGGCGAGACCGAGTAAGGCAAATAAAGATGGCTGATGTTTCAGTCGACGCCTTCTTATGATGGCGTTTTCAATGACCTGAGATTCGGTTGGTTGTTTGATTGATTTGTCACGTCTCTTATACAACCAGAATAAGAAAATGCCCGCCATATTGGCAAGAGTGTACATAATAAAGGCTACAACCGTCATGTTCATAGCTACAGAAGATCCGCTATAGTAGATCATCCACTAGGAATCCCATATCGTCACGCTAGCACCTACAAAATATAGAAAGAAAATTGCACAATATCAAATCGTATCTTTTCTATTTTAATTTAAGAGTAATATAAATATTGTATGTTTACCCTTAATTAGCAAGCAGGTCTTATTTGGAAAGGAAGTTCAACTAGAATAAACGTCTTAATCAATCCATTCTGGACTTTTACAAAGAGAGTTCGCGTTGCTGATGCATAGTTGTGAGTTGTTTGGTGAGTTTTAATGAATATTTTCCTTCAGAGCGCGTATTTTATTTGAATTCCCCTTTACAACTTTTCTCCTTTGGCAATAATATATAGTCTCTGTTTGGTAAACTTTCGTTCCTCTTTTGATATAATAGCTGGTCTGCACAAATACACGAAATTATTATTTGTGCAAAATATTAGGTCTATTTTAACATGGTCTAATAACATTTGTATTTATAGTAATTGAAATTTGCAGATAATGATTTTTTTGATTTTTTTTTTACAAAAAGAACATTTCACTAACATAGAAAACTGCAGCAGATAAATTAAACTTCCGAATCATTGGAGAAAATTTAATTTGCTTCCTCGAAACTTAATCATTTTCAAATTACAAGCAATTACCATAGATTTGTTATAGAGCTTCTGACATTAGGCTTGCAAAATGAAGTTTGTGCTAGTAACGGAACGAAATAGAGCTGATTGGACAAAGGACACTTTAGATGATTAGAATCCTCACATCATTATACCACTTTAAGCAAAGAACACTGGTATTATTGAAAGAACATTTAAAATATCGTGTCAAAGTCATCTAATTAAGAAATGGATCGCACATTTTTAAAGTAGCGAAAACGATAATTTTGAAGCCTTGAACGATGCTTTATAAAAAAAAAAATATGATCGGTTACTGACATTTGGTGCAGTTTCATAAATTTTGAGCGATAATTGCAATTTGCGTGCTCGATTTCGTTACATGAATGTAAACTGGGCAGCGTGCAATTTAAGCTTAAGGTAGTAGTGTTCTAACACCGAGCATCTTTTCTGAGCATGTTACTAATTTTAAGCTCAAACAAAAAAATACTATTTAACTGTTTGAAGGTTGTTAGAATGATAAATTTTTAGGTAAAAGTAAGTTTGAAACAAAAACCTAACTGTAAAATTCATTTTTTAACATTTACCGTACTTTTTTCAAGGGAGATAATTTGTATAAAATGTTGAGGACAATGGAAGTTTTGACAATAATCTATCCTGTGAAATTTGAAACTTTAAATAAAACCCATTCCCCTCTATGTAATTTATATCAAAATTGCAAAATTTAAATCGTCTTTTGAACAAATCACAAAAATAAGCACGGTGACCAATTCATCTTATTTCATTTTTCAAACATTTGCACGTAAGATACCTCTTTTGGGACAGTTTAAGAAAATTCTATCCTACCGAATTTTTATTACTTTACCACCTTTAGATCGCATTATTAAACGACACCCTTGGTTTTAAGGATAACTTGAATTCAGTAAGTGGCAGAAAAGCGTTTTCATGGTTTAATCCCTACGTTTATATCTGTTGAGTTGAATTTTTTTTAGAAATAATTGATGAAACCTTAAATAAAAGACTACATTTTATACCAAAATATGCACCTGGTACTTGCAAAAGTTTAGTTAAAACCTGTGCACGCATGGTACTGACAGGGAAAAAAAACATCCATAACCCTCTTAAAGTATTCGAAAACAAAATTTCAAATTGTCTTGGAAAATTGAACCTACTAAAATTCCATACATATTAATTCATTCCATATTGGTAATTTCTTCATTAATTTGTTTCATGATAAAACTCCATTCCATTTAGATCTAGTTTATTTACTGAGCTTTTGGAAAGGGCAAACTTAATCTGAAGTAATGAGAAAGATCCGTTTATCAATGGAGTATTATCTATCTGTAACCGGTATGTAATGAGCGCAGAGAATTCATTTCATGGATGTTGAAGAAGTGTTGGAGTAATTAACCCTTAGTAAATATGATCCAAGATTACTTATTGAATACCAAAGGTTTATACGGATTGTCCTTGATGGGTTTTCTGAAGAAGGAAATGCTTAAATTGACATTTTTCTTTTCTCTTGGAAATGTCTTATTTTGTTGCATTACTTTTGCTGATATACATTATTTTTGCCTTCAAAATGTGACAAATTATGGTTTCTTTAACAGTTTTGCAAACCTTTGCAAAGTTCTAGTTGTATATGTGTATTCTTATTGTTGTATTTTGCTTTTAATTTTAGCTGCAATGTCCCTTAGTCTTATTTGTTCTAAACCTAAGAGTCTACCATCAACCGTTGTCAGTTCAAGAGTAAATTTGCCCCTCGTTAGACGATTTTTTGTTGTTGTTCTTTTTTCGTGCTTTACACTTTCTTCTTTTCGGTGGGCTTTCAACCATTGGTTATGGCGTCTCTGATGAGTTTTTAAACGACGAAACGCACATCAGACACAGTTCGAGACTAAGTTAAAGTTTACCTGGCACTTTGTTTTGGAACTGACTATTCATCATTGACAGCTTGTGTAGCGAAGACTATTTAACCCAAAACTTTATGCAACAACAGAAAACATTTTGGCTACTGTGGTTTCAGAATTTTTAGTGAAGTACCAATATTCGTGGTTGTCGTGTCTGGGGCTGATCCACGAAATTTAGTCCCCACGAAAAGGAAATTTAACATTGTTTTACATGTTCTGCAAACTTCAGAACCACGAGTTCATAAGAACTCACGAACTGGCATAATTTCTGCAATCTACGAAAATTGGTACCCACGAAAATAAATGATCTAAATCTTTATCATACCTGCTTTTTGATTCCTTGCTCTACAATGCATATTCCAATCCATATTCTGCTCCGGGATTAAAACTACTAGAAAATAAAATAAATGCCAACTATAAATTATTTTAACAGGGAATACCTTCGAGTCTATTTTCTATCCATTTCTCATTTTTCCATTAGCGATTGTGCAGTGAAATTTCATAATTAAAGCTGTATCTAGACTAAAATCTGCTTTCTAAAATAGCCCGGGACCATTATCATGCTATCAAATTTATAAAGTTATACCACACTTGACATTTATCGTAAAGGTGATAATGCAACGATAAAGTCTCTGTGAATTTACAATAAAGCTAAGTTAGTATTGAAATGACCATTCTACAGTTGCGATATGTACGAACTACTCAAAAGCACAACAGTCCGAACTTGTAAGGTTCGTCTACTTATTTGGCTTTTGTCTTCCTTTTTTCAGGTTTGACCATTTTTAATAACATAGCAACACAGAGGTGTTGCAACGAACAAGAAGTTCATACCCTTTCGGAGCACATGTGTTTAACTTTGGGTTTTGTTTTTGTAAGCTTTTGTTCCTGGTTGCAATTTAGTTGTTTGTCTTTGCTTTGTTTCCGAGCATAGAGCTGTATATATAAACCTTATGTTTGGTGCCTACATAGTAATGTTAATGAAGTGTGTATTTTTAGCATATGTCATGTATGTCCAACATATAGATACAAACACCATGTGTTGACGTTTTCATTACATTAAAACAATTTTTTTTCATAATATTTTTAACACATGTGTTGGTTAAACGAAAAAAAAAGCTAATAAACTAGTAGTAAACATATGCCATTTTTGAACATACTAGTACTTTTATCACAAAAGCATCAAACAGGGATAATAATGGCACAAAAGACAGTAAATACCTTGCTCTATTGATTTCGGCAGGGTTTTTTCGATTATGGATTGCACAACGTAATTTCATAATAATAGGTTTCTATAAAATACCCCAAAATGCCATTAGAGCCATCAATTTCATAAACACCCAATAAACAGGGATCTGTCGGTGTGGATAATGAAAGAACATAAATAAAGACTCCCTTATGAATTTATATTGAAATGATTTATCATGTGAACGCCAGGGAATATATTTTTATGTCTGATCGCAGCAAACCAAACTCCAGCAGCCAGAACTTTAACCCTTAAAGGGACCACATAATAATTCATAAAACTATATTTGACGAAAATTTTGCTATAAACAAAGCCAAACTTAAGACTATTTTAGTAGCAAGATGATTCATTTACGTCGGGGATTATATCTTTATTATATTTCATAAAGAGTTGAGTACCTGAATATTGTGAAATTTGTTATAAACGGATTGAAATAGTTATGATAGTACCAACAAACAGCAACATGGATTGACAAGTCAGAAATCGCAACTGCAGCTATCGTCATTTATATAAGTCCCTTATGAACTAATGGCACATTACACTACCTTTTATAGTTTCATAATTGCAGTTGATATTTTGATATTAATTTTATATGAAATAAAATCCTATGATAAATTTACTTTCCATGAATTATGGATTTATATGGATACCAGGTTTTTAAACCCACACATCCTGTTATGCTCTGTAAGTTAAAATAATTTTAATGCATTAGCAGAATCTAATAATGTATAATTGTCAAACCCGGCTGTCGCTTAGTTCTCAGTTTTAAAGCTCGTCAGTCAAAAGGTTGGAAAAGAAGTTATTGGAAATAAAACACCGTAAAAATGTCAAATGAATGTTGCAAACGCCAGCATTTTCGTGCTAGCACAACATTGGAATTTACAAAATTTGAAAAGGCAACTTGTATTTACTATAAAAACAGCAAAATGCTATTTATATGTGAATCTCTGCATAAGAGGAAATAAAGATATATATATATAATGGTGGAGGAAACCGGAATACCAGGAGAAAACCACCAACCTTTGGCAGGTAACAGACAAACCTAATCACATACAGTAGGGGAAGTCCTTTTTTTGTAAATACAAACGGGACTCGTGTGTGTGTGTGTGTGTGTGTGTGTGTGTGTGTGTTGGTGTTTAACGCCCTTTATCGACACACCTGGGACATGTAGGGCGGTCAGTTTTATTGGTGGAGGAAACCGGAGGACCCGAAGGAAACCACCAACCTTGGGCAGGTAACTGATTAACCTAATCACATACAGTTGGGGAAGTCCCTTTTTTGTTAAATACAAACGGGGCTCGAACACCAGCTGAGAGGTAATCGGCTAGTGATCAATAGTGTGGTATTTAAACTAGCGCATTAGACCACTCGGCCACCCAGCCCCCCCCCCCCCCAAACGGGACTCGAACACCAACTTAGAGGTAATCGGTTAGTGAATAGTGTGGTATTTTAACCAGCGCCTTAGACCACTCGGCCACCCATGCCTCTTGTTTTTGTAGCCACTCATACAACAACAAACAACAACAAATTGTTTATTTGCCAATCATGGCGCCCACATGGAGCAGTGAAATTACAATTAAGTAAACAAACAAAAAAGAACAATATTAAATTATCAATGATTAATAATAATAAAAGAGAAGACTGATTGATGACCCATTTCTGCCAGATATATAGTAAAGAGATACTCTTAGGCGGTTCACGGCTTTATATATATAATATATGTTTAAATACAATATAACAAATAAATGTGAACAAACCTTTTAGCGTGTACATTTTTTTTTTATTTTATAGATAATAACATAGACTGACAGTGAACAATAAATACAAAAAAAAATATGAGATTTATATAAATTATTTACTTAAAATTTCATTTCTTTTGGTAAATAGATTTTCAATTAGCTTACAAATGTTAATTAAGATGTTCTTGTCTTCAGTACTCATTAGCCAAATAAAAAGATTTTTATCATTAAGATTTTGTAGGTTCGAGTTGGTTTGAAGTATGGGGTCTAAATAAAGTTGTCTTATTTCTCTAATTTCTACAATTAATGTTTTTTTTTTCTTCAAAAACATGAAACGACAAGTCAATAAAGTCGGTTTTGATGTCATAAAGTAAAATGAAGCGACTAACTGATAGCCACAAACAGTGAGAAAAGGTTCGATTGAAAAACAAAATATTTAAACATGTATTTTAAAGAATGTAAATAATTTGCTTTCTAATGAAGAAGGATATCCTGTGACATATCTATTGCTATACAAGATGGTAAACCGAAGATCACTTCTCTATTTTTTTTATATAATGTACGTAACTGCAGAATTGAATCACATGACTATTTCATTTAATAATTGCAGGTCTAGCGAAGGCTCTGCAAGGTCTGTCCGTCTGTCTGTGAGCAAGTTGGGTTTATGATAAATACTTTGTATTTAAATGCTTAAGATAGGCAGGAATTACAAAAGGGTATAAGAATCTTAAGGTCAAAACAAGGACCAAAAGACATTCGAGGTAACTTGAAGTATGCAAGAGAGAATACATTAAAATACAACATCAACAAAAACAACACTGCAAACTCACATTGACACGAGAATTATCTCATGCAGTAATACTATGGCAAGTACTACTAGATGTCTATGTAGTCAACACCGAGGTCAACACATTTCAAAATGAAACTGTTGAGATATATAAAACAAACGTTCTCTGGACAGAATTTACAAAAATCCTGTGAAACTAAAATATTTCTGCCTTAAAGACTTACCCTGAACATGAGGTACTCTCCAGCCCAGGTTAAATCTCTCCTGATTACTACTAACAATACATTTTGATTGAAAAGCAGAACATAACACATTTCCTCCCCCAGGAAAAACAATATAAAATTGGATCACAGTTCGCCGTGATTACACATTTAGTAAATGCCAATATTTTTATATAAGGCCTTTCTAATTAGCCAGCTATCATTCGTATTTCAAATATAAACAGCAAAATATTTACAAACAATCAATTGTTTGAATCACGTAAGAATTTTAAGGCAGGCGATTTGAACAAGGAACTTGCATGCACTCTATTCTATTGGTGCTACATGCCGGTGTTTATAGCAAATATACGAAAATCCAATAATGAAAGTTTTTTCCAATAAAACTGGCCGATAATTACAATAGAACCCAAATATTTACAAATCGTAAGAGCACTGCTTAGGTCTTCGATTAAGTAAAATATTTCGAACGTGAAAAATATTCGATTGTACTGTTAAATCCATATATGCAGATAAGTAGGTGAGTCTAAGGGTTATCAGAAGGGTTAGTTTCAGGGCAAATTGGTTTTTCAGCCTTTGAACCCACAGAACGGACGGTTCTAACAAAGCTGGAAAAACAGATGAGTGCCGAAAGAAACCACCGCGACCTATGGTAAGTAATTAGCGAATTGAAGTTTAGGCTGACATTGGCTTTTGAAAGATGGAAAAGGAGCTTACTTTATAATCAAAGCACGGAAAATGTTTCAGTATGTCTCGGTCAAATGCCAGTGCCAGGATCTTAAGCCATTTTAGAACGTGTTTGTTGTTCTCACTTTCGCTACTAGGTACGAACTTCCGCTATTATCGGATAACGGCCACCTATACTGGTAGTCGTTTCCATTCCAGAAGATTAAATCCTCAAATCACCCGAAAAATGGAGTTCTTTATGTGTACATATTTGTTATTTTCGTATTTTGTTTAATTTTATTATGTTGTGTTTTTCTCTGTACCAATGTATTGGACTCACTGTATGAGAATAAAGATATATATCATCGAAAGTATACTACTCAAAACTCCCACGAACGTCAGAGAGGAACATTTAAAACAATTCATTAGTTTTGTCAAACTCATATTATTGGACTGGTACAAAATATTAGCATGCATGTGACACAGCATCTAAAATACCAATCATTTAAAGATATGCAATCTAAGCTTAAATTATCTAGAACCCTGGTCAATATCATGATCATGAACGGCCTTAACTTCCAGATGTACGAAAACCAGGCTACAGACTAACCAGGGAGTCGGTTCTGAAAATTAATTGGAAATGATAGGAAATCAAGTTATGTATAAACTTAGATTCCATGATGTCTGGAGATCCAAGTTTTCAAATCTGAACATAATTGATCAATTAATTGTATAACTATACTGATAAATAATTGATTCTAATACGATATTGTCACAATATTTCAGCGGTACGGAAATCATAAATCAATCGGGAATTTTCATATCCCAGAAACACGTTTTTGATATAGGACTTTGGTTTGATTTTTAATGAATTTTAGTACTATATTAGTCTTGCTTCGGAAATTTTGTCGGGGCTTATCTTTTTTTCGCTGAAATGGCTTACAAAATATCTATTATTCAAAAGCTGAATTAATCTCTTTGGTGTTTCAAGGAATTTTACAGTTATATTGCATCTTTTTGTAGGGAGCTAATTCTGTAAACTGTCAGAAGCGGTTCTATTTTCAGGATTCTGATAGATTTTGCAGTTTACAGGGAAATAAATGTGGTCATAAACTCATTCATATAACTCCACAATCTATCAAAGAAGCGCAAGCAAAATACATGCTTGTCCTATACTTGTACAAATGGTACTACACGTTCTTTGACGTAAAAAGCTACTACCCCTTATGGTATGGCAATGGCTGATCCAGAGAGGTTCCGGGGGCCGAACCCGTTTTCTAGGTAAATTTTGCATTGTTTTGGAAAATATGGGGGTGGAGAAACCTTTTCGTTCTAGACTTTGTGAAGAGCTCAGTCTTTTTCAAAAATAGTCCGGATCTGCTCTGGAAAGTAATTTAAAAATCACGACTTTACCAGTACAGCAATATAATCAACCGGACCAAACCCGAGGCAATCAAGAAAAAGACCCAAACAAATGGCTATTTAGTAAAATACCCAAACCCAAGGCAATCAGTAAAAGACCCAAGAAACCCAAGGCAAACAAATAATTCTAAGACCCAAAAACCAATGGCTACCGAGAAAAAGACCCAAACAAAGGGTATATATCAAGTAAAAGACCCAAACAAATGGCTATTTAGTAAAATACCCAAACCCAAGGCAATCAGTAAAAGACACAAGAAACCCAATGCAAACAAGTAATTTTAAGACCCAAAAACCAATGGCTACCATGAAAAAGACCCAAACAAAGGGCTATCAAGTAAAAGACCCAAACAAATGGCTATTTAGTAAAATACCAAAACCCAAGGCAATCAAGTAAATGACCCACAAAACCCAAGGCAAACAGTAATTTAAAGACCCAAAAGTAATGGCTACCAAGAAAAAGACCCAAACAAAGGGCTATCAAGAAAAAGACCCAAAGCAAAGGCAACCAAGTAAAAGACCCAAACAAATGGATATCAAGTAAATGACCCAAACCCAAGACAATGGATTAAAAGGGTAAAAACCAAGACAATCAGGTAAAAGACCTAACACAAGACAATCAAGTAAAAGATCCAAACCCGAGGCAATTAAGTAAAGGACTTAAACCTTATATGCATTCTCAAGTAAAAGGCCCAACCAAAGGCAACCAAGTAAAAGACCCAAACAAATGGATATCAAGTAAAAGACCCAAACCAAACGCAACCAAGTAAAAGATCCCAAAAATGGCTATTAAGTAAAATACCCAAGCCAAACGCAACCAAGTAAAAGACACAAAAAATGGATATCAAGTAAAAGACCCAAACCAAACGCAACCAAGTAAAAGACCCAAACCCAAGACAACCGAGTAAAAGATCCAAACCTGAGACAATTAAGTTAAAGACTAAAACCCAAGACAATCAAGTAAAAGACCGAAATCCAAACTTGGGCTCGATCCTCCCTTTTAAAATTTCATACGTTTAGGCTTTAGAAACACTATGACTAGATACTAGACAATACGTAGCTCCGTCGGTAAACAGTTTAAATAATATATACAAAGTCAAGAAAATAATGTACTATAATTCTCTTACATTCACTGAGGTCAATGTCCAAATTTGATTAAGCTTTGAGAAATTACCCTTTAAGCTTATTTGATCCTGTTTTGTTCCTGTAATTCGATTTGCTTGCTTCTGTTCCCACAAGGAATCGATGAACAAAAATGTAAATAAATATAGTAATTTCTATGATTGAATAGAAAGTATATTATATGTGTGACTTACTTCTATTTCTTAATTAATTTTCGTTGGAGAGAGAGAAACCAACTTTCTATGTTTGTCCAGTAAACCAGTCCAGTAAAAACTGATTCAGAATATATAAGATATCAAAATCCGTATCACATGCGACAGTCAATGGGCAACTGACCTAGCTGCCACAAACATCACATCATGTTGCACATTAGTTCCCGACCCAAATGTCGAAGCAAATTTTTTTTTGCCTTGCCTGAGAAATGAATCAACAAACCTCATTAGACCTACCCTTAAAAAGCTATCAATTTGATTATAATAATTCTCACAAGCTTTCAGCACAGCACTCGAAATTTTACCACGAAAATGACGAAATAAATGTATTGTTTAGTAGTACAGACACATACATTCAGACTGTGCATGGACTTGTGAATGGATAATGTCACAAAAAGCATTTTCAACAGTACACAAAAATAGAATGCAGAACTTACTGAAGTTTATATCACCGTATTATCGAATATGAGGGACCAAAGGCCAAAAAACATTACAGTCATTACAGAGTATTTGATGCTTTTAACATCAATTATCAGTATAGATAAACATCTATTGTTGGGTCAGACAGACAGACAGACAGACAGACAGTCAAGTAGTTTATAAAACAAGAGAAAAAGAACAAAAAGCATTTTAAAGGAGAGTTTTTACAACAATAGTTTACTTACATAGGAATTGCAGTGCAAAGTTATCCTCATCGTACATCGATGTTTTATCCAACATGTTAATAATCCCTGCATCAATATATGACAATCCACAACAGATGTTGGGACAAATGATTCATTAATCAAGGCCTTTGGTCAAATATCACAAACAAGAACAGCTATCAAATTGCATGCACCCTGTTCAATACATTTTTCTCATAATTTTGGTCTGTTTAAGTTTTGGATGCAGCGTCTCTGGTGAGCCTTTTATGGAGTCTGCTTGATTTATTTGAATATACTAGGGATACTAAGTGTGTATTATTATAAATCACGTATGACATGATTTAGTATTGTTATTAAAAGCAAAAAAAAACATTGAGGTATAGCCACCTTAATCATTGGGCGTATCAACACCATAGACTTCAGCTATATTGTTGACAGAATGCCTGTTTATTAGGGGCGGATCGGGGGCATGTACTAGGGAATACGGTCTCAAAAGTAAAAGAATATCTTCTTTATCAAGAATGCTACCATCATTGACTTTACCGATCCTATCATCAATCCCGGCTATAACCGTATACGCTTTACTGGCGAGTAAAGGAAAAGATTCCAAGCTGCTCATAACCGGGGCTTGTTTCGGGGGTGGGGTATCAATATCCCATATCCTCGTAAGTCTTTCATCAGATATCCCGTATCCAAAAAAAGTCTTTTTACCAGTATCCCATATCCCTAAAGAAGACTGAAATATCCCATATCTCGTATCCCATGAAGAAAATGTGTGTATATCCCATATCCCAATTTACCCTAAACACGCCTCATAACCAATTAGGGAACCAATTAGATGTCAAGTTCTTGAGTTTACAATACATCTATAATTATATCTCACTTAGAAGCAAAGGAGTACACCAATGGATGAGTCCGAAAAGGCAAAAAATCAGTACAAAAAACAACAAGAAAACAAATTTGGCACAAAATAAAGGCTCCCAGAAGCCTGAATCGCTCTCCTGGTCTTTAAACTATGGTCTATTCTGTTAGCCTTTTTTAAAACCCTATAAGAGATCATCAGGACAATTTTCACTCTATTGGCCCAAAAATATGTAAAAACGCTATTTTTCTTATTAAAGGGCCATAACGTCTATAAGTGGGCCATCTTACAATTTCAACCCTTAAGAGACTTTTGGGGTGCTCAATGAGCTGAAAGTTTAAGCAAGGAATTAACAGCTTTTCTTTATTATATTTTTCATTCTAAAGACCAAAAACATAAAAAACCGTCCGCTATTTTTACCTTAAAAAGTACCATAGGTTAACCCTGTAAGAAGTCATCTGACAACTTCGATCAATGGAGATTTTCATTGACCTTTGATGCTGAAGAAGGAAGGTTGCATTAGATTTTCTCTAGCTCTTATAGTTTTTCATTTACAAGCCAAAAACAATAGCCTGTCCCCTGGTCTATGTTTATAAGTGATGAAAATATCTCACACTGACCTTTGGCCTAGGTGAGCTAAAAAAAAGCTGCAAAACATAAAAAAATCACATGCAAGTAATCATCGAAACGAGAGTGAATGCAGGTACTCCGGAAGGGAAGGTAGTTTTTCGTTATAACACATCCGTCAAGTTTATACGATATTTATACACCTATTAGGTAGTTCACTGACCCCCTTGTTTAGTTTATACACACTCCTATCTTTGGTCTACTTTTATGGCTACTCGCGAGTTTTAAAGGTTTATTACTTCTGGTTGGGTATTTTATTGGACATTTTTTTCTTATAGTTGCCATTTGCTACAAATGTGTGTCATTCCAGATCATGACTAAAGACATGAAAGACCTGATTCAATTAAATAAGTTACGACCTTTAGCTCTAATTCTTAACAAAGCTGACCTTTTCCCTTTTTATAAAACTGGTAGCAACCAATATACATCTTATTCTATTTATCCCTACCCGATAACCATACCTTTACAAACAATCAATCATGTGTCTGTTTGCTATACAAAAAAGATTGATAGAAAGACCCAGTTTTTTATATTAAATTTGGCCTACCTGTTCAAAAGTCCCAGCTTGAAGTCTTACACCTGTGACCACCTGTAATTACAAATAACAGTTACATCACGTAAATAGTCCCCATTAATTGAACTTAAGCTTTTTAGAATTAAAAGCTTGAATTATTCAACCATTACAGAAATTTCACAGTTTGTGGAGACGATGTTTTATTGTGTTTTAAAATGAGAATGAAATCTTATTCATAGCAACTAAATAATTCAACAGGACGATACTAGCAATTTCACATAGGCTTGGCTACTAGTGTTACAGTCAATGATCGGAGGTTTTTCCTGCTTCCTTGCCTACGTAAAAATGAGCCGGGTGCATGGTTAAGAGTAAAAGAAGCAGCATTTCCACTATTATTTATTTATCTATTAAACTTTAGTTTAAACTCATTTATTAACCTTGGATTGAGGCAACAATATTGATGCTAATGTAAACCCTTCTCCAGCTTGCAGTTTCCGGGTACTCTTATCGAACTCTACAAAGGGGTCACAAACGTACACATGGTATTTGCCTCCCCTTTCGTCCCTTCCGAAGGACTAGCATCGTTCTCGACAACATCCTCGCAAATGGTGTAGAAAGAGAGAGAGTAGGAAAATTGGTCCATGAAATTTTCATCCCCGACGAGGATCAAACCACGAACCTTGGTGCTAGTATCCGTATGAGTTAAGTCTCTCCTTTTCTCCTTTTCATTGAATAAGCTTAAGCCACCTTAAATTTGATATGCTATAACCACCAATCTTGCTTAGTCCTAAAAATGATACAATTAAAGTATCCAGTTTTTAAAAATGGGTCATTTCTACCTGTATACTATAATGCTGGCCACATAGTTAAATGCATGGGGTTAAAATATATCGTGTTTAGATTGAGAAACAATGCTTAGTACATCTAGGAGGGGGTAGGACCTTTTTCGGGACACCGGGATTGGCCATATTTAAGCTCGGGATTCCGGGATTTGGACAATTTAAGTTCGGGATTCCGGGATTTGGACAATTTAAGTTCGGGATTCCGGGATAAAATTATATTAACTTTACCGGGATTCGGGATTTTATCATTTAAAGTAAAACTAAATAGGTTAAGCAAGTAAACATACCTCAAATACTGAAAACTATTCCACACACTTGTAGCTTTATCAATCTGTAAATTCCATCTCAGACTTTAAATATTTAGGATTATCAATTTAAATTGACCGATTTTTATTACATGTAGCTGTGTAAATTTGACCCTGCTTGATTTAACAAACTCACACCTTAAAACAATAAGCCGGAACAATAACTTTGATTGTTACAAGTTCTTTCGACTTTTATTAAGGTTCATGGTTACACTTCGAAAAAAATGGTCGTTTTTTGACCTATTTTTCTAGTCTATGTACGACTTAAACTACACATAGAAATATAAAATAAAGTGTAGCAGCGTCTAGCTATAAAAATCGCCGATCATTTTCCCTTCTATTTTACAACATAAATCTTCTTGTTTTTTCTAGTCATTTTCTTTCCGTTAAAATTGTACCTTAAATAAAGCATGAATTACCCCTTAATAACCTTCAATAAAACCGATTGTGAGTAATTTATTAGCATCAATAATAGAACTACCTTGCACGTGGAGGCCATTTGACAGGGCAAGGTTGATATTTGGCTATATTTGGGTGAATTGAAAAACGCAAAGAAAATGCTCCGGCATTACAACGCCAAAATACTAAAACTTTATGCAAAAATTATTTATCTAGACGCTGCTACGCCTTATTAAGCAATTCAATGTGTAGTTTAGGCTCTACATACACTGAAAAAAGACGTGACATATCAGTCATTTTTTCCAAAGTGTAAAGATGAACCTTAAAAGTTTTACTTAATCTGATAATGTCACTGTTTTAAAAGCATAATAGCATATATACAAACAAATGATTACAAAACAAATAGACAGAATAACTGAATTAATATAGTATTTTTGACCCATATTTGGGTCGCAGTACTATATATACACATGACATAAATATATAGTTAACACAGTACAAAACAAATTCAATACATAACAGACATGGAGAACAATCCACATAAAAAAAATAAAGTCAACAATAATTAAGGTTCTTCCTTCCTCAGTTTTAATGCCTGTTTGAAGAAAGAGGCAATTATTTTAACTTCTTCAGGTGTTGAGGGGTTTAAAATAATTTTTAGTTTTTCTATTTCAGACTTAAACTAAAATCTTTATATTCATTATTCAAATTAATAGTTGATCAATTGAGATCTGATTGATACAATATACCAAGATTAATATATAAATAATAATATTATCATCTAAATTATTATCTGTGGAGGATCAAATAATCAAAGGACTGAATTTTTCATAAATGCAACAACAAAAAAAGTTTATTTATTTTGTTCGATTAATTTTCTGTATTAAAAGTGTTTTAAAATATGCATGCATTGTTTCTCTAATTTCTCTTTTTTGTTGTTGTCTTACATTATATTTGCTTGTTTTATTTTTAAAACCGCGTATTTTCAATTTGGTGGGAACAAAATTAGAACAAAGTGTCACCCAATCAAATTAAAACAGCGCTTTGCATCTTTTCTGTAATAGACCAACAAGAGACACTCTTGCCAAACGTTACTAATACTGAAACGCTTAAACAGACTTGAAGATGACTATATTTTATAGAGTTGAATACATATATTGAGGGCATACAACACTTCAATAGTTCAATTCCAGACTTAAGTTACCAAAATTAAATGATAAAATTATAACGCTTATTTTCCTTAGTAGTTGTTTTTGGTCATTTAAGGTTTTATTGTTTTTGGTAATTGTTGATTGTTATGTTCAAGGTTGTTCATTGTTTTGGTGAAGGTTGTTCATAGTTTTGGCCATGGTTGTTCATAGTTTTGGTCACGGTTGTTTATAATTTTGATCACAGTTGTTCATCGTCTTGTTCATGGTTGTTCATTGTTTTGGTGAACAGAAGATTGTTAATCATTTTAGTTATGATTTTTCAGTTTTCCTTACGGTTATTCATAGTTTTGGCAGGGCCTTCTAATACATAGTTATAGAAGGCCCTGGTTTTGGTCACGGTTGTACATCGCATTATCATGGTTGTTCATAGTTTTAGTCAAGGTTATTCATTAATTTGGTCATGGTTGTTCATCATTTCGGTCATGTTCATAGTTTTGGTCACGGTTGTTCATCGTTTTGTCATGGTTGAACATAGTTGTTCATAGTTTTTGTCAAGGTTGTTCATTGATTTGGTCATGGTTGTTCATTATTTAAGTCAAAGTTATTCATTGATTTAGTCAACGTTGTTCACCATTTTGGTCATGGTTGTTCACTGTTTTGGTCAAGGTTCACTGTTTTGGTCAAGGTTGTTCATTGCTTTGGTCAAGGTTGTTTTTGAAACGTTTTTGGGATGTAATCTTTTTCTGTTAGACTTGAGGAAAAAATAACTTAAAAGTATAATACCAGGCATCAGATATTTAGAAGATTGATGGTTATGGTCTATTATGTAACTATGTCATGTGATCTTGACCTCACTTTTTACATTTTCATGACTTTGCAAGATATTGGTATTTTTGTGTGTTCTGTTATATCTAGTGCCACCACAACTGGTTCACAGATTCTTCAAGGTGGTGTAATGATATTCTGTCACCTGACACATGACCTTGGTATAAACTTTTATCGTTATTTCAAAAACTTCAGGCCTGGATAGTTTTTTGAAATTACAGTTCTTTGGTCTTGCTTATTGGCAAGTCATACTTAAGTTATCACATTTGTGTTATTTTGCAGCTTAAAGGCATATTGTCTACGAAAAAATATTTTTTTGTAAAACCAAAAAGTTGTCGTCAGACTATTCGTTTTGTTTATTTAGAAAGATACAAACGTTCAAAATACCACTAGGGTACCTTATTACTGCAAAAATTGAAAAATATATAATATTTGTAAAGCTTTACAAAAATTCATATTCATGAGATGTAGATGAGCTGTAGGCATGCGCACTATACTTTCTTTGATTGAAAACTTCCATAGTTCTTTTTCGTGGTGCATAATCTGTTTCTCGAAGTTTTAGCCCGGAAGAAAATTAAAACGGCATCCGAATATTAGAGCTACTTAATGAATAAAACTGACAATTATTGCCTGTATTAAGTTTTGAATGTGATTTGAAAGGTAAACACGAAAAATATTGGTATTTTTTCAACATATTAATTTATTCGGGGGACAAAACCCGAGATTCCGATTAGGATCCGCGTTAAAACTACTCAGTCTAAATCTGTGTAAATGTGACGTGATGCAGGTAAATAAAATATCAATCAATATTGTCGAGATATTTTGATCAAAATAAACTACTTTTGAGGCAAAATTTGTAGCAAATTTGTTTTTCAATATTCATTTTATTGCATTTCGGTCTAATTGACACCAAAAAATTGGGGGGTAAAAAAAATAATTTGCCGTAGACAATATGCCTTTAAATTATTATTATTGAAACAAATTTTACCAAAAAGAAGATAATGAGATGTTGATTAAATGTAAGTGACACATTCCAACTAAACAAGCTGTAATTTAAAAAGACCACAATGAAAAACAGCAAGCAACCTTCAACAAGGCCAGTAGGCACTGCTCACAGTTTTGCCATTATCCCACGGTCAAAACCACATTTTTGTGAACTGAACTTACTAGAGGTGATCTTCAAATTTAACTGCTATTTAAGAATTTGGTAGAAACTATAGAATTAAGTGTAACCCATGCCTTTATTTGATGGCCATCCATTATTTGTAATATTTTTGTCCAATGCTAGGATATTGTTGTTCAAAATTTTTATTTTTTGCTGTTCACTTTTTATTTTCCCATTCATAGAAAAGACCATACAAGAATTACTACGAAACAATTTTTATTCCACCATTTTTTATTCTGATCAATATATTAAGATAAAACTATATGATATCTCATTTCATTTTCAAATTATAACAACAAATATTACGACAGCTACAAAACAGTTGTACCAGATTAAAAAAACACTATCCTTAACATTTAAAATAACAAGTAACTTGTAAAAATTATTATATGGAAGATTTTGGGGTTGGGATTTATCTATTTCATGATGGACAAATTCAAGAGGTTTCTTTAAGCATATTAATCTACCTCTATTAGCCACTACACTATCTTTAAAAGAATATCATTGATAGTTTTATTCCCTTAAAATTCATTCATTCAAGCCATGAATAAGTTGAAAATATAGCGTACCGGTAAATGAAAACTTTTATACTTAAATCATTGCAGTAAAGTAATGAATGAATGACAAAATAAAAATGAGATTAAAATGTTTACTATGGTAACAAATTTAATGTATAAATGGACCAATTGTGATTCATCCATTTTGGATGTTAGAATGCAGAAAAGGTCAACTGAGGTAAGATCTGATGTCAGAATATTGGGAGTAGTGGAAGCAACATGTTTACCAATTTGTTTCAAGAACAATTAACATCAATTGAATAAAAAGTCTTGCATTTCAATTTGTCACTGTATGCCTGTGAAATCCCTCCTATATCAGGAGCACCCTCATTGAATGAGGTAAAGAAGGGATCTGGGCATTCCTTTCGTGGATTACTGTGGTGTCCATCACTGTTGAAGAAATATAAAACAAAAATTCACAATGGATTGGAGATAAAAGAACAGGTTTCCTTATTTCATTCATCAGCATAGGTGTTAACCTTTTGGGACTCCAATGAGGGAGATCTCCCTGAAACCAGTTTTAATTTCAGGGAGATTTTGCGTAGCGACATTTTTGTCTTAAAAATTGTGCGCATATGAATAAAACCATGCTTTATCCCAGGCACTGATATTGTGTAAAATCACCTGTAATCATGGTAAAAGAGTAAATATCCATTATAATCTGGTTCAGAAAAACAGTATGATTGAATTCAGAGAGAGAAAGCTTTTCTTTTTCTAAAAATTAGGTATTTAAGGGAAAGTGTTTGGGTAAATTCGAATTCAAATAAAGCACAGCAAATTTAAAGGTGTTTAAAGTATTCATCTGATCAAACTTATAGCCTAAATCCTTTCTTTTTGTGCACTTTTGTGCCATTTCTTAAAAGTGATAAATAGTTTCCATAAACAAAGGGAAGTAATTTTGGTAATTGTTTCATTATTCCTAGTTTCTCTCCCCCTTACTATGTTACCCGGGAGGGTATTAAAAGTCGGGAGTTAAGTGTCTCCCGCTCGGGAGTAATTATTTTCTCGGGAGATAGCTTAAATTTTCGGGAGGCTCCCGCAGGATTCGGGAGGGTTAACACCTATGTTCATCAGAGAGAAGGTACAAGTTTTCCAGTAAAATCTGGTTAAAATGGCGGCTAAATTGAAACATACAATCCAGTAAGAAGTGTCATGTTTTTTCAATATTTTCACACCCTGGATTAGTTTTGTTTCAATTACATACTGTGGATTCATTGATATTTGTAGGATTTCAAATTAATTTATTTTTGGAACATTAAATTTTGTAACTGATCAACAGTCATAAATTGATGCATCACAAGTTAAAATATGATGGCAGGATTAAAATTAAGTCATGTATTACATGTAGCTATATTCTTAATAAAATATATGACTTTTTTTTAAATAGTAATCAATAACAATACTGCAAATAATATGTAAATGTACTAAAAACTATAAGAAAGAAAATTATTAATTATCAAATATGATTAAAATGTCAACATAAAATATGAAAGTAAATGAAGTAAATAATTTATCAGGCCATGATTGTCATATATAACAAAAGAAGTTTAAACAAAAGACAGACCTATATTGGAAATATAGTGAAAACTTTCAAAACAAATAAATTCTCAATGAGTTCCTGGAAAAATCATAACAATTAAAAAACATAATAAATTGAATATGAAGAAAAAATATAAACTTAAAGAATAGCTGTTTTTGCAAGAAAGGGGGATATTTTATATATGTTTTCATAAAGACAATTATTAAATGATACCCTCCAAATGGTATATCTTGTGTAAATATAGACTATGTGTATTAGGCTATTGCTTAGAGTACAGGCTTAAAAAAAATCCTCATCTTTGATAGATAACTGACTAAACTAGGAAAATGTTTTGATTCTTCTTACATTTCAGAGTTTTGATTTTTTTTAAAAATAACTATTGACTTATATTTAAGCCTTCAAGAGGAGAAAGAGATCTAATAAAAAATGATCTGAAGACTTGAATTTTCACTACATGTATGTATACAAGAATGTGTCAAAGAGAAATAATGCCCCATCTTACAATATTTGGACAGGACGAACTGACCTGAAAACTATATGCCCCCTACCTTAATAGATGAGGCAAAAAAAAAAGTTGACTACTCTAAAGCTTAATCAAATTAATTCATATTTGTTGTGTTATTCACAGAAATCTATTATTGAATTAAAAGCAAGACGAGTTTTCATTTTCCATTTCATTAAATGCATAGAGCCAGCTAGTGTAAGAGGAAAGACAAAGAAGAAAAGTTTAGTACATGATTTGATTTCTTTTAAAAAATTGTTAATTTCTAAAAGTAATACTCAATCAGTTATGTGCAATTTATTTTTACTTCTAAATTTGCCAGCATCTTTTTCTTATTTGGTTAATTTCAGGTTTGCACTTATTTGCAGACAGAAATTCACAAAAAAAAATTGAGAAATAACATAAAATTCTTCGTTAATTTGACGCATTTTTATTAGAGCATACATTTACTCTGACAATTGATAGTATAATGCTAATCATAACCACTTTAATGCACTTTTTGAACCATTTGGTTCAGAAACTGGTTTTACTGAAAAAAAATACTCATTTGAGACTATATTGTGTCCTTTGTGCATCTAAAAATAGATTAATACATTTTTAGGTCAAATTTATAGTTCAATATTACTTTAAATGCAGTAAACCATTCTGATGAAAATGGAAAGACTTAACAGATCAGTTATTATTACTTGAAAATATTGCACACATGATTATGATATCATAAAATTATATAAAAATTATTAAAATCCAAAATATACAAAAACTTTTGAAATATATATTTTAACGAAATATAAACTATATATACTCAATAACATGGAAATCTTATATAATTTAGTTCAATTAGACAGTCATGACAGTAAATAAAATTATAATATTACAAATGTCAACAGATAAATACTTTAGTAAATGAGACACTTAAAGTAAAGCTAATTAGAAGAAGTATCTGATGTTAAAGAAAGAAAAACTTAACAACTTTATTTAATTTAGCCCTGGGTTTAAAAAAAAAATGTTTTATGTATATTTTTGAATTTGAATGTTGATACCATCACATTAGATTATTAAAAAAGATAAAAAAATGTTTGTCAAAAGTTGATCAAAAAGCTTCCCAAGTGAATTCTTGACAAACAAAGATAAGTGTTAACCCTTGATCTTTTTTTTGAAATGGCGAAACATACAATGTTAATGAAACATGAAAATATCAAATTGCTATAATTCTATTCCCTTTCTAAATCTAGAACTTATTTTTTTTTTATTGTCAGAAGCATGTGTATAAAATAAAATAAATATATTTTTGTAAAAAATTATTATGAAGTTTTTTTGTTTCTTATTGCGTAAACCTAATAAAAAATAATAATTTAACAATTATGCATGTACATGTATATACACAAAAGCATATAACAGTATAATGTAACATTCACAATATTTACATGACAAAATTGTGTAGATAAAAATCAATAAATAAATTTACATTCACTGTACATGTACAAGAAAAAATAACTTCAACTTTAACTGTAGCATTAGTATTGATGTACATATGTATATACACTGGTCCATTATGACCACATAAAAGTTTTTTTTAGCTAAATGTAGAAAAAAAATGTTGGATAGACAAAGACATTTTTAACTTAAATAAAAATTCATTCTTTAAATCTTATTTCCATCTATTATGCATTTTTTCTAAACTTATCTTACATGGATGTAATATTCCAATTTTTACGTAAGTGCATAAAAGATATTTTCAACTTCTAATCAATAATCTACTTCTTATTTACAAAGAGTGTCAAATTCCATCTTCCTTTTGCCTGTACTTGACAAAAATCTATATCACCAAATAGATTTTGTGCCTATAAATCTGTGTGCCTAAAAGTCAATCTTTCAAAAATCCTCACTGGAGATAAACATGATTTCAGAATTTCCTGTTTTCAGCTCAGCAAAATGTGAATCACCACCCTTTAATTCAAGTAAAATGTGAATCCAGTTTCCATCTCACAAAATGTGAAACACTTGCTAAGATGTCAGCAAAATGTGAAACACTGGCTAAGTTGTCAGCAAAATGTGAAACACTATCTGAGAACTTCTGGCAGTGTTGATTTCAGCCTAGGTGAGGAACCCCTTGGACGTACTATATTGTAATCACCTTGTCCAGGTTGTAAAATGGTATTACCATGTTCGCCAATGGTGATTTTAATCTGTGAGGCACTACATTCTAATTGTTTGGCAATGTCTTTGTTAGCAGGGTTATTTGATGATGATCGCTTCAGCTGCTTTTTTCCGTCAGATTTTTCTGGGTAGGCTATACAGCCTTGGCGTATGATTCTAGAATTGGAGGCAGGTCTAAGGGCACCGACTGCCATTAAGTCATTTAGATGAGGGCCATAACCATCAGCTAGTACCTGAAAAAGATGAAATACGGGTAAGTGTTATGAAAATCAATCTTTTTGTTCTCAATCTTAAATTTTAAATATAAACACTAACCAGCAAGGGTATAAAAAGAACAAGAGGCTCCCAGGAGCCTAAATCGCTCACCTGGTCTTGATGTCAACCCTATGAAAAACTTTGTAGAGTTAAATAAGCTGAACATTTAGGCAAGCAAAAGCTTTTCTCTATCTGCAATAGTTTTCATTCTAAAGACCAAAAACACTATTTTTCGTCTTTAAAGGGCTCTAACCCCTATAAGGGGTCATCTGACAACTTCGACTCTATGGAGATTTTTGTAGAGCTAAATGAGCTGAACAATTTAGCAAGCAACAACTTTTCTTTATCTGCTATAGTTTTCATTCTATAGGCTAAAAACACCTTTTTTCGCCTTTAAGGGTCTGTAACCCCTATAAGGGGTCATCTGACAACTTTGACCCTATGAAGACTTTTGTACAGCTGAATGAGCTGATCATTTAAGCAATTAACAGCTTTTCCCTATCTGCAATAGTTTTCATTCTGTAGGCAAAAAACACCATTTTTCGCCTTTTAAGGGCTGTGACCCCTATAAGGGGTCATCTGACAACTTCGACCCTAATGAGACTTTTGTAGAGCTAAATGAGCTGAACATTTAAACAAGCAACAGCTTTTCTCTATCTGCAATAGTTTTCATTCCATAGACCAAAAACACTACTTTTTGCCTGTAAGGGGCTGTAACCCCTATAAGGGGTCATCTGACAACTTCGACCCTATGAAGACTTTTGTAGAGCTGAATGAGCTGAACATTTAAGCAAGCAACAGCTTTTCCTTATCTGCAATAGTTTTCATTCTATAGCCAAAAAACACTATTTTTCGCCTTTTAAGGGCTGTAACCCCTATAAGGGGTCATCTGACAACTTCGACCCTATGAAGACTTTTGTAGAGCTAAATGAGCTGAACATTTAGGCAAGCAACAGCTTTTCTCTATCTGCAATAGTTTTCATTCTATAAGCCAAAAACATGAAAAAATGCTATTTTTCACCTTTCAGGGGCTGTAACCCCTAAAAGGGATCATCTGACAACTTCGACCAAATGGAGAGTTTTGTAGAACTTTTGATGCTGAAGCAGTAGTGTGGCATCAGATTTCATCTATCTCTTATACTTTTTGATTTACAAGCCAAAAACAGTAGTTTGACCCCCCTGGTCTATTTTTAGTAACGGTGGCCATGTTTTTTGACGGATCAGAAATCGAAACACAAGTTTGGTGCAGGACACCCTAAGGATCATTCATACCAAGTTTCATTAAATTCTGTTCAGTAGTTTCAGAGGAGAAGATTTTTGAAAAATTGTTAACGGACGACAGACGACGACAGACGACGACGGACGCCAAGTGATGGCAATAGCTCACATGGACCTTCGGTCCAGGTGAGCTAACAATATGAAGATAAATCAAAACCAACAAAGATTAAAATTGTAAAAAGTAATGAAAATTGAATCAATTCAATGAACAAAGTTCAGACCAGAATGTTTTATAAATTTTTAACACAATTTGCCTGTGTAAACAAAATCTATAAACACTAACGGTATTTGCCTACAAAAACGCCACATTACTTGTTGGTGAGTGTTTGTCTTCTTATTTTTGAGTTTTAATAGATGCCTCTTAAGCATTTTTTTTATAACTGTATCTTCTGTATAATGGATTAAAAAGCAATAGTTGATTGATATTCATTATCAACCCTCTAAAGTCTACAATTTGTACATTTTTTTATTGTTGCTCTTCCCTAAAATTACTACCTGTGCCTTGGTGCCATCTTTCTTGGAGGCTTTTCCTACTATAAATATCTGTGACTGGGTAAGTCCTAGCTCTTTATAAACATGAATATCCTTACTGGACCCATAGGCTGCTTGGATCTGTATCTTGACCTATAATTAACATAGTTTATCTTACTAATAATGCTTATCACTTTTATACTGACTTTTCTCTTTCAAACGATTTTGTAAAGTGTTTTTTTAAGAATTCTATTTATAGAATAGGTAAAAGTGTTCATATGACAAGGTTGCTAAAATTAGCATTTATTTGATGCATCATTTTCTTTACTATGCTTAGTTAAGTTTAAGCAATAATGAAAAGCTGTAAATTAACTTTATAATCAACCAGATTTTTATGGACCAAGCTGATACAAGATATAATGTAAACTAAGTAATTTTTAGAATATACTAATTTTCAGCACATTCCCAGTGAATGAAAATCTGCCGAAAGTGATGCAAACCAATATACTATATACTGGTATCTAGTAATATCATGGTATGTAGCTATGTAAAAACAGTGTTGTCACAGTTGACTATTTGGTTGGAACGAATGTAAATACCACAGAGAAATGAAACCCACGAAGAAGTGAGATGGGGTATAATAATATGTAAATGAAAACTGTGAAAATTAAAATAGCAAAATAGAAATTTGAATTGAACACATGAAAATTAGCAACTGCAAAAATTAATAAATTTACAGTAATCAAAATGAAGTGAGATGCATTTGATAAGAGAGGCATTGTTGCCTAACAGAAATTTCACAGACAATGTAAACAATGTACATTATTTGTAATAATATCATAGCATAAAATTGCTGACAATAAATATGATTTTTTTTTAATTTGCTTAAAAATTTTGGAGTCTGTTTTCAATTATGACTCTCATTGCAACTAGATTTAGCATTGTTAATTGATATTCAGTTCAGTAGTTTTTGTGTGTCCGTGTTTTATATGTTGTCTGTTTTTTTCGTCCTGTCCTTGTTTGTATTTACTGGTGTTGTCTCTGCCCTTTCAGACTTTAACATTCAGATGCCCAATTGGTACTTTGCATCTTTCAGAAAAGTAAAACATTATTTACTTTGATAAATTAAGGACTGGTTTATCGGTGAGTGTAACCTAATAGACAAACCATTCTGTAGCAGTATACCTCATTTTGAAGACCTTTAAGATAATTTAACTTCTGTCTGAGTGGGTCTTTAGTTATACCCTCCATGAATGCCACCATGCCATGTGGAAAGTTATGCATGGCTAACCAGGTCACGACCTTACGGTGCTGCATGTCTGGTCGTGCTGTGACATAAATTATCAGATATCCTTGGTCCTGCCAGGCTCTATAAAATAAAGAACAAATAATTTTCAATTTTATTTAGATAGATTAGCAATATATTAAGATTAAGAATATCTTTGAAAAGTTCATCCTTGACATTTTTTAGAGGAAGGACAAAAGCTGTCAATATCTTTAGTAACATTTTTATACCCCAACTGGTAAAAGAGGGGACCATGTTGCAATCAACTCATCTGCTTGTCTTTTCAAATAGCAAGCTCTGGTCATGTTGGACAGATAGGAAGAAATGTTGGCTGTTTTCCATTGTGATTTTTAATTTCTGTTTCTTTATGTTGGTTGTGCTGCTTACACTTATTCCAGATCTCTTTATCATCTATTCTCAGCTTCTGCTGAAATAATAGATCATTTGCAGAAAACATTATTTTTTGTTCTATACATAAGAATGTTTTGAAATATAAAACCCTAAATGGTATTGACATAAATAAGAATCTGTGAAAATTTCAACAAGATATCTTTATCTGTTGCTGAGATATATGATTTTGAAAATACAAAGAATATAATATGAAATCCACAGTTTGTACCAACAGAGGTACAAATGGTCAATATTTGTGTACCAACTGATAGGAGGCGGATTCATTCAAATTGCTGTAGAATTGTTAATACTGATCAGATTCTTATGAAATTTATCACACTTCTTCAATGTTTATCATAGAATGATACTATGTTGCTAAATTGGAAATTTTATTAAAATTAATGCTAAAATTTGAATTTAAATAAGCATTTTCCATATTTGGCATTTGAAAATTTTAAAATGCTTTTTCTTCATAATTACAAAAGATATCTGAAAAATTCTTTCAGTGGTATGTTTTCCATAAACTTCTTAACACTTTAAATGTAAATTTTGAAACAATGCTCCATTAAATAAGAAATAAGTTTTTTCTGCAAGTCCACTATTGATCAAAATTTAGTACACACCATAAGCATAATAAGTTTCCTCCTCTTTCAGGTCAGTCAGAAATTACTTTTCATTATTTTGGAGCTGACTTAGATGGCCAATAATGTAAACAAATTAGTGTAACAGAATTCTCAGCCTCTAATGAGAGGATTGATTTGGTACACAGCTTAAGCAAGACAAATCATACCATTCATTCCTTTTCCAAATCATTCGATTACCCATGACCAATGATATCCTACCTGACAACTTCCACAGCCTCCGCTCCTGACAAATGAAATCTTACCGGACAAAATCCACAACTTCCCCTCCTGACCAATGAAATCTTACCTGACAATATCCACAGCTCCACCTCCTGACCAATGAAATCTTACCTGACAACATCCACAGCTCCACCTCCTGACCAATGAAATCTTACCTGACAACATCCACAGCTTCCCCTCCTGACCAATGAAATCTTATGTACTTGACAACCTCCACAGCTCCACCCCTGACCAATGAAATCTTACCTGACAACCTCCACAGCTCAACCCTGGGACCAATGAAATCTTACCTGACAACCTCCACAGCTCAACCCCTGGACCAATGATATCTTACCTGACAACATCCACAGCTCAACCCCGGGACCAATGATATCTTACCTGGCAACATAAACAGCTCTACCCCTGACCAATGATATCTTACCTGACAACATCCACAGCTCCACCCCTGACCAATGAAATCTTACCTGACAACATCCACAGCTCCACCTCTGACCTTGGGGTCTTTACCAGAGATGGAGACACTGGCAGTGAATGAACCATCGATACTAAACACTACAGCCTCTGTATTTGGTGGCAAGACAGATAGGAAGAAATCAGCAAATGTGTGGTCCCCTCTGAAAAATCAAACAGAAGTGTTATTAATGAACACTGACCTGTGTCAAGATATTAATTTAAACCCAATAAATTTTAGGCCGCGGCTAGGATTACCCCTTACGGGTAACAATAAAAAAATTTTATTGTAACCCCCTTCACTAAAATCGGAAACGGTTTCCGGATACGGCACCTTTTTCGTCCGGAATTTGAAGATTAACAATAAGAAAAAAATAAGGATTTCCCCCTTATTGTTACTTGCCAAATAAATTTTCGTAGAGCTTCTTTTGTAAAGCTGTACATGTTGTGTTTTTTGAAACTGTTCAAGTTTCTGCGAAAATTACCCAAAAGATCTAAATTTTTCTCCTGGTTTGAAATTGTGATCCATATCTTGAGACATTCCGATCAGTTTATGGACTTTTTGTGAAAAGTGATCATTTAATATACTAACCCGATACTAATCCGCAACATTTGATATACCTTATAGCCCACAGCATAAAGTTACAGGACATTGCAATGCAATTGTTGTTTGGATAATTGATAAAAGGTTTGGTCAGTCTTTAAATAATTTTATATAATTCCATTCAGTTTTTTCAATTTTTTTGTAATTTTTAAATGTTGTTTGTTTCATTGTGTGTTCTTGTTGTCTAAGAAATTTCAGACTTTTGATATTCGGCAGATAATTTGGTATCTCTTTTTGTGATACTTATGATAATGTGTCTAAAATACATCATCATACCAAAAAAAAACACACAAAAAAAAAAAATACATATTTTTTTCTCCATTTTGCGAGTAATAATAAGGGGGGTAATCCTAATTTGTTTTCTTATTGTTACTCTTCAAATTCCGGATGAAAAAGGTGCCGTATCAGAAAACCGTTTCCGATTTCAGTGAAGGGGGTAAATTTTAATGTTACCCGTAGAGGGTTATCGTAGCCAGTCCGTAAATTTTATCGACAATTCTAATCTAAACCATTTCTATTTCATAAGATCTTTTTCAAGGTAAAAAATAATATACACCAATTCATGCCAGATATTTTTTAAGGTAAAAAATAACATAAACCAATTCATACCAGATCTTTTAAAAGGTAAATATTGACTGTGTACATGTGACATCACAATATTAGTTAAATATGGTCAATTCTGAACTTTTTTATATGAAAGATTTTATTATTTGTGATGGAAATGAAAGATAATTGTCCACTAAATCAAATGAGAAAAAGAAAACTATAGGTCCCTGTACTCGTTTTCGAGATATATATATATGACATCAAAAATTTGACAGGAATCAGACTCCTCTAGGTTTTACATAACTTCAACAATGGGGACAATTAAGGCCTTAAAAAACCATTAAATTGTATTAAGAATTTTAAGAAATTCTATACACTTGGTTTTTATTGTGTATATAATCAGAAATTGTCATAAAAAGTTCAGGTCAGTGTGCAAAACATTTCTTCAGTATTTAAAGGTATAACCTAGAGGAGGTTCAAAATCAGACTGAAATTCTTAAAAAATGAAGAATGACCATCCTTAATTGCAAAAAACAATCATACTGTTCATTGTTTGTTCCACAAACACTGTGTATTAATATTATTCAAATAAAACCAAAGAAATGTAGATGAAAATTAACAGACATGACACAAAATCAAATGAAAACATTTAGCTAGTTTAACCCCGCCACATTTTTAATGTGCCTGTCCTAAGCCAGGAATCTTTATCAAAGCTTATGTTTGTATTTCGTCTAATTTATGTTGTTTTTTGTCAAGAAAAGGGTCTTTCATTGCACTTTAGGATTGGGCTTGAATCATTTGTAGTTCATTTTCAATCCATGGGCCAATTGAAAAACAGGGAGCAGCGACAATGGTCACATTGAAGGCTGCTGGCTGTTTTCCATTGTGGATGTTTTAAATTTACGTTTATATTGTAGGTTGTGTCGCCTACACTTATTCCACATCACATTTTCTTCTATTTAAAAGACCAAAAATGTTTAGTTGTATTTTTTAAATTTTATTCATTGATGTAAGTTTCAAATGTAAATAGTAGATAATGAGATGTGAAATAAGTGTACACATCAAACACTACATACAATTTATTGGCCTAGATGAAAAATATAATGTGAATTTTTTTTAAATTGCCAAAAGGAGATGACCTTCTTATGTTTTTTATTGTAGAATAACACGCTTCTCCTATTTCATTTGCAACACAATTAATACACCCACCTGACCACTACTTTAACAGGGTGCATCCCCTGTGGTAACATTTTATCTAGTGGTACAGTAAACTGAAGTCGGCCATGTTTATCAGTCATGGCAGTTCCCAGATATTCCCATTCTCCTTTGGTCTGGTTGTTCACATGGATGTCAACCTGAAAAAGAATTTTCTCCTGAATGAAAACTATAGGAACAAGAGTTAACTCTAAAGTATGTCTCGCCTGCTGGCACAATCAGAAACAATTATTCTTTCTTACTTCCACTATATTTTGAATTTACATGGATTTTAAGTTTCTGAGATCAAAAGATGTTTATAGAACTTAAACATTGCAAATATATGCAATAAAAATAATCAAAGTCACTCAACCGGAAAATCAAGGTCAAGGTCAAAAGATGGGGATGCAACTGTGCTAAGCTACTACTGGGGCACATGCATACCAAGTTTCATCAACCTAAGACCTATAGTTCTTGAGATATGGAGGTGCTTGCAAAACTTTTCCATTGCTATTATATGTATTGAAAATCGTCAAAGTCACTCAACCGAAAAATCAAGGTCAAGGTCAAAAGGTTGGGATGCAACTGTGCTAAGCTACTACTGGGGCATATGCATATCAAGTTTCATCAACCTAGGATCTATAGTTCTTGAGATATGGAGGTGCTTGCAAAATTTTTCCATTGCTATTATATATATTGAAAATTGTCAAAGTCACTCAAACGAAAAATCAAGGTCAAGGTCAAAAGATGGGGATGCAACTGTGCTAAGCTACTACTGGGGCATATGCATACCAAGTTTCATCAATCTAGGACCTAGAGTTCTTGAGATATGGAGGTGCTTGCAAAACTTTTCCAAAAAGTTAACGCCGCCGTCGCCAGTAAGAAAAGACCTATGTCCCGCTCTGCTTCGCAGGCGAGACAAAAACTATATACAGGGTTGACAGTTTGAACTGAAATTCCTATATAATGTGTTTTTCAGATTAAAAAGATGTAACCTACAAGATTTCAAAATTTATTATCTAAAAGAATTAACACAGAAACCTTAAATGCAAAAAATAATAATAAAAAAATATTTTGTCAGCAATGGTTTAGTCACAAAATTATCCAAAGTTTCCAGTAGTTTGATGGGTTTGCTAAAAATCCAATAATGCAACACACAAAAAAAATCAATAAAAACAAAAAACCTTTATTAGTACTTGATCAATGTTAAGTTTTGGCTTATTGATGGACAATGTGAAAACGCTACTTAATGTGTATTACATATATTTTACATGACCTGCTTTATAATTCCTTCTAATCAAACCACCTTAAACTTAAATAGGTTAAACATATTTGGTTTAACAATGGTGTTACTGTATTTACTGTATTTTTTAGACCAACCCACCTTTTCTCCAGATAGTGATGTCACATCAAAGGAACCATACATAAACCTGGCTGTGATCACCTGTTCCTTCCCATCAACCACCATTACATCGTTACCACGGTGATTAGGTTGCAAATTCTAAAAATAAATAGATAAAATTGTTTATCACTTGTTTCTAATAGCATTCAATAAACTGGGGCAGTTGAGTTATGTGTATAAATTCACTTTGTTTCATCAAATATTATGGAAAGTTATCAAATGTAACGAGAATGTCTCATGTAATATTAGTTGTCCATAAAACGGAAATTTTAAGACACCATTGGGAACAGGATTCTGCAAGAATACAAACAGTGCCTTAGTGGCCCATAAATGTGGCTATACAAAAATTGCAGGCAACCTAACAACATTTTTTTTTTCAATGTGAAGAGCCTGCATTTTAACACTAATTTTTAAAGCTAAAAACTTTTTATTGGGACTGTTCAAACAGATCTTACCATAACCCCAACTAAAGCAATTAAAAGAAGCCAGAATACCAACAGATTTCAATTTAAACTGCATACTTTATGAAGTTTAAAACAAAAACACAATCAGTAAGGTTGATTTAAAAAATTCTTTCCTTAAAACTCTATATACCTTTACAAGAGAACAACTTATTATTATTAGTTTAATATAATCTTGAACTTTACCTTGACTTTAATAGTAGTCCTCCTCTTCAGCCATTTTTCCTTGGGTTGTTTGGCAGATGATATGGCATCAGGTAAGGAGTCTAGCTTAACATTCTCATTCATTAAAGTGTCATGTCTTAGGACCTAAGAAAAAAAAGAAATTAAGAGATTTCAGACATTGACATTGTTTGTATATCAGGTATTTATTAGTGGAAATGCTGAGGAAACCAGAATTTTCATGAAAAATCATAAACAAAGACTTTTTATCTTATTCAAAGAGGAACTGCTTGCTCTACATGATTAAATAACAAGTGATAGCTATATGCAATATTTTAGAACTGGAGGACAAAAATCTTTCCTTTCTTGCTTGTTTTTTTTATATTTTGTTTGCTTTTGTTCTGATTTCTATGTTTTCCAAGATCTTATGAACTTTTATTTATTTATAAGTAGTCTTTTTTCTATCTTATATTTTTAAACAGAGTTATTTTCCTGACTCACATACTAAATTCACTGTCAGATATGTTAAATGTGTAATTGCTGTGTTTTAAATTATGTAACATTTACCTGTCTTAAGATAAAAGCTGCTAGATCTGATGACTCCCAGAAACTTGCATGAAACAGGGGCGGTAACGCTGATACAGGGAAGGAATGAAGGATATCAGGACTATATAAAACATAGTCCAATCTCTTGTTACCCCACCATTTACTGGTCACTGTAATATAAAGATATAAAACATAGTCCAATCTCTTGTTACCCCACCATTTACTGGTCACTGTAGTATAAAGATATAAAATTCACTGTTCACTGTAATATAAAGATATAAAACATAGTCTAATCTCTTATTACCCCACCATTTACTGGTCACTGTAATATAAAGATATAAAACATAGTCCAATCTCTTGTTACCCCACCATTTATTGGTCACTGTAATATAAAGATATAAAACATAGTCCAATCTCTTATTACCCCACCATTTACTGGTCACTGTAATATAAAGATATAAAACATAGTCCAATCTCTTATTACCCCACCATTTACTGGTCACTGTAATATAAAGATATAAAACATAGTCCAATCTCTTATTACCCCACCATTTACTGGTCACTGTAATATAAAGATATAAAACATAGTCCAATCTCTTATTACCCCACCATTTACTGGTCACTGTAATATAAAGATATAAAACATAGTCCAATCTCTTATTACCCCACCATTTACTGGTCACTGTAATATAAAGATATAAAACATAGTCCAATCTCTTATTACCCGGTACCCCACCATTTACTGGTCACTGTAATATAAAGATATAAAACATAGTCCAATCTCTTATTACCCCACCATTTACTGGTCACTGTAATATAAAGATATAAAACATAGTCCAATCTCTTATTACCCCACCATTTACTGGTCACTGTAATATAAAGATATAAAACATAGTCCAATCTCTTATTACCCGGTACCCCACCATTTACTGGTCACTGTAATATAAAGATATAAAACATAGTCCAATCTCTTGTTACCCCACCATTTACTGGTTACTGTAATATAAAGATATAAAACATAGTCCAATCTCTTATTACCCCACCATTTACTGGTCACTGTAATATAAAGATATAAAACATAGTCCAATCTCTTATTACCCGGTACCCCACCATTTACTGGTCACTGTAATATAAAGATATAAAACATAGTCCAATCTCTTGTTACCCCACCATTTACTGGTCACTGTAATATAAAGATATAAAACATAGTCCAATCTCTTGTTACCCCACCATTTACTGGTCACTGTAATATAAAGATATAAAACATAGTCCAATCTCTTATTACCCCACCATTTACTGGTCACTGTTATATAAAGATATAAAACATAGTCAAATCTCTTATTACCCCACCATTTACTGGTCACTGTTATATAAAGATATAAAACATAGTCTAATCTCTTATTACCCCACCATTTACTGGTCACTGTAATATAAAGATATAAAACATAGTCCAATCTCTTGATACCCCACCATTTACTGGTCACTGTAAAAGAACAAGAGATGTAATATTGACAAAAGGGTTGATTATCACACCATATAAAACATAGTCTAATCTCTTATTACCCCACCATTTACTGGTCACTGTAAAATTTTAAAGCAGTCTAAAATTACACCATATTGAAACACTTAATAAATACAAGAACAGTTTATTTTAAAATGCACTGAAAACATTCAGATTTCATTCAGATATTCAAATAACAAATATTAAAATTGTTATTTCAAGAAAAGAACAGACAATCTAATTTATACATGTACAAGAAAGAAGCAATAAATGTTTCTTGTTATTTGCTGATGGATGATCCCTGTTTTTCATTGCAGAATCAGAAAATAACACTTTTATAGATGTAATGTTGAACATTTGTTCCAGATCTCATCATTTGGGATATCATGATAACTAGGCACTTTCTTCATTTTTATTTGGGATTTTACTTTTGTAAACAGTATATCTTTCCGACAATAACACATTGGAAACATCGACCTTTCCTTAATGCTTGCTTCAACATAAAGTATACCCACCATTAGCAATGATAGAGACTGTAGACTCCCCCATGCCTGACATATTACTGGCCACACTTGATATACTGTTCTGTCGTTGTAAGATACGACCACTAGAACTGTACTTACCATTAGCAATGATAGAGACTGTAGACTCTCCAATGCCTGACATATTACTGGCCACACTAGATATACTGTTCTGTTGTTGTAAGATATGACCACTAGAACTGTACTTACCATTAGCAATGATAGAGACTGTAGACTCTCCCATGCCTGACATATTACTGGCCACACTAGATATACTGTTCTGTCGTTGTAAGATATGACCACTAGAACTGTACTTACCATTAGCAATGATAGAGACTGTAGACTCTCCAATGCCTGACATATTACTGGCCACACTAGATATACTGTTCTGTCGTTGTAAGATATGACCACTAGAACTGTACTTACCATTAGCAATGATAGAGACTGTAGACTCTCCCATGCCTGACATATTACTGGCCACACTTGATATACTGTTCTGTCGTTGTAAGATATGACCACTAGAACTGTACTTACCATTAGCAATGATAGAGACTGTAGACTCTCCCATGCCTGACATATTACTGGCCACACTTGATATACTGTTCTGTCGTTGTAAGATACGACCACTAGAACTGTACTTACCATTAGCAATGATAGAGACTGTAGACTCTCCCATGCCTGACATATTACTGGCCACACTAGATATACTGTTCTGTCGTTGTAAGATACGACCACTAGAACTGTACTTACCATTAGCAATGATAGAGACTGTAGACTCTCCCATGCCTGACATATTACTGGCCACACTTGATATACTGTTCTGTCGTTGTAAGATATGACCACTAGAACTGTACTTACCATTAGCAATGATAGAGACTGTAGACTCTCCCATGCCTGACATATTACTGGCCACACTAGATATACTGTTCTGTTGTTGTAAGATATGACCACTAGAACTGTACTTACCATTAGCAATGATAGAGACTGTAGACTCTCCCATGCCTGACATATTACTGGCCACACTAGATATACTGTTCTGTTGTTGTAAGATATGACCACTAGAACTGTACTTACCATTAGCAATGATAGAGACTGTAGACTCTCCCATGCCTGACATATTACTGGCCACACTAGATATACTGTTCTGTCGTTGTAAGATACGACCACTAGAACTGTACTTACCATTAGCAATGATAGAGACTGTAGACTCTCCCATGCCTGACATATTACTGGCCACACTAGATATACTGTTCTGTCGTTGTAAGATACGACCACTAGAACTGTACTTACCATTAGCAATGATAGAGACTGTAGACTCTCCCATGCCTGACATATTACTGGCCACACTTGATATACTGTTCTGTCGTTGTAAGATATGACCACTAGAACTGTACTTACCATTAGCAATGATAGAGACTGTAGACTCTCCCATGCCTGACATATTACTGGCCACACTAGATATACTGTTCTGTTGTTGTAAGATATGACCACTAGAACTGTACTTACCATTAGCAATGATAGAGACTGTAGACTCTCCCATGCCTGACATATTACTGGCCACACTAGATATACTGTTCTGTTGTTGTAAGATATGACCACTAGAACTGTACTTACCATTAGCAATGATAGAGACTGTAGACTCTCCCATGCCTGACATATTACTGGCCACACTAGATATACTGTTCTGTCGTAGTAAGATATGACCACTAGAACTGTACTTACCATTAGCAATGATAGAGACTGTAGACTCTCCCATGCCTGACATATTACTGGCCACACTAGATATACTGTTCTGTCGTTGTAAGATATGACCACTAGAACTGTACTTACCATTAGCAATGATAGAGACTGTAGACTCTCCCATGCCTGACATATTACTGGCCACACTAGATATACTGTTCTGTTGTTGTAAGATATGACCACTAGAACTGTACTTACCATTAGCAATGATAGAGACTGTAGACTCTCCCATGCCTGACATATTACTGGCCACACTAGATATACTGTTCTGTTGTTGTAAGATATGACCACTAGAACTGTACTTACCATTAGCAATGATAGAGACTGTAGACTCTCCCATGCCTGACATATTACTGGCCACACTAGATATACTGTTCTGTCGTTGTAGAATATGACCACTAGAACTGTACTTACCATTAGCAATGATAGAGACTGTAGACTCTCCCATGCCTGACATATTACTGGCCACACTAGATATACTGTTCTGTCGTTGTAAGATATGACCACTAGAACTGTACTTACCATTAGCAATGATAGAGACTGTAGACTCTCCCATGCCTGACATATTACTGGCCACACTAGATATACTGTTCTGTCGTTGTAAGATATGACCACTAGAACTGTACTTACCATTAGCAATGATAGAGACTGTAGACTCTCCCATGCCTGACATATTACTGGCCACACTAGATATACTGTTCTGTCGTTGTAAGATATGACCACTAGAACTGTACTTACCATTAGCAATGATAGAGACTGTAGACTCTCCCATGCCTGACATATTACTGGCCACACTAGATATACTGTTCTGTCGTAGTAAGATATGACCACTAGAACTGTACTTACCATTAGCAATGATAGAGACTGTAGACTCTCCCATGCCTGACATATTACTGGCCACACTAGATATACTGTTCTGTCGTTGTAAGATATGACCACTAGAACTGTACTTACCATTAGCAATGATAGAGACTGTAGACTCTCCCATGCCTGACATATTACTGGCCACACTAGATATACTGTTCTGTCGTTGTAAGATATGACCACTAGAACTGTACTTACCATTAGCAATGATAGAGACTGTAGACTCTCCCATGCCTGACATATTACTGGCCACACTAGATATACTGTTCTGTCGTAGTAAGATATGACCACTAGAACTGTACTTACCATTAGCAATGATAGAGACTGTAGACTCTCCCATGCCTGACATATTACTGGCCACACTAGATATACTGTTCTGTCGTTGTAAGATATGACCACTAGAACTGTACTTACCATTAGCAATGATAGAGACTGTAGACTCTCCAATGCCTGACATATTACTGGCCACACTAGATATACTGTTCTGTCGTAGTAAGATATGACCACTAGAACTGTACTTACCATTAGCAATGATAGAGACTGTAGACTCTCCCATGCCTGACATATTACTGGCCACACTAGATATACTGTTCTGTCGTTGTAAGATATGACCACTAGAACTGTACTTACCATTAGCAATGATAGAGACTGTAGACTCTCCCATGCCTGACATATTACTGGCCACACTAGATATACTGTTCTGTCGTTGTAAGATATGGCCACTAGAACTTTTCCTTGTCCCCATGAACAGTGACATGTTACTTTGTAATGTTTCAACTGAAATGGATAACATTAAACAGTCATCAGAGCTGAAGTAAAGATGCAAAAGTATAATGATATGCAACAGTGTAACTTTTGTTGCTGTTAATTTTTCGCATACCTTTTACCTGTTCAAACATTTACTTGTATTTTTGTGGAAACGTTAATGAAACACTAAACATATTCAAATTCAGATTTTGACTTGAGTTTGCGTTGATGATTTCTGTTTGGTTGATTTTGTGTTTTTTTTGTGTTTCCTCATCCTGTTCTTGTTTATGTTTACCCATTTTGTCATTGCCCCTTCAGACTTTTGACATTCGAATGCCCCGTTGGTGCCTCTTTGCTTCTTTAAAAAGAAAGCATTTAAATGTTCATACAATATCATGTTTGCTGTTACCATATGACTTTTGAATATCAAAACACTAGTGTTGTAAGTATCTAAATGTTCAATAAGCGAACCATCTAGTCAAAGTGTACTAGATCTTACACTTACATTCTATATAAATATAGCTTCTACAACCCGATCAAGTTGATTATGGAATTTTAACATCTCAAGAAATAAATTTGATATTTTAATGGTGATACTTGAGCCATTAACAGTGATGGATTCAGAGGGGGTGTAGGGGTGCGTACGCCCCCTCTTATTTGAGAAATTTAATTTTTTTCTGTATAAAATTGACCAAGCAACTTCAAATTTTCATCAAATTCTGACATTTTTAGCTATTACAGTCCCATTTCATGAATCTCTGGAAACGCCCCTGATTAAAATAATCAAATTTGGTTTTAGGAAGAAGTGAGACAAAAACACTTACCTATATGGACTGTTTCCCCATCCCCTAACAGACACTTAGGGTAGCGTGAAACTTGTACGGATGGTATATGTCTAAATGGTGCATGTATTAGAGGCTTCAGTCTAAACACAGACCTATCACTGTCGGTAAAAATTTATAAACTTACCAACATGGACAGACTCCCCGTCTCCTAGAAGATACTTAGAGTAGCGTGACACTTGCCCTGGTGGAATTTGTATGAATCAGGCATGTATCAACGGTTCCAATTGAAACCCTGATTGATCACTGTTGTGGAATATGTTACATACTCACCAACATGGACTGACTCCCCATCCCCTAACGGGTATTTAGAGTAGCGTGACACTTGTGCTGGTGGAATCTGTCTGAATGGACCGTGTATCAATGGTTCAAGTCTAAACGCTGACGGATCACTGTTATGGAATATGTTATATACCTGGCTACACCCTGGACTGAAAGGGGGAACTGAAATAAAAGAAAGTGATAATGTATGGAATTCAAGCATATTTGAAAAAAAAATCCTTATGCAACTTCCATTGTTTTTTTTCAACTTCCATTGTAATTGTAATACAACAACAATGTTAAAGTTAGTATCTATAAATCATTTCTTTATACTTCCACAAGTTTTCATATTTTTTTGTGTTTATAAAAGAAAAATTGATGGCTAAAAAAATTGACTAAAAAAATTTAGCTATAATTTTTGGTTGAACAACAATAAGATGATCATTAACATTGGATGTTTTCAACATGTTCAATGCACGAGTTTAATTTTGTGTCATGTACATTTTAAACTTTAATTTTCTTCTTTTTCAATTAATATAATAGCATAAAAACATGCAATAAATATTTTTCAAGGTTATGGTGAGTTTGACTCAACTTTTTTGTTTCACAAATTATAATGATAAACAATGTGATTTAGCATAATGGTTCTTTCAGATTAAATTCTGAGTTCTGCGACTAAAATACTAACCTGATTTATCCTCCCCACAAATCATTCTCCTATAAGCCAACACTAATCCTAAAGAAGAACCCAAAACAAAAAAATCTGACACTTCAAAATCAAGCTTTGTATAAGTTCCTTCAAAGTTGCTTCCATTACTAGTCCGTCGAGAAGCACCTTTCTCGTTCACTATAAGATATGACTGATGACTATGGTCTTTAGATGGATCTCGTGTCGAACATGTCCGTTTCATTTTGTAATCCAACGAAACTATATCACTTTTACTACATTGATTCGCGTCATTAGGACAGTTTAATTTCAAATCTGGGTCACTGTGACTTAATTGTCTACTGGCCTCCATGTTAGATTTTGGCGACCCAGATTCTGTTTTTGATCGTTCACGTCTAAACGAGGCGTTAGAATCCACCTCTGGCAGGGCCTCACGACTGTCGTAGGTACTCAATAATCTGGCACAGGATGGACCATGACAAAGGGCATCGTAGGCTAACAAAGAACTTGTACCATCTGCTAAGAAGCAAACCTGAAAAATAAAACTTAGAATAACACATTCATTTTATCCAAGCTTATATTTGTACTTTTGTATTTGTCTTTTCTTATCGGATTGTTCCATTATAAGAGGCTGCAAGTCATTCTAAATTCAGTTTTTTTTAGTAATAGAATCATGAATTTATCTGGGTCCAACAGCAGTCTATGTTGAAAGTTACTACCTTTTTTCATTACAGGTTTTGTTTTCCTTTTTTTTAGTTAATGTTAGCATCATGTACATTAATTCAACATCTTATCATAATCTATTCAAATGATTTCATTACCACCTTCTAATTTAACCTTATGATTGTCAGACAACAATTGACAGGACATTGTAGATTCTCTTATGTCAGCTCGTCTGATAGAGTGTGATATTTCTATATTTCACATCACTTATGTAAGCTTTGATATCAAATTTAACACTAGATTTACCTTTTCACTTTTCCATTCCTAAATATTACAGATTTCTATTAGTTATATAATTATCAGTCTATTTAAGTGTTTTGTTTTTTTAAGAATTATATTTTTTTAATATATTTTTTAAAATATTTTTCAAATTTGAAATTTACTAAAATCCACAAACCAGTGTACTTTCTTTAATCAACAAAACTGATACCCAAATAAAAGAACACCAGGTGCATCCTCAATATGGGTTGCCCTCAATGGAAGGAAAATATTTCCAACTAGGGTACAATTCCATAGTTTTACCAAGCCAAATATTACAAAGACAGGAATTTTTGTCTAAGCTTATTTTTTGTATATGTCTTTTTTATTTCACAGTACTTCATACCTGTCCATTAAATCCTTTGCCCTCCTGTGATATCAAGAATTCCTGATACACCATATTGGCCTTGGATACAAACTTATTGACACATTCATGGTATTCTGGGTTCGTAGTAGCAAACAGTGATATGGCACCAAGGGGAACAAACTCCTGTGTTAAAAGTGGTCCTTCTACACTGTTGGGGGTCTGTGACTCGAAAGAGTAAGGAGTTATACTGAAAAGGAAAAAAATCATAGAATACTTACTTAAAAGTCAAAAAGTTAGCAAAAAAAGATTTTCCAATTTTAAATGAAATTTTAATATGGGTGGTACTACATGTAAATCAGTGTAAAATTTAGTTGACTTGAGTATGCATTGTTTCTTGTGTTTTTTTTTTGTTATGTTCTCCATTTTGAAGGGTTTTTTTTAATTGTTGTCTCCTATTTCTACTAATTTGTCTTGGCCTTTACAGACTTATGACATTCAAATACCACATTTGCATTTCTTTGCTTCTTTCCTTACCATCTGTTGTCTTCATTGAAGGCAAATATTTCATCACATAGTTATAGTATATAAAGGATTTTTCACTTGGCAATAAACCTGTTGTTCATAAATAATAGTTATTTGAGGTTTCATGTTTGGTGGCTGATAAAAATTTTAATTCATCTTCCAAGGCTGATAAATCTTTATCCCACCCACTTCTGTCACTCATCTGAAGCCTGATATCATTTGTGAAATTAACGAAAAATGCTCTATACTTATCAAAACACAACTGTGTAATTGACAACAATACCTATTTATTATTTCCAGAATCTCAGGACAAATCTGTGGGCAGGGGACCAGTCTGAATGCTATGTGCCCATAGGCTCCTGGGTAATGGGTACGTATCACGCTCTCAAATGCTGTTCTCATCGTTATAAAATCACTACGTTTAGATGGATGGGTGTTCTCTACTTGTGTATCAACCAAACAACCTAGAATAGAGAAACCATAAAATATATGTAGACTTCTGAAATTTAAAGAATGGTCATAAATAACAAGCTATGAAATTATTTCTGTACCTTATTCAAAATATGAAAAACAAGAACATACCTAAAGACATGATGCTATCCTACAAACAAATTCTTTTTTCTGCTAAAAAAACCATGAAGTTTATGTCAGGGCATAAATTTATGATGACTTTTGAATGCTCAATTTCTAATGCAAATACATCTAGAGTTTCATTCCATCATGGAGAGTAACATTAAACTGTATGTAAATCCAATGTATAACACCCATTTTGTCTGTGATCAATCAACCATGAGGTTAATGAGACAGGTACTTTTCATGGTGATTTTTGTTTGTTTATATCCTGTATCCTGATACATGTGTCAGGTTTTATGTTGCTAACATACTTCTTCTTGGAAAAGTAACATATATGATGAAGTCTCATGTTCATTTACTCCATATCCTTTCATGAAATATTTACATCTGAAAGTAAATTTGATTTTGCACAGATGGGTGCATGAACTAATGAACACAGACAGACAGATGAACATATACCATATGCCACTATATTTGTAAGTGGGGCATAAAGAAAACAGCATTGTCATGGTTTTTTTTTTAAATTGTTGTTTTTCTTAATAACTGCTCATTATTTGAGCTATGTTGCGTACACTTATTCCACATCTCTTTATTTTCTACTGTTCTAATTCTACATACCTCCATGGAGCACCATAAATAGTATACTAGATCTACACCCAGCGGAGTCAGGAGGTGATGTTTGGGGATGGGTGGTCTGATCTATGCTGTAGTGTTGTCTTATCTGCTCCATTCTTCTTTCCAGTGGCGTATCTAGATAAATGATATTAATTGCTAAACAGTTTTGAATGAAAGAACCTCAGTGAGCACCCTCATATACCCCACATGTTCGGCTCTTTGAGCTCATCAATTTTTGCGGAAAAAAATGGTGATAACATACAAAAGTACATATGTTACTTTATAGTTTCATTAACTTCTGTTCAGTAGTTTTAGAGGAGTTGCGTCCACAACAGAATTGTCCAAAGGGCCATAACTCTTACAAAATTTTGCAGATAAAAAATTCCTGGCTATATGCATGACCACATAGGTGTACTTCTTGCATACCACATTTCATTGAATTAATTAGTTTCAGAGGAGCTGGGTCTACAAGATGATGAATCAGAATTTTCAGCTTATTTCTAAGTCCAAAGGGCCATAACTCCCACAAAAATATGTGGATTACAAATTCCTGGTAACATGCACATTAACATAGTGTGTACTTCTTGCACACCAAGTTTCATTTAATTCTGTTCAATAGTTTCAGAGGAGATATGTCCACAAGATGAAGATCATGAATCAGGATTTTCAGCAAATTTATAAGTCCAAAGGGCCATAACTCCTATAAAAATTTGCAGATAAAAAATTCTGGTAATATGCATAACTACATGTGGTGTGCTTCTTGCATACCAGGTTTCATTAAATTCTGATGAGTGGTTTCAGAGGTGTTGCTTCCACAAAATGTGATCACAGATGGCTTCGTTATGTGAGATATAAAGATATAATGTGGTTTCATTATTTTTGTTGGATACTATGGTTTTTGTGGTTTACAGTCAATGACAAAATATTATCCAACAAAGCGTTCATTATTTAATTAAACTCCAACCAAGGAAGTGTATTTTTTCCAGAAATTATGAAAATTGATTCATTTAGATTTTTGATTATTGGTTCACTTACCTGTTGGATCAAGTGACAGAGTCGATCTAGCATCAGCGAATTCATCATTAGATCCCTGCATGTCTATAGGTGATGCTCGCAATAACTGGGGATCAGATGTTCTATCATCTGCAAGTAAAAAAATATTATAATACATGAATAGAATTTATGTTTTTATGATTGCCCTAAAAAGTGCTTTAGAGTAATGTAAAATAATGATAGTGGTTCAAATTAGCTAAATTACATTTACTTTTTTCCCTTGCAATAATAGACAAACAGCTGACGCGTGGATGAAAAGCACTGCTAAATTTTTGAATTCAAACTATATATCATTGTTAAAAATTTTCTTCAAACTCAATGAAAGCATCTTTTTACTAATAATTTGACAACAGGTAATACATGTTTTGACATACATAAACAAGTTCTTTGCTAAAATTATGCGCTAAGCTTTGACAATCTACAAGGTGCTTTTACTATATAGAGATGCACTGCATATTACTCTGTTTCCATCTGGAGTAAAATATAGGTGCTATAAGACTATAAATTTCTACAAAGGTGAAAGTAATATACATGTATACATTTGTATATCTATATACATGTACCATATATGAGAAGCATCACAAGTCAATAGAAAAGAAGAAATTATTCCTACACCATCGAGAGGAAACAAATACATATTGAATTTAATATAAAGCACAATACATAGCTGAGTCAACTAGGGGCAATACTCACACAAATTATCATCAGAATCACACGACAAATAAAAGTCTACTAATTGTTCTGAAAATAAATCAACTCATGCAAGAAAAAAACGACACAAAACACCTACATGCACTTTTAAATTAATTTCTAGTCTAAATGAATCACAAAAAAGTTTAGGCCAAAAAAGTATTTTTAGTGTTTCTGATTTCATGCCTGAAAAAAATATGGTAGGAAGGTAGGCATTTACTTTTTTCCAATTTTTTTACCTTGACTGAATGGGGAGTATATATGTTTTTGTATCAAGTTTAACGGTGCTTAAGCAAAAAAGGCAATAAAAAGGCTAGGGTCCGCATGAAAAACTAGGGACAGTAGGGAAACCAGAAACACATATTTTTTATTTGGCCTTATCATTTTTAAACCTGTGCAATGCAAAACAGCATTTTAAGAGTTGAATTGAAGATTATATTATTGACAAAGTCGATAAAGGCCTTATCACAAAAAAATCAAAGCTTTCCAAAAAATATTTGGCTGATTTATAATTCTTTTTTCACATGCAAAAAGATCCTTTCAAATATGTTACTCCATATAGGTTTTTTAAGTTGAACATTCACAAAAAATTGTGGATGTACAGATGCAAAGAGTAAAAACAAAAAAAATCTTACATGAGATACACTAAAAATTCATGCTATGATTACAATAGTAAATGCAAGAGGGAAAAATAGGGGGAAAATGGTTTGTCCTTGACCATCTTTGTGACTATTTTTACCTTCAGCATCAAAGAACTCTTCATCAGAACTTGATTCCTGTAATTTTTCTAAACTCTCAAATATTCTAGTGGTTGACATCTCTCTAGCAGAACCTACAACATAAATAAAATCAAGTAATTATTAGAGTTAATGAACAATTTTTTGGCCTAAATTATTAGAGTATCATGACAAGAAAAATTTCATTATTGATATTTATTTATTTATTCATAAATATTTCACTAGCAAAAGTGTCCACTTTTGTAACTTTCTTTCAATTTCCCACAACTTTTTTTCTACTACTGTGAATTCATAAATTTATTTATTTTCGCGAGTACCAATTCTGTATTTTGATGAAAAAGGACTAGTTCATGGATTCTTAAATTCGTGGTTCTGAAGTCTGCAGTATACAGATCAATGTTAAATTTCCTTTTTTGTGGGGTATCAAATTTCGTGGATCGGTGCCAACCTCAAAAGCCAGGAAAATTGATTACCCACAAATAATAATAAAACCACAGTATTGTAAATTTGTACAGTGTGAATCAAGGGTCTGGAAATTTTTTGAGCTGATTTCGGTCATTTTTGTCCGACTGTATAGAACATATAAAAATATGAACGTTACATGAAATTACCCCTCCCCCACCTTTTTTCCTTGGCCTCCCTTGAAATCCACTTTTTAAATTCATAAAGGCAATGTGTGTTTGTGTATTACATTCTGGATGTTGAATTTTATATCCAGATCATGTTTTTATTTCAGTTAACATGGTAAAGGTTCTTTGTAGTTAAAAATTTCTAAAATGTTTTCAATATAAACAAAACACGTTTCATGTAAAAAGTGAAAGTGAAAGTAAGATGCCCGGATGTAGATAAATTGGGATCACTCGTTCTGAATCTGTTTACTAAATAAACATATCAAATGTACAGTAAGTATGAGAAAAGTGACTTTTAAATACGAAATTAGTAACAATTATTGTTTGTATTAATACCAAAACAATCTGTACAGTGAATGAGTGTTTGCAAAATAAACATTTTCTCCGCACATGCGTAATCAAACACCATCTAAATGTAAATAATATTTGGTGTGCACTACATGTGCACATGTTTTGATAAATACTGAATATAATGAGAAATTATTTCTAAATAAACAAAACGGGCTTCTCAGGACTGATTTGAAAACAAGAGTTGACTCATTTAATTTTAACCATAGGTAAATACAGTGGCCATGGTCAGACAGGTGTGACCAATTATCTAATTAGCGTAACCCCACGGCTATTCTCACCTGTTTGACACCTGCTGGAGGTGTTAATTACGAGATTAATGACCACAAGACCGGATGCTCAGGAAGATAATTAAACAATTATATGACCGATAAGCAAAAAATGCTTACAATAAAATTTTAAAATGTCCGATTGGGAGAATTTTCATTCGGTCATTTAGGACAAAATTTCGGTCATGTCCGGAAAATATGACCGTTTCCAGACCCTTGGTGTGAATTAAACATTTTTGGGGTTTGAAACTCAAAAGAAAGTTTTAAGTAGAACTTCATTCTATAGAAACATCAATAAACAAAAGCATTACTTTTTCTTCTACTGAAATTAAACCAATGTTAAAATGTCAAAATTGATTATTTTGTCACTGTATCTGACAAAGTTAATATAAGCTTAAATTCTTCTCTATATTCATTATACCGTTGTCCCCAGGGCATTGAGCAAATATTGCTTTAGATGTTGCATGAATAATGTAATGCAAAAACTTAAAATATTCATGTAATTTTTAATAATTTATACCATGAAAACGTTTTTCTTTTAGCATATTTATCATAGCAAAAAGGAAGCAGTAACCACTGGACTTCATTGAAAGCTTGCACCTATTTTTTTGAAAGACCATCTTAGTTGTTATGAATGTTGTGTCATGTAAATTTATTTCACATCTCAATATTTTCTTTCAACAAATGACCTAGATACATACTACCAAATGACCTTGACTTTGATGAAGTTGATAGCGACCTATGTTCCTTCATTGACGGAGAATCCTTGGAGTTACCCCCAATAGTTGATCTGCCGTCAGACGAAACAGAGACAGAATCTTCGGACTTCGAAATTGGAATTTTGGGACGTTCTTCTGATGAGGCAGAGTTTTGCTTTGCGACACTTTTATGATCATCATCTGCATTTTCATCATCACTTCCAAAGTTCATTTTTTCAGCCAGGGCTTTCTGGGTCTCTAGCTCAAGACGTCTTATGTCACTGATTTGTAGTCCAAACCATTCATCTTGCCAACACCAAGCTTGTCTGTGGGCTCTTAACATTGTCTTTCTTAAACCTGAAAATAGATGTATTTAACTGTTAAAAAAGAAACAATTTTCCCTATACATGTACTTATAAAATACTAAATAATTAAGATGGGTGTTGCAAAAATTGCTTACTCTTCCGGAGGACCTGGATACAATCTTGTTACATTTGTGTTGTTGGTTGTACTTTGTTTTTTTTATGTGTGTTTAATGTTATCTGTTGCTTTCTTTGTTTGTAAAGGACAAGGTACAGTAAGGGCCATATTTGGCCCCCTTATTTAAAGAAAAACAAATCCCAAATAAATGATTTAAATATCATTAACATTTCAAGTTAGATGATTAAACTTTTTGACAATGGTTAACATTTTCCATCATCTACTGTAATTTTAATTTTATAAAGGCAAAAAGTAGTGCAAAGGTAACAAAATCATCAAAAAATGTCATTTTCAATGCTTATTTTGTTATTTTTAATGATCAGCGACAACGTAGACCATGGATTTCTCGACTGATTTGTAATCATTTTATAGTGCAAATTAAAGTTCATAAACAATAACTGTGGTCTAAGTAGTCGCTGGCATCTAAAAATTCAAATATTACCCAAATATTATCCATTTTCCGTGAATTTGAAAGAAATCATACATATTGACCATGTTTTAACAAGCAATTTCAAATAAATAACATAAAAGATTCTTATAAATTTAGTTGTTTTATCTTTTTCATTCATTTGACTTAATAAATAACAAATAGACTTTTCTCTAGACCAGTTTTCTATTTTTCAGTCCAAGAGGGGCCAAATACGGGCCTTACCGTACCTTGTCCTTTTGTCTTTGCTTTTTCAGATGACATTCATTTTGACATCACATTAGGGTCTATTTTGACATTCAAATGCCATATTAAAAAAATAAAAATAAAAACAAAATTCTCGAAATTGACACACAAGGAAGGCTTTGTACAAAGCTCTATGACAAACGTGATGACTTCAACTTTCCAATAGTTAACTTTCCCTTTCTGTGTAGCAACATTCCGTCCGCTCCAGCATATGGAGTTTACGTATCACAATTGATTCGTTATTCCAGAGCATGTGGGGAGTACAGCGACTTCCTTGATAGAGCTACACGGCTGACAAGCAAATTGTTAACACAGGGGTACGTTGCTCCCAGGTTGTTGTCATCACTCAAGAAATTTTACGGACGACATCATGTGCTTGTATGCAAATACGGGATTTCTATCTCTCAGATGAGCACAGATGATGGTTTGACATAGAGTTTTGTAATGTCATCCTTTCCAGATTTGACCAACACTTAATCGATCTTTGGCAATGTGACGGGTGTGCTATAGCAAGCAGGAACTGCTTACTCTTCCGGAGCACCTGAGTTCACTCTCGTTTCGACTTGAGTTCGCGTTGCTGAATGCGGTTTTGTTGTTATGTGTGTGTGTTTTATGTTGTTATGTGGTTTGTTTTGTTGTGATGATTTTTTGTCTGCCGGTTTTGTCTTTGTCTTCACGGTTTTATGAAACTGATTACCCCTTTGGTACACCTTTGCTTCTTTTTTACCTATTTCGTGTATAAATCTTTCAATCTTATTCTGCATGCCCCAATATTTGAACTCTACACGGCAAAGTTTATAAGCCGTCATGATGGTTTTCCCTGACGATTTATCATTCATCGCTTGTGTATGTTCTTTCCACCATCCATCTGTTAACGGGCCTCTCTGTGTCTTAGAAGATTTATACAATTTAGGGTCTTCTTCTTTTCTGTAATCTCCACTTGATATTGGGTCTTTAACTATATCTAGATAATCTGCAAAACAGTCAATACTCTCAATAAAGGACCTCATATTGAAGCAATATACCGATTTTCAATAGTTGCTGAGAAAAATGTTACGAAAATTTTCAATAATTGATCAGTAATGTTGAAAATTGACAAAGTTGGTAAAGAGGAAGTAGATATTCGACAGACCTAATTTCGATACTCACGATAAAAAACTCATACTAAAGCCAAATACCAAATTTGAAGTCACTGTGATTTGTAATTGCTGAGAAAAATGTTACGAAAATTTTCAACAACTGACTAGTAATGTTGAAATTCACTAAGTCAGTAAAAAGGAAGTAGATGTCCAACAGACCTAATTTCGATACTCACGATAAAAAAACTCATACTAAAGCCAAATACCAAATTTGAAGTCACTGTGATTTGTAATAGCTGAGAAAAATGTTACGAAAATTTTCAACAACTGACTAGTAATGTTGAAAATTCACTAAGTCGGTAAACAGGCAGTAGATGTCAGACAGACCTTATTTCGATATTTGCAATAAAGAACCTCATACTGAAGCCATATACTAAATTTCAAGCCACTGTGATATGTAGTTGCTTAGAAAACTGTTACGAAAGTTATGTCGGCATGGCGGAAGACAGACAGAGGTAAACCAGTATACCCCCCTCTTCTTCGAAGCAGGGGTATAATAAATACCTCACAAAAATAAGTTAGTTGACAGTATGTAAACTGATGGGATAGATAACTCTATTCACCTATCTGTCTTTGTTTTATCTCTGATGGTGAAAGTTTAAACACATTCTCTTGATCCCCTCCATCATTTAGATACTTTGTCTCTATCTCTAGGAGGAATTTCTCTACAAAGGGACATCTGTATCTAGTCTTGGTGTAGGGGTAGGAGTTCCATGCTTCCTCTTCTACTCTCAAAGCAGACTTTGGTAAGATGGCTCGGAACCAACCTGAAAAATAAACACAAGCATAAATGTATCTATTAAAATGAAAAATTACTGTGGTTTCATTTTTATTTGTGCAGGTTTTTGTTGGTGTCCTTGGCCCACTATTTGATACCCCACAAAAAGGAAATTTGACATCTGTATGCTGCAGACTTCAGAACCACCAATTTAAGAATTCATGAATGGATCCTTTTTATTAAACCATAAAAATTGGTACCCATGAAAATAAATTAATTCACAGTACATGTATGTCCGACTAGAATACTGACAATTAAATTTAGGACAGATGGTGTCAGCAAAAATCTTTATTTCTTAAGAAACAGTCCACATTTTGCATTAAGTTTTTCAATATGCTCATCCTCAACTTTCTTTCAATAATTGTGTATAAATTTCAAATCAGTACCTCTTAAAAATTCCATTTTTTTCAATGGATGGGCTGATAGACAGACAAATGGATGGGTGAAACTATAGGGCCAGTGCATTTTGATCCCATTCCCTAATCATTATAATGGAGACATTAAAAATTCTTTCCTGCATATCTTGTTATGATATTCTTTCTTTATGTAATGCTTTATCAAATCATGATAGTATAGGGAGATTTAAAGATTACATAATAATTACTATCTTATTAAAAATAGACCTTGAATTTTTGTCCACTATGTTTCTTGCAATCAATTTAGATCAAAATAATCAATCAAAGTTATCATGATTGTGTAAAACAACTTCAATTTCAGGAAATTTAAATTTTCTTTTAAATTCTGTTTATCTTAAATCAAATTGTATAAAATAAATCATAACACATCTATTCAATAATCATTCTACATTATAAAAGTGAAAAGTAATTTTCCTAAGTTGTTTTCAGAAGAATTGCTTTAGGGTGATGATAGCTCTTTACACCCAATCAATAGTTTGTGTGTAGGCTTGATGCATTGCTGACAAGCTGTATAAACTGAGAAATTTATAGACAACACTTGTAGAAAATCTAATAATTATATAGAATTTTAAGGGTTTCAAGAGACTATAACTACGCAATAATTCAAAGACTATTTTTTCTCGCATAATAAGTAAATTATAAATAAATGAAGTTTCCATGAGTTATCAAAGTTAATTGGTCTGTCAGTGTCTTAATTGTGATAAGAATATATAAATTAGCATTATCAGTGATGAAACCTCATTTTACAAAGTGGGGTCCCTTTGATTGACCTGTCCTGGTCACACTTTTGATATACTACAAATGTATATCTAAAGGGATCCTGTCCTGGTCACACTTTTGATTTCCTATATCTAACACCAGTTAAACAAAGACAATCTATGAATAATAAAAGTTTAAGAAAAAACATATAGCACAACAGCAATTCTTTTTCTTCAGACTCTTTCCCTTGAAAATATATATATGCATACTACATGACAAACGTTGCTACGACAATCCATAACTAGGAAAGTATAGCATTTTGTATAAATGCTAGGCTTTATTTCAGACTCATTACCTTGAAAACATATAATATTATGTATAGTTCATAACAAATAAAGTAATAATTTACCAGGCAAATGAGATCCTATGTGGTAGATCTTGTATGTGTATTGCCCATTCCCACCTGGTCCATCAACATATGGTTCGTTTACTATGATCTCCACACCACTACCTTCACCAGAACTCTCCTCTCTACTTTTTTTCTGTAAATAAAGGTAAAAAGAGATTTTACCTGTTTAAGTGTTACATACTGGAGAAATAATAAACCACCAATGGTCTTTGATTCAAAGAAAGAAACATGTATCTGCTATACATGTTCATGTATACAAAACTATATTTTATAATACCATATAGCGGGAAATTTCGTGAGGTTTTAATTTTTGCTGTATTCGCAACCACTGGTCTATCACGAAATTTAGAACATTTGAAAAAAAGAATCATCAAAAATTTGTATTGAGATTATTATTAAATCGAGAAAATAAATGTATGCGTATATAATAACTTAGTCATTTGGTATAAAATCACAAAATTTGCACACCGCGAAAATTACCCGCTATACGGTAACAAATTAAAATAGCAGTCTACAATGGTCTAGTAAACTTAACGCTCCTAGCCTTGACTGTCCTTTCTCCTTTTTTGGTAGCACAAATCAAACAATAATATTTTATGCATTGTTTCATAGCTAGGTGTCTTTCATATACAAGTACATGTAAGATCTTTTAAAAGACTGCAGTTGCACATCTCACATGTCAAATTGTAACATTGAAAGAAGCAGAGGAACCAATGTAGTATCTTAATGTAAAAAGTCAGAAAGGGAAGAGACAAAACTGGTAAAAACCAACAAGAATGGGACAAAAATAGACAACATATTAAACATGGAAACACAAAAATAACTGAACATCAATCAACAACCCAAAGCAAGTTTTGCATGTATTAAAAGACTAAATTTTCTACGTGTTAATGCATAGCATACCTGTATCATATAGAGCTGGGCTATTCTATATTCATCCACACTCATAGGTAAGGCTATTCTGTACTCTTTGACCAACATGGCTGCTGGCTGGGATTTGAATTCCACGGAAAAATAACTTCTCCTTTATTACAACTCTATCTTTTCCATCTTTTGAATATAATTCCTTCTTTTAATAGCAGAGTTAAAACTCCAACATTATTGAAAGTTCTTTTTTGAAAGTACTTTAAGATTAAAATGAGTTTTTCCACTGTAAGATTTGGATTTTTCAAAAGCTCCTAACATGCATTTCAATATCCCTGATGAGCTGTAATTAATTAAAGTATAAAAGTAAGGTACATTTTATCTCGCATGTTTCCTGTACTTTTAACCTCTCTCTAACACTGACAAATATTTCCTTTTTCCTTTTTATATGTTCATGGCTGTGCTCTGTGAGGAAGTTTCTGTTTTTGGTCCTAGGTTATCATTCTCTACATTCCTCCCCACTTTACAATGCTCTCTGTTTCCTCTTTCCACTTTACAATGATCTGTAAGTAGGAGTAAATTATTGATAATAATCTTATCATGCTTTAAATCTTTTATTGTACAAAAAAACCTTACATTTGTACTGTAGTATGTACTTATAAACTATAGAGACACAAAAAAAAGAGTAATTTCCATATGCTAGTAATAGATTGTACTACACATAAACAGACTTCCCAAATGTTGCCTGTCTGTCGGACCTGAACAGCAAAATAAGAGCAAATTTTACTCTGGTCCAGCAAATTTGTAAAATTAACTAAGTCGATCCAGCAATATTTGTGTTTACAATGTAGGTCTGACAAGCCAAGAACTAATTCAACAAAGACTTCATTTATACTTTTCAAGATTATCAATAAAGAGCAGGTTGTGCCAACAGAACTAGTTTGTCCCTGTCATATTTTATAATGTGCCTAACCTAAGCAAGAATTCTTTGTCAAAGTTTAATATGCCATGGTGCCTCATACAGTTGTCTTAAATATGTTTATTGTTCTAACGACTTACATACAGGATATTTTTAGGATTGGTATTGAATCTTTAGGCTTTTGGGCCAATGCAAGACAGCAAGCAGTGACCACAAGCCACATTGAAGGCTGCTAGCTTTCTTACATTGTGGATTTTTAGTTAACATGTACTCTGCATCCCATTTTCCATGTTATCGTCTAAGGTTGTTTTTTTAAAATCAGGCAAGATCTTTTAAAGTTATTTTCTTAAATATTTTTTAAAAGGTTTATCACCAGAGCATTACACTTCATTTGATATGATCACCTGCAGGTAACTATTCCTTGCATGTCTCACAACTGTGTTGGGTTATGGACGTGTTCTTGAAGAAGGTTTGGCCCCATTAAACCTGGTTTAACCCACTATTCTAATTTAAATGTCTGTAGCCAAGTCAGGACCATTGTGGTGTTCTATTTTTGCTTGATTTGTGTCTTCTTCTTGGACATTGAGATTGATCATCCCAATTCCATAATTTGTTATTTCCATTTTTTATGATTATCCAGAATAACAATACAAACAATTTATTCCCATAATTTAGCAAATATTCAATAAAAAATCCCTAGATGTTTTCTGTTTTTAGTATTAAGTATATCAACTTAGTAAATTAATTCATCTATGGAAATTTCATGCAAGGCTTGGCAAGTTGGCATTCATCAAAAGCAACAGCATAAAATGTTTCCTTCAAAGCAATTAATTTCCCTTTGACCTATTAAAAAGAGTATAAATTGATAACATTTGTGTTATTTTACAGTTCTTTGTTTTGTACAAAGATACATTCAAAACATTTTTTAAGTAAGAATAATAAAGACCTGTTTGTCAATCTGAATAAGATATTTGTAATACGAATTATCCCAATGGAATAATATGATCTGCATATTTTTCATTAACCATATAGAATTATATGCCTTGACTAGATCACAGAATGTGCTACAAATTTAGTTTTGAAATTACCAATGTCTAAATATTGGTAAATTGTGCAATTCAAAAATGGGGGGGGGGGGTTGAACATTCATATACAAAGTAAATAAAATTCCTACCTCTGATCCCACAATTCTATTTTGATGCCATTCTAATCCATGATCATATTTACAAATGGACAACAATTTATACAAATCTTGACATTTAAACGCCCATAACAAGGTTTTAAACTATGTACATTTAATCCCATTTATAATTTGCAATCAAACAAATATCTCATACAGAATTTTGGTTTAAACTTATCTGTTTCAGAAAATAAGGCTAATTACATGTATTGGCACTGACAAAGCTTCATGTATGTACAACTACATGTACATGAATTAGCTGGTTTTATCCACCTTGACTAGTACTATCTACTTAAAATTTCTACAGGCTACATAACAGCTGTTTAATGGCAGTCTGACTGGAGGCTCCAAAAGCAAATAAACATTTAGAAGTAAAAAAGTTAATACATGTAAAGGCAAACAGAAATCAATCTGACAAAAGAGCCAGGATACAAAATCATTTTATGCTTCATGCTGTCACAGTACAGGGAATATTAAAAAAAAATAGGCAGTTGTTCCTAGTACAGACAGTTTTGTACGGATTAGCCACGTGGCTATTCATACAAACTTTTTTCATCCAATCAAAATGCACAGGTACTAATTGCGTATCGTTTCTGTATTGAACAATTTATATTAAACAGTTATTACAAAAGGTTAGTTTTAAATTAAAGATAATTTTTCATGTATCCATCAAATTTTGAAATATTAAATATATTTTGCACAATCTTATTCTAATTCGCTTTTTCCCAATGTGAATTTGGGAAATTATTGGAAAAACAAGAAAGAAAGATTTGAAATAACACAAATATATGAAATAAAGATGTTTACCTAAATAATTAAATAATTCTCCATAAAAGATGACCATTTATCATTTATGGAAGATAATTTAAACAGAGTTGTATGTCCCCCATTTTTTTTGGGACGATTGTTCAGAATTAAAATTAAAAAAAAACATTCTAAGAATAGTACCCTTATCGCAGGAATTTTAAATAAAATTGTTTTATAATGTTTCTGTTTAATGTAATATAATACTAATGGTCAATGATAATTAACTGCAATCTGATTGGATCAAAAAAGTTTGTACGAATAGCCACACGGCTAATCGTACAAACTGTTTGTACTAGGAACCACTGCCATAAAAATAGGCAAAGTCAAATATGGCCCCCTCTCTTACAATGACTTTGAAAGCTTTACATAAAATTTAATTACTGTATCATATATGTGTATTATAAACTAGTATCATTTTAGAGTTTTGCAGTTTTACATGTACAAAAGATAGAGCTCTTAGATTTATTCACTAAACACCAGGGCCTTTCCAGACCTCAGTGGCGGATCCAGAGGGGGGGGGTCCAGTGGGTCTGGACCCCCCTTTTCGTCGGAAAATTCTGTGATTTTCATGCAAAATTTGGGACAAAATCATCAAATTATAGTTCTGGACCCCCCCTTTTCTACCGAGGACCCTCTTTTCCCCTCTTTTCAAAAATCCTGGAACCGCCACTGGACCTATTCTTAAGGAGGGGATGTTCTGTCCAAAATTTACCATGAACAAAAAAGGGGTGTTTCAAGGACAATTTTGCAGAAAATCTACATAAAAAATAACAAACTTTCTGTAGGAAACAAAGGGTTCAAAACCCAATAACAGTTCTTCTGGATTCTCTACTGAAAAGGGACACATTTCATTTTGCATGTTTTTTTTCGTGTGTAATTTTTTTTTTTAGTTTTTAAAACAATGGTGTTCCAATTAAAGTTTCTAGTAAATGTATTTGAACAATAACTTTCTTTCACGTGAATGATAAAAATAACATTTTCTAATCATCACAAACTCAATCAATTAAGATTAACATTTAGATTACACACATAAAATTCATTTCTTAACTATCCAATAACAACAAATATTATTCTGTTTAGCATTGCTCAAAAGAAATAAATTCATTACACCCAATGGTAAATCTCTGAACATTAAAGCTGTATTTTGGGAAGAAGAAAGCTCACCATACCAACCAGAGAGTAAGAATGAACCTCTGACATTTAAGAAATGGGGATAAATCTAGAAATCTGACAAGTAAGAATCTCACAGATCAATGAAAACAGTTAGGGTTTCAACAAATTAATTAAACAGAAGCCTGGAAGAGTGCCCACAAATAGAAAACAGGAGAATTGGGGTCAATGTACTCTGATCAAAAAATAAAATCACTAAACTAGAGGCTCCCAGAAGCCTGGATTACTCCTCTTGTATTCAATAATGCTTGATACCTCACATTTTTTGTAATTTTAGCAAAACTGCCTTTTACTACCAGGAATAGTTTTCCACCATGATAGTGCAAAATAATAAAATAATGTAATTTTTACCCTTTAAAAGGCAATAACCCCAACACACATGTATATGGGCAGGGGGTCATGTGTCCAACTCCACTTAAAAATTTCTAGTTTCAAAGATTTGTAGAGCTTACACATGTTACAGGCATGCAACAGCTTTTAATACTCCCATCCACAATATATATATTTTTCATAAGCAATTAATTTATGACGATATAAAAGCTATTTTGGCTTCCAAAGGGCAATAACCCCAAGAATACATCATTCTGACAACTTCAGCTTAATTTTAACCACTTCTGATAGTCATCTTAAATCTTGCCTAAAAAAGCCATCTACCAGAGATGCTTTAGCCAAAGGTAGAAAGGACTCATATCTAACAAGAACATAAAGAAACTAAAAGTAAAATCTAAGAAGGTGAAGGCAAGATGACACAACTACCATAACAAAGGGAGGCACTCATTACTGATTGAAGAGCATAATCAGATGCAGCTGGAAAACAGACAGCAGCTGTCAAGAAGACAAAATATGTGCATGATGCTCCTTACAATCTATAAAATGCATTTTTGCATTATTTAAATGCTTCAATTATAAATGCCTTTCTTATCTAATATACATTGTACCTTCATGAGTGGAACAACATGTCATAATATCCTTTCTAATTTGATCATGTCTTGTGTTTTACACGAAATTATCTAATAGTTCATGTCAACATCATTCTAACATCAGTTCTGAATATTTCACACTTAAGTCATAACCTCTAGATGTACTAAAGAAAGTTGGTTTTAAATTCAATGAAGATTGAACTTAAAATAAATTTAAGATTTTCTGCAAAAAGATATCTGAGCATATTATGATCTCTTCTATCTTTTTTTAAAAGGCAGGCCATAAAAATTTGCATGTGTCTGTCCAAAAACGTTACCTTGCAATTTGCTTTATACATGTATATGTATGTACAGAAACAATTTTTGATAAAGAACCAATTTAAAAACAACGGCTTTATTTGGCTAGATGAATTTAACATTATCATTTCATCAAAGCTGATTGGAGACATTTACATGTATTGTTCAATGAGATCGACATTTTGTCAACCCACCTCCTCCTTAAATGCTTAATGGATTTTGATGAAACTTTATAGTATACCAAGTATAATGAAAACAATTTAAGATGAGAGAAAATGTGTAGCTTGCTGATATATTCTTCTTAAACAATTGTTTAACTCATTTGATTTAGCTAGTTGTTGTGCCTTAAAATAGTCAGGGACCTTTTTTGACCAGGTGACCAATTTAGATTCTGGGAGCCTCTTGTTTACAAGATGCTACTATCTCCCTTTTAAAACAATACATACAATACCATATCTTAATACTAGTTTACATGCATTCATCCCAAATGTAAGAAACTGTTGTTAGCTCATGGGCGTAGGAAGCGGTACGGTTGGTACTGCTCCGACCGTATCAATAAATATATCAGGTACGGCATGCCGTACCAATAAATTCCTTCATTAAAATCAATTTAATGCATACTTTCTGTGTTTTATTCACTTTTGTTAAACTGTTTTATTTTCTAATGACTTGGTTTCTGCTAAAACAATTATAAGTAGTAATCATCAACAGATGTGTACTTTTACATATGGTCTAAAGAATTTTATGACTGACTATTCTGCCTCCTTCAGTCATGTCAGTTGCATGAAATATTTGACGTCCTCGTTAAAAATTGCCTTGAAATTTAAACTGCCCAACACGTAGCATCTTCCTTAAAAAATACGGAGAGCAATTCCAAGACATCGAGTATCAAAAGTCTAATTGACAAAGAAAAACCAGGATACAAGTGTAGTCTGATGACAACAATACTAAGAAGAAAGTCGTGTTGCTAAACTGCAATTTAGCAAAGCAAAACCCGAGAAAAAACGAAAGTGAACTCAAGTTCCATGGAGGGGTAAGCAGTTTGTGCGACACCCGTCACGTTGTCAATGCTTCGTTAAAGATATGCAAAGACAATGCATCTGCACTCCCCTGTGATATCGAAATCCTATGTATTTTAAAGATTCAATTTCTTGAGCCAGAAATGCTACATAAGAGTGACATAAACTTATATAACAATTTTGGAGCTAACGGAAAGTTCTTGCAAAATTCTTTATAAGAATTGATTGCCCGATAAAAAAAGCAAGCACCAAACTGAACAAATATGTTGTTGCATTTCGATTATGACTTTATAAATAAAAAAAAATTTGGAAAAAAAAAACGGATAAAAGTTTTAAAAAATGCCTATAATGATGGGAATACATTAAACACAATAAATAAAAGTAAAATAGGAATAAACTTTACACAGTTTTATCATATATTTTGCATTATGACCTACATGGCTAAAAGAAAAACTTTTTTTCCATTTTTTTGAATGAATATGTGCATGTAAATGTACATTTGCTTTTAGATTTTTTCTTATGAAAGCTGTTTTATAACAAACCAAAAACTATTTCTTCACATATAAAGTTTGTTTCAATGACAATAAGGCTTCTGAAAACGCTCAGAATGCAAGATTTTGCACCATCTAATCCAGAGCTTCTGGAGGCCTTGAGTGGCCCCCAAACCCCTGCCGAAAAAAAAATTTGCCTCGCTTCGCTCGGCCATCATAAATTTGCCTCATTATTGATTAGGTCCTATGAATATCATTTGAAGATCGTTGGCGCAATATAACAAATGCATGCATCAAAAAGTTATTTTGATATTTTCCTTGCAGTTATTTTAATGTGTTTAAAGCTTGATACAAAAATATCGGGTACATTGCTTCTTTAAACTAAAGGAGCGACCATTTGATTTTTATGGGGGCTATGGTGAAATTTAAAATAAAAAGGCAGGATGGCAAAAATCCAGAAATAAAAAGGCAGGACAGTGCTTTAAATTAAAAACAAGAGGCTCCCAGGAGCCTGAATCGCTCACCTGAACTACACAGATACATATGTTTTGTAGATATTATTGTGCTTAACCATATGCGATTTCAAGTTATTGGGCTTAATAAGTGCAAAATTTAGAAAAAAATCAGAAAAAAGGGCAATAACTCCCACATCAGCAGTCAGATCTTTTCCAAAATTTCAGGACAGGTACTTAATATGCTGATCACTTTTGATTCTTGCACAATTTTGATATATGAAATTTACGCCCTATGTTCTATTTTCAGCCATGGCAGCCATGTTTTTTACGAATCAAAAATATGAACGATAGAGTTGTAGCATATAAGCTATTCAACAAGTGTGCCATCTTAAGATGCAGTTGGTCTTACGGTGTCAGACAAGTTAATCTTTGAAATTCAGGGAAAAAGTAATGAAAAATGGTAAATTTTGTTGTTTTAAGGACATCAACTCCTAATAGAAATAGTCCTACAGCTTTGACCTAGATACATTGTACATGAAATGTGGATCTTGATGTGCTTGATCATGTGCAATTTAAATTTTTGAAATATCTTGTTTAGTTATCAAGATATATGGCTAAATAAGTGAAAAAATTGAAAAATCCAGAAAAAGGGCAATAACTCCTACATCAATTGTTGGATCTTCTTGAAACTTTCAGAGCAGGTAGATCTTGAGGTGCTGATCACTTTTGTCTCCAATCAGAATTTTGATATCTGTAACCATTTTTGAGTTATTAGCAAAAAACTGCAATTTACCCCTATGTTCTATTTTTAGCCATGGCGGCCATATTTTTTGACCAATCAAAAATCTGAACGATAGACTTGTAGCATTTATGCTATTAAACAACTGTGCCAAGTTTGGTTGAAGTTGGATGTATGGTGTCAGACAATTTAATCTTTGAAATTCAGGGAAAAAGTAATGAAAAATGGTAAATTTTGACGCTTTAAGGGCCATAACTCCTAAAAAAATGGTTCCACAGCTTTGACCTAATTACATGAAATGTAGATCTTAATGTGCTTAATCATATGCAATTTGAATTTTTAAAATATCTTGTATAGTTTTTAAGATATAGGGCTAAATAAGTGCAAAATTTTGAAAAAATCCAGAAAAAGGGCAATAACTCCTACATCGGTTGTTGGATCTTCTTGAAAATTTCAAGGCAGGTAGATCTTGAGGTGCTGATCACTTTTACCCTATGCCAGATTTTTGATATCTGTCATCATTTTTGAGTTATTTGCAAAAAACTGTATTTGACTCCCCTGTTCTATTTTTAGTAACAGCGGCCATGTTTTTTGACGTATCAAAAATCCCAACGCAAACTTTTTGCACAATACCCTAAGGAACAATCATGTCAAGTTTAGCTGCATTTGGCCAAGCGGTTTCAGAGAAGAAGATGTTTGAAAAAAGCTAACGGACGACGGACGACGGACGACAGACGACGGACGACGGACGCAAAGTGATGGCAATAGCTCACATGACCCTTCGGGTCAGGTGAGCTAAAAAGGCAGGATGGTGTTTTTGGCTGAACAATTTATAGCAGTATAAAAAAATCCAGGCTCGGCTTTTTCCGAAAATCAAAAAGCAGGACGAAGAAAATCACCATAGCCCCCCATAAAAATCAAATGGTTGCTCCCTAACTGCATTTTGGCGTATACCTAGAATAAAGCATGAAAAGGATTCAAGACCAGAAGCCCTCGTACAAGGCGCCAATAGGTGATTTTAAAAAGTCTATCATATTCTTTTCGTGTTAAAAATTTAACCAAAAACATTACATTTTAGAAAATTATGTTATAAGAATAGGAGTTCATAAACATAAAAAAATGTCCCAGGAAATGCCCAGAATGCAGGATTTTGCACCATTTATGTCAGAGCTTCTGGGGGCCTTGAGCGGCCCCAGACCCCCTGCCGTACATACCACCTACGCTACGCGAGGTGGGAGAGGCACTTCGTGCCTCATTTTATTCTGGTTCAGCAGTACCAATATTTTTTTCCTTCCTACGCCTCTGTAGCTAAAGATAATAGTGTTTTGTATTGTTCCGGCAAACATCTGTTAAAATGTATATACCATATCTTCCATATATCTGCACAGCAAGCATGTTAAAAGCATGTCAAGATAAACAGGGTATTACACCTGTAGAAAACCACCTGTTGATTAGTTAATGGAACCGATAACTTATATTACTGCATGCTAAGGTTGCTGGTAAATCATAAACAGTTTAGATTCTTTTAGCAGGGAGGCAAACTCTAATGGGAATTCCTTCACTAATTAGAAATTGAACTGCTACATTTTGAAAAATTCTGAAGAGATATTAAAAGACTTGAATGATTGCTCCAAAAAAAGTTATAATGTAAAAAATCTAAAAATAAAAACAAAACTTGAATGTAGATCTCTTTCCAGTGTAGAGATGAATTTATGGATCTTTAAAAAAATATATTTTATGTAGAGATAATTTCTTATTGATGAATAAGAACCTAAGCTTGGGAATTATATCCTTAAAACAAATTTGTACAGCAATCATAAAAGAAATGCTAAAGATGATACCTCATAAATACAATTACAGTCAAACCTGTTTTAAGAGGTCAGCCTTGGGACGAGAAAAAAGTGGCCACTTAAGACAGGTGGCTGCTTAATCCAGGTTCATTTTTGTTATTTTATTAAAGAGAGGGACATAAAATATGTGGCTGTATAAGACAGGTGATTGCCTAATAAAGGTGGCCGCTAAGGCAGGTTTGACTGTATACTGTAATCTAAGTTAAGATGAAATCACATAGATACTATTTTATTCATGAATAAATACTTGATTGTTCCATCTCAATGTAAACAAAACAAAACATTAAAATACCACATTACCTGATAACAGCTAGATGATTCCTTATGATAATCCAAAAAAAAAATCCTTCACAGATATCACAAACAAAAAACTTATCAACACCTACAAGCCAACACAGATTTCTGATCTAATTAATCCAATTACAATATAATTAAAGAGACTATCTTCAAAGACCAACATAGACATTCATTAACATACAGTGATATTTAAACGTGATCAATAAATGGCCGATTCTATCTATGGAAAGGTCTTCAGCTGTAAGTTATAGAAAATACACTGATAGTATTGATCCGAGCAGACTTCAGCTTCCAAGTTTAGTTTCTTAATGACAAGAGAAAAACCGAAGGATGACTCCAGTAAAAATGTGTGTTTATAGTGTGAGTATCGATGCTCAGTAGGTGGTAATAATACTGAGAAAATTGGAATAAATTGAGTCTAATTGAAATGAGGGGAATTCTATTTATAGGATATAGGAAATATCCATTGCAAATTGCCATAACCAACCTGATGAACGAAGGCCTAGGGTTCCTAATTAAAATCTGGAAAGTCCATGGTTTTCTTAAAAGTACGGCCCAAAAAAAAATGTAACACAATTGTGTAATTTACAAAGAAGGAACTACTATTAAAAGGAAAGGAAAAATCCATTGCAAATTGAAGCAAAACCAAGCTGATCTACACAGGAATCTTAATAAAAAACCTAGAAAACCTTATTTGTTGGTATTTTAAGTTATACATAAAAATTTTATATGTCAAAGTCTTCCTCATTTTGAAAATATTTTTGACACCCTTTTTCTGTCCAAATGTTTTCTTTTCTCTTTGCTTTTGAGGAAGCAACCATTTGATTTTTATGAGGGGATTATGGATATTTTCTTTGTCCTGCCTATTTATTTTCAGGAAAAGCTGAGCCTATTTTTTTTTTGGCGCATAAACGTGCACATCATTTTATTTTTAAAACTACTATGTATTTTTCATCCACAAACACCATCCTGCCTTATTTTCTAAATTCTAAGCACTCTCCTGCCTTTTTATTTCTTGATCTTTTTATTTCAAATTTCACTATACATGTAGCTGGTTATGACCCCACATAACAAGAGGCTCCTGAGGAGCCTGAATCGCTCACCTGGTTAAGAGTTGTTTATCAAAAACAACTTTTAGTTATAGAATTTTTGTACCAATAAAAACATTTGAAGAGGTAAATTCTATGGGCAAAAAACACTATTTTTCGCTTTTAAAGGGCCATAACCCCTTTAAGGGATCATCTGACAACTTTGACCTATTTGACACTTTTGAAGAGTTCAATGAGCTGAACATTAAAGCTAACAGAAGTTTTTCTTTAACTGCAATACTTTTTTCTATGGACAAAAAACAATATTCTTAAAGTGCTAATCCCTTTTTTTCCACCACAATCATGACAATTTTGGTACCTGTGACTGTTTTTGAGTTATTGGCAACAACTTACAATTTACCCCTAGGTTCTATTTTTAGCAATGCCAACCATGTTTTTTGACGAATTAAAAATTTGAACGATAGAATTGTAGTCAATATGCCATTGAACAAGTGTGCCAAGTTTAGATGCAGGGTCTAATAGTGTTAGACAAGTTGATCTTTATTTTAGGGGAAGAGTAATGAAAAATGGTAAATTTTGAAGCTTTAAGGGCCATAACACCTATAGTGTAAGAAATGGTCCATTAAGCACATCAAGATCTACATTTCATGTAATTAGGTCAATGCCGTAGGACTCCTACGGCATTGACCTAATTACATGAAATGTAGATCTTGATGTGCTTAATCATATGCAATTTAAATTTTTTAAATATCTTGTATAGTTTTCAAGATATATGGCTTAATAAGTGCAAAATTTCGAAAAAATCAAGAAAAAGGACAATAACTCCTACATTTGCTGTTGGATCTTCTTGAAAATTTCAGGGCAGGTAGATCTTGAAGTACTAAGCACTATTATCCAGCCACAATTTTCATATTTGTAACCGTTTGCGAGATATTTGCAAAAAACTGCAATTTACCCCTAGGTTCTATTCGTAGCCATGGCGGCCATATTTTTCTACAAATCAAAAATCCCCATACTAGTTTTATACTAACTATGCTAATAAATAACTTTGCCAAATTTCAAAGCCATTGGACTTACGGTGTTAGAGAAGTTAACGTTTGAAAAATATTAACGACGATGGACAACAGACAACGACGGACGCCAAGTGATAGCAATAGCTCACATGGACCTTCCGTCCTGGTTAGCTAAAAATCAAACGGTCGCTCCCTAAGTCTCACTATTTTATATTCAAAAATGTATATAAATATTTTTGATCAGCACATTTTCATAAAACCCTTACCCTTAAAAATACTATAATGTTTTTAACAACAGCAATATCAGAAAAACATTACTCCCAAACTGGTCATTACCTGAAAACATTTAAATGTAAAATTGATGTGAGGGGCATGATAATTTTCAATGATTTTGGTTGGCTCATATACATGTACCATGATCTGTATTTAATAAATGGTAAAAGTTTCATGATCATAATAATTCAATACTGAATATAAACCCGATTTGATAGACACTTTTACTCAAACACTCTATGCTCTACTTTCCTACATGTAGACAGATTATAAAAGTACAGAACCAATCATTGCATGAAAAACCACTCATCCTTTCTAGATTGATGCTTACCTAATGTTAATTGATGAAGTACTCGACAATAGTTACCATAATTATGTTTAATGTTCATGCACATTATTACTGCAACAAATGCAATTACTATTAATTAATAACACCAGACACATTTTTTTAAGTCTTAGCATTCATCAGTACATTCAAGTGGGTCCCGCAGGGTTAAAAACGACCTGTGACCTGAAGGCTTTTTAAGGGCGACTTCAGACCTACACTTCATAAAATCGACCTATGCCAAAAAACAACCTGCGACCTCTGCCAAAATATGCCTTTTAAAAGTGACCTTACGACCTCAGGCCCCTTTTTAAAGCGACCTTGTGACCTGAGGGGGGTACCCTGCGGGAGCCCCATTCAAAAATTATGTACTGGTGACAAGATATTTCTATAAAGAATCAACCATACAATATACATTGTACATGTTGCAGGCATGATTATGATATACAGGAAAATGGGCCAATTATCTTAACAGCCCAGGCTTTCTTGACTCTCAAACATAGGGGGTAATATATATTCAATTTATCACCCTAGTTGGTGTGTGACCTGAGGATGTTTCGAATTCTTTTCCCAGAAAGAGAGGTCACCTAAGGCTTATCCCAAGGGTACCCTTTCTTTTCAAGGGAAAGTAGCTCTGGGTTTATTACATACCAACATGACCAACAAGGGTGACAACTGTTTAATAGCATAACAAATACTAATACATGTACTGTGGATTCATTTATTTTCGTGGGTACCAATTTTCGTGGTTTGGTGGAGAATTATCAGTTAGTGGATTCTTAAATTTGTGGTTCTTTAGTCTACAGCATACACACTAATGTTAACTTTCCTTTTCGTGGGACATCAAATTTCGTGGTTCAAGGCTACCCACGAAAACCACGAAAATTGATACCCCACAAATAATAATGAAACCACAGTAACATCAAAATTTCCATGCCACCCAATGACTTCTAGAAAATAAAATCTGACATGACCCCCTATTTTACGGTTGATAAAAGCTCTTGTTCTCATACATGAAAATAAGAGATTATCTTAACATATTTCTAATAAGAACTCACCTACATGTATCTTAGCTTCTTAGAAAATATCTCTCTCCTCTTGTGTAAATTTCTGAAAATAACAAGGTAATATTAATTATACTGCCTTTGATATTTATCTATTTTTGAAATCTTTGTAAGACAATTATCCACAATTCATCATTCTTTGATTCCTGGGATTTTGCAGCGATGATACTAATTAAAATTTGTCTGTTCTTGTGTTATAAGTTGACTAAAGCTTTTGATCAATATCACAACCTATCTATAATACCATTAGGATGATAGGAGACACGATTTCTTATAAATACATTATCGATAGTTATAGTGTGCTTTTATAGAAAGACCGACAAGGCTCTGTAATGGTACTAATGAGGGGAAGGGTACTGTGAATTTCTCTGAGAAAAGCATCACAGAACTAATGAACCAATTATATTACAAATTAAATAGAGATTGGATATGGAGGATACATGCATGAAACAAAAGCACACCATAAATATTAAAAATACCCAGAAGAAGTCCTTTTATCTGTCTCAATTATTTTTTTTACAAATTCTTTCTGCTTTTGACTGGTTATTTGTTATTTTCATGTTTACCATCCTGTCTTTGAGTGTTGTATATACATGTATGTTACTTCAACACTGTCCTCTTGTTGAAGCGTAAGCTGCCTGAGTGTATCAATAAAATCTTTAAAAATATTGAAATCTTGAAATCAATCAAAACAAAGGAACAGAATGAGATTTTTTATAGAGCATGGTTCTTCATCTTCAGGGCACAGAAATGCCTTTAATATGGAACTCAAAACTCTCACCTACAATGCAGTGTTCTCCCCAGAAATAAAACCAAAATCTTGGCAATAACTTTTATAAGGGGTCATCTGACAGGTGGATACTTTTGAACAGCTTAATGAGCAACAGCATTTTTTTTAATTCAGATTCATATTGTTTTATTTTAAGAAAGCTCATAATCAATGAACATGACTAGAATAAAGCAAATATAAACAATAGTAAAGTACAAAATAAAACCTAAAAAAATAAAACGATAATCCAAGGGAGACAACCACAGTCCTATACTATAGTATATTATGAAATTTAAAAATATATATAAACATTAAGTTTAATACAATGTTATTGACAGTGTAATATATCAATGCTTTGTACATGCACAAGATCTTAATTGGAAACATAAATTAAAAAATTTTGCAATGCTTTTACAGGTAAATGTGTCTTTATTGCTTAGTAACCAGATAAATTTTTGACTGTAACTGGAATTAGACAAAATGTTCTTGTTATAACATCTATATATAAAATCAGCACAGATGGCATCATATTTAGAACAGAATAATTCAATTAAGTTTTCATTACAATGTACAGTATATAAGCCAAAAACATGAATTAAGGGTCATAATCCCTGTAAGGGGTCATCTGACAACTTCGATTCAATGTAGACTTTTGTAGCGCTATTTTTCACCTTCAAAGGGCCATAACCCCTATGATGGGTCATCTGACAGCTTCGACCCAACAAAGACTTTTGAAGAGCTCAATGAGCAAGCAACATTTACAGCTGTTCTCTATCTGCAATAGTTTTCATTCTACATGTATACGCCAATAAAAAGCTACGATACGACAGCATGTTGAACCCTATACGTTGGAGGCCGAATTTGGGTTGTCAAATGCATTGGATACATGCAGCTCATGGTGGACTTATGAAGCACTTTGACATATGCCTTCTGTGGTGGATTTTTCTATTAAAATGTATACAAATTTTAAGGAACTCCTATAACTGGTGTTTTTGGCCCCTTTGATCCCTAATTTCTTGAAAACAGCAAGAGATATTGCAAATCTGATTGAAAAACCAAGGCAGGGATTTGCACAAGGATTCCAATGAAAAAATATTTTGAAAATCCGGCCTCCAGAAATATCAGGATTGTTGTTATTCTAGAAATGGTGTCAATCAAATGTGGATCCTGAAGAATTCAAAAGAACTGATGGAGATTATTAAATCTTAACCAGTTTCATCTTGTAACAGCATCAAAACATTCAATTTCTCCACACTTTACACTTCTATTCCACATGAACAACTGAAATCGCGATTGGCACAGCTGATTAAACGCAGCTTTTTAAAAAAAAATGGAAAACAAAGGTACAAATATCTAGTAGTCGATTATACCAAGACTTACTTTGTCATCAATGAGTCTAAGAAAAAGAACAGAAGACCAAATAATCGACATGCTCAACATTCTTATTGACAACATATTTGTTCAGTTTGGTGGACATGTTTTTCAGCAAACAATAGGGATTTCAATGGGCACTAATTGTGCACCTTTGCTTGCTGATTTGTTTTTTCATTCATATGAAGCAGACTTCTTACAATTTCTTCTAGACAAAAAAGAACATAGACTAGCCCTCTCTTTTGTGTTCTGTTATACTGCTATGTCCTTTCACTAAACAATTCTCGATTTGGTGACTTTCTCCATCTTATATATCCCCAGGAGCTTGAGATAAAGGACACAACAGATTCTAGGAAGTCTGCTTCATATCTAGATCTACATCTCGAAATTGACTCACAAGGAAGACTTTCAACAAGGCTCTATGACAAACGTGATGACTTTCCAATCGTCAACTTTCCCTTCTTGTGTAGCAATATTCCGTCCGCTCCAGCTTATGGAGTTTACGTATCTCAATTGATTCTCTACTCCAGAGCGTGCGGGACTTACATCGATTTCCTTAGCAGAGTGACACATCTAACGCAAAAATTGCTCACACAGGGTTATGTTGCTCCTCGGTTGCTACACATCTTCACTCAAGAAATTTTACGGAAGACATCATGCACTTATAGACAAATATGGGATTTCGATCTCTCAGATGAGTGCAGATGTTGGTTTGTCATAGGGTTCTGTTTAATGTCTTCCTTTACCGGATTTGACACGCTAAATGGTCTATTGGCAACGCGATGGGAGTGCTATAGCAAGCTGGAACTGCTTACTCTTCCGGAGCGCCTGAGTTCACTCGTTTCGACTAGAGTTCGTGTTGTTAATTGATATTCAGTTATTTTGTGTTTCCATATTTTCCATGTTGTCAATTTTTGTCCCGTTCTTGTTGGTGTTTACTGGTTTTGTCTCTGCCATTTCGGACTTTTGACATTCTGATGCCCCGTTGGTACCTCTGCTTCTTTCAGATCACAAATAAAAAGTAGATTTTTAGGGTGGGTCCTAACTTTGACCCCCCTTACATGTAGCAACGTTACAATGTACATTTCATTAAAACAGAACTTTGTCACATTTAGTTTGCAGAATTTATTGAGGAAAACAACAAAAAAAGAATGATCAAAATCAGATGAAATATTATACACATTCTACAGAAGTTTTGTCAATAAACCCATTTTAGCCCCTTTTGGTTATTTATTCTGAAACGGTAGGGACCACTGCCCCAAAATACAATACCAACCTTCCTTATGTGGTAGCAAAGATCATATCAAAATCTCATAACAATTGAACAACTACAACTAAAGTAAAGGCACAGAAACCCAAGTGAAAAATTGTTAACAGAGGACAGAGGACAATGGACACCCAAGTGATGACAAAAGCTCACCTGGACCTTCAGTCCAGTTGAGCTAAAAAGTCATGAATATCAATCAATCATATACATTTGTATAAGTAAAGTTACTCTACAGTACATGACTACGTGTAGATGTATGGGCACTACAGGATATAACTACAAGAAGCTACATGTAATAAAATGTTTATCTACATTTATGTACAAATAACAAAGACACCAGTTCAGTCAATGACTTTGACCTTTGACATATTGACCCCACAACAATTAACTTTAATTAAGTACACCTGCCTTTTCAGTTTCATGAAATTTAATTGTCCTCCAAAGGTCATGCTAAGGAAACCAATAGAAGACGAACACTTTATAGAATGGCTGACAGACAGACAGACATATCGGGATTTAGAAGTTCACTAATAATATCAAAATTTTCCTTAAAACAGTATTCAGTCTTCCATGTCTTCAAAAATGAGCACAGGTCGGTCATGTTATGGCCTGTAAAACTCTGTTCTGTCCTGTGAATTTTAGATTTCTCAGATTATGTTATTTGTAGGCTATTGGTACATTTTTGTACAATCTATGGTATTTAGTATGGAGCTTCAGGTAGAGGTCTCATATGATGGGATATGTTTCCAGGTATGTTGCTTTTCAACTTCCTGTATTATGAGCAAGTGGACTTAAAATTATTGTCACTTTGCGGGGAACCCATGCATGAATTCAATTCTTGTTAAAAATCATATTTCTAAAAACAAGATTGCTACGCGTAGCCATGTGTCCCCCGCCGCCGCATAAAAGTTGTGTGGTATGTCAATTCAAGCAATATATTCTCTGAGAAACAATAGAAATAGGTTGTCAAAATATGGGATGATCACCTATTAACAGAACCCTATCAGTGTGTAAAGTTTCAGCAACATCCATTCAGTAGTATCCAAGGAGTTGCACCCACAAAAACGTTTGACAAAGTCCCATTTTTCGGACTGAAAAATCACAAATTTGTAGATAACTGGAAAACCGTAAATATCGCTTCAAATTTTTTTTTTGTATTATTATAGAGTACCTTTTGCTCTATGAGCCTACAAAATTTCAGAACCCTGTGCACCTAGGTAACCAAGATATTGGAAGTCCTATATTTTGACCTTTCTTCCCTGTTTCTTTGGAAACAGCGGCCATTTTGAAAATTTCAAATACGGGATGATCATCTACTAACAGTACCCTATCAGTGTGTAAAGTTTCAGCAACATCGGTTCATTAGTGTCCGAGGAGTTGCACCCACAAAAACGTTTGACAAAGTCCCATTTTTCAGACTGAAAAATCACAAATTCGTAAATAACTCGAAAACCGTAAATATCGCTTCAAATTTTTTTTTCGTATTATTATAGAGTACTTTTTGCTCTATCAGCCTACAAAATTTCAGAACCCTGTGCACCTAGGTAACCGAGATATTGAATGTCCTATATTTTGACCTTTCTTCCCTGTTTCCATGGAAACGGCGGCCATTTTGAAAATTTCAAATATGCGATGATCATCTACTAATTGTACTCTATCAGTGTGTAAAGTTTCAGCAACATCGGTTCAGTAGTGTCCGAGGAGTTGCACCCACAAAAAACGTGACGGACGGACAGACGGACGGACGGATGGACGGAGGCATTACTAAGTCCCTCCGACGCATTGCGGCGGGGGAAAAAAAACCTTGGGCTGAGTCTTGGCAAATATCATATTACATTTTTGGTTTGGAAAAAGAACTAAAATTGTGTAAGTACTTCCTTTTAATTGTAGCAAAGAATAATAAGGGACATGTCACATGTATAATGGCCAGCGTTCCCTAGATATATTTGTATGGAGTCATGTGACTTTGCAGAATTTATGTGACTCCTATGGTAATGGGCTTCAAGATTTCATTTCACTTTAGTTTTAATTTGTCGCTTAAATTTCTAAAAATGTCAGACTTACTTTTAATATTCCTTTTTATTGATTTCACATGTTTTGAGCCCTTTTTCACAAGGTTATATTTTATAACTATAATAAAACTGTTGAAATTATTTTGATTTTTATTGTGAGTGACCATAACAAATACAGCAGACCACAAACACAACATCAAACTCCAGATTAACTGTCAATGGGAGTGTCCAAAGTTTATTATCCTTTCTACACCTAGCCATGAGTTGCATATTATTACTGTACAAAGTGTTGTAGAATCCAGGAGAAACTAGGTTGTAAACGAAATCAACAACTCTGCCATGTGCACATACAATTACTATATACCGGTATGCATGGTCTATTTTATTTATAGCTATCTCTAACTTGTTTATGTTCATGCTCCATTGGATTCCACAGAAACTGCAGAATGCAAGATTATTTGAATTTGAATTTGACAATATATATGAATGTCTAGAATATAATCAAAGAATGTTACTGTAATTTCAACCCTGAAAATCATCTGACAAACAGATTTTTGATTTTTGAGTGCCCTCAGCAAGGATCGAACTCACAACATTTGGGACATCTACGGCGTATGCGCCTAGCTAACAGAACAGAGGTTGTAACCACCTCACCATCCTAGGCTCCTAAGCAATTTTTAAAATTGCCAAGCCAATTCACTATGAAAAGTTGAACAGTTGGAATTGGTGGACGATCACGCCTATGATTAATGCACAATAAGTCGAGTTTCGATCTCCCTCTTATTGGCTTTTGACATACATGTACATGTGATTTTCTTTCCAGGAGACAAAATCTCCAGGCTTTTTGACACATCTCCTGTTCTCCAGACTTTTTTGTGAAATCTCAGGCTTTTTCAAGACTTGACAAAATTTAGATTTTGTAGACATTTTAATCGATTAGTCATAAAACATTCCGGTGATTTAGGGGTTTGTTAATTAGTCAGACGTTAATTTCACAAGTAAAGGTGTTAATTGAAGGTTTATCGTTATTTGTTTATCACATTTGTGTCCAATCTCCAGCTTTGTCATAATGGATGTATGCTTTTAAAATAACCCTTCTGTAGCTGTTAGACCAGATGCTTGGGCAAAAAAAAAATGTATGCCTGTTTTAGGTTTCATGCCTGAAAAAATAGGGTCGGTAGTTAGGCTTTCTCTACATCTAAATTTTTTAATACATCATTTAGCAATTATGCCAAGAAAAAGGCTAGGGTCGGCATGAAAAAAAGAGTAGGTAGGGAAACCTGAAACACACATATTTCTTAATTGGCCTCGGCTACGATTACTCGCCTACGAGTAACAATAAGAAGTTTTTATTGTTACTCCAAAAATCCTCGTAAGACTTTTACGAGTTGAAAAAACAACAATGTCATAATATTACTCGTAAACACATCGCAAGTAACTCGTAAAGAACTCGTAGAGATTGTAAATGACTCGCCTTTACTCGTAACTAAGTCGGGAAGACCTCGCATAGGAATTCTTTTACCAGTGGTTTGCGAGTTAGTTACATGTACGATATCATTTCCAATATCGCAAATCACTCGTTAAGACGTTGTAAAGTCACCGTAACATGCTCGTAAACACTTTAAAAATAAAATCCATATCGTCTCTGGACGGGAGTGCGAAAAAATTCTGCACAACTGACGAAATCGTGACAACTCGGAAATAGATCGTAAAAGGTTGACAGAAAATCTCACAAGAACTCGTAAAACTATAAATTTTGAAAATCGTAATAACTCATAAGCAAATATCGTATATGTGAAGGGGGTATTAAGTACATGTAAGCTAAATGAATATTAAACACATTTACATTATTTTACATTAATATTTTCATTCAGTCTATTCAATTTCTGATTTTTTGTAACGCTTTTAGCACAGCCAATTCATTGCTTTGGGTGGTGTCTAAAGTCTCAAGTACATGTATTTTAAATGGTACTGTAACGTGTATCGGCCGAGCGGTTCTTATAACTTTAATATTGTTAACACAAAATATCTATTCTCTAAAACTTTCGGAAACTTGGATTCTTAACGGGAAAAGTAATTTGAATAAAAGATCTAAACTAAATATTATCCAGGATCAAACTATTTAAATCAATCTTAAAGTATAATGCAGTAATCCGATTCGGCTGTCATGCATGCATAAAAATGGACTTGACTGGATATGCACGCTTCAATTGATCAAACAAATTCAAACTAGGCACGCATTAAACCTCTAATCATGAAACCTACGACTCAAACCCTTTAAACAACAAGCACCAAACCTCTAAGGTGCATAAAACCATATATCACTAAATCTCAAGCATCAAACCACAATGATGCATAAAACCAATTGTCTCAAAACTCCAAGCATCAAACCTCTCTGATGTGTTAAACCTATATCCACTATACGGGCATCAAACCAAAATGATGCATAAACTACTTTAATAATAAAAGGTTTGAAACCGGCTCCGTATCTTCTAATTTATTAAACTAACCTAGCGATCTTCACTCCTCGGAGTCTGGATCAAGAATGACAGTGATAGCCGATTTTCGCGCCCTTATATACTATGTGAACTGGTCCACTGACCGTAAACCAGTAACAACTTCGAACAGCAGAATCGGACTTCTTCATTGACTTCAACCTAATAGCAATATATTCCGAGTAAACACCGTAGCGGCAATACAAAGCAGAATATATCTCTGAAATACCCATTAAACCGATAAAATTATATTTTCTAAATGTTGCAATAAATTTTAATTACTGAAACAACAAATGAGATGCATTTTCTTGAGATATTAATAACTGTATCGTATCTCCAGCATTGGTATCTATTGTAAACAACCGTATAGCAACGTGCGTCTGAAGTGTTCATCTCTGTTTTTAGGTAATATATAGAAATCGGGAATGTAAATATGCAAATTAAATATGTATAACCAAAAATCGTCACATTACCCACACCTCCGAAACAGGCGTCCCGCATGAACCTTACAAAATATTTGACCAAATTCAATCAAAACCGTCCACGTTAACACGGTTTGCTGACAACATCTACTCCCAACGTAGTAACCACCTAGGTTCAAACTCGTCATAAACCCAATTTTGTAGAGGTTATCGATCTTTGAACTTGCAAAATTGTAAATTTATATCTAGAAGGAACTATATAACCGGAATTACACCTACACATAGGATACCTTCTCTCCTGACCCTTATCCAAAGGTCTCAACCGTGCCAAACTCTATCCCTAGTTTGCACAAGTCCCCTTACCAGTCAGCGTCAATCTGCTAACAATTACAAATTCTATTTGGTCAAAAATTTTCTATCAAAAACAAATCAACTAAAACAGGTATAAGGTAAGTGTTCAAATAAATTTTGAGCGGGTTTAGATTGCCACAGGAAAATTGAAATAGCCAAAAACCGGTATGAAAAATTTAGCCTGACAGCTGGTCACATACGGACCACTTAAAAACTAAGCTTGCTGAAGCAGGGATCTTTAACGTGCAGTGGCTGTGACATTTTCCAAAACACGGGACATCGGTTTAACGTCTCATCCGAAGGACACTGGTCATTCCCGATCAAGACACCGATCCAGTTCAAAACCTTAACATTTGAAGACTGAAACACCAAAACAATAAACTGAAGTTTTGAATCAAATTTTGAACAAATTTGCTGAAGACTCTATCTTATATCCAATGACAAATCCCGCCACGCTGCCACCAAATTTTGTAACGTGTATCGGCCGAGCGGTTCTTATAACTTTAATATTGTTAACACAAAATATCTATTCTCTAAAACTTTCGGAAACTTGGATTCTTAACGGGAAAAGTAATTTGAATAAAAGATCTAAACTAAATATTATCCAGGATCAAACTATTTAAATCAATCTTAAAGTATAATGCAGTAATCCGATTCGGCTGTCATGCATGCATAAAAATGGACTTGACTGGATATGCACGCTTCAATTGATCAAACAAATTCAAACTAGGCACGCATTAAACCTCTAATCATGAAACCTACGACTCAAACCCTTTAAACAACAAGCACCAAACCTCTAAGGTGCATAAAACCATATATCACTAAATCTCAAGCATCAAACCACAATGATGCATAAAACCAATTGTCTCAAAACTCCAAGCATCAAACCTCTCTGATGTGTTAAACCTATATCCACTATACGGGCATCAAACCAAAATGATGCATAAACTACTTTAATAATAAAAGGTTTGAAACCGGCTCCGTATCTTCTAATTTATTAAACTAACCTAGCGATCTTCACTCCTCGGAGTCTGGATCAAGAATGACAGTGATAGCCGATTTTCGCGCCCTTATATACTATGTGAACTGGTCCACTGACCGTAAACCAGTAACAACTTCGAACAGCAGAATCGGACTTCTTCATTGACTTCAACCTAATAGCAATATATTCCGAGTAAACACCGTAGCGGCAATACAAAGCAGAATATATCTCTGAAATACCCATTAAACCGATAAAATTATATTTTCTAAATGTTGCAATAAATTTTAATTACTGAAACAACAAATGAGATGCATTTTCTTGAGATATTAATAACTGTATCGTATCTCCAGCATTGGTATCTATTGTAAACAACCGTATAGCAACGTGCGTCTGAAGTGTTCATCTCTGTTTTTAGGTAATATATAGAAATCGGGAATGTAAATATGCAAATTAAATATGTATAACCAAAAATCGTCACAGTACCATTTCAGACATCTGTCACAGACAACTGCTGAGTAAATGAGGACATTCCAGCATGGTCACGCCACTGTAGCCATTCCAGAATGGTCACACCAATGTCACCATTCCAGCATGGTCACACCAATGTTACCATTCCAGTATCATGAGTATGGTCACACCAATGTTACCATTCCAGCATGATCACACCACTGAAGTCATTCCAGAATTTCATTTTAAATATTTTATTGAATAAACCAAAGGATTGGATAACAGGCAAAGCCATTCCAGCATGGTCACATAACTATTTGTAACTGTTGCCATTCCAGAACAACACACCAGTTTTTAAAGCAATGGCACACAACTGCAGCCATTCCACAATGATCGCATCAATTTTTATTCAAAAGAATACAGTCACACAAGCAGAAACTACTGAAGGAGAGTTGCAATTTATATTTCTATAATGTGAAATGCTTGGTATAAACTGCTTATGACTCTAAAGTTTTTGATAAACACTAGATTTAAATAATTTTTCTGTTTGATCGAGGACAAAGATTGACGAGCGATTGTTCTTTTTACTGTTCTTTTGAACGCATATGATCTATAAACAAGTCAGTAATGAATCTTGATTATTCGCAGCTCTATGATAATATGTAAGTTTTTACATCTTATGTGTTTTTGTAAAAAAAAAAATACCTCAAAATATTGTGGTTTGCATATAAAATCAGGAAATGTCGCTTGCAACATTGACAAAAACAAATTAAGACCTACAATCCCGTGCATACAATTTCTTACCGGAGGTCTCGTACGTCACATGAAAAATCTAATGAGCATTAGATATCAAATAAGAAATAAAACATAATAATTGTAATTTTATAATAAGTCCTTATTTTAGTCTAGAAATTTTTTCTTAATAATCTGATATACTAAATGATATCATAAACCCATGATAAAATATCATCTTATAGGCTCATTAGTGATGTCATATTCACTTATTTGCATCTCATCATAGACCTGTATATAAATATACAGGTCTATGATCTCATTAAGTGTCAAATTGGATGGCAATAAACAGTGCAATAAACAAACATCGATTGATAGGATAAATTACTCATTCTAATCAAATGTGGCCAACTGTATGTTTAATGTGTCGCATGCGAAAAAGACGAAATGTTAATGATAAATAGTGCACACGATGGTCTAACAGGAAACAAATATATATTTTGAGCATTTCTCATATGGTAAATAACGATTGAGCTATGTTAAGCAGTATAATGGTCGAGAATTTTCGACTCCAAAATTAAGGTTTTACTCAAAATACCATGTCTCTTATTGAATTTTAATATGTTGACATCGGTTTTTCAGTTTACTTTGCGTTATAGGTGGTAGATCTTCGTTTAAACTTGTGCATAAACATTATAAAAACAATGTTAAATTGTTGATTTTGGGAAGTCGATTAAAATGACATTCATAAGAACAAAATTCTTCTGTCTCTAAATATACTCTAACTTCCGTAACAGTAACAAAATAAATGATAAATACTTACCACAAGCTCAACATGGAAAAAACTTTAGACCAATTGAAGTATTTCCTTACATTTTTAACTTACACTTTTTCCCGAAATGATTGCTTTAATTACGTTTTAATTGGCCATGTTCATTTACAAAATATCGCTTGTCTCCTTTAAGAGACTAACTTCCATAACGCAAAACCATTCTATTCATCTTGAATTAGCTGTTTGAGTCTGTTTGAGATTTCAGTTAAAATTGAATTAAAAGGAAATGCCGTCTAGTTTGTTGAAGTATATATGAAGAAAATAAAATCAGAAATCATTTAATGACTGAATCTAACTTCCGTAACATTATAACTTCCGTAACAGCTTTTTACCGGAATTCCAATTTTTTCCGATAATCGGCTTCATTGAGTACAACTATTTTACACACATCACCGGTTATTATATTTTGAAAAAGGCATAGGCTTGCACTGTTATTCAAAATGCAAGAAAGTAATATAGAAGAAAAATAAAGGTACTTATGCACCATGGTAATGTGAAGATGGTTTAATTGTTAGTATATCATTGTTATGAAATAAATTACAACTTTGTTTTATAAGAAAAATAATTAATTGAAACATTCCACGTTTCGTCTGCTAGTAAAACAGCGTTACATGAAATTTATACCCCAGACAAAAATATTAACCGCACTGTTACGGAAATTAGAATGGACAGTTAAACATCAGATGACATGTGAATGTTTCTATCCTGTGATGAGACAATTTCAGAATGATTTTATACTTTTAGATTTGTTTTGAGCGGAATGACGTATTGATACAATAAAAAACCCAATGCTTATGACGTCAATAACCGTAATGCACACTCGCACATGCACACACACATACATACAAAACTTTCATTAAAGATCTTTCAAAAGCCGACTCGTACAAATCACCCTGGTCTTTGATATCACACTGGCAACAGTGTTAACAAGCGGACATCTGTTTTGGAAAGCACGGACCTGCGACAAAGGGGAAGTGGTTTGTTTTGGGCCATGCAGTCTTTTTATGCAATTTTAAGATATCCATTTATTCAGATCGAATATAAAAAATACCCAAAAGGAATGACTATTCAAGATGTGGCTGCCAATGTCTTTTTTAGTCCAAGCATAGCTTTGATTGGAAGGAAAAATGCAACTGACACCTGAAGCAGTCAAAAGAAAATTAAATAAAATTCAATGTGTAAGGTTGCCGGAAAAACAAAGAAAAAGTAAATTTGAAGACCACCAGAAAAGGGGAGAGTTAGGCAGGGGCGGATAATTTACCCTATTCGGGAGCAATACTTGGCGGCCCACAAAGTGATCTTTTACGTATATGAAGCGTGGACCTCTCCACACATTTTGGTCTACTATGATTAGCGGTAATTAAGGGTTTACGTATTTTAGACCTGACAACCCCTGCGGACGAGAGCCACCCTATTCAGCCAGCTAGGATACACACTTCAATTGGTCGCTTTATGGGCTGAGCACAAACCCGATATCAAAATCCCAAGACCCCTGGCGGACTTATTTCCCACCCGCATGGGCGCCACTCCAATGAAACAAAAAAAAAAATAGCAATGTGTAAATAGACTTAAAGAAATGTATGTTTTGTTCACCTACGTCAAAACATTGCCCGTGTACACTGAAATGACACCGTCAACTCCACCAGGCAAAGCATGTACATAAGAAAACTTTTATTTTATACTTCTGAGTTGCTTGTCTTTCAATGAATTTGATTAAAATGCTGCTGCATGACGAAAGGTTATTTCTTGAATATGCTATATATTATGTAATAACATAACCGAATTATAATTTATCGTTCTATTGATACCCGCTTTTGTGACGGATACGTTACCAACAAAAAATTAAGATGATAAGAACATGTAAACTGTTACAAAATTTTACCTCAGTAGAAAAGTGGTAAAGAATAAGAGATTATTATGAACAAATACAATACCCTCTTAAATTTGTTAAATTGCGTTATATTTTGTACATCAAAAGGGTACACATTTATTAAAAGTTTCATATCTTTTAGATTTACTTGTTTTTTGTGACAACGTATTTAAATTGTTGAAAAGTTCTGGAAATGGCCAATTAGAAATGGAGTGTTATTATTTCCGGACCCTACGATGGCAATGTAAGAAGGAGGTTTGGCGCCATTTAAAATGGTTTAACTCACTATTTTTTATACTGTTTTGATGCTCAAGTTTTAGTACAGATTGTTCAATAAATGCTTAAAAACAAATTTCTGTAACACAACATAACTTCCGTAACGACACGGCCCAATTACATGAATACCACCTATTCACAAACCATACATCTTTGGATAGAAAAATTGAATTCTATTTGCATCTCACATTATAAAAGTTATTGTGCAGTGTTTTATGAATGATATTCAGGCCTCGCATGAGCCATAAAACAATATGACATGCAGGCCTTTTTTTTCGAGGTTTAAAGGGTATATTTAGGACTTGAATATTAATTTTTCCAAACCCTAAGACCGCAATGGAAGAAGGAGATTTGGCGTCAATGACCTGGTTAAATTCGCTATTTTCTTTTTTCGGTTTTGATGCACAAGTTTCAATATAATTTATTCAAAAATTGCTTCAAAACCAAACTTCCGTAACACCACATAACTTCCGTAACGACACTGCCTAATTACATTAATATCACCTACCCACAAACCATACAGCTTTGGATTGAAAAATTAGATTCTATTTGCATCTCAAATAACCAAGGTTTATGTACAATGTATCATGAATGACATCCAGAACTCGTATGAGTCATAAAACAATAAGGCATGCAAGACTTTTTTCTTGGGATTTTAAAGCTAGGTTTAGGACTTAAATTAAAATTTTTCACTATTTTTATCGGACATTGGGCATAGCTGTTTAGGTGAAGTGTAGATTGCTCTTTGATAATTACAACAGTTATGCTTGTTCAAACACAAATAAAACTATTTAAGAGAACAAAATCTTGCCATCCTAACTTCCGTAACGACAAGTCAGCACCTGTTATATATGAAGTGAATTTATTTGAAAGTTGTCATTTTTTGTGAGTGAAACTTTTTAATTCGATTTTCAATAAAAACACATAATTAAGATCATATATCTCCGTGTATTTTTCTGTGCAGCCACGCATCTGTTGGGTCGATTTGATTAGAATGACTAAATCATGTTCCCCAGGGATGTCCAAAACAAGTTTTATTTAATCCCCGTGTTCCACAAATTTCAAATCATTGCCAAGAATTAGTCCGGTTTAAGGGAGATAATTCAATCTAACCCTTAATTGCAATATGTAAGAACGATAACTGTTGCATTATCTATCTCAACGTGTAGTCTCAACATGTGGTTTCAATCACAAGATTAATAATTAACACCTTTTTGTTAGATTTCTTATCAGAGATATTTTCCTGTTTTAGGGATAAAATTGTGTCATGGTTAATTCTATTTCATATTAGGGTCCGTTTTAATTTTGGTCGTCTCGAGGATTCATCATCTACCCGGCGATCTGTCAAATAAAGGGGTGATGAGCAAACAACGGGCGTACAACTTTAAAAAAATATATTTAGATTTAATTAAGTTTTTTTACAAATTCTTTATAGTGTTAAAATGAATGAATATTTTTTTTATTATTATCTTTTTATAATCTGTTTTTTACAGATCTTTACAAAAAGATAATTTTCAATACCAATGTTTGAATTAAAATCGTCATGTTGACTAAAAGCACTTCTAGAAAAAATTCAATTTTCCAAAAATTTGTTCTTTTTCACATGATCGAAAAAGTTTTTTTGAGCTTTTTGTGTGTTAGATATGTACAGTGCTTCTAATAGACAAAATGCACGTCTAGCGGCTGGAGCTTTTTGTCAGTTATTTTGACTTAAAACTACTCTGCAGTCTTGTGGATTGTGTTGATCAACACGAGTTCTAGAAGCTTTCATAAAGTCTATCCCATGACTGATTGTTCCATCACAAACTTTAAAAAATTGATAACTAGATAATCAGAAATACAAGGTGGTTCTCGACGGTTGAAGCTTTATAACTTTCATAGCTATACTAAATTAAACTCTATTTATGGGTGGTTATTGTCTGCCTGATTTTTTGAGAACCAAAGTGTGTACATATCAAGAAAAATGCTTACAGGAAAAAACGTGTCACGTCTAAACGTATGTGTCACCCAAATTAGTTTGAAAATAGACTAAGTTAAGGTTTCTAATTAGCTCACTAACGTTGAGAGAAAAATGATAGTGTATCCTTATTAGTGGAACATGACTTCAGGTTAGGAAACATAAGAATGACGTAAAAAGGGTCCTGACCCTCGGACCCCCGGAGTTTAGACAACTCCGATATTTACATTCTTAGCTTAGGTGAAACTTTGGTTTTGATTCGGATATTTTCATTTAATAAAGTTTGATACCTTTCATTTTCATGTAATGCAATGGGCATTTTCAACATTTAGGCTAAATCGCTTCTGAAGACTTGCAGTCTTTAACACGAACGATCGAAATGTAGCAAAATGTATTGCCTGAATCATAATGGTAATTTTGATATACACTCTTCAAAAAAAGTTACGCATAGATAGAAAATTCCCCGTAGGTTTAATGCAAATCGAAACAATTTCAAAACATTATTGCCGAGCTGTTCTGCAACCGATTTTCACGTAATAAAATCCAGTAAAAAGAAAACAAAATAGAGATTGTGATTTTAATTTTGAGTAAAATCGTAACATCACTGCTTTTTAAGATATTGAAAGTGGAACTCAAGTGTACATTTTACGATTCAATTTCCCGTTTAAATCAATGCAAAATGTTCCGTGAAAAACATTAGTCGTGTTCTACTCACAATGTCTTAAAAACCATTGAAGTTAGGATTTTGGCCTAAATTAATCAAACAATCTCCATTTTGTTTTCTTTTTACTGGATTTTATTTCGTGAAAATCGGTTGCAGAACGGCTCGGCAATAATGTTTTGAAATTGTTTCGATTTGCATTAAACCTACGGGGAATTTTCTATCTATGCGTAATTTTTTTTGCAGAGTATATATCATGTGGCAGTGGTGCGCGTTGGTGAAAATAAATGCCACTTCGGTAGTAAAGGGTACATCATACCATGAAGTTGTTATGTATATAAAGTCTAGAATATAATAAGTCGACGATAATACCTAAAGATAAAGATAAAGATGTTTTCGTGAATATTCAGGCAACATTTCAACCTATAGAGTTTCTTTTATAAGATTTAAAAAAACGAAACCTGCGTCAGGCGTGAATAGGTGGAAACTTTGTGAAGTTATTGTTTTTCAAATATTGTAACATTAAAAACTATGAAAAATTTTCTGACATGAAAAAACTTACTAAATCACCAAATGGCAAATATGGTGCAATCTTAACATGATGCTTAATCGGACAGCTAATTACTTCTTATAATATAATTTTATAATTAGGCTATCAAATTAATTGTTATAAATCTATTTAGGTTTAAAATAGAGAAACTAAATCATGTTCAATTCCCAAAACACTTATTGAAACAAATTATTTATCACTTCAGCGGGTGGTTATCTATTTGTGATAAGATAGGCCACATTTTATCTAAACATTTGGATTTCAATGAGATTTTCCTTAAAAATGGCAATTTTTAAACTAAAATGGAAGCAAGAAAACCTTTACCAATTTTTATCAAAAACACATCTTCGTAAAGATCAACTTTTGTACTTTCTTCCGATATCAGCAACTAAAATATATTCTTACTAAAAGTATTTTAATTAATTTCCAGAAAAGAGGCGATTCTCAAATTCTGCCGATTTTTATTGTAAATTTATAAGGTTTATGTACAGGGCAACACCACCTTTTTAGAAATTAAATTGGAAGCAAGAAAATGATAAACTATTGTAAAATAACTTATACCATCATAAAGAGGAAACATTGAAGTTTTTGCTCATATCAGCAACTAAGAAATATCATTAAGGATAAAATTTATATTGTAGGTTAAAGTTATTTTCCCGTTATAGTTCTATGTTAAAAAGTTATCGATAAAATTGTTCATTTTAGCGCATGCGTAACGGTATACCGGACTAATTCTTGGTAATGCCTCGTAACTTTTTTAATTGAAAAGATAAATTGGTTCTGTAAACGGTTGTAGGAAGAACAATTTATTCATATTTATCCTAACTAATTTTGGGAAAATTTCTCCTCCAAATGTTGTTATTATAAAAAAAGGTAAAATATACAAGCCACAATTCAAACATTTGCACACAAAATGCTCGAACATCACATTCTGAAAATCGTATTTGTTGAATTATCTGCTTTGGAGTAGTTACATACATTAATCTGTCGGTGCCGGTGTGTCCAAAAAAATATCAATCAATAGTTTGTCTAACGTTCATTCATTCATTCATTCATAACTTTATTTCCTCTTATATAGAGAGATTATATGTTAACATGATAAAGAGCTACAGTGCAACAACAAAATCAATAATTACAGTGCAAGGATCAAGAATACAACATTACACATACAGACAGCATGATACAACATTTGTACATTAAAATAAATAAATAAATAAATAAATAAGTACTATTTAATACATATAGTTATTAGTGATGGATATTTCCTGCGTTAGCCACCTCCATAGAGGATTTGAGAATGTTATAATGTCCAAGGGATTGAACGACATGTAGATGGCATAGTCTCATAAATTCATATGTATCAATGTCCGTAGACCAAACAAATTTTCCTAGGAGAATCAAGTAAAGAGTTGATTCGTCGTATTCGTTTAACTCAATGACTGACAGTTCAAGGGGGAAATTTTCTATAACAATGTCCCAAAATAAATTCCTGTGAGATAACGTTGATTCACAATTGCAGCAAATGTGAGTAAAAATGTCTTGATATGGTCGGTCACAGAGAATGCATTGTCCAGCTATAGAGTTCGGTATTTCGGTGAGAAGTTTTGTAATCATGTACATTTGTAATAATTTTGAAAATCGTAGTGCGTTTTAGCCATTTTCCAAAAAGGAGCAATTTCGATATAGTTAATAACTTTAATAAATCTTTGAAAGTCGCTGTCAGAATGTGTACGTTCTCTCCAGCTTAGTTCTTGAAGGGTGTTCAACGAATTGTTCACAATTGCCTTCCATACAAGTTTGGACGGGAAACAACCAGAAAACAAAAAGTCTTTTAAAAATCCATGCAAATCGTATGAAAGTAATATTCTAAATACATCAGGTACAAAGCCATAGTGAGAGCGGTTAGTGTCTGTTAAGAATGAGAAAAGACGATTGAGAAAAATCTGCTTAGTTTTAAACGCATCACTTAAAGAAATCAGTTTTTGTAAAAATAAAATTTTTTCTTCTCAATCATTACAGAAATTGGATGTAGTCCCAACAACGCCTGGCACATATCTGACCTCGTTCTCATTTTCAAATCCAGTATTTGCTTAACAACAAGATGTTGGAATTTATTAAGAGCGGTATAGTCTGCAGGTTTCAAGTTCGTCCAAGCTTCGCATCCGTACAACACAGATGGTAGTACTACCGTATTGTAAAGTTTTAACAGGACAATCGGGTTTGTTGACTTGCATTTGAGTCTATTCAGGGCAAAGAAGCTATTGCGTCCTTTTCGGCACGAACTTGCGGTGCGGTCGATTGATTTAAATGAGCTGTACATTTGGACACCAAGATGTGTATACTCCTCTTCAATTGGTATATTGTCTCCACCTATACACCATTGATAGTCTGGTTTACGTATACGAGAACTCAATGAAAACATAACTATAGCGGGCTTTTTCGCATTAAACCTAAATCGCCATTTAGACGCGTAATTGGCACAAACATCAAGCATATTCTGAAGCCCCGCAGGAGAAAGGCTAACGCAGCAAACATCATCTGCTAAAGCAGGACAGCAACTTATGACACTATAAACACTTGTATTGTTATAAAATTGTTCTAACTCGTATAACATTTGATCAATAAAAACTAAATATAAAAGACCAGACAGTACACCACCTTGTCTGATACCTTGTGATACACGAAAAAATACAGAGAGTGATTGATTAGCAATAACAGCACTAGATGTTTGATAATGCATATCATTAATAATGCACCAAAGTTTACCCTTCAGACCTAAGTTGAAAAGTTTGTACATTAACCCTATGCGCCATACAGAATCAAACGCTTGTTTACTATCAAGGAAGGCTACGTAAACTTTGCTTGACAATTCAATGTTATGATAAATTGTTTCGTGTAAATTAAAAGAAGCTGTCAAGCAGCCGAGGTGTTTCTGAAACCCCTGTTGTTGAGGGTTGACTGAAATTGTTACACGGTTTCTTAATACGGCTTCGAATAACTTCAGCACTGCTGATAGTAAACTAACAGGTCTATAGCTTTCCGGGTTAACTTTACTTTTGACACCACCTTTATATATAGGTACTATTAAGCCGAGTTTCCAGGATTTTGGAATCTTTCCTTGTTTAATTATACAGTTGAATAGACAACACAAAGTTCTGATTAACGTTTCACCGCCAAATTTCAAGTGTTCATTTTGAATTCGATCGTATCCTGGAGCCTTCCTTAACTTAAGGTTGGAGATTGCAGTAGATAGTTCACCCTCAGTAATCACACCACCGGGTATCTCATCGTTGTCACATTTACAAGCATTGAGAATATCAGAATATTCCTTCTCTATATTTATCTTAAAGTGATTGTCAAACATATCACTCTCGCTTTCTGTGTATACTTCCTCGTAATACGACGCTAAAGCATTACACTTTCGGGAGAATTACAAACTTTATCTTTATAAATTATTTCTGGAAATACTTTTGATTGTTTATTTGAAAAACGTTTTAAAGACTTCCAAAACATCCGTACATGAAGTTCGGCATCATGATTAAGTTCATCGAAACACTTTTGTTCATATTCCTCGCACGCAGACCTCTGTGTACGTCTAAATTCGTATTTTGCGCACTTGTAGTTTTTGTAACTTTCATATTCCATGCCACGCGGCCTACCCTCGGAGATCCACTTTCTCCTCATTGTCCAATCTAATGTATGCGCTTCTTTAACCTCGTTCGTCCAGTACGGCTTGGTATGCGGATTGAAGTCATTTTTCGGAATAACACTGTCCGCGGTATTGTGTAAAATAGTCACTAGGGAATCAAATGCAGTATCCATGTCGTTTTGATCACTTACTATATCACGTATGAGTAGATTTAAAGGTTCTTCCAAACGTTTTTGGTATAAGGTAATTTGATTTTCTGAGATTTTATGCCACGATGAAAGTTTGTTACACTGATTCAACACAATGTGCGGATCTCGGTCAATCTCTAATTTAACAAAAAATGGTAAATGGTCGGACGTGGAGCTAATAACTCCCTCATCAAGGATTTCGTAACACCTCAGCTGCCTGAGAATGATTTCATCTACTAATATATAATCCAACATAGACTGTTTCGTAATAAAAGAATAATTAGGACCTTGGTGTTTGATTTTACCTCCAGCATATAATAAATTATTTCTTGCAACAAAACTTGAAAGTTCATCCCCTTTTCGTAAATTGGATTGTATAACAAGCTACCATTTAAATCACCACCGACGATAACATGACCATAGTCTTTGTAATATGTATATAATAAATCTAAAGTATTTAATACAAGTTTATAGTCATCTATACTGTCATTAGAAGGCATATACACACCAAAAATAAACAATGAACCATAATTCAGATTTTTTAACTCAATACCCACAATTCTCTCAGAGTTAGTATCATTAATTTCACTAATAGAGAACTGCATGGTTTCCCTGTACAAAATACCGATACACCCTTTACCATGGTAGGCTTTGTAACCAGGTGGTAGAGAATCTGCTTTTGCAACACAGCCATACCCTCTTTCTAAGCTAAGTAAAAAATTTAATGAAGTTTCTTTAAGTTTATGTTCTGACACTATGCATATATCACACTGAGTTACACTAATAAGCTTACTGAGGCAGAGAGCAGAAGACATAATGCCCCGTACATTCCAACATACAATACTTAAACTACTCATTATAGTAAAACTGTATATCACAAAATAAAAAAGTAATTGAAATTTAGTGTAAAGATTCATGATTGGGTTTCACAGACGTTGCGATTCTTGGGTTCATAAGAGTTCTCAGATAGGCGATGTTCCCATTCACGCTGACTGACCCATTCGCGGCAAGTGACACCATGTGGCCAAAAGTTACGTTCGTTTAAAATATCAGCGCATGTTTCGTCAATGTTCAACTTTGCAGAGAGAAATCGTTGTCGGTCCCGTTTATTAGAGAATTCCCGATAACTGACGAACGAACGTAACTTTACTTAACCATACGAAAGGGTGATTTAAAACGTAACTAATTTGTCAGGGAGAATTAATTGTTAAAAATTTAATTTCTACTTTAAAAACTAGAAAAAAAGTGCTAGCAGTTGATTAGGAATAAATACCCACCCCTTCCAAAAAGGACAAAATCTACAATATCAAATTTTAAAGTAAGAAGTTACATTATGTCAAAGATTGTTTGAAAGTTTCATGAAAATCCATTGAGGGTTTAAGAAGGAGTTTCAGGTAAAAAGTGATTACACCTTTACTCTAAGTCCATGTTTTGCTAATTGCTAAGGGAAACCCCGAAATCAATCGAATCAAATTATACATAATATATGAGGTCCACATCTACATTTGTCCCGTGTATAGTGTGTTTATTGAATGGTTTTGGAAGAGTTGCAGATAATAGATGGATACCCTGAGATGTATCAGATTGTATCAAATTGAACTCGAGTGCATTGAAAAGGTAGCACTTCCTGCTTTTAGCAAACGTGTATCTTGGTAATTGGAAGCAAAAATTGACAACTTGTGCCAAATAATTCCGGTTGGAATCCCCTCTTTCCTCGGTGAATTGTGTAACTTTTGTGCAGATTTTCTGCAAAATTGGCGTAGGATCTCAATTCATTCTCATTATATCATAAAAGGCAAAACACCTCGCTTTAAAAATTTTGAATCCACCACTGTGTAGTCGTGTTGATTTTACGCTAGTTCTGATATTAAAAACCTCTATTGCTCTTGAACTTGCGAGGGTATTTACGGAATGCCATTGGACGTAATGGAGCAGCTGTCTATAAACGGAGCGTCAAGTTCAGAAGCTCTCTGATACGATTTGTGTATTCAAGGAGGCCTAACCGTTTATCGAGAAATATGGTCCGTTAAAAGGTGTTTCACGGTTTTTGTGGTCCGTTAAAGTCGCCGTGACAGTCCGTTAACCAGGTATAATCGAGAAAAAACACCGAAGGTCAGTAATTAATTTGTTATATCATAATAAATACGCATTTTATATTTATAAAAATTACATCTGTCAAAATGAAAATGAATGACTGTTCGATACAATTTGCATTTGTGTAAAAATAGTTCTATAAAACTTCATAAAATGAAAAGGCGTGTGGCTCCTTAATATTTTAAAGGTCGCAAATGTAAACATTTTTACCTCAATTTTATCAATTTCTCTTTTTATATAACAAAAAAATATGTTTTGGTTGATATCCATAGAAAGTACAATAATGTATCAACATTCTGTTTAATTTTCAACGCTCTATGTTATATAATAATTTTGTAATAGGGGAAAAGTTATAAAATATGGTCCGTTAAGGGCTGATGACATATTTTTTTGTCCGTTAAGTTGGTCCGTTAAGTGCATGTGGCAAAATATTATGACGTTAAATAACATAAATAGATAGAAGATTAAAATAGTTTTGTTTGATATGACATATCATAATTTTACTCAGGGATGTCCAAAACAATCAGTTTTATTTAATCCCTGTTTTACTATATTAAAGGACTGAACGCTTGTATACAGAAGAAAAGACACAATTAATGTGGATTTATCGAAACTAAAATACATACATTAGAATATGCACGTCTAAAAATGAACCATTGTCAAAAGGCTTTACTTGCAACACCATTCTAGATCATTCTACGAAACAACGGTATTGAAAACGTACAATACATGTGTATATAATATATGAAAGAAGCAATAAGCAACTAATTATTAATAAATATAATGAAAACGGTTCAATACAGTCTGTTTTGGTTATTTATTTTATGCAATGAAAAGAAAAAAGAACAAAAACTATGGAAATAAAAAATATACATGTAAATGGAGAAAAATATCTTAATATGAAGGGATTTGTACCACAGACACATTTTTGGAACTTTAGGCCGTACTGATATTTTTGTATCATGAGTGTATTATGTTTCTTAGTCGTGCATGGTTGTTGATGTACGTATATATTTTTCCACATTTTAATTTAAAATTTTCATTAATTTATTGTTTTGTGTTTTTTTTATCTACCATACTACATCTAACTTATTATTTTAGTTTTTAATCAAGAGCATAGTATTTGCACTAAAATTTTGTTTTCAATATCTCTCCTCAGCTGTCGCTTTCTATATTTTTTTCATAAATAAATGTAACACTATATTATTCTATTTGTATCATACATGGAAGTATATCCAAATAAAATACATTTCAATAAAATTGATAATCGTGTTCAGATTTATTTCCATTGCCACAAACTCGTGTAAACTCGTGTAAATATTTTAGGCATTTATATTATATTAAAAATAATACAATAATTCTGGGAAACCAATCATTAGAATCTTCTGAAAAAGATATCATCGATGTTGCCAAGTTTAATAATTGGGATTCGCTATATTAAGGTTTATTTCCATCAGACCTGCATTTTCATGAGACATGCATCATTAACGGACCAAAAAAGTGTCACGTGTCTCTTAACGGACCATGTTTCTCAAAGTAATACCAATTTTGGCATTTTTGTCCCAATATTAATATTTTGGTCCAGAAAATCCTTCTCTTATGCTTTTTATTGTGAAAGTAGCACAAGACTTACTGCAAAAAAAAATGTTCCAATGACGAAAATAACGTATTTTAATGCATTTTTCGTCATTATAAGGACACATTTTTGCAGAGGGTATGCCTCCGCCTTTCCGTTTTGCGAAGAAGTGTCAAATCAAATCAAAATGGTTTTTGCGGGATGTTTTTCGTGAATAACATCCACTTGGACACATCTATCACAAGTTTCACTTATTTACTGTATTTTAGCCTCAGAGTTAACTTCGTAAAAATAAATGATTGTTTTGTTCATAAAACTACTTAACGGACTGCCTCGTGCAACATATAACGGACAAAACCGTAATGTTAACCTATGGTAGAAACACGTAACGGACAAAATGCCTCGATAAACGGTTAGGCCTCCTTGGTATTGTCGTTATTAGTTATTAACTATTTTTTGTGCGCAAATTTGAGATTTTAACAGTTGTTGAAAGTTTTCACCTTTTATTTGAAAATATCACATTTTTATTTTTTTTTTAACTTCAACTATATGAGGGGGTAGGAGGGGGTCTGATCCCGGCATCCCGAACTTATTTTTTACGAAATCCCGTCATCCCGACTTAACAATAAGAAAATCCCAATCCCCATAAAATTAATGCATAAATATAATGTTTCTTATTTTACTGTATTGAAAGCGTGTGAACTGAAGACAGTGTCAATTGAAACAGAACTTTACAGACAAAGTTTTGCAATTATTTATAAGCTCTAATTATATGCTTCGAAAACATAGCTTTTGGGTTTTTTAAATATCTGGATTTTTATGCAACTTTTAAAATAAATTAGTTAGCTTATTATTGCTTTGTTACCCAGAACGCGATTTCGGCTATATCCGGGAAAGGAACACGAAAGGAGTGATACATTACATGAAATGAAGATGAAGTGGAGGAAATGGGGAAGCAAGGCCAATCGGGAAGGAGAGTTTTTGTTGCTACTGGAAAGATTGACATCAATGCTACTGGAAAAAGGAGTGATGGGCAGGGACAGGCATGGGGATGATATGGACCCTACTCAAATAGAGGACCGGCATTCATTATGACAGAGTTTCCGGGCCCATTCAACCACCTGCTAGGCTAGAGTATACATTCAAGTCAATTTGTGGGAAAAGCGGGCTGACCCGGTGTTTGCATGGGGTGTTCCGCCAGTATTTTACTGTTGGTTAACGTTGACAAAGTATCTCTTTTCATTTTATCTTGTTTTTAGACATTTTTTACTTAGAGTCGTGTCTACAGTTGATAGTTTATTTCATTGGATTTCTTAATTTTTATTTTTTATTGACAAACCAAACGTCTTAGACTGTAATGTTCAGCCCGTAGTTCTTCCTCTCCCTTTTATCCAAAATTCAATTCTAGATCATTCTTTAAAATCAACTACGGGGATAAGTATCTTGTAGTAATATGACATTCACACTTGCTAGCTATCGCTGATTTTTTGGGGGCAGTAGAGTACTAAAAAGAATGAATTAATATTTAATGAAATGCCGAGCAAAGCGAGGCACGCAAATTTTACAGACTGTTGCTGATTCTACTTGTTAAAATTCATAGATTTAGTACGGTCGTATATATCAATCCCGGGTCCCGAAACTGAAATTCCCGAAATCCCGAGCTTAAAAGAACTGATATCCCAAGTTTCGATATAATTTTATCCCGGAATCTCGAACTTAAATTGTCCAAATCCCGAAATCCCGAGCTTAAATATGGCCAACCCGGGTGTCCCGAAAAAGGTCTTGCCCCCTCCTATATAATAAAAGTGACAATATGATAGTTTAAACATATTTATTTATCCTGGATTGCGACACATTCTGTTCAACCTCTCTCAAGTTTGCATTTTGCGATCGAGTGTGGCCTTGCTTTATCGAACTCTATACAAAAGAGTGCATATGCACAGGGTATTGCTAGCTCTCACTATACAACCTTCTTTTCGTCCCTATCAAAGGATTAGCTTCGTTTCTTGAGACCAACCTCACAAATGGTATAAAGAGACAACATAATCAACAAATCTGATATTTGTAGCAGTTTCCAACATGTATGAAAGTAAACAAAAGCATTTAAAAAAACTTACTTTTCAGAGCCTTTTCAAAGTACTTTGAAAGCTGAACATTCTCCTTGCATCTTTACGGGTCATGAGACTCCTTAATACAAAGTGTAGCTCTTACATATCAAATATGTCAAATGAGATATGTTATCGCAGCTAATTTTAAGGTTTATAGAAAAATATTAATAAAGGATAGAAGTAAATAAATGAAAACTCATCATGAAAATTCATTTTTACGGTGGTACACTTAGGACACTCATTTTTTTTTATTAAAATTAATCTAAACTGATTAGTAAAATTACATGACGTATTTACTGTACATGCATTTAATCATTTTGACATTTAAAAGATTATTTGTACTTAAAATTCCAGCGATCGCTAATATAAACCATCATTTAAATGACAAAAGATCAATTCGTATATCTTCGGCTGTGAATTGTTCTCCGAGTAGTTAAGTTTAATCCTTCGTCAAAACATACGTAATAAAGGATCCTTTTGTCTCTTTCGTACCGATAGGTAAAGTTACGTTCGTTTTCGTTCGTTCGTAAGTTATCGAGAATTCTCTATTAAAAAATTTCAGATATGTGGCATGACCCTTCCTGTTTTCTAGGTATGCCATTATTCCTTGGCGCGTTGAATTCGAATTGATACCCGACAAATAGTATCTAACGGTTTTACGACGTTTAACTCCCGAGAAACACTCTATTGATCGTAAGTTTGACCGAGAACTCTAACAGGAATGCGCTGACCCGACTCTCGTTCGGGTTCCTTGGGACTAACCCGCGCATCCTTGCTAGTTTCTCGATGTTGAATGTCTATCCTAGCAAGTGAATTATTAACTGAGTTTTTATTCACTTCAATTGTACTACCGTTAGAGTTATTTTCTACGGGTGACTGATTAACCACAGTATTATTACTGTTTTCTAAAGGCTTTTCAGGTAAAATCGGTGTTGGTTTGCGGGGCTCCGTTTGGGTAACATTTGCATATGATTTAGTGTTCGCTATTCTCACGTCATTCACACTTTTCTGCAAGTTCGCAATTATTTTTCCCTGTCGCTCGGTATCGGAATCGGTTCGATTTACAAATGCAACATAGTTATTGAAGTCAAATTCACCCAATGCCGAAGATTTTTGTTTTAACAATTTAAACGTAGCATCGTATTGTGTGCATTTGCGGTCATAGTCAGCTCGAAGGGTCTGTACAGTCTCGTTACATTTTGAAAGATTTTCACGAAATTTTTGATTACTCAGTTTTAAAGTTTCTATCTCTTTTTAATGTGATTTGACTCGTTCTTTTCTAATTCGGAAACTCTATCCATAACAGTTTGAAGGGTAACCCTGAGTTCTATCAAGGAAAGATTATTACTGTTGCTTTCGTTCGCAGGTTTAGCTTTTGATCGGGTATCAGCCTTGATCACATCTTCAATTCCGGTAGGGTCACATAATAAGAAGGATTGAATTATAAAACAATGACACTGTAAAATGCATGCCTTAGGTTTGAAATTAATAAGTTTTTCATGGAAACTATCATGATTAAGATTATGTATATACATCTATGTTGTGTAAAAAACAGTCAAATAATCGGAAATATGTTTTGGTTCAAATATGATTGCATATACTCCTTTAATATGCTTCTTTAATATGAAGTAGGCATTACCTAAATGCGAGCACAGCATAATTCTGTAAAATAAATGTAATGTTAACATGTTTAGTGCAATTGTTAACATTGTTTGATTTTATTTCGAATCGATGCAGTCAAATAAGATTTGAAATCATCGTTGTTATTTTTGTTTTGGTTCATTTTCTAGAACGTTCAATTTGGGACGAGATGCTTGGGGCGATTGAACGTTAAATAGAAAAGCAAGAAAAAAATCGATTAAATTTGGTTACTACAAATAATGTAGCAACTCATCGTCATCAGAATATTTTTCTCTTTATACATTATTACATAGATAATTTTTGGAATGCGACTACCAAAATGGGTAATTATTTTCAAATTCACTCCGTTCCTGTAAAATTTGAGAGACTTTCCGGACCATGAAAAATCAATATCAGCATTAGGCAAATTTCTCGCGGGAACAAATACCGTAGAGCTCTCCGCTCGAGCGGGCACTTCGTGTCCGCTTGCGAGCTGTGCTCGCTATAAATACTTGCTATGAAGCCGATATAGGGATGAATTCCGGATATGCATACGCCACTAAGATCCTCCCGTTTGTAAGAGACCTTTCTGATAAGTAATTGACATCTTTGAGCTCCAGGATAGGTTGATAAATTATTTATTCAAATATCTTTAGTAGGAAATTTGGAAAATAAACAAACTCCAAAACATAATAAAAAGCTTCGCCGAGCGCAGCATGATACGACCGCAACATGTTGAACCCTGTACATTTTAGGCCCAAGATGGATAGTCTATTGGTCTGGACACATGCAGCCCATGGTGGACTGACAAAGGTTTTTGACACATGCTGCTCTGGTGGACTTTCGACCCAGGGGGTAAAAATATAAATTTTCAATTTTGTATTCTACTCTTGCAAAAAAATTGTCAAAATTGGACAAGAATTAAAAAAAAATCAATTTCGGCCCCTTTTGGCCCCTTATTATGTAACAGGTGAAAAAGGGGTGGGGTTGCAAAAATAATTTCTCAAATTTGGATTCACTACTTGACAAAAATAAACTTGCAAAAAAAAATTTCAAAAACAAACCAGAAATAAAAGTTTTTATTACGACCCCTTTTAGCCCCTAATTACAAAACAAGTGAAAAAGGGGATGGTCACAAAAAATAGTTCTCAAATTTGGATTCACTACCTGACAAGAATAAACTTGCAAAAAAAAAAATTTTAAAATCGGACCACAAATAAAAAAGTTTTGATTTTGGCCCCATTTGGCCCCTAATTACGTAATAGGGGAAAAAGGGGGGGGGGGTCGCAAAATTTAATTCTTAATTGTGTAAATGAGCTGAACATTTAAGCAAGCAACAGCTTCTCTCTACCTGCTATAGTTTTCATTTCATAGGCCAAAAACATGAAAAAAACATTATTTTAGGGGCTGTAGCCCCTATAAGGGGTCATCTGACAACTTCGACCGTATGGAGTTTTTTGTAGAGCTAATTGAGCTGAACAATTAAGCAAGCAACAGCTTTTTGCTATCTGCAATAATTTTCATACTATAGGGCAAAAACATGAAAAAATGCTATTTTTCACCTTCAAGGGGCCGTAACCCCTATAAGGGGTCTTCTGACAACTTCGACCAAATGGAGACTTTTGTAGAACTTTTGATCCTGAAGCAGTAGTGTGGCATCAGATTTCATCTATCCCTTATACTTTTTGAATTACAAGCCAAAAACAGTAGTCTGACCCCCCTGGTCTATTTTTAGCCACGGCGGCCATGTTTTTTGACGAATCAGAAATTGAAACATTACTATAGTGCAGGACACCCTAATGATCAATCATACCAAGTTTCATTGAATTCTGTTCAGTAGTTTCAGAGGAGAAGATTTTGAAAAAGTTATTGTAAGAACAAACAAAAAAGTTACAATTTTGGCCCCTTTTGGTCCTTAATTTCCAAACGAAAAAAGGGGGGACTCCCAAAATCAATCCCATCCATCCTTTAATGGTAAGAAATATCATTGTCAAATTTCATTGCATTTGGATAACTAGAACTAAAGTTATCGTGTATACACTAAAGTTAACGGACGACGACGACAACGACAACGACGACAGCATCATACCATTATACGTCCGCAAATTTTTTGCGGTCGTATAAAAAAGTTTCATAAAATTACTGCGAAATTACAAGGTTTACAAACAATAACATGTAAAAGCAAAAATATGCCGCAAACGTATATATGGTTTTAATTATAAGTGCAAAAGATCCTACTGTATCTTATCTTCATCGAATGAAATATTTAAGACTTTGCATTTTAAAGATGAAATTTGTATGATTTATTTAATTGTTAATGCATTAGATCCAATGAGCTTTCAATACTGAATTCAACCCTATATCTTTGTTCATTCCACCAGGATTTAAATTTTAGAATCTAATTAATATATATATAGTCATTTGGTCCATTTCGCGATGTCCAACAATTTCTTGTAATACGATACCACCGCTAAGACTTGTGTTTCCATTGCATTTATGTTAAAATTACCGTTGTTTTGGTTTTTTTTTCGGCTTGTATATTTACCAAACATTTCTTTTACTATCTAAAGATGTAGGGGCCTAAGTGGCCTAGTGATCTCAGGCGCTGGTTGAAATACCACGCTATTAATCACTAGTTAATTACCATTACAGGTTCTTGGATCGATCCCGGTTTGTTATTTACAAATAAGGAAGGAATGTGTCCGTGGGACATGGATGCCCCCGCTATGTCGCAAACGGGTAGTAGAAGTCCGACAGGTCTGAAAGTCGCTTAAGACGCAAAGTTTGTCATACTGAACCATCTTATCAAGTTTCAAATCATTTCCATGTACGATTTCTGAGAAAAGCTTGACAAACATTTTCACTGCGTACATTTTCATATCGGCCCTAACCAAACAGGAAGTTTAAGTCCGACAGGTTTCAAAGTCGCTTAGAGCGTACAGGTTGTCATACTGAACCATCCTACAAAGTTCTGATACAAGCTTGACGGAAATGTTCACGTAAATTTTCATATTGGCCCAGTCTCAAACAAAACGCAGAAGTCCGACAGGCCATCTCTAAGGACGTAACAGTTTGTCATACTGAATCATCCCGCCAAATTTCAAATCATTCCCATGTACGGTTTCTGTGAAAAACTTGATGGAAGTTCGTACGGACAAAGTAAAACTTATTTATTTAATGCCCCGACATGCATTTTTTCGCATTAAAGATATTTTAATTCCCCCTTTTGTACACTGTTGCTTATTCTATGGAAAAGGGGATCCGTCTTTTTGCATATCCTATTCAAAGCACCAATATATATCTGTTCAAAAGCCAGTGCCTGTTACAGTTCTAGAAGCCCATATTGATAGGACCCATGCAGCCCCCCTCAAGTGGCATGGTTACTTTTAAAATGTTTTAAGATCACATGTCGTTTTCAATGAATTTCCATGTAGGCATTGTATGACCAAATGGACCCAGAAGATCGTAAGTCGCCACTTAAAAGCAAGATTATCAAAAAAGTAAAGAAAGCAACCAAATATAATGCTCTGGATTATTTCTATATTTGCAAAAACATTTATTAGCTCATCTACTTGAACGACGTTGAAAGAGGAAATTAGGGCATAGGACTGTAGGAAAATAAATATCCTAAAGATAGAAAAAAAATATGTTGCACAAGAATATATATTGTAATAATCGTCTAGCAATAGAAGAAAAATGATTATTTTGTACAAAAAAGCCAGCTTTCTTTAAATAAAAGACTCAATGTAACTTGAAATAATTTTTATATCAGAAACTTGACATTGGGTCAGGCCGCTTTGCCCACAAAGCGACTGGGATGTGTGCCCCAGGTGGTTGAATGGGGCAGCCCTGACATCGAGAGATGCGGGGTCGTCAGGCGATAATGCGGAAAACCTGACCGCAAAACCAAAGTGGTGCACCGTGTTGGGAAAAATGTCACGTTCCTCGCACGTTAAAGAACCCTGCTGCAGGTCTCGGTAAGAGTAGGACCCGTAGGATCCCCATGCAGGAGGTTAAATTTCCCGTCCCTACCCATCACTCCTTTTTCCAGTGGCAGTCAAAACTCTCCTACCCGATTGGCCTTGTGTCCCCATTTCCTCCACTACATCATCATTTCATGTTCATTGTATCACCATTTTCATGCTCATCTTCCGGATATAGTCGAAATCGTGCTGCTTGGGAGTAAAGCAATAACTAACTACACTGTAACTAACTAACTAACAACTTGTTATGAGCTCACTTCATCGTGTCGTAACGCACTTCGCCAAAATGAATTAATCCGGATGTACGGTGTGAAAATGAATATCTTAGAAACAAAAGACAGAAATGATAATTGTTCAGGCCGATATAACAAAACAGTCTTTTTGCTGAAGATCGAAACATGACTTTTAAAAAATGAAATAAGTTTATTATAAACGAAACAAAACATGCACGGGTCAGTGGACAATACAAACAGAAATACAGATCTAATATAAAATTGCAGAACGAGGTATTTCAGATAAGCAAATGATAATAAACTGTTGCTTTTTATATCGAATCACATTTTCGATTACAAGTATATTGACCACCGAATTCTAGGGCTGAATTAGTCAAATTCTGAGCGTCTATCTGTTTCAACTGAAAATATTCTCTCTTAAATACTATAATTGTCGCAAAAGCATCGTAACTTTCGGTACATACGGGTCTAAATCCAGTCTCTTCTGGGCCATAAAGACAGCCACTGAATGTCTTTGGAGCTGCTGCTACATTGATGTGTACTTCGTATAAAAGACTTTTGACGGCAAGTTTGAAAGTCCCTGTACATCCATCATGGGTTGTTGTTACAATGGATGTACCCGGTCGGAAGTTCAAATCTAGTCCTTTTTGTGGATTTCGGTAGCCGATGAGATATTGGACTGACGTTATATGAGCGACAGCGACAAGTCCTCCAGATAAAGCATATGACACATTTTGTGATGTGACACCTTGAGACCATATCCAGCCCTCGGGAAAAGAGTCGCCCCAGTTTTTCTCCATGTGGACAACTCCGTTTGTTACATTTTTAGTTTGACCGCTCTCTGTGTTAGTTAATTTGTACCAAATGACGGGAGACCTCAGGCTGAAAACAAACCAATGCAATGGAAGGAAAGGCAGCTTGTCTATCCATCCCTCGGGTCCTTCTCCGTTAGGCCCCCAATACACAGGCGTGCCGATAAGTCCACTAAACTCAAATTTACCAAAAATAAAACGAAACTTCGTTACATTTCCATCTTGAATGAAACTTCCAAACGGTGCTTGCCACTTGAAATGGGAAGGACTGATATAATCTGGGTCCTGAATAACCGGTCCACCTTTCACCGTAACGTTTAGATATTTTGACTCACTGACAGCGTTAACGGACTCAAGTATGCATGATCCGTCTGTACAGTTCGTACGGTGCAAAAGTGATGCCAAAACTAAGATTGAATCTTTAGACTGGGCTGTTGATTTTGGAAACACATGTCCAAACAAAAGTCCTGTGCTTGTCCTATCATCAAAATCCACAAATCGCAAATACCATCCTTCAAAGAAAGGACCGTGCCGTGGAAACACGTGAGGATCATATTGGCTGGCATCAATACAACTTTTCAATGTCAGTAAATTTATGAGCTCCCAAAGTAAAATATGTAAGAAATCCATCACAGCCAAATGCTACAGTATATAATTTATAGTACTTAATAGGTACTTATAGTTTTATATAGTTACTGCCCCGGTACATCTGTGGTTCATATCAGTTGTACACTCAAGTCGCAGGAAGTCGTCATCTACGGTGTGTCAATTAACGAGGCCATTGATCTCCAAAAACGTGTTTCCCTAGTTTTTATGAAAGGTCACGTTTGTATCCATGGGTTTTTCAAAACCTTGTAGAATCTGAAAGATAAGAAAAAGGTTACATATCTATCATAAACGCATGAGAAAGAGCAATCGACAAAAACCAGGAGCCATTAAAATACAACACTCTTGAATTCGACTTTAATTTGATAATAACAGACACCAAAACACAAGAATATGTCTCGCCTGCTGGCACCATCGGAATACTTAGTTATTCAACTATCCATTCATTAATTCTAAAAAAAATTCTGGGGACCAACTAAAGTGATTCTAGATATCATTGTCATTGAGAAACAGACTTAACATAACAGAGTGGACACACACAAAAAACAATATTACCAGCCATAAAATTAGTGTAGAAATGAGGTCAGGGTCAGATGACATGGTGGCAGACGCTAAAACCCCTATATAATTCATCGATATTCTATATACTTTTCAAGAAATTAATTTTCCACAAACGTCTTACATATTCAATAAACGTTTACGAAAGAAATAGACCTAAGTTCACGAAGTCAATGAAGCGTAAAAATGTGGATCAATTAGTGTCCAACGTCATGGTTACAGTTGCGTAGACCATAACCTCAACTGTCTGCATGCCATATATAAGATGCCTAGCTATTATACTTTTTAAGAAATTCATTTTCCACAAAAGTCTAACAAAAAAGTTTACGGTCTGAAAAAAAGATGCCCCGAGTTCACAGTCACTGGAGCGTGATAATGAGTTGCGTAGACCATAACCTCATCTCTCTGTATACCCAATATCATATGCCTAGCTATTATACTTTGAAAGCAATTCATTGTTCGCATAAGCTTTACAAAAAAGTTTACTTCGCCGCCCTCGCTGTCGCCAGAAAGTAATACCTATGTCTCGCCTTCCGCGACTATTCGTCAAAGAAGCAGAGATGTACCAATGTGGCAAACGAATGTCAAAGTCAGAAAGGACAAAGAGGGAACAACTCCTAAAAAAAACCACCAAAAACAATGCAATAACAACCTTACAGAAATCAGCAACGCTAACTCAAGTGAACCACAGGGACTTGCTCCCCTCTATCAATATTTTGTTAGAGTCAATGTGCGGTACGATAAAAAAGGTGGGTTTTTTTCGTACCACACATTGGACTGTAACAAAATATTGGTAGAGGGGAGCAAGTCCCTGTGAGTGAACTCAGATGCCCCAACAAAAGAGAATCAGATCTGCTGGTGATACACAAAACTTCATATGGTGTACATGTAGCTGCTACAAATAATGTGGATATAATTATAGTTTCGTTAAATTCGATTGATACTACATGTAGTAGTTTCAGGGGAGTTGGGCGGAATAATTAATTTTTGTCAGACAGACAGACAGAGCGACAGGACAAAACTTGAACAATAAGTCTCCAAAATATGTTGTTTGACGAGTTATTTGTTAAACAAAAGATGCTCCCTCACATGGTCTTCTATTATAATGACTTTATATATTCTTAAATGTTTTTGCAACGACCTGCAGGAGTATAGTGTTTAATCATAAAATAAAAAATCTTGGTTTTGACCTTAAAAGGTCCATAATCCTTATAGGGGGCATTTGACAAACTTTGACCCCGCGGGTACTTTTGTAGACGTTTCCCTTCTTTCAATACTTGTCTTTTGTTTAGGCAAAACATGATTCTTAACTTTTTAAAACTTTCCAAAGATCATATTTATCCTATTAAGGTTCATGTATATTTACCTCAAAATGGCTTAAATTTAGACAGATTTCTCAGTATGTGTATAGCAAAGACTACATATAAAATTCAAAAATAAACCGTAGCAGGGCCTAGATATATTAATGTCTTATCTATTTTTATTAATATTTTTATGATTTAGTCCATTAATTTTAAGTTCTGCCTTTTTCCATTTTTTGAGCAAAGCCAATTTTAGGTTAACATCACTAACACTCTTGCACGTGGTCTCAAAAATCACGGGACATTAAATTATTATAATTGAACCAAAAATGTTCACCAACATGTCAGTTGAGAGCTACAAAGGGGAATTTTGTCCTTGTTCAAAAAACAATTTGAACCTTGTTCAAAAAACAATTTGAACGCAAAAAACTGTACCGACAAAACTGTGCTATCTTCAACAAAATCAATGTGTGGATATAATAAGGTGTGTCCATATCTAGGTCCTACTATACTTTATTGCCGTTTGAGCTGTACCCCAACTTTTATGAACCACAAGCGCATATGGCTGCCTTTAGGGTTAAGACAAAAGACAGATTATTGGCTTGGATACATGCCCTAGGTGTTATATACTATGATTACTTTGGGAAGGTGGAGGATGGCTATCATGTTCATTGGTACGATGAGAAGTGGGAACAGGAAAGCAAGGCTATTTGCATTGATCTCACTAAAGATATGAAACTTCTATATAAAATCACACTCTTCATTAACACAGGTATCATACAAGCTCAGGGACATAGTAAAGATATTTTTGAGCAGCGAGACTTTCCTGCCCTCAAACACGTAGTCGAATTAACTCTCACTGCATCAGAAGAGGACCAAAAAGTGCTCTCTAGGGCAACCGATCAACAAAATACTGTACCTAAAGTATTACAGGATATACATGTAGGAAGTAAACAAAAAGACATAAATCAAAATTTGTTCCACCAAGTACAACCTGATGAAAATAATCTTGTACCTGTCACAAGCACTAAACAATCCACACTGACCATAACATTTCAAGATATCTCACAACTTCAGTCAAGTTTTGTAGAAGCGCTAGAGAAGGTTACAAAATCACAAGCAGAATTCATCAAGACTGCTGAATCTGGATTTTCTGCAGCAATTTCAAATGCTCTTAAACCAGTTGTTTCCGCTGTAGACAAGCTCCAAAGACAAATCAATGAGTTTCAATCAGTTAAAAAAGACCTACTTGCTACGTCCAAAGAGGATTTACACCCTAAAGTTGTTAAATTAGAATCTCACAATAGAGAGCTAGAGAAGGAAGTGCAAACTTTGCAAAATGATAAAAGGAAAGCAGCAAATGACTTTCTAGAGTTAGAGTCTCAATATATGGCAGAAAAAACACAATCAAGCTTGAATAACAAGAGATATGACAAGATTATTAAAGATCTACAAGAAGATAATGCTAGCATTTCCAAGAAGTGTCAAGATCTACGTTGTGATATGCAGAAAACGTCTGACGAGAACAGGGTCTTAAAGGAGAAAAACGATAAACAATTTGAGGAAATACTGTCCTTAAAAACTCAATTTTCAAGTATGTTTATTCAACAAGAGTCACAACATGAGCAAAGAAACGAAGATTTTTCTCATCATGCAAAACCCACTGCCCTCTTAATTGGAACCTCGAATACTAACAATATTAACGAGAACAAACTTTCAAACAATGTTTCAACAACCAAAGTTCTTGCCTATACACTAGACGAAACATTAAAGGCTGTACAAGATCATACATCAAACCCTGATATAGTTATCTTACATTCATTAACCAATGATGTCAAAACTCTAAACCCAACATCTTGTCTGGAAAAGCTTGAGAATATTGTGAATACAATAAATGAAAAGTGGGTAAATGCCAAGTGTATCATATCATTAACAACCCCTAGGCTAGATGACAGGTCACACAAAATAAATTGTGAAATCCTAGATGGAATGACAAAGAGTAAATATCTAGATAACAAGGATGTCTACATCTCAGATAACACAAACATGTGGCACGGTGTCACACCCGTAGCAGATCTACTTCTTTCTGACAAATATCATCTGAATGACAAAGGTGCATCAATCTTGGCCTCAAATATTCGAAACGCACTCCATACAATGTTAAGAATCAGACAGCAAAATAATCCTCGTGGCAGATATGGTAGATCATACCGAGGCAGAAGAGGCAGATTTTATAGATAAGAAAATTTGCTAACTACTGTTTATAATTTGTCAATTGTAAACTGTTTACTAATTAAGGTTAATTTTTGTTACATTAAACGTAATTACTTAAGAGCACTAAACTTTGTATGTGCTGTTGTTTCTTTTTTTTTCCACAGAGACAGCAATCTAATTGTTTACTAATTATATAAATCTCAAATATTAGTAAGTTTGCTCAATTTAAATATAAAAAGCTCAATTGGATATCATAAGTCTTACAGATTTAACTTTTGTCAAAAATACAACTTTTCTATTAGAAAAATAAGCAAGGTTTACTTCTCTTGATTTTTGACTTTCTCATTCAGTATTTTTCTTAATTTTGTTTTGTTTTATAAATAAGAACGGTACTGTACAAGGAAAGGTATTCCTTTTAATCCCTAAATTACTTAACATATTTATTTTTTTCCAATCAGTACAGTTTGTTGTTAAATATGTGGAATTATAGAAACTCCATTAAAATGTGTCACTGGAACACAGGAGGCATACACTCCCATGGTGTAAATAAATTAGAAGATCAATTATTTTTGAAAGAGATCAAAGATTATGATTTAGTTATTTTAGGAGAAACCCATGTTGGTAAATGTTCAAACTTATTTATTGAGGGTTTTACCTATTTTCCTGTATGTAGACCTGTGTCGACAAACGGGAGATACTATGGTGGACTGGGTATTTTTCGAAAAGTTTCCATAAAAAGTCACATAAAAATGTTACCAACAGAATCTACCGATTATCAATGGATAAAAATTGAAAAAAGTTATTTTAACCTTCAAAATGACATTTATCTTTGTGCAGCTTACATACCCCCTGCTAACTCATCTTACTCCATTAAACAAAATGTTGATATTTTGCAGTTAATTGAAAAAGATATTATTTTTTACCAAAATAAGGGGGATGTTTTGCTCTGTGGTGATTTGAATGCCCGAACATCAAATGAAATTGACTATGTTATTGGGGATGACACCAGGTATCTCCCATTGTCACAAGATTATAGTCCAGATTTTAATATTAGAGACAGACGATCTCAAGATAACATGTTAGATGAAAGAGGTAAAGAATTACTAGATATGTGTATTGGAAACCAAATGAGAATTGTGAATGGTAGATGTACAGGTGACTTTTTTGGCAATTTTACATGTCTTAACTCACAAGGGCAGAGTATTGTTGATTATCTTATTGTCAATGAACAATTTTTAAACCAGATATTATATTTTGAAGTCAGCAATTTTTATTCTACTTTTTCTGACTGTCATTGTAAAATTTCATGGGAAATTTTGGCTAAATTTGGAAAAGGGACAAATAATATTGCAAAGGTAAATAAAGCACCTCTAAATTACATATGGAACGATGAATCAAAAGTCAAATTCCAGGAAGCATTGACTTCCTCTGACTGTCAAAAAAATATTAGTAATTTTTTGAATTCAAATGATAATTGCAGTCTTGACAGTATTAATAGCATGGCAATGGAACTAAATGAAATTTATTTATCTGCAGCTAATAAATCTTTACGAAAACATGCTGCTACTAAAAAAAATAAAAATAAAAAGAAGTGGTTTGACCATGACCTTTTTAAGATGAGACAAGAACTTATTTCTCTGGGTCAGTTATTTTCAAGATATCCCAAGGATCCTTACATTAGAGGTAAATACTTCAAACTGTTAAGAAACTATAACAAATCAAGAAAATTTAAACGCAAGATGTATAAAGAATCATTGCTACAAAAATTAGATTTTCTAAAAGTAGATAACCCTAAAAGTTACTGGAATCTTATATATGAAATCCAGGACTTGAAAAAAGAAAACTGTGCACTAAATATAGAACCTGATATTTGGGTCAATCATTTTAAATCACTACACTCACATGTAGATGACAAATTTCTTGAAAGAGTTAATACCATTGAAAAAATTGTAAAAGAAAGAGAAAATTCATTAATTTCCAATGAATTAGATTCAGAAATTTCTTTTAAAGAAATAAGTGATGCCATATCCAACTTGAAAAGTGGCAAAGCCAGTGGCTTAGATTTGATTTCTAATGAAATGCTGAAGCACAGTCAGACTCAGTTGATACCATGTATGCACAAACTTTTTAATTTATGTCTTAAAACTGGAACTTATCCTAGTATTTGGGCCAATGGGTATATCTCTCCAATATTTAAATCAGACGACCCAACTGACCCATCTAATTATAGGGGTATTACAATAACAAGCTCTATTGGGAAATTGTTTAATGCAATTTTGAACATCAGACTTGAAACTTTCTTAAAAAAACATAAACTTATCCATCCATCGCAAATTGGCTTCACAAAAAATGCTCGCTCGGCAGATCATGTATTTATTCTCAAAACACTTATTGAGAAATATTGTCACCATAAAGATGGAAAACTATTTTGTTGTTTTGTTGATTTTAACAAAGCTTTTGACAGTGTTATTCATACTGGACTTAAACTTAAACTGCTACAATTAAATGTAGGATCTAATTTTTATAAAATTATATCTTCCATGTATAATAATAGCCAGGCTTGTGTAAAGGTTGGTGAATCTTTGACACAGGATTTCTTTATAAAACTGGGTGTTCGCCAAGGAGACAATCTTAGTCCAGCTCTCTTTAAAATATTTTTAAATGATTTTCCAAGTTATCTTCAGTCATGTTCAGATAGTGTGTCTTTACATTGTGAAAAATTAGATTGCTTAATGTATGCAGACGATGTTGTTATTTTTTCAAGATCTGCCTCTGGTCTACAAGAGAGATTAAATAAACTAGAAAAGTTTTGTGAAGACTGGTGCATGAAAATTAACATAAAAAAAACTAAAATACTTATTTTTAACAAAGCTGGCAGAAAAATTTCTGAAACATTTACTTTACAGAATAATATTTTAGATTGTATCTCTACTTATAGATACCTTGGGGTATATTTTACTGCTTCAGGATCCTTTCATGAGATGAGGTCCGAGCTCTATAACAAAGCTCTTAAAGCTTATTATAAATTGAGAAATGACTTTTTAAGTATAAATCCTAGTATTAAGACCAGTCTACATATTTTTGATCATACTCTTAAGCCCATTCTACTATACAACTCTGAAATATGGGGCAGCTTTTGTTCTTCTCATTCTAAGTTGCTTTCAATTTTTAATCTAGAAAATATATACAAAAACATACCATGTGAAAAACTTCATGTTAAATTTTTAAAATATATACTATGTGTTCATAAGAAAAGTGTTAACTTTGCAGTACTGTCAGAAGCGGGAAGGTTTCCATTGTTTTATGATATTGTGAAGTCTATTATAAGATATTGGTACAGACTAGAAAATTTGTCATCTGATTTTTTCCTACTTAAAGATGCCTATGAATGTAGCAAAAACTTACATAGTAACAATTACTTTTCTTGGTGTACATTTGCTGACAAATTAAGAAATTATCTGGGAATAACTTCTGATATGGCCTTATTCAACAATTTCAAATTTAACAAATGTATTGAAAAATTGCTTAGAGAAAAACTTTTAGAAAACTGGTATGATTTAAGAACCAAGAATATTGATGGGAAACTTTGTACTTATTTTAAAGTTAAAGATCATTTTGGATTTGAAAATTATTTAAAGTCAATTAATAATTTAAACCAAAGAAAAGCTCTTTGTAAATTTAGAATCTCAGCACATAGACTGCAAATAGAATTAGGAAGATATCAAAATGTTCCAAGAGAAGAAAGATATTGTAAAAATTGTTCTTTAAATGAGGTTGAAGATGAGGTACATTTTTTATGCAGATGTACAAAAAATGATTCTAAAAGGGACAGTTTGTTTGAACTTGTTTATAGAAAATTTCCAAATTTTAAGAATCTTGATAATGATAACAAGCTAATTTTTCTTCTAAGCAATGAAGACCCTCAAATACTGTCAGCCACTGCCAAATTCATCATAGATTGTTCTAACTAAGAAGTTATGAGTTGTATTTTGCTGTACCCAGTCAATTTCTTTTTATTCACATTGTCATGTTATAATCTATAATTGTTGATTGTTAATGTAACTGTGTTGTATCTTCAAATCATGCTCTTTCATCTCATAAATGTAAAATTCCACTTGCTCCATGTGGGCTCCTGATTTGGAAAATAAAAATATGTTATGTTATGTTATGTTATACTAAGATTTTCAGTTGAAAAAAATTTCAAACTGTCCTGGTGAACCTTAATGGTCATATGATACCCTTGACTTAATGGAGACTTGTAAGAGCTTCTTGAGCTAAACATTTAAGCAAGCAAAAGCTTTTTTATACAAAATTCTCATTCTTATAAACAAAAGCTTGATTTTCACCTTTTTAGGTCCAAAACAACTAAAAGTAAAAGGGGTCATCTGACAACTGGCACCCGATGAAGATTTTTGTATATAGAGAGCGCTTCTTGAGCAGGACATTTTTAGCAAGCAACAAAGCTTCAAAGAGGTAGACCAAAGAACACTTGTCGTAGGGATCTAACATACAACCCACAGAAGATTTGTAAACTATGGAAAGAGGCAAAAACAACAGCCAAAGACAGAAATAAATGGAGAGCATGGCCCATGGGACGAAGTGAATTAAGTCAAGTAGGTCAACAAAGCCTTTCTCTGCAATAGTTTTCATTCAATAAGAGCGAAAAGAATATATGTTTGTATAAAGACCCCAACAAACAAAAACCAGTAGAATAGAACTTAACCAATGCATGGTATTATACCATTAAATAAAGGTAATAACAAAACTACCGAACTTGAATGATCAATCTCACAGTCCAGAGAAAACGACAAAAACGAATCAGTCGTACCGGAAAATTGGTGGATCGCAATGGTCCTGACTTGGTACAGGCATTTCAAACGAAATGGTGGGTTAAACCAGGTTTTATGGTGCCTCTTCCATTGCGATCTTAGGATCCGGTAATGACCATAGAACACAACATAGTTGTGAGACACAATAGGGATATTGAGGTGATCATCTCAGTACAGCAGACCAGTCAAACACTAATTAAAACAATTAACACCATATCTTTTAACTCAATTTAAGTTTTAGTATTTATACTTTCAACGGCATCAACCGAATGATCAAGACTAAGCCGGAGAATTTTTTTTTTCATTTAAACAAGTTTCCATAACTTTCGGACTTGGCACATCATTGGTCATTGTATTTTTGATAATTGATATTAAGTTCTTATGCCCTTTCCTCTTTTCCTTGTGAATGAATTTTAGTACGTTCAAGGATAAGGAGATGAAGTATGCAAACAAGATAGTGAAAAACAAATATTTGATATTTATAAGCGATTAAAATTATCTTGATCACTACATGGCCATTTATTTTAAAGCAGCTTAACATAAACAACAATCAACAATCACTAATTATTATTAATGATTTTTGATACATTTGTAATTATTAAAAAAAGACGACTTCGCGTTGTATGTAAACTAGGGCCTTGTTCGGGATTATTCTAAGTTTTAGGCTTCCCAAAAAAACTAGGTCAGATTACACAAACAGAAAAGAAAGGTTTGTTTATATGTTTATTTATCAATTTTACATTTTATATGCATGTTTTAAAGATTTGTAGTATATTTTATGATTACAGTGTATTAAATACTTAAACTTAGACTTACACTGTTAAAAATGTCCATACATACTGCCAAAACATTGGTAATCATACTCATAGTATTAAATTATCCACATCACATGTTACAAATGCGTCGAACCCTCTTTCATGTAAAACGCCTAAATTGCGTACTCTTAAACCGTATAAAGTTATAATAAAGTTTTTATGCTTTTATTATAAACTGTAAAATTTATTTTTTTACCAAATATTAATGAATATGTACATTTTAAGATTCATATTTCTTAAACTACATGTACATGTGATGTTGAATGTCAAAATAATTGGAAAACATGATGCCATCATAAGTGTGTAAACTCTATTCATTATTATATACATCTTTTTCTTTGTGTAGCTGCTGGATTCTCTATGAGAATGTCTAAGTGCTGCAGGACTATGTGTGAAATTTTCAAAGGGGGTGGAGGGCGCAATTATAAAAAACCTTCTGGGACCTCTTGTTTCATACAGTTCCTAACCAATTTTTTTTGTCAAAGATGGGTGCTTGGTATGCTGGTCCTTGATCTGCCTTGGTAAAAATCATCCCTTAAAGCTATGTACTGTTAAATCAATATTCGTGGTTTAGGTAAATAGACGATATTGAGATGTGGAATGAGTGTACGTGACACAACAAACATAAACAAACAGCAATTCAAAAAAAGTTGAAACTTGAGAGAAGCAAAGGTGTACCAAAGGGGTAATCAGTATCATAAAACCGTAAAGACAAAGACAAAACCGGCAGACAAAAATCATCACAACAAAACAAACCACATAACAACATAAAACACACACACATATTACAACAAAACCGCATTCAGCAACGCGAACTCAAGTCGAAACGAGAGTGAACTCAGGTGCTCCGGAAGAGTAAGCAGTTCCTGCTTGCTATAGCACACCCGTCACGTTGCCAAAGATCGATTAAGTGTTGGTCAAATTCGGAAAGGATGACATTACAAAACTCTATGTCAAACCAACATCTGTGCTCATCTGAGAGATAGAAATCCCGTATTTGTATACGAGCACATGATGTCGTCCGTAAAATTTCTTGAGTGATGACAACAACCTGGGAGCAACGTACCCCTGTGTTAACAATTTGCTTGTCAGCCGTGTGGCTCTATCAAGGAAGTCGTTGTACTCCCCACATGCTCTGGAATAGCGAATCAATTGTGATACGTAAACTCCATATGCTGGAGCGGACGGAATGTTGCTACACAGAAAGGGAAAGTTAACTATTGGAAAGTTGAAGTCATCACGTTTGTCATAGAGCTTTGTACAAAGCCTTCCTTGTGTGTCAATTTCGAGAAATAGATCCAGATATGAAGCGGACCTCCTAGAATCTGTAGTGTCCTTTATCTCAAGTTCCTTCGGATATATGAGATGTAAATAGTCACCAAATCGAGGATTGTTTAGTGAAAGGACATCATCAATATAACGAAATGTGAGATTGAAGGATAAAGCAAGTTTGCGGTCCTTTTTGTCTAGAAGTGATTGTAAGAAGTCCGCTTCATATGAATGAAGAAACAAATCGGCAAGCAATGGTGCACAATTTATGCCCATTGGGATACCTATTGTTTGCTGAAAAACACGTCCACCAAACTGAACAAATATGTTGTCGATTAGAAAGTTGAGCATTTCTATTATTTGATCTTCTGTAAATTTGTTTTTCTTGCTAGACTCTTGGATGACAAAGTAAGTCTTTTTATAACCGACTACCAAATACTTGTACCTGCGTTTTCCGTTCTTTTTGATAAAGATACGTTTAATCAGCTTTGCCAAACGAGATTTTAGTTGTGAATGTGGAATTGAAGTATATAATGTAGAGAAATCAAACGTTTTAATGCTATTGCATGATGAAAATGACTTAGATCTATATATATAGTAATCATGGTAATTTGGTGGTTTGCTGGAGTCTAGAGCAGGAAACACCAATGGTTCCCACTTGAACCACATCAGCTTCATGTAGTTGGTTTACCCAACCAGAACATACATGTAAAGCTAGTGTTTATAATTTTCTCTAGTACGTATACATGTTCATGTCCTTTTACATCCCATTTATTCTACATTGTATCAGATAATCAGACTAGAATGTTATATTTAATTAATAACAATAGCCTGGTAAGTTATTGATTGTGGTAATATGTTGTCCATACAAACATTTAGACCTTTGTAAGACTAAGAATTATACTCAAATTTGCCCTTAAAAGTGAGGATACCCCTGACCTCCATTTTCCACATGAATGTACATGTACATGTATTTTGTGAAAGTGTCATTAGTTGGGTAGGCTTATTTGAGGCCACATCATTTTCTTAAAATTTAATTGTTTCTCTTTTTAAAATCAGAGAAAATTTCCAATATGTCTTAGCCTGACACTGGCTTAAATTTATGTTATGTAGTGTTATGGCTTTATGATAGCATTACATATAATGTACATACAAAATGTAATGTCATTCAATTCACTGAATTGGAAATAGCAACACGACAGGTGTGCTATAGCAGACAGGAACTGCTTACTCTTCCTGAGCACCTGTCCTGAGTTCACACTGTTGATTTCTGTTCGGTTGATTTTTTGTTTTGTGTTTCTTCATGCTGTTCTTCTTCGTGTTTACCGGTTTTGTCTTTGCCCTTTCGGACTTTTGACACTCGAATGCCGCATTGGTGCCCCTTTGCTTCTCTATTAAATTCAAGGGCAGCACATTATCTGTTTATCTTTAGTCAAGGATATTGATCTGTGCATTGATTTTGTATTACATGCAGTGAATGAATAAGTTGTAAAATTACAGAAAAATAAAGTGTATATAATATATATCTTAGAACATAAAGGTCATCTTTGAGTAAGATAAGGTCACAGACTGACTTATCTACATTTTCCATAATAAAACAAATTTATATATGAAAACACAAGTAAACTAGTGTACCTACTACCTTATTGAATGTTTTGATACAAGTACTACTGTATGTGTGTGGAGCTGTGTGTGTGTGTTGGGGTGTCATTTATACTACAATGTACCTTTTCTACAGTGTGACCTGGATTAGTGGACTAATGGTCAGTTTTTATGGCCTTCCTGTACAGGTAACTTACAAACCTAATAACACACAGTTGGGGAAGTCCCTATCTTGTGAATTACATACATGTAGCAGGACTCACTACATGTACCTGTACCTTCATAGGTAATTGACTATGTATAGTGATACATGTAAATAGTATGGTATTATAAAACCAGCACCTCAGAACACTCTGCCATCCAGGCCACGGTACGAATATTACATGTTGCATTCTAGTTGTAACTCTTGTTTGACTGTCATGACTGTTCTATTATTATTACACATGTATATTCATGTTTTCACAAATTGTTTTTTTTTCAACCATGGCGTATACTAGTGTTAACCAGGATATTTTCACAGTAGTTCTATTTTTACGTTTTTCACATTGACATTGCTACATGTAGTACAAAGATATTTGTCTTACATGGTCTAGGGACAATAACATCACAGTTTGAACTAAAATTCATGATCAGTTGTCCTACTGCGAAAAAAAAGTGGTTGCAATATTTTCCCTGGTATATATTTATGTCTCCCCCCACTTTTGTGGGGAGACATATTGTTTTTGTCATGTCCGTCCGTCCGTCCATCTGTCCCTCACAAAGTTTGTCAGCGCAACTCCTCTGAAACTACTGAACCAAATTCAAGGAAACTTGGTATATAGGAAGAACACCATATGTAGCTGTGCATATTACCAGGAAATTTTGATCCTCAAATTTTTGTGGGAGTTACGGCCCTTTGAACTTAAAAACTGCTGAAAATCCTCATTTATCATCTTGTCAGTGCAACTCCTCTGAAACTACTGAACCGAATTCAATGAAACTTGGTATATAGGAAGGACACCATATGTACATGCAGTTGTGCATATTACCAGGAAATTTTGATCCTCAAATTTTTGTAGGAGTTACGGCCCTTTGAACTTAGAAAATTGCTGAAAATCCTCATTTATCATCTTGTCAGCGCAACTCCTCTGAAACTACTGAACCGAATTCAAAGAAACTTGGTATATAGGAAGAACATCATATGTAATTGTGCATGTTACCAGGAAATTTTGATCCTCAAATGTTTGTGGGAGTTATGGTCCTTTGAACTTAGAACTTTTTGGGGAAACGGGGGGAGACATTGTTTTTGTAGGCAAAAACACAAACTTTAATTGCATTGTGTATGTACATGTACAATGTATGCATGGATTTATACATGTTATTACTTTTATTTGACAGAATTATTCATAAACACTTTTTTTTCAGGTTGAAGCATACCCATTTAAATATTTTTTATTGTGGGATAAAGCAAAAGAAGAACTAATTAAATGAGAACTATCTCTTCAAGACCTTCAGGGTTTTATTGTAAAACAGCAGAGGATTTAGGTAAGAATAGAACTAAAGTTCACAATCAAGCCTATATTAAAATACAACAAGTTTTAAGTACTTTCATTGATCATGATCATGATGACGGCAAATTCAGTTCCCAGACTTTCATGTCTTGATTTCATAACATCACTTTAAATGCTTTGTTTGGCACTTTGATAACTGTGGCGGATCCAGAAATTTTCACACGATACGGCCAGTGTACAAAATTCGTGGTAGACTTATAGCCCTGGCTATGAAAAATTCTGTCGGGCTATGTAGAATTTTAGTTATTTATAAAAGGGCCTATGGGTTTGTGTAAATTTGCTTTTCGGGCCATGGTACTTAAAAATTTAGTTTCACACACTGTAGGGCGCGTAATTTAAAAAATATCTTCTGGGACCACTTGTTTCATACAGTTCCTAGCCAAATTGTCCTGTCAAATGGAAGGACGCATGCCCGGCACGCCAGTTCTAAATTTGCCTTTGAATAATACTGTTCATTAAACATTTAGCATGTTTAGGTGAATATTTCTTAAAATTGTCTTGCAGAATTTCAACAAAAATTTTTAAATCTCATATGTCTGGCCATGGTTCACACCTGAAATATTACACACTGTTTTAACACCATTTGATGATGCATACATTGTATACATGTAGACTAAGATTCATTACTTTTTGCATTACATGTATTTAACCAATTTTTAAACAATAAGGGGAAAGCAAGTGTATTATTATCCCCCACTATTTACTTAGATTTGTAATATATTTTTAAAGCAAGTATAGAAATCTGCACAGAAGCTGGAAGACCAAAAAAGATTTTAAAACATTTCATGAAAATGACTTGTGGAATAGCAATTTATTTAAGATAGTCAATCTAGACATGGTACAAGAGACAAAATTTATTTAGTAAAAAAATCTTGTTGTTTGACAGCTCTACCTGAGAAAACATTCAAATTTCATAGATGTATTTGTAATTGTAAAATGCATACCATGCATATTTGCATCAAATGGCACAATCAATATCATATACATCTAAAGCTGGATTGTATTAACATTGCAACTTATGTGGATGTATTATTAGGGCCCCGCATCGAAGATGCGGACGCCCTATAGTTTTCACTTTGTCCGTCTGTCCGTCCGTCCGTCCGTCCGTCCGTCTGTCCGTCCGTCAACAATTCTTGTGAACACTAAAACTCAAAAACTATCAACACCACAGTTCTGAAACTTTGCACAGCTGCTAAGTAGCATGTCATGATGTGCATATTAAAATTTTGTGCAAATCTGATTAATATTTTTGGAAAAAAATTCATTTTTTAACAAAAATCACAGATTTTGAGAATTGGACTTTGTGAACACTAAAACTCAAAAAATGTTACTAATACAGTTCTGAAACTTTGCACAGCTGCTAAGTAACATGTCATGATGTGCATATTAAAATTTTGTGCAAATCTGATTAATATTTTTGGAAAAAAATTCATTTTTTAACAAAAATCACAGATTTTGAGAATTGGACTTTGTGAACACTAAAACTCAAAAACTGTTAACGAAACAGTTTTGAAACTTTGTTCAGCTGCTAAGTAGCATGTCCTGATTTGCATATTAAAATTTTGTGCAAATCTGATTAATATTTTTGGAAAAAATCTTCATTTTTTATCGAAAATCACAGATTTTGAGAATTGGACTTTGTGAACACTAAAACTCAAAAACTGTTAACAATACAGTTCTGAAACTTTGCACAGCTGCTAAGTAGCATGTCATGATGTGCATATTAAAATTTCGTGCAAATCTGTTTAATATTTTTGGAAAAAACTTCATTTTTTATCGAAAATCACAGATTTTGAGAATTGGACTTTGTGAACAATAAAACTCAAAGGCTATTAACAATACAGATCTGTAGTTTCATATGCATTCCATGGAACATGCCTTAGTGATTATAATTAAAGTTCGTATGATTTTGAAAACACTTAGATATTTTGCCGCGGGGCCCTTTCTGACTTTGTCAGTATTCTAGTTTTGTTCATATTTCATGTATTTGATTGGCTTCATTAGAATTACATGTATACAAGTTAAATAAAAATTACCTATTATAGACCAGTAAAAAACAATTAAATTAATTTAGATTACGGTACATAATATAAACCACATTTACAAGTAAAATTAGGTCAGCCGTAAAAAAGGTTTATATTGTTTACATATATCTATATACAAGTACCTATTTATTACCAAAAAACGATAATTTTTTGTGACCTGTAATGTGTCTCTATAGAAGCTAACATAAAGAGATGTGGTTTAAACTTCTTTTCACCTGAAAAGAACCCAAAATAAGATCAGACAAGGTCAAGGTCATTGACCGAGTTTTGTATATATGAATAATGATTCCCCACACATAGAAATATACCGCTGGTATAAAAATATTATGAATACAACCTACTTGTACTTGTCATAAACAGTTTTTTTTTTCAATTGAAAGGATTTAAAGGACTTTTAATTAAACGTGAATTTAGTTTCTAAACTTTTACATGTAAAAAGTGTCTTAGAGTTTTGATGGGACAAAAGTATTGATTTAGTTTATTAAGGATTATGACCATAGATTGTAAAAGTTTTACGAAAGATAAAGATATAAATGATTTTGGTAAGAAGTTTATTTTGTGCATTAATCATTCAAAATATTTTCTTTTACATCAATTGATATAAAAAACATTAGAAATGATGTACATGTATACTACAATTATAAAAATGAAAAGTTTTAAAGCATTGAAAGCTAACTGTCAAAAATGAAGTGCAAAAATGCCTTCAAATTTTACATTGTATCAGCATTTAGTATGCAATGTTTGATAAAATATAGCACCAAATAAGTTTTTCCATTCACATATCTTCAAGTTTAATTGATAAACACTATGTACACACAAAATGATAAGATATGAAGTCTAGTCAGATATTGATTTGTATTATATAATGTTACATTGTACATGGTCGTGTAGTTTGAGGATTAAAGTCACACAGTGATCATACACCAACATTTATGTTGACACACAACCAGTGCATACAACTATTCAAAACTACTGTTTGGACTTCATGTGAATGTTGTTGTGTGAATATCGTGTAATTTGTGTCACCGTTTGTTTTTTCATCTGATTAACTTTTAAGTTGGATTGAGATTATGACGATAAGTTTTGAAAGTTTTAATAGCAGTGTGGACAATGAAGGTAAATTCTTGGATTAATTATTAATAGAAAAATGTATGATTTAAACCATGCATACCAGTAGATACAAATAATTCATGCAAAACAATCAAATTTTTCTTTTTCTGTATTTCTGAAGTTTGTAATGTATTCTTAAATTAAAACTTGAAGATTGTCAAGGTAATGTGTTCCAGAGCTGTCAAGTATTTATGAGCTGCATGCGTGAGATTCCACTAAAAATTTAAAGATCAAAGGAAAAAATTAAAAGATCAAAGAAATTTGCTGCTAAATTGCTGACTAGATGCATGAGTCTCACGCGAGTTGGGTGACACTTGACAGGTCTGGTGTTCAATGAAACTTTCATCAACTTTACTTTATTTCACAGCTCTGATTTATTTCAGGGAAACCACAATTCATGGTTTCCTTGAAATAAGCCAGAGTAAATAAAGTAAGTTAATACATGTACAATGTTTCATCATTTTCCTGTTTTGGTCCTTTCCTTTTTATAAATGTACGTGTAAGTGTTATCTCTAATAAAAATAAATATAAAAACATGAACACATGTAGTTGTTATAAGGATGTTTACAAACTTATATCACACATATATAGTTTTGAATATTTATAGCCAAAATATTTATAGCCAAAATACATGTACATGTATGTTAATGTTTCTATATATATATATCGTACAAGACTGAAGATGTTACTCAGCTTCCTGTTGGGAGCAATTACATGTACATAAGATTAATGTTTGATGTGTTATTTATTTATAATTTATTTTCAAAGACAATTTTGAAAACAAACATGTATAACAAAATCAAATTGTTAAAGTCAGTATGCCTGGTATGTACATGTATAAGTTGTGTAACAGCAAATTTATTTATTTTCATGTTTACCCAGAACTGAATATTTTCATTTATGTTTGATTTTTAATTTCACATTTTGCACATGTTTAATTTGTAGAAGGAATCAATTTGAAATTAACACTCTGTTGGATTTTATTTTTAATGGTTGACAATCTAGTCCCTTGAAAACTGCAAAAAAATATCTGATGAGGAATATTGAAATCACAGTATGCTTTGAATCTTTATTGTGTTCTAAGAATTTAGATCTGAAGATATTTTTGTTGGGGGGAGGAGATACATGTATTTTTAAAATCAAGATGAATTGACATAGATTTAAAAAAACAAACAACAAAAACAACACTTTTATCTGAAATGCTGAAATGAAATAAAAATTCATTTAAATTCTTGTTCAACATGTACTGTCAATTATTGGTCATTTCAAAATTCTGAAATAGAAGAAAAATGTGTGTTCAAAATTTTGTGACTTCTTTGATCTTAAAATTCACCCATGAGGGTCGGGAAGACCTTTTCCGGGACGCCGGGATTGGCCATATTATTTAACGGGAATTCGGGAAAAGCGACTAGCGGGACACGGGAACCTGCATTTTATTTATCGGGATGCGGGATCGGTAGTTTTTATTATCCGGGAAAATGGGATTATAAAATTATTTTGACGGGAATTTGGGACGGGACCCCCTCCTCCCCTCCCCCACCCATGCACAGTAGGCAGAACGAATTGCCTCTTGATTTGAACAAATACTTATTTTCAAATTATGAATAATTCACTTAGGATTTTATGTGAAATATTCCCTTGCATATATACATTTGTTTTGTGGTTTCATTATTATTTGTGAGTATCAATTTCTTTGGTTTTTTCAATTTTAGTCAACCACGAAATAGAACCCAATGAAGTGTTCTTTCTACAATTGATTATATTTAGCAACTATGCAAATTAAAAACCCAAGAAAATGTGGTTTGGGGAAAAACCTTGATATTTGGTACTAATGCAAAATGATTGAATGACCACAGTCATGAAAGTATCTTTTAATAGTTATTTAAAATATGATGGCCTTAAGTCGATTTCTTTTGTATCTTGAAATGCATGACTTTAGTGTACTTGTTAAAAGAGATAAATATAGTCCTGAAAATCCTTATGTTTCACATTACATGTTTGTATTGTTAAAAGATTAAATTTACACATACAAAATGTACAAATGTACTAGCACTTACAATGTTAATCTTATCTTGTACTTGTAATCTTTGTATAGTCATTTAGTCCCTCCTTTTCTATCTTGACCCATTATTTCATGACCTTTTGTTGTTGTTTTGATCGTAGCCATACACTCCTTATGGTCATGAACAGAAAATAATATTTTAAGATAGGGTTATTGATACAAACAACTTATCAGGTGTGGTATACAGATTAAAATAATGAGTTTAAATTTGTATTTAGGGTCAATGGAACTTGTTTGGTACATAAATGAAGTGTATATTTTATTATTTTTGCATATACATGTACATGCATACGTAAACCTGTATTATTTTTTTCTGTCATGTGTATTATATAATAGTAAAAGAAATGCCAAGATCTTACATGCATACATGTAGTGCATAACCATAAATTTTGAGCTTTCGACCCTGAACAAAAACTATTTGTAATCATGACAAAATTGAAGACTTATTTTAGGGTCATACAGATGTTTTGTGTATAAAAACTCATCAGTGACATTGTTAATAAATTTAATGACAAACAAGTATATTGTTTTACATCATTAATGTTACAATTTATACTTTACTTGAAATATTACCTGTTAGTTAAAACAATTCCTCCTGTACCTAAGTTATTTTGGCAGGCTTTAGAGTAAAATAGATGATCTTTATTATGCTTAAATTTTATATCATTTCAGAAAGTTTAAAGCAGACGGATGTATTATACCAAGAAACCCCAATAAATGACTCCAGACAGAATCAGACGTGTGCTAAAACTTGTGCCTGGTCATCAGATAACTCGTACTTCGCTTGGCCCTGTGGTGGGGGAAAGGTTAAATTGTTACCATACGACAATGTTCATGATAAGATGTAAGTCATGACGACGTTTCATTTATTTAATCCTGTATACGTTTTATTACCGGCATGCCCATTTTAGTAGATGTCCATATACAATATTGGTGTCTGTCTGTTTGTCCTCTGTCAATTGCACTAATTCAGGTTTATTCTCAGGTTTTAATTGATTGTTTAAGAATTCCATTAAGGGAATGTTGTTGCAAGATAGGGCATCATTTCTTTGGATGTGAATACAGTAGCATCAATAAAATGACAATTAGAGGCTAACATATTAAATCCACAGTACAAAATCACAGAAAATAACATGATAACATTATTAGCAAAGCTAACATTTATTTTTACAAAACATATAAGAGACAAGTTTTCATTAAATAAAGGTAACAACAAAACTACCCAAATAGGATGATCAATCATATATCTAAGAAAAGAAGACAAAACAAGGCAAAAACATACCGGAGAAATTGAAGATCACAATGGTCCTGACTTGGTACAGGCATTTCAAAAGAAATGGTGGGTTGAACCAGGTTTAATGGCGCCAAACCTCCCTCTTCCATTAGACTAGAGAAAATTCTGTTGCGTTTGAGCTGTGGACTTTCCAGTTCTTTTCTTAGTCAAATCAATCAAGGTTGAAATGAACTTCTATTATACTCATTATTCTATTTCAGAGTTTATAACAATAATCAAGAGGATTCTGAAGGTACAAGAAACGTTACAGTCCAATTTTCCGATCACGAGCAATGTAGCGTTGAGTTACGGCCTATCAGAACTATTGATGGGAAAGAGAATGTCTGGTCCGTTGCGTTCGGGTCTGGGTCTACATTGGAAGATAATGCGTTGATGTGGAGACACTTTAAGGTGGACCATGGGTTGTTATTAGCTACAGGACATCAAAATGGAAACATCAAAGTATGGGATTGTAATACAGGTATGCCTAATACTTATAAACATGTAAAAATTTATCAAAGATTAGAGTTATAATACTGACACTCTGATACTTAGCACCCACAAGACTGTACTTTACAATAACATTAGTTTTAAACACAATGCATATATAATTAACAAATATTATATGTTATACAATGTAATATGAATATTACATATATATACAATAAGTATACACATGCAATGACATACATATTAATTGTCACGTTAATCATGTCTTATATTCTTAATATTGTCACTTTATATAGGCCTTAACCATCTATTGTAGTTGAGTTTGAGCTAATAAAATTGATCTCTAATGAGTTTTTATAGGAAAATATGTTTGTTAAGCACAGTTGAAATATTTTTGCATTTGACTTGATTTGTTACTTTGGTTTTTATACGACCGCAAAAAATTTGCGGACGTATAATGGTATGATGCTGTCGTCGTCGTCGTCGTCGTCGTCGTTGTCGTTGTCGTTGTCGTCGTCTGTTAACTTTAGTGTATACACGATAACTTTAGTTCTAGTTATCCAAATGCAATGAAATTTGACAATGATATTTCTTACCAGTAAAGGATGGATGGGATTGATTTTGGGAGTCCCCCCTTTTTTCGTTTGGAAATTAAGGGCCAAAAGGGGCCAAAATTGTAACTTTTTTGTTTGTTCTTACAATAACTTTTTAAAAATCTTCTCCTCTGAAACTACTGAACAGAATTCAATGAAACTTGGTATGATTGATCATTAGGGTGTCCTGCACTATAGTAATGTTTCAATTTCTGAATTGTCAAAAAAACATGGCCACCGTGGCTAAAAATAGACCAGGGGGGTCAGACTACTGTTTTTGGCTTGTAATTCAAAAAGTATAAGGGATAGATGAAATCTGATGCCACCCTACTGCTTCAGGATTAAAAGTTCTACAAAAGTCTCCATTTGGTCGAAGTTGTCAGAAGACCCCTTATAGGGGTTACGGCCCCTTAAAGGTGAAAAATAGCATTTTTTCATGTTTTTGCCCTATAGTATGAAAATTATTGCAGATAGCAAAAAGCTGTTGCTTGCTTAATTGTTCAGCTCATTTAGCTCTACAAAAAACTCAATATGGTCGAAGTTGTCAGATGACCCCTTATAGGGGCTACAGCCCCTAAAATAATGTTTTTTCATGTTTTTGGCCTATGAAATGAAAACTATAGCAGGTAGAGAGAAGCTGTTGCTTGCTTAAATGTTCAGCTCATTAACACAATTAAGAATTAGTTCTTGCGACCCCCCCCCTTTTTCCCCTATTACGTAATTAGGGGCCAAATGGGGCCAAAATCAAAACTTTTTTATTTGTGGTCCGATTTTAAAATTTTTTTTTGCAAGTTTATTCTTGTCAGGTAGTGAATCCAAATTTGAGAATTAATTGTTGTGACCATCCCCTTCTTCACTTGTTTTGTAATTAGGGGCCAAAAAGGGCCGTAATCAAAACTTTTTTATTTCTGGTTTGTTTTTTAAATTTTTTTTTGCAAGTTTATTTTTGTCAAGTAGTGAATCCAAATTTGAGAAATTATTTTTGAAACCCCACCCCTTTTTCACCTGTTACATAATAAGGGGCCAAAAGGGGCCGAAATTGATTTTTTTAAAATTCTTGTCCGATTTTGACAATTTTTTTGCAAGAGTAGAATACAAAATTGAAAATTTATATTTTTACCCCCTGGGTCGAAAGTCCACCAGAGCAGCATGTGTCAAAAACTTTTGTCAGTCCACCATGGGCTGCATGTGTCCAGAGCAATAGACTATCCATATTGGGCCTAAAATGTATAGGGTTCAACATGTTGCGGTCGTATCATGCTGCGCTCGGCGAAGCTTTTTATTTTTCATCAAATTTAGCTTACATGCATGATACACCAGAACTCTCTTAACAGTTATCTATTAGACATAGTCATATTATTTGCCACATTATCTTTTGTAGGAAAACTTCTACTGCTTCTGAAAGATCACAAGGACATTGTAAGAAGTCTGGACTTTGCTCCAGACGGGAGTTTGAATCTCGTGTCAGGATCCCGAGATGGGACGATCAAGTTCTGGGATCTTAATGATGATGGGAACATGTACAAGTGTGTACGAGCCAACACTAAATGGGTGTACGATACAAAATGGTCTCCTAACTGTGATATGGTAGCTAGTGTGGGTTGTGATAAATCAGTAAGTTTATCATGTTTTGGAACAAAGCAATCTGTTTTAATCATTTTCATATCAGCTTTGGGGGCTTAGGGCCAATATAGAGATAATCATGTACCGTAATAAATTATTCTTGACATTAGAATAAATCATTTTATAAAGTAAGCTTCATATGTTTATAGATATATGTTAAATGTTCATTTACAATTGTACTTTGCCTGCAAAATGTCAGCAGATGCTGTGAGTGGCAGTACATGTTTTTGGCCTATTGCCTTTTGTTACAGCTATATATTTGTTTACACAAGAGTTTAAAAAATTGATGCATACATATGTTTAAAACTCATGTTTATCAAAAGACATTTTGCAAATAATCATAAGTAAGCTCTGTTTAATATTTCTGTCCATAAAACAATTTTCATGTAATTTTATGTCAAATCATACTAAACTCTGTGTGTTCTTATATCTTGCATTGGTTAGTTAATGGTTACCAAATTTATAAAGAGGATTACATTAATTTTTGTGGGTACTTATTTTTGTGGTTTGATGAAAAAGGATCAATTAAATGATTCTGAAGTCTGCAGCCTACAGAGAAATGTTAAATTTCCTTTTCGTGGGTTATCAAATTTTGTGGGTCAAGGCCACCCACAAAATTTGATACCCCCATGAATAATAATGAAACCACAGTAATAGAAAAATATTAAAATTTCTAATGAATCTTTGATATACTGTGGATTATTTTTTTTTCATAGGTACCAAACCAATTTTTGTGGTTTGATTAAAAACGATTAGTTCATGGATTCTTAAATTCATGGTTTTAAAGACTGTGGCATACACATCAATGTTAGATTTTCATTTGGTGGAGAATCTATTTTCGTGGGTAAAACCCACCCACGAAAACCTCGAAAATTGACACCCCACGAATAATAATGAAACCACAGTATACTTACCTGACTATCCTCTTCCTCCTTGGTGAGACATACATATAAGGTCACTTTTCAAAGGAATCTTTGATGTATAAATTTTGAACATTGACAATTAAACATTCCTCTCGTATGGTTATACATGTTTTCTTATTTGCAGGTAATACTCTGGGAAATCAACAAGAAATACTCAGCATTACATCTACACGGACATTACAACGATGTTGTGGCTTGTTGTTTCTCACCAGATGGTGCTTTGTTAGCAACAGCTTCGTTTGATACCAGGGTCATTTTATGGGACACTTGTACAGCACAAGCTCTCCAAGAACTATGGTATGTTATACCCCCACTTGTAAGAGAGGGGGTTATATTGCAATCACCTTGTCACTCTGTCTGTGTGTCTGACTGTCCATTCAGTTCATAATTCCTTCCATAAACAATTTTAATGAAATTTTATGTCAAATCAAACAAAACTCAAACTTTTGTAACAGATTTCTCTGGTTCTATTAGGGGATTGATTTCAGATTTAGTATACAGCTTTACAGAATGAGTTGTAATGTGCCCCTGCCTTTCTTAGTCAGTCAGTCATCTACTTCCTGTTTTCTGAATGGTTGAGTATGGTGTTTTTAGCACGACTAAGTTCAACTTCTTGTTTAAGATTTACAATTTGTTAAAACTTGCAGGGTTAAGGATTGTTCTAAAACTTGTGTTTTAAATTGGAACGTATCTTCCAAAAAGATCTGATTTCCTGTAACTGTTAATTCTTGCATCGACATATTCATGATTATGGAGACATCCTATCTGTCTGCATATCTCATAAAAGAAACTCCTCCTTTACCACTTGATGGTTTTTATGAAACTTGCATAAAGGAAGAACATTAGACAGTATAGAGATCTGCGTAAGGAATTATAATTTAGAGGGATAATTGGATTTATAATTTTTTGCATATGATGAAGCAAGTTTTCCAAAATATCAAGTTTGTGAATAACACTTGTTGAACTATATGCATACATTGATCAAGCTAATTTTGATCTTATACAGGAAGTTTACATCAAGAATGTTGTTTTGGTCGTTTAAAGCTTCTTGTTTATTGCTATTTGTATTTCAGATTTGAAATAAATGTTGCTATCAATGCTAGTCTTTATTTTAGTCACATGTTCCCGCCTCCACGACCTATATATGCAGCTGGTGCCAATGAATTCTACATTCGAGGAATCTCATTCCATCCGACGGGACAGATGGTGGTCACTGTTAATGATGACGGGTAAGAGAACAATAAAAAAAATTTCTTGGGGCAAGAGCATCTCTGATGAGTCTTTTGAAGAAGAAAGAGTTTAAAATTGTTTTTTGCCTGGCTTAATCTTAATTTTGTTCTTAGATATAAACTATAAGTCCAACTGTTTTCAATGACTACATTCTTGTTTAGAAAATTTGTAAATACAACTCCTTAACCACTGGATGGATTTTGACGAAACTTAACATGAAATAGTACATTCTGTGAAGATTTGCATGGAAAAGATTTGCCTGTTATATTCAGGGGGAGATAATTGGACTTAAGTTTTTAAATTTAAATACTGTGAATTCATTTATTTTCTTGGTGTGTTAAAAAAGGATCAGTTCATAGATTATTAAATTTGTGGTAATGTAATCTGCAGTGTACAGATCAATTTTGAATTTCCTTCCTCGTGGTGTATCAAGTTGTATGGGTCAAGGCAAAACATCGAGGAAAAACATGAAAATTGGAACACCACAAATAATAATGAAACCACAGTAAATAAGTCTAACATGAAGCTGGGGGTATTCTTATTGAGTATGTATACAGTTCTTGTTGCTATAAAGTTGAATACCATATAGCAGGTTATTTTTCGAGGTTTTTGTCTGAGAAGGTATGTGAAAAATTTTGCTCGTTTTATTTTTGCGGTTTGTGGATGTGTTTGTTTATGATTTGCATTTGAATAATATCTTAGCGGGATTTATTTTTGTGATTTTTGTCGACCCATGAAAATAAGCAATAAATCAAACCACTATGAAAATAACCCGCTATAAGGTATTTTATTTTAGTAAAATTAATACAAATGAGAAAAAGTTTTCTTCTTCATTGTAGGTATATAAGATGTTGGAATTTAGAGGATGACAGTGAAGACCCATCGTCGATAGCGGAACATCCAAACTCATTATATTGTGCCTTCTCTCCTAAAGGACATCGAATCTCTGTTGGGTAGGTTGTCATGTATAAATAATAGGGTATCTATACCTTAAAGTATAAACAGAATTAAAATTGGTTTGGTTTTGTTTTATAATTGTATTTCACTCTTTTAACAATGACATGTAACTCTTTATGCATTTATCACATAAAGCTATTTATAGAGTTCAATGTTTGTAACCTAAAGACTTTTACAAGATCAGTTGTAAAATTTGTCTTATGCTTAAAAAAAGAAAACAGCCTGAAATCTATTGACATAATGTCTATGTGTGATGTCTATGACAAATTTTTGATAATGAATTGTAATTAAACTACAATATATATATATATATACATATATAAGAATTAATGATTAGGGCATCCTAAAAAAAGAAAAAAAAGAAAACAAATTTCTGCATTAAAGACTTGAAAATTTCTTATTTTATCCCACTTGTAGTAAAGGCTTTAATAAGCAAAAAGATAATTTTCAGATGTTAATCTCTTATATGATTCAATACTTGCGTGCTATTATTTAAAACAGGATATTGATATTAGATTTTGATAAGATATATTAACACAATTTGAGATGCTACTCTAAAATATGTTAAACTGAAAAAAACTGTATTGAGGTTGTACCTGGTTTCAGCAAATTTTGTAAAAACTCTTAACTTAGGTTCATTTTACAATTGATTACAAAAATAGATAATAAGCAAATGATACCCTTTCTGGATACATCACAAACAACTCCGATGTTTGCACATCTTTAAGCACATGCTTCATTTAGAATCATAAAATTCATTTTCAATTAATCATAATTTGAAATAAATCTGTATTTGAAAGCTTTTTCAACTCATTCATTAAATGTTTTAAATTCATTTAATTCATTTTTAATTGATCTTAATTTGAAAATTAGGTTTTGTTAGCTATAAGTTGCCTAATCTTCATAAAGTTTTAATAATTTTAATGTGTTGAAATTTTGTTCAATTGTTTGCTACCATTTCTTGACCTCAAGGTCAAGGTTATATGTTATTATAGTTGTTTGTTCTGCAGAAGGACCACATAAGACGGAGAGAAAAGAGCTGGAAGAAAGTTTAACCTTTCTTAACCAGCGTCAATCACTTCCTGTCTGTTATGTAAGGTCAAGGTTGGTAAAGAACTGGTTTCAACCAGTATTGTATGTCAAATCACCATTTTGGAAATTGCATTGTGGGTAATTTCAGCAGATGTAGATATATTTTGGGATTTAGATCGGAAATACAGCTAAGAGTTTTATATTGCTTCTTTGGTGGGTTTATTTGAAAATAAGTAGCTGTAACTATCATTACATTGGCATTAAAATTGGTTTCATGTACAATACAGGACTTCGATTAAAACATTTGCTGAAATAACTCAAGATTCAGTTTTCTAAAATGAAAAATAAATCCAACCGATGATTACTTAAAAAATTGTCATGAATATGTTGTCTGTAAACTTAAAGATGCTATTATTTCATTGGAAGAATGCTATTCTTACTTAGTAAAAATTATGTATTTATATGAAAAAAGAGGGCTTTGTCATTTGTGTATTTGCCAAACTGAGTTACAGGATTTTAACATAGGTATCTCATTAGAAAAAAATGTTTGTTTCTAAGGAGTACAGTATATGATCAGATATTCATCCATATAAAAAAATGTCTTTCGTTGCATCCATTTCAACCTTATCATGATCAAATTCATGCATGTCAGCTTAGCAACATGCACATCTCTGCACAAATTTATAAGTTATATAATAATAAAGTAGATTGACCTTATTCTTTGTTTATAACAGAGAATAATCCAGTATCTTATGTGAAGATATTATTAAAAAGTGATCAATTTATGGCTTGCAAACAAAAGTTCTGAGACATCTAGATTTTGGTCCTTCTGTCTGTCCTACCACAGGCTAACCTTTGCATTAAAGCTAATTTCTCAGAAGCTACAAGTCCGATCTTCATTAAATTTTGTACACATATCGATCATTATACATGTTTTGTACTATGAAACATATTAACATTCAACAAATATATACTGAGTACACCAAAGGCACTACTTCTTTGCTGTTATTCATGTTTCTCAGCTAAAAGAAAACCAGTTTCAATGTGCATAACTGTCCTGCCTCTACTTAAACCCACTTTACACCATTAATATATCTGTACTTTATAAATACTTGGAATAAAACCATGTGCGTTTTTTTTATTAATATTCAAATTTTCAAAATAGACCTTGATTCTCAACCAGTTCTTGTTTTTTCTTTAGGGACAAAGATGGATCAGTCAAGTTTTATCAGACGCCTCCAATGGTGGCCCGACTACAGCATCTATGTCGAGTCGTGATAAGGACATCGGTAAAGACGTCAAAAGTGGACTTCCTACACCTGCCACTTCGTATGAAAGAGTATCTGAAATATCACAACTACAATCAAGGCTAGAGGATATTCCAGCATAATATGTGACTTTTGATCTGAGAGATTTTGATGAAACTTGGTAGACTTGTAGAGAAATATATTTGTATAGAATGTATAATGTTCTTTATCTGCATTTTTTAGATGGATTTTCTAATGGATAAGATCTATAGATGCAAAAAGTTTCTTTTTTTTATTCCAAGTCTAATTAATGTTGTGATTTTGTAAAAATTTTCCTTCAAGGTTTTATAAAGATTTCATATTGCTTTTTGCTTTCTTTTTAATATCTGACTTAGAAATTATAGATGAAGATGAGTATTAAGATGAATATACACACATTCAAGTCTTTGTTGTGATTTTGTAGACGCACCCCATGCAGACTTTTTCATGTTTATTAGATTTCATAGTGCTTTTTGCTTTCTTATTTAAACCAAATTACTTTAAACATTATGCGTGCTTTTATATGTTCAACGCTGAAGAGGTAGCTAAAATTTTTGTTCAAATGATTTTATTGTTACACTGTACAGATATAAAGTTCATAATGCTATATATATGGTACTACAATTCTTTTGTGGCATATCCTTTTATAATGTTTTGCCATCAAAATGCATGTATCACCTAGAAATTTAACAAAAACAATGAAGAAAAATCTGATATCCTTTCATTATTTGTAGAAAAGTATTCTTATTTCTTTTGTGGATTTTTTAAAGTTTGATTTTTTTATATCCTTTTTTTGTGGATTATTTAAGTTTATCTTTCAAGAATTTTTCATAGTATATTTATCATTTATTTCTATTTTGAAAAGTAAAGATTTTGATAATGTGAATTCAAAAATGCCTCTGTCATGGGCCCACTCATTAGGGAGACCATCTAATTACCCCAAATGAAGACCACCATAATGTCACAATATATTCATTAATTTTGGGTAAACCACATTCTAAACGGTGTAATTCCTATTGATAAACCATACCATTTGTAAGGCCACTTTTGTATTTAAGAAATTTTCAACTTAAATCATGTTTGTTATCAATGAACCTTTAAAAAAATATTAGATATGCATTAATTTTAACAGATATTTACAATGGATGTGATAAACATATTTTAAGTTCAGTAAAAGTTTTAAGCATTCCAAAATAATGTCAATAACTTAAATCATGTCATGTATACATACACCAAAGCCAAATTTGTAATTTAAATATAAGAGATTTGAGTTTGCTAGTACGGGTACTCATTTTATCATGTATTGAGTCAAATGGTTGTAGGTCCTCATTACAAAGGTTCAAAGTCAATATTTAAGAGAATTAAATTTTATGCATAAGATACTCTGAATTCCTCTCGTAGAATTCTTATAATTTTTTTCCAGAACTTTAAAGTCCGTTTTCAACAGATAATAATTTCTTAACTTCTTTCTTACTAAACTTTACTTCAAAAATGATTTTAAGACGCAATGTGTTAAACAATTATTTTATTTAATTGAATTACTGGTGTATTTTTTTAAGAATTAGAGATCTGCACTGAGTTTCACAAAAAATTGTAAGACTAAGAATTCTCTTAAGTGTAATTGTCCATGATTTTGATTGGCTAAAAACTACACTCACAATTAATTTTACTCTGAATACGATATTTTGTGAAAAGGGTCACAGGGTTTTCTTGTTTTGTTCTCTTTTATATTCATATTTGTTCAACGCAGAGTCATTCAATTTTATCTACAAATAAAAGAGAATAATTTTTATGAAGGCCATGTAAAAATAGTTTGTAGATTCTCATCCCCAGCCACCCCTTCAAAATGGTTATCAATAAAAAAAATTAATGAGAGGGTGAAATCTATGCTTTAAAAATAAGGAGGTTTAATCTAAACTTGAAAACTTTTTAGGTTTGTGCACAGTAAGAGTATATTATTGCACACAAATCTACTATTACTTGTTGAGTAACAGTTTTTATACGACCGCAAAAAATTTGCGGACGTATATTGGTATGATGCTGTCGTCGTCGTCGTCGTCGTCTTGGGACATTTGGTTTCCCTTCGATAATCAATTGTTATGAAATTTTTATATGATGTTTGTAACCACTAGAGGAAGGTTCCTATTGTATTTTGGGTTGGTGGCCCTTACCGTTTTGGAAAAAAGGGCCAAAAGGGGCTAATACGGGTGTATTGACAAAACTGTTGTAGAATGTTTATTATTCATTTGATTTTGAAAATTCTTTTTTTATTGAATTCCTTATTAAAATCTGTCAACAAAACGTGTCAATGGTTTTGATGTATATTGAACCGTTACATTGCTACAGGGGGCCAAAGACGGTCCGATTTTCAATTCTTTTTTTCATTGGAATCCTTGTGAAAATCCCTTCCTGCATTTTTCAATCAGATTTGAAATATCTCTTACTGTTTTTGAGATATAAGGGGTCGAAGGGGCAAAAAACACCATTTTTAAAAGTTGGTCAAGGCAAATGGTTTTACACAAGAAATTTAGCTGTAGTGGGCCAGCCAATTGTTATGAAGTTTAAATATGATGATTATATACACTGAAGGAAGCTTTTTATTGCATTTTGTGGTCCTAACCTTTTTTTAAAAAAGGGCCAAAAGGGGCTTAATCGTGTCAAAAATGTCAATGAATATAGAAATAATTTTTTTTCTATTAAATGTTATTGTAAATATATATGTGTCAAATATGCATTTTAAAGTCCACCATAGGTTGCATGTGTAAAAAAGCTTTGTAAGTCCACCATGGGCTGCATGTGACCAAAGCAATAGACTATCCATATTGGGCCTCCAATGTACAGGGTTCAACTTGTTGCGGTCGTATAATGCTTCGCTCGGCGTAGCTTTTTATTGCTATTTAAAAAAAGATGCAAGGTTTACAATATAGGGCCAAAATATTTAGTAAAAATAGAAAAAAAAAAATTTCCCAATCAGCACCATAAATTTGGATGAGAATCTACTCATTATATTGACTTGGCTTTATGTTCAGTAGACTTTAATTATCATTTAACTTGTTTGTATCCATTTTGTCACATTTGTATTATATTATTGTATTTGACTTTTTCACTAATTGGTTTTTTCATCGAAACACTGGTTTAAAGAATCTGTTGTATCAAGATATGGAATTCTTTGTTAACATTTATATTTTAAACGAGAAATTCAGCATTTTACACTTGTACAATCCATATTTTTTTAAACCAAAGACTGCAGTCCCCTCTTCACTAGTTTGAATTATTTGCACTTTGTTAAATATTTATTTGTGAAAACTTTTTTTTTCTTTGTAAATATTGTTAATATGTAAATATTAAATGTATATTGTAAAAATGTAATTAATTAATTGAAATAAAAGTTAAAAAAAAAAAGATATTTTTGAATTTTTGTACATACATCACAATTGGGGATTCAGATTTTACAAATAAATTGGATGTGAAATAAACATACATGTATATGACAAAGCACATCAATAAAAACATTTCTTATAATAATTCTGTAATGGAACCAGTAGCTGTCCAAGATGTACTCCTGAAGTTTGTCTATCCAAAAGAATTTCATAAAACTTAGTATGTACATATAACACCATAGATGGTTGGTCAATGCATATATACGACATTGCTTCCATCCTTAATCCTAGAGGGAATGGACATGGACTGTAATGCATGATGTACACTCTATCTACATCAGTGACTGGTAAAACGGTAAACTCATCACACACATGGACTTGTATGTGGCATCATTCAAATGGTGCTCTTTAAATCATATGTACATGTGAGAGTTAAAAACTAATGACTGCATATTCTTGGTGATAAGTGATCTACGAAATTTAGTCTTGAAGGTGTTGTAGTCCCCAATGTCTTAGATGTCTGGTGGTATTTGATTCCATTCTTTGATTGTTCTGTTGAAAAGCTGAATTTGTATTGGTCTCCTGCAGATCATAGCCTTATAAAACATTTCTGTTGTGACAACTTTAGTTTGTGTTGATTTCTGTTTGGTTGATTTTTTGTTTCCTTTTGCTGTTCTTGTTTGTGTTTCCAGTTTTGTCTTTACCCTTTCGGACTTTTGACACTCGAATGCCCCATTAGTGCATATATATTAACATGTTCAATCTTCAATTACCGGTAACTACAAATGATTGATGACATTCCATTGTTAAAGGTTGAAGCTGTCTTGGAATTCATGAGGACAGATTGAGAGTATGTATTGTTAGTATTGAAACTCATACATTATGCACCTTTCTTACCTATTAAGCATTGTAATTTTCAAAGTCATTCAACCTGGTCGGCAGTTACACAAAACGCAACTTTCAATCAGTCTGGAAGTTACACAAAACACAACATTCGACCTGGTCAGGTAGTTACACAAAACGCAACATTAAATCAGTTGGGTAGTTACACAAAACACAACATTCGACCTGGTCAGGTAGTTATACAAAACACAACATTCAACCTGGTTCCATATTTACACAAAACACAACAAGGTGGTCACAGCCAGCATCAGAAGCATGCATTGTGCTTAGCATCACTAGGTGCACCTACCATACCAATATCATTGATGTGGCACTTGTCAGTAAGCATGTATGAATTTTAACCATTCTTCTGTAAGTGGGTGGGGACGCCAATTCTGAAACCAACGCTGATGCCGGGGGCATCACATAAGCCCCCCCCCCTTTCACTGTTGTGAGGTGAGTTAAAAATCTAACCAGAGATTTAAAATCCAGAACACATTTAGTTTCGCAGTAATACATTTTTTCTATCCACCTTTTCTTATCTACATGCAATTTACAAATGCTAATTTGTACATCTTTATTAGACATAGAAATAAATAACAAAAATTCAAATCATGAATTGCATCTACATGTAAAATAATTGCTTGGTTGCAATTTGCTTTACCAATGTAACGAATGTTTCAAATATTCAATAAGGATTTGTTAACTTATTTATTTTACAAAGGCAAATTTCATATTGTAAAAATATTTTAGAATCACAAATATCTCTTTTACATTTGCAAATGTAACATGTCCGTCAACAATAATTATAACAAAATGGTATCTAGGAGTTGTCTTGATGAGGTTTGTGGACAAACAGACAAACTTGACAAAGTGATTTAATAATATCGACCCAAGATCGAATTTGCTACTGGTAAATGTATATTAAAGTTCTTTCCATTATCCAGATCTGATCACTTGTAAAAGATCTCTGACTTTGAACAGCCCAATCACTATGATCATACTGTATTACAAAGATCATATGACATATCCTTCTATTTATAGCCAATGATCACATGATCAGAAGAAGTCAGCAGCACTTTTCCTCTTACGATTAGGTAGATTTAACAAATTGTCTGTAAGTGAAGATAAATCACTGCCTTCTCTTTTACTACCTGGGGTTCGATTAGGAGTTCTGACACTCTTTGGTGTATTTCCAGGTGTAAGTCTGACAGGAGTTTTGTCCCCTGGAAGTCTATGTACGGGAGAAGGGGTATAACTCTCTCTGAGAGCTTTGTCTGTATTTGTCCTTATTCTGAATTTAGAATTGACCAGTTTTTGAGCTGCAGGAGACATTGCATTAAGTCTGTCTGTTGTACTGGCACCAAACTTTACTGAAGGTCTGAAAAGACAAATTAAAGTTCAAACATGTATTTCAACATTTTTTGCATTAAAAATAGATGTCTGACTCAATATAGTTTTTGACAGAGCTTTTTTTCATTTTGTATAATGATCTAACAAATGATATCTAAAAATAGTGAGGAAGGAAGAATGTTTGTGTAACAAATAAAAAAAATTAATATGAAACAAACTACCTGAGGCTGCATACCAAATATCAAAAGCCTACAATTAGTAATAGCTGAGAAATCTGTTACGAAAAATTTCCATTTTTGAACCTTAAAAAATTCTAAGGTGGCTCGTTAGACAGAAAGAAGGTCAATCAGAACACCACTCGGCCATTTTTCCTAAGGTGGTCTATTTTCAACGTAGGCGGAAATAGCTGAGTGGTGTTCCGATTCGAAGAAGGTAAGAGACCCATATGGGACCCCTACCTGAAGCTGCATACTAAATATCAAAAGCCTACGATTATTAGTTTCTGACATATCTGTTTTGAAAAAAAGTGTGACATACGGACGGACACCAGCATTTCTATGTCCCGGCTCTGCATTGCAGCGGGGGACAAAAATTAATGTTAAACATAAAACTGTGGATGAAAATTTTTTATTTTACATCTTTTACATCTGATATTTTTAGGGAGAGAGTGTTTTAGCTTAGTTTTGTTGGTACACAATAATATAACTTAACAAAGACTTAAAAGATGCATATAAAACTTACGATGAGAACCTAGCCTGTACAGACTTGATGGCTTTTTCTTTCTTGTCCCTGTGGGCTTTACTTGCTTTTTCTGCCAACTCCATGGCTAGTTCATCTCTTCTAGGAACATCTGGTATCTACAAAATAAGTAACATTTAGAAGGTTATATTAATCATTTTACTAACACAAGAATGTCACTTTGAGAAGTATTAAACAAAGTGAATTCTAAAGCCTGTCAATGAAACACAGATACATGTAAATCTAGTGTGATGGATAGGCAGACTGAAAAACTAAGTGTTTTGCATTTGTGGGCCATAAAATAAAAGATATTTCTTGTATTATGATAGGTGAAATAAGGGATACATCACTACCAATAAAACTAGAGGCTCCCAGGAGCCTGAATCGCTCACCTTGTATTCGATGATACTTATATGCTGGATATTTTAACAAAGGACTGCTACTCTGTGGAATTATCAATTTTAATGTTCTAAGGGAAACAACTCATATCAAGAAAGGTCTTACAACTTTGACCCCTAACATAATTTTTAGATCTTTATGTGGTTAACCATATGCAATTTAAATTTTTGAAATATCTTGTATTGTTTTCAAGATATAAGTCTAAAAGAGCAAAATTGGATAAAAAAACAAGAAAAAGGGCAATAACTCTTACAACCATTGTCAGATCTTCTTCAAAACTTCAGGGCAGGTAGATCTTTATGTGCTGATCATTATTACCCAAATAGAATTTTAATATCTGTTACCAATTTTGAGTAATTTGCAAAAAAAACTGCAATTTACCCTTATGTTCTATTTTTAGCTATGGCGGCCATGTTTTTTGTGGAATCGAAATTTCAAACGATAATTTTGTAGATCACATACTACTGAACAACCCTACCAGGTTTCATTTAATTTGACTAAGCAGTTTCAGAGAAGAAGATTTTTGAAAAGTTAAACAACAAGAGGCTCCCAGGAGCCTGAATCGCTCACCTGACATATGTGCCTGAAGTAAATTTAGGCTATTAGGCAAAATCTATTTGACATTGAAAAGGTTATAAGTTTAATAAGGGGGTCATCTGACAATATGGTGGATCTTAAGGTGCTGATCACTTTTATCTCAATTAAAATTCAAAAATCTGTCACCCTTTTTGAGTTCTTAGCAAAAAAATGCAGTTTAACCCAATGTTCTATTTTTAGCACAGCGGCCATGTTTTACAACCAATCAAAAATCCCTACATCAGTTCTATACACCTAATGCTAATAAACAACAATACCAAGTTTGGTTCCAATTGGACTTAAAGTGTCAAAGGAGTTGACATTTTCAATGTAATGAGGAAATGCTTTTTAAAAGCTCAATTTTGACGTTCTAAGGGCAATAACTCCTAAAAGGAAAGGTCCTACAACGTTGACCCTATTACATATTTTGTAGATCTTGATGTGCTTAACAATATGCAATTTAAATTTCTCAAATATCTTGTATAGTTTTCAAGATATTGAGCTAAACAGGTGCAAAAAATCCACAAAAAGAGCAATAATTCCTACATGGGTCGTTGGATTTTCTTTAAAATTTCAGAGCTGGTAGATCTTCAGGTGCTGATCATTTTTGTTCCCAATCAAAATTTTAAAATCTGTCACCGTTTTTGAGTTATTTGCAAAAAACTGCCATTTACCCCTATGTTCTATTTTTAGCCACAGCGGCCATGTTTTACGACCAATCAAAAATCCCCACATCAGTTCTATACACCTAATGCTAATAAACAACTATACAAAGTTTGGTTCCAATTGGACCTGAAGTGTCAGAGGAGTTAACCTTTTCAATGTAATGAGGAAATGCTGTTAAAATGCTCAATTTTGACGTTCTAAGGGCAATAACTCCTAAAAGGAAAGGTTCTACAACGTTGACCCTATAACATATTTTGTAGATCTTGATGTGCTTAACAATATGCAATTTAAATTTCTCAAATATCTTGTATAGTTTTAAAGATATTGAGCTAAACCGGTGCAAAATTTGCAAAAAATCCACAACAAGAGGCTCACAGGAGCCTGAATCCCTCACCTGGTCTTTAAGTTGACCCTATACTTTTGTAGAGCTAAATGAGCTGAACATTTAAGCAAGCAACAGCTTTTCTCTACCTGCAATAGTTTTCATTCTATAGGCCAAAAACACCATTTTTCACCTATAAGGGGCCATAACCCCTATAAGGAGTCATCTGACAACTTCGACCCTATGGAGACTTTTGTAGAGCTAAATGAGCTGAACATTTAAGCAAGCAACAGCTAATCTCTATCTGCAATAGTTTTCATTCTGTAGGCCAAAAACATGAAAAAATAGCTTTTTTCAGGGGCCGTAACCCCTATAAGGGGTCATCTGACAACTTCGACCCTATGGAGAATTTTGTAGAGCTAAATGAGCTGAACATTTAAGCAAGCAACAGCTAATCTCTATCTGCAATAGTTTTCATTCTGTAGGACAAAAACATGAAAAATCACTATTTTTCCAGGGCCGTAACCCCTATAAGGGGTCATCTGACAACTTCCACCCTTTGGAGAATTTTGTAGAGCTAAATGAGCTGAACATTGAAGCAAGCAACAGGTAATCTCTATGTGCAATAGTTTCCATTCTGTAGGACAAAAACATGAAAAAACGCTATTTTTCAAGGGCCGTAACCCCTATAAGGGGTCATCTGACACCTTCGACCCTATTGAGACTTTCGTAGAGCTAAATGAGCTAAACATTTAAGCAAGCAACAGCTAATCTCTATCTGCAATAGTTTTCATTCTGTAGGCCAAAAACATGAAAAATGGCTATTTTTCACCTTTAAGGGGCCGTAACCCCTATAAGGGGTCATCTGACAACTTTGACCCTATGGAGACTTTCGTAGAGCTAAATGAGCTAAACATTTAAGCAAGCAACAGCTAATCTCTATGTGCAATAGTTTCCATTCTGTAGGCCAAAAACATGAAAAATGGCTATTTTTCACCTTTAAGGGGCCATAATCCCTATAAGGGGTCATCTGACAACTTCGACCCTATGGAGACTTTCGTAGAGCTAAATGAGCTAAACATTTAGGCAAGCAACAGCTAATCTCTATCTGCAATAATTTTCATTCTGTAGGCCAAAAACATGAAAAATGGCTATTTTTCACCTTTAAGGGGCCGTAACCCCTATAAGGGGTCATCTGACAACTTCGACCCTATGGAGACTTTCGTAGAGCTAAATGAGCTAAACATTTAAGCAAGCAACAGCTAATCTCTATCTGCAATAGTTTTCATTCTGTAGGCCAAAAACATGAAAAATGGCTATTTTTCACCTTTAAGGGGCCATAATCCCTATAAGGGGTCATCTGACAACTTCGACCCTATGGAGACTTTCGTAGAGCTAAATGAGCTAAACATTTAGGCAAGCAACAGCTAATCTCTATCTGCAATAATTTTCATTCTGTAGGCCAAAAACATGAAACAAGAGGCTCCCAGGAGCCTGAATCGCTCACCTGACATATGTGCCTGAAGTAAAGGCTATTAGGCAAAATCTATTTGGCATTGAGAGGGTTATAAGTTTAATAAGGGGACCATCTGACAATATGGTGGATCTTAAGGTGCTGATCACTTTTATCTCAATTAAAATTCAAAACCTTTTTGAGTTATTAGCAAAAAAATGCAGTTTAACCCAATGTTCTATTTTTAGCCGCAGCAGCCATGTTTTACAACCAATCAAAAATCCCCACATCAGTTCTATACACCTAATGCTAATAAACAACTATAACAAGTTTGGTTCCAATTGGACTTGAAGTGTCAGAGGAGTTAACGTTTTCAATGTAATGAGGAAATGCTGTTAAAATGCTCAATTTTGACGTTCTAAGGGCAATAACTCCTAAAAGGAAAGGTTCTACAACGTTGACCCTATTACATATTTTGTAGATCTTGATGTGCACAACAATATGCAATTTAAATTTCTCAAATATCTTGTATAGTTTTCAAGATATTGAGCTAAACAGGCGCAAAATTTGCAAAAAATCAACAAAAAGGGCAATAACTCCTACATGGGTTGTTGGATTTTCTTCAAAATTTCAGGGTAGGTAGATCTTGAGGTGCTGATCACTTTTGTTCCCTATGAAAATTTTAAAATCTGTCACCGTTTTGGAGTTATTTGAAAAAAACTGCAATTTACCCCTTTGTTCTATTTTTAGCCACAGCAGCCATGTTTTACGACCAATCAAAAATCCCCACATCAGTTCTATACACCTAATGCTAATAAACAACTATACCAAGTTTGGTTCCAATTGGACTTGAAGTGTCAGAGGATTAATGTTTTCAATGTAATGAGGAAATGCTGTTAAAATGCTCAATTTTGACGTTCTAAGGGCAATAACTCCTAAAAGGAAAGGTTCTACAACGTTGACCCTATTACATATTTTGTAGATCTTGATGTGCTCAACAATATGCAATTTAAATTTCTCAAATATCTTGTATAGTTTTCAAGATATTGAGCTAAACAGGTGCAAAATTTGCAAAAAATCCATAAAAAGGGCAATAACTCCTACATAGGTTGTTGGATTTTCTTCAAAATTTCAGGGTAGGTAGATCTTGAGGTGCTGATCACTTTTGTTTCCAATCAAAATTTTAAAATCTGTCACCGTTTTGGAGTTATTTGCAAAAAACTGCAATTTACCCCTATGTTCTATTTTTAGCCACAGCAGCCATGTTTTACGACCAATCAAAAATCCCCACATCAGTTCTATACACCTAATGCTAATAAACAACTATACCAAGTTTGGTTCCAATTGGACTTGAAGTGTCAGAGGAGTTAACGTTTTCAATGTAATGAGGAAATGCTGTTAAAATGCTCAATTTTGACGTTCTAAGGGCAATAACTCCTAAAAGGAAAGGTTCTACAACGTTGACCCTATTACATATTTTGTAGATCTTGATGTGCTCAACAATATGCAATTTAAATTTCTCAAATATCTTGTATAGTTTTCAAGATATTGAGCTAAACAGGTGCAAAATTTGCAAAAAATCCACAAAAAGGGCAATAACTCCTACATGGGTTGTTGGATTTTCTTCAAAATTTCAGGGTAGGTAGATCTTGAGGTGCTGATCACTTTTACCCTATGCCAGAATTTTGATATCTGTAGCCGTTTTTGAGTTATTTGCAAAAAACTGCATTTTACCCCTATGTTCTATTTTTAGCCACGGCGGCCATGTTTTACGACCAATCAAAAATCCCCACATCAGTTCTAAGCACCGAATGCTAATAAACAACCATACCAAGTTTGGATTCAATTGGACTTATGGTGTCAGAGGAGTTAACGTTTTAAAAAGTTTACGGACGGACGACGGACGACGGACGACGGACGACGGACGGACGACGGACGCCAAGTGATGACAATAGCTCACATGACCCTTCGGGTCAGGTGAGCTAAAAATGCTATTTTTCACCTTTAAGGGGCCGTAACCCCTATAAGGGGTCATCTGACAACTTTGACCAATTGGAGACTTTTGTAGAGCTTTTGATGCTGAATCAGTAACGTGGCCTCAGATTTCCTCTATCTCTTATACTTTTTGATTTATAAGCCAAAAACAGTAGTCTGACCCCCCTAGTCTATTTTTAGTAACGGCGACCATGTTTTTTGACAGATCAAAAATCGAAACACAAATTTGGTGCAGGACACCCTAAGGATCAATCATACCAAGTTTCATTCAATTCTGTTAAGTAGTTTCAGAGGAGAAGATTTTTGAGAAATTGTTAACGGACGACGACGACGACGACGACGGACGCCAAGTGATGGCAATAGAAAAAAAAAAAAAAAGGGCAATAACTCCTACATGGGTTGTTTCAGGGTAGGTAGATCTTGAAGTGCTGATCACTTTTACCCTATGCCAGAATTTTGATATCTGTAGCCGTTTTTGAGTTATTTGCAAAAAACTGCATTTTACCCCTATGTTCTATTTTTAGCCACGGCGGCCATGTTTTTTTAAAAATCAAAAATCCGAACGATAGTTTGGTAGGCCATACCCTAAAGATCAACTACACCAAGTTTGGTTTCAATTGGACTTATGGTGTCAGAGGAGTTAATGTTTGAAAAAGTTTACGGACCCTTCGGGTCAGGTGAGCTAAAAAACTGTGAAAATGGTCAAATTTTACAATCCAAGGGGTATAACTCCTAAAGGAACATTCCTACAACTTTGACTCTGTTACGACTTTTGTAGATCTTGATGTGCTTAGTCATATGCAATTTAAATTTTTGAAATATCTTGTATAGTTTTCAAGATATAGGGCTAAATAAGTAATTTTTTTGAAAAAATCCAGAAAAAGGGCAATAACTCCTACATCGGTTGTTGGATCTTCTTGAAAATTTCAGGGCAGGTAGATCTTGAGGTGCTGATCACTTTTAACCTATGCCAGAATTTTGATATCTGTCACGGTTTTTGAGTTATTTGCAAAAAACTGCAATTTACCCCTATGTTCTATTTTTAGCCATGGCGGCAATGTTTTTTGTCGAATCAAAATTTCGAACAACAGTTTTGTAGAGAACATACTACAGAACAACCCTACTAAGTTTCATTACATTTGGCCTAGCGGTTTCAGAGAAGAAGATTTTTGAAAAGTTGAATGACGGACGACAGACGACAGACAACGGACGACGGACGCCAAGTGATGGCAAAAGCTCACATTGCCTTCGGCAAGGTGAGCTAAAAAATAATGGCAAGTAAAAAGTAAACAGCTTGCAAAACTCTCAGCCAATGGATTATTTTCGTCATTTTTATTGAAAATTTTCGTAGTAGTATGTCATGGTGGTGTGGTCTGTGACTTTCTTGTGACTATATTTGGTTTCCATACAACAATATACAATTGTGGCCCGCAATAGAGGGAAACATCCTAAATTGTAAAAACTAATCCCGAGAGGATATGTTGTTTTCCTGAAGGGCTTGCCCAGGGGAAAACAACAACCCTGAGGGATTACAATTCGGAATGGTTCTGTCTAGAAAGTGACACAATTATTTTACTATATTTTTTTGTTCATTGTTTACCTGGTGACGTCACATTATTGATTTTTCAAGAGTGGTACAATAGTATTGTTTCCCTCGAATTGTAAACAAAGGAAGGAAACACCCAAAATTGTTTCCCTGCTATGTTTACAAAGTAAAACATTCAAATAATTTTTTTGATCACATGACTGAAAAAGCCAATCAAACTATTAGAAATTAAAAAAAAATATTGTAACATCAGTTGTAATTAAACATTTGTTATAAAATTCACTTATCACTTTAGTAAACTTCCTGTGGCCATTAGTGTTTTATTAAAAAATCTGTGTTATTTCCCTACCTTAAAAGTTGGACCAGGAGTAGCAGTTATTGAATCTGCTGGATCAAGTCTGAAAGGTGTACTCTCAATCTCTCCCCAAGTCATCAGTGGTGACTCATCAACTCCTGGAGCAGGCGAGGGTGTCCCCACAAATCCATACCCGTTAACCTGTGGAGAATCTGATGGGGTGATCTCCTTACCATCATGTCCTATTTTACCGTAATTCGACATGGCTTTTGCCGAGGCGGCTTTCTGCATCATTTCTTTACTTTTGTTCTGGTTCCAAGGGTTCACCTTAAATCGTGTGTTATCATAAACAATTTTTCGAGGTTTTTCCTTCTGCATTTGTACAAGTTCATCATTACTAAATTCAGCTCCGTCTGGTACATACATGAGAGAATTTCTAGCTTGGTATTTCCAGCTGTTTATGATTTCATGGTTGCCTGCTATGGCTGCTTGTTGCTCAACAGATGGGAGGGCCAACTGTTTCTTCTCATCCTGTCAAAAAAGAAAAGATACATAATAGGTTAAGGGAATAAGTTTATAAGATAAAATCATTCATGAGGAAAATAAAATAAAAACAGCAACTATTTACCAATATTATCAGTATGTGACCAAAAAAATAAGATTTTAAAAAAGATTTTATAAATATAAAATGAAAACCAAATTTCAACCATCTTATGAATAACATAGAATAATCTATTAAGAATATCCTAGTAAATGAAATGACAAGAGCATGAGATCCCTAACAGGATGAAACTGTTTTGTCTTATAAATCCAATGTATAAAGCACTGCACAATTAGTACTGGTGCTATTGAAATTGAAGATTTTAGACAAAAAACAATAGCTAATGCAAACCAGTTTTTTTATGTGTGTTAATATTTCTTCTCCTTTACTTCATATACTTTTATCAAATTCTAACATTCTAATAAAAGTAAACATTGTTAAATGTACAGATGCCAGGTTTTGGTGTGCATGCTACATTTAAAACCTGGTTTAACCCACCATTTCATTTTAAATGCCATTACCAAGTCAGGACCAATGCCATGTTTATAACTTTTCTGGTGTGTCTTCCATGTTTTGTCTTTTTTCTTGGACATTGAGATTGACCTCCAAGTTCGGTCATTTTGTTATTACCTTTATTTAGTACACTCGTGCAGTGTGTGTTGTCTTTGATGTTTTGTTAAAATTGTGTGTTCTTGTTATTTCATCCACACTGTAAGCTGACTACATCTGGTTTTAAGTACTCCAAGAGACATACTGGACGTAACACTGTGACAGTGGTACACCACTCTAAGAGTGGTAGCCTATAACTTTTTTATTAAACAAGATTGTCATAAAAAATATTTTGAAAATATTCTGTATAGCCATTCCCTCTAAATGTAAAAAAAAAAATTGGGAAATCTTCAACCACAAAAAAGATATTTGTTATGTCTCTAAAAGTGGTGTACCACTATCACAGTGTTCAGTCATGATAGGTCTCTTGGTGTACTGTATTTTAGGGTACTGTGGTTTTATTATTATTCGTGGGGTATCAATTTTCGTGGTTTTTGTGGGCAGCTTTGACCCACGAAATTTGATACCCCATGAAAAGAAAATTTAACATTGATCTGTATGCTGCAGACTTAAGAACCACGAATTTAACAATCCTTGAACTGGTCCTTTTTCATCAAACCACGAAAATTGATACCCACGAAAATAAATGAATCCACAGTATAATGCCCTTTTGAAAGAACATTCTTCTTATAACTTACCTCTGCCCTGGAAGTTTCATTTTCAAACAACCAAGCATGTTTATCTCTGTGTTTCTGTTGTGTCTCCTCTAAAATCTCAGAAAATGAGGCATTATCTTCACTTGTGTTCTGTGCTAAGTATCTGTCCAATGAAAGTTTAGAACAGCCTGAAAATAAATACAATATATGCAAATTACGATAAGTGTGGCAAATAAATTTTCTCTTAATTTGTTATGTCTTACGCCACCAGGTTAAAATGATTACTTCATAATAATTATACAATCTTTGACTTTTTCAAATATTTTGGGTAGGGCGCCTCTGATGAGTCTTGTATACACGAAAGGCATGTCAGGCGTAGCAAAGTTTAATGTCTGGAACATTGTCCTAATTTTAATTTCATGAAAGTGTGTTTTGAGGGCTTTAACCACAAACATATCATAATAAAATTGCAGCTAGAAAGCACTTTCCATAAAAAATATCAAAATGAAATAAAACATTAAAGAGAGGACAATATTCTTATGTATGTACAATGTACTTGTGTATCAATAGTTCAACTACAACATATTTTAGAATATTTTGAGATATGAATGTTTTAATTCTCAAAAGTGTTTTTTTTTTTTTGCATTGATTTCCTTTCAACTTAAAAGTGTATCATGTCATGTGCAACTATCAACAAATTGTCACCAAACCTTTGGCTGGTGGGAGGCTTAAAAAAAATATTCTAACAATTTTTAATATAAAATTTAAGGAATTTTGTGAAAACTCTTCAATCAAATCAAAATCTATTAAGTTGGGGTAGAAGAGGATGAGAATCAACATATGAATTTTATCTTGTGGGGGACCAAATCTATACCTCATGGTTAGGGAGGTGCCGCTTGGATGTTAAAACCCCACCATTTTCATATATTTTTGAATTTGAAAATTAGAAACCTTATCATATACTTTTACCACAAAAGCACCCTTATCCCAATAACTGACACTGGGAACTGAACATAATGATTGATATCATGTGTTTATTCTATACAGCTTTTCAACATGTTTAAAGATGGTTGTTTAATCAGCATGCACATTTACATGTGTATGAATATAAAAAAAAATATAACGATAATTGATTTGTTTCCTAATTCTTAATTAATTAAGATGAAATGCCTGGGTTTGTCCTATAGCTAGCGAGTAAATATTAGTGCCCTTATCAGGCCTATAAATTATGTTCACACATTTAACCTCCATAGTATCTACCTGGTTTGTTTTCCTTTTTACTAGTGTCCTGTGTGTTTTTTTCTCTGTTTTCTTGGTTTCGAGGAGAATCATTTCTCTTCCCTGGTTCTGGTGTTTCAAAGGAAGCTGGTGTATCATCTACAAGTACAAATATAAATACAAATCAAAAGCTCAGTGACTTCCATTTTATTTAACATTTTACAAATGTGTGCCATACTTATACAGGTAAATGGTTTTGTATACGTATATATACGCTGTCCTAAGATTTTAAACTGTTTTAAGGTATATTTACAGTTAATGTATATGTTCCATTATCTAATACATGTAAAACACATAGTTTTGTCAAACACCTGAAAGGGCAAGGATAAAATCAATCAACACAAACCAGAATAAACATGATGTAACAATTAACATATAAAGGCACAAAACACGACTGAACAGCAATCAGTTACATTAACTCAAGTTGTAATTTAAGTGAAATCAAGTGCTCTTGTAGCGTGAATGCTGGTGTTGGTGTTTAACAACCCTTTTAGATGCACCTAGGCAATTGAAGGCAGTCAATTTTAATGATGGAGGAAAACATTGACCTTAAGCAGGTAATATAAACCAATTCATTTTTCGTGTCTACAATATTTTGAGTTTTGTATCATGGGTATATTTCACGGCTATTTATTTTTGTGATTCCTTGTAAGTTGTAAAGACAATTGAATTACTATGAAAATAAATAAATTCGCGATGATTTATTTTTGCGAATGTCTGTTCCTTGGAAAATCTGCAAACATAAATTGCTCACGAAAATAAGCTGGTTTCAGTAACTGACAATCCTTAATACTTATAGGTGGGAAAGTCACTCTGGAAGAGTAAGTATAACTTACATATTGTAGATGGTCTTCCGTCAGTGCCATATTTCAACTGAAATTCTCGTAGTTTTGCCAAATCATTACTCTTCAATGCTTCATAATACTCAGTTTTCTCTTTAAGGGTAGGTAACTCTGGGTAGAAATCTCTTACTATGATCCCTTCTAAATCCTACAAAACAGACATGAGAAATATAGTTATTCAGAAGATACAAATAATACACATGTAAATATTATGCAAACGTTCAAATAAAATTTCTGGGTTATTTATTAGTGTGCACTGCAAAGTGATATTCAACTTGTAATTTATTAGTGTGCACTGCAAAGTGATATTCAACTTGTAATGCTGGTGGTTTTATAACTTCTGTATTCAGGAAACTTAAATTACCATGGAAATTCCTAGCTGGTATGTATATATAAGCAGTATTTCTTGACTAAAAGACATGTATTCAATAGACATTCAAACTGGGTGTTTTTCCAGAATTGTTTGGCTATGTGTTAACCCAAATATTTTTCCTTCCCAATTTACCCCAGATTATCATGATTATGTTTGGTAATCATGGTAATGGTTGAAGCAGAGAATAACATGTATGTAACTTACAATTCCTCTACATGTATATGGTTAGGCAGAATTGTTACCTAGCTTGGATAAAGCTATACATGTAAATAGTATCATGATTATATATCTCCAATTTTCATTTCCGTGGATACATGTACATGTATATAGGACAAAGCAAACTACAATATAGCTTGATTGATAAATCAGCTGATACAGGTATAAAAGTAAACTAGCTATTCAACCCAAATTTTTTCCTCTGATTTTTGAAGAAAAAATATTTTGGGGAAAGAGTTTAAGAGGAAAAAAAATGAACGGGTTTCTGCTAAACAAAATAATGATAATAATGAAATAAAAAACATGAATTTTGCCATAATGATTAAAAAAAAATGTAAAATTGTGGTGAACTTCTCATCTGATCCAAACATCAAGGCCCCCCAAGTTACATGAGTTACATGTACATGTATATCATGGTTGATCCCTAATGCTTATTCATAATTGACTTTTCTTCAATCTGGAATGTTAAATCACCTCCTTTAATAATGATCATCAAACAATGAAGAGTTGGTTAAATGTGAAAGCATATCAAGTTAATCATGAAGAGGTCTACTTGCATGCAATATATCATAGGACTAAATTCTGACTTCAAATAATAATAGGTTAAACTAGAGGCTCCCAGGAGCCTGAATCGCTCACCTGATCTCTTATGCCAAAGTTTGAATAAATTTCACAAACTTTCAAGTATACAAAGTTGCAAAACAATCCTTTCAGTGGTTTCAGAGAAGATTTTTGGAAATCAGTTTAAATTAATAGAAAAAAAACAGTTAAAGGGCAATAACTTCTGTAAGGACCTTTTGATGCTGAACAAGAAAATTTGCTTCCGATTTTCTTTATCTCTTTTACTTTTTGAGTTATAAGCCAAAAACAATGGTTTGACCCCCCCCTGTTCTATTTTTAGCAACGGCGGCTATGTTGGTTGGTTGACATGTATATAATTCACAAACTTGGTAGAGGACATCCTAAAGATCATGTATACCAAGTATCAATGCAATCCCTTCAGTGGTTTTAGAGAAGAAGATTTTTGAAAATCAGTGTAAATTTATGGAAAAAAACAGTTAAAGGGGAATAACTCTTAAACGGCTGATCTAACAATTTAGACCCTGGAATCATTTTTGTAGATCTCAATGAGCTTAACAATTCTGCAATGCTAACTTTTCCTCAAGCTCTAACGGTTTTCAAGATATAGTCCAACAAGAGGCTCCCAGGAGCCTGAATCACTCACCTGGTCTTGAGTCAACCCTAAAAATATAAACACTTTTCTAGAGCTAAATGAGCTGAACATTTAAGCAAGCAACAGCTTTTTCTCTATCTACTATAGTTTCATTCTACAGGCCAAAAACATGAAGAAACGTTATTTTAGGGGCCGTAACCCCTATAAGGGGTCATCTGACAACTTTGACCCAATGAAAACTTTTGTAGAGCTAAATGAACTAAACATTTAAGCAAGCAACAGCTTTTCTCTATCTGCTATAGTTTTCATTCACTAAGCCAAAAACATGAAAAAATGTCATTTTAGGGGCCGTTACCCCTATAAGGGGTCATCTGACAACTTCGATCCTATGGACACTTTTGTAGAGCTTTATGAGCTGAACATTTAAGCAAGCAACAGCTTCTCTCTATCTGCTACAATTTTCATTCCATAGGCCAAAAATATGAAAAAACATTATTTTAGGGGCTGTAACCCCTGTAAGGATTTATCTGACAACTTCGACCCTATGGAGACTTTTGTAGAGCTTAATGAGCTGAACATTTGAGCAAGCAACAACTTTTCTCTATCTGTCATAGTTTTCATTCTATAAGCCAAAAACATGAAAAAATGCTATTTTTCACCTTTAAGGGGCCGTAACTCCTATAAGGGGTCATCTGACAACTTCGACTCTTTGGAGACTTTTGTAGAGCTTTTGATGCTGAAGCAGCAGCGTGGCATCAGATTTCATCTATCTCTTAAACTTTTTGATTTACAAGCCAAAAACAGTAGTCTGACCCCCCTGGTCTATTTTTAGTAACGGCGGCCATGTTGTTTGGACGGCGGTCACCATTTGTGCAATCTTGGTAGAGGACATCCCATAGATGAAGTGTGCAAAGTTTCAAAACAATCCCTTCAGTGGTTTCGGAGGAGAAGATTTTCAAAGAAAAGTTAACGACGACGGACGACGACGGACGACGACGACGGACGCCAAGTGATGGCAATAGCTCACCTGGACCTTCGGTCCAGGTGAGCTAAAAACTGCAAAAATGGTCAATTTTGATGATTAAAGGGCAATAACTCCTATAAGGAGTCGTTTCACAACTTCGACTCAACGGAGAGATTTGTAAAGCTTTTGATGCTGAACAAGGAAGGTTGCTTCGGATTTTCTCTATCTCTTATACTTTTTGAGTTATAAGCCAAAAACAATGGTCTGACCCCCCTGTTCTATTTTTAGCAACGGCAGCCATGTTGGTTGGTCGACATACATATAATTCACAAACTTGGTAGAAGACATCCTAATGATCATGTATACCAAGTATCAATGCAATCCCTTCAGTAGTTTTAGAGAAGAAGATTTTTGAAAATTAGTGTAAATTAATGGAAAAAAACAGTTAAAGGGGAATAACTCTTAAACGGCTAATCTAACAATTTAGACCCTGAAATCATTTTTGTAGATCTCAATGAGCTGAACAATTTTGCAATGCTAACTTTTCCTCTAGCTCTAACGGTTTTCAAGATATTGTCCAAAAACTGCAAAAATGGTCAAATTTGATGATTAAAGGGCAATAACTCCTATAAGGAGTCGTTTCACAACTTCGACTCAATGGAGAGATTCGTAGAGCTTTTGATGCTGAACAAGGAAGGTTGCTTCGGATTTTCTCTATCTCTTATACTTTTTGAGTTATAAGCCAAAAACAATGGTCTGACCCCCCTGTTCTATTTTTAGCAACGGTGGCCATGTTGGTTGGTCGACATGTATATAATTCACAAACTTGGTAGAGGACATCCTAAAGATCATGTATACCAAGTATCAATGCAATCCCTTCAGTGGTTTCAGAGAAGAAGATCTTTGAAGAAAAGTTAACGGACGGACGACGGACGACGGACGGACGGACGACGGACGCTTAACGATGACAATAGCTCACATGACCCTTTGGGTCAGGTGAGCTAAAAACCATAGACCTACATGTTTCATCCAAAAGCCTTATATACATGTACATGTAGGTTCATATTTAAGCTAGAAGATTCAACATCAAAATGGGAATGTACATGTACAAGATATTAACTAGAGGCTCCCAGGAGCCTGAATCACTCACCTGATCTCTTATGCCAAAGTTTGAATAAATTTCACCAACTTTCAAGTATACAAAGTTGCAAAACAATCCTTTCAGTGGTTTCAGAGAAGATTTTTGGAAATCAGTTTAAATTAATAGAAAAAACAGTTAAAGGGCAATAACTCCTGTAAGGACCTTTTGATGCTGAACAAGAAAATTTGCTTCCGATTTTCTTTATCTCTTATACTTTTCGAGTTATAAGCCAAAAACAATGGTCTGACCCCCCTGTTCTTTTTTAGCAATGGCGGCCATGTTGGTTGGTTGACGTGTATATAATTCAAAAACTTGATAGATGACATCCTAAAGATCAAGTATACCAAGTATCAATGCAATCCCTTCAATGGTTTCAGAAAAGAAGATTTTTGAAAATCAGTGTAAATCAATGGAAAAAACAGTTACAGGGGAATAACTCTTAAACAGCTGATCTGACAATTTTGAACCTGAAGTCATTTTTGTAGATCTCAATGAGCTTAACAATTCTGCAATGCTAACTTTTCCTCTAGCTATAACGGTTTTCAAGATATAGTCCAAAAACTGCAAAAATGGTCAAATTTGATGATTAAAGGGCAATAACTCCTATAAGTAGTGGTTTCACAACTTCGACTTAACGAAGAGATTTGTAGAGCTTTTGATGCTGAACAAGAATGGTTGCTTCAGATTTTCTCTATCTCTTATACTTTTCGAGTTATAAGCCAAAAACAATGGTCTGACCCCCCTGTTCTATTTTTAGCAACGGCGGCCATGTTGGTTGGTCGACATATATATTATTCACAAACTTGGTAGAGGACATCCTAAAGATCAAGTATACTAAGTTTCAATGCAATCCCTTCAGTGGTTTCAGAGAAGAAGATCTTTGAAGAAAAGTTAACGGACGGACGACGGACGCTTAACGATGACAATAGCTCACATGACCCTTCGGGTGAGGTGAGCTTAAAAGCTATTTTTCACCTTTAAGGGGTCGTAACTCCTAAAAGGAGTCATCTGACAACTTCGACTCAAAGGAGACTTTAGTAGAGCTTTTGATGCCGAAGCAGTAGCGTGGCATCAGATTTCATCTATCTCTTATACTTTTTGATATACAAGCCAAAGATAGTAGTCTGACCCCCCTGGTCTATTTTAAGTAACGGCGGCCATGTTGTATGGACGGCAGTCACCATTTGTGCAATCGTGGTAGAGGACATCCCATAGATAAAGTTTGCAAAGTTTCAAAGCAATCGCTTCAGTCGTTTCAGAGGAGAAGATTTTCAAAGAAAAGTTAACAAGGTCCAGGTGAGCTAATAAAAAGGCAGGATGGCATGAATCAGAAAATAAAAATGCAGGATGATGCTATGAAAAATAATAAAAAAAGGCAGGATGCTGTTTTTGGCTGAAAAATTTATGATCAATTAAGAAAAAAATGGTGCTCACTAGCGCACAAAAAGAAAATTCCAGGCTCCATTTTTTTCTCCAAAAAATAGAAGGTAGAATGCATAAAGTATCCACAGCTCTCATTAAAAATTAAATGGCTGCTGCCTTTTCAGTTCTATACATGTACATAAAACCTCCCATTTCTTGTTAATATTTCATCCAATATTGATATTTTATGTTTATAGTACAATGTATCAGAACGCAGGCATTTAATCTGTCCAATTACAGATGGACCAAACCAATGGATTAGAATAAAAGAACAATGTTTTGAGAACCAAAAGTGCTTTTTCATATGTGTAATTGTGCACAGTGACATAGCTGAAAAAAAAAATACAACAGGAGAGTAAACAAGAGGCTCCCAGGAGCCTGAATCGCTCACCTGGTCTTGATGTTGACCCTATACTTTTGTAGAGCTAAATGAGCTGAACATTTAAGCAAGCAACAGCTTTTCTCTACCTGGAATAGTTTTCATTCTATAGGCCAAAAACACCATTTTTCACCTATAAGGGGCCATAACCCATATAAGGAGTCATCTGACAACTTAGACCCTATGGAGACTTTTGTAGAGCTAAATGAGCTGAACATTTAAGCAAGCAACAGCTAATCTCTATCTGCAATAGTTTTCATTCTGTAGGCCAAAAACATGAAAAATCGCTTTTTTCAGGGGCCGTAACCCCTATAAGGGGTCATCTGACAACTTCGACCCTATGGAGAATTTTGTAGAGCTAAATGAGCTGAACATTTAAGCAAGCAACAGCTAATCTCTATCTGCAATAGTTTTGAAATTTCATTCTGTAGGCCAAAAACATGAAAAATCGCTATTTTTCAGGGGCCGTAACCCCTATAAGGAGTCATCTGACAACTTCGACCCTATGGGGAATTTTGTAGAGCTAAATGAGCTGAACATTTAAGCAAGCAACAGCTAATCTCTATCTGCAATAGTTTTGAAATTTCATTCTGTAGGACAAAAACATGAAAAATCGCTATTTTTCAGGGGCCGTAACCCCTATAAGGGGTCATTTGGACCCTATGGAGAATTTTGTAGGAAGAGATCACAACGGTTAACATTTGCATCAAAAGAGTCCACATCTTTTCGGGAATAGGGTCCTTTAGATCTTATATTCTGAATTTTTAACTATTTTATTCCACAATTGAGACGCAAGAAAACAAAATTGATAAACTTATATTTATGCTGCATTTGTGCTATGCCCGCAGGGAGTGATAATGGTAGAAATGTTAATATTTAAGTTGTACAAAGAACTGAATTTTCCTTCAACATCCTGTAAATCATGCTTGTTTTCCTGAACTTTGATTTTATTTTCAAATATATTTTCGAATTGATATTGCATTAAAAACATAATTTTTCAACAATTAATTATGCTTATAAAATAATTTTAGAAACATTTTTACTTTGGGAGTGTCTCAGGTTAAAAACCTGCCTCATATTTAAACCACAGGCCCAGACACTATGATTATGCAGTTATTAACTATGTGCAGTACTGTGACAATTTTACACCCGTGTTTTTTTTCAGTATGGTAGTATTGATTAAAGGTCTTTAAACATTAGGGAGCATCCATTTGATTTTTAGGGGGGGGGGGGGGGCTATGGATATTTTCACTGTCCTGCCTTTTTATTTTCAGAAAAAGTTTTTTTGGCGCGCTAGCGCACACAAATTTTTTTGTTCAACATGTTCAAAGCAACTATAATTTTTTTAGCCAATAATACCATCCTGCCTTTTTTTTTACTCAAAGCACTGTCCTGCCATTTTGTTTCTGGATTTTTGCCATCCTGCCTTTTTATTCCAATTTTCACCATAGCCCCCCCCCCCCCCCAAAATCAAATGATTGCTCCCTTACAAGCTTTGTATAGAAAATAGTGAGATGTGGAATAAGTGGACGCGACACAGCCCACAATTAAATGGCAATTTAGAAAAACCACAATGGACAACCGCCAGCAGATTTCAACGAGGCCATTTGGCACTGCTCGCGGATTTGCAATTGGCCCATGGTTTAAATAAAATGCATTTAAATTTTAATTCAAATCCAGCGCTGAAATAGTAACAGAGAGCCCCACTCTTAAACAAGCAACAGAAAACATCAAAAAAACAAGTACAAACGAAAGCTTTGTCAAAGATTCCTGGCTTAGGACAGGCACATGTAATATGTGGCGGGGTTAAACAAGTTTTTTGGACCCAACCTTCCCCCTATCAATATTCAGTATTTTTAATACCTTTGTGTATGTTTCTTCGTCTAAAACTTTAAGATTTTTTGAAGGTGGGTTTTGGTCTTTTGTTTTGATCTGCGAAAGAGTAATTGTACCCTCTAATCTTTTGACAAGTGCTCTTGTCGTCTCGTAATCGTTTGTTTCATTTTTTGACATTTTTATTGATCGGTGTAGAAAACTTCGTGTCAATGACGATAAATCTGTCGTTGTATAAAACGTTCGAGAGATAATTTTAATAAGATATACATAAAGACCAGTGTAATATTATGACGATGTAGTACAACGACGTACTATTGGCTTACCTTTCTTTAAAAATTCTAAATTTTAATAAAAAAATAATTTTTTTAGTTTTATTGTCGTAAATCAATAAATTAAGTTCAAAGTTAATTATTTTAATTTTTATTTTTGCGAGTATAATTTTATTATAGCGAAATTTATTTAAAATTTTGTATAAATAACAAAATTTGAAAACCGATATTCTTAAGTTGACCTTATGAATTTAGTTTTTTCGACCACACTCTTTCTTCAACTCACATACAAAAAATCGTATTTCTGGCTCCTGCCTCTAATGAGGCAATGATTAAAAATGAAAGAGGAGTAATGAAATTAAAACTAATTGTGCCACATTTATATTTGAGGCGCTCTTAGTCCAAAACTTATCAGAACTTATCTAAAATTAAATACGAAAGAATATGGAATATGTGCCAGAAAGACACGATCCACATATTGAATGTACAATGCAAAATTTCGCTGCGTGTGAAGCGCTTTTCTGGATTAACCTTCATCAGACACGCTAGGAGTAAAAACTTTGGAAAACCGTTAGTATATAAGATTTGATAAAACAAAAACAGAAGCCAAAAAATATTACAACAATGACCAAACAAATAAATTTATCAATTGTTAAAGAAATAGCCAAACGTTGTCAAATTTTGGAAATATGTAAACTGTGTCTCTCCAACACATATTCCAGTGCTCGAAAATATATAAGAGCATACAACTGAAGCACGGGGAAGCTTTCTACGACCTCCACACGGCACTAAAGCCAAACTCTGAAATATTAAATACGAAAGAATATGGAATATGTGCCAGAAAACTCATCAACAAAAAAACTGTTCAAAATAAAAATCCATCTGGACTCAACTAAGATGCTGTGTCTAAAACTGTTAAATTTCACACAGGCTCTGGAATAACGATTTTTTTGCTTCTAGCATACTTTACATAAGCCCGCCGATAGGACAGAATGATAAAATGTTTTGGACATCCCTGACAGGATGCACAAGAAGGGAAACTTTGCGATTGGAAAGTCATCACGTTTGTAGTAGAGCTTTGTGTTAGTTTGTTGCATTTGTATGGGTATCAAGCTGACAGCCTTAGATTCAGTACCAGGTCGTGTCGTTAAATGAACTCCTCATTTTACAGCCGTGTTATTACCGGACCCTTAGATCACAATGGAAGAGATTTGACGCCATAAAACCTGGTTAAAACCCCCACCTTTTGAGATGCCATTACCAAGTCAAGGCCAGTGTGCGATATCAAATTTCTCCGGTACGTCCTAAAATACCTTGTTTTGTCCTTTTTTATGAACATTTGAGATTCATCATGCAAGTTCGACACTTTTGTTATTACCTTATTCAGCTGGTCGTGTAAAATGTTTGATTCAATTTTTCATGTATGTCTTTATAAATGTTAGAAACACATAAGTAGTACTATTTTAAACCAAGCACGAAAGCAATCAAAAACACAAATTTACGCATTTCACGAAGAGAGAGATAAAATCTGATGCCATAAACATGCAGAAAATGTAAGGTTAGGTATTTTTCAAGGAGGTACAAAGCAAAAATTAAACTCCTACAGATAAAAAGTTTTTAACTGCGTCTTTTCCTGTTTGCGGTACTGGTAGCCGGGGTAATCTACAAATTTAAAATTGTTCATGTGTAGCATAAAATAAAAATAAAAAGCTACTTTTTGTGTAAAAGGGATTTTCACAAGGATTCCAATGAAAAAGAAGATTTTGAAAATTGAACCAAAATAAAAAAAGTTGATTTTGTCTTTGGTCCCCTGTAGCAATGAAACGGTGCAATATATATGGAAACCATTGACATATTAAGTTGACAGAATATAATGAGGAATTCAATAAAAAAAATTCAAAATTGAATGATTAATAAAAAATCTACAGCCGTTTTGTCAATGCACCACATTGTAGCCCCTTTTGGCTACAAACCCCAAATACAACACCGTTCTTCCTTCAGTGGATATAATAGTCAAATGAAAGCTTCATAACAATTGGCTGGCCCACTACAACTTTATTTCTTGTGTAAAACTATTTGCCTCAACAAATTTTTAAACATTACGTTTTTTGCCCCTCCAACCCTTAATTTCTCAAAAAATGGTAAGAAATATTGGAAATCTGATTGTAAAAACAGTACACAGGGATTTTCACTAGGATTTCCTGAATGAAAAAATGTTTAGCAAATCGGAATCAAATAAAAAAGTCGGTTTAAGGCGGAAGTCCCCTTTTTGACACCCTGTTGCAATGTAATGAAACCATTGACACATTTAGGTGACAGAATTTAATGAGAAATTAAAAAAAAAAATTAAAAAATAGAAAGAATAATAAACATTGTACAACAGTGAGTTTTGTCAATACACCTATTTTATCCCCATTGGGACCTTTTTCTAAAACAGTGGGGACCAAAACGCCCAAATACAACTGTACTAACTAGCTGTTACAAACATCAAATCAAAATTTCATAACAATCAATCGATATTTACTTATTATAATAAATCATTGCACGGAAACCAAATGTTCACAGACGACAACATACAATCGCAAAAGTTTTTGACAAACATCATTTACCGGTATAAAAGCATAATTATACAGTATGCCAATTCCATTAGGCCAACTAAACATATAACCGTTTGTTTCTTTTACTTTTTTTTGTGTTGACCCATTAGTTCAACCAAGAATTGATAACTTCTGTACAGCATATTTGCTACAGCTTACTTATATATTTGGTAGATTTTATTCTGCAGGCATACATAACTACAGATAACTTCCTCTATATAGTTTATTACACCTTTTTCAATATAAATCTGTAGGCTAACCAAACACATTTTTCAGATTAAAAGAGGAATAACCCATGAGAAGAGGTTGTGAAAATTATGTTGAATTGTAAACTTTTGTTGATGTATAAAGCTAAACAATTTAAAAAGCATCAGATTTCTCTCATTCTATAGGAAAGAACATACAAATCAACAAGAATGCTACTGGTTGCCAATGCCACCTCCTCTACATTACAACAGTTAAAAATTTACTTTGTCATTATTCATTATTAAAAACGAAAGAATATGGAATATGTGCCAAAAAGACACGATCCACATATTGAAATGATTTTAATAAATGTACAAAAGCAAAATTTCACTGCGTGTGAAGCGCTTTTCTGGATTAACCTTCATCAGACACGCTAGGAATAAAAAACTTGGAAAACCGGTAGAATTTTCGATTTGATTTTAAACAAAAATGCCAAAAAATATTACAACAATGACCAAACCGATAAATTTATCAATTTCTAAAGAAACAGCCAAACGTTGTTGATGTTGACTTTGACTTGTACAACTCGAAACTCAAAACAGTATTCCTATTTTGATTTTCCTCTGTCAGCTTCGTTGCACAATCACAATAAGAATGTTCGCCGATGACGTCAGCGCTTATCTGTGGAAATTATTTTGGAGGGCAGAGACAATAAAAGTCTTTAAATTGCCATAACTATTTTTGTTTTTCAAGATAATTTAAAAAATTCCTTTTGGTTCTACAATTTTCAGAAGAAAAAAAAATCGTTTTCAAGTGCATCTTGAAATCAAATATATTCAGTGGTTCTAAAGATCGAAAATTTGGTTGATTAAAAAATTTCAATGAAAAATTACTTGGTCCAGAAACAATTTTACAAAAAAAATATTTTAAGCCTTATTTTTAAAACCAATTATGGTATATATGAATAAATTTATCTTCAAAGAACCGTTTATAGAACCATTTTATCTTATAAAATAAAAAAAGTTATGAGAATTTGATCTTTGGGTAAACTATCCTGCCCAGGACTATTGTTAATGAGATGCAAATTAGTGAATATAACATCACTAATGAGATCGGCGATCACTCCTATAAACAAAATATCAATCCGCTTTTGTATTCTTTATTAATCATTTAATACTTTTGCATCAAATATGCGTCTTACAATATGCGTCTTACATACTTGTACAAATTTTGAACACTTAATAAATAAGTCTTATAACATAACTGCGAGTAAATCTACGGAAAAACAGATCTGGAAAAGGAACTATATTGCAAGCGTGTATTTGATAGTTTTTTTTTTTGGTTAACCGCCGGAAAACCCATCTGCTAGCTTACCGAAAGGCTATCGTAGCTATAGCCGTGGCTAATCGCTAGCGATTACCCCGGCTAAAAATAATGCCGAATTTAGAATGTCCATTTTTTTTATATATTAATATCAGGTATATACTTTATCTTGTGTAAAAATAACTGACCCCCTTTCCAGGAGTGTTTTCCCACAATCTAGGCTCAAAGTTTTCCAAAATTACTATAGATTATATAGGAAAGGCCAACTTGATAAATTGCATTAAATCTTGTCGCAGAAAAAATCCACGAATTTAAATTTTATTTTCATTTGATAAAAATCAATGAAATACAATATATTTTGAAATAAAACAATAAAAACTGGGGGTCACCAGCTTATTTTCTGTCTACAATACAAATCTTTGTATTTTTTGGGTCATTTTTTCAAGTGGATTATCTCCCTTGTTTTATTTGAAAATTTTATTTATGAAGGAATCAGAGAAGGAATGTTTGTTTTATTTGTGTTAGAATTAATTTTTTTTATTAAGTTTTATTAATTGAAACTATTTCACACAAGTTTCAAGGTATTTGTGACATTTGCACTTGTTATTTTGCATTTTTAGCTGTTTTAGGTCACATGACAGGTGTCCTCACTAACCTTAAGCAGAATTTGTGCTAAATGTCGATAACGCTCCTTCTGAGTATTGAAGTTCACAAGTATATGGAAATAAACAATCTACATACAAATTATGGAAAAAAAATACTTACTACATATACACATTTTAGCATACGTTGCCCGACAATCACATACTAAATTAATACATTTCAACAATACAAAAAAGAAAATAGACTGGGCATATCAAGTTGCATGTATTTTTATCGGTAATAGGCGGCTTTTTCCTTTGATCTCATTTACCTGATATTTTTTAGTATCATGGACAGTCCGTGATACAAGAAAATATCAGGTGGGAGCACTTGATAACTGTGACGTCATTACCGATAAAAAGAATATTATATACTTTCCTTTTTGATACTATCTACATCTAGTCTCGTATAAGACTCGTCCTACCGGACTCGTCAGATACTCACCTAGATATAGATACATGTAGTATCAAAAAGGAAAGTACATAATATTCTATATGTATTAACTACTCATATCTGGGCGGGAGGGGGGGGGGGGGTCATATCTGTTCCCAAACCTCACAACTTAACCATATAAACCATAACATTTAGTATGACACTTTCCTAATGCATTGAATTATGAAATATATGATTGCAATGAATATAAATCATCTGCTGCAGTAAACAAAAAGCCACAAATTAAGTCCAAAAGTTTTAAATTGGGTGTGCTTTTTGTTTAAAAAATCAACAAATTACTTGGTCAGTGTTGAAAAAAATGTCGCTTTAACGACAGAACAAAACGATTTCTCATAAATATCTAGAACCGAGGTTAAAATAATGATCCCTTTTCGTAGCAAATGACCATATTGATCGAGTAACACATTCTCATATTTTCCAAATAAAGAAATAAGTGTTCAATGTCAACTTAACAAAACGGATGTTTCGTTTTGCAGCGACTTCATGATCATGTTTAGATTTCATTTATCAAAACATTTTGATTTTGAGTACTTTTAGTTTAAACATATTTATCCTGGATTGGGAAACAAGCTTAATGCTTCAATAAATCCCTCTCCAGTGAATTTGCTGTTTGCGAGTGTGGCCTTTGTGCTTTGTGTTCTTTTCGTTTAATACTTTTGGTTACTGACCTTCCAATGTTTTATTCAAATGCTTCTTATGAGAGGTCACTCCTTGAAATATGCATACACCATAACCAAATTACCCGTTTTATACCCATTTCAAAAGAAAAGTTTTAACCAATTTGCAAAAATAAATTAATAATAATAATAATGAGGACAAACTAACCATACATTATTGTTACATGTAACACATATATGTATTTATCAAATTTTACATACATCGTTGAAAACTGCATATTATTTATAAAACAATGGTAGTGAAACAAATACCTAAGAACAACCTTTCATAGGACGCAAACAAGAAATGCAGAAAAGCCTTTTCAGGTCTTTACTGAATATTACATTAAACATCCCAGAAAGTTTTAAAAAGCATTAAGATTTTCAAAAGTTGGCAGCCACGGAAATGTATGTTTTAATTTTTTTTTTCAAATTTCAGCTATCTTTTAAAGCACCGCTTGTAAACATCTAAAACAAAATTTATGATAAGTCTTAAGCAGGGAATATTCAAATTGTAATTGATAAGCAGCTAAACATATTCTCCCTTAGTTTGAAATCGCAGAGACAGCTATAACGAAAATGTAAATGGTCGTCCGGACACGGAGCTATCTGTGTGTTTGTAACATGGAAACCCGACAATGATCTTTCACTCGTGATATAATTTTTGGGGTCGATACTTAAGCTCGTTCGTAGCCTCCCCGTTCGACTGCGCTCTTCTATCAAAAACATCGACTGAAAAACTATAGCACTTGTGAAAGTTCAGATGATCTTTTATAAGACATTTTGTAAAAATGACAGTGATTAACACGGTGTCTGTATGTGGACTACCTACCTTTGGTCGCTAGCTCTATAAGATTGTAAACATTCATGCCTTCCCCTCTTTTGGTTATACTCACAAGTGCTTGTGTATAATCAAATGTTGCTCGCTAAGCATAGGCTACCCGGACACTGAAAAATAACAAGGCCGGACCTACTTTCAACCCCCGCCCGCTAAAGACCTAATTTTTTGACATCATATCTTAGAAACGAGCCAACGGGGCCGTGCCTATGGTTTTCCTTTGGTCATTTGGCTAAATGAAAATCATGGTTAAAAAAAATCAGACAGTAGTGACAGGGAATAAATACCATCCAAAAGTGCGATTGTATTTGAAGAAATTACAGGAATAATTAATGACAAAGGTACATGAGGTATTTTATTATATCTTTAACAAAAGTAGTGCATTGATTGTAAATAATTTTCTGCACTAAAATGGCGTTAATTGGCTTTAAATTTTCTTTACGGTTCGCAAGCGTGTTTATTGTGTCTGTATTTTAATCTTTATTGTCTCTTTGAAATTAAAGAGACGCTACAAAAACTGTAATGAAAATTGGTATGCAGTGTAAAAGGACGTTCAAGTCGTTATTCTTATTGTATCTACTTTATAAACAAAGGTGCATAAAAAAATTATTATTGCAAAAATTGACCTAGATAATTTTTAAATACTCTATATTATTATATCAATTACATTTTGATAATGATTTTAATATGTTTTTTATTCTAATTATAACTCATATGTACAATTATAAAATTGAATGGTTATTTAAAAAAAACTAGGGGAAACAACTCCAGGCCGTAACTATCATTGAAGCAAGTGAAAAAATTGACAATTTTGTAAAATATTGCCATTGAAAGTTTGTCCAAGTTTTTTTAATTCATGGGTGTCGTAGATTATCACTTTTTAGGCTGTGTTAATGTCATTAATCTAGGGTAGAGTAGAGTACGACCGCTTATATTATATCATTTTTCTACCCACGCTGAATGAAGAGTTCAACCCTCAAAACATCACGTCTATAGAATTACAGTTTGAAATGCAGGCTAACTCCAGAGTAAGAACCCGAGTTACAAGAGTATCAAAGGAACGCCTGGAATAATAACTCGAATTTCAGCAAAACGCCTTATTATGAATCCATACTCTACCCACGAATTAGTCCACGAATAATTATGCCGTCTTGGAAGCCTTCAATAATTTTTGACGTTTGGCCTAGCTTCTCTGCCACAGGCATTCGTTTCATATAAAAAAAAAATTAAAATCCCTATTAATACTCCCCTACCAGAATAGATAGGGCCGGGAGTATAAGGATTTTAATTTTTTTTTATATGATCTCTGCATATAATTCATAATTCAATCTTTATTGTCATAAACGATATATTGTCGCATTAGATAGGCGCGTCTTACATACTTATACAAATTTTGAACACTTAATAAATAGAACACAGAACACAGAACACAGATTTTATTGACCAATTAAAGGTGCCCGTTACAGGCAGAATGAATTACAATTCAATTAAGGGGGTTTGCTCCTGTATCTTAAAGTAAATAAAAATGGATAAAGTTGCATCTTCTTAAAAGAATATGGACAAATGATCAAAATAAGCAAGAAAAAAATGTAGGTCCATGTGCTCGTTTTTATGCTATAAGCGTTTGTAATTTTGGTGGGAAATACGTTCTCTCTTGATTTTTCATTACTTTTGCATTGCCACAGATTCGTATCTTTAAACTATTTAAAATGTATGACAGAGTAAATAAAATTTCATAAAAAAATGTGAAATGCATATTTGTTGGACATATTTTTGAATAAGAAAAAGAAAATAGGGGGTTCATGGGCAAAATATTTCAAGCATAATAGATGGATAAACCCCGAGGATCTCGAAAATCTGACAAAAATCTCAAAATATGAGGAGCAAACCTCCTTAAACATAAGAAACATAAAAATAAATCATAATAAACAAACAAAAAAGTTTCATTTTAAGATAATTGTAGTCATTATAAGAACATATACATGAATATATCTATATATAAGGTAATGAGGATATCCAGTAAGGACAAGGCAAGGGGAGACAACTCTATCATTTTTTTTTAATCCATTTTAATTAATTAATGCTTGACGTTTTTCTCTCAAATCGGAAACTAATTTCAATAAAAGTTTTATAACATATATGTCTTCATTGCTCATTAACCATATTATCAATACAAAGGTTTTTAAAATTATAAAATCTATCATTCATTTCTTCAATAAAAGGTTTTCTAATTTCTTCTAAGTTTGGACAATTTAATAAAAAATGTTTCTCATCTTCCACTTCAGCTTTACACATGCAGCATATTCTTTGGTGTATTTCTAAGTTGGTATATCTACCTCTTTCTATGTTTAAATCATGGTCACTGAGTCTTAGTTTTGTTAGGTATTTTCTTTGATTTTCAGAACCTATATTTAGATATGGTTCAAGTTTATATATGTATTTAAATTTTCTGTATGTTCTTAATTTATTTCCTATTTTGGCTTTTCTTTTATTGTCATTATTTATATTTTCAAACCAAATATCAATAAGCTTTATCTTTAAGCTATTTTTAATTTTATTAATAATATATGTATGTTTATAATTGGTCACATTCAAATATAAATGTTCAAGGTTTAGTAATTTAAATATTGTTTGAATACAGTTTAACCAAGATTCTTGGTTATTATTTGCCATGTATTCTGATTCTTTAAAGGCGGCATTTAATATTATATAATTTTCCTTTTTTTTATTATTAGTGTTGCCATAACTTATATCATGGAGTCTTAACCAATATTTAACCATGTTTATGTATACATCAAAAATTAGTGGTAGGCATCCAAGCTCTCCTCTCATGCCATTTTTTGAAGTTTTGGAGCTTACTCCTAAAGCATATTGACAAAATTTCAAATGAATACTCTCCTGTTTCAGTTTTTCCATATTTTTTGCAAAGAAATTTTCGTTATCTTTTTGGGTAGATTTTACTGAGAACTCACCCCATATTTCTGAACCATAGAGCAATACTGGTTTTACAGTATGATTAAAAATATGGATTAAAGTTGATATTCCTGGTTTCCCTGAAGAAAATGTCTTTTTCAGCTTATAAAATGCTTTTAAACCTTTATTATGAATGTCTAATTTTGCATATGAAAATGTGCCAGAGGCAGCAAAAGTTATTCCTAAATAAGTATATCTTTGTACTTGCTCAATTACAACATTATTGTATGAAAATAAATTTTTTTTTTTATTCTACCAGCCTTATTAAATATCAAGACTTTAGTTTTAGAGGCATTAATTTCCAAATGCCACTCTTTAGCAAATGCTGATAATTTATTAATAGCATTTTGTAAACCGGTTTTACTGGATGATAATAGAACTAAATCATCTGCATATAATAGGCAACTTAGAGTTGTATTATTTAATACCACAGGATCACAAGATGAATCAAAATATGATGGTAGATCACTAAGATACAAGTTAAACAAATTAGGACTTAAATTGTCACCTTGTCTTACACCTATGGAGGATTGAAAAAAATCTGTTCTTCTATTTCAAATTTTGACACATATTTCTATATTACTGTAAAGGGACTTTATAATGTTATAAAATTTTGTACCAACTCCAGCTTGTTTAAGTTTATAAAATAGGCCTGTATGCGGCACTGAATCGAAGGCCTTCTTAAAATCAACAAAACAGGTATATAAGGCATTAGAACTGTTGCGAGTATATTTATTCATCAATGTTTTTAATACAAACATGTGATCTGAAGTTCGTTTGCCAGTGGAAAAACCTATCTGTTCATTGCAAATTGTTTTTTGTTCATCAAAATATTTTGTTAGTCTTGTATCTAAAATCCTATTAAACAATTTGCTGACATTATCACTAATAGTGATACCACGGTAGTTAGATGGGTCATCTGTTGGCCCCTTTTTATGGATTGGTGTGATATAACTTTTTGACCATGACTGCGGATATTTTCCTTGGGAAAAAAATTCATTAAAAATTTTTGTAATAAGTGGACATAGTATATGAGATCCATATTTTAGCATTTCATTGAGTATATTACTGAATCCACAAGCTTTCCCATTTTTTAGTTTTTTTAAAGCTTTTAAAACTTCATTTGTAGAGATATTATAATCTAGTTCATTGAATATAATTTCTTTTTCTGCTTCACTTAATTTTAGTGTTAGATTAGAGTTATCTTTATTATTTGGTACCTTATTTAAGTTTTCAAAATGTTCTCTCCATTGTTCCATATCAATACTGGACTCCTTTTTGAAACTATTGCCATCACTTTTCAATTTTTCAACTAATTCCCAGTATTCTTTTGGGTTGTTACTTTGTAAATTATCCAGCTTAGTTAACAGATCTTTTCTGTAAGTCTTCATAACAGATGTTCTGGTCTTACGATATAGTTTTAAGCATTTAAAGAAGTTTCCTCTTATATAAGGGTCATTACTGTTTTTCTTAAATTTTTCACTCTTATAGTCTAATTCTGATTTTAATTTTCTTAGGTCCCCATTAAACCAAGGTTTATTTTTAATATTTTTTGTTTTGATTTTATTTTTTGATGGGGTTTTCTTGACTTTTAAGGACATATCAGCTGATTTCAAAATGATGGAATTGAAATCTTCAATCAAGTTATCAACATCATGCGACTTTGAGTCACTTAGATTCTTCATTAAACTTTTGATTTCTGCTGTATTGAGAGCAGTTTGAAATTTTTCTTGGGATTCAATGTCCCATACATATTTATCAGGCATTAAGAAACCATCATCTGTTTTAATTTCCATACTTTTAAATTTACATTGGATCATACAAGAAATTTGACAATGATCAGACAAGAGTTGTTTAATTTCATGGACTTTAAAGTATGTAATATCTTTTAATAGATCTTCAGATGTTAGCATGTAATCAACAACACTACTACCAAGGGGCTGGTGACATGTTAAATCCCCATTTATATCCCCAAAAGTTCTACCATTCAAAATTCTTAAACCTGAAGAAATACATAATGTTAAAAGTTGTCTGCCCCTTGTGCACATAAATGTGTCTTTACTCTTTCTGTTAAGTAATGTATTGTCAAATCTATAAGAATCAAATAAAGGTAAATGATGATCTGAATCATTTGGGATAAAATCTAAATTTTCAGCTACTCTTGCATTTATATCGCCAGCAAGAATAAGTTTTATAACATAAATTTTGCGATTTAAGCGAAAAATAAAAAAACAGATCTGGAAAAAGAACTATATTGCAAGCGTGTATTGATATTTCGATCTATTGATAGATTTTTGGTGAACCGCCGGAAAGACCATCTTTTAGCTCGTAGTTATAGCCGTGGCTAATCGCTAGCGATTACCCCGGCTAAAAATCAATTAACTTAGCACATATGTCACATATATCTATCAAAAAGTTTAAAGGCCGATTTAGACAAACCTGTGTGTGAAGATCACACGATTATCAAAACGGTATTTCAAATCGAGCAATGAGAGGCATTCATGTCTTTTGAGTCAATGAGTGAAAGATTCATAGAAATCAAAAATACAACAGGTCCTGACAATAATAATCAAATTTTCCTACGCTCGATCCGCTTTTCGTCTAATCAACTCTCATCAGAGGCGCAAGTATATGCTCAACTCGTTGGACGAGTTTCCCTAATTACTTTATATTGTTCAGTCAAATGCTGTTGACAATAACATAAGTTTTCAGTTATTAAAATTCAATTCTTTTAAACTTCTTTTAAAGCACCGCAACATACTCTGAATAGGGATAGATAAGCCCTCTGCGAAAGTATTTGCATGTTCATCACTCTTCTAACTAATGTAACATCCACGCTGATCTATTTTCAAGATTTTATTCTCATTCCTGGAGTCCACGGGATTTGCGTCATATAAGACACCCTTTTCTTTTGAAGTGAAGACCATAATAACGACTTAACTTTGAATAAATCTAACCTAACCGGTGATAGATGCCCATTTTTAGATCTAGATTTAAGTATTATCAATGGAAAATTACACACTAAAATATATGATAAACGGGATGACTTTTCATTTCCTATTGTTAATTTCCATTTTCTTGAGGGAGATGTACCACTTGCTCCGTCTTACGGAGTATATATTTCACAGTAGGTAAGATATGCTCGGATCTGCAGTGGTGTGTCTGACTTTAATGATAAAAACCGGAGTATAACAAAAAAAAATACTAAATCAAGGATATCGTTACCACAAATTAGTGAAGTCGTTTACTAAGTTTTATCATAAATATCTATACCTTATTGGAAAATTTAACTGTACACGTCGACTTTTGATTGTAAAGGGAATATCCCATCCCGATTTCTACTGTAATGTTGTTTTTAAAGCAAATTAAAAAAAACCAAAAAAAAAACCAATCCTTTGGGAATGAAAAATTGGCTTAAGGTTAGTGAGGACACCTGTCATGTGACCAAAAACAGCTAAAAATGCAAAAAACAAGTGCAAATGTCACAAATACCTTGAAAATTGTATTAAATAGTTTCATTTAATAAAACTTAATCAAAATAAATTAATTTTAATTCAAATAAAACAACCATTCCTTCATAAATAAAATTTTCAAATAATACAAGGGAGATAATCCACTTGAAAAATGACCAAAAAATTACAAAGATTTGTATTGTAGACAGAAAAGTAAGCTGGTGACCCCCAGATTTTATTGTTTTATTTCAAAACATATTGTATTTCATTGATTTTTATCAAATAAAAATAAAATTTAAATTCGTGGAATTTTTCTGCAACAAGATTTTATGCTATTTTTTTTTGCCTTTCCTATATAATCTATTAGTAGTTTGGGAAAACTTTGAGCAAATATATTGGGAAAACAAGCCTGGAAAGGGGGTCCAATATTTTAACACAAGATAAAGTATATACCTAATACTAATATATCAAAAAATTGTACATTTTAAATTCGGCATTATTTTAGGGGTCAGGTGTCCTCACTAACCTTAAGACGTTATTGAATAAAGGTTATGATTGATTGATTGATTGTTAGTTGTTTAATGTCCCGTCGGCGATATTGCAGCCATCATCGGGACATAAACAAATTGAAAATAAAGGTTATGAAATGAAAATTTTAGTAAAATCGTTGAATTTAGTCTTCTTTGGTAAAAATATTGATAATTTGATACTAACTTTAAAATGTTAATTGCCTTTTTATACTTTTTTTTTATACATATGTCATTTTTTCGCATTACAGCGGTCAAGTGTGTCGGTTTTGTGCGATGATGTATCATCAAATCATGAATTGTTTGACGTGTTGTGTCGGATAAAATTTATTTTTTTACATCAGTCGATGGATGCTTCTTAGCTAGCTGTCAGTAACTTCGAGTGTTCTCAAGAGAGTATCTCTACGTCCCGTTTAATATGAGGCAGGTAAAACCTGTTACGCTCCCGAGGTTTCAATTAATTTATTATTTTTTTGTGTTCGAAAATAAAAACAAACTAGCTTTTCTTGTGGGTTACGTGAGCGTTTAATGACGTCTAAAATTTTCAAAGATAAAAACGTTAAAAAGACGTCGAAAGTTCGGGAAAACAAGCGCGTGCTATACCGGACGTTGAAGGAAAATTCAGCTCATAGTACGCTCCCGAAGGGAGCGATAATGGTAGAAATGTCAATATTCTAGTTGTACTATGGACTCAATTTTCCTTCAACGTCCGGTAAATCACGCGCGGTTTCCTGGACTTTCTGCGTCTTTTTAACGCTTTTTTCTTTGAAAATTCCTGACGTCATTAAGCGCACAAAGGACCCACAAGAAAAGCTACTTTGTTTTTATTTTCGAATAATAATTTGTTTCAATTAATTGCCCAATAAACATTTGAAAACTTATTTTAGCTTGAAAAATATTTAAGGATACGTTCAAACTTCGGGAGCGTCACAGGTTTAACCTGCATCATATTACAACTAAAATATTGACATTTCTACCATTATAGCTCCCTTCGGGAGCGTAATATGAGGCAGGTAAAACCTGTTACGCTCCCGAAGTTTCAATTTTTTGTTTGTTTGTTCGAAAATAAAAACAAACTAGCTTTTCTTGTGGGTTACGTGAGCGTTTAATGACGTCTAAAACATTCAAAGATAAAAACGTTAAAAAGACGCCGAAAGTTCGGGAAAACAAGCGCGTGCTATACCGGACGTTGAAGGAAAATTCAGCTCATAGTACAACTAAAATATTGACATTTCTACCATGATAGCTCCCTTCGGGAGCGTAATATGAGGCATGTAAAACCTGTTACGCTCCCGAGGGTTCAATTAATTTATGGTTCGAAAATAAAAAACAAACTAGCTTTTCTTGTGGGTTACGTGAGCGTTTAATGACGTCTAAAATTTTCAAAGATAAAAACGTCAAAAAGACGCCGAAAGTTCGGGAAAACAAGCGCGTGCTATACCGGACGTTGAAGGAAAATTCAGCTCATAGTACAACTAAAATATTGACATTTCTACCATTATCGCTCCCTTCGGGAGCGTATTAATTGTTGTCCTTTTGTCTCAGATACTCTCTTGTTGAATTGAACTTCTATCGATTTGATTTTTACTGTGTGTTAGTTTGTGCTTTGTTATTGATTATTAATAGGGGAAAGGTTGGCGCAAAAAAAAACTAGTTTAACCCCGCCACATTTTTAATGTGCCTGTCCTAAGCCAGGAATCTTTATCAAAGCTTATGTTTGTTTTTAGTCGAATTTATGCTTAATTGTCAAGAAGAGGGTCTTTCATTGCACTTTAGGATTGGGCTTGAATCATATGTAGTTTATTTTCAATCCAGGGGCCAATAGAAAAACAGCGAGCAGCGACCGCTGGTCAGATTGAAGGCTGCTGGCTGTTTTCCATTGTGGATGTTTTAAATTTACGTTTATATTGTAGGATGTGTCGCGTACACTTATTCCACATCTCATTTTCTTCTATTTCAGTCAACACAGCTTTAAAAAGTTTTATCACTAGCAGTTTGTTTGTTAATTAGAATGTTCATAGATATATCATCATAGTTAAAAATATGACATATCTAACGTTGTTTTTATGGTCATATTACATAACTTTGCACGTTGTTTTCAATACATTTGACTTCATCAGGACAAAGCAGGAACAGTATGAGTTTTATGTTTGTTTTGATGATTTTCACCGTCACAGTTGCAGCAGGAAGAATCAAAAGTAAGTAAACAACAATTCACAATTTTCTTTTTTAAAAACAATTATTTTGTCTTATATTTTAAAAAGCCGTATGAGATTCGACAGTCCATTAAAAACCGTCATATTTCGTTTGAAAGGCCTTTATCAAGTCAAAACCATTGCGACCTATTCTTTCCTTGTTTTGGTTTTTGATTTCTTGAACTAATGAGATTTATAATCACAGTTAGGTAGTTTCGTTAACTAGTATTGAGGTGTTCTATTATTTGTTAAACATTCTTAATTTGTGACACCTAGCGAAATATAACTTATGAAGTGGTAAGCTCAAGTAAGACAAAGAGTCATTTAAGAGTGTTACTTGTTTTGTCTAATGCCACGTTTTGATTGGGTAAGCAGTACAAGCCAATAGGATCATATTAACAAGTGCATCAATTTGAAGATGCAAAATTCGTACAAGAGATTTATTGGTACTATTAGTTCTCAGTATCTAATACCATCGTTTTTGGAATGAAACTGGTGTCTAGCTTTCTACTGTGAACATTTGTATTTAGTGCCAAAATGTGACAGGGTGTATTCACATGGAATACACAGTTTGTATTTATTTTAGTCATTTTATTCTTGTGTTACTTTGTATTTCATGTTTCATGTATTGTGTGATAGATACTACAGTGAGCCTCTTGTTTATTTCTTTACTTTGATCTTTTGATCTGTCCTTTGATCTTGTCTATTTTCTTAGCTTTCATTTCATTGGTCTATCTTTCCTTTGATATCTTATTTCTCATTGGTTTTGATGATTATTCCCTCCATTATTGAAATTAGAAGTTGGACAGTTCATCAACAAATATAAGATTTGTATTACTGAAAGAATAAGACAGTTAACAAGAAGATTTGGACAATTAGTTTAAAGATACAATGACCTGTCTTACCTATTGAGAGTTGATGTCAGTCTCACAGCCTGATCATTATACTGAATCCATATTTATGTGATGTTTAGAAGTTAAGACTGTGATACCTTGGAGCCATTTCATAGTTAAACCCCTTTCCATAAAAGGGTATGTAATGTTTTATATGTGTCACTGTGTCACTTGAATATTTATCTTTCACTTTATTTATATTGTAACTGTTACTTATTTCACATATGAGTAATATAGACTTATTTAATGTTATAGTAATCAGTATTGATTGATTGATTGATTGAATAGCATATATTCTATCTTTAGGATCACAAATATCCATAATATCAATGATTCCACATATTGAATTTTGCTCATATCAATCTGTTTTCAGCTTCGTGCGATGATATTGCCATTATAGGAGGGGGAGTGGCAGGCACGTATGCCGCCTGGAGATTGAGACATCTTAACAAGAGAATCACCATCCACGAGTTCTCAGACAGGGTTGGTGGCCGCCATCTTACTCACAGGTTTCCATCAGCACCAGACATTAATGCAGAGATTGGCGCCATGAGATATTTACCAGACGGTAATGTTAGTTAAAAGCTTTTCGCAGTGTTGGATGCATATTCAAATTTGCTTTTTAAAAAAATGTTTAGCTTAATCAAATTTAGTTTCATATAAACATCAAAACAAACACCGGTTAAACTAGAAAGTTTTAACTCTTTTTAAATCTTTTTTAACCAAATTCCTATCTATATACATGTAGACTGAGATTATACCAGCCTCAAAAGAATTTCGTTAGACAGGTTTAACTGTATAATGTTCCATTTCTTACCTTGTAGAGCATCCCTTGTTTCACAAAACGCTGAAAGAGCTTGGTCTACCGACAAGAGTGTTTACCCAGGGGGAAGGGGCGTCACCGTCAACTCTGATATATATACGAGGCAAACATTTCCGAAACAGAAACCTGGATGGACAGAATAGTCCATACAACCTGAATACCAACGAAAGAAAACACCCAAGTCAACTCAAACCGTAAGATGTCGGCATTTCAAATACGTTTATTCGGCGTATTTTTTTCTTGTGCGAAAATCGCTCACTGGACTATAATCACGCTCTTTGCATAAAGACGTATTTTTTATACCCAAAGTTTGATTGTTTTTGTTTCAATGTATTTCGGTTTACTTTTTACAAGCTGCTTTAGAAGAAAAATGCATATGTGGTTAAACCGAAGGTGACACAAAAAATTGAAGAAAGCAAAATAGTCAATGACATGCTAGATGATCAGTTTTGTTAATTAAGCCAGAACTTGCATGGTCACAAGGTAATATTTCAACAATAAATATTTGTTTCATTTAAAATTAATAAAAAGGTAATCAAAATACCGGTAGATGAACTGAGATGACCAATCCTAATGTCGTAGAAAAAAGAACAAATCGGGGTAACAGATTTAGTGAACTAGGTTATATGACACCACAACCTCCCTCTTCGATTGTACCCACTCCTTGCGAATACGATTCTTTTCATTTTATGTTACATGTTAATTTCAATCAATTGCTTGATCAAATGTCAACAATTCAAACAATTCAGCATTGGTCACTATTCTAAGTTTTTGAATACAAAAACAGTAATATATTTTGTTTCAGGGAACTTTTCACTAACGGAACTAATATTAACGATCTAACCGGAGACGACAAAAAATATTTTGCGGTAACCAGTGACAACGTTCAGCTTTTTCAACAAAGGTGTGATCCGTATAATTAATGTCAGTATTTGAACAAAACAAAACAAAAATACCAAAATGCAGATTCGAATTTGTGAAGTGATATTCAACAAAGACAATATTAGTTTAAACCGAAAACAGAAACACTTCTAAAAAAAAAACTAAAAAAATACAAGAGGCTCCCAGGAGCTTGAATCGCTAACCTGGTCTTGATGTCGACCTTCTAGAGCAAAATGAGATCAACACTTAAGCAAGTAACAGCTTTTTTCTTTCCACTATAGTTTCATTCTGTAGCCATAGGCCCAAATCATGAAAAAATGTTACTTTAGGGTCCATAACCCCTATAAGGGGTCATCTGACAACTTCGACCCTATGAAAACTGTTGTAGCGCTAAATGAACTGAACATTTAAGCAAGCAACAGCTTTTCTCTATCTGCTATAGTTTTCATTCTATAGGCCAAAAACATGAAAAACGTCATTTTAGGGAACGTTACCCCTATAAGGGGTCATCTGACAACTTTGATCTTATAGAGACTTTTGTAGAGCTAAATGAACTGAACATTTAAGCAAGCAACAACTTCTCTCTATCTGCTATAGTTTTCATTCCATAGACCAAAACCATGAAAGAACGTTATTTTAGGGACCGAAACCCCTATAAGGGGACATCTGACAACTTCGACCCTATGGAGACTCTTGTAGAGCTAAATATAAGCTGAACATTTAAGCAAGCAACAGCTTCTTTCTATCTGCTTTAGTTTTCATTCCATAGGCCAAAAATATGAAAAATGCTATTTTTCACCTTTAAGGGGCCGTAACTCCTATAAGGGGTCATCTGACAACTTCAACTCAATGGATACTTTTGTAGAGCTTTTGATGTTGAAGTAGCAGCGTGGCATCAGATTTCATCTACATGTATCTCTTTTACTTTTTGATTTACAAGCCAAAAACAGTAGTCTGACCCCCCTGGTCTATTTTTAGTAACGGCGGTCATGTTGTTTGGACGGCGGTCACCATTTGTGCAATCTTGGTAGAAGACATCCCATAGATGAAGTGTGCAAAGTTTCAAAGCAATCCCTTTAGTCCTTTTGGAGGAGAAGATTTTCAAAGAAAAGTTAACGACGACGACGACGGACGCCAAGTGATGGTAATACCTCCGATGGACATTCGGTCCAGGTGAGCTAAAAACTAAACTGTATACGTCATCAATGCAATTAAGCTAGCAGAAGGGTAGGCAATTTCTGCTTGTCTTTTGCTGACTACTAGTTTAAAAACAAATAGTATTTAAAATGTTTATGTAAACAATTTTACATTAATTTTCTTCGACTTGTTAATGATGTCGAGACTATCTCTGTTCGCTCATTTTCTTGTGTAATTACATGTATTGTCAATCAATTACAGTGTCAAAGATTTTTACCACAAGACTGCAAGTACTGAGGCCCAGAGATACTTGGTTGAGAGTGCAGCATTCCCAGCAAGTCAGTCTTGACGGGGTTGCCAGTGCCACGATGGGATATTTAGCATCCCTCCCGGTGAACGACACAAATGGGAAAGTCTTGACCGTGGAAACTGGATTTAGTTCTATTTCTAAGAAATTATTGTCGGAATTTCTATCTTCTTGCAGAAGGTTTCGTGATTTCTTAACATATTTTTTTCTCCGCGTCAAAAGGGATTGAGTAGGTGGGATAGCTTTGGTTCGTTTGTTCGTATTGGTATTTGGATAGTAACCAACATCCTTATCAAAATTGACCGCATGAATTACTCGGGTTAAAGTTTTGGTTTAGTTCAATATCTCAGTAACCGAATGCGGTACATGTAGAGAAATGATGCTGGGTCAATGTGAACATCTTGGATAGAAATCATCATCCGTACCAAAATAAGGTCACCATAACCTACATTTTGTAGATAAATGACTCAGGTTAAAGTGTTGATTCAGGTCCACATCTCAGCAACTACATTATGATATCAGGTCAGTAGGTAATATTGGATAGTAATCAGCATCTATACCAAAATAAAGTCACCTTGACCTTCATTTTCTGCAAGAATGTCTCGGGTTAAAGATTTCTTAAGGTGCACATCTCGGCAATTCCAATAAGCAGAGGAATGATATTTAGAAAGTAGGTATATCTTGGATAGTTATTGACATCTGCTCCAGATTTAGGTCACCTTGACTTATATTGTAATGTAACGGGCGAGGGGATTAGCTGTCGTGTGCGACTGCTTTTTTTTTATTGAAGTGTTGTCTATGTTTATTGAGGAAGCCTCAATTTTTTACATCCATGTTTTATTGATCTTACTAATCTGAGTTTGATCATCCTAGTCATTTCACTCATTTCAAATCTTTCTTCAGTGTGCTATTGGTATCAAAATGTACAATATATTTGTCGGAAACAATAATGAGCTGTAAAAATTGGAAAATTTTACTTTTCTAACAAATCTACTTGTTAATTATTTACCTGTAGGATTTTCCATGTTATGAAAATATTGCTGAGATGTAAAATATACAGGGTTGCCACGCATCCTTGAAACCTGGAAAAACCCTTGATTTTCATTTGTCAGTTCAAGGTCCTGGAAAAGACCTTGAATTTTGAAAAAAAATTAAATATCCTTGGAAAACCCTGGAATTTTATAGTTTCTTAATCAAAGGTTCATGATTGAACTGTTTCACAGAAAATTTCATCGGGGGACTGAAATTTTGTCGACAATTTTTATCCTTGAAAATGACTTAAATACCCTTGAAAAGTCCTGGAAAAACCCTTGAATTTTGTAACAATAAAATAGTGGCAACCCTGAATATAAAGCTAATTTGGTATTGATGTTCAAATGTGAGAACTCCCAAGGGCATCATGATGATCATGGAACATCAAGCACAGCGGTCTTACACTAAAATATCAACCATGGTTATCTTACACGAACATCTAACACTGGAACATTAATCACGATTGTCTTACACTGGAACACCAATTACGGCGATTTTACGCGAACATTATACAGTTATTTAATGCCTGGTCATAGAGCAGTCAAAACTATTATCCCGAGGTGCTGGAGATGATTTAGGAACTGTTGCCTGAGGCCGCAGGCCAAAGGCAACAGTTCTTAAATCATCTCCTGAGCACCGAGGGCATAATAGTTTGACTGCCCCATGAAGAGGCATTAAATAACTGTTTTATTAACTTATTGAATACATAGAGAGAGAGTGCTCTCGTTCAACAGTGCGACGTCAAAAGAATTTTGCGCTTTATGTTTTTCCTACGTTTTTCCATAATTTTCCTGTGTGTTCTACCGCATAAAAATGCATCAAGAGGTTCTTTTTCGGATTTCCAAATAAACAAACTACAGATAATTATTCATGAAAATCTGTTGAGAAATGGCATGGGAATAATTCTAATTGATATGAAATATATAGAAAAATAGTAATTTATAAGCGTAAACTACCCTTGACGTCGCTCTGTACTGCGCATCGTTCACGGTATGGAACAGTTCGTTCCAGGAGTGAAACAGTTAACTGTTACACGCTGACGTCATTTCGAAGAAAAATGAATGAAAACATCCAAAATTATTTCATATGAAAAATATTCACTATTAGTTAAAATAAATAAAACTGGAACATTAATTCACGGTGATCTCAAACGAACATCTTACACTGGAACATCAAATCACGGTGATCCTACACAAACATCTTACCACTTGAACATCAATCACGATGATTCTGCACGAACACCTAACGCTGGAACATTTAATCAAGCTGATCTTATACAAGCATGTTACACTTGAACATCAATCACCATGATCTTACCCTGGAAAACAAATTACGGCGATCTTACACGAACATCTTACACTGGAACATTAAATCACGGTGATCTCATACGAACATCTTACAATATAACATTTAATCACTATGATCTTACACTGGAACATTAAATCACTGTAATCTTACACTGGAGCATTTTACACTGGAACATTAAATCACTGTGATCTTACATTGGAACACAAATTACGGCGATCTTACACGAACATCTTACACTGGAACATTAAATCACGGTGATCTAATACGAACACCTTACAATATAACATTTAATCACTGTGATCTTACACTGGAACATTTAATCACTGTAATCTTACATTGGAGCATTTTACACTGGAACATTAAATCACTGTGATCTTACATTGGAACACAAATTACGGCGATCTTACACGAACATCTTACACTGGAACATTAAATCACGGTGATCTAATACGAACACCTTACAATATAACATTTAATCACTGTGATCTTACACTGGAACATTAAATCACTGTAATATTGCACTAGAACATTTTACACTGGAACATTAAATCACTGTGATCTTACACTGGAACATTGAACGACGGTGATCTCATACGAACATCTTACACTGGAACCCAAAATCACTATGATCGTACACTGGAACATTAGATCACTGTGATGTTACACTGGAACATTAATCATTGTGATCTAACACTTGAACATTAAATTACCGTGATCTCATACGAACATCTTAACTGGAACATTAAATTACTGTGATCTTACACTGGAACATCTTACACTAGAACATTTAATCACTGTGATCTTACACTTGAACATTAGATCACTGTGATGTTACACTGGAACATTAAATCACTGTGATCTTACACTTGAACATCAAATCACGGTAATCTCATACGAACGTCTTACAAAATAACATTAAATCACTATGATCTTACATTGGAAAATTAAATCACTGTGATTTTACAATGGAGCATTAAATCACTGTGATCTCATACGAATTTCTTACACCGGAACATTAAATCACTGTGATCTTACACTGGAACATTTTACACTGGAATATTAAATCACTGTGCTCTTACACTGGAACCTTAAATCACTGTAATTGTATGCTGGAACATTAAATCACTGGAATGCTACACTAGAAAATCTTACACTGGAACATTAAACCACTGTGATCCTATACTGGAACATTAAATCACGATGAGCTCATACAAACATCTTACACTAGAACATTAAATCACTGTTAACTTACACTGGAGCATTAAATTATTGTGATCTCATACGAAATTCTTACACTGGAACATTAAATCACTGTGCTCTTACACTGGAACATTAAATCACGGTGAGCTCATACGAACATCTTACACAAGAACATTTAATCACTGTAATCTTACTCTGGAACATTAAATCACCGTGATCTTACACTGGAACATCAACACCCAATGCGATATCTACTGCATAATATTAAAAACAAATCATATATTAACAGTAATAATCAAATAAGAAGTTATTTTATAACTGGTTTCTGGTTTTGTTCTAGAGATATTCATTATTATTACTCTTAAACTCTTAACAATGAACATAAAAAGAACATTCACAATAAAATGCAAATTAATCATGTTTAAAAGACATGAAAAAAATTATGTTGGAAAATAGGGTCTAATGACCAGCCTTAAGAGATGGATTTACTTAAAACGGATTTGGTAAGGCTACAGATAATGATTACAATTTATCTTAATCTCGTATGTTAGTGTTTAGTTTTTCAAACACTGAAAATATACAGGTGTACATTTCTTCTTAACTAATTGCAAAAACCAAACTTTATATACGTATAGTTTAAGTCGGTTTTGTTGTTCGTTGAGAATTTTTTGATGCCTTATTTTTATTTTAGCCACAGAATTCGATCCAATCGTCACCTAAGCTCTATAACAAGGCGTAGATCTGGTGACTACATCTTGGCGTTTGAGCGAACGCAAACAAAAGAAGGACACACCATTATTTTGAAGGTTAAGTCTGTAAAATGCTTTACAAAATGACTTATTGAAATTTCGTAATAGTTACAATAATGAATACTTGAAACAATTTTATATTCAAAATGAAGGACGAACAAAAGAGGGTCTAACCCCTATTTTGAAGGTTCAAGTCGAACAAGTGCCATGAATTTGATAAATAACTCATTTGAATTCGCGGTTACATTTCTATAAGGCATATAGTATATTATTTCATTATTAGATATAAGTTATATGTAAAGCAGAGTGAACAATTCCAATTTAATAGGTTAACCAAGCAAAAACACTAAACCGTCAGTCTGTAAAGATTTCTTCATTAACAGTACTTCAACATAAAACGAGACTAAATTTGGTAGGGGGGGTCCAGGTGTTGGCTCTCGAAAAATTGTTTGGTGTATCCTTTTTAGTTCTGGTCTTTTTGTGGAACACCTCCGCATAATTTTCCAGATCCGCCCCTGCATGTAAGATACATCTCATCAATCAGTCACGAAACGTCAGTTTCAGAGGAAATTTTATTCATCTTGCATTTTTTAGGATAGACCTCGATTCGGACGTTGTGCCAAAAAAGTTTTACTTGCAATAAACAGATTGGCTCTAGAGCAATTAGATTGGAATGGACTAAAAATTCCTAGGATTAGGGAACTCGTAACAAAATCTGTTAGAGATTTCCCTGCAGCAAAGATGTTTTTATCCTACCCCCATTCCTGGTGGAAACAGTCTCCTGTTTATGATGTTTACTCAATATCTGATACAGAATTGAAACAAACCTATGATTTTGGAAATTCGTCTAGAGGACTGTCTTCGGTTCTTCTAGCAAGTTACACTGAAGCAACTGTGCCTTTCTGGAAAGAGCTTGCTAGAAGAGCCTCGCCCGATTCTTCATCAGACGGAAACATTTTATACCCTCTTTCTGACGAAATGTTTAATATAGTCCATCGTCAAATGGCTCAGCTCTTCAAAATTCCAATCGAACGCATTCCTAAACCAACAGATGGCGTTATGGGTTTCTGGGATTCTTATCCTTTTGGCGGGGGATGGCAGCTGTTTAATCCGGGTTATATTTGGTCTGAAGTAGAGAGAGCAATGGTCAGACCATCTGCTAATGATGACATCTTTGTCGTATCGAATGCCTTTAATGCTAGGGCAATGTCAACATGGACCGAGGGTGCTCTGGAATCTGTTGAGCTAGCGATGCCGTATTTCGGAATCAAACCCATTAACATGACATATCCGGATCGCATTCACTGTATGACTTAGAATTATATATTAATTTAAAATAAAAGCAATAAACTACTTGTATTTATACTTTATCTTTGGTCTTCGTTGTAAGGCACGATCTATAATATGGCCGTTTAAGTGTTGTCTTTCTTGTGGACCATATGAATAGATTCCTTTACACTATTGTATTGACAAAAGGTAAAATGACCCCAGTCATGAATGCATTTTCTGTTGCAAAAAATATTTCCAACAACAGGACAATAATTTTTGGCTTTATATCTAAAAAGTATAAGAGAGATGGAAAACCCGAAGCAACCCACCTCTTCAGTATACTAAGTAGCTCTACAAATTCTCAATTGAGTCGAAGTTTTGGGACGACTATACTAGGTAGTCTTAGGGCACATTATTCTTCGTCACACAACTCTTCCCAGGTTATTTGGAATACGTAACTGAAACTTGGCTCAGTAGTTGTACTATGGATGAAGATTCTGCTGAAGGTTTTGGAATTTTGATAATGCGCCTAGGGGTTGGGCTGCATAGGTAGCCTAAGGGCACATTATTCCTTCCTCATGCAACTTCTCCTAGGTTATTTGGAATATGAAACTGAAACTTGGTTCAGTAGTTGCGCTATGGATGTAGATTCTGCTGAAGGTTTCGGAATTTTGATAATGCCCCTAGGGGCTGGGCTGCATAGGTAGCCTAAGGGCACATTATTCCTTCATCACGCAACTCCTCCTAGGTTATTTGGAATATGGAACTGAAACTTGGCTCAGTAGTTGCGCTATGGATGTAGATTCTGCCTTCCGAAGGTTTCAAAATTTTGATAATGCCCCTAGGGGCTGGGCTGCATAGGTAACCTTAGGGCACATTCCTTATTCATGCGAAATTCTTTACATAACTATCACTCCCACTACCAGGGAAAAGTCTCATATTAATACATATACATTTGATAGTACTGGTAATGCTCATTATAGTCATAGTTTATTTCTTTCAATTATTTGCCCTTATACTATCAAACACCAGAGTAGCGCGGGGATATGCAGCGTGGCTGCTTCGACTAGTTTTACCTATATCCTTCCAATTTTAGAATATTCTTGTGAGCTTTGGGATGGATGTTCAGTTCAAGATAAAAACAAATATGACTATATATATAACGAAGCTGCAAGAATCATAACCGGTCTTCCAAAGTTTGCAAATATTAAATCCTTATACTTTGAAACTGGTTGGGAAACTCTCCAATCTCGAAGAGAAAGGAAAAAACATAATTTATTCCATAAGATAAAGCACAACGACTGTCCTACATATTTGATTCATTGCTTGTCACCCTTCCAAAGAGATAACGTTAGTTTACGAGTCCAAATTAACTACCAAGGGACGGACCATTTATCTTGAAAAAGGGGGAGGGGGGCTTTTTTTTTATTCTGCTTAGATTTTTTTAAATAAAAAAAAATTAAGCGTCACGACAGGATATTTTTTTCGTTATCAGCATTATTTCATATAGCAGAAATCCTTCTTTAGAATAATCTTTTCTTGTCATCTGTTCCAGAATACTTTTCATCATAAATCAAATTCAAAAGATATTAGGGAAAAAACAAGGCCCTCTTCAAGTTAAATGGTCGGTACCATATAAGAAGTATTATATCATAACTTGGGCATCTGATAGTAAATACATACACTTCGGGTTGTTGTCTACTAAAGGCCCAGCTAGACTGTGAATGATTTTGTAGTAGTGCCAACAGGCATCAGATACTTTTAGTTGTTTCCAAAATGTACAATCAAAATTAATTTCAAACGGCGTCAAGAAAAAAAAAACTACTCCGTACTCATTAGTTATACTTTTTCAGCCGCGATAATCGCGTAGTGTTGAGCCACAGTTATAGGTACAATAGCCTTTCAGTTACTGACCAATCAAAAGCTAGCTGATGGCCATGTTCCCTCAACACATATAAATTCACATATCAATGCATGCTTGCAATATTGTTCCTTTTCCAATATCCAATTATATATACTCTATTTCTATACTTAACATAAGCAATCTTTAAAATTTATATATTTTCCCGGCTACCAGTACTTTCAGTACTTTGATTCTATATATTATACAAAGGAATGTATCATCATTTCGAATTTAAATAACGGTATTAGTTTGATATTGTGCTTTTCACATTTTTTCTAAATTCAGCCTTATATATTATAACGTTTTGCTATATCATATGCGTTTAGAGTTTTTTTTTCACAATCGCAAACCCCTTAAGGACAACATCAAAACCGATACCGGTATTTATAAAATCAAACAATGACGATGCATGCCTTTGAGTGAAATAGAAAAAAAAGACTCGAGTATAGTTAAATGTATTTCAATTGCAGCGAGTTGAGCTCGGACCGAAAGATCACAGGAAGAACAACCCGTGAGTGCATAACAAACTGAAAGTGTATGCTGGCACCATATAGTGGAAACTTTATTTATCTATCTTTATTTGTTTTTGGCTAAGAGTCTAGATTCGGATTTAAGATATTACCATGATAAAAGAAGCAAATGTGTATTAAATCAAGGGACAATCGAATGGCGTAATTCCGAAAAGATCGAAGAAATGTTATATATAGTCTGGGCAAGTTAGAAATTTACTACAACTTTTATTTAACACACCTGTTGCTAATATGGAAGACCTCATTCAGTCATAGACAAATATGGGTTTTCTATCTCTCAGATGAGTTCAGATGTTGGTTTGTCGTAAAGTTTTGTTTTGCCCCCTCCTTTCCTAAATCTTACACGGTGAATTGACCATTATTTGCAACGCGACGAGTTTGTGATATTAGGGGCACCCGATGCAAGTTAATACTCGTGACGATTTGATGGAAAAGTGGAATAAGTGTACGCGACACAGCCCACAATTAAGCGGCAATTAAGAAAAACCACCGTTGAATGGACAACCGCCAGCAGCCTTCAACGAGGCCATTTGGCACTGTTCGCGGTTCTGCAATTGGCCCATGGTCTAAATAAAATGCATATAATTCAAATCTAGTCCTGAAATAGTCACAGATAGACCCCCTTCTTAAACACCAAAAAGACAAGTACAAACGAAAGCTTTGTCAAAGATTCCTGGCTTATGACATGCACATATAATATGTGGAGGGGTTAAACTAGTTTTTTTTTGGGCCCAACCTTCCCCCTATCAATATTCCTAGATAAAGCACAAAAACTAAACACACAATAAAAATCAAATCGATCAAAGTCCAATTCCACTAGAGAGGACCTAAGACAAAAAAACGAGAACAAACAAAAAGACGGTAAACAGATCTAGAACACTCGCTGTTACTGACATCGATTTTAAAAGTCTACGTTGTTGATTGTTATTCGCCTTTTTTACGTTTTTTATGTTGACTGTTTCTATTTGCTGTACTCGTTCGTGTTTAACGTTCGTGTTTAATGGTTTTTCTTCGCCCTTTGGACTTTTAACATTCGATGTTTAAAACCTCTTTAAGAACATCTTTACATCTTCCTTCATACGACCGTTATTTCACTACATTTGGCTGCATCAGGGAATAGTATAGATAACATTGTAAAAGATGTTGCACCATGGTTTGTAAATGAGTAAATAAAAGAACTGTTTAGAAGGTAAAACTACATTTAAAAGGTTAAATTAAGGTAAATAAATCACAATAAAAGGTAAAAATTAAACCAAAAACAGTACAAAGAAAGTATAAACAGTTTGAATTCTCTTTTTGTTTTGATGATTTTGAATTGTCTTTTTGTTTTTGTTTTGATGATTTTGAATTGTCTTTTTGTTTTTATGATTTTGAAATTTCTTTTTGTTTTGTTGCAGCAGTAAGAATCAATTGCAAGTAAATGAAACAAATGTTTTTTACAGATATAATTATACTCGTATCTGTCCAAAAGTCAGTTATGATCCAACAGTCATTGAAGCCTGTGAAGTCCTAGAGCACGTAGTACACAGCACCACCAAGGATCACTATGACCAACACTGTATACTCTGCGATCAACAACATGAGTTCAGATCTAGGCGGTCATGTGAAACACAGCGACGAGATCGAAAAAAAAAACATGGAACAGGTAGAACAAACTGATGTCAACTTGCTCGACTTTTCAAAAGCATTTGAGAAAAGTGCATCACAAGAGACTTCTCCACAAGATGCACCACTATGGCATATTCGGGACAACCCTAAATTCACGGTAGTTATACTTGTCCTGCGACAACATGTTTTCTACCGATTTTTCTGCACGTTTTCTACCGATGATCCTTGTTTTCTACCGATTGTTTTTTAGAAATATGAAAAATTACGTTTATTTTTAACATTTAAATACATCCTATTTGAGAATATGCAATAAATGATCGTTTATTTGTCAAAGAGCCATTTAATTTTTCATATAACTAACAGGTTTTAAAAATTTGATATGTCCTGGTTTTCTACCGATTAGGTATGTTCTTTACTGTGTTTTCTACCGATGAGTCCTTGTTTTCTACCGATGATTTAAATCCATATAACTGCACATTTTGGTTGTTTTTAATGGCATTCATACACCATAAATGCTTGTGTTTTACAGTGAAGCTTCATCATACTGTCTCAGCCTCAACATTTCTAGATATAACAGTGAAATATGGTATATGGAGGATTATATCCCATTATATTAAGCACTTCACAAATCTAATATGAATGGAAGAATTGTTGATACTATCATTTTCTGATAAGCCAGCTTTAAAAAAAAATACACAATAAATTTTGTAAAAGTGTTCTGGGTGTGCGCAAAACAGCATGTTATATTGCTGCAAAAACTGAACTTGGTAGATTACCATTAGACTCTTTTATTAACATACAAGTAATTTGCTACATGTATTTTGCTAGAATAAACTCTTTAGATATAAACCCTCTGGTAAAAGACGCATACATTTTAAATAAAAAATCTCCACATAGAGGGTGTGTATAATTGGCATAGTTTTGCTATATCTGTAACAAAGAAATTTGAAATAGATTATGAAAATTTTGAGAATGTTAATAAATCTTTTAATGAAATTAAATCAAGCTTAAAAAGAGAAAACAAAAAGACTATTAAAGAAAAATATTATGAACTTATAATAGATAAAATATCCGGCTTTGATGACTCTTCAAAATTATACTTTAAGTCTGATGTTAATATTTCAGACTATTTTTATCTTCAAAATTTTAATAGTAAAAAAATACGTACTAAACTATGATTAGTGATCATAACCTAGAGATTAAACTTGGTAGATATAAAAATATCCCAAGAGATCAAGGACTGTGTAAATCCTGTAAAATTATTGATGATGAAGCTCATTTCTGTTTTATTGTAAAATTAATAATAATATAAGAAAAACATTTATTGACTTTATACAATCAAAATATTCAAATTTTAACCAGCCTGACACTATCGAAAAATAAATTTTTGTACTTAATCCAAATATGTGGATGTTTTGCCCTTTTGTAAAGCAATCATTTGAGTTGCCACAATTGTCAAATACATGTACACACATATTTGTAAATGCTACTGCTTCATTCTTTGGCTGTATTTGTAATATGTGTTTATAATTATATGTTCATTGTTTTTGTTTGTTCGTGTTTGTAGACCTTTGGGGTTTGTATGCAATAAAGTATATTTATATTTAAACTAATGGCTGTTTAGAAAGGAATGGCAGCCATAAGCAAACAGAATGAACTGTCTTTCTTTCATATGACCATTGTTCATGTCACATAAGAAATTGTGTTTATGCTGTATGATAATTTTATTATCGATACGAGCCCTTAATGTTTTCGAGTTTGTTTAAGATTTTAATGACCTATTTTAAGCATTTGCCGCGCGCAATTGCTCATGAACCGCCATATTCTTTTTATCATCAATATTATGTGCAATAAAATATACAGTTTTACAATTTGTAATGAACATGATGATATGTCATTTAATATATCACATCGGTAGAATACCAGGACCATCGGTAGAAAACCAGGACACATCTTTAGAAAACCAGGACCATAATGTTTTGAAAAATGATCGAAAAATCAAAATTATACCATTTGTAATGAAAAGGGAAATGTCTTTAAAAGGGTACGATAATTTAGAACATGGAGAATAATTTTCAGCCCAGTGAATGGTAATTTAAAACAGATATTCATGATTATCTGAAAAAAGGGAAATTGTCTCTTGCTGGACAAAATAAACAATACCTTACTGTTTTTTTATGTTCAAACTTAAAAAAAATAATGTAAATTAAACTAACTTGTTTATAAGTGCCATAATTGCCGGGTATCATTGTTTGGAAAAAATCGTCTGCCAAGTTTGTTATTTTTATCATCACATCGGTAGAAATCTAGGACATCGGTAGAAAACGAGCAGAAACATCGGTAGAAAACATGTTGTCGCAGGACAAGTATAACGACCGTGAAATTGGCTTGAAGATTTCCTGACCGACAGAACACAGTCTGTACTCTTGGAAGGCCATCAATCTGACCTCAGGAGTTCCTCAAGGGACAGTGATCGGGCCCTTGCTTTTCCTATCCTACATCAATGATCTGCCTAAATCATTATCATCAGCGACAATATTATTTGCCGATTACTGCCTATTATTCAAGAAGATCAGAAATAGCCAGGAAACCCAGGAACTACAGGTCGATCTAGACAAGCTGCAACAGTGGGAAACGAAATGGCAGATGAACCTCAACCCTGAGAAGTGTACCACCATCAGAATCACAAACAAGAAAAGACCAACAATTACCAACTATACACTCCATGGACACACCCTTGAAGTCGTCAACGAAGGGAAATACCTCGGAGTCACTATAGCTGATGACTTACAGTGGAAAACCTATATCAACCAGGCAGTAAGCAAGGCATCAAGGACACTGGGATTCCTCAGACGAAACCTTAGATTATGCCTCTACAGTATGGGACCCCTTCCAGAACAGCCTGGACAAAGACATAAAACAGGCCCAGAGACGAACAGCCAGATTTGTATTCAACAAATACCAGGACGTGTCTCCAGGCAGTCCAGGGTGTGTCACAAATCTGTAGGACCAACTAGAATGGGAGCCACTTATATACGGATCAAGAACCGACTATAAATGGCTTACAAGATCCAGCACAGACTAGTGGACATTGAACCCACCAACTATATGTACTATATATGTACTATACACCTGGAAATACCCGAACCAGAAGGGGAACAACGTATAAGACAGCAGCGTACCCTGAAATACCAATATCAGTACTCCTTCCCGAGTACCACCAGGGAACACCTTACCAGACACCACCACCTCAGCTGCTTCACTAGAAGACTTCAAGGCTGCAATTACCAACCTGCCAGCAGCCTTGCCAGCCATATCTAACTACCCGGACTTGACCATGTATATAGTTTTAACCTGTATTTTAGGCAATATTATTTTATTTTCGGACATGTCATTGGAAGGGCCTCCTGTACTTTCGAGTAAAGAGTCCTTAAAGGCTTTAACATCTTTTAACACTATAGAAAGAGTCGACTCTATATTGGCAGAAGAATAAGAGATCGCTTCATTTGAAATGCCAGTACAAATCCTGAATCATTGGGATATCCAAATTCTTTGCCCTTGTTTTGCTTTTTTGATTCTGGGACATTTGAGACTGATCATGCAAGTTGTATAGTCTTGTTATTATAGTAGAATATAAAAATAGCATAACCAAATTAACCGTTTTATACCCGTTTTGGAATTGTATTTTGAAACCACTGGATCGACAAACGCTTCTGGTGGACCAGACGTCCCCGATGGTAATCACAAGCCTGGTCGTCAGACTTATCTGACACGAATTTACCATTCAAATTCTAATATTTTTTGTTATTGAAATTAAAACACTAGGTTTCTCTCCTATGGAAACTTACTTCAATTTACAGAAAATCAAAGATAGTTTAACATGTTTAAAGAAAGCAAACTGTGATTAAGATAAGAGTAAACACGATTTAGTTACGAGAAAGGTTACATCCTTGAATGACAGCGTTTTTGGAGAAAGATGGTTTGGCAATAAGGATGAGAAAGAAGTCATATCCAACTGTGACTTCCAGCTTTTATAATTTAAACGGTGTGCAGAAAATTTCAAAAATCTGTAGTGGAAAATTAAGACCGTAAGCTGCAATGACGACCATATTGGTAATATTAAACATGGCGATTAACTACAATGTACTAAAATAGGAAAGATTTTTGCGACAGACAGATAGACCCATTCATCGGTGCAAGGGCGCAATGTTCAGAATCTACAAAAGTCCAACGGATCACAAACAAGACAAAACATGAAGGAACATATAATAAAGACCAAAGATAAAGTACAAAATAGTTCATTGCTTTTATTCTAAAATAATATATAAGTCTAAGTCATACAATGAATGCGATCTGGATATGTCATGTTAATGGCCTTGATGCCAAAATGTGGTAAAGCTAGCTCAACAGATTGTAATGCAGCCTCTGTCCATGTTGACATTGCCCTAGCATTGAAGGCATTCGATACGACAAAGACGTCATCGTTAGCAGATGGTCTAACCATTGCCTCCTCAACTTTAGACCAAATATAACCCGGATTAAATAGCTGCCATCCACCACCATACGGATAAGAATCCCAGAAACCCATGACGCCATCTGTAGGTTTAGGGATGCGTTCGATTGGTATTTTGTAGAGTTGAGACAGGTAACGATGGGCTATATTTAGCATTTTGTCAGAGACTGGGTATAAGACGTTTCCGTCGGATGAAGATCCGGGTAGCGCCCTTCCAGCAAGCTCTTTCCAGAAAGGCACGGTTGCTTCAGTGTAGCTAGCTAGAAGAACAGATGACAGCCCTCTTGAAGATCTTCCAAAATCATAGGTTTGTTTTAGTGCCGTATCCGACACAGAGAAAACGTCGTAAACAGAAGATTGCTTCCACCAGGAATAAGGGTAGGATAAAAACATCTTTGCTGCAGGGAAATCTCTTACTGATTTTGTTACGAGTTCCCTAATCCTAGGGGTTTTAAGTCCATCCCAATCCAAGCGCTCTAGAGACAATCTGTTTATAGCAAGAATGACCTTTTCAGCACAACGTCCCAATCTATGTTTTCCCTTAAAATACATGATGAGAATTAAGCTAAAAAATTAATTGAGATTCTCAATGCCTTAGTCAGTGACCTTGTCTATCATGTCTAATATTATGAATGGGCCAGATCCAGAAATGTTCGAAAAAGGGGGTTTTCTATACAGAGACCAATACCAAAGGGGTCTTTCAGGATCCAAAAGCCCCAGATCGCCCTTTCTAAATTAACCACTGATATGACTTATTATACTCCCGCTTAAAAAATGGGTAAGACAGTGATAGGCTCTTCGTCCTTCCATCCGTGCGTCCGTCCTTCCGTTACACCCCTGGTTATGCATCTCTTCTCCGCTTCTCCTAAACCCCTCGATTGATTTTCATGAATCATTCATAAAATGTTTATGACATATGCACTCATATTTTCGAATTTTATCTCGCTGACATGGAATTTGCCATTAGATGACAAGGAGTCCCCATTTCATTATATCCGCTTTTCCTCCTTACTCCCAACTTAATTTTCAATGGATTTTTATATGATTTTTAGACAATTTCTATGACATAATGGGGTTGTGAACCTACTGTTTAGAAATAAAGATATCATTCATTTTTTGTAATTTTCATTGAATCATCAGTTTCCAGTTATTTCGTGGTATTAAAAGTAAATGAAATTTAAAGCAATGTCACGAATCTTTTGGCATACATATATCACATAATGTTTATTAAGGGAGTACGAGCTTACTATTTTTTGCAATTAAAAGTTCTTTTAAATAATAAAATTTGAAAGAATTGCAAAAAAACCTGGACTTTATGTTAAAAGTTTTAAAAAACATGTAAGACTTTTAAAGATATAAGCATCTAAAAATATGGCGGGAAATAAAACTCCTCTACACTATTCATAGGGAATGCAATGAAACTTTTTTTTCTGTTTTAACATTGATATAGTAATGAGAATTGTTGGAAGTTTTTAAGAGGTGTTAAAAAGGACCTTCTTTAACTTATCCTGAACAAATTTTAAGAAAACATGCTGGAAATTTTTTCAATGGAGACAGAGAATCCCAAAAATGTTCAATGTTTCTCAGCTTTGTTCTCCGTTAATAGCTAGGTTTCATCCTTACTTTGATTTTGAATGTATATTAATACCAATATTTGTATCGCGCAATATCAGTGAGTTATTTTCCAAGGTTTTAAAGGTTTTTTACCTTTAAAATAATGGTTTGTCCCTCTTTTGTCTGAGTTCGATCAAAAGCCAGGATGTATTCCCCGGATCTTTGTTTTGTTATGGAGCTGAGATGACGATTGAATCGAATTCTGTGGCTAAAATATGAATAATGAGACATCATCGACATGTGGCATAAGTTACTGCAAAAACATAAAGATTAGGCCCCTGAAATATGTTATAAGTATTTAAGTACAATAATGAATACCTCAAGGCCTTTTGAAAACAACACTCAGTAGCGAAAAAAAACTGCATATGGTGTGTTATTTAGATCTAGAACTAAAACAAGTATTCTGGTCCCGAAGAAGTGATTTCTTACATTAGAGCTATTATAAAATTATGACATTTTTGTTTTCAAATTGTATGCCTGCTAAATGAACATTATAATACTTTGTTCAAAATTACTAGACCTCCTGCTAGACGATTGAAATTCCGCCAATAATTTCTTAGATATAGAACTAAAGCCGGTCGCCACGGTCAAGACTTCCATGTTGGTGTCGTTCATCGGGAGAGAGGCTAGATACCCCAAAGTAGCACTAGCCACCCCGTCCAGACTGTTGGGGAATGCTGCGCTTTCAATCAGGAATCTCTGGGCCTCGGTACTCGCAGTCTTGTGGTAAAAAGCTTCAACACTGTAATAAAGTATATTTTGAAAAAAAAGGTTACAACAAATTTACCGACCACGGATAGTTGACTTCAGAATCATGATCATAATACATAAGTTTTTTTATCGGTTACTTTCTTCTTTACTAAACTGACCGGTGGCATCGGGGGGGGGGGGTGTGCTTTCTATTAAGAAGGTAGAAGGACGCACCGCTGGAATCGATAACCTTTTCCAGGTTGAGAATATGTTATTAGGTTTGGAAAACAAACATAATGATATGATAAGCTCAAGAATATTTACTTGCTAATTATTTGACAAGCCAGGCATTTTATCTCAGTTTCAATAAGAATAAATCCATCATCTTCCCTCATTCTTTTCTTATTTTCATTCATGTGTAAAAAGTGTATATGTTGATTGAATAACCATCTTTATATATCTAGAAATTAATACATGATATCACTCTTTATCTGTAATTCTTTTCGTCAATTATATGGGTAAAGAAGGATGCTTTTGGAGGTAAAACATATTATAAGGTATCTAATTTTCAAAATCATATCCAAAATATTTAAAAGAGTGGGGTTTCAAAATCCGAGCAGCACAACACTATTTATGAATTAAATAATTGCCCCCCCCCCCCGCCCCCCCCCCCCCTCCCCGAGGAAAGAGCTTCCGTAGCTTGTTGCAGCAGTTTAGCGTAAATCTTCGTAGTGAACTCTGCTGTATTCGGTTTATTATGATTTTGACTTGAATGCTCATTTGGTATTAAGGATTCTAAATAGATTTGGATGTACCTTTGCTGATAAAGTTGCACGTTGTCCCTGGTTACCACAAAATATTTCCTGTCGTCTCCAGTTAGACCATTAATGTTAGTTCCGTTAGAGAAAAGTTCCCTGTAACGTAAAACGGTAAGAACTGTTTTTTAAACCAAAAATGTGATTAGTTCTGGAATGTTATCTTATGTACAGGTTGAAATTAATGTTTGGTGAAATTATGTACTGTCATCTTCCTGAACATAAAGGCTTGATTTGGAATTTTGCAAGTTTTATTTTAAAATTTTGTTTCAAACTTTAGCTTCACCTTACAGCAGTTTTTGTTCTAATGCAGCTTGTGAAAGGTTACTTCATAATTTGACTTTAAACAGAAAACAACCAGAGGAGGAGGAGAATGTACGAGTAATTCATCTGACATCTCACAAAAAGAATCAATACCTGATGGATCAATATACTGAATGTGAAGCTGTACATGTACAATCAAGTACAATACTAATTGTCATAAGTGCAAAAATCAGGCAAACTTTGTAGAAGTAAATTATAAAATGCAATTTGTCATGTGACAATAAGTGCTTAAACTTTGGCCGCGAATTTACGGCCTCTAATTTTCAGGCATTAATTTCATTACCTTGTTTAATGTCTGGTTATGTTCAGGCAATAACCTTTGCGACTAAGCATTACCTTATCGGCCTATCGGATTTATGCCTGGTTTTGCTTTTTACGAGTTTTGCTAGGGTATTCTTTTCCCAAAAGAATAAATAACGCCAAAAATAATAGCAGTTTTGAATCAATCCAAACTCACTTACGGTTTAAGCTGACTAGGATGTTTTCTTTCGTCGGTATTCAGATTGTACGGTGTATTCTTTCCACCAAGGTTTCTGTATCGGAAATGTTCACCGCGTATGTATACAAGAGTTGACGGCGATTCCCCTTCCCCTTGGGTAAATTCTCTGATAGGTAGGCCAAGCTCTTGCAGCGTTTTATGAAACAAGGGATGCTCTACAAAAAAAGAAAATATACTATTGTAAAGCAATATTATACAGCGAAATCTGTATAAACTAAACCCATTATAAACTGATGATTTTATTCAGTAAAGACATGTGCATGTTCGGTTGAAAATGTTTCAAAAGCAAAAAAAAACTTATAGGGAAAACTTTAAAACTTGTTTGTTTAGTGACATGTTTTTGTCTTTCAAGGAACGGTTTTGACTGTACATTCATTTCTGTTTAATTCAATATTAACCCAACGTACTATTGAAATTAAGCAGTTATCATATTAAAAGATTTAAAGATTTGTTCTTTTTGTTTGTTTCAGCCTTGAAAAAACTCAGCCTCTAGATTTTTTATTTTTTTTTAATAACATCAAGTTACTTTACCGTCTGGTAAATATCTCATGGCGCCAATCTCTGCATTAATGTCTGGTGCTGATGGAAACCTGTGGGTAAGATGGCGGCCACCAATCCTGTCTGAGAACTCGTAGATTGTGATTCTCTTGTTAAGATGTCTCAATCTCCATGCTGCGTACGTGCCGGCCACGCCCCCTCCTATGATGGCAATTTCGTCGCATGAAGCTGTAGATAGATATGATTTGAGTCTTATATGTTGCCATCTGCCCACAGTAATAATCAAGGGAGAATCTAGATATTTTTGAAGGGGGTCCGCCCATTGTCATTTTAAGTCAATTATATTGGGTTCCATGTCAATTTTGACTTAAATGTGCATGAACATACAATCAACTGTTGATCCATCACTGGTCTATTTAAATATGATAATAATTGAATTCTTTTCCATATTTTTTTGTAAATATATATTATTAGGATATTTTTGGCAAAGTTATACGATATGCATTGTAATTTAATTAAGATATTGAAATGAAAAATAATACAACAATAGCTGTGAAAGGCATTCATTTCATTTCATGACTGAACAAGAGTATGTCCAAAGACATGATGCCTCATCTCGCAACATCTGGCACGGACGGACTGGCGGACAAACAGACCCGAACACTATTTATCGCATCTACTTTCGTAGATGTTGCTAAAAATGCATGCATATTGAAAGAATGATTAAAATTTATTAAGTCTTTATTTATATACGAATGCCCTAACTTCAGTATCATCACTGTAGGCAACCCTTAGCGGGTCGAACGCGATCATGCTATACCATATTTAGCCAAAGATTTTTTAACAGGGGTGTCACAAACTGGACTTTTTAACTCACTTTGCAGAGATTTTTGCAATGGGTAACATCAGTCTTTGGTTGGATGTGTTAATATACCTTTGTATTACATGTAGTTTTAAAAGAAAATTATAGTGGTTAACTTACGACTGATTCTTCCTGCTACAACTGTGACCGTTAAAATCATAAAAATAAACCGAAAATTCATACTGTTCCTACTTTGCCCTGATGCAACCAAACGTATTGAAACAACAGGCGTTTTAATGCTATATAATGCAAATATAAATGACACGAAGCTTTTTAAAAAGAAATGATCTGTTTTTTTTTTAAATGAATCATTAAAATGTTACTAACATTTTTCCTGTTAAGACGGACATACATGTTTTACACGTAGAAAGAAAATCTGGAGGAAAACAATAGGAAACATATTTGTAAATGTAAATGACAATTACTTGGTTGTATTTTTAACTAATGATCATATCCATGAACCCGTCAATACAACATACTAACGCTTTGATAGGCTAAAGGGAAAGTTTTTTTTTACATATGATTTTAAAATGTCCAGAACAATTACTTTCTGCATTTTTTTCGTTCATTCCTTCATACATGTATCTAAATGCATTAGAAAGATATTGAGGATTAATTATTTGAAATAGACCCTTACTTCACAAGTAGATCAGAATTTTTACTTGGAGGCTAAAATCAAAAGTACTGAAAGTACTGGTAGCCGGGATAAGCTACAAATTTAAAGATTGTTTTTGTTTAGTAAAAAAGTAGACTAGTATTTGGATATTCGAAAGGAAACTATTTGCGTGCTGAATTGTTTGTTCACAAGAAATATCGATAATTCATCATATAATAACATATTTTTTTCAAAATTCGAATTAAGACTTTCCATCACTCGATTAAAATGTCATCATAATTGTCACACTATCACATATTTGCAATTCAATAATTTGAGATGTACGTGGGTCACTGTAAAAAAAAAGACTTTGCGGTAATCGGACATTTTGTTAAATTCAAAAATTGCAGAGACAAATACTATAAAATAAAATTCCGTTTTGCTAGATTATTCAATTAAACTTACAAGTTAAAATGATGTAATATGTCTCGAAAATGCAATTAGAAATCATATGACAATTTATTCATTTTTGTAAAATTACCCCTTCAAGACAATTTAACATAACACATTTGCGTAAAAAGGTTTTCTTTGATTGTTTAGTATGTTAAGTATAACAGCTGTTTAAAACCACGGTAAAAAAATTGAGTTTGATTATTCTTATTGAAGCAGTTCTTTCAGATATATTGTGGACCTTCTCAAAAGAAATTGGCCGGGGATTCATGAGACAAAATCTAACTTGCAAAAACATTTTGTAGGGTAAAAATAAAAGTTTGTTCTATGCATGCTAAAATTTACATTAGCCATCTTCAATCTAAAAAAACCTGTACAGCAATGCCGCCGCAACGCGGAGCGGGGACTTAGAAAAGCCGGTGTCCGTCTGTCACATTTGTTCGTAACAGTTTTCTCAACAACTATTAATCATAGGCTTTCGATATTTAGTATGCAGCTTCAAGTAGGGGTCCCATACGGTGGGTTGCGTTTTCAGATCTGTCACCGTTATCTAGTTGTTGTTTAACTATCCGACTTAGATTTTTCCCCACTCATCGGGCAGTGGATCTAGAAATTGTTCTGGTCTATTCAGTGGTATCCTCACCTTTTTATTAATAATTGTATCGTTGCCAAGCCAAAGAACAAATGTGACGAGTACATTGTCATGCGAACAATTCTGCTGCTCTTAGCTCCTCATTATCTATATTATGGTCACGTTTGAAAAATTAAAGAAAACCCTTTCTACCTTCGCTAATTAAAAATATACACGTGAACAGTGTTCAGCATTTACGGGAAACTTCAATCCAAACATTGCATTTAGAAATGGATTTTGATTTCCTAGAACAGATATAGTGAAAAGCGTTTGTCCCCGATATATTTGGAAAGACGCTTATAAAGATTGCCTTCACCAGATTTAACCTCAACAAATTGATCATTAGCATAGACCTGTATATTAAAATACATTATTTTATTTTATATTTATTTATTTCATTATATTTATATACAGGTCTATGTCATTAGCATTGTGACAATTACCCAAGTCTTATACATGCATGAACTGTTAACCCTTCCTAAACACCTGAGTTTACTCTTGTTTCGAGTTCCCGTCACATTTTGTAGTTTTTTATGTGAATGTTTAGTTTTCTTTGTATATGTTTTACAGCATACAAATATCTGTTTCTATTTGGATTATTCATTATCGTTTGATTTTTACGGTAGTTTAAATTACCACGTCTTTTTATTCTTATGAATAGGTTTCGTATTCCTGTTATCGTGAAACTCCTTGCTGTATTTTTACGTGGTAATAAATGATAGTTTCCCGGAATTTGTTGTTGTATTAGCCCCCTATTTTACACTGGTTAGCTATCTGCATCTTGGGCAGGATAGTCTTGTTTTTACGAATTGGCTTGAATATATGTCAGATGACTTTTGTTCTTACTTCCGACATTCGAATATGCCAAATCGGTTTGATATTTACACAATACGCGAAGTAAACATTTTAATAGCCAGAAAAATGTTACTAGTAAATAAGTAAATGACTAAGGACCTCTGATATGGAGGTTTAATATAATTGAACAACTACTGCAATTTCGAGAAAGGCAACAGGTCACAAACTTCAATGACAAAGTTCTTGAAGAAAGATGAGTTGGTCATAATTATACAAAAAGTCACATCCAACCGTAACGGGGTATACTGAAAATTTTGAAAAAATAAAATCAAAGAACGTTGTGCTCCTCTCCTCGCCGATTTGTTTTTATACTCTTACGAGACTGAATTTCTTCAGGGACTCGTAAAGAACAAGAAGATGAAAGAGGCAAGGTCATTTAATCTTACATTCAGATATATTGATGATGTCCTTTCTGTCAATAACACTTCATTTGGTAGATGGATTCCTTCAATATATCATCCAGAATTGGAGATTAAAGAGACCACCGAATCAAATTGCTTCACGTCTTTCTTGGATTTGCACCTCGAATTTGACCCAGGTGGTCATCTCAGTACAAAAATTTACGATTAAAGAGACGATTTTAATTTTCAAATTATTAATTTCCCTAATCTACAGAGCAATATACCTACTTCCCCTGCATACGGTGTTTATATTTCACAACTTATTCGATATGCCAGAGCTTGCACATATTTCACAGATTTTTTTATCAGACACCGATGTCTTCGTGACCGACTTTTGGAGCAGGGCTATAAGAAAATACGTCTCATACGATCCCTAAAAAATTCTTTCTTCGTTATCAGCCACTAGAAGAAAACTTCAAAATTAAGTTAAAAGATATGGTGTTTAATTGTTTTAATTAGTGTTTGACTGGTCTGCTGTACTGAGATGATCACCTCAATATCCCTATTGTGTCTCATAACTATGTTGTGTTCTATGGTCATTACCGGATCCTAAGATCGCAATGGAAGAGGCAGGTTTGGCACCATAAAACCTGGTTTAACCCACCATTTCGTTTGAAATGCCTGTACCAAGTCAGGGCCATTGCGATCCACCAATTCTCCGGTATGACTGATTCGTTTTTGTCATTTTCTCTGGACTATGAGATTGATCATTCAAGTTCGGTAGTTTTGTTATTACCTTTATTTACATCACCACGTTCAATTAAAATAGACCTGTCGCATGACTTCTTTTTAAAATTGGAAAGATGTTTGAAACAAAAAGATGACGGACGTCAGTTTACTATTGCCAATGCAAGAATGTACCAGAATCTCACAGTCAAATAGACCATTAACACGTTAACACATATTAAAGAATACTTCCAAGACAACACAAACTAAAGAAGTACAAAAAACTATTGGTTTATTCTACAAAATTCTAGTCTTTTAAGTCATACAATGAATGTGATCAGGATAGGTCATGATATTGGCCTTGAACCCAAAATATGGCATCGCTAGCTCTACAGATTGCAAGGCACCCTCTGTCCATGTAGACATTGCTCTCGCATTAAAGGCATTCGATACGACAAAGACATCATCTTTAGCAGACGGTCTGACCATTTCGTTCTCAACTTCAGACCAGATGTAACCCGGATTGAATAACTGCCATCCTCCACCATACGGGTAGGAATCCCAAAAACCCATAACGCCATCTGTTGGTTTAGGGATGCTTTCGATTGGTATTTTGTAGAGTTGAGACAGGTAACGGTGGGCTATGTTTAGCATTTCGTCAGAGACTGGGTATAAAATATTTCCGTCCGATGAAGATTCCGGTAGCGCCCTTTTAGCAAGCTCTTTCCAGAAAGGCACGGTTGCTTCGGTGTAGCTAGCTAGCAGAACAGATGACAACCCCTCTGACGATCTTCCAAAATCATAGGTTTGTTTTAATGCTGTATCCGAGACTGAGTAAACGTCATAAACAGAAGATTGATTCCACCAGGAATAAGGGTAGGATAAAAACATCTTTGCTGCAGGGAAATCTGTAACAGATTTTGTCACAAGGTCCCTTATTCTAGGTGTTTTGAGTCCATCCCAGTCCAGACGCTCTAGAGACAATCTGTTAATAGCAAGGATAACCTTTTTAGCACAGCGTCTCAATTGCGGTTTGTCCTGAAATAAAATATAAAAGATAAATAAATTTTCGACCGACTTACTAAGTGACGATTGGCATACCAAATTATATGTCAATGTCCAATATTATTTGGGGGGATTAAAAAATGTTCGAAAAGGGGAGAGGGGGCTCCACACAAAGGCCAGGAAAAGGAGATACTTCAGATCATTATTAGTTTCCAACCCCCGGAAATCCTTTCCGAATCCGCCATTGTTATGAATCTGATATCATGTTGAAGCAACAGTGACACGAAAAAAAATTTCCCTTTTTGTATTATTAGAGGTTGGTAACCCGATTATATCTTTAAATGTATGTTTAAGTAAATAATTAGTTATTAATGAAAGCACCAAACACCCATCTTCGCTTAACAAGGTATCCCATCCAAAACCCTCCTTTTTATTCTGAAAAGAATCCAGTAGGACGGGGCCCGACCGGATCGTAACTAGCGAAGATGCCCACCATCAAGTATCTCATACAACAATATATATCACGAATCTATTGGAGTACAAAAAGATCACCTGTTACAACATCTTGTTATTTTAATTGTGTTATTTTTTGTAGTTATAATGTTATGTAAATGTTATAAAAGTTCAATAAATCATTTACCAATTGAAGGCCTTTTAAGGTTTTACCTTAAAATTAGTGGGTTTTTTTCTGCTTTTTTTTGTGTGTTTCAACTGGTGTTTCATTTTGAATATAAATCATTTTAATTATTTATTATGAAAATTACACGAAATTTTAATGAGTCAATTTGAAAGGCATCTTAAAGTCTTTACCTTTAAAATAGTGGTTTGTCCATCCTTTGTTTTGGTTCGATCAAACGCCAGGATATACTTTCCCGATCTTTTTTTAATAATGGAGCTTAGATGGCGGTTGAATCGAATTCTGTGCCTAAAATATATACAACAAACCACACCACAAAAAATGTGGTATACACATCTTTAAAAAAAACAAAAACAAAACATGCAGACTTAAAGTTTATCAATAGTTCGTTTTTATTAGTTAAGAAGAGCCACAGACCAGTATATTTCAAATGTTTGAAAAACTGAATCAAAATACTGAAGGCTTTGTTATTTAGAGATTTGAAATCCTGAACTTTACCAATACATTAAAAGTGAATTAATCTTTTACGGCTGTCATTTGAGTAGACTTTTTTTCAAACATACTTATAACTACAACATTTTCTCATTTGATTATTAAATTTTTTATTTGATTCTTATTTAGATTCTTGCTTACGGTTGAAAAAAGATATTTAGAAATTGTCCTTTACCTTCTACCAGGAGATTGAAACTCAGACAATAGTTTCTTAGATATTGAATCAAAGCCGGTTGCCACGGTCAGGACTTCCATGTGGGTGTCGTTCACCTCATTCACAGGGAGAGAGGCTAGATACCCCAACGTGGCACCAGCCTCCCCGCCAAGGCTGTTCGGGAATGCTGCACTTTCAACCAAATATCTCTGGGCCTCAGTACTTGCGGTCTTGTGGTAGAACGTTCTAATACTGAAATGGGTTAACACTGATATGAAAAAGCAAGACCTTGAAAGTTAGCGTATATGCAATTCAACAATCAAATATGGATCAATGGGACGAGAAATTTTGGGACATTATGCTTTTCAATGTTTCTTGACGTTTTTAACGCTTTTAAAAGACTTATCCTAAACTTCGGAAACAAGAAATCCGAGAAAATGACAGAAACTTTTTTCTCCATCATATTATGAATCACGTGACGTTTGGAAGAAGGTTTATTGTTAAAAGCTTCGATATGCTCGCATATAAGGTACCAACAAATTCGAGTTGGTGGTAAGAAATCTTTGGAACAAAATTTATATGATATAGTGTTGTTAATTTTGGTTGACTTTGTCTTGAACTGAACTGACCGTTGGCAATATGACGTGTATATTCAGAAGCAGAAAAAGCAGATTATTCCGTGAGCTTGTGTTGTGGTTGCAGTACGGTGTGTTTCTTGGCAGTGAACAATACTGTCTTTGGTGTATACCAATTTTGTCTTTTTTTTCTGTTCTTCAGATACTCAAATTCTCATTTGGTACTTTTTTGCTTAACTGGTATCTTAGTTACTTAAATAATGAGACGCATATTGTTTGCTGAGTTTCCGATACGACAGATCAGCGTTATTTGTAATAGAGTCCTGCTCTAAATAAGCATGACCAGAAGAGTCCTCACGGATACGCATGCATCTAATAACAAAAAATGGTAATAATAGAACACTACTTAATTATCATAAATATATTAATTAGATTGTAAAATACTCGAGTGCCACTAATATAAAAATCTAAAAAGAAAGAAAAAGAAAAAAAAAAACATAGCGGTGCTAAGGCATGGACCATTTGATTTTCTGGGGGGGGGCCTGGGATTTTTTTGAAAAAAATTTCCCGGCCCTGATTTTTGGAAAAAAAATTAATCCGGCCAGCACCTAGGTTGAAAAAAATAATCTGGTTTCAATCTTGCTAATTGAAAAAAAAATAATCTTGCCAACAAAATTTCCTTGCTTAGTATGTGTGTGAAAAAAATAATCTGGCCCGCAAACCGGGCGAAAAAAATTTCCCGGCTCAAGGTAAAATCCCAGGCCCCCCCCAGAAAATCAAATGGTCCGTGCCTAAACTAGTCCGGCAAAATAAGAATTTTAAGAGGATATATAATGAACCTTTGTTCAAAAAGCTTGACGTTGTCCCTGGTTACCGCGCGATATCTCCTGTCATTCCCAGTTAGATCTTCAATGTTAGTTCCATTGGAGAAAAGTTCCCTGTAACATAAAAAATATAACTATGCCTTATACAATAAAGAAGGCTTTCGATTGGTTGATCACAATTTTTCACATATGTCATAATTTCTAAACGATTTACATCGATTTTTCTGTCACCGGGGTATCTGATTGAAATTTTAACTGCTTTTACACTCATGTGCCACCTGCATGTGCGGGGTATTTGCCATAATATCGTCTTTTGTTACACTCCCAAGCCGATCCTCGCAATTTCTTTATGACAACGGAAAAGAAAAGTGAATGGATATTTATGATATATTTCGTCTAGTTCTATTGCCTGGTGACTTTTTGACCTCAAATTTGATTGGACGATTTAAAACATGAAACTTATGATCTTTTACAATGAAGTCGATGAGCGTACTGTAAAAAATGTTTTGACTGGCCTAACTCAGTTCTATTTTGTGTTGATTCTGATAATTCTGGATTTCTTTAGTATACATTAAAGCTGTAAAGATGTATAAGGTAATAAAACAATGAAGCCAGGCAATGGATCACAACTTTCCGCCCTTGGTATCCAGATCAGCTCAATGTTCTATTGCCTTCAGCCTACAACATCGGGCAATAGAACATTAAGCTGATCTGGATACCAAGCGATAGCAAATGATCTGGTGTATGATTGGTAAACAATTTTCGCCCTTCCGTTTAATTTTTTTAGTTTATTTGCTTTTTCATCTTCGGTTCTAATTTACGACGACTAAAGACTGGAACTCACAGCATTTAAAATTCGGTTTTTGTTTTGTTATATATAAATATATGACATAGGATGTGCATTTGTATAAGAGTTTTGTGAAGGTTGTAAATAAATACGCTGGAAAAATTTACACCTTTGAACCTAAGATCACTTACGGTTTGAGCTTACTCGGATTTCCTCCTTCGTTGGTATTCAGGTTGTATGGAATGTCGTCTTCACCAAGGTTACTGTATGTGAAATGTTTGCCCCGTATGTACATCAGAGTTGACGGCGACGCCCCTTCTCCCTGGGTAAACTCTTTGATCGGTAGACCAAGCTCTTGCAGTGTTTTATGAAGCAAAGGGTGCTCTACAAGGTAAAGTATTACATTTATGAACTTTATATATCTATGTATTTCTTTTTATACTAACAAGTATATCCCAAGGTAAACAACGAAAAAATCAATATCGAAAAATGATTTTTCAGTAAAAGCAATATGGAACTAAGAAAGTTTTTGAATATTTAAATCTGGCTCAATATTGAACTAAGACAAATTTTTCAATCATGAACGTTGAGCAAAAATCTGGCTCAATATCAAACTAAGAACAATTTTCTATCTTGAACTTTGAATCAAAATCGGGCTCAAAATCGAACTAAGAAGAATGTGTGTATTTTGGACGTTGGACCGAAATTTGGTTCAATATATAATGGACTAAAAAAATATTTAAATCTTAAACCAACTTGTTTTATGATACTCGATTTCTAACATTTTCAAAATCAAACTGGTATTGATTTGATTGTTTTCCTCTGGTTCCGGAACTAAAAATGATTTAAGCCAGCCTATGGAACAAATTTTGAAACGATGACGTCATGAAAATTTCAAATAACTTTACCGTCTGGTAAATATCTCATGGCGCCAATCTCTGCGTTAATGTCTGGTGCTGACGGAAATCTGTGGGTAAGATGGCGGCCACCAACCCTGTCTGAGAACTCGTATATGGTGATTCTCTTATTAAGATTTCTCAATCTCCAGGCGGCATATGTGCCGGCCACGCCCCCTCCTATGATGGCAATATCGTCGCATGAAGCTGAAACATTTAACCTTGAGATTTATTAAAAATAACAAAAAATATTAAAGATGTAAATGTGTGCACATGAGACAATCTAAAGTCGCAAATCCGAAAAGACAGAGACAAAAGCATCACAATAATTAAACACACAACAAACAAAAAGACCAAACCGAACGTGCGACGTGAACTCGACTCAAAACGAATTCATTTAGTTCTTGTTTTTCGACAAACCATAATGCCGTCTTTATTTTTGTACTTAACATATTAAGCAAGATAAATACTACTAGCAAAGATAGATTCGTTTTAAGTGGTATAGTCGATTTGCTCAAGTTTTTTTTATAACAAATAAATATGTATGCTTATCGATGCACAAAGTGCGATTGAATTTCGTTACTGTTATGCAAAAATGCACTATACATAGATCTGTGTTCTATTTTTAGAGGTGGCATCCATGTTTTTTTTTACCGAATAAGAAATCTTACAACTGTTATGTAGAAGACATACTAAAGAACAACCAAGTTTGGTGAAGGTTTTTGAAAAGTTGGATGACGGACGGACGCCGAACGACGGAGTCCAAGTGATGGTAAAGCTCACATGGCCTTCGGTCAGGTGAGCTTAGAAGCCTTTGTATGGATTACGTTCGATACAAGGTTTTGGTGAAAATGGCAACTACATGAGCAATGTCAACTTGAAAGAGAAAAATACCAACTTTGAAATAAGAAATGCCAACCTCGAACTGAGGAATCTGTTGTTACTTTCCAAAAACTTTACAGACATATATAACCTCTGATCTTTCCCCACATGTTAGGATATACCTAAACTTGTTCGGTTAGAAGCACATTTTCATCTTGAATAGCAGCAGATAACTTTTCAAGAAAAGTAGTATGAGACTAAGGGTTCCAATAGTTCACTGCAGTAGTCACTCATGCCGAAGGTAAAAATGCCCGAAATTAGCTCTTTGATAATAAATTTTCAATCGTTTAATTTTGATTCACATTTGAAAGCTTAATAACAGTTTGGAGCATCAAGATGCAATTCTTGTTCAAGATCATGTTGATGTACTCACAAGATATCGTTGTTTCCATGTCATGTTAAAAAAAATGTATTTTTGCTGGCTGTTAGCATGCTAAATTGTACTAAACGATGCATTTTTTGGTTTCCAATACAAGATAACAAAGACTAACAGTTAATTAATAGTTCAAAAGAGTTTTGAAAATGTGCGACTTAAAAAAAGGATGTGATCAACTTTTTTCCAGGTTTATGAAATAAATGCTTTTTTTTCTGACTACTTATACCAATTTCATCCCCTCTTAGGTGTCACAAACACCGAATGCTTTCCCAATGAGGGAAAGTTATTGAATTTAGAAGTTCCAGTGACAAAAATGGTCACACACACATGACATACTGCTTTGAATAGATAAGTTCAAATATATGTTTGAAATTGCTTACTTACGTTTGAGTCTACCTGATGCAACTGCGACCGTGGAAATCATCAAAACAAAACGAAAATTCATACTGTTACTATTTTGCCCCGACGCAGTCAAATATATTAAAAAACAACAGACGTATATAAGTTATGATGACCATACAATACAAGATGACACGAAGCTTTTTATAAAGGAATAATCGGATTTTAAATGAGTTAATAATGTACGAACAGATATCCTGTTTAGACGGACATACACGTTTATAGCAAGAAAAATATGATCTGAAGAAAAAACGTTAGAAAATATGTGTATACATGTTACGATGACATTTGCAGGACACAATTAAATATTAAGTATTTTAAACTTTAAGTTTTATTATTAGGATACATATGTTTTATTTTTAACGCATAAATATGTTGCATTTTAACTAAGAGAACAACCATTTGATTTTTTTTTTGGGGGGGTGGTGGCTATGGAGATTTTTTTTTTGGAAAAAGCCGAGCCTGGATTTGCATTTTTTTTATTTGAAACCCTACTTTAAATTTTCCAGCCAAAACTCCATCCTGCTTTTTTGTTTATTCAAAGCACTTTCCTGCATTTTTATGTCTGGATTTTTCCGATCCTGCCTATTTTATTTCAATTTCACCATAGCCCCACCCCCATAAAAATCAAACGGTATCTACACAATGTTGTATTTTTAACTAATGCTGATGTATATCCATGAACAACCTCTTTAGTTCATAATACAACATACGGAAGTTATAGTTTAGGTAAGAACAAAATTACCTAACCTGGAGGACCAATCTCAAATCAGTCCGAAAACCGGTGGTATTCAAACAATAGAATGTGAGCTCTTCATCGGAAAAGATAGGAAAGTCAATTCGAATGTTTATCCTGGTTGTCAAGTGAATCAAAAGTTCTTTTTAGTACAAAATTTCTTCCAATTTTAAGTTATGCTGATAAAATAAACTTTTTTGAATTAAAAAGAGTTTTTAAAAGTAACAGATTGCATTTTAATGCATGTTATTTTGTGGATATTTATGAAATGCATACGGTGCAAACTGAAATGGATCGCACAACTTTAACTTTTATATAAAAAATTGAAAAAAATCACGCTATTTGTTTAAATGTATATCTTCCCATCTGCAAATTTTCAGACATGTACTGCAAGAGGTAAAGCCAAAATAAAATTAAGAAAAAGACTTATTTTTCTAGTCCGTCTTGACAACCTTCTTTTTAAAAGTACACGATTTACCTGTTGATTATGTCATAGAACATGTTTACTTTTTTGACCGGTATCCGTAAATTGGGATCAACAGTATGTGAATTTGCATTGTATTGGAGTAAATGTCCAATTCAATATTCAGTCATCCGTTTTAAAAATAGGAATGCCTCCCATTTATCATGTTTATAATTTATTAAAGATAGAACTTGGTTGTGTCCCTTGAAAGTTTTTCATAGTTACACATTGAATTCAAATGGATCGTTATATGATAACAGTAAAATATAATTTTCAAACTAATATCTGTCGAAAGAAAAGGTAATAACCTAACTTTCCCACAAGTTTCGAAAATGTACTGCAGGTATTACGCCTTGTGTGATTTTTTAAAGGTTGAGTTGACATTTTAATTTTTTCCAACGGCCAATAAGTTTCACTCGATCGATTTGTTAAAATATGCACTTTTGTTGACCTTATAAACAACTGTTTACGCAACAGAAAAGATTCGTTAATAACATAATATGTCCAACGTATATGATAGTAGTCAAATCCATGCGTAATAAATGAAAATTGAAGATTGTTTATATGCCGTCGCCATCGTTGTTGTCATCGTTAAAAATTTAAAAACACATTAGCTGTTTTCTGCAGGGGAGATAATTGAATACCAGTAGATATTAGACTGAAATGCCCAAGAGAAAAAAAAACAAACAAGGAAGACATTCCAGAGAAATTACTATAATTGAAATGCTACAGATCATTTGATAGGTTATCTTTCTCAAGATTATTCAACATAATCGTCTGTAATTAAGAAACGCTACAGCTGCTTTGCAACAAGCAGGAACTGCCTATCCTTCCTTACACCCCTGTTCTATTGTTTAAAGTCGAACTTTCATTTTCAGAAACTTTCTTTGTGTGAATAACTCTTTTGTTCTAAGAACAATAGGCTTAATTCACAATGGCAAAAACAGGGGTTTCCAGATACCCCTGCTTTTGCGCTTGTTAACACACCTCATGTTCATAGAACAAAAGAGCTTCTCACACAAAGAAACTTCTGTAATAGCCAGCCAAGGGCATCTGAGAAGGAAATGAAAACAGTTCACTAAATAAGGTTTCAAATCAATTCTAATTTAAAAGTAGCAAAATAAAATAAAAACAAACAAATAAAACAAAACATTTAAAAATGAAAACGAACAAAGCAAGATTTTGTCCAATAGACATAATGCTGATATTTCGCAACATAAGATAACGGACGAACACACAGACGGACAGACGGACGGACAAACAAACGTATCGGACGACTGTATGTCCCAATCACTTTCGTAGATGGGGCATCACAATGGGTCAAAGATAGAAATGGCCGGATTTTGTTAAACAGGAAGTAGGTAGACAATAGACCTGGAATTAATTAAACGGTATGGGACCCATGCTGATTACCAAATATCAAAAGGATGTAATAAAAGGTTGCTAAAAAAACTGTTAAGAAAATTGTCCATAATTGACCATTTATGCAAAAAAATAAGTAAGTCGGCAAACAGGAAGTAGATGAGAGAACGACTCTTAATCAAACCCTATGCTAAGGGACATCATACTGCATATGTATCAAAATATAAAATATAAAATATAAAATTAAAATGAAATAAATTTTCTTCAAATACGCAATTTCCTAAACTGAAATTACCTGCTCTCGGAAATTAATGATATTCAAAGGGGCAGCAGTCAAAGCACATCCGTCTTCCCTGATTGTCATATAAAAACTGGATTAATCTTAAAGATATTTAGTTTAGAAGTGTTCACTGTTTTAATTAGCACGACACAAAATCATCAGCTATTTGTAAAGTAATTAATCTGTTTAACAAGTTGATTAATCTGTTTTAATCCTAAAATCATCTCAGTTGCTTAATATGATGAATTAAAAGAGGCCCCTGTGTGGGAAGGAAAAATTCAGAAATATGTTAACTAACTCAGTTTTATAATTAAAGCCACATTTTATTGCTTTCTATCAAAAATTTGTAATCTAGTTTTGTTCTTAGTTTACTGGGATGTAAGTTAGTTATACAATTCGGTATACGGTGTTTCTGGATAAGAAACCCACTCGGACCTCCGGTCCTCGGGGTTTCTTATCCAGAAACACCTTTACCTCATGGTATAACTATTACGGATTCCTCCTTTAGTTTGAGTTGTTTATTTCTCTTCTCAGTTGTTTTATGTGATTTTCTATTCTCACGCGTTGTGCCCCATTGTTATCTCTCCGTTTCTGTTACCGTATGAGTTGTTTTTTTCGCGGGAGCTAAATTTCGCGGATTTCTTAAAAAATTAAAGATCTTTGTTGTATTGTTCTTTTTTTTTTTCGTTGTCGCTTTAATTTGCACTCTCTTTAACTCAACGTGTCGGCCGTATTCGGCTGTGTTGCAATTTTCGAGATATGAGTTCGCTTCCACTTGGGGTTGTTTTAAATCTTTTTAATAAAAAAAACTCTTTAGGAACAGTTGCTATCTTAATGTGATTTAAGGAACATTCTGGGTTTTTTGTGTATGTTTTTTTTATTAAGAATTTCAATAATTTCTTGATACTTGACATTATGAATATGGTGACTTCAGATAGATTCGAGATTCAATACTAATAGTTTATTTCACCACATACATTCATATAAACATGCAGCTTGTCTGTTGTGTTTTTTTCTAAATTGCCGCTTGATGGGGCTGTGTTGCGTACACTTATTCCATACCTCATTATTTTCTATTACAATAATAGATAAAACATTATTTAAGGTTTATCTTTACACTTCGGAAAAAATGACAGATTTTTTACGTCTTTTTTCAGTCTATGTGAAGCCTAAACTTTACATTCAATTGTTTAATAAGGCGTAGCAGCGTCTAGATATATAATTTTTGCATAATTTTTTCGTTTTTTTACGTTATACTTGATCCGTTTTGCCTGGGCGTTTACTTTGCTTTTTTTATTTCACCCAAATATAGCCAAATATTAACAATGCCCTGTCATTTGGCCTCCACGTGCAAGGTAATTGCATTATTGGTGTTAATAAATCTACTCACAATCGGCTTCAGGGGAGGATATTTAGGGGTAATTCATGCTTTATTTATGGTACAATTTGAACGGAAAGAAAATGAATAGAGAAAACAACAAAAGTAATCTTGTAAACTGGAAAGGAAATGATCGGCGATTTTTATATCTAGACGCTGCCACACTTTATTTTGTGTTTCTATGTGTCGTTTAAGTCGTACATAGACTAGAAAAAATGGTCAACTATCTACCATTTTATTTGAGGTGTAACCATGAACCTTAAACACATGAGCCATTCTAAAAATAACATGAGAGAATATTGAAAAAACTGTGTCGGGTTCAAAATAGGTAATACATGTACGTACATCTTGAATACAGCTTACATCCCAGCTCCTTTGTTTTTACAGGGGTGATCTGAGCCAGATTTTCCTCGCAGTAAGAAAGTAGTCAGAACGAGACAAAAGAATTATAGGTTCTTATATAAGTTCTTGGAAAAGACCGGCTGATCTTTCACGAGTGATAGAATTTTTCAGTCTTTTTGTGAGTGGAGCGCAGCGGAACGAGCCAAAAGACCCCAAAAAATCTATCACGAGTGAAAGATCCTTGCCGGTTTTCCAAGAACGCGTGTAAGTACCTATTTCTTCCGTAAAAATTAAAATTTTATATTCTAAAACCTTAGATGGCTTCTTTCTAAAAACCGAAAGTTTTAAATATCATTGCATTTCATTGGTCGACATCATCGATCAATATCAGTACCGGCGGTTCTTATTGGTTAATTGACAAGTATGAGGTCGTTGCACGTGCTCGCATCTCAACCTGGTCATCTCACACTGAAAAGAAATACGCGCTTTTCAAGAATAAGATAGAATTTGATTCGGAATGTTTACAAAGGAAAGGTCCACTCGACTGGCTTAAATAATTTTCTTGAATTCTGCAATACACAAAACCTAAACTGGTAAAACAATAAAAATTTTTTATTAATAGCTTAACTTGAGTTTTCTTGTAATATTCCCCAGAGGAACTTTATCAATGTTTAAAATAACATTTCTTGTAGGCTCTGTTCCCCAGAGGAACTTTATGTTTAACTTGAGTTTTCTTGTAATGTTCCCCAGAGGAACTTTATATCAATGTTTAAATATACATTTCTTGTAGTGTTCCCCAGAGGAACTTTATAAATGTTTAAATGGACATTTCTTGTAATATTCCCTAGAGGAACTTGATCAATGTTTAAATTAACATTTCTTGTAGGCTCTGTTCCCCAGAGGAACTTTATGTTTAACTTGAGTTTTCTTGTAATGTTCCCCAGAGGAACTATATATCAATGTTTAAATAGACATTTCTTGTAGTGTTCCCCAGAGGAACTTTATCAATGTTTAAACGGATATTTCTTGTTGTGTTCTCCAGAGAAACTTGATCAATGTTTAATTCTTGTAGGCTCTGTTCCCCAGAGGAACTTTATGTTTCTTGTAATGTTCCCCAGAGGAACTATATCAATGTCTATATTTGTTCAACATTGTGGATTTTTTTTACCGCGGAATGTTAAGAAAACTTATTGTGTGTTATACGGCAAAGTCATATATTCCCCTGGGGAACAAACTGAAGAAACAATTATCCATAAGCTCTCCGAACTGTTACTCAGTTCCCAATTCAATGGACGTTACATAGTGTCAGGTGATCTTACTCACGCAGTTTTGATCTAATAATCTCTGTGGAAGTCCCGTGGACTTTAATTAGCACCATCAGTGACATTTACATTTGTTACACAGTGTCGTACACTGTCAGTGAACTTTGTAAATTTGTTTTTGAACTTTGCATACCAAAACCATGGCCGCTAATTTTGAACAGCCCAACCTCAATTGGGATGCACAGGATATCTTCCAAGAGTTCTTTAGCTTTAAGCAGCACACGGAATTTGTATTCAAAGGACCTTTAGCGGGAGCCGACGACAAGGATCGTGCCGGATGGCTTGGACTTTGGATTGGTCAACAAGGTAGGGAAGTCTACAAAACTTTTGTTTGGGGCGACGCAGACGATAAAAACAAGCCCGACGTTGTTCTCAACAAGTTCGAGGAGTACGTTAGACCACGAAAAAACAAAAGAGCTGCTAGATTCAAGGTCAGACAACGTAGGCAGGGAGAACAGCAACCCTTTGACAATTTTGTAAAGGACCTTAGACTCATAATAATGGACTGTGAATATGACAATCCAGACGACGTTTTAATAGATGCCATCATTGCAGGTGTATCACATCTGAAAGTACAAGAGAGACTTTTAGACCAGGGCAATGATTTGACTTTAGCAAAAGCCCTCAGCAAAGCCGGAAGCCAGTATGAAAACTCCCAGAAACAGTTAAAACTCATCAGAGGAGACTCAGCAACCTATGAACAATCTACGCATATGGTGTCAAAATTATCCGTCAAGTCAGATAGAGGAAGTAAGCCGAAACATTAAGCTTGGAAGCCTCCCGTGAGGCAGATATCTAGTGTCTGCGGTCGTTGTGGTTTAAACCCGAAAGAAAACCACCCTTCCGGAAAATGCCCAGCTATCGGAAGCCGTTGCAAGTACTGTCACAAGAAGGACCATTGGATCGCGATGTGCCATAAGAAACCGAAATCCGAAGTGAACATAATTCAGGACGTGTGTACCGACAGTGAATCCGAATGTTCCGAATCTGATTCCGATACCGTTCTTCACCTTTATAGTACGCAAGACTACGGTCGCGATAGTGATGACAAGTGGGAGGTAACGCTACCAGTATGTAACAGACCCATATGATTCCGAATCGACACTGGCGCGAAATGTTGGATACTTGTGAAATCCTATTTCGATTCTCTAAAGCTTAGCACGGACACTACGCGGTCGAGACGAGTTTTAAAGTCCTACTCGAATCATCAGATCAAACCGCTATTCAAAGTGCTACTTCCGGTCAGAAACAATCAAGCGCATTTTAATGTTGACTTTGAAATATTAGACATTCAGCAAGAGAATATACTCGGTGGAGACGACGCGGAGAATCTGAAACTCGTAGAACGTGTGTACACGGTCGGTGATTTGAGCGTTCTGGACTCCCCGGATTTGTATCCGGAAGCGAAGTTTAAAGACTTTCCGGAACTAGTGAAAACCTCTGGAACACTACCAGGACAACACAACATCGAGATCGAGCCGAATGTCGTTGGTGTAATTCACGCGCCGCGAAGGCAACCCGCTGCCTTAAAACCTAGGATTATCGAAAAGCTCAACGAGATGGAGGACAACGGGTACATTACGAAGGTTAACACCCCCACCGAATGGGTAAGCTCTATGGTAGTAGCTACGCGTCGTGATAAGATTCGTATTTGTCTCGATCCCTCAGATCTTAAAAAGGTCGTTAAGAGAGCTCATTACCCGATGAAAACTATCGAAGATGTTTTTTCAAATATTCCGAACGCTCGTGTTTTCTCGAAATTAGATGCTAAATCGGGTTTCCTGCAGATAAAGCTCAATGAACAGTCGTCGTACTTGACCACGTTTAATACACCCATCGGGCGTTATAGGTGGCTCCGATTGCCTTTCGGTATAAAATCCGCTCCGGAAATCTTTCAACGGATTATGGACCAGATGCTCGAAGGCATTGATGGCGCGTCCGCAGTAATGGATGACATTTTAATCGGTGGAACCGATGTCGAACATCACGATCAGATCTTCCGAAAAGTTGTCAAAAGAGCCACACAGTACAATCTCAAGCTCAACTTTGATAAGTGCGAGATCCGACAGTCTCAAGTTTCGTACGTTGGTCATCTTATCACTGACAAAGGCATCAAACCTGATCCGAATAAAGTTCGCTCTCTAGTCGATATGCCCAGACCGAAGGACAAGGAAGGTGTCCGTAGATTTCTCGGAATGATTCAGTATCTTGCTAAGTTTATACCGAATCTTAGTCAAGTCGACGTTCCGTTACGCTCTCTTATGAAATCTGACATTAAGTTTGCTTGGAATCATGAACAAGAAAAGTGTTTCAATGATCTGAAACTGTTGTGCAGCAGAGAGCCCGTTCTCGCGTTGTACGGTGTGAACAAACCAGTAAAAATTCAGTGCGGTGCTTCCAAGGACGGCCTAGGAGCTGTATTGGTTCAGAACGGACGTACTGTTGCTTTTAGCTCGCGTTCGCTAACCGAATTGGAGAAAAGATACGCACAGATCGAGAAAAAAATGCTGTCTATCGTGCACGCCGCCACAAAGTTTCATTGTTACATATTTGGAAAAGAGACCTTAGTGTACAATGACCACAAGCCACTTGAGATGATTTTCAAGAAACCTCTTTCGTCCGTACCGATGAGATTACAGAGGATGCTACTTAGACTTCAGTGGTATAGTCTCAACGTTCGCTACCGGAAGGGTACCGAAATGACCGTAGCTGACGCACTGTCAACCGGAACCGGTGATCGAAAACGTAAACATGATTGACATGATTGACATAACCCAGGAACGTTATACCGATCTCGTTAACTGCACGAGACAAGAGTTGTCTCCGCTTAGCAGTGTTATAAGTCCGGTTGGCCCGACACTAAATTCGAAGCCCCGTTATCTGTGCGCGAATACTGGGACTCACGAAACACGTTATCTGTAGTAGACGGGGTTATCTACAAGGGAATGAGAATAGTCGTGCCGCCAAGTCTCCGGAAACACATGCTTAAAATTGTTCACGAATCGCATCTCGGCAATGTAAAGTGTAAACAGCGTGCGCGGGAAGTGATGTTCTGGCCGTCAATGAATGCCGCCATTGAGGAGGAAGTTAAAAACTGCACCCGATGTGCAACGTATCAGAACCGTCAAAGCCCGGAACCGCTTAAACCAACGAAAACCCCGGACATTCCGTATAGTGAAGTTGGTTGTGATCTTTTCGACTTTGAAGGAAAACCGTACCTGATGATTTTCGATTATTACTCAAGATACTTCGATGCACTCCCATTACAAACGACAACCACAAACGCTGTTATAAACGCGATGAAGTCTGTTTTTAGTTGTCATGGAATACCTAGAAAGTTGCGCTCGGACAATGGACAACAATTTGATTCAAGGGAATTCAAATCATTTTGTGCTAAATATGGAATTCAACACGCTACATCTAGTCCGCATTTCCAGAGTTCAAACGGCGAGGCTGAACGCGCGATACAAACCGTGAAGAAATTGTGGAAGAAATCAGACGATCGTTATTTAAGTCTTTTAGACTATCGCACAACTCCGCTAGAAACCGTGAACATGTCGCCAGCACAACTACATATGGGTAGAAGACCGAGAAACACTCTGCCCGCCCGTACCGATATTCTTAAACCTAAAAGTGCCGCGCCCGAATTGAAACAACAATTTTCTGACATTAAATCCGAGCAGAAATTCTACTATGACAATAGAAATGTAAAAGGCTTAGACCCGCTTAACACCGGTGATCACGTTCGTATTGCTCCGCCGCAAGGAATCGCGAAGGTTAAAGAGTGGAAACCAGGAACAATCTTATGTCAGGATTCTAAACATCTACGATCTAACATAGTAGAAACGAACAACAGAAGAATCAGGCGAAATGTTTTCTCAAATTATTATTATTCTATGCACTTAATATCCAAACGTAGGAAAAAAATAATACTATTGTGTCCATTATTGCACCCGAACTTGAAAATTAGTTAAGTTGGTGATTACAGTTCCTCCCGTCACTGGATAATGATGTGCATTTCAATCAGAATATTAACAGGGGAGATGATATTTTGTCACCACCTTTCTGACTGCTCGGAATACCCTGTTCCACTTTTAAATCTCTATTGTTCCTTTTTTTAAACACGTTTTTTGAGAACTGTTCAGTAAGTTGGACGTAAAATATAAAAGCCTATGATTAATACTTGCTGAGAAATGTATTACGGAAATTTTGATAACGGACTGACGGACGGACCAGTCGAAAACAATATTATCCTTCGCTACTTCGTTACATGGGGTAAAAAATACGGTAGAACCAGAAAAATAACAGTAGAAAACACAAACTTATTTTGTGAATTATTTTATTCTTAATACATTTCATGTTCATTATTTATATGCATTGATTTGAAGGCAATATTGAATAAAACCGACTACAATTTACTTCTTTGAGAGCGACCCCATGCCTGCACAGCCACTCAGTATAATACACGTTGAGCTTTCATGGGATATACACAACATGACTTCCATAAGTTTAATCATTGCAACTATTATATGTTGTCTTAATTCATTTTGCAAGTCATGTAATTAAACTAGAATTGTGTTTATCTGATAACTAAATCTATTAATTTATGTTACAAAAAAAAAGAATTCAGTTTAGAAGGTAAAACCACAATTAAAAGGAAAAATATGAATAAATAAGTAACAATAAAAAAGTCACAATAATTAAAACAATAAAAAATTTTTAAAAAAATTGTGGAAATAAAGTCCTTCTTAAGGAAGTTTGCTCCTCTTTCTTAAAGTAAAGAAAAATGGATAAAGTTGCATCTGCTTTAAAGAATATGAACAAATGATCAAAATGAGCAAGATGATTATGTTAGTCCATGTGCTCCTTTTTTTTTTGCTACAAGGCTAGCCATAATAATTTTGGCGGGAAATAAGTTCTCTCTAGATTTTTCATTACTTTTGCATTGCCGCAGATTGGCATCTTTAACCTTTTTAAAATGTATGACAGACTTAACAAGAGGCTCCCAGGAGCCTGAATCGCTCACCTGGTGTCTTGATGTCAACCCTATGAAGAACTTTGTAGAGCTAAATAAGCTGAACATTTAAGCAAGCAATAGCTTTTCTCTTTCAGCATTCTATAACCCAAAATCATGAAAAAACGCTATTTTTCACCTTTGAGGGGCTGTAACCCCTATAAGGGATCATCTGACAACTTCGACAAAATGGAGACTTTTGTAGAACTTTTGATGCTGAAGCAGTAGGGTGGCATCAGATTTCATCTATCTCTTATACTTTTTGATTTACGAGCCAAAAACAGTAGTCTGACCCCCCTGGTCTATTTTTAGTAACGGTGGCCATGTTTTTTGGCGGATCAAAAATCGAAACACAAGTTTGGTGCAGGACACCCTAAGGATCATCCATACCAAGCTTCATTAAATTCTTGTCTGTAGTTTCATAGGATAAGATTTTTGAAAATTGTTAACAGACGACGACAGACGACAGACGACGACGGACGCCAAGTGATGGCAATAGCTCACATGGACCTTTGGTCCAGGTGAGCTAATAAAATTTCATATTCGGTGGACATAATTTTGAATAAGAAAAAGAAAATAGGGGGTTCGTGAACAAAAAAATTCAAGCATAATCGATGGACAAACCCCAAGGAACTCGAAAATCTGACCAAAAAAAATCCCAACTTATATGAATATGAGGAGCAAACCTCCTTGAGCGTCCTTAAGCGTCCAAAGAGAACAGGTGTTCAGACATCGACTGATGAGAACCGAATGACCAATTCAGAAGCCTAAGCCCATAACCAGTGAAAAAGATAAAAAGTTTGTTTGCAAATACCAGAAATTACTGAAATAAATACGAAACCAAAGTGTAAATCTGGAACTTTACTTGTCATTTTATATTGATGCGAAAGAGCTAAAATGTTCTTGAAAATGTGTTTATTCTCTGCTCAAGAAACTGAACATTCTACTACAGTTTTGTCAATACACCAATTTTAGCCCTTTTTTCCAAAACGGTAAGGGCCACCAACTCTAAATACAATAGGAACCTTCCTCTAAGAGTTACAAACATCATAATAAAATTTCATAACAATTGGTCAATATTTACTCAAGTTATCGCACGGAAACCATATGTTCCCAGACGACGACCACGACGACGATGACAACGACGACATCGCCATAACATTATACGATCGCAAAAATTTTGCGGTCGTATAAAAAGTCTAGGTCGGCTCGGAAAACAGGAAGTAGTTGGCCGACTGACCTGGAAAGGGGAGGCACGGTACAATTCATCATGCTAAAGCTGTTTACCAAATTTGAAATCAATCCCTTTAGTAAAAGCTGAGAAATCTGTCACAAACTTACGAACAAGAACAGAATTCCTGGGTCCCCCGCCGAGCAGCAAAAATTTCAAGTCTGCTCGCTTAACAGGAAGCAGGTAAACGACAGAGTTGGAAATGCATCCCACTATATGAAACCGTTTTTTTTACGGTCAAAGTTCCATAACTCCTTAAAAATTATCGAAAAACAAGTAAATCTGTGAGCTAATGCTCACTAGTGATACCCCCGCTCCCCAAACTATGCCATGTACTCGGTAAACAGGAAGTAGTTGACCTAAGAACATAAAATCGCTATACACCATATGGGACTATAAGATAAAGCTATACACAAAATATCAGACTCTATCTCTTGTAGTTGTTGAGAAATCTTTGATGAAAATTTTGCATTCATGTTCACTATGTGCAAAAATCAAAGTATTTGGTACTAGTTGACCTAGGAACATAAATTTGCTATACACCATATGGGCCTATAGGATAAAGCTATATGCAAAATATCAGACATCTATCTCTTGTAGTTGCTGAGAAAACTACATGACAAAAGTTTTGCATTTACGTTCACTATGTGCAAAAATCAAAGTATTCGGTAAACAGGAAGTAGTTGACCTAGGAACATAAAATCGCTTTACACCATATGGTACTATAGGATAAAGCTATACGCAAAATATCAGATCTCTGCTTCATTTAGTTGCTGAGAAAACTGTGATTGAAATTTTGACTGTATGTACACTGTGTAAAAAATCTTAAGTATTCGGTAAACAGAAAGTGGTTGACCTAGGAGCATGAAATCGGTATACACCATATGGTACTATAGAAAAAAAGCTGTACGCAAAATATCAGACCTCAGCGTCATGTAATTGCTGAGAAAACTGTGACGGACATTATGTTACGGACGGAGGAACGAAGGGACGGACGAACAAGGGTAATACAGTATACCCCCTCTTCTTCGAAGCAGGGGTACAATGATGATTTTCGAACTTGACTAAGGTATTAGTAGTTAAAACATTTGGTATAAGTTTTATGAAAATCTGTCAACATTTGTAGGGATGAGAGTGCTCTTACAAGGTCTGTTTTGCCAAAAAAAACCAAAAAAAAAAAACAGTCTTTTTAATGGTCAAAGTCCCATAACTCCTACAAAAATTATCGAAAAATTATGATTTTCGAGCTTAACTGAAGTATTGGTGATATAAACATTTGATATAAATTTGAAGAAAATCCGTCAACATTTGTAGGGATGAGAGCGCTTACAAGGTTTGTTTTGCCAAAAAAACAGTCTTTTTTTATGGTCAAAGTCCCATAACTCCTACAAAAATAATCAAAAAATGCTGATTTTTTCAACTTGACCAAGGTATTAGTAATACAAACATTTGGTATAAATTTCATGAAAATCTGACAAAATTTGTAGCCTTGAGAGCGCTTACAAAAAGTGTGACGGACGGACGACGCCCATCATTTCTATGTCCCCGCTCCGCGTTGCGACGGGGGACAAAAATTCCCCATTGTTGACCGTTGCAATAAATGTTGGCTCGGAAAACAGGAAGTAGTAGGCCGACTGACCTGGTAAGCAGGCATGGTAAGACTCATCATGCTGAAGCTGTGTACCAAATTTGAAACAAATCCCTTAAGTAGAAGCTGAGAAATTGTACCGGACAGACAGACAGACGGACTGACAATTGATTTCAATATAGCCCCCTCTATTACGAGTGGGGCTAAAAAAATCAAGTGCATGTTTTAAAACAATCCCTTCAGTGGTTTTAGAAGCACAATTACAAAAATTTCAACATTGCAGGGACATCTTACAGACACAAACAATTGTAGTCCTCAAAACTATTATTTTCATAAAATTTCGTTCAAGGGCCATAATTTTGGTGAAAATCAACGGACCCTAATGAAATGCTAACTTGATGTGTAACTCATCATGATAAACTAACATACCAAAAATTAGCTTAATATCTGCAAGAATGTGACAATCATTTTGTAGGCCAACAACATAAAAAAACGTTATTTTAGGAGCTGTTACCCCTTTAGGGGTCATGTGACAACTTCGACCCTATGGAGACTTTTGTAGAGCTAAATGAGCTAGTATTAAAGCAAGCAACAGTTTTTCTCTATCTGCTATAGTTTTCATTCTTTAGGAAAAAACACTATTTTTCACATTTAAGGGGCCGTAGCTCTTTAAGGGGTCATTTGACAACTTTGACCCTATGGAGAATTTTGTAGAGCTAAAGAGCTATACATTTAAGCAAGCAACAGCTAATCTATATCTGCTATAGTTATCATTCTGTAGGCCAAAACCACAAAAAAAAAACGTTATTTTAGGGGCTGTTCCCTTTTAGGGGTCACGTGGAAACTCCACCCCTATGAATACTTTTGTAGAGCTAAATGAGCTGAACATTTATGCAGGCAACAGCTAATCTCTATCTGCTATAGCTTTCATTCTGTAGGGGGTGAATTTCAAAAAAATGACACCTTCAATATTTTACTAATTTATCTTTTATGGCAAATAATCTGATTGACTTTAGTGATATTATAACACCAGTAGTAACATTTGGCATATGTATGCCAAATTTCAAAGAGATATCTCAACATACAATGATTTGGCAGTCGAAAAAAAACCTAAAAATGTCAGGAGTGCAACATGTTTTTGTGACATAAAAAAAAATCACCTTTTTTCATTTTACTGCCATTTGATAAAAACATCTTAAAAGAAAAAAAACATTGTTTCAGGAGGAACCTATGTTTATATACTTTCATTTACTGTGAAGTTAAAATCAAAACAATGTTTTGGTCATGGAAAAATTCTGCCTTTCATAAATTTAGTGCTCTGTCAGGAGTGCAACACAAAAAACATATCTTTTGAATCAAATGCTGAATTTTCGACTTAATTATCAGATTTCAACAATAAAATGACAATTTACTAATACAAAAATATTCCCTTTATCAATTTAAAGAAAAGAAATATTGCTAACATGTTTAGAAAAGAGATGAGAGCCAATCAAACCAACCTACCCATTGTTGTCAGGAGTGCAACATTCTGACTTTAGACACACACACAGATTACAACTGATTAATCATATTTGTCATTTTCTTTATTTTTCAGAAGGAGTGACTAAAAAGACAAGAATTTTCCAAAAAAAGAAGACAGAAAAAAACTGCATTTGTTTTTCAGAGTCATTTTTTGAAAGTCAGGAGTGCAACACTTTTTTTTAAAAATCACTAGCTTTGTTATTTTTGATTATCCATTTTAAAAGGAATTATTTTTTTTCCAAAGGAGATCAAAATGAAAGAACCTTAGTGAGCACGCTCACATACCCCACGCGTTCCGCTATTGGACTATCAATGTTATCCTTGAGGAATTAGTATCGAGCTACAGGAATCAATAATATTGAATGATTGTAAAAGTGAATGTGCAAGTATTTGAATACATGTATCATAACAAAGTTATGTCAAATTTCTAAGTCCAAAGGGCCATAACTCCAACAAAAATTTGGGGATATAAAATTCCTGGTAACATGCACAACTACATATGGTGTACTTCTTGCATACCAAGTTTCGTTAAATTCTGTTCAGTAGTTTATTAGGAGTTGTGTTTACAATCTGTAATCATGATTTTCTGCAAATTTCTAAGTCCAAAGGGCCATAACTCCCACAAAAATTTGCGGATAAAAAATTCCTGGTGATATGCACAACTACATATGGTGTACTTCTTGCATACCAAGTTTTGTAAAATTCTATTCAGTAGTTTAAGAGGAGTTGCGATTACAAGCTGTAATCATGATTTTCATTAAATTTCTAAGTCCAAAGGGCCATAACTCCCACAAAAATTTGCGGATCAAAAATTCCTGGTGATATGCACAACTAAATATGGGGTACTTCTTGCATACCAAGTTTCGTTAAATTCTGTTCAGTAGTTTAAGAGGAGTTGCGATTACAAACTTTGATCACAGACGGACGGACGGACGGACGGAAAGACGGACGGACGGACCAGTCAAAAACATTATACCCTTCGCAACTTCGTTGCGTGGGGTATAATTATACCACAAATAAATAAGTCTCCATTTTGGCTCCTAATCTAAAATACATAATGGGGGAATAAGGGGGGGACGGGGGGGGGGGGTGCAAAAAGTAATTCTCAATTTTGTATCCACTATTTGACAAGAATAAACATACAAAAAAGTTTCGATATTTGGTCCCTTTAGGCCCTTAATTACATATTTAAGGGAAAAAGGGGGGACACAAAAATTAATTCTCAATTTTGTATCGCTATTTGACAAGAACAAACATGCAAAATTTTTTTTCAAAATCTGACCACTTCTAAAAAAGTTTTGATTTTGGCCCCTAATCACCTCACCGGGAATGATAGGGGGAAAAAGGGCAGTCTAAAAATTAATTCTCAATTTGTATCCACTAAATGACTAGAACAAACATGCAAATTTTTTTTTCAAAATCAGATCACAAGTAAACAGGTTTCAATTTTGATCCCATTTGGCCCCTAATAACCTAATAGGGGGAAAAAGGGGGTCACAAAAATCTATTCTTAATTTTGTATCCGCTATTTGACAAGAACAAACATGCAAAAAAATTTTCCAAATCGGACCACAAATAAAAAAGTTTCGATTTAGGCCCCTTTTGGCCCCTAATTACATAACGGGGGAAAAAGGGGGCGCAAAATTTCATCGGGTTCATTATTTTATTGTAAGAAACATTCTTGACAAATTTCACAGCAATAGGCCAACTAGGACCAAAGTTATGGTGGAAACAAATAAAATATTTGAATTTTTTGCCCATTTTGGGCCCCTAATTTCAAAACCAAAAAAAGGAAAGACCCCCAATATCAATCCCATTCATCCTTGTATGGTAAGGAACATCACTGTCACCTTTCATAGCAATGGGATCACTAGAACTAAAGTTATTGTGGAAACAAACAAACAAGAGGCTCCCAGGAGCCTGAATTGCTCACCTGAACTACACAGACACATACATTATGTAGATATTATTGTGCATAACTATATGCAATTTAAAATTTCTGAAATATCTTGGTTAGTTTTCAAGATATTGGGCTTAATAAGTGCAAAATTAGGAAAAAAGGCAATAACTCCCACATCAACAGTCAGATCTTTTCCAAAATTTCAGCACAGGTAGATCTTAAGATGCTGATCTTTTTTGATTTTTGCACAATTTTTATATCTGAAACCATTTTTGAGTTATTAGCTAAAAAATGCAATTGACCCCTATGTTCTATTTTTAGCCATGGGGGCCATCTGAACAATAGAGTTGTAGCATATAAGCTATTAAACAAGTGTGCAAAGTTAAATCCAGTTGGTCTTACGGTGTCAGACAAGTTAATCTTTGAAATTCAGGGAAAAAGTAATGAAAAATGGTAAATTTTGTTCATTGTCCTTATAAAACTTGAGTGCGAGTTATTGATTGCTACTAAGTTGTTTCTGAGAGTTTTTACAGCACATTGTCTGTTTCTTCATTTAAGGACAATAACTCATAAAAGAAATGATCCTACAGCTTTTATCTAAATACATAAAATGTAGATCTTGATGTGCTTAATCATATGCAATTTAAATTCTTGAAATATCTTGTATAGTTTTCAAGATATATGGCTAAACAAGTGAAAAATTTTGTAAAAATCCAGAAAAAGGGCAATAACTCCTACATCGGTTGTTGGATCTTCTTGAAAATTTCTGGGCAGGTAGATCTTGAGGTGCTGATTACTTTATCCCTTGGCAGAATTTTGATATCTGTTACGGTTTTTGAGTAATTTGCAAAAAACTGCAATTTACCCCTATGTTCAATTTTTAGCCATGGTGGCCATGTTTTTGTAGAATCAAAATTTCGAACAGTAGTTTTGTAGACGACAAACTACAGAACAACCCTACCAAGGTTCATTACATTTGACAAAGCAGTTTCAGAGAAGAAGATTTTTGAAAAGTTGAACGATGGACGACAGACGACGGACGCCAAGAGATGGCAAAAGCTCACATTGCCTTTGGCAAGGTGAGCTAAAAAGTTTTTCGCCCCCACTGCCAGAAAGTAATACCTATGTCTTGCCTTCGGCGACTATTCATCACAGGCGTGACAAAAATTGACAGACAAACAGACAATTAGACCTTAGTCACAAACTTCTGGTTGTCTTCCTTAATCTTCAGTTAACATTTTCATTATTTCTTTTTTAGCATTACATATAACAGACCAATCTTCCAATTCATAAGTGTCTGGCCCTTCTTGTTTTTCCTTTTGCACCATTTTTAAAGGTCGAGACACCTCATTCAAGTAAATTTCATATGATTCTCCAACAGCATCTTTAAATTTAGATTCAGGGGTACGGTCTATAAAATGTTTTGCATTCATATCTATCTTGTTCATAAAGGAATTAAGAGTTAACCATACAAATGTCAGTGTCCTTAAACTTAAAGTGCCATCCTTTTTCCAAATAGGGAATTCATCACTGAGGAGCAGTTTGTCTGACTTGCAATTAAACAAAATTATTCTAATATTTTCCTCTGTTGCTAAGAAAGATGGAATAAATTTGTTAAACAAAGATTTATTCATTCTTGATTCAACAAATGAATTTACAATGGTTTGTGCCATTGCTTGAGAGTTCATCTTTGATTCTTCCGTCTTTACTTCAATATTTGAAAAATCAAATTCATCTGATTCATCTTGTAGAGACGATTTTGCTAAATCTTCTAAATCAATTCTTACTATGCTCTTTTGAACTACAATATCAGCTTGACCATGCCACACTGAACTGTGTCCTGAAAAAAAAAAAGATACGGTCACTAATAACGATTGTAATTTAACTGTAAAACGTGGTGGTTGTATTACAAAACTTTTGGTGGTTTGCCAATTGCATTTTCGGTATTAAAATTTTTTGCCGCCATTTTCAAGCCAAAAATTAAACTTGCTTCTATATTGACGAAAATTGGTATATAATGTAAATAGGAATACTGTGAGCGAACCCTCCGCTTTAAAAACAATTCCAAGTCCAATTATCTCCCCTGCATATTTGACAGTAACAGAAATTCTTCAGGCACATCTGCATATGATGTAAATACATCCTGTAAAGTTTCATCAAAATCCATTCAGTGGTTTAGGAGGAGTTGCGCTTCTGAGGTCTCCTATTGAACACCAAGTCTAAAAAGTCTAAGTCCAATTATCTCCATTTCATGATGTCCAACAGCAAAAAAAAATACTTCATGCACATCTCCATGTAGTATACATTCCTTTCTGTAAAGTTTCATCAAAATCCATCAAGTGGTTTAGGAGGAGTTGCGCTTACGAACATTGAACACCAAGTCTAAAAAGTCTCAAGTCCAGTTATCTCCCTGCCCCTGCGAACAGTTCAAGAACAGTTCTTGAACTGTTCTTGCACAAGTGGTCTTGACCGTTCTTGAAAACAAATTAATGTTCTTGAAGTTTTAACCATTTTATGTTCAAGAACACTGTTCTAGAAATTGTTCAAGATAAAACTAGAACAGCAACAGCCCCTATTAAAACAGATTTCTCAAATTTCACAAACTTGCAAATTAAGTATTTCATTAAGCCCGAGTCACACTGTCACGTTTGGGCACCCGGTTTTACTACATTTCTTAAACGTAGTGAAATGGCTATAAATGTAACGAAACATACCAACATGTACATGTAGTTGCAACCGGGTACATAGGAAGAGATACCTAGACGCAAACCTGGGGTACCCCGTTTGTATCGTTTGCACGACACAAACGTGACGAAACTTGGCTAAAAAATAAACGTAGCAGATACGTAGTAGAACGTGGTCAAACGTCGGTTAAACGTATTAAAACCGAGGGAAAGCGTAATGAAAACCTAGTAAAACGCATATGCATACCAAGTTTCATCAACCTAAGACTTATAGTTCTTGAGATATGGAGGTGCTCACAAAACTTTTCCATTGCTATTATATGTATTGAAAATTGTCAAAGTCACTTACATGTAACCGGAAAATCAAGGTCAAAGTCAAATGATGGGGATGCAACTGTGCTAAGCTACTACTGGGGCATATGCATACCAAGTTTCATCAAGAGCCGCCGGTAAAGTAACACCTATGTCCCGCTCTGCTTCGCTGTTTACAGTTACTTACCGAAAGAGGTTTCTTTCATATCAGCTCTAATGGTTTCTTTACACAAGGGACATGATTTACAGCTGTGACACTTGTCATTGAAATAAATACCATCTTTCGACAATGGCTTGAAATAGTGAATGGCCAAAATACACTTTATCTTCTCCTCATTAAGAGTCTTATCCTTACGTAATTGTTGTAGACACTTTTCATGTGAATCTAAAATTATAAAGGACATACAAGATGTTGATAATATATTACTAGTACTCTTTTCAATTAACACAAGTCTACATGATTAAAATCACAAGTTCAAAGGTAAAACAGATGTGTACACAGAATATATAAAAATGTTGTGTGGAATGAAGAATGAATAATTTTTTTTCTTAATTTTCTTAAATATTGCCATGGATACAATCTTTTGACCATAAATCATGCCACTGACTAATTTTCAGGCAATTTCATAAACATTTAATGTACTTAATAAAATTTAAAAAAACTTTGTTCAACTTCAAGGGTTAACCTGAGTGTTACGACAAAAAGACTTAGACCAATTAATGCTAAAAATATGAAAAAAAAAATTAAAATTTTCTTAAACAGGTCGGGAATTAAAGTTATTGTGGGAACATATAAAATATTTGAATTTTTTGCCCCTTTTAGGCCTCTAATTTTTAAAGGAATAAAGGGCAGACCCCCAAAATCAATCCCAACCATCCTTTTCTGGTATGAAGCATTATTGAAAAATTTCACCGCATTTGGTAAACCAAAACAAAAGTTATTGTGGGAACAAACAAACAAGAGGCTCCCAGGAGCCTGAATGGCTCACCTGGTCTTGATGGCAACCCTATGAAGAACTTTGTAAAGCTAAATAAGCTTAACATTTAAGCAAGCAACAGCTTTTTCTCTTTCAGCAATAGTTTTCATTCTGTAGACCAAAAACGTGAAACATGTTATTTTAAGGTCTGTCTGACAACTTTGACTCTATAGAGACTTTTGTTGAGAGCTTAATGAACCGAACATTAAAGCAACCAACCAATTTTCTTTTTCTGCAATAGTTTTTATTATACATGTTATATTAGTCAAAAACATGAAAACATGTTAATTTAGGGGCTGTAACCCCTAAAAGTGGTCATCTGACAACTTCGACCCTATGAAGAATTTTGTAAAGCTAAATGAGCTGAACATTTAAGCAAGCAACAGATTTCTCTATCTGCAATAGTTTTCATTCTACAGGCCAAAAACACTATTTTTCGCCTTTAAGGGGCTGTAACCCCTGTAAGAGGTCATCTGACAACTTCGACCCTATGAAGACTTTTGTAAAGCTACATTTTGTAAATGAGCTGAACATTTAAGCAAGCAACAGCTTTTCTCTATCTGCAATAGTTTCCATTCTATAGGCCAAAATCACTATTTTTGGCCTTTAAGGGGCTGTAACCCTTATAAGGGGTCATCTGACAACTTCGACCCTATGGAGACTTTTGTAGAGCTTAATGAGCTGAACATTTAAGCAAGCAACAGTTTTTCACTATCTGCAATTGTTTACATATGCATACTATAGGGGCAATAACATGAAAAATGCTATTTTTCACCTTTAAGGGGCCATAACCCCTATAAGGGGTCATCTGACAACTTTGACCAAATGGAGACTTTTTTAGAACTTTTGATCCTGAAGCAGTGGTGTGGCATCAGATTTCATCTTAATTTCGTATACTTTTTGAATTACAAGCCAAAAACAGTAGTCTGACCCCCCTGTTCTATTTTTAGCCAGGGCAGCCATGTTTTTTGACGAATCAAAAATCGAAACAAAACTTTTTTGCAGGACACCCTAAGGATCAATCATATCAAGTTTCATTAAATTCTGTTCAGTAGTTTCAGAGGAGAAGATTTTTGAAAAATTGTTAACAGACGACGACAACGGACGCCAAGTGATGGCAATAGCTCACATGGACCTTCTGTCCAGGCGAGCTAAAAAGTACTATTTTCGGCCCCTTCGTAAACGAAACAAGAGGCTCCCAGGAGCCTGAATCGCTCACCTAAACAAGGGGTTGCACTAAGTCGTGCTAAGCATACTCCCATTCGGCCATTCAGAAAACAGGAAGTAGATGACCGACTGACCTGGAAAGGGGAGGCACGTTACAACTCATCATGCTAAAGCTGTATACCAAATTTGAAATCAATGCCTTTTCTAGAAGCTGACAAATCTAGTTACGAAAAATTGTCTATATTTGACCCATAAAAAGTCTAAGTCAGCTCAGAAAACAGGAAGTAGATGATGGACTGACCTGGAAAGGGGAGGCACGGTATAACTAATCATGCTGAAGCTGTGTACCAAATTTGAAACCAATCCATCCAGTAGAAGCCATGAAATCTGTTACGAAAAATTTCACTTTTCAAATTTTTTACCCTAAAAAGTTTGAGTCTGCTGGAAAAAACAGGAAGTAGATGATGGACTGACCTGGAAAGGGGGGCACGGTATTACTCTTCATGCTGTAGCTGTGTACCATCGTAGAAGCCGAGAAATCTGTTACGAAAAATTTCACATTTTAATTTTTTTTTTCCTAAAAAAGTCTAAGTAGGCTTGGAAAACAGGAAGTAGATGATGGACTGACATGGAAAGGGTAGGCATAGTATAACTTATCATGCTGAAGCTGTGTACCAAATTTGAAACCAATCCATCGAGTAGAAGCAGAGAAATTGAACTGGACAGACGGACAGACAGACGGATAAAGAAATGGTCCTACAACTTGGACCTAAAAACTGTAGATCTTGATGTGCTTAGTCATATCCAATTTAAATTTTTGAAATATCTTGTATAGTTTTCAAGATATATGGCTAAATAAGTGAAAAAATTTGAAAAAAAATCCAGAAAAAGGGCAATAACTCTTACATCAATTGTTGGATCTTCTTCAAACTTTCATAGCAGGTAGATCTTCAGATGCTGACCACTTTTGTTTCCATCCGAATTTTGATATCCATAACCATTTTTGAGTTATTAGCAAAAAAACTGCAATTTAGGCCATTGTTATTTTATTTTTAGTTTTTTGAAATTTACTGACAAAACCCATGGGTAGGAGGAAGGGAAAAAAAAAAAAAAAACTTAATTTCCAATTTTTTTTTGGTTTGTTCGTTTTACGTAATTCTTTCAAATTATTTATTGGGCGGAGGGAAAAAAAACTAGAGGCTCCCAGGAGCCTGAATCGCTCACCTGATCTCTTATGCCAAAGTTTGAATAAATTTCACAAACTTTCAAGTATACAAAGTTGCAAAACAATCATGACAATCCTTTCAGTGGTTTCAGAGAAGATTTTTGGAAATCAGTTTAAATTAATAGAAAAAAAAAACAGTTAAAGGGCAAAAACTCTTTAAGGACCTGTTGATGCTGAACAAGAAAAGTTCATGCTTCGGATTTTCTCTATCTCTGATACTTTTCGAGTTATAAGCTAAAAACAATAGTCTGACCCCCCCTGTTCTATTTTTAGCAATCGTGGCCATGTTGGTTGGTCGACATGTATATAATTCACAAACTTGGTAGAATCATCCTAAAGATCAAGTGTACCAAGTTTGAAAGCAATCCCTTCAGTGGTTTCAGAGAAGAAGACTTTTGAAAATCAGTTAAAATTAATGGAAAAAAAACAGTTTAAGGGGAATAACTCTTAAATGGCTGATATAACTTCTATAAGGAGTCTTTTCACAATTTTGACTCAATGGAGAGATTTGTAGAGCTTTTGATGCTGAACATGAAGAGTTGCTTTGGATTTTCTCTATCTCTTATACTTTTTGAGTTATATGCCAAAACCAATGGTCTGACCCCTCTGTTCTATTTTTAGCAATGGCGGCCATGTTGGTTGGTCGACGTGTATATACATGTAATTCACAAACTTGGTAGAGGACATCCTAAAAATCAAGTAGCAATCCCTTCAGTGGTTTCAGAGAAGAAGACTTTTGAAAATCAGTTAAAATTAATGGAAAAAACAGATAAAAGGGGAATAACTCTTAAACGGCTTATCTGACAATTTTGAGCCTGAAGTCATTTTTGTAGATCTCAATGAGCTTAACAATTCTGCAATGCTAACTTTTCCTCTAGCTATAATGGTTTTCAAGATATAGTCCAAAAATTGCAAAAATGGTCAATTTTGATGATTAAATGGCAATAACTCCTATAAGGAGTCGTTTCACAACTTCGACTCAATGGAGAGATTTGTAGAGCTTTTGATGCTGAACAAGGAAGGTTGCTTCAGATTTTCTCTATAGCTATCTCTTATACTTTTCGAGTTATAAGCCGAAACAATGGTCTGACCCAACTGTTCTATTTTTAGCAACTGCGGCCATGTTAGTTTGTCAACATTTATATAATTCACAAACTTGGTAGAGGACATCCTAAAGATCAAGTATACCAAGTTTCAATGCAATCCCTTCAGTGGTTTCAGAGAAGAAGATCTTTGAAGAAAAGTTAACAGACGGATGGACGGACGACGGACACTTAATGATGACAATAGATCACATGACCCTTCGGGTCAGGTGAGCTAAAAAACACGAAGTTTCTGATTTTTTTCTTTCTTCCAAATCGGGAAAATTCAGGGTCGGCGGGTTTGTAAAACTAAATATAAAATAACAATGGCCTTACCCCTATGTCCTATCTTTAGCCATGGTAGCCATATTTTTTGAGGAATCAAAAAATCGGAACAATAGAATTGTAGCATTTATGCTATTCAACAACTGTGCCAAGCTTAGTTGAAGTTGGATGTATGGTGTCAGACAAGTTAATCTTTGAAATTCAGGGGAAAAGTAACGAACAATGGTAAATTTTGACGCTTTAAGGGCCATAACTCCTAAGAGAAATGGTTCTACAGCTTTGACCTTATTACATGAAATGTAGATCTTGATGAGCTTAATCATGTGCAATTTGAATTTTTAAAATATCTTGTATAGTTTTTAAGATATAGGGCTAAATAAGTGCAAAATTTTGAAAAAATCCAGAACAAGAGGCTCCCAGGAGCCTGAATCGCTCACCTGAACTACACAGAAACACATATTTTGTAGGTATTATTGTGCTTTACCATATGAAATTTAACAAAGGACTGCTACTCTGTGGAATTATCAATTTTAATGTTCTAAGGGAAACAACTCCTATCAAGAAAGGTCTTACAACTTTGACCCCATTACATAATTTTTAGATCTTTATGATCTTAACCATATGCAATTTAAATTTTTCAAATATCTTGTATTGTGTTCAAGATATTAGTCTTAAAAGAGCAAAATTTGACGAAAAAAAAACAAGAAAAAGGGCAATTACTCCTACAACTATTGTCAGATCTTCTTTAAAACTTCAGGGCAGGTAGATCTTTATGTGCTGATCATTATTACTAAAATAGAATTTGAATATCTGTTACCATTTTTGAGTAATTTGCAAAAAAATGCAATTTACCCTTACAGTATGTTCTATTTTTAGCCATGGCGACAATGCCCTTTGTCGAATCGAAATTTCGAACAATAGTTTTGTAGACCACATACTACTGAACAACCCTACCAAGTTTCATTTCATTTGACTAATCAGTTTCAGAGATGAAGATTTTTGAAAAGTTGAACAAACTAGAGGCTCCCAGGAGCCTGAATCGCTCACCTGATCTCTTATGCCAAAGTTTGAATAATTTCACAAACTTTCAAGTATACAAAGTTGCAAAACAATCCTTTCAGTGGTTTCAGAGAAGATTTTTGGAAATCAGTTTAAATTAATAGAAAAAACAGTTAAAGGGCAATAACTCCTGTAAGGACCTTTTGATGCTGAACAAGAAAATTTGCTTCCGATTTTCTTTATCTCTTATACTTTTTGAGTTATAAATCAAAAACTATGGTTTGACCCCCCTGTTCTATTTTTAGCAATGGTGGCCATGTTGGTTGGTCGACATGTATATAATTCACAAACTTGGTAGAGGACATCCTAAAGATCATGTATACCAAGTATCAATGCAATCCCTACAGTGGTTTTAGAGAAGAAGATTTTTGAAAATCAGTGTAAATTAATGGAAAAAAACAGTTAAAGGGGAATAACTCTCAAATGGCTGATCTGACAATTTTGACACTGAAATCATTTGTGTAGATCTCAATGAGCTAAACAGTTCTGCAATGCTAACTTTTCCTCTAGCTTTAACGGTTTTCAAGATAGTCCAAAAACTGCAAAAATGGTCAATTTTGATGATTAAAGGGCAATAACTCCTATAAGGAGTCGTTTCACAACTTCGACTCAATGAAGAGATTCGTAGAGCTTTTGATGCTGAACAAGGAAAGTTGCTTCGGATTTTCTCTATCTCTTATACTTTTTGAGTTATAAGCCAAAAACAATGGTCTGACCCCCCTGTTCTATTTTTAGCAACGGCGGCCATGTTGGTTGGTCGACATGTATATAATTCACAAACTTGGTAGAGGACATCCTAAAGATCATGTATACCAAGTATCAATGCAATCCCTTCAGTGGTTTCAGAGAAGAAGATCTTTGAAGAAAAGTTAACGGACGGACGACGGACGACAGACGACAGACGACGGACGACGGATGGACGGACGACGGACGCTTAACGATGACAATAGCTCACATGACCCTTCGGGTCAGGTGAGCTAAAAACAGTTAAAGGGGAATAACTCTTAAACGGCTGATCTGACAATTTAGACCCTGAAATCATTTATGTAGATCTCAATGAGCTAAACAATTCTGCAATGCTAACTTTTCCTCTAGCACTAACGGTTTTCAAGATATTGTCCAAAAACTGCAAAAATGGTCAATTTTGGTGATTAAAGGGAAATAACTCCTGTAAGGAGTCGTTTCAAAACTTCGGCTCAATGAAGAGATTCGTAGAGCTTTCGATGCTGAACAAGGAAGGTTGCTTCGGATTTTCTCTATCTCTTATACTTTTTGAGTTATGAGCCAAAAACAATGGTCTGACCCCCCTGTTCTATTTTTAGCAACGGCGGCCATGTTGGTTTGTCGACATGTATATAATTCACAAACTTGGTAGAGGACATCCTAAAGATCATGTATACCAAGTATCAATGCAATCCCTTCAGTAGTTTTAGAAAAGAAGATTTTTGAAAAGCAGTGTAAATTCATGGAAAAAAACAGTTAAAGGGGAATAACTCTTAAACCCCTGATCTGACAATTTAGACCCTGATATCATTTTTGTAGATCTCAATGAGCTTAACAATTCTGCAATGCTAACTTTTCCTCTAGCTCTAACGGTTTTTAAGATATAGTCCAAAAACTGCAAAAATGGTCAATTTTGATGATTAAAGGGCATTAACTCCTATAAGCAGTCGTTTCAAAACTTCGGCTCAATGGAGAGATTCGTAGAGCTTTCGATGCTGAACAAGGAAGGTTGCTTCTGATTTTCTCTATCTTTTATACTTTTTGAGTTATGAGCCAAAAACAATGGTCTGACCCCCCCTATTCTATTTTTAGCAACGGTGGCCATGTTGGTTGGTCGACATGTATATAATTCACAAACTTGGTAGAGGACATCCTAAAGATCATGTATACCAAGTATCAATGCAATCCCTTCAGTAGTTTTAGAGAAGAAGATTTTTGAAAATCAGTGTAAATTCATGGAAAAAACAGTTAAAGGGGAATAACTCTTATACGGCTGATCTGACAATTTAGACCCTGAAATCATTTTTGTAGATCTCAATGAGCTAAACAATTCTGCCAAGCTAACTTTTCCTCTAGCTCTAACGGTTTTCAAAATATTGTCCAAAAACTGCAAAAATGGTCAATTTTGATGATTAAAGGGCAATAACTCCTATAAGGAGTTGTTTCACAACTTCGACTCAATGGAGAGATTCGTAGAGCTTTTGATGCTGAACAAGGTAGGTTGCTTCGGATTTTCTCTATCTCTTATACTTTTTGAGTTATAAGCCAAAAACAATGGTCTGACCCCCCTGTTCTATTTTTAGCAACAGCGGCCATCTTGGTTGGTCCACATGTATATAATTCACAAACTTGGTAGAGGACATCCTAAAGATCATGTATACCAAGTATCAATGCAATCCCTTCAGTGGTTTCAGAGAAGAAGATCTTTGAAGAAAAGTTAACGGACGACGGACGACGGACGACAGACGACGGACGACGGACGGACGACGGACGCTTAACGATGACAATAGCTCACATGACCCTTCGGGTCAGGTGAGCTAAAAACCTTGAAAATGGTCAATTTTTACAATCCAAGGGGTATAACTCCTTAAGGAACGATCCTACAACTTTGACTCTGTTACAACTTTTGTAAATCTTGATGTGCTTAGTCATATGCAATTTAAATTTTTAAAATATCTTGCATAGTTTTCAAGATATAGGGCTAAATAAGTAAATGTTTTGAAAATCCAGAAAAAGGGCAATAACTCCTACATTGGTTGTTTGATCTTCTTGAAAATTTCTGGGCTGGTAGATCTTGAGGTGCTGATCACTTTTACCCATGCATGGGCGTAGGAAGCGGTACGGTTGGTACTGCTCCGACCGTACCAATAAATATATCAGGTACGGCATGCCGTACCAATAAATTCCTTCATTAAAATCAATTTAATGCATAATTTCTGTGTTTTATTCACTTTTGTTAAACTGTTTTATTTTCTAATGACTTTGTTTCTGCTAAAACAATTATAAGTAGTAATCATCAACAGATGTGTACTTTTACATATGGTCTAAAGAATTTTATGACTGACTATTCTGCCTCCTTCAGTCATGTCAGTTGCATGAAATATTTGATGTCCTCGTTAAAAATTGCCTTGAAATTTAAACTGCCATCCACGTAGCATCTTCCTTATAAAATACGGTGAGCAATTCCAAGACATCGAGTATCAAAAGTCCAATCAACAAAGAAAAACCAGGATACAAGTGTAGTCTGATGACAACAATACTTAGAAGAAAGTCGTGTAGCTAAACTGCAATTTAGCAACGCAAAACCCGAGAAAAACGAAAGTGAACTCAAGTTCCATGGAGGGGTAAGCAGTTTGTGCGACACCCGTCACGCTGTCAAAGCTTCGTTAAAGATATACCAAGACAATGCATCGGCACTCCTCTGTGATATCGAAATTCCTATGTATTTTAAAAGTGTATATGATGTCATTCAATTTCTTGAGCCAGAAATGCTACATAAGAGTGACATAAACTTATAATAACAATTTTGGAGCTAACGGAAAGTTCTTGCAAATTCTTTATAAGAATTGATTGTCCGATAAAAAAAGCAAGCACCAAACTGAACAAATATGTTGTTGCATTTCGATTATGACTTTATAAATAAAAAAAAAGAAAAAAAAACGGATAAAAGTTTTAAAAAATGCCTGTAATGATAGGAATAAATACAATAAACACAATAAATAAAAGTAAAATAGGAATATACTTTACACAGTTTTATCATCTATTTTGCATTATGACCTACATGGCTAAAAGAAAAACTTTTTTTCCATTTTCTATAAAATAAAATGCCAATGGTTTATTACGCTACATGTATGCTTTGAATGAATATGTGCATGTAAATGTACATTGGCTTTTAGATTTTTTCTTATTAAAGCTGTTTTATAACAAACCAAAAACTATTTCTTTAAATATAAAGTTTGTTTCAATGACAATAAGGCTTCCGGAAACGCTCAGAATGCAAAATTTTGCACACTCTGCCATGATAAATTTGCCTCATTATTGATTAGGTCCTATGAATATGATCATCTTGAACATTTGAAGATCGTTGGCGCAATATTACAAATGCATGCCTGAAAAAGTTATTTTGATTTTTTCCTTGCAGTTATTTTTTAATGTGTTTAAAGCTTGATACAAAAATACCGGGTACATTGCTTCTTTAAACTAAGAGAGCGACCATTTGATTTTTATGGGGGGCTATGGTGAAATTTAAAATAAAAAGGCAGGATGGCAAAAATCCAGAAATAAAAAGGCAGGACAGTGCCTTGAATTAAAAAAAAAGACAGGATGTTGTTTTTGACTGAAAAATTTATAGCAGTTAAAAAAAAAATTGCGTGCACTAGCGCGCAACATCCAGACTCGGCTTTTTCCGGATATAAAAAAGCAGGACGAAGAAAATCACCATAGCCCCCCCCCCCACCATAAAAAGCAAATGGTTGTTCCCTAACCGCATTTTGGCGAATACCTAGAATAAAGCATGAAACGGATTCAAGACCAGAAGCCCTCGTACAAGGCGCTAATAGGTGATTTTAAAAATCATATTCTTTTTGTGTTAAAAATTTAACCAAAAACATGAAATTTTAGAAAATTATGTTATAGGAAAAGGAGTTCACAAACATAAAAAATAGTCACAGGAAATGCCCAGAATGCAGGATTTTGCACCATTTATCTCAGAGCTTCTGGGGGCCTTGAGCGGCCCCCAGACCCCCTGCCGTATATACCACCTCGCTACGCCAGGTGGGAGAGGCACTTCGTGCCTCTTTATATTCTGGTTCAGCAGTACCAATATTTTTTTCCTTCCTACGCCTCTGCCATGCCAGAATTTTGATATCTGTTAAATTTTTGAGTAATTTGCAAAAAACTGCAATTTACCCCTATGTTCTATTTTTAGCCATGGCGGCCATGTTTTTGTTGAATCAAAATTTCGAACAATAATTTTGTAGAGGACATACTACAGAACAACTCTACTAAGATTCATTACATTTGGCCAAGTGGTTTCAGAGAAGAAGATTTTTGAAAAGTTGAACGACGGACGACAGACGCCAAGTGATGGCAAAAGCTGACATTGCCATCAGCAAGGTGAGCTAAAAAGGGCAATAACTCCTACATCGGTTGTTGGATCTTCTTGAAAATATCTGGGTAGGTAGATATTGAGGTGCTGATCACTTTTACCCAGCCAGAATTTTGATATCTGTGACCGTTTTTGAGTTATTTGCAAATAACTGTATTTGAACCCCCCCCCCCCCCCCCGTTCTATTTTTAGTAACAAGGGCCATGTTTTTTGAAGAATGAAAAATCCCAACGCAAACTTTTTGCACAATACCCTAAGGAACAACCATATCAAGTTTGGCTGCATTTGGCCGAGCAGTTTCAGAGAAGAAGATGTTTGAAAAAAGCTAACAGACGACGGACGCCAAGTGATGGCAATAGCTCTGCAGTGATTCCGAAGGTCCATCGGACCGAACCAAATGTCCGGTAAAAATGGGTTTGGTCCAGTAATAATTTGTAATTTTTTATACTGGAATGTTAGTAAAAAATTTGTATAACTGATGTTCGGTCCAGTAATGACCGAAATACCTTTGGAATCACTGGCTCTGCAAAAATTCACAGGACCGAACAAATTTTACAGGTCGTGGGCAGTTGGTCCTGTGCTAATTTCGACGACTGCAAAACCAATCTGTGATTGGTAGCATTGTTGTACAGTAGTACTCACCAGACATTACAGTATTTATAAAATTTTTGACAATTTGCTCCATCTTGATACGCTCTGTGATGTTGCACTGTTCAAGTTCCTTCCCAGGCTTCAAACATTGCCTTATACATTGATTGATTTCTGCAAACCCACTTATATAGAACATACTTGCGGGAAAATTTCGCGGGAGAGTATAATTGATAGTGGCATCGCTGAAGCTCCATGAACCTTGGCCATTGCAGTTACTTATTACAACTGCATTGTAATTAGGTTCGTTCTTATTTATCGGAAAAAAAGTGTCGGTTATTAAAGAAGTAAACTTTGTCCTGAATAATCTTATTTTTTCTTCTGAACAATCATTTGTTGCCATTTCGGTCTCGTGTCCAGGGGATATATAGTAAGGGGGAAGGAAACATTTCAGCATGCTATACAAATCCATTTGTTTTTCCATCAAAATGAAAGAAAAGATAAAAAGAAAGTTATGACGTACTTTGGGGGATATTCCAAGGTAAAAATATTTAAATCTATGCTAATGAGGTCGTTTGACCTTTTCTTTTGAGGTTTATTGACTATGTCGGCGCAGTGATTGAGGGAAAACATACACAGTTAGAACAAATAAAACAAATAAAACACACACATGATGGTCTGCTCGAACTGACGAATTTCTAATGTCCAGAAACAAATTGGGTAGCTATAATTAGTGTATTGCATTTCAATGTACTTTTGTAGGTTAAAAGCACGTTAATAGTGCTTATGTTTCTTATTAAGTATACATGTCAACTCTAAATAAAAGTTATTTATTCATTTGTTTTAATTTATTTATCTGTGTGCATGTGATTTACTTTAAGGTACCATTATTGCATACAGTTTTATTAAACATCATATATACACAAGCAGACAGCTAGTGACACCAGGGTAGGAAATCAACAGATATTATTCAGTTAGGCACGGACCATTTGATTTTCTGGGGGACCTGGGATTTTTTGGAAAAAAATTTCCCGGCCCTGATTTTTGTAAAACAAAATAATCTGGCCAGCACCTAGGTTGAAAAAAATAATCTGGTTTCAATCTTGCCAATTGAAAAAAAAAAATTCTTGCCAACAAAATTTCCTTGCTTAATATGTGTGTGAAAAAAATAATCTGGCCTGCAAAGCGGGCGAAAAAAATTTCCCGGCTCAAGATAAAATCCCCCCCCCCCAGAAAATCAAATCAGTGGTCCGTGCCTTAACAGTTACACTAAATAAAATTAAATATTCACACGAAGTATAAAAATGGCATATAAACATGTATTGCATATAAACATGTATTTAATATACCTCAAAGTCTTTCATTCTATTTTTTCATAAAGACTTTAGAGTATTACAATCTCAGGCGTTTGGGTCCAGTATTTCATTCTATTATGAATAACGTGTATATACAAATTTTCATCCGTCTCTATACTATTTGGAAATAGTATAGAGACGAAATGAAAATTTTTATATACACATTATTTTTAAAATATGAGAAAGACATTGCCTTAAAAGCTCGCGTAGATACAAAAATATAATCTATTCCAGTGATAATTTCGAATGATGCCTGGGACGAGATAATTTGGAACGATGTATTACTACATGTATTTCCCGCAATTTTTAAGCACGCGCAGACATTTTCGAAAACTTCCAAAAATCGAATGTTTCCAGTGAGAACGATTTTTCTTCCATAGTATTTTGAGTCTCGTGCAATTTGGCATTCTTTCTACAATAAAGAGCTCGCTACGCTCGCATATAATAAAATAAAATCCTGGACCCAAACGCCTGTGATTACAATGACAATTTTTGTAACTTGCACTGATCTTCATGTATAGTGTCATAGACCTGAGAAAATTATATCGAAGAGAATCGAATCATCCTATTTAACATACGAAATTGCTGAAAATAACAGTGTCGTTCTTGTGAAGATCTAGGATCCTCTGGATTAAACTTTGGTGTTTCTACAGTATATTCAAATAATATGAGAAAGACATTGCCTTAGAAGCTCGCGTAGATAATCATTGAAAATTTCGAATAATTTTTATAGCGATAGGACGAATAGTTTTGATTTTAACGAGGAAAAACTATTATTCTAAATTTGTCAGTTGTGGTCCGGAAACCTTAATTCCGTACTTGTTACGTCTTTTACACTCTAGTCTAAATGCAAATTTTGCTAGTTTTGTTTCAAATTACGATATTTTTTTGTGTAGTTTTGATTTGTTTATTTGTAATTGTGTTGATTTCGAATCATCCTATTTAACATAAGAAATTGCTGAAAATAACAGTGTCGTTCTTGTGAAGATCTAGGATCCTCTCGATTAAACTTTGGTGTCAGTCTACAGTATATTCAAATAATATGAGAAAGACATTGCCTTAGAAGCTCGCGTAGATAATCATTGAAAATTTCGAATAATGCCTGGGACGAGATAATTTGGGACGATGTATTACTATTTACCGCAATTTTTTTAGCACACCCAGATATTTTCGAAAACTTCCGAAAATCGAATGTTTCCGGTGAGAACGATTTTTCTTCCATAGTATTTTGAGTCTCGTGCAATTTGGCATACTTTCTACATTAGAGAGCTCGCTACGCTCGCATATAAAAGTATCTTTAGATAGCTGAATTTCTTGTACATTGTTTGATATCATTTTCGAAGTGTTTTATTTAATATGATAATGGCTCTGCCCTAAAAGCTCGCGAATAATAGGTGCAACCAAAACTAGGTTTAAACTTCATTGGATCTTGAAAAAATGTCAAAATACCCTCGGCTGGATCAATAGCTAAGAGGGTCCACTTTTAGATAAAAATTGAATAATTTATTTGAAAAAAAATGTATTATCCGTAAAAACGCATAAATATGGTTTGCGGCCGGGACAACATCATCCATAACTTAATCGATCCTTCAGTCACATCATATCATTCAACAAGCAGACGACATCAAAATGTCACCGCTCTTCTGCCAGGTTTTGTTATATTTTTTGTATACCCGTATCTATAATTGCCAAGTACTGTCTGCAAAAAATTGATTCAGAAACCTGGTGGAAAAAGACGACGTATCCAAATGATCATTTAACTTTGTCAGTTTGAGGGACCACATAGGATAAGGATGGATTAGGATTTTATTTTCAGATCAGGTACGGGACCAAATTATCATATATATGTAGAAAAACAGTTGCTGATCACTTTATTTTAATGAATCTGTGTTATAAAAAGTTCCGAAAATTGATTGACAGAACTCCTACCATTTTTCTGCGCATGACTATATATGCACTATGGGTAAAAATACTAAAAGGTCACGAATTCTCGCGAGGGAAAGCCATATTTCTGTAAAAAACAAAACTAGTGTTCGTTCGTTAGATAGTTATTATTTATTGAGAAAGTTATTGTCATTAATAGTAGAGTAGACGGAATGCAAAAAGACGCTTTATTTAAAAGTTTAATGTCCCGAAAGAACATACTGCTGATTTTGGGCTTAAACGAAAGATACAGGCTTCTAGTTTGATATTTTACTTGTCGTAAGAAGTTCGTATGGTCGAGTTTTTCTAAATATTACGTTAAATAGGGGTACCCTCGATCAACTGTCTCATAGTATGACAATATAACATCATATTCAAAGCAGATAAAAAGATTTTTTATGTTGATTTTGCATTTATTACCTACAAAATAGACATATCTTGACTATCAATGCAGTAGGTTTACTTAGAGGGTGCATCTTTGTTTTCAAATTACGATTTGAAAAACGTCTAAAATATTCAGCAAAATCAAGGCAATTTTAACTTACCATTTTAAAACTCTTTAAGCATCATTATTGAAATTAATATGTCGTATTGACACATCTACAAACTAATTGTTCCCCAATTTTTATAGCGATAGGACGAATAGTTTTGATTTTAACGAGGAAAACTATTATTCTAAATTTGTCAGTTGTGGTCCGGAAACCTTAATTCCGTACTTGTTACGTCTTTTACACTCTAGTCTAAATGCAAATTTTGCTAGTTTTGTTTCAAATTACGATATTTTTTTGTGTTTTGTGTGGTTTTGATTTGTTTATTTGTAATTGTGTTGATTTCCATTCGAATTTACTCGTTTATTTTTGTCCTCATATTTCAAAGGTCAAAAGCACCATAATCAATGGATTCAGTATTAAGTAGTCCTGTTAAAATTGGGCCATCAAGCCCAAAAAGGGGATGTTATTCACAAATGCATTATTTGTCAAGTTGTATCAGAAGAGCCGACAATCATAATGCGCACTGTTGGTAAAAATTCCCTTCTTAATGCTATTTTTAATTGGTTTTGAAGTATATTTCTTTTTGGGGTATTTGAATGCGACTCATCAAAGAATCATTGTGAATAACAGACTAGTACTTCTAGTTAAAAATTTCTATTCCATGTGTTGCAGGGGCTGTTTCTGGGGGTATCACTCCAAGGAAACACTGCATAGGGTTCTATGATTTTATTACCAAATATATAAGGCTCTGAAATTTACAATTAATCAAATATCAAATATAGAAGTAACCAGGTAACAATAAATCAATACAATATAACAATATCACAGATACATATAGTAAAATTTGCATGTTTAAATACCTCTATCGTAACACAGAACAGGTGCGATCTGTTAAAGTACATTTGACCTTTTCAATATATATATCGCATTCCAATGTGATTGGATGTGTATTCGATTACAATAGATAATAATAAATAATAATAAAATAATTAAATATTTTATTATAGTGTCACATATTTGATCTGACAACATAGACATATAATTATACAAAATTTACATGATCAAATACCCAGCCTTAGAATAGGCTTATGAGACACATTAAAACTATATACAGTACATATCTTCAGTTATAAAAAATATATATACATTTTACAACATTAAACACAGATATTTAATTGACGAAAAATTGAAACTTTGGCACTTAAGATAATTTATAATCATAATAAATATTTTATAGGTTGTGAGATCAACAATTTATCACAGGAAGAATATTTCTAGATATGATTTCAAATATAAATAAATAAACTAAATAAAATAATGTGAGTGTTTGAAATTAAGTTTAAGCTAAAAAAAAGATTAAATAGCAATAAATAAATTTATAAATAAATATTCCCAAAAAAAAAATAATAAATAAATAAAAAAATAAACATTTATCTTTATGTTTTCTTAAAATATTAATATTCAGAATGAAATAATTAGCAACACCACAATTAACATGACCAGATACCCAGCACGAGACACATTAAAAATACATGCGATGCACATCTCCAATTATAAAAAATATATAAACAACATTAAAACAGATATTTAATTGAAGACAAATTGAAACTTTGGCACATAAGATACATGTAATTTACAATCAGAGAAAATATTTATACATAGGTTGTGAGATCAACAATTTATCACAGGGAGAAATATTTCTAGATGTAATTTCAACAATAAATAAATAAAATAAATAAAATAATTAGAGTGTTTAAATATAAAATTAAGTTTCATAAATCCGTTTGATGCAATATCGAATTATTCAATAATCAAAAATATGAAGGGAGACAATAAAAATCTTACCACACGCAAATATACAAACTAAGCTTACCACTTGTGGAGCAAACCGTAAAGGTAAAAAATAGGGTCCTGGAACGGGTTTACATCTTATAAGTCAACATAGACAGGAAAACAGGATCTATAAATAAAATGCCAAGTATAACTATGGTTTCATAATTATTACCCGTTTCTTTTATACATTACAAACTCTTTAAAACTATAATCAAGTTACGCAACTTATTTCAATACGTTAAAAACGAGTAATACAAGTATTACTTGTAAAATTATAAATAACCTAGACTTTGGTTTCAAAAATAACGCTTACGCTTGCAATGCTATAAAATACTGTTAGCTACCATATTCATGCCAGAGGTGCAATATACGGACTTAGAAAATATAGACTAAATTACGTTCATGTTAAATGTGAGAATTATAAGAGTGCAACTTACGATGTCTGTCGAATGAACTGTCCCAAAGAAATAAGTATAATCCTGAATTATCTTCAACTTCAAAAACAGTCTCAATGTATCTAGTCACAACTCTCAATACCGTCAAACCATTTCAACTTCTAGTATATAAAATCAGGAGAATTTTGAACTACTGCTGACACGTATATAATGATCCGTCACTATCGAAATCTCAAACCGGTCTGCCCGAAAAGAACAAAAGAGCTACAAAGAAACCCGCCAAATCAACCATAACCAATCAGAATAGAAAAGAAAGGTATCCCTAGAAGGTATAAATAGAAATTAAAGACTAACCAATGAAATATGTTTTAGACTATAACTGACGTAAGTTTAATTCAATTCATTTTTATATAAGAAATACATGTTACATAGACATTTAATATACGATATATAAATAGGCATAAAAATGACTCTGCTACATCCTCCCCCTCGTTGAAAAATGATTTCCACATCATTTGGTCTTCTCCCCTCTTCGAAAAACATGTTGTCCTCGACATGAATAGGCACTGCGGATCTCTAACTGTTCTCTATGATGTGCAAGATAGTTCTGGCCAACGCAAACTCTAATCCCTCAAAACGTCCATTTGCTGCTTGTTCCTCTAACCAATTAATTTTCTGTTTCCAATCTGGAGCAGCTGCTGCTTGCTTTGACGTAGTGACGTAATCCTTCAGATACGCAGGTGGTCGGCGATCTCTCTGAGGTCTTGTCACTGGTGTATCAGGTGTTGGCCGTGGTGGTGTCGGTAATATTCGGCGATGTCTCTGCCTCGGTTGCATCATCTGTCTTTCTCTGATATCTGTGGGAGTATCTACCGATCTACCATTATCCAGTGATGAGTCTGTAGACGCACTGTCAGCTACATCTCCAATATCCATATCTGGGGGATGTTCCTCAGACTCTTGACCAGTCGCTACATCTCTATCACCTACAGGGGTTAGTTCTCCAGTCTCTCTTTGGTCCAGAGGAAGAGCGTCCTCTCCTAAACCATTGCCCTGTCCTCCCCTGATGTTGATCTGATCGTCACCAGGAACACCAAGGGTCCCTTGTACCGGAGCATCTTCCACACCAAAAGGTCCACGATCTGTGTCGCTAGGTGGTATCTCCACTGGTACGTAGTAATAATAATCCTCCTGCTCTGACTCTTCATCTGATCCTGTGTCATCCTTCTGAGAGATGCTGTCAGACTTCGTCTCTTCAATCCTTGTAGGTACCTTCCGCGGCGTGCGGCCGGCCCTTACAACAGGTGCAGGGGTCTTCTCCACATTTCCATCTGCCGGTAGATAATCTATGGGGAGCAAAAGGTTCCTATGTAAAGTCCTCTTCTTGCCCTCGCCATTCACCTTCTGAACCACATACACTGGGACGTCACTGTTAGGCTGCTTAACAACCAGGTACGGGTCCTCCTCCCACTTGTCGGCTAACTTGTGCTTCCCGTCGAAGGCTACTATCTTCACAAGTACTCTGTCGCCAGGTTGCAGAATAGCTCCTCTTACTTTTCTGTCATATCCGGTTTTCTGTCTCTTCTGGGCTGTACTAGCTGCTCTGTGTGCCAGGTCGTAAGCTTTCTTAAGTCTTTCCTTCATGTTCTCAACGTACTTGGTGGCTGGTTCTTTCTCATTCTCCCGCTCAATACCAAACGCTAAATCCACTGGTAGATGGGGGTGTCTGCCAAACATTAAGAAGTACGGAGAAAATCCTGTAGTGGTCTGTCGGGTGCAGTTGTAAGCATGGACGAGTCCAGCAATGTGCGACTTCCAGTCCTTCTTCTGTGTTGTCTCTAAGGTACCAAGCATATCTATCAACGTCCGGTTGAAACGTTCAGTCATACCATTCCCCATAGGGTGATACGGAGTGGTCCTCGACTTCTCCATTCCTGTGATCTTGCAAAGCTCCTTGATGATCTTCGATTGGAAATTGGCACCCTGATCAGAATGTATCCTCATTGGCAATCCATAATGCACTACGAAGTGGTTGAAGAAAGCCTCTGCAGTTGTTCTGGCAGTCTGATTCTTTGTAGGTACAGCAAGTGCATACCGGGTAAAATGGTCTGTGATGACTAATACATCTTCATATCCTCCTTTCGATCTTTCTAACTTCAGGTAGTCCATACAGACGAGTTCAAGTGGCTGTGAAGTCTCGATGTTTACTAGTGGTGCTCTGTCGTTGACTGGTGTCTTTCTTCGTAGACAACGCTGACACTGATTAATCCAATCATCCACATCTCTGGTCATACCATACCACACGAATCTATCTCTCAGCAGTGACATCGTCTTGTCTCGGCCCTGATGTCCCATATCATCATGAAGAGCTTTCATAACAGCTGGTACACAGGCTTCTGGAAGGACAAGCTGGTTCACTGGTTCCTGGTCTATCTGTATCTCTCTATCTATCAACTTCATCTTCTCAAAGTTGGTCAAAAACCAGGTGTTGTGTGGTGATCTCTCAATCTGTGTTCTAGTTGGTCTCTGGTGTTCTTTGACCCAATACATCCATTCCTTGATGGTAGGATCGTTCTTCTGTGATGCTTTGACGTTTACTGGAACTTGGGTTGGTAAGGATGGTTCGTCAACTGCCTGTTGAGACATCGTCAGACTCTGTACGACTGGCTGTGCATGTGCGAGGTTACAGATGGCTTGAACGGACTCTTGGCTCAAGTTGATATCAGCTTTCCTGTTGAGTAATCCAGGGAGACGTGATAATCCATCTGCGTCTGCATTGCTGCTGCCTGGCCTGTACGAGATGTCAAAGTTGTACGATGCTAAGGCGGCGATCCATCTATGACCTGTGGCGTCCAGTTTAGCTGTTGTCAGGACATACGTCAAAGGATTGTTATCAGTGAGCACACTAAATCTGTTCCCATACAAGTAGTCATGGAACTTCTCGGTGACCGCCCATTTAAGTGCCAGGAACTCGAGTTTGTGGACTGGGTAGTTCCGCTCTGCCTTGCTTAAACCACGGCTGGCGTAGGCTATCTCTCTCTTCGTCTTGTCTTGTTCCTGGTATAGAACTGCGCCAAGTCCTAACATGGAGGCATCTACGTGGAGCTCGAAAGGCTGATCGTATCGAGGAAATCCAAGAATAGGAGGCTTCTGTAGCTGAGACTTCAGATTCTGGAAGGCTGTTTCTTGCTGATCACCCCATATCCAGTTGTTAGTAGATGGTGCACTGGAGGACTTCTTGCGTCTGCTAGTCTTCTTGGGAGCTGGCATCAAGTCTGTCAATGGTCTGGCAATCTTGGCAAAGTCTTTGACGAACTTGCGGTAGTACCCCACGAAACCAAGGAACTGTCTCACTTCTTCAGGTGACGTAGGTCTGGGCCAGGACTTGACTTTCTCTATCTTAGCTGGATCAGGCTCAATACCATTCTGGCTAACGATGTGTCCAATGTACTTCACCTTCTCCTGGAAAAATGTACACTTCTTGGGTGACAACTTCAATCCACTTTCTCTAAGTCGCTGGAGTATCTTCTCAAGTCTGTTAAGGTGTTCCTCATAGGTGTCTGAAAAGATGATGAGGTCGTCCAGGTAGATGAAACAGATGTTGAGATGTAGGTCTCCAAGGATCTCTTCCATCAATCTCTGGTATGTTGCTGGACTGTTGACAAGGCCAAACGGAAGTCTGTTAAACTCGTAGAATCCAAGGGGTCCTACTGTAAAGGCTGTCCGCTCCTTGTGTGGTTCATCTACTTCCACTTGATGGTACCCACTCTTCATATCCAGTACGGTGTAATATCTGTTTCCACCAAGTGCGTCTAAGATCTCTTCACTTCTGGGCAAGGCGTAGGAATCTTTGATGGTTCTGGCATTCAGCATGCGATAGTCGACACACATTCTCAGCTTTCCGTCTTTCTTGCGACAAAGAACCACATTCGATGACCATGGAGAATGGGAACGGCGGATGATACCTGCTGCAAGTAGCTGCTGGAGATGTGTTCTAACTTCCTCAAACATGGCTGGTGGTATGCGTCGACTTCTCTGCTTAAAAGGAAGGTCATCCATCAAGTCAATCCTGTGTCGTACTGCGTCGGTGTGTCCTATATCGGTGTCGGATGTGCTGAAGACGTCTCTGAATCTCTGGAGAAGTTTCTTTCCATCTTCTAGCTGTTCATCTGTCAGATCTGTTGGTAAGCTGACTTCATCTAAAACATCATGTATACAGTCCTCTGTGATGTCGAGTTCTGCAATGGACACTGGTTGAAGCTCACACAAGATGGCATGTGGTGAAACAGCAACGGTCCTTGTGGTGACATTACTGATGTGGACTGGTAAGAGTCTGTTGTTCTTGTACTGGTATGACACAAGGGATGGTGCTATATCCAAGTCAGTCGGTATGGCTGCTCTCTCTGTAGGCTGCAACATTCCACAGACAGGATGGTAAGGCAACTCGTGGTCCAAGTTACCTTGAAGAACAACGTCCTTGTTTGGTGGTATACGTATGGTCTTTCCTTCTGCACACTTCACTATGGCTAGTCTGTTGTTTCTCTTGGTTAGTTCTTTATCCCTCATGCTCATACATTTAAAGGCCAGGTAATATGGTGTATGTAGATCAGCTTCTTGTAGATATCGGTTACCATAGCGTTGTTTGACATCTTCCATAGCTGGTTTCAATAAGTTGGTTCCAAGTAGCAGTGGTACACTCTTGTTGTAGTTGCTGTCAGGTACAACCAAAAGTAAACACTGGTGCTTCATACCAGATGAGGTTCCAGGAAGGTTCCAGGAGGTCCATACGTGGGCGCCATTGTTGCAGGGGCTGTTTCTGGGGGTATCACTCCAAGGAAACACTGCATAGGGTTCTATGATTTTATTACCAAATATATAAGGCTCTGAAATTTACAATTAATCAAATATCAAATATAGAAGTAACCAGGTAACAATAAATCAATACAATATAACAATATCACAGATACATATAGTAAAATTTGCATGTTTAAATTCCTCTATCGTAACACAGAACAGGTGCGATCTGTTAAAGTACATTTGACCTTTTCAATATAAATATCGCATTCCAATGTGATTGGATGTGTATTCGATTACAATAGAACGGCCTTGAGCCGACCCCAAAACTTTATAAGAAAACATTAAGGTGTATTTGCGTGTATAAAATAGCAAAAATAACTCTAGATGTGTAAACTAATAATCTTTTCACTAATAATTAACTATCAAACTATATTTCTAAATAGTACATGTAAAGTTTCATAAATCCGTTTGATGCAATATCGAATTATTCAATAATCAAAAATATGAAGGGAGACAATAAAAATCTTACCACACGCAAATATACAAACTAAGCTTACCACTTGTGGAGCAAACCGTAAAGGTAAAAAATAGGGTCCTGGAACGGGTTTACATCTTATAAGTCAACATAGACAGGAAAACAGGATCTATAAACAAAATGCCAAGTATAACTATGGTTTCATAATTATTACCCGTTTCTTTTATACATTACAAACTCTTTAAAACTATAATCAAGTTACGCAACTTATTTCAATACGTTAAAAACGAGTAATACAAGTATTACTTGTAAAATTATAAATAACCTAGACTTTGGTTTCAAAAATAACGCTTACGCTTGCAATGCTATAAAATACTGTTAGCTACCATATTTATGCCAGAGGTGCAATATACGGACTTAGAAAATATAGACTAAATTACGTTCATGTTAAATGTGAGAATTATAAGAGTGCAACTTACGATGTCTGTCGAATGAACTGTCCCAAAGAAATAAGTATAATCCTGAATTATCTTCAACTTCAAAAACAGTCTCAATGTATCTAGTCACAACTCTCAATACCGTCAAACCATTTCAACTTCTAGTATATAAAATCAGGAGAATTTTGAATTACTGCTGACACGTATATAATGATCCGTCACTATCGAAATCTCAAACCGGTCTGCCCGAAAAGAACAAAAGAGCTACAAAGAAACCCGCCAAATCAACCATAACCAATCAGAATAGAAAAGAAAGGTATCCCTAGAAGGTATAAATAGAAATTAAAGACTAACCAATGAAATATGTTTTAGACTATTACTGACGTAAGTTTAATTCAATTCATTTTTATATAAGAAATACATGTTACATAGACATTTAATATACGATATATAAATAGGCATAAAAATGACTCTGCTACATCCTCCCCCTCGTTGAAAAATGATTTCCACATCATTTGGTCTTCTCCCCTCTTCGAAAAACATGTTGTCCTCGACATGAATAGGCACTGCGGATCTCTAACTGTTCTCTATGATGTGCAAGATAGTTCTGGCCAACGCAAACTCTAATCCCTCAAAACGTCCATTTGCTGCTTGTTCCTCTAACCAATTAATTTTCTGTTTCCAATCTGGAGCAGCTGCTGCTTGCTTTGACGTAGTGACGTAATCCTTCAGATACGCAGGTGGTCGGCGATCTCTCTGAGGTCTTGTCACTGGTGTATCAGGTGTTGGCCGTGGTGGTGTCGGTAATATTCGGCGATGTCTCTGCCTCGGTTGCATCATCTGTCTTTCTCTGATATCTGTGGGAGTATCTACCGATCTACCATTATCCAGTGATGAGTCTGTAGACGCACTGTCAGCTACATCTCCAATATCCATATCTGGGGGATGTTCCTCAGACTCTTGACCAGTCGCTACATCTCTATCACCTACAGGGGTTAGTTCTCCAGTCTCTCTTTAGTCCAGAGGAAGAGCGTCCTCTCCTAAACCATTGCCCTGTCCTCCCCTGATGTTGATCTGATCGTCACCAGGAACACCAAGGGTCCCTTGTACCGGAGCATCTTCCACACCAAAAGGTCCACGATCTGTGTCGCTAGGTGGTATCTCCACTGGTACGTAGTAATAATAATCCTCCTGCTCTGACTCTTCATCTGATCCTGTGTCATCCTTCTGAGAGATGCTGTCAGACTTCGTCTCTTCAATCCTTGTAGGTACCTTCCGCGGCGTGCGGCCGGCCCTTACAACAGGTGCAGGGGTCTTCTCCACATTTCCATCTGCCGGTAGATAATCTATGGGGAGCAAAAGGTTCCTATGTAAAGTCCTCTTCTTGCCCTCGCCATTCACCTTCTGAACCACATACACTGGGACGTCACTGTTAGGCTGCTTAACAACCAGGTACGGGTCCTCCTCCCACTTGTCGGCTTACTTGTGCTTCCCGTCGAAGGCTACTATCTTCACAAGTACTCTGTCGCCAGGTTGCAGAATAGCTCCTCTTACTTTTCTGTCATATCCGGTTTTCTGTCTCTTCTGGGCTGTACTAGCTGCTCTGTGTGCCAGGTCGTAAGCTTTCTTAAGTCTTTCCTTCATGTTCTCAACGTACTTGGTGGCTGGTTCTTTCTCATTCTCCCGCTCAATACCAAACGCTAAATCCACTGGTAGATGGGGGTGTCTGCCAAACATTAAGAAGTACGGAGAAAATCCTGTAGTGGTCTGTCGGGTGCAGTTGTAAGCATGGACGAGTCCAGCAATGTGCGACTTCCAGTCCTTCTTCTGTGTTGTCTCTAAGGTACCAAGCATATCTATCAACGTCCGGTTGAAACGTTCAGTCATACCATTCCCCATAGGGTGATACGGAGTGGTCCTCGACTTCTCCATTCCTGTGATCTTGCAAAGCTCCTTGATGATCTTCGATTGGAAATTGGCACCCTGATCAGAATGTATCCTCATTGGCAATCCATAATGCACTACGAAGTGGTTGAAGAAAGCCTCTGCAGTTGTTCTGGCAGTCTGATTCTTTGTAGGTACAGCAAGTGCATACCGGGTAAAATGGTCTGTGATGACTAATACATCTTCATATCCTCCTTTCGATCTTTCTAACTTCAGGTAGTCCATACAGACGAGTTCAAGTGGCTGTGAAGTCTCGATGTTTACTAGTGGTGCTCTGTCGTTGACTGGTGTCTTTCTTCGTAGACAACGCTGACACTGATTAATCCAATCATCCACATCTCTGGTCATACCATACCACACGAATCTATCTCTCAGCAGTGACATCGTCTTGTCTCGGCCCTGATGTCCCATATCATCATGAAGAGCTTTCATAACAGCTGGTACACAGGCTTCTGGAAGGACAAGCTGGTTCACTGGTTCCTGGTCTATCTGTATCTCTCTGTATAGAACTCCATCTATCAACTTCATCTTCTCAAAGTTGGTCAAAAACCAGGTGTTGTGTGGTGATCTCTCAATCTGTGTTCTAGTTGGTCTCTGGTGTTCTTTGACCCAATACATCCATTCCTTGATGGTAGGATCGTTCTTCTGTGATGCTTTGACGTTTACTGGAACTTGGGTTGGTAAGGATGGTTCGTCAACTGCCTGTTGAGACATCGTCAGACTCTGTACGACTGGCTGTGCATGTGCGAGGTTACAGATGGCTTGAACGGACTCTTGGCTCAAGTTGATATCAGCTTTCCTGTTGAGTAATCCAGGGAGACGTGATAATCCATCTGCGTCTGCATTGCTGCTGCCTGGCCTGTACGAGATGTCAAAGTTGTACGATGCTAAGGCGGCGATCCATCTATGACCTGTGGCGTCCAGTTTAGCTGTTGTCAGGACATACGTCAAAGGATTGTTATCAGTGAGCACACTAAATCTGTTCCCATACAAGTAGTCATGGAACTTCTCGGTGACCGCCCATTTAAGTGCCAGGAACTCGAGTTTGTGGACTGGGTAGTTCCGCTCTGCCTTGCTTAAACCACGGCTGGCGTAGGCTATCACTCTCTTCGTCTTGTCTTGTTCCTGGTATAGAACTGCGCCAAGTCCTAACATGGAGGCATCTACGTGGAGCTCGAAAGGCTGATCGTATCGAGGAAATCCAAGAATAGGAGGCTTCTGTAGCTGAGACTTCAGATTCTGGAAGGCTGTTTCTTGCTGATCACCCCATATCCAGTTGTTAGTAGATGGTGCACTGGAGGACTTCTTGCGTCTGCTAGTCTTCTTGGGAGCTGGCATCAAGTCTGTCAATGGTCTGGCAATCTTGGCAAAGTCTTTGACGAACTTGCGGTAGTACCCCACGAAACCAAGGAACTGTCTCACTTCTTCAGGTGACGTAGGTCTGGGCCAGGACTTGACTTTCTCTATCTTAGCTGGATCAGGCTCAATACCATTCTGGCTAACGATGTGTCCAATGTACTTCACCTTCTCCTGGAAAAATGTACACTTCTTGGGTGACAACTTCAATCCACTTTCTCTAAGTCGCTGGAGTATCTTCTCAAGTCTGTTAAGGTGTTCCTCATAGGTGTCTGAAAAGATGATGAGGTCGTCCAGGTAGATGAAACAGATGTTGAGATGTAGGTCTCCAAGGATCTCTTCCATCAATCTCTGGTATGTTGCTGGACTGTTGACAAGGCCAAACGGAAGTCTGTTAAACTCGTAGAATCCAAGGGGTCCTACTGTAAAGGCTGTCCGCTCCTTGTGTGGTTCATCTACTTCCACTTGATGGTACCCACTCTTCATATCCAGTACGGTGTAATATCTGTTTCCACCAAGTGCGTCTAAGATCTCTTCACTTCTGGGCAAGGCGTAGGAATCTTTGATGGTTCTGGCATTCAGCATGCGATAGTCGACACACATTCTCAGCTTTCCGTCTTTCTTGCGACAAAGAACCACATTCGATGACCATGGAGAATGGGAACGGCGGATGATACCTGCTGCAAGTAGCTGCTGGAGATGTGTTCTAACTTCCTCAAACATGGCTGGTGGTATGCGTCGACTTCTCTGCTTAAAAGGAAGGTCATCCATCAAGTCAATCCTGTGTCGTACTGCGTCGGTGTGTCCTATATCGGTGTCGGATGTGCTGAAGACGTCTCTGAATCTCTGGAGAAGTTTCTTTCCATCTTCTAGCTGTTCATCTGTCAGATCTGTTGGTAAGCTGACTTCATCTAAAACATCATGTATACAGTCCTCTGTGATGTCGAGTTCTGCAATGGACACTGGTTGAAGCTCACACAAGATGGCATGTGGTGAAACAGCAACGGTCCTTGTGGTGACATTACTGATGTGGACTGGTAAGAGTCTGTTGTTCTTGTACTGGTATGACACAAGGGATGGTGCTATATCCAAGTCAGTCGGTATGGCTGCTCTCTCTGTAGGCTGCAACATTCCACAGACAGGATGGTAAGGCAACTCGTGGTCCAAGTAACCTTGAAGAACAACGTCCTTGTTTGGTGGTATACGTATGGTCTTTCCTTCTGCACACTTCACTATGGCTAGTCTGTTGTTTCTCTTGGTTAGTTCTTTATCCCTCATGCTCATACATTTAAAGGCCAGGTAATATGGTGTATGTAGATCAGCTTCTTGTAGATATCGGTTACCATAGCGTTGTTTGACATCTTCCATAGCTGGTTTCAATAAGTTGGTTCCAAGTAGCAGTGGTACACTCTTGTTGTAGTTGCTGTCAGGTACAACCAAAAGTAAACACTGGTGCTTCATACCAGATGAGGTTCCAGGAAGGTTCCAGGAGGTCCCTACGTGGGCGCCATTGTTGCAGGGGCTGTTTCTGGGGGTATCACTCCAAGGAAACACTGCATAGGGTTCTATGATTTTATTACCAAATATATAAGGCTCTGAAATTTACAATTAATCAAATATCAAATATAGAAGTAACCAGGTAACAATAAATCAATACAATATAACAATATCACAGATACATATAGTAAAATTTGCATGTTTAAATTCCTCTATCGTAACACAGAACAGGTGCGATCTGTTAAAGTACATTTGACCTTTTCAATATAAATATCGCATTCCAATGTGATTGGATGTGTATTCGATTACAATAGAACGGCCTTGAGCCGACCCCAAAACTTTATAAGAAAACATTAAGGTGTATTTGCGTGTATAAAATAGCAAAAATAACTCTAGATGTGTAAACTAATAATCTTTTCACTAATAATTAACTATCAAACTATATTTCTAAATAGTACATGTAAAGTTTCATAAATCCGTTTGATGCAATATCGAATTATTCAATAATCAAAAATATGAAGGGAGACAATAAAAATCTTACCACACGCAAATATACAAACTAAGCTTACCACTTGTGGAGCAAACCGTAAAGGTAAAAAAATAGGGTCCTGGAACGGGTTTACATCTTATAAGTCAACATAGACAGGAAAACAGGATCTATAAACAAAATGCCAAGTATAACTATGGTTTCATAATTATTACCCGTTTCTTTTATACATTACAAACTCTTTAAAACTATAATCAAGTTACGCAACTTATTTCAATACGTTAAAAACGAGTAATACAAGTATTACTTGTAAAATTATAAATAACCTAGACTTTGGTTTCAAAAATAACGCTTACGCTTGCAATGCTATAAAATACTGTTAGCTACCATATTTATGCCAGAGGTGCAATATACGGACTTAGAAAATATAGACTAAATTACGTTCATGTTAAATGTGAGAATTATAAGAGTGCAACTTACGATGTCTGTCGAATGAACTGTCCCAAAGAAATAAGTATAATCCTGAATTATCTTCAACTTCAAAAACAGTCTCAATGTATCTAGTCACAACTCTCAATACCGTCAAACCATTTCAACTTCTAGTATATAAAATCAGGAGAATTTTGAATTACTGCTGACACGTATATAATGATCCGTCACTATCGAAATCTCAAACCGGTCTGCCCGAAAAGAACAAAAGAGCTACAAAGAAACCCGCCAAATCAACCATAACCAATCAGAATAGAAAAGAAAGGTATCCCTAGAAGGTATAAATAGAAATTAAAGACTAACCAATGAAATATGTTTTAGACTATTACTGACGTAAGTTTAATTCAATTCATTTTTACTCGGAAGTCTTCGGCTTCCGAGTCTTGTCGGAGAAAAGATGAAATGGAAGAAGCGCGGCAAACTGTTACAACTCGTTGTCACGTCGCTAACTCTCGTAAATAAAAAATAGGACCAGACGAGAAAAAGCGATTGCTTTGTAAGGTCGTAAGCGGCAAACATGGCGACGGCAGCCTGATTTTAACTTTTAACAATCTATCTGAGACTGATACCAAAAAATATCGACATAACAACTATAGAAACTGAATTCAAACCAGACGATCTCGGTTTGTATGCATGCCCAGGAGTCTCGACAGAGGGAAATAGTGATTTTGTTATTGAAAAACTCGCTCCCAATGATCTCGTATGGTTCTGTGATGTATCAAGGCTTGCAGAAGTAAAAGTTGACGTGACAAGTAAGTCTTGCATTTATGTTATTTTAAAGAGTTTTGTTTAATTTACGATTACATACATTAACATCTTGTACATTGTACATGTATATTGATTGTATCACCATGTTGTCTATTGTATTTTATGTGTAATCTATCAACACAGGGATGTCCAAAACAAAGTTTTATTTAATCCCTGATCAACATGATCAATTATGTTCTTTTCTTCAATCAATTATGTTCTTTTCCTCTACATGTACAACAAATAATAGATATGTTACTACAGGTCAATGCTGAACTCTGTGTACATGTATTTATTATAGAATGTAAAACACTGCCACCTGTTTAGTAAAAATATATTAGAGTCTAATATGAATCTAATTTATTTTTAAATCAAAAATTGCTTACACAATGTTATGTTGCTGCTCGGTTGTTGTCTTCAATCAAGAGTGCAGACATATCGATAAATTTTAAAAGCGGACATTCGGTCCGGTGAATCTGAAAATTGTGTCTGACCTAAGCATTTTTTTGTCTGCAATTTACTAATATACTCCGTTCTCATTATATCATGGGTTCTGTGTTATCGTGGTATTTACTTTCATTTCAAAACCAAATATTCAACTGTGACGTCACTGTTTCTACATAGCTACGTACCATGATATAACGAGATACCAGGATAGTTCATACAAAATTACGGTCTGATCAGCCAGTAATTCTGTCAGCCACACCAAATCTTGCAGGACTGAACAGATTTTTGCAGGACAGGTCCTGAGGTTCTGTACAGCTGTCATCATGTACAATATTTCGATATGTTTGCCCTCATAGAATAAAAAGCTATGCCGAGCGCAGCATGATACGACCGATACAAGTTAAACCCTGTACGCTGGGGGCCCAATATGGATAGTCTATTGCTTTGGTCACATGAAGCCCATGGTGGACTTACAAAGCTTTTTGACATTACAGTGTGTGACGTTAACGGATAGCCCGATGCCCGTGTCTATTAGAAATCTGATCGGTCTAGTTAATTTCGGTAGTTACTGGTCCGATCGGTCTAGTGAATTGAAAGTAATAAATATATATTATTCAGTATTCTTGCATTTATCTTTCATTTATTATCCAATATAGTTCTATTTTCTCCGTTTTTATATCAGCGTCTCCTTGAAATCGGCCATTTTCAATAAATATATAATCTTAAAACGGATTCCGTGACGTCAGGGGGAAATCCCGCATTCGGATGTAGAGAGTTAACGCTCTACACTACCAACATGCGCAAAACCTTCCGAATGGAATGGTTTCCTCTTGCATATGCGCATTGGTCAGTAAATAAAGGTCAAGGTATTCTTTAACTATTTACAAAAAAATGGAGAAATTCAGATAAATAAATCGCAGTTTTTAGGCATTTTAAACACGGTACGTTTATATGGATGATTTTAAACGTGTACGAGGGTAACATTACAAGATACTTGATTATATTAATTTGTTACTCGCTCTTCAGAATTTTCTTGAAATAACGGATAATTTTTGTCATCGGAAAAGAGATTCTCAACTTTCAAATGATTTTTTTTCTTTTGGAGACACATACAATGGAAAGATGCCAAATAAAAAATGAACGAAAATCTGCCATTTTGAACATCCTCAATGGTGTTTTTTTGTTATTGTTCATTTACCAAGAAAATAAATCAAGATGAATGACTGACATGGCCAATGTATTATGCAATTGCATGAAAAATGCAATATATTTTAAAATATCAATATGTATTGAAAAATAAAACAGAATTAAGCAACAATTAAACCTGATCAAAGAGAGAATTAACGATACAGCATTCCAAAAGCTAGAGGGTGAAATAATACAAAATTCAAAACTGAATTTCTTTTCTAAACTATATAAACCAAAATTCAGACCCCCCTATGTTGACCATTGTAAACTTAGAAAAGACAGATCTGTCCTGTGTAAAATACGAGTTAGCGCTCACTCACTATATGTAGAAAAAGGTCGATACCTAAATATACCATTGAAAGATAGGCTCTGTCTTTGTTGTAACAATAACGAAATTGAAGACGAATTACACTTCCTTTTAAAATGCCCAGCTTATGATCAAGCCAGAATTAATTTTATCCACAAAATAAACAATGGTTTTCTGAATCCAAAGATAAATAGGACTACTAATATATCGTGCCACACCATTTACTCAATATTTAATAATGATTCCACCCTGATATTAAAATTACTAGCCAATTATATTAGTGAATGTCTTTTATTAAGAAGCTCTATCTTTTCATAATCAGAGATTGCCGATATTTTACTTGTTCTTTATTCCATTTTATTCTACGGTATTACTTTTTTCTCCCCATTAGTTAAAGACATAGAACCTATCAATTTTGCAATTTTTTACATTGAATAAAAAGTACATATATTAAAAATATACTATCTAAAACTTACCTTTACCAACATAAAAACTCAATGTTTTGCAGTTTTATATTAAATAATCTTATTTTAATTATTCGCTTTGATTAAGTATTGTCCAGCATAAATATTTACTTTTGGTAAACTGGGTACTGTTAAACTGAGAAACGAAATGTAACCAAACGAGGCGAAGAGAAAACGACATCGGTAAATTAAAAAAAAACGACTGGTGTTGGCTAAAATCGATTCAGTTTTCCTTTTCACCAGTTTCGCTTGATTTCGTTTCCTTTCTCAATACAGATTTCGGTTGCTAATTTTACTGTTTACGTTTCCTTCTTAACCGATATCGTTTTTGTGCAGCTCCGTTTCCTTTGGTTACTTTTTGTTTCTCAGTTTACCAGTACCCGCAAGTGTTTACATTCTATAATTAGTTTGTCCTCTTTTTTGACACTGCGTTTTTTTCATCAGTTTTCCGTCGAAAAGAATACTTTCTAGCAGGTTTATTGAAAATTTAACAGTTTCTTCATAGGTTTTACAATGTATTCTTCAAATAGTGTGAATTTTAGTATTTTTTAAAAATTGCAAAAATGATAGGTTCTATGTCTTTATTCAAATTCAAATTCAAAATTAGCTGTCACAAATTGAAAATAGAATTGGGTAGATATAACAAACCCAAAACATCTATTGAGGAACGAATTTGTGACCACTGTAGTAACTCTGAAGTTGAAGATGAATCTCATTTTTTTAATAACTGCACCAAATTTTCATGTTCTAGAAATATCTTATTTGATATCATCAAAGAATCAAATAAGAATTTTTACCAATTATCTCCATTCCACAAATTACTTTGGACATTTAACTGTGAAAATATAACTGTTCTTAACTCACTTTGTAAGTTCCTTCTGGAGTCTGAGATAATATAAAGTATAAAATAACAATTACCATTTATCTTATTTGTAACTATATACATGTACTAGATATATAAACTGTACTCTCAATTGTAATAAATTATTTATTTATAATTGATACAATGTATACGATTCTTCATTATTATTGTTTGTACTGTCATTGCCCCTTGAGGGTCCATAATTGGTCAATAAACTTGTATTGTATTGTATTGTATTGTATTGTATTGTATTGTATGTCTTTAAACCCACTGTCACTCGCAACATATATCTAGTCAGAATTTGTCGTTTATAATCTTCCTTTGTGTTTTGTTATCTGTGTTTAATTATATCTACATGTATTATATTTGTTCATCTTTATGTCTGTTGCCATAACCATTTAATGTAAATGTGTTGGTGCTAATAAATAAATAAAAATATAAATATAAATATATCTTTACTTGTCTTCTATCATATTTCTCAAAATAAAAGAAGGCACTCTGAGATTTACCCATTAAAAATCTGGAAAAATATTAGTTAGACCAAGCTCATTTCTTTTGTCATGTCATTGTATTGTTTACTGGTGCAGTGCTTGGTATGGTACTTTTAGTCTAAAAAAAAAATCGGTCTGCTTGAATCTGATTCGGTCTGGTGGAATTTTTGCTAGCCCAAATGCGTCTAGTGGCTGAAAAAGTTTTTGGCACAGACTGCATACATCCTGTGGTGGACTTTCAAATGCATTTTGACACATATACATGTATATTGACATCAACATCTCATACAAAAAGCCTTATTCATGTTATTTATATACATATATCAATTTACATTTTTTGCCTTTTGACCCCTAATTTAAAAAAAAACTGTAAGAAATATTGTTTATCAGATTGCAAAAAAGGGCAGGGATTTTCATAAGGTATCCAATGAAAAAATATTTTGAAATCGGACCAATTATAAAAAAGTTATTTTTATGGGCATGGCCTACTCTTTGGCACATCCCTGTTCACCATTTGATGGAAAGCTACCCCCTTCCTGAAGACCTTTTAGATTTTTAATGACAATGTACATGTGTATATGACTTAAAGAAATTAAAGCAATATCTGACAATATTTTCTGACCTACTAAATAGTTAGGTATTCATTACTCAAAACAATTAAACAAATATTAAAAATGATTAATGTGATATATCTTCAAAGAACAGCATGGCCAATTTGGTCACATGTCACCTTATATTTGTTTTGATTTTACATTTTCTGAGTTTCATGTTTATTGCATGAACCTTCTGGATGATAGGAAACTGTGTTTAGAAATTGTAATAACTTGGAAGCAATGGAAATCTATCATCAACTATCTTTGATCTTACTAAAAAGCAAAGAAACTTCAGTTTTCCTTGTATTCTAAATTTGCAGCCCTTAAATGTTGCAATATTATAACTTGAAATATTGGGACAAAAATGTTTTATTTCATCTTATTTACATTTTATACTTATGTCTTACATATATATATATATGTCTTTTGGGGATTACATTGCATTGTTAATTCATGAGCTTTATCCAATAAACTGATTGATTGATTGATAATATTATAGTGGAATTGCTGCAACTTTAGGACATATGAAATTGCAAGACTATTATTGATCATTATTGTTGAAAAAAAAACATTATTGTAAGCTGATGTTTATTTTTATAACATTATTTATTTGCAAAATATCAATTTAAATGTGGATTTATATGTGAATTGTGTCCTACATTATATGTTTAATATGTGTGTGTATTAGCAAGTTAAGTATTAATGTTTTTTTTCTTTCAGACAAAGAGCCATATAAAGCTAAAAGTTGATAAAAGTCATCAGCATCTGCAATTTCGAGATATGGATAAATGCTGACTGTTCATATATAATTCTCACTGAAACTGGATATATCTAGCATCAAAATAGTGTTTACCTTTACAGAGAGCTTTATTCTTCTAACTAAGGAGTCCAAAAGTCTATAGAAATTATGAAAATTTGTTTTGAGCAGCTACAAAATATATAAACATTCTAGGATGATGTGAAAAAGATTGAGTAAAAATCATGAATTAATATGTTGTGTAAAAGAATGAGTTCAGTGGTGAATTTAATATCAAGTGAAATATTAAAAAATAAATGTGATATAAGAACTTTTTTTGTTTGTCACTCTATATATTTTTTATTGATGATGGATCCACACAACATCATATCTTCATAAACATCAAGGCAAATACAGAGCAGAACAATACATTAATGAAGAAAGCTTTGTCTGGACCCATATTGGACATACAAGTATAATAGTTGACTAGACACACAAAGAAAAAGAAAACACATGCAAGTGTCAATGCAACATACCATGTGTAACAGCGAATAAAATCAAATAGTTCCAATTTATTTGCCAAATGAAGTCTATAAAAAAATGATAAAAGACTAACAAAAGTTGAAAGCTGTAAATGCTCCATAAGTTTTTTTTTATTTCATGTATTTAATAAGATTTTGTGGCATGCATATTTACTCAATTCACTGTAACAAAGTATTTTATAAATTATCCTTTCAATTCATCATAGTACAAGCATCTAATTCCTCAGCTGTTTACAATAGATATATATTACAAGTTATCCAATGTAAATAGATTGACTGACAAATATCATAAGCAATGATTATACTATTTGACATGTTAAAGATTGTCTACATGTATTTCAACATACATGTATGTTATAAGTTTCAATTATGAATGTAACCTTGTCAATGAAATGACATTTGACCAATTAAGATTATTTAGAGGCAGGTTATGCCCCCTATCATTTAAAAAAATCACTAGTAATTGTTTATTAAAAACAAAACATTGGGTTAAATAATATTTCCATATAAGTCCAATAGGGTTATTTTTATCATTGTACCCATTTACTTTGTACATATAACATGTTGGTGACATTTTTGATGCATTTTAGTGAATCAATATGTAATATTGATATGATGATTGATATGTAATGTTATAAAGATTACTTTAACTAATTATTGAACAATTATAAACATGCTACCATTGAAATGGTATTAATGTCTAAAAATATTGTCCAAAATACCAAGTGTTCAATAGAAAATGCATATTTTCAATCATAATTGCTGCTATAAGAATATTATGTCTGTAAAAATGTTAGTTATTCTACAAAAGTAATAATAAAAGATAACTTGTTTTGTTATATCAATCTATTTCCCACACAAAAAAGTTGCAGAGCTTTATGTCTCTGGTCCATCAATCAGTCCTACACATCACTTTGTTATAATCAAAATGACAAAGTTCCAGACAATAAATATTGCTCCGCCTGACGCACCAAGACTTATCAGAGGCGCTCTACCAAAAAAATTGAAAATGCCAAACATAATATAATTATGATGAGCATAAAACAATAAAACCAAAAATACCAAACAGGGGAAGAAAATTATTACTTAATTTATCTAACAATGTCTGGGGTAAGAAGAATCTAGGGGTTTAGACAATATTGAAAATTAAACATATAATTTAAAGCTATAAATGAAACTCCACTTATACTACTGAACACAAACAAAACATGGTTTGCAAGAACTACACCATATATAGATATGCATGTTACCAAAAAATCTAGAAAAGCAAAGTTTTGTCGGACTGTTGACCCAATATTTATGTTGAAAACCCTGATAATAGTTCATGAACAAGTAAACGGATATTTCTAAAAAGTACATCATATGTTGTGCTTTCTACCAGGATTCTATCTGCAAATTATAGTGTGAATAATCACCCATTAAACTGAAATCCTGATATACATGTGCAAATGGTGATAAAGCTGTCCCCATCTGTTAGTCAAGTTAGTCAACACAACCCTTAAACATCTGAACAAAATTTATCGAAACTTGGTATGCAAAAAGTTCATCATATGAAATCGTGCATAAATTACCATGTATTCATTAGCCACAAATTTGGGACACAATTAAATTTACCAAAATACCAAGAACAACAAAACAGAATTCCATAGAACTTGGAATTGAAGAAGTATAACACTTATAGTTGTATCTGTTGCAACAAATCATTGATTTACCAGAGTACATAATTATAAAGCTAATTTTTTACTCCAATACCATAATATGAACTGCACACAAGGGTTATATCATAAATATACAGCCTTGTCCAAATACACAAAACAGGAAATGCTTTCCAAAATTAAGTATAAAAAAAGATATAGATTAAATGTGCAACATAAGACAAAGCCCCACAAAACAGTAACTGATTTATCAAACACCAGATTAACGAAATCTCCATCCTTGAAATCAGCATTCAATAGAAACTAAAATGTGTCGCATTTATTTGCAACAGAATACCCAGCAGAAATAAACAAATTTATGCAACTCAAAGACATGCTACAAGAAATCCTTAAAATATTTTCAAGATATGAAATATGGTACGCTGCCTAGTTGAGTCATTTAAAGAAAAAATGGTGGGTTAAACCATGTTATATGGTGACAAACATTCTTCATCCATTGGATATAAAGTTCCATTATAAAAGAAAACATTCTGACTTCCGAGTTGTCAGTACCAACGGTACTTTGATTATATAAGAAATACATGTTACATAGACATTTAATATACGATATATAAATAGGCATAAAAATGACTCTGCTACACATGTTTTACTGAACATCGACCACAAAGGGAATTATGACACTATATAAAATAAAAGATTTATTAGACATTTCGTTAATTTTCAAGCATAAGTTAACGTTTATCAGGACATATACAATCCAAAAGCCATTCTTGAATGATTTAATTGTTGAAGGAATCGCTGAATTCGATATTGAACAAAAAAATAATCATAATCTGTGAATCAAAATAATGTTAACAAGATTTTGTAAAAAAAATTATCAAATTTGTAATTGTCGTTAATGAGATATAGCGAAAATTATCTGTGTATTTTTCATTGACAGAAATCAAAAATACGATATTTACCAAACTACAAACAAATTTTAGCAGGTTTTATACAAAATAAACTTTTAAAATCGAAGTACCATTGTGTGAGAAAGATTCTGTAAAGTTTTGTGAAATTTGAAGCAGTTATTTAGGAGTTGTTGAGGCTAAGAGTGGGTATTCAATGAATAAGGTAACTAGATATGTTGAACTACAATATGTAACAATACTTTTGCCTAAGTTTTATGAAATTTTTAGCACAGATGGCGAATCCGTGGTGGATTAGAACTGTACGGTCCTTGGGTGGCTGTGTTAAGTTTTAGTCAGTATAAAACCACAAAGATTTTCTAGATACAATCTAAAACATAAATATTACAATTACACATTAAGGAAAAGAATATACCTGAATTTCGAAAAATTCAAAGATGGTTCAGAGGAAAAAATTGGCGATAAGAGTAAAATAACACATTTTGTGTACGGATGACAAAACACTTGTTTCACTTATCAACGTCCCTTTTATAATTCCTATCAAAATCTTATAGGTAAAAGCAAAAATAACAACATGCGACCACATTTGTGTGAAATTTTCAAAGAGATTCGTGCAATAATGTAGAAGCAATAGCGGTTACAAGAAAGGTACACCTTCGTCCAAATATGCAGAGTCCCTTTTTTCACACGAGTAAACCCCTAATTAGACTCGAATTAAACTTTTTCGTATTTAACAATCAATGGTGTAATATTCAAATTATTATGTGTAACTTTAATCAAATTCTATAAAGTTCTGTAGGAATAATCAGTCATTCTATATTGGCACCCCTGGTATTTTGGGCAGGAGTGTGGACGATTACAATATAAGGCTTGAAGTCCTAAAAAACGAATAAAGTATGCCTATAAACCTTACTTGCCCCAAATGTATTGGTATAAATGATAAAAAGCATTAGAACCTTTAACAATGTGTCAACTTAGTTTAGAAGGTATGTTTTACTGTATTGTTCTTAATATCCCCCCTTTTTAAGGATCTCTCAAACACACTTTTTAATGATTATATGGCCAAATAACATTTTAGAAAACATATTTGGTATGTTTACTGTAAGACAAACTTTAAACAAAAACAGAAAATTATATTTAAATTAAAAAATAATAGCGCAGAAAATTCCTCCACAAAAAGGGGGGAAATTCGACCTTAATGTAAATTTATTGAATTTTTAATGATAAACGGTAGTGCTATCGAAACTATTTCAATTAAAATATTTGTTTAGACATTATATCATATATTTCCGATCAGTTTTTTCAATTTTGACCACAAATGAATACGGAAATGAAAAACACTTTTACGGTTGTTTTTTTAGTTTTTTTCGTCTATTGACCTTTGACCTTGAATTTCTGAAAACTCGACCAACTCTGATTCTTACGACAAGCATATTTCGATCGCTTAGGTCCTGCTCTTTCCAACGATATATAATATGTGAGTATGTTCGGTGGGGACATTAGATTTTTCAAATCAAGGTGCCGTCTACTCTACTATAACAACAAGAAAAGGTTTTGTTTTGTTACCGTTTGTAAATAAATAAGCGAAAATAAAGAATCTCGCGAACGCGAGACCCGGTATTTTCGTAAATTCCCAATGCATTCCGAGTAGCGAGACAGAATTTATTTTCAACCATCGTATTTTGAGTCTCGTGCAATTTGGCAGACTCTGTACAATAGTGAGCTTCGCTTTGCTCGCATGTTATTTTGTTTGTAATTCAATAAAATCTGAAGGATGGTAAAAAATAAAAATTCAAAAACCACGCGAACAGACTGATATTTGCCACAATAAACAAATTTCCTTATCGAGAGTTATCAGCCAGCGGGCGTCCTGTAAAAACAGGAAATCGACCAACTTCAAACTGTTAATTAGTTGACTTGAATTTATCAAATTACCTTCAAATTTCACCTGATTATTCTCGAATCATTTTGCTATTTAACAGTAATATGAAAAAGACATTGCCTTAAAAGCTCGCGTAGATAATTCCATTGAAAATTTCGAATAATGCCTGGGACGAGATAATTTGGGACGATGTATTACTATTTCCCGCAATATTTTTAGCACACCCAGATATTTTCGAAAACTTCCGAAAATCGAATGTTTCCGGTGAGAACGATTTTTCTTCCATAGTATTTTGAGTCTCGTGCAATTTGGCATACTTTCTACATTAGAGAGCTCGCTACGCTCGCATACTAAATAAGATACTATAAGGAAAGATTTGATATGAAATGAATTAGATTTCCAAGAGGTCCATTTCTAAGTTTGAATTTGGAAAAAAATGTACGATTGACTTTAAACTGTTCCTTTGGAAAAATGTGTGATAAAAATGAAAAGAAAAATAGTCTAAACAAAGCAGCAAAATATACTCTTTCCAACGATGTATATATTTCATATGTACGATTCATTATGAAAAAGTTTACTCGCTTGTAATGCAAGTGCCTTTTTCAACATGCCGAATCTGAATTTACAAATTAACGCGGAGACACTGTTATTTTGAACTTATCGGGAGAGACAAATCTCTTTAGTTTAATTATCTCAGCAGAGACCTAATAGTCTAATATACAGGTCTATGATAGTGTAGAGCCTAATAATTCAACATAAAAATATCTGGGTGTGCTAAAAATATTGCGGGGAATTGTAATACATCGTCCCAAATTATCTCGTCCCAGGCATTATTCGAAATTTTCAATGGAATTATCTACGCGAGCTTCTAAGGCAATGTCTTTCTCATATTACTGTTAAATAGCAATATGATTCGAGAATAATCAGGTGAAATTTGAAGGTAATTTGATAAATTCTAGTCAACTAATTAACAGTTTGAAGTTGGTCGATTTCCTGTTTTTACAGGACGCCCGCTGGCTGATAACTCTCGATAAGGAAATTTGTTTATTGTGGCAAATATCAGTCTGTTCGCGTGGTTTTTGAATTTTTATTTTTTACCATCCTTCAGATTTTATTGAATTACAAACAAAATAACATGCGAGCAAAGCGAAGCTCCTATTGTACAGAGTCTGCCAAATTGCACGAGACTCAAAATACGATGGTTGAAAATAAATTCTGTCTCGCTACTCGGAATGCATTGGGAATTTACGAAAATACCGGGTCTCGCGTTAGCGAGATTCTTTATTTTCGCTTATTTATTTACAAACGGTAACAAAACAAAACCTTTTCTTGTTGTTAATGACAATAACTTTCTCAATAAATAATAACTATCTAACGAACGAACACTAGTTTTGTTTTTTACAGAAATATGGCTTTCCCTCGCGAGAATTCGTGACCTTTTACCCATAGTGCATATAAAGTCATGCGCAGAAAAATGGTAGGAGTTCTGTCAATCAATTTTCGGAACTTTTCATAACACAGATTCATTAAAATAAAGTGATCAGCAACTGTTTTTCTACATATATATGATAATTTGGTCCCGTACCTGATCTGAAAATAAAATCCTAATCCATCCTTATCCTATGTGGTCCCTCAAACTGACAAAGTTAAATGATCATTTGGATACGTCGTCTTTTTCCACCAGGTTTCTAAATCAATTTTTTGCAGACAGTACTTGGCAATTATAGATACGGGTATGCAAAAAATATAACAAAACCTGGCAGAAGAGCGGTGACATTTTGATGTCGTCTGCTTGTCGAATGATATGATGTGACTGAAGGTTCGATTAAGTTATGGATGATGTTGTCCCGGCCGCAAACCATATTTTTGCGTTTTTACGGATAATACATTTTTTTTTCAAATAAATTATTCAATTTTTATCTAAAAGTGGACCCTCTTAGCTATTGATCCAGCCGAGGGTATTTTGACATTTTTTCAAGATCCAATGAAGTTTAAACCTAGTTTTGGTTGCACCTATTATATTGATTTTGTATCTTCGCGAGCTTTTAGGGCAGAGCCATTATCATATTAAATAAAACACTTCGAAAATGATATTAAACAATGAACAAGAAATTCAGGTATCTAAAGATACTTTTATATGCGAGCGTAGCGAGCTCTCTAATATAGAAAGTATGCCAAATTGCACGAGACTCAAAATACTATGGAAGAAAAATCGTTCTCACCGGAAACATTCGATTTTCGGAAGTTTTCGAAAATATCTGGGTGTGCTAAAAAAATTGCGGGAAATAGTAATACATCGTCCCAAATTATCTCGTCCCAGGCATTATTCGAAATTTTCAATGATTATCTACGCGAGCTTCTAAGGCAATGTCTTTCTCATATTATTTGAATATACTGTAGAAACACCAAAGTTTAATCGAGAGGATCCTAGATCTTCACAAGAACGACACTGTTATTTTCAGCAATTTCGTATGTTAAATAGGATGATTCGATTCTCTTCGATATAATTTTCTCAGGTCTATGACACTATACATGAAGATCAGTGCAAGTTACAAAAATTGTCATTGTAATCACAGGCGTTTGGGTCCAGGATTTTATTTTATTATATGCGAGCGTAGCGAGCTCTTTATTGTAGAAAGAATGCCAAATTGCACGAGACTCAAAATACTATGGAAGAAAAATCGTTCTCACTGGAAACATTCGATTTTCGGAAGTTTTCGAAAATGTCTGCGCGTGCTTAAAAATTGCGGGAAATAGTAATACATCGTCCCAAATTATCTCGTCCCAGGCATTATTCGAAATTATCACTGGAATAGATTATATTTTTGTATCTACGCGAGCTTTTAAGGCAATGTCTTTCTCATATCTTAAAAATAATGTGTATATAAAAATTTTCATCTCGTCTCTATACTATTTCCAAATAGTATAGAGACGGATGAAAATTTGTATATAAACGGCAGGTTAACTGGTGATACTTTTGGCAATTTTACCTGCTACACCCCTAATGGCTGCAGTACTGTAGATTATGTCATGGTCACAGAACCACTTATAAATCAGATTCCCTTTTTTAAAGTCTCAGATTTCATCCCAGGTCTATCTGATGCTCATTGCAAGCTTTCTTGGAAAATTTATGCAAAAGCTACTAAATCAATCTCAATCAAAAATAAGAATATTCCAAGTCAGTATAAGTGGGATGATTCCTCTGCGATAAGACTTCAATCTGAATTTCAATGTCCAGAATATTCTGAAAAACTTCAAAACTTTGTCAATAAATCAATTGACTTTTTAAGAGAGGATGAGATAAATTATGCCTGTACAGAATTTGAGAACATTGTTACTGATGTTTGCGACAAATGCCTAAAAAAGCCCAATGCTAAGAATAAAAAGAAATTGGTAAAGCATAAACTTTGGTTTGACTCTGATCTTAAAGACTTAAGGTCACAAGTCACTTTCAGAGCTAGACAAATGTCAAAATCACCTTATGATAAAAATGTTAGAAATAGCTTTTACAAAATTTTTCGAATATATAACAAAACTAAAAAATTTAAAGCAAAAAATTATACAAAAGATCTCATAAAACAATTAGACTCACTTGAGAGTAACAACCCAAAGGCATATTGGTCCCTCATAAACTCCTTAAAGGACAAAAAGGAAGATGAGATTCCTATTGATTTATCTGAATTTAAGTCCCACTTTGAAAATCTTAATAAACCTAATGACAAATTTAGTGAAAGGATCAAACAAATTAAAGACCATTTAATAAGAATGGAATCCAATTCATCATTATTCACTAACCTTGATTTCTCTATTTCTGATAAAGAGATATTAGATGCTATTAAAGACCTGAAAAATAACAAATCAGGAGGGCTTCAACTTATCAACAATAATATACTGAAAGCAACCCAAACTTATCTTTTACCAAGTTTAAAAAAGCTCTTTAATGCCATTTTGTTATCTGGTTATTATCCTAATAACTGGTCGGCTGGATACCTCACACCAATTTTTAAATCTGGTGATAGAAGTAAACCTGAAAATTACAGGGGTATAGCCATCACTGGTTGTCTAGGCAAGCTATTCAACTCTATATTTAATAAAAGACTTGATCAATATTTTGTTGAAAATGATGTAATTTCCCCATTCCAAATTGGTTTCACAAAAAAGGCAAGGCCTGCTGACCACATGTTTGTACTAAAAGCTATTATAGATAAGCAGTTGGCTCATAAAAACAAACTGTTTGCCTGTTTTGTAGACTTCAAAAAGGCCTTTGATACAGTTTTACATGAAGCAATTTACTTAAAAATGCTCAAAAGTGGTATTGGGGGTCTATTTTATAAAATTCTTCAGAATATGTACAGTAAGTCTATCCTAGCTGTGAGACATGGTGATTCCCTTTCTGAAAATTTCTACTCTAATATTGGAGTTAGACAAGGAGATGTGTTGAGTCCTAATCTGTTTAAGCTCTTCATAAATGATCTTCCCAAGTATCTTGAAGACTCTTCTGACCCAATTTTTCTTAATAACCGCAGAATAGATTGCTTGCTATATGCAGATGATATTGTTTTGCTTTCAACCTCTGCATCTGGCCTTCAAAGTAAACTTGATAAGTTAGGAAAATTTAGTAAAGATTGGTGTATAGATCTAAATATTAATAAAACCAAAATTGTGATTTTCAATAAAACAGGTAAATTACTAAAAAATAAATTCTTCTTTCTTGGTAAAGAGCTTGATAATGTTACTAAATACAAGTATCTTGGCATAATCTTCTCTGCCTGTGGCTCTTTCAATGAAACCAAACATGACCTGTACAGAAAAGCAATGAAAGGATTGTACAAACTTAAGTCTGATCTGTTCTCCCTTGGTCCTAGTATAAAGTCTGCTATACATGTTTTTGACCACACCATTAGATCCATTTTAGATTATGGATCTGAAATATGGGGTTGTTTTCTTCCAAAAAGTATGAAATCAGATAGTCTATGTAATTTTAGAAGATTGCCAGGTGTCTTCCCCTCTGTTAAGTTAGAACTACACTTTCTAAAATACCTTTCGTTTGTTAACAAAAAATCCTCAAACTTTGCTATTATGTCTGAATTTGGCAGAATTCCTATGGCATTTACACATTTTAAGGCAGTGTTAAATTATTGGCACCGAATTGTTACATGTCCATCGGATCTTTTAAAAGATGCCTACTCTGATTTGAAGGATTTACATCATAATGGTGCAGACACCTGGTACTCATCACTTTCACATTTACTAAAAATCTTAAATATTGATTTGGAGAGGGGTCCAAGTCATCTAAATAAACATTATTTTAAACATTCAATTAAAAACCAGATGAAACATATATATATTGATAACTGGTACAAAACTCGTGACAATCTTATTAAAGAAGATGGTAAACTTAGAACATATCTTTCAATTAAAACCAATTTTGGAACTGAAAAATACCTTAACCTTATAGAAAGACCTGAGTTAAGAAAATGCATAGCAAGATTCAGAACCAGCAACCATAAATTATTCATTGAGACTGGACGATATACTAAACCCTTAACAAAAAAAGAAGAAAGAATTTGTCAAAAATGTAATTTAAATGAAATTGAAAATGAACTCCATTTCTTTACCTCTTGTCCTACGTTTTCTGATCTCAGAAATAATTTATTTGAAAGTATTCAAAAATATAATATTAACTTCACCCAGTTATCAAACTTTAATAAATTCTACTGGTGCTTCAATAATGAAGATATAAGAACTCTGAATGACTTGGGCTCCTTCCTGCTAAATTGTAATGTGACTTAATTTTTAATATTTTCATTGTTAATTCTCATGAATGTGAACTGACTCCTATTTTTATTTATAGTCACTCCATATAATATGTGAGTACACTGATCATATATGTTTGTATTTGTAAATGCCCCTTGTGGGCCCATAATTGGCTAATAAAATTTGTATTTGTATTTGTATTTGTATACACGTTATTCATAATAGAATGAAATACTGGACCCAAACGCCTGAGATTGTAATACTCTAAAGTCTTTATGAAAAAATAGAATCAAAGACTTTGAGGTATATTAAATACATGTTTATATCAAATGGCATATAAACATGTATTGCATAATATGCAATACATGTTTATATGCCATTTTGATACTTCGTGTGAATATTTAATTTTATTTAGTGTAACTGTTAAGGCACGGACCATTTGATTTTCTGGGGGGCCTGGGATTTTACCTTGAGCCGGGAAATTTTTTTCGCCCGCTTTGCAGGCCAGATTATTTTTTTCACACACATATTAAGCAAGGAAATTTTGTTGGCAAGAATATTTTTTTTTTAATTGGCAAGATTGAAACCAGATTATTTTTTTAACCTAGGTGCTGGCCAGATTATTTTTTTTTACAAAAATCAGGGCCGGGAAATTTTTTTCAAAAAAATCCCAGGTCCCCCAGAAAATCAAATGGTCCGTGCCTAACTGAATAATATCTGTTGATGTCCTACCCTGGTGTCACTAGCTGTCTGCTTGGGGAAAAACTGGCATGGGGGAAAGTCTACAATATATATACGTATTGTCATTTTTCCTAGGGGGAAAAATGGCAATGATCCAGTTTTTCCCCCAGGGGGAAAAACTAGATCGATCCAGTTTTTCCAGGGGGAAAAATGGCAATATAACACCGATGTGCGTACGTCCGTCACACATTTTTTTTCGTAATAGATTTCTCAGCTATTATTAATCTTGGGCTTCAATATTTGGTATGCAGCTTTAAGTAGGGATACCATATGGTGAGATGCAATTTCTGGTCTGTCTCTTATTTACTGAGATGATCACCTTAGCATCCCTAATATGTCCATATACACCTGTTGCGTTTTGTGTAACTACCGGACCCAAAGATTGCGATGGAAGGGGGAGGTTTGGCGCATTAAAACCTGGTTTAACCCACCATTTATTTTCAAATGCCTGTAACAAGTCAGGACCATTGCGATCTTCAATTTTTTCGGTGTGTCTTCCTTTTTTTGTCTTGTGTTATGGACATTTGAGAGTGATTCTCCAAGTTCGGTAATTTTGTTATTACCTTTATTAACTTCCTGTTTAACAAGCTGACAAATTTTTTAAATGGTCAAAAATGGAAAAAAATTCGTAACAGATTTCTCAGCTATTACAATTCTTAGGCTTTTCATAATTGGTATGCAGCTTAAGGTAAAGGTCCCATATGGTAGGATGCGTTTCAAGGTCTGTTGCTCTCCTTCTTCCTGTTCAACAAGCGCATTTCGAATTTTTTAAGGGTCAAACTTGAATTCGTAACAAATTTGTCATCTATAACTATTCGTAGACTTTTGATATTTGGAATGCAACTTTAGATAGGGTTCTCATATGGTGGGACGCGTTTTCAGGTCTGTCGCCTGGGTGGCCGAGTGGTCTAAGGCGTTGGTTTAAATACCACACTATTGATCACTAGCCGAACACCTCTCAGCTGGTGTTCGAGTCCCGTTTGTATTTAACAAAAATGGGACTTCTCCAACTGTATGTGATTACGTTTGCCAGTTACTTGACCAAGGTCGGTGGTTTCCTCCGGGTATTCCGGTTTCCTCCACCATCAAAACTGACCGCCCTACATGGCCAAGGTGCGTCGATAAAGAGCGTTTAAGACCAACACACACACACACACACACACACACACACACACATTATATTAATCTTTTTAAGGTTAGCGAGGTCACCTGCTGACTCCAAAAATAATTAAAAAGTCCTGTTTTTATATACTGATATTAGGTATATCCTTTTTCTTGTGTAAAATATTGGACCTCCTTTCCAGCCTTGTTTTCTCAAAAAATAGGCTCAAATTTTTTCCAAACTTCTATTGATATAGTAACGGCAAAATAATGAGCCAGAAAAATTCTACGAATTTAAATTAAAAAAGAATTTATATAATACAATATATTTCTAAATGAAACAATGAAAACAGGGGGTCACCGGCTTATATTTCTGTTTACATTACAAGCCTTTGTAATTTTGGGGTCAATTTTCAAGTGAACCATCTCCCTAGTTTTATTCAAAAATTATATTTATTAAGGAATGGTTGATAAATTTGTTTTAATTTTTTTTAATCAAGTCTTATTAAATGTAACTTTTTAACAAACGTTTGATATTAATAAAGACATTTTCACTTGTGTTTTGCATTTTTTGTCATATGACAAGTGTCCTCGCTAACCTTTAACGGACAGATTTAGAATTTTTGCCACTTGGCGGGGGACCAAGGAATTCTTATTTTGTTACTTTTTGAATGTTAACTTCTTTAAAGTTTTTATCCGTTTACCAATAATATTAAGCTAAAAGACTAAAATCCAAATTCAAATATTTTATTGACAGACAATCAAGCTTTGACATCAGCAGCAGATCATAACATATTTAATTAAAAAACAAACAAGTCATTAAAACATTCCTTAAATTGTAAAACACTATTCTCTGATATAAAATGAAAGTCATAAAAAATACCAAAAACACGTATTTTGGCATTATATCAATTAAAAATATATATAAAGAAATGGAGAAGTCGCACACGACAGCCAAAACGTTAAAAGGTATTAATTGTTTTTTAAAAATTATACTCATATCCAATTGGTTAAAAGGTATGTCAAGGTGGTCTAATTTTGGTACCGCTTGCATGCAGTCATCAATGCGTGAAATGTACTTATAGGTGAAATAATCTTGGCGCGGATGTAACTGTTGGTTTGTATCCAAGATTAACCCATTGACCCAATGCTTGCAGCATATGGACCTTAACTAAAACTTCCGATTTTTTAATTCAAAATTGTTTAAAACATTGTAATGCACATGGTCGATATCCTCGGTGCTGGATTTGGCTTCCTTGTTCGAACGTTTTGGTTTTGAGTCCTTATCGTTTTCAACAGTTTTGAAATTTGACCTTCCAATGTTTGATTTAAATGCTACTGATGAGAGGTTACTCCTTGAAATTTCGATATATATGTATAGCATATCCATATTAACCGTTAATACCCGCATTTTGGTATTTGTAATTTTTTAACCCGAGTCATTTATGCGGTAATATATTAAGGTATAGATTACCTACATGTTATATTAGAACGGATGTTGGTTAATATCCAAGATGTACCCAGTGACCCAATTTCATTCGTTTACTATGATATAGACATGAAGCAAAACTTTAGTAATACGTACGTACGACGAAACAAACCAGACTCTATCTACCTTGCCAAACTGCATGGGATCGGGAATATGCATTCTGACTTATTAACAAAAATTAACATAGAATTATATATAGATTGTAATTTTGTTCTTTCACATTTCTGCAAAAAGTGCATATTCTTTTGTCTTAAGAAGTGTTGTTATAATACCCTCGTTCAATAGTCACTTTTAGAAACTATTTTCCGCATGTACGCACCCAAGAAATCTTTTAATTGTACACTACAGGTTTAAAACTGCCGGGTTGGCCTCGCCATGGAAAAACTGTTTAAATTGACTTGCAATCGTCAAATTGTTAAAACATTTTAAATCTGTTTGGCAAAGTTTTAAACTATTCAAGCACTTCTAAGACTTCGCTCCAAACCAGTATATTTGAATCGGGGAGGGGCATTTTTGCTAAAAACATGAGATCAATTGACGTGTTCCTTAGCTCAACGTTGTTCACACAAAAGTGATTGTTCACATTATGTGGCCGACCCACAAAAAGATAGTAATCTAACAACAATGGCCTGAATCGCTCACCTGGCCCTTAAGCCATAAGGATCTTTATAAAAGGTCATCAGACATTTTAGAGCTTGATAAACTGAGGGTTTAAGAAAGCAACAGCTTTTCTCTGTCTGCAATTGTTTTCATTCTTTTGGGCAAAAACATGAAAACGCTATTTCTACCTTAAAAAAGGCCATAACCCCAATAAGGGGTCATCTAACAAATTAGACCCATTAAAGACTTTTGAAGAGCTTAATATGCTGAAGGTTAAAGCAAGCAACAACTGTCCTCTATCTGCAAAAAAATTCATTCTATAAGAGCTAAAACATGAAAAACGCTATTTGTGACCTTTAAAGTGCCCTATATGGAATCAACTGACAGCTTAGCCTTAATTGAAACATTTGTAAAGCGTTTGATGCTGAAGAAGGAAAATGACATCAGATGTTCTCTATCTCTTATATTTTTTGATTTACAGGCCAAACACAGTAGTCTGACTCCTTGGTCTATTTTTAGCAACGGTGGCCATGTTTGTTGACGGATCAATTACCGAAACAACAATTTGATACAGGATACCCTAAGAATGAAGTATACCAAGTTTTATTAAATTATGTTCAGTAGTTTCAGAGGAGAAAATTTTAGAAAAATTGTTAACGGACTACAGACGACAGACGACGGCGACGGCGACGGACGCCAAGTGATGGCAATGGCTCAAAAGTTTTACTGAAAAAAAAAACTTTACCGGCTTTTATTAACAAAAGTTCAACTTACAGCAACCGTGAAAGGTCTAGATTGTTTCAATAAAATATCATATCAAAACTTCTTGTATTCATTTTTATATTCGTAAATAGTCTTTCATATCAAACTTAAAAAGAGTTTTTAACATTATACGTCTTTGGTCGAATATCAAATCCTTTGTTTTATTTATATGAATTTGGGGTCCGATTTACTTCAATTTTGATGTAATCTGTTTCAAGTACAAACATGTATGCTGATTCAGATAACAACACAATGTCATCAGCAGATAATGACATTTTACGAACATAGTATACTACAGTTATGAATTATTAATAGGTGAATCACAGATTAATAAATATTATCTATTACAAATACTAATCATCATTTTTTTTCACACATAAATTACATAGTGTACTTACAATACAATATGCACCTCAAGAGAGAGAAAATCATTCAAATAGAAAAAAACATATACAATTTTGAATTTTCATTTTACACCACAAGGTGCCCTTTAAAAAGTTTACGTCGGTTTACAGTTGCCAATCCCGTACACCCATTTACTATTTGGAATTATAAATAAATATTTTAAAACATATTTAAAAAGGTTTAAGTAAACTATTTATTGTTATTTGGATAAAAAACGCGGGAATTAAAAAATCTATCAATGCCAAATTATTCATATTCCAACTTCTTTTATATTATGATCGACAATATCGGTCCTATGTTACAAATATCGTCCATTGGTTAATGGATGTGACATTACATCTCCAATTGAGCTTTCAACATGGCCGCGCCTATTTGAATAAAATTACAAATATCTTTCTTAATATATCGTTTTCAATGCCCAAACTCGGCATTATGTCTACTCTCATTGAAATAAACCAAACAAACCAAAAACTAAAAAATCGCGAATATACTTTAAGTACTACCAAAACGCGACGGGTGGACCGGTAGTCATACTGAAGGGCCCGATTCCTAAATCTTATATCGCATTCGGCGACACAGATAAAATGGTTTAAAATTAAATTATATTCGATCCCGACGTGCATATCTCAACATAAAAACAATCATAGTTTGGAAATTTCAAAATTATGCTAAAACATTGACATATACATAAATCAGTAGTCTGGTTTTATGAATTTCAATATTATGTAACATGATAATAATATTACACAAAATAATATATATATAAATGACAACATTATATGGCACGCCGTTTTCATATTTATTCAACATTTAAGATATCTCATATAATATATAAGATATCTCATTATGCATGTAGTTTAGTTTTGTAACCATACATTTGTAACAGTGTCTCACGTTGCTAACATGGATCAAAGCCAAACTACTTGTTATTTAGTATATTCTTAGTTTCATATTAAACTTAAAATGTGCTTGTTTTAAATTTTCCCCCTTTGTCCGAATATCATAAATTGTTTTATGTATATGAACCTGAGGTCCCATTTTCTTTAACATTGGTTTTTCCTATTTAAAGTATCAAAGTGTTTCTGAATAAGATAACAACACAATGCCATCAGCAGACAATGGAGTTTTATGAACATGGTACACAGTTATTAAGGTTGTTTTAACTGAAAAATGGCTGCCATGCATTGTCAATACAAAACATTCAAAAAATACACAGCCTAGATGAAGTAAGCATTTTGCTAAAATTATATTGAAATGAATGTTTTACAATCTTATCTAAAGCAAGCTAGAAATAATAACATATAAAACTGTCTTTTAAAGATAAAATATTAAATATTTGTAAGGGTGTGTTAGAAAAGTAGGATAGTAATCAGACGCACCTTACATGTATATGTAAATAAAATAAAATGAAGACTCATTCTGGGCTTGATCTGGGTATTGGGAAGTTAAAGCTTATTAGACAGGTTTTGAACAAAAAACATCATTTGCTGAATCTGTGTATTTTTAAAAGTTTTGTATTGCATGGCAGCCATTTTCATTTTGAAGAACCTTAACTGTTAATAGGTGATTCACAGATTATTATATCTTAAATTATTATCTATTACAAATGATACTACTAATCAATATTTTTTCACAGAAATCACGTAGTGGATTTACAATTCAATATGTACCTATAAACTTGAAACTTTAATATTTGATTAAACGCCTATTTCTACATACAAAATATATATTCAATGGCGTTGTACAATACATAAGATACAAAATCATATTAGACAATATATACCAATGGTGTTGTACAATAAGTTTTATAGATTCCGACCCCGTGCCCATTATTCTTGGAGGTATTACCATAATTGATCATAGCACGACGTTTGGACAAGCAGAAGACATTATCTAGCCTTTGAGGACACAAGTAAAATGCTTTATATCAATACATAGTACATAAAATTATATTAATTCCAACAAGAGGCTCCCAAGAGACTGAATCGCTCACCTGAACTACACAGGTACATATATTTGTAGATGTGCTTAACCAGATGTGACAAGATATGGTAAGGCCCTTATTTGGCCCCCTTTTTTTGAAAAATAAAAACCCAAATAAATAAAAAAAATTTCATTTATAGTTTCAAGTAGGATGGTTTAACTTTTTGACTATGGGTTTTACTTGACATAATTTACTCAGTTTTAAAATTATAGAGGCCTAAAATGGGTCAAAAGTAAGGAATTTGAAGAAGTCATTTTTAATGCTGATTTTGTTATTTTCAAAGGCCTGCACCAATGTAGACCATGCATTTTTTTATCAATTTATACTTAACTTATAGTATAATTAAGACTTCAAGAACAAACAGCCTGGTCGACGTAGGTGCAGACCTTCAAAAATTGAAAATATTATCAAAAATTTGTTTTTGACAGAAATCATACATATTGACCATGTTTTGACACAATATTTTCAATCAAAATAGTATTGAATGCTTAAAACTTTACTTAAACAAGCTTCTGCATTCATTTAACTCACAAAATAAGGATAGGAATTTTGTCTTCATAAATGTTTTATTTTTCAGCCATACAGGGGGCCAAATATAGGCCTAATCATACCTTGTCCTTTCTGAAATATCTTGGTTAGTTTTCAAGATATTGGGCTTAATAAGTGCAAATTGGCAAAAATTAGGAAAAAGAACAAAAACTCCCACATCAGCAGTCAGATCTTTTCCGAAATTTCAGGACAGGTAGATCTAAATATGCTGATAACTTTTGATTCTTGCTTAATTTTGAAATCTGAAACCATTTTTGAGTTATTAGCCAAAAAAATGCAATTTACCCCTATGTTCTATTTTTAGCCATGACGGCCATGTTTTTTTACGAATAAAAAATCTGAACGATAGAGTTGTAGCATATAAGCTATTAAACAAGTGTGCTATGTTAAGAGGCAGTTGGTCTTACCGTATTAGACAAGTTAATCTTTGAAATTCAGGGGAAAAGTAATGACAAATGGTAAATTTTGTTGTTTTAAGGATAATAACTCCTTAAAGAAATGGTCCTTCAGCTTTGACTTAAATACATCAAATGTAGATCTTGATGTGCTTAATCATAAGCAACTTTTTTTTTAAATATCATGTATAGTTTTCAAGATATAGGGCTAAATAAGTGAAAAAAATTTGAAAAAAATCAAGAAAAAAGGGCAATAACTCCTACAACGGTTGTTGGTTCTTCTTGAAAATTTCTGGGAAGGTAGATCTTGAGGTGCTGATTACTTTAACCCTATGCCAAAATTTTGATATCTGGTACTGTTTTTTAGTTATTAGCAAAAAACTGCAATTTACCCCTATGTTCTATTTTTAGCCATGGCGACCATGTTTTTTTACGAATCAAAAATCTGAACAATAGTTTTGTACACATAATGCTACAAAACAACTGTACCAAGTTTTGTTGCGATTGGACTAATGGTCACGGACAAGTTAACGTTTGAAAAATTGTGAACAGACGACGACGGACGCCAAGTGATGGTATAAGCTCACATGGACCTTCAGTCCAGGTGAGCTAAAACATCATATTTCAACATACAAAATATTTACATTAAATTATCATATTTTACGAAGTTTGAATATTGTGCTATAATATTGACATATATATTTTACATAAAACTATAGTTTGGTTATATAACTGAATGCATGCAACTAACAATAATAATATTACACATACACATAAAATATATTGGTAGCAATATTATAGATTTAGTTTAGTTTCTTAACTTTTACAGTGTCTCATGTTTGCTAACATGGATCATTGCATAAACTGTAACTACATGTTCCATGCATGCTTATAAAATATTAGTATTGGTATCTGAATACATATAGGACTGATATTCCCTATTTTCAATCACTCAACACAACTTGCCTCTGTTTTGCAGAATTACAAACCCACCTCACCAGCATATGGGGTGTATATTTCACAACTTATTCGATATGCCAAGCTTGTACTAATTTTTCTGAATTTTGAACCGACACCGTTGTCTCCGTAATCAGCTTTTAGACCAAGGCTTAAAAAAATACGTCTCATACGGTCTCTAAAAATTTTTTCGTACGATATCAGCCACTGCTAGCAAAGGTCAAAATTATATCGGATGAAATGATTCGTGATTGTTTCAATTAGTTTGTGACAATTTGTTGTACTTATGATAACCTTTTTATCCCTATTGGTTCTTAAAACTTTGTTGTGTTCTGTGTTACCTGACCCTTAGATCGCAATGGAATAGGGAGGCTTGTCGCCATAAAACCTGGTTCAAGCCACCATTTCTTTTGAAATGCCTGTACCAACTCAGGCACGTTCCAATCTTCAATTTCTCTGGTATTCATTGCCTTGTTTTGTCTTTTCTTCTTGGATATACGAGATTGGTCACCAGTTCGGTAATTTTGTTGTTACCTTTATTCACAGAATAATGGTTCCTTACAGATAGAACACTTTACTTTCTGTGTCGGGTTTTATTGATCAAAGTTTTAGATAGAAACATGGAAACCTCTAAGTGATAAATGGGGTATCCATTGTAAAGAAATTTTGTAAAACCTTTTTATTCTTTGTTTAAACATATGCATTTTATTAATTGTCTTCCATTCAAAACAAATTTCTTAAATAACCTCTATCAATAAAAATTTAAATTTCTTTTTGAACTCTCAAGTTTTTCTTTGTACTTTTCTAGAAATAAAAATCCTGAGTTTCTGAAAAAGTGACGACTATGCAGATGGTAGACAACTCATGAAACATATAGGGATGCATGAAGAATGTAACATCCTTATAGCAAAGTGCTCCATTGAGCAAGCAAATCATCCATGTGCATTTGTATTTTCTATTAATACACAGTTTATGACAAAATATTTTAAAAAACAACACTAAATAAATGAATTAATGTGGCTATAAAAGTTGGTGAGATAAATATAACCCCCCCAACACACACACACACACACACACACACACACACACACACACACACACACACACCCTCACAAAAATACTCACATAACCATACCAGGATATTAGCCAAATGCTTTTAAAGTCTTAATGGTAAAATTATAAAAAATATTTCCCGTCATATTTTTAGTACAAACTTGCCTCCTCTTGTTTACACTTGCAATATATCTAAACCAAATTTTTAGATTGAGCATCAACAACCTTACCTCATCAATTATATACTTGATTTTAATAGTATATTAATTTTTCAAACGTAATGTCTTTTCGTTAGTACGACCTGGGCAACACAATTGTTGAAAAATACAATCTTATATAAGAAGTAAAAATGTATCAATCTGTTTGGGTTTTTTTTTTGGTATTTTTTGTGAGGTACGAAAAGTTTAATAACTTTGCAATACTCAAGCAAAAATGTAATAACAATTCTTAAAAAATGAAACAAAACTACAACTTTCTTTATAAAAAAAACATTATGTAACTTTTCAATATACATGAAATATGTACATATATTTACGAAAAGACATGGAATAATCTAGATTTTTAAATCCACATGAATAGTTTTGTCTGCAATATATCTTAAGAAGACCAGTTTACTATGTTTGAAATGTATGATTATTTAAAGTAACTGTTAACTAAACAGGAGTCAGTCTAGGTTCCAATATTCACTTAAATATCAATATGGTCACAAAAACACTTCTAATTTAAAAAAAAGAAGAACAACGTATATAAAAGGATTAAAAACCCTTAATAAATATTTTGCTTGAAGTTTTAAGTCGAACACTGCCAATTATGAAAAATCCTAGTTCTCCAATGACATGTGTTCTTGTTTCTTTTTGTTTCAATTATTTTCGCTTATAAAAAAGTGAAGCCATGGGACTTTTTTTAACAGCTCTAGGATGCGAACTATCCAAAGACTGTATTGCTTCTTTTCTTGATATAGACTTCCATTCATTTACATTTTCTGGAATAATATACCCATATGCTTTTATGAGATCTTTCTGATAGGTGTAGGTAAACCACTTCCAATAGGCTGAACACTCCTTTGTAGATGACGGCTCTATTATCCAATTAGGAAAGTACTTCTGGTAACTTCTATAGGGATGAAACAATTCTCCATCTTCGTCTTTCTCATTGCAAACACCTGAGTTTAGTTTGCAAACGTAATGCGAAAATCTAATAGTATCGGAAAACACCTTGTAATGACATGTTTCCCATGACATTTTAAGTGAGGTTTTATAGTGCACACCTCTCAATCCTGGTGGTCTATGTTGAATGCATGTGTGAGGTTCTACACTGCTATGTGCTGTTGTTTTTTGACATACTTCGTGGCAAAATGGACACTTACTTGTGCAGCCCCATAGCTTTTCAAATATTGCTACATAAGGATTTTGACCTTTCCAAATAATATTGTTAATGTCTTTGCTTGTAAAAGTTTTGATGGATGTTGTATGGAGTTCTTTCACTTGTATTCTAAAGCGACCAGCCACAACTTTGTAATTTGGTACATCGAAGGTCTTGAAAAACCCTAACATATTAATTGGAACTGGTATTGTTCTTGACAGATTCTGTTCAAATTGTGTAACCCAAGTTTTCATTGTCGGGTTTAGAGTTTGTTTACATACTTTTTCGGCAAGATCGACACATTCCTGAAGCGTACTACAGTATTCATCCACAAGTACCTTAATTATACGTTCATATGATGATTCTCCTCTAGACGGTCTTTTTGCAATTTGCTTTTTCGTGAAATTTGTTATCCAATCTTTAGCAAAAGACTCAACATCCTGTATATACCAGTAAAATTGCTTAAATTCTCGCTTTTCTGCCAAATCCTTTAACATTGTAAGCATCATACTTTGTTTTGTCCAAAATCGTCCTCCTATAATAACCTTTTCAATCTCCTTAGGTAAACGCTTTTCTATTTCTTCGTGTATAAGTTTTTCCACTGCGCCTATTATAGCATTAGCAAGTTTTAAACCATTGTGTTCTTTTGCTATGAGATATGAAAACTGTTCGAATGCCAGAACTTTGTAGTTTTCTAGTTTAATCTCTAAATCGTGAGATTTTTTGTACCGCTTACTCAAAAAAGTAAAAACATCAGTTGTATATCTTTTGATGTGTAATGCTAATTTAACCCTAAGACCAGCTGTAAATCCAATTTGTTTCATTCCCTCGGCCTGCGCATTGAACTCCTCAATAGATTCTCTTACTATCATAAATATTCGACCTACACGTTTTCGCTCGAAGGGACTGTCTTCAGAAATAATTTCGCGTATTTTGCTGTCAATTTTGGCAAATATGACATTGATTTTATCTACTAATTGTCTTTTAATAGACAGCATAGTTTCTCTTGTTTGTTTTATGTCATAAGGAATGCTGATATCTTCATCCTCTATATCTGTACACAGAAAGGTTCCTTCTATTTGTTTTGTTTTTGGGTAAGATGGTTCAAGGTCATATCTTGTTTTCAGTCTCTTCTGGATAAATGGCCCATCAGAAGGGAGTTGCTCGAACAGAACTCTTTCTACTTCATTTTCAATCACTTTATCGTCTGGTTCACAAACATTAACTTGATCACCAATCCATTCTTGCCAGGTGTCGTCAAATATTTTTGTAAGCAGTATCTTTTCGTTTTTTGCTTCATACATCTCGGCATACTGTTTTGCCTTTCTCCTTAATTCTGCCTCCAGATCAGCACGTTTATCAGTTTGCGCTAAGTTTGCTGCATAATTTCTCTTGTGCTGCTGAATTAATTTTTTTCCATCGTCCCTAAACTCTAAAACATATTCCCGAATCTTAATATTACGATTCTCTCTCCATTGTTCCATAATATCTTTCAACGAAGAGGAATCAATGTAGTTGTTCCATTGATCAAGACAGTATTTTAAGTTATCATCCAGCATCTTTTCAAAATCTTCTACTAAACGTTTATACTCCATTTCTAAGTCTTCATTGCTGCTACACCTAGCTAGTTTGACTCTTGCTTTTCTATTGATAAATGTAAACATCTGTTCTTCAATACTTAAAGTCAACTTACGGAATTTCGACTCAATAGACCTATGTGCTTGCATTTCTAAACTATTTCGAAAACTGAAGACGAAATCGTCGGAAAGAATTCCATCCCATAAATCTTCAATTCTATCCATTGTTTCTGAAACCGTAAGAAATGTGCGTTTCTTTACAGCAATGTCGTACAAAATATGCTGTTTAACCTCCTGTACTTTCTGACTGTAGCCTATGTTAATTGGGGCCATAGGAGGATCACCAGAATGAAGGTCAGAAAAATACCAAATGTGTGATATAGGGTCAGTTTCAATTACATTGTTAAATGACTGAATATCTTGCAGACCTTCCTGCTTTGCTGCTTCTACAGTAATTCTGTCTAGTTTGTCAATCATCTTCTGTCTTGCATGGGCAATAGCAGTTGAAGCATCCGGTGCCGAAACATTTTGATGTGCAAATATGCACGTTTGCTGCATTTTCAATCGCCCATTTGCCATTTTCAATCTTAGAAAAGCATGAACGGCAATCTGCAACACATTTTCAATTTCTGTGGTATTTTCGCCTTTAATGTTAATTATTGTTATGTTTCCAAGTCCGAGAACAAAAGTTGCCAATTCATTATCATGCGAGTAGTTTTTGGCAGACAGTTCTGGTGCTCGCAAACCTTCTGTATCGATGACAAGAACATATGAAAATGGCAAAGATCGAGTGGTTACTTTCACAAGCTGAATGTAAACACCTCGAGTACAACGTCCTGCGCTCACAGGAAACTTGAGGCCAAACATAGCATTCAAGAGAGTACTTTTACCCGAGCTTTGAATTCCTAACACCGATATTGCAAGTAGTTTGTTATTTCCGATATTTCGATGTAATTGCTTTAAGACAGCTTTTATCCATATTATTGGAACCATGCCAGTATCTCCATCTAATATCTCAAATGGATAACCTTGTTGAAGTATTGTGCATGCGAATTCAACAAATAATCTTAAATAAAGTTTTGTTCCAACAACTGTCGATTTTTTAAAATGGACATTTGATTCATACATTTGACCAAGTTCACGCATTAGGTGTTCAAACCCAAATGATGCCGCTACTAGCTCATTTTCCTGCTGCTCAACAATTTCAAGCAGTGTATCATACTCCTTCTTGTTTCCTTCTTTTGCTGATTTCATTCTCAGCCAGCTACCCTGGTAGGCCTGAATAAGTTTTGGTAATATTTTCCTGCTTCTTTCGTTAAGGTGAACAATTAACCTCTCGATATACTGGCAGATTTCCAATGTATTATTCTTTTTTAAAAGTTCAATTAGGTGCGTACAAAACTTATGCATTAATGGGTTGATTTTTCGTTGCATATTGTATTGCGTCAGTCTCTTTTTTTTCAATTCTGTTTCTACACGGCTTCTATCATCTATTGATTTTGATCGTCTAAATGTTTTGCATGCAATACTCCATTCGTGCCATGGCTTACTCTGAAGGGGAAGGTATACTTCTTTTGGTGCATTTGGCTGGCATGTCAGAACTTCTAATACGTTGTCTGCAAGCTTGGTAACTCCCAGAGATTGATTTGCTTTAAATTGAATATGATCACTTAATGCTGACATTTCTGCCCGTATTATATTGTCCGAAATTATTTGTCTAAGCTCTTTTGTTATATCTGATGCACTTTTGGTATGACCAGCTTTTAAGTTCAAGAACTTCATTCTATCTTTAAATACATTTTTTTCACTCTTAAAATTCCTTATGATTTCTTTTGGCGAGCATTTCGGCTTTTCATCTGCTTCCAAAGCATATACTACGAAAAGTTGAGGATATGAATAGAGAGCACGTAATGCTTCTTTTACTTCTGTTCTCATCAGGTTTTCGACGTTTGTGTGTACGATGATTACATTTGACATTCTACTTATGAGATTTAATTCTTCTTTGTGTTCTAAACAGTCGCCTCGCAAATTAAGTATCAACAAAAAGTCCTGAAACAAATCTGTTTGTTTGTGTGAAGGTATATACCATGTCGCTTCCACAGTTCCTGCAGCAATCATCCGTTTTGAAGTTCCTAATGGGCAATCCTTGTTAAAGAATGTTGGGTGGTATTGATTGTTTAAAAGGGAATTGATAACTTTGGATTTAGAGAGGGATCGAACACCTATTCCCACGAAAGATACGATTTTGCATTTACCATGAAGTGCATCTATTGAGCTTGATTTGTTTTCGACATGTTGATTTATTACAATGCGTCGAACGCTTTCTTTGGCCCACACGAGTTTATTATCACTGTCCCGAAACCCCAACGGAACAGCCAAGCGACACATGAACATCTTTGACATTATTTCCTGCTGTAATATAACATCAGACGCAAGGAATAAAACCAGAAATAAATCCATTGGATTCAAATTTGAATCTGGTTCTGTATCTTCAAAGATATCTTCATCCGGAACGTCATCCCCAAAAATCGGTGATTGGCTACTTTTTTCATAAAATTTGTCTAAATCTTCTTCTCTTGCATTGTAGTTCATCATTATGATCTTGTTTAATATAAGCCATGGCATGCTATTCATACTTAATGGTAGTTCTCTATCTTTAATTGATCTTACATCTTGCAAGGATATTTTTCCAGGGAAAAAATTTGTTAATGCCAAGCTTTTGACTATCTCTTCTACATTCTTTTTCCTGTCATCTATTTGCAGATATTCTACTGAAGTAAGTGTTTCTGCCTTATCTACAAAAAAGTTATATCTTAAGCCTAATAGTGTGATAAAAATAAATTAGTTTTGATTCAAGATCAATTGGATGTTGGATGCTTTAAAACTTTCTTAAGATAATATTATTTGTTACAACATAAAGTTGATTGTCAACAACCTCCAAAAGTTGATTTTTTTCAATGCATTAAGTTTTTTTATCTAGTAGGGCTCCAGTTTGGAAATTTAAAACTAAATTTCATTTCAAATATTTTATTTACATATGATACGAAAGCAACATGATTAACCCTAAACGCTGGAGACCCAATATGGATAATCAATTGCTTTTGACACATGAAACAGCCATTCTTTGGTGGACTTTAATAAAACAATGCACAATTGACATATTTATATCTAAACAAATTTATAAATGACGTTTTCAGTCTCTTTGCCCCCTAATTTCTGAGAAAAAAAAATTCACAAGATATATTGCAAATCTGAATAAAAACACAGGCAGGGATTCTCATGATTCTCAAAAGGGCTCCGATTAAAAAAAAAATTTGAAAATCGGACCACAAAAAGATACGTTGTTTAAAGGAGGACCCCTGTAGCAATGTAACGATTTAAAATACATAAAAATAATTACAGATTTGAATGAGGAATTCACTTAAAAAACGGGAAATTGTGTCAAACAGACACGCCCCTCTTTCTTATTTATAAAAAAAAGTTTACCTATACCTTACGGTTAATCTGATTTAGGACAGAAATTGAATAATGCATCATTATATGCATCTACCATACCAATATGGTTGCTGTGGCACTTGTCAGTAATTTTGTGGTTTCATTATTTTTCGTTGGGTTTCAATTTTCGTGGTTTTCGTGAATGTCTGTAAACCACGAAAATAAGAACCCTTCAAGTTTTATTTTTGCATTAATAACATTAAGCAACAAGTGAAAACCACGAAATTAAAAATCCAACGAAATGCCTATTTTGGCGAAACTACAACGGATTCTAGGAAGTCTGCTCCATATTTAGATCTACATCTCGAAATAGACTCTCAAGGAAAACTATCAACAAAGCTCTATGACAAACGTGATGACTTCAACTTCCCAATCGTCAACTTTCCCTTCGTGTGTAGCAACATTCCGTCCGCTCCAGCTTATGGAGTTTACGTATCACAATTGATTCGTTACTCCAGAGCTTGTGGGAATTACATCGATTTCCTTGGCAGAGCGTCACGTTTGACACAGAAATTGCTAACACAGGGTTATGTTGCTCCTCGGTTGCTGTCTTCACTCAAGAAATTTTACGGTAGACACCATGTACTCATAGATAAATATGGGATTTCTATCTCTCAGATGAGTGCAGATGTTGGTTTGTCATAGGGTTTTGTTTTGTCTTCCTTTACCGGATTTGACACACTGAATTGGAAATTGGCAGCGCGGCGGGTGTCTTATAGCAGGCAGGAACCGCTTACTCTTCCGGAGCACCCGAGTTCACTCTTGTTACGACTTGAGTTCGCGTTGTTGATTTCTGTTCGGTTGTTTTTATGTTTTGTGTTTCCTTGTGCTGCTCTTGTTCATGTTTACCGGTTTTGTCGTTGCCTTTTCGGACTTTTGACACTCGAATGCCCCTTTGGTGCCTCTGCTTATTACAAAAATTGGTAACAACGAAGAAAAGTGAATCCACAGTAATGGAATGGACTTCAACCATTCTTCTGTAAGTGGTCATCCATGCAGAAAATATAGGCCACAGCCAGCACCCGAAGTATACATAGTGCTAAACATCACTATGTGTATTTACCATACCAATATGGTTGCTATGGCACATTTTAGTAAGCGGGAATGGACTTAAACCAACCTTCTGTAAGTGGTTACCCATGCAGAAAATTACGGTCACAGCCAGCATCCGAACCATACATTGTGCATAAAAGCATGAGGTGTAATTACCATACCAATATATAATTGCTATGGCACTTGTCAGTAAGCAGGAACAGACTTTAACCATGTTTCTGTAAGTGGTCATGCATTCTGAAAAAAGGTCACAGCCACCATCCAAAGTATACTTTGTGCATCACTTGGTTCATCTACCATAACAATATGCTGCTGTAGCACTTGTCATTTAGCTGGAATTTGGGTATTTGGGACGTACTCAAACACTATATGCCCGTATACTTTCGTAGGCGGGGCTTAAAATCTACGGAAGTTTTGTCAATACACCCATTAACGCCTTTTCTGGCCCTCTGTTAAATAACATAATACGATCGCAAAAATTTTGCAGTCGTATAAAAACGCTAATGACCAATAACTTTAAATGCATACAAATGCTTACTTTATTGTTCAAATTCCAAATTCATAACATTCAATTGACACACATTTTCTTTCATTAAAACTCTTTCAACAAATAAAAATTTATAATACAAATGACAACAAAGTTCCAGACAATAAATTTTGCTACGCCTGACGCGCGTTTCGTCTATTCAAGACTCATCAGAGGCGCTCTACCAAAAATATTGAAAATGCCAAACACTGTATGAATATGAAGAGCATATAACAGTATAACCAAAACTACCAAACTGGGGAACCAAATTATTACTAAGATATTCAACCTATGTCTGGGGTAGGAATAACCTTAGGGTTTAGACAATTTTGAAATTTAGACGGATAATTTAAAGCTTTGATGTATTCTCCAACTCAAAACTAAGAGTTTTGACCTCTATTTTTTCAATAAAAAACTTAAGAGATATTGCAAATCTGATTGAAAAACGGAGACAGGGATTTTCACTAGGTTTCCAATGAAAAAAGTTTATGAAAACCTGAACAACAATAAATAATAAAAAGCTTCGCCGAGCGCAGCATGAAACGACCGCAACACGTTGAACCCTGTACCTTTTAGGCCCAATATGGATTGTCAATTGCTCTGGACACATGCAGCCAATGGTGGACTGACAAAGGTTTTTGACACATGCCTTTTTGGTGGACTTTCCACCCACATTTTACAAGGAATTAATTAGATTTTAACTATTTTAAAAGCAAATGAAAACAATTATTCTTGCAATATCATATTTATAACATTTCAATATCCCTGCTCAATTTTATATTAAGAAATAGACCCTATTCTTGGTTAATCTATTATTATTGATGTTTTACGCAATGAAAAAGTTTCGATTTTGGCCCCTATTGGCCCTAATTACGTAATAGGGGGAAAAGAGGGGTCGCAAAAATTAATTCTCAATTTCGTATCTGCTATTCGACAAGAACAAACATGCAATAACAATTTTCAAAATCGGATCACAAGTAAAAAAGTTTCGATTTTGGTCCCCTTTGGCCCCTAATTACATAACAGGGGGAAAAAGGGCGGTCGCAAAATTAATTCTCAATTTTGCATCTGCTATTTGACAAGAACAAATATGCAAAAAACAATTCAAAATTGTACCACAAATAAAAAGTTTCGATTTTGGTCCCCTTTGGACCCTAATTACGTAATAGGGGGAAAAGGGGGGTCACAAAATTCATTCTTAATTTTGTATCCCCTATTTGACGAGAACAAACATCCAAAAAAAAAAAACAAAATCGGACCACAAATAAAAGTTTCGAATTTGGCACCTTTTGGCCCCTAACTACATAACGGGGAAAAAGGGCACGAAAATTCATCAGGTTCATTCTATCATTGTAAGAAACATTCTTGACAAATTTCACAGCAATAGGCCAACTAGGACCAAAGTTATGGTGGAAACAAATGAAATATATGAATTTTTTGCCCCTTTTGGGCCCCTAATATCAAAATGAAAAAAAGGTGGGACCCCAAAAATCGATCCAATTCATCCTTTTATGGTAAAGAACATCGCTGTCAAATTTCATAGCAATCAGATAACTAAAACTAAAGTTATTGTGGAAACAAACAAAAAAGTAGTATTTTGGCCCTGTTTTGGCCCCTAATTTCTAAACGAAAAAAGGGGGGACCCCAAAAATCTATCCCATTCATTTTTTTATGGTAAGGAGCATCATTGTAAAATTTCATAGCAATTGGATAACTAGAACTAAAGTTATTGTGGGAACACTAAAGTTAACAGACAACGACGCAGACGACGCAGACGACAGCATCATACCATTATACGTCCGCATTTTTTTTGCGGTCGTATAAAAAGCTTCGCTGAGCACAGCATGATACGACTGTAACATGCTGAACCATGTAGGTCTGAGGCCAATATGGCTAATTAATTCTCTGGACACATTCAGCCCATGTTGGACAGACAAAGTTAAGTGACACCTGTATTCTTCTTCTCACAATTTCACAAGGATTCCAAAAGATTTTATTCAAAAGCAGACCTAATTAATTACTGTTACTAAAATATTACCCCTGATAGCTCTTAATTAAGGGTATCTGCTACGTTTCATTTCTGTACCTTTTGACCCTACTTTAATACTTGAAATAGGGAGGATGTCACAAATATGAATCCTTAATTTAGTCCTCTATTTAAAAAAAGAATTAAGTAGCAAAAAATGTTTTGAAAATAGTACTATACATACTGTAAACTTGGTCATTTTCGCTTTTAATTCACGATTACAAATTATCCACGAAACACCCCTTTGTGAATGGAATGGAATGGATCACTCTTTAAGTAAAGAAAAACTTATACACGAACGTTGCAATCCATGTTCCGCACACAGGGGCTTGGATTCTGGTCATTTATATTGACTTTTAAGTCGCCCCCCTACTCTATAATCCAAGCCCCTGTGGTTCTGCACAGTTAAAATTATTTTCTGACATGTTTGTAGTTGTGGCGACATTGGTCTCTGTGTGGTGAATCGACAAAATTATCAAGCATTGATAACATTTTCGAACAACCAATAACTTGTGACAAATAAGTTTATTTTTCAGGATCCCGCAATAATAGATAAAATTATTTATCCTTATTAAAATGACCTAGATCAAGACAGACAAATGACCCAATGTGGCCATTTTGTCATTTTCTAAAAATCAATAAAATGCTTGAATTGTGTGTGTCTGATTGACCTATTTTGCATAAGCATTATTTCTGTCTGTGATAATAAACTTTATTCAATGAATTGACATTTTGCAGTCAAAAATTTATAAGAAAGTACGCTTAAACATGTGCACAACCTGATAAAGTGACTACGCCATGTACGCTACATGATCTAGTTGAATCGAATTGTTGCTTTAAAACACCGCCACATAAAAGCATGAAAAACGAAGATGCTGTGTACAACTTTTTTGCAAGATTTAACTTATTTTTGGTGTCCGAATAGTATTTTGTCCTTTAAACTTTATCCAATTAAGTAAATTTTCGCAATCCAAAATCAAATTTCCATTACGCTAAAGCTACGCAAGATATGCTACACTGACTAAAATATAATCCGAAGCGGAACACATAATCTACTGGTCGCGGCCATATTGTCTTGATGGAAATCCGAAGATTGAGAATCCGAATATAGCCCCCGAGTGAAAAGTTAAAGTATGTACATTGCAAAGAGCTTTTGTAAATATAGAAACGACGGAAACAAACGACCTAATTTCAGTATCGCTGCCTTTTTCTTTATAATAGGTAGTAATAATAAATAGCTACGCCGAGCGCGGCATGATACGACCGCATCAAGTTTAACCCTGTACGTTAGAGGCCCAATATGAATTGTCATATGCTTCGGACACATGCAGCTCATGGTGGACTCACAAAAGTTTTTGGCACATGCATTCTGTGGTGGACTTTAAATGAAAAATGCATATTTGACATAATTATGCAAAATCTTATAATTTACGTTTTTGGTCCCTTTGATCCCTTTTTTCCCACAAACAGAAAGAGATATTGCAAATATGATTGAAAAATGCAACCAGCAATTTTGTTTTATTAAATTCGGTTGATAACTTTTTGAGTTATGGTCCGGAAACCACTAATTCAAGAATTTTTTTAACGTCTTTCTGCTGCTGTGCCCATGACCTTAAACGAGTTTACTCCAAAATCAATGGGGTTCATCCTCTAGTAATATGTAACAATATCTTAAATTTTCATAAAAATCAGTTCACAACTTAGTGAGCTATGGTCCTGAAACCCCTAATTCAAGACATTTTCTAACGTTTTTCTGCCGCTTTGACCTTGTCCTTGAACGGGTTTACCCCAAAATTCCACTAATTCAAGATTTTTTTAACGTCTTTCTGCTGCTGTGCCAATGACCTTAAACGAGTTTACTCCAAAATCAATGGGGTTCATCCTCTAGTAATATGTAACAATATCTTAAATTTTCATAAAAATCAGTTCACAACTTAGTGAGCTATGGCCATGAAACCCCTAATTCAAGACATTTTCTAACGTTTTTCTGCCGCTTTGACATTGTCCTTGAACGGGTTTACCCCAAAATCAATGGGTCATCTTCTTATAGTATGTAACAATATGCCAAATTTTCATCAAAATTGGTTGCCAATTTTTTGTCATTTTCCGGAAACCACTTCTAATGTTTTTCTGTCGCTGTGACCTTGACTTTTTAGTTTTCTCCAAAATCAGTAGAGTTCCACCTCTTAGTATGTAACAATATCCCATAGTTTCATTTAAATCAGTTCACAACTTTTTGAGTTTGGTCCGAAAACCAATTATTGACGCCCGCACGCACGCAAGCACGCCCGCTCGCCCTGCCACACGCCATCATCATAACAATACCCGAGTTCAAATTTGTTGCTACTCTTTGGTCCCAAACTTCTTAATGGAAAAGGGGGGTCACAAGTCACAAACATTAATCCTCGATTTTGCAAAATGTTTTTTTTATCGGATCAGAATGAGGAACCTTAATCGCTTTAATCGCTAAAAACTTTAAGAGACGCTTCTATGACCCTTATAAAGGGGACATTTGAGAACTTTAAATCAAAGGACTTTAAACCAGATCTATCAATTGTTTCCTATTTCCCTACAATAGAGAACAATTGATAGTTAATCAAATTGCACTTTTTAGAGCTTATATTGAGCTGATGGTTTAAGCAAGCAACAACATTTTCATTCTATACGCAAAAATCATGAAGAATGTTTTCCTTCAACTCTACCAAGTCAAGCCCATTGCGATCTATAACTATTCCGGTGTGTCTTCCATGTTTCGTCTTTTCTCTTAGACATTGAGATAGATCCTCCAAGTTAGGTTATTTTGTTATTACCTTTATTCAAAAGACCTTAACCCCAATAAGGGGTCAACTTCAAAAGAAACTTTTGTTGAGCTCAATCAGCTGAAGGTTTAAGCAAGAAACAGCTTCTCTATATCTGTAATAGTTTTCCTTCTATACCGGTAGTGCATAAACATGAAAAAACGATATTATGCATCTTTAAAAGGTCTAAATCCATATAATGGCATATAAGGACTCATCTGACCTCTTCGACCCAATAGAGACTTTTGTAGTGCTCAATCAACTGAAGGCTTCAGCAAGCAACATCTTTTCTATATCAGTAATAGTTTTCATCAACATGAACAAAAATTCTATTTTATACCTTTAAAGGGTCATAACCCTAGGCCTATAAGGGGTCATCTGACAATTTCGACCACTTGTAGACCTCAATCAGCTGAAGATTTAAGAGAGCAACGTTTTTCTCTATCTGCAAAAGTTTTCATTATATAGGGCATAAACATAAAAAAACTCTATTTTTACCATTAAATACATTAAAAGAGCCATATAAGTGATCATCTGACAGCTTTATTCCATGCAAACTTTTGTATAGCTCATTCAGATGAAGTTTAAGCAAGATACATCTTTTCTCTACCTGCAACAGTTTTCATTCTAAGTGGAACAAGATTGCTACGCGTAGCAATGTGTCCCCCGCCGCCGCATAAAAGTTGTGTGGTATGTCAATTCAAGCAATATATTCTCTGAGACACGATAGAAATAGGTTGTCAAAATATGGGATGATCACCTATTAACAGTACCCTATCAGTGTGTAAAGTTTCAGCAACATCCGTTCAGTAGTATCCGAGGAGTTGCACCCACAAAAATGTTTGATATGACAAAGTCCCATTTTCTGGACCGGAAAATCACAAATTCGTAAATAACTCGAAAACTGTAATTATAGTTTCAAATTTTTTTTCGTATTATTATAGAGTACCTTTTGTTCTATCAGCCTACAAAATTTCAGAACCCTGTGCACCTAGGTAACCGTGATATTCGATGTCCTATATTTTGACCTTTCTTCCCTGTTTCCATGGAAACAGCGACCATTTTGAATAAAAAGCTACGCCGAGCGCAGCATGATACGACCGCAACAAGTTGAACCCTGTTCATTGGAGGCCCAATATGGATAGTATATTGCTTTGGTCACATGCAGCCCATGGTGGACTTACAAAGCTTTTTTACACATGCAACCTATATTGGACTTTAAATGCATATTTGACACATATATATTTACAATAACATTTAATAGAAAAAAAAATTATTTCTATATTCATTGACCTTTTTAACACGATTAAGCCCCTTTTGGCCCCTTTTTAAAAAAAGGTTAGGACCACAAAATGCAATAAAAAGCTTCCTTCAGTGTATATAATCATCATTTTTAAACTTCATAACAATTGGCTGGCCCACTACAGCTAAATTTCTTGTGTAAACCCATTTGCCTTGACCAACTTTTAAAAATGGCGTTTTTTGCCCCTTCGACCCCTTATATCTCAAAAACAGTAAGAGATATTTCAAATCTGATTGAATAATGCAGGCAGGGATTTTCACAAGGATTCCAATGAAAAAAAGATTTTGAAAATCGGACCACAAATAAAAAAGTTGATTTTTTGGGTGTGGCCCGTCTTTGGCCCCCTGTAGCAATGTAACGGTTCAATATACATGAAAACCATTGACACATTTTGTTGACAGAATTTAATAAGGAATTCAATAAAAAGGGAATTTTCAAAATCAAATGAATAATAAACATTCTACAACAGTTTTGTCAATACACCCGTATTAGCCCCTTTTGGCCCTTTTTTCCAAAACGGTAAGGGCCATCAACCCCAAATACGATAGGAACCTTCCTCTAGTGGTTACAAACATCATATAAAATTTTCATAACAATTGGTCAATATTTACTCAAGTTATCGCACGGAAACCAAATGTCCCCAGACGACGACGACGACGACAACGACAACGACAACGACGACGACGACAGCATCATACCATTATACGTCCGCAAATTTTTTGCGGTCGTATAAATATTCAAATATGGGATTATCACCTTCTAATAGTACCCTATCAGTGTGTAAAGTTTCAGCAACATCCGTTCAGTAGTATCCGAGGAGTTGCACCCACAAAAATGTTTGATATGACAAAGTCCCATTTTCTGGACCGGAAAATCACAAATTCGTAAATAACTCGAAAACTGTAATTATAGTTTCAAATTTTTTTTCGTATTATTATAGAGTACCTTTTGTTCTATCAGCCTACAAAATTTCAGAACCCTGTGCACCTAGGTAACCGTGATATTCGATGTCCTATATTTTGACCTTTCTTCCCTGTTTCCATGGAAACAGCGACCATTTTGAATAAAAAGCTACGCCGAGCGCAGCATGATACGACCGCAACAAGTTGAACCCTGTTCATTGGAGGCCCAATATGGATAGTATATTGCTTTGGTCACATGCAGCCCATGGTGGACTTACAAAGCTTTTTTACACATGCAACCTATATTGGACTTTAAATGCATATTTGACACATATATATTTACAATAACATTTAATAGAAAAAAAATTATTTCTATATTCATTGACCTTTTTAACACGATTAAGCCCCTTTTGGCCCTTTTTTAAAAAAAGGTTAGGACCACAAAATGCAATGAAAAGCTTCCTTCAGTGTATATAATCATCATTTTTAAACTTCATAACAATTGGCTGGCCCACTACAGCTAAATTTCTTGTGTAAACCCATTTGCCTTGACCAACTTTTAAAAATGGCGTTTTTTGCCCCTTCGACCCCTTATATCTCAAAAACAGTAAGAGATATTTCAAATCTGATTGAATAATGCAGGCAGGGATTTTCACAAGGATTCCAATGAAAAAAAGATTTTGAAAATCGGACCACAAATAAAAAAGTTGATTTTTTGGGTGTGGCCCGTCTTTGGCCCCCTGTAGCAATGTAACGGTTCAATATACATGAAAACCATTGACACATTTTGTTGACAGAATTTAATAAGGAATTCAATAAAAAGGGAATTTTCAAAATCAAATGAATAATAAACATTCTACAACAGTTTTGTCAATACACCCGTATTAGCCCCTTTTGGCCCTTTTTTCCAAAACGGTAAGGGCCATCAACCCCAAATACGATAGGAACCTTCCTCTAGTGGTTACAAACATCATATAAAATTTTCATAACAATTGGTCAATATTTACTCAAGTTATCGCACGGAAACCAAATGTCCCCAGACGACGACGACGACGACAACGACAACGACAACGACGACGACGACAGCATCATACCATTATACGTCCGCAAATTTTTTGCGGTCGTATAAATATTCAAATATGGGATTATCACCTTCTAATAGTACCCTATCAGTGTGTAAAGTTTCAGCAACATCCATTCAGTAGTATCAAAGGAGTAGCACCCACAAAAACATTTGACAAAGTCCCATTTTTCGGACTGAAAAATCACAGATTCGTAAATAACTCAAAACCGTAAATATCGCTTCAAAACTTTTTTTCCGTATTATTATAGAGTACCTTTTGCTCTATCAGCCTACAAAATTTCAGAACCCTGTGCACCTAGGTAACCGAGATATTGGATGTCCTATATTATGACCTTTCTTCCCTGTTTCCATGGAAACGGCGGCTATTTTGAAAATTGTAAAAAAAAATTTTTTAATCGGACCAGAAATAAAAAAGTTACGATTTTGGCCCCTTTTGTTCCCTCTTAACATAACAGTAAAAAGGGGGACACAAAAATATATCTGCTACTTGACAAGAATAAACTAGCAAAAAATTGACAAAATCAGACAAGAATTTAAAAATTTTCGATTTCGGCCCCTTTTGGCACCTTATTACGTAACAGGTGAAAAAGGGGTGGGGTCGCAAAAATAAATTCTCAAATTTGGATTCGCTACTTGACAAAAATAAACTTGCAAAAAAAAATTTCAATATCCGACCACAAATAAAAAAGTTTCGATTTTGGCCCCATTTGGCCTCTAATTACGTAATAGGGGGAAAAAAGGGGGGTCGCAAAAAATAATTCTTAATTTTGTATCCGCTATTTGACAAGAACAAACATGCAAAAAAAAATTTCAAAATCGGACCACAAATAAAAAAATTTTTTTATTTTTGCCCCTTTTGGCCCCTAATTACACAACGGCTTTTTGGGGATGCTATGTCCCCCTGACTCCGTGGAAATCCATACTGTTGCTTTGGGTTATATACATATTGTTCCTTATGTCCATCTTCTGAAGATGGTCTATTTTGCGTAGAATAAGATGAACCTTTTGCTTGAACTCCTAACAAAAGTCAAGAATAGTTAGAACATAAAAACCAGACAATATCACATTTAAGAAATCAAAGTTTCTTAATGAAGCTTACATTTTGCACATATTTTTTTATATAAAACACACGATGCAATATGAATATCTTTCTTGCAGTTGCCCGTTCTTAAATATTTTCGGAATGCTAAAGATATTTCTCTGTTATTATGCAATGAAATTATAAAAGATAAAGATTTTTCTTCATCTGACTATGAAGAATTGCTCTTTCAAGATTTCAATTGTAATATAAGGCAGATATGGGGCAATCATTGAATGCTATGTTAATGTACATTTAATGTGGTAAAGAATGTATTTGCATAGAAATATAGTAAACGTTGTTCAATCACATAAAAGCAGAGATTCATGGGATATTCTTGAATAGACGACATATGCGTCAGACGTGGCAAAATCAATCCTTGAACTATGTTGTAATTTTCATTTCTAACATGTATTAAAACAAAATCCACAAGGTTTTACTTGAGACAAGTACTCAATACACAAACTATTGGAACAAAGCAAATTATTTTATATTGCTAGTCAATCTATATATACCGAAATTATTCACCAAAGAAAAGTTATCTTTCATTACTAAAGGAATATGTTCAGTGTCTTTGATTTGAAAACAATTTTGAAAAATATTGTAATTCTATAAATCCCCTTAGCACTCCAAGGAACACGCGAATCGAGCCATGTAATTTTTACTTACACTTTATACAGGCGAATAGAGTCCAGAGATTTTCACTAATATGTTAAGGATTTTTCATAAGGCCGCACCAAATTAATTTCTTGTTCGTCGAAATCGCCGCTCCGTTTTTTTCCTTTCCATTTTTTTTTTTTTGCATTTTCCGAAATTTCCGGAAATTTTTCCGATTCCGGTCCGGAATTCACATACTTCATTTCATTTCCAGTTGAGACTTATGGGCAGCCATTCGGGCAAAAATTAACAAAAATTTTAAAAACAGACGATAAACTTTAAACAGACACAAAAACACAAAAACAGACACCAATTTAAAATAAACAGACAAAAAATACCAAAAAACAGACATGAAATTTTATTAACAGACAAAAAAATATAAAAAGCAGACCTAAATTTTATAAACAGACAGACGATTGTGTAAAACAGACACAAAAATACAAAAACAGACATAAAAGTTTACAAACAGACAACCGTGAAAAGCCAAACAGACGTTTTTAAAAACAGACCTTAAAGTGGGCGTGACGATCGGGTGTTGGTAATTTGTGAAAACCGAACCCGAACTGAGGTTTCAAAACCGAAAGAAATCAATTGAATTGGTCGCCGTTAAAAAAACAAAAAAAAAAACAATTAAAAAAAATATTTTAATGCCTATATGTTTTTTTCGAAAGAAAAACTGTTTTAATTTAGTGGAAATATATTATTATATTATTACACCTGCATCTCCGAAAATGTCATTTACGCTATCCGCTGTGCCAAGTGCCTTAAAATTTACGTAGGAGAAACTTGTCGTCGACTGGGTGACAGATTTGCTGAACACAGGAGAAGTGTTCTCAAATGCGACGACTGCCCAGTCGGCCAGCACTTTTCATTGCCAAACCATGGCGTCAAGGATATGCAGGTGACCGTTCTCCTTGAAACATGCACCGGCGAAAAACAAAGACAGTTCCTTGAGCAAAGAATAATCAACTTTTTAGGCACTTTTCAACCCTTTGGTATGAATGTAAAAAGACAGACCTTTTCTTAATATATATAAATTAGTCATCAAGTTCAGGATTAAAATACCACGTGATGTTCTTCGAGTCAATTTTATGTCATTCTGTCCTCGTCAGTCGATTTGTGAACATCTTTCTACTTTTTAGCCCCTGAAGAAGGACTTTATGTCCGAAAATTTGGGCACCCTTGTTTTATTTGTTTTAAAGGTTTTATTTCTTTATATTTCTTATTTAGTTTTTACCTTTTAAATGTGGCTTCACCATCCATTTATTTATCTATTTTATTTATACACAAGCCACAGTGCAACATATTTTATTTATGAATATTAAAAAGTTTGGCTTCCAATGTAGCTTAGGGACTCCCCTTCAAAATAAATATGAATATTATAAGATATTAAAAATGTCTATTAGGCCATGGTCCATAAACCATAATTTCAATAATGATAATAATATCATCATGAACATAATAAATCAACCCATGATAAATCCTAGAAGACAATTGGAAAAAAATGTCTGGAAAATGCAACTTCCCAATTGTAATACGTTCCCATGAGATTTAATTGTCCTGAAGACACCCCCCCCTCTTCTACATATGTCATGAGCATCCATTGAAGCGAAAAACATAAAAATGAACCTGAACTTCTCCTACCACCGAACTTTCTGCCCATATAACTCTATACACAATCTTGTCACCGGACTTTAGACCCAGTTAACAGAATGATAACTGCAAGTATGGTTGATTAAATATAATACCAATACATGGATTAAAATGCTAGTTTACAAATATTTGATCGCCACATCCAATACATATTTCACACACAAAGAGTTTGATCCGAACTTTGTCCCTCAAAAAAAAATTTCGCTCGCCGTCTCAAATTTTTCCATATTTATTTTCGAAGAACAAGAAATTTTTTCGGTGTGGCTTAAGACTAATTTTATGTCGTATGGAAAGCCGTAGTGGATCTCCGCATTAACAATTTATTTACAATTGGTGTCAATGGGGAAATGTTTAAGTTCCATTAGTTCGACAATTCAATAATTTGACGAACGTACAATTTATATTTCGAATGAGCGCAGCCTTAATTTCTTTGAAGAAAAGTTATTTCATTCGGTTTGCTTTGATAAGTATAAAGTTAATTCAGTTGATTATAAGAGAAATCTTTTGCGGAGTATAATAGTAAAAAATTACCTGGATCGATTTGCGTGTTCCTAGAGGTGCTTAGGAACCTTGCTGTGTTTGAAAATAAAGCACAATCATTTGCTCCATTCATTTTTTTTTATTATCAGACATTGTTGTGTGAAAGAGAAACATGTGTTAAAGATAATGTTGTTGATTCATTGGAAAGCTGACTTCTATGTGCATAGATATTAATTGTATGCAATAATAGTTAAAATAATATGTTGAATGTGAAGTATTAACACAAACTTATAAAAAAATAAATCATTGCTGCAGTGAAATGTGCGAAAGCATGTTGAGACCAATTTCGGTGAAAGAATTTGTTTTATTACATGACTAGAAAATTGCATCAATTTGATTGGCCTAAACAACCCTAAAAAGATTTAATGTAGAGTGAGAACAGCCTGTAAAATGTCTAAATATAGTAAATAAACACGATGGAAAGCGACGTTACCCTACTATTTCCTAAAAATAGATTCCAGACCCCCTGACAGTGACTAAAAATAGATCGCGTAATTTCCCCCCGAACGAAATTCAGAAAGAAACCATTCCAAAGAATCTGTGATGTATACCAAACAATTTTCCAAAGCCAGTGTTTCATGGATGTTCAAATATCACCGTCAATTTCAACTTTAAAAATTAATATGTGATTAATGTCATAATATGGTCAGAAGAATCTGTGATAAAGAAGCAAAGGTGTACCAAAGGGGTAATCAGTATCATAAAACCGTGAAAACAAAGACAAAACTGGCAGACAAAAAATCATCACAACAAAACAAACAACATAACAACATAAAACACACACACATAACAACAAAACCGCATTCAGCAACGCGAACTCAAGTCGAAACGAGAGTGAACTCAGGTGCTCCGGAAGAGTAAGCAGTTCCTGCTTGCTATAGCACACCCGTCACGTTGCCAAAGATCGATTAAGTGTTGGTCAAATCCGGAAAGGATGACATTACAAAACTCTATGTCAAACCAACATCTGTGCTCATCTGAGAAATAGAAATCCCGTATTTGCATGCAAGCACATGATGTCGTCCGTAAAATTTCTTGAGTGATGACAACAACCTGGGAGCAACGTACCCCTGTGTTAACAATTTGCTTGTCAGCCGTGTAGCTCTATCAAGGAAGTCGTTGTACTCCCCACATGCTCTGGAATAACGAATCAATTGTGATAAAATTTGTTTTTGTTGAAATTAAATTTTCAAAATTCAGCTTCTTTTTGAAACAATATTACAGGTGATTTTCACACATGTATCCCTGTATGCAAGTTGTATGGTGCTTTCAGTCTTCAGCATACAAGTTTTCATGTAATAAAACATTTATCGACTTTGGTATAGGTTGACATCAATTTTATCAACCCTCAAAAAATTATAAACCTCGCCTTCAGCTCAGTTAATATAATTTTTTTCAGGTTGATAAAAATAGATGTCAACCTATATCAAAGTCAATAATTGTATATTATTCCTCTAATAACGAGAAAAATAGTCGAAATAACGAGAAATGAAAGTCGTAATAACGAGAAAAAAAAAAGTCGTTATAACGAGAAACAAGTTGTAATAACAAGAAATGAAAGTCGTTATAACGAGAAAATAGTCGAAATAACGAGAAATGAAAGTTGTTAAAACGAGAAACAAGTCATTCCAACGAGAAGTTAAAGTCGTTATAACGACTATTTTCTCGTTATTACGACTTCTTTTTCGTTATTACGACTTGTTTCTCGTTATTATGACTTGTTTCTCGTATTTACGACTTTGGTTTCTCGTTATTACGACTTTGGTTTCTCGTTATTACGATTTTCATTTCTCGTTATACGAGTTCCATTTCTCATTATTACGACTTGTTTCTTGTTATTACGAGTTTCATTTCTAGTTATAACGACTTGTTTCTCGTTATTACGACTTTCATTTCTCGTTTTTTTGGACTTTTTTCTCGTTATTAGGAATAAAAAAAGTTCATACAACGAAATTGGTGCGAAAGTATCGCCTATTGAGACCAATTTCGTTGTAAGATTTTTTTTATTCCACGTAATAACGAGAAATGACAGTCGTAATGACGAGAAACAAGTCGTAATAACGAGAAATGGAACTCGTAATAACGAGAAACAAGTCGTAATAACGAGAAACAAGTCGTAATAACGAGAAAGGAAAGTCGTAATAACGGGGAGTAAAAATCAGGAGCACCTGAGTTCACTCTTGTTTCGACAGGAGTTCGCGTTGTTGATTGATATTCAGTTATTTTGTGTTTCCATGTTTTACATGTTGTCTGTTTTTGTCCCGTTCTTGTTGGTGTTTATTGGTTTTGTCTCTGCCCTTTCGGACTTTTGATATTCGGATACCCCATTGGTACCTCTGCTTCCTTAATAACGAGAAGTAAAAGTCGTAATAACGAGAATAGAAACTCGTAATAACGATAAACAAGTCGTAATAACGAGAAAGGGAACTCGTAATAACGAGAGACAATTCGTAATAACGAGAAATGAAACTCGTAATAACGAACAAGAGGCTCCCTGGAGCCTGAATCGCTCACCTGACATAATTGTGCCTGAAGTAAAGGTTATTAGGCAAAATCTATTTGACGTTGAAAGGGTCATAAGATTAATAAGGGGGTCATCTGACAATATGGGGGATCTTAAGGTGCTGATCACTTTTGTTCTCATTCAAAATCTAAAAATCTGTCACCCTTTTTGAGTTATTAGCAAAAAAATGCAGTTTAACCTAATGTTCTATTTTTAGCCACAGTGGCCATGTTTTACAACCAATCAAAAATCCCCACATCAGTTCTATACACCTTATGCTAATAAACAACAATACCAAGTTTGGTTCCAATTGGACTTTTAAGTGTCAGAGGAGTTAACGTTTTCAATGTTATGAGGAATTGCTTTTAATGCTTTTTAAATGCTCTATTTTGACGTTCTAAGGGCAATAACTCCTAAAACAAAAGGTCCTACAACGTTGACCCTATACCTATTTTGTAGATCTTGATGTGCTTAACAATATGCAATTTAAATTTCTCAAATATCTAGTATAGTTTTCAAGTTATTGAGCTAAACAGGTGCAAACTTTGCAAAAAATCCACAAATAGGGCAATAACTCCTACATGGGTCGTTGGATTTTCTTCAAAATTTCAGGGTATGTAGATCTTGAGGTGCTTATCACTTTTACCCTATGACAGAATTTTGATATCTGTAGCCGTTTTTTGAGTTATTTGCAAAAAACTGTATTTGACCCCTATATCTATTTTTAGCCATATGCATGGCATCCATGTTTTACGACGAATCAGAAATCCCCACATCAGTTCTATGCACTGAATGCTAATAAACAACCATATCAAGTTTGGTTGCAATTGAACTTATGGTGTCAGAGGAGTAAACGTTTTAAAAAATAACGGACAACGGACGGACGACGGACGGACGACGGACGCCAAGTGATGACAATAGCTCACATGACCCTTTGGGTCAAGTGAGCTAAAAAGGAAAGGAAAGTCGTAATAACGAGGAGTGAAAATCGTTATAACGAGAAGTGAAAATCATAATAACGAGAAACAAGTCGTAATAACGAGAAATCAAAGTCGTAATAACGAGAAGTGAAAGTCGTTATAACGAGAAAAAGTCGTAATAACGAGAAAATAGTCGTTTTTACGACTTTCCTTTCTCGTTATTACGAGTTTCATTTCCCGTTAATACGACTTGTTTCTCGTTATAACGAGTTCCATTTCTCGTTATGACGATTATTTTCTCGTTATTACGACTATTTTTTCGTTATAACAACTTTCACTTCTCGTTATTACGACTTTAGTTTCTCGTTATTACGACTTGTTTCTCGTTATTATGATTTTCACCTCTCGTTATAACGATTTTCACACCTCGTTACTAGTATTACAACTTTCCTTTTTCGTTATCACTAGTTTCATTTCTCGATATCACGACTTGTTTCTCCTCATTATGAGTTCCATTTCTCGTTATCACGACTTGTTTCTCCTAATTACGAGTTCCATTTCTCGTTATCACGACTTGTTTCTTCTCATTATGAGTTCCATTTCTCGTTATCATGACTTGTTTCTCCTCATTTTGAGTTCCATTTCTCGTTATCACGACTTGTTTCTCCTCATTATGAGTTTCATTTCTCGTTATCACGACTTGTTTTTCCTCATTATGAGTTTCATTTTTCGTTATCACGACTTGTTTCTCCTCATTATGAGATCCATTTCTCGTTATCACGACTTGTTTCTCCTCATTATGAGTTTCATTTCTCGTTATCACGACTTGTTTCTCCTCATTATGAGTTCCATTTCTCGTTATCACGACTTGTTTCTCCTCATTATGAGTTCCATTTCTCGTTATTACGACTTGTTTCTCGTTATTACGACTTTTACTTCTCGTTATTACGACTTTCTTTCTCGTTATTACGACTTTCATTTCTCGTTATTACGACTTGTTTCTCGTTATTACGACTTTCATTTCTCGTTATTACGACTATTTTCCCGTTATTACGAGGAATAAAAAAAAAATTTACAACGAAATTGGTCTCAATAGGCTTTCGTACTTTTCTCTCAAAATTCGTAATTTAAAGTTAAAACCTACTTGAAGCCGCAATGCTCTGTGATGGTTGCTTCAATTTCTCAAAGCCCTGGTTGTTTGAGGATGCTGTATTCCTTTGATCCCGTGAAAGTCCATATTGCCCGCGTGAATTATAAAAAGACTGCTTCCTGTGCCCATATTCTGAAGATGGTCTTCTTGGCTCAGAATAAGATGTACTTTGTACTTGATTTCCTGATAAAAGACAGAACATCAAAACTAGACAATCTTTAACCTTTTTAAATGTAAGTATATGTCTATAAAATAAATGTATCCATTATTTTCTACTTTTGAAATGCTGCAAATATTTCAATTTTATTGGGCAATGAAAACGAGAAGTTGCACTGCGTCGTGCAACTATTGTAATTAATGTTTAGCTCGTTATTGTTAAGTTCTTTTTTGCTATCGCTGTAAATGGTTTTATTTTTTAGTGTGTTAATTTTAATTGATTATTTTATCTATTTATTTTCTAGTCATTCTGTTTATTTTATCTACGGTCTTTTGATTTTGTTTTATATCAACGTGTTATTAATTTACATAATTATTTCAACTCGTTTATGTCCCGATGATGGTTGCAATATCGCCGACGGGACATTAAACAAATAACAATGCATCAATCAATTAAAGCATACCACCACTCGTTTCAAAAATCAGGAAGAAAATAACCGACAGGGAAGGCAAAGTAAAACTTTTCATCCTTTAGATTTGTACTAGATTTGAAATCAAAACAAATAATCAGTAATCAGAACTCGCGATGGGTATTAAAAGCTGACGTTGCATAGGTGTCTCGTTTAAAATCAAATCTCTGTTGGGTTCCGTGTGTTTGCTGGGAAGAGTGTCCATATTGTTCTTGACACGGTTCTTTTTGCTGTGTTGGGTCGGCCCAGGAGGGCCGATCTCTTCCAGAATTACCAAGAGCTCTTACACCTAAATTTAAAGGACCTCAATAGTATCATGAGTATGGATAGTATTTTACACAAAAATATTAAACCTGCTATTGTACATCTATCAAACAGTTACATTGCCCCAATTACTTCTAGATTGAAAGAAAGAGTATTAGTCATTTTCTTTAATGGTAATCACTCTATCGAGTTTTTTTTACTATAGAAGAAAGAAGCAGATGTACCAATGGGGTATCCGAATGTCTGAAAGGGCAGAGACAAACCAGTAAACACCAACAAGAACGGGACAAAAACAGACATGTAAAACATGGATTAACAAAATAACTGAATATCAATCAGCAACGCGAACTCCAGTCGAAACAGGAGTGAACTCAGGTGCTCCTGCCTGCTATAGCACACACGTCGCGTTGCCAATAGTCTATTCAGCGTGTCAAATCCGATAAAGGACGACAAAACAAAAACCTATGACAAACCAACATCTGCACTCATCTGAGAGATAAAATCCCATATTTGTCTATAGGTGCATGATGTCTTCCGTAAAATTTCTTGAGTGAAGACAGTAACCGAGGAGCAACATAACCCTGTGTGAGCAATTTTTACGTCAGACGTGTCGCTCTTCTAAGGAAATCAATGTACCTGGTAAGTCTCGCACGCTCTGGAGTAACGAATCAATTGAGAAACGTAAACTCCATAAGCTGGAGCGGACGGAATGTTGCTACAAGAGGGGAAAGTTGACGATTTAAAAGTTGAAGTCATCATGTTTGTCATAGAGCCTTGTTGAAAGTCTACCTTGAGAGTCGATTTGGAGATGAAGATCTAAATATGAAGCAGACTTCCTAGAATCCGTTAGGTCCCTTTTTACTATAGAAGCTGATTTCAATTATAAGTTTAACTTACGCCTTCCATGAAGGAGAGAACTATCTATTGGAAGGAAACGTGTTCCTTGAAGGGGGAAAACACATACTTCTTGACATAAAAAAAAACATCTTAGTCCATCACTTTCATGACTTGGGTCCTACTAAAAGGCGCCCGAGAAGAAATAAAAGGCGGCCGGGTAAAATAAAAGGCACCCGGGGGAAATATTTATATATGATGTCTTTGTTTTTAAGAATAAACCAATCTACGGTGAAATTATTTTATTTTATACATTCTTAATAGTTATAAAGCATGTTTACATGTACAACAATCAAACTTCAGCATTACAATCGATTTGTCACAGAGAAACTTAAAAGGGTAAACCAGTGTACACAATAACTAAATAGCTAACTGTAACAGACAAACACCGTAAAAACACAAAATCATGTTAAACATTGACTGCCGGGAAAGTCATTATAAAAACCGATCTAATACATCACTTACCAAATCAACGAAAATTATTTTAAAAAAGATGTTATACTTCTACGAAAACACAGTACATATATAATAGAAAATAAAGAACATATTGCATTAAAACTTTAAATGAAATTATCATTTCATTTAAAATGCATTAGAATAATAACCATCATCTCATTGAAATGCATTAAAATAATCATCATCATCATCATCATCATCATCATCAACTAAGAAATATATCACCATATATATATCATAGCTTTGTTAAAAAAATAAAAATATAAAAATTATAAACCTAAAAACATACATGCAATAAAACAACACACAATACATAAAACGCCAGTACAATTTTGCATTAAAGCACTGTAGGACTTAGGACTGTTATCCATGCAAACTTCAGTGTAGTTGTCTTCCCCTACGGATTCTTTTCCTTTTGGTTTCCTGGCGGTGGTTGCTGTTTTGGGGATTTTGAGCTGTCCATCTGACGACTGCACAACAGTCTCCTCTTGTCTGGTAAGGCTATTGAACTTCTTCATCAATGCATCCTTTTCATTTTCTGATTTTGTTGCCCATGCCGATTCTGTGACTTGAAGTCTCTTTGCCCAAGGCGCCAATGCATAGTGCCCTTCGCCATGGAGTACTCTTCTGATATCTCTGTATTGTAGCTGAACTATTTTTTGCAGTTTTTCAATTAGTTCAGGGAGTTTCAATGCGGACCAATTCGACGATAGTTTTAGTATATTGTTCATACTTTCACAAAACTTATTCTTCCAGTTAATTGGTGAAATGTCCTTTTTACTTGGTTTCCATTGTTAAGATATCTTACAAAATCAGGGATGCTTTGTTCATACTTCGATTCTAATTATAATACTTTAGGTTTAATTCCACATCATCTGGTCACATAATATGCCTCCTGTCTTGCATCCATCTCTACAGTTCTTTTTGTATATTCCACAGCCTGTGTACATAAGAACTGCTTTTGCAGTAGGTTTCACTTTTCTTTTCTTAGCAGCCGACATAGTTTACTCTTCAAATCTCAATTTTTGTTTACTTGATTTCGATTTCATATAATCAGATTTAAAAAGTGTTCAGTGCTCGTGGCGTATTTCAGAGTATTCCACATATTTCCCCCTAAAACTTTAAATAAAAGACTTGTATGATTTGATTGAACATTCACTTTCGTTATATTTTCTTTTTTTTTTGTACTTTAGTATATTTTATATAAAAAAAATATGCTCTCGGGCGCCTTTTACTTTCCCTGGGCGCCTTTTATTTTTCCCGGTGCATTTTATTTTCTCAAGGCGCCTTTTCTTTCCCCGGGCGCCTCCGCGCGCCTTTTAGTAGGACGGCATGACTTTGGTGAAAATAAAAATCACACTGCTCCAGGCAAAATAAAATATGCAACGCACGGCGCGCGTTTTGTCTTTTCAGTCGTTCAGTTGATTGAAAATTCCAAATACTACATGAAATTTTCCAAAGAAAGATCATACACCAATCATGACAAAAAAACCAATATGCTGAACTGTAACCCAGATCATAGATAAACCTAAGATGCCTAAGATTGTTTTGACAATTATCAAATTTGCACCGTTAATTTCACAGCTTTAGTAATTTGTTCAACGTATACATGATAAGTGTCGAAATAGACTATCAACAAAACAATATGACAAACGTGATGACTTAAACTTTCCAATAGTTTGCAGTATGCTTGATTTCCAGGAAAGATTTTACAACAATAGATTGGCATTCCAATGGGCACAAATCTTTCCAAGTTTCCTTCAGAGTTAGAGATTAAAGAAACCATCCAATCAACTTGCTTCACGTCTTCCTTTTATTTGACTCGGTTGGTCATCTCAGTACAAAAATATACGACAAAAGAGACGTTTTTCATTTTCAAATTATTAATTTTCCTTATCTTTAAAGTAACATACAAGTATCCACCTTACTAGCATATGGTGTGTAAATTTCACAACTTATTCGATATGCTAGGACTTGTACTAATTTTTCAGATTTTTTTATAAGACACAGTTATCCCCATTATTTACTTTTACACCAAGGTAAAAAGAAAATTTGCCTCATACGGTCTCTAAAAAAAATTCTTTTGATATCAGCCTGATGGACTTTGTCCGCGGAGGTTGCCAGCTATATAATACGGAAAACCTGAACGCTGACCATAGTGGGCCAACATGTGTGGAGAAAGTCACGCTTCATGCATGTTTAATAACCATTTGTGAACCGCCTTGTAGTGCAGCACTTAGACTAAATTTTCTGCCACTACCAACTTCTTCCCTTTTCCTGTGATCTTCTTAATTTTTGTTCCTTTGTTTCCAATCCCAACCCCATAATGTCCACCCACACGTTGGTATCAGTTTTTGTCTCGTTTGCGACTTAGGGATGGTGATTCCGACGGCGACGGTGGCAGCGGCGTCTACAATTGTTAAAGTTTTTTGTTTAAGTCTATTTATGTGAACAATTTTTTGTAGAAAATAGAAAATAGAGAAAATAGATGTTATGGTACACTATTGATATTTAGTTTGCAGTTGCATTAGCATCAGTACAGATCAATTCAGTCGACGTTAAGACAAAGTCTCTTGTCAATTCAGACGTGTGCAGATAATAATCTTAAATCAACATCTCAAACAGATGAATAGATTGAAAGTTCATAATTAAATTTGTTCAGATGTGATCTAAAAAGACGGTTTGACGGGTTGCCAGCTATATAATACTAAATATCAATAGTGTACCATGACATCTATTTTCTCTATTTTCTATTTTCTACCAAAAATTGTTCACATGAATAGACTTAAGCAAAAAACTTTAAACTTTGAAACAATTTTTGTACTAGTAAAGTTCCATCGAGATATGAAAGAAGCAGGTGTATCAATGGGACATCCGAGTGTCAAAGTCCGAAGAAGCAGAGACAAAACCAGTTAACACAAACAAGGACAACGAAAAACATACAACACATAAAACACGGAAAACATTTTCAATTCGAGAATGAACGAAAAGTGAGATTGAAATCTTCAAGTATTGTTTTTGTCTGAGTGATTGTATGAAGTCCGCTTGTTATTTTTAAAAACGCCTAGCTCAATCACACTGTTCTTAAGTACAAGAAAGTTCAGCATTTCAATTATTTTCCTTTCTGTACATTTGTTCATATTATTGAACTCGACAATATATATCTTAGCATAAAGAACTTAAATGTATGTCTACCTGCGTTCGCCGTTCTTTAAAAATTGCATGTTATCATCTCTGTCAAATACGTGAGGAAGTGAAGTGTACATTATGGAAAGCTGAAAACATTATTGAGTCGTATCCTTTCAGCAGTAATGATTTTAAAAGTATTTGTAGACAACTAGCCTTTCTACTGCATTAATTAAGAATTGAATCACCCCTAGTAAGGTGGATTCACGACTATCGGGAAAGTCCAGTGAAGGATTCACGTAAAGTTGTATTTGGTAAGAGGGTTCAGTTTTGTCGGGTTAAAGAAAAAAGTAAACAACTTTGTTTTGTTTTTTTTTGCAAAATTTATGTCTTTCGAATTGTAGATGGGTGTAATGATTTTGTCTCTTTATTTGTTGCACAAATAACTAAAAAGTCGTAAAAGTATAAATCAATCTGTTGAGAAATAAAGAAAATATTCACGAAAAACATAAAAGTTAAATAATGTTCTTGACGAAAACTATTTCATCGTGTAGATACGTTTTTGTTTGCATAAAGTGCCTATATTTTTCACCAAAGCAAGAATATCATATGTACTAAAGACACGTAGAAAATCTTGATCAAAAACATTGAGTTTATCTTAAAGAAAGAGATGTAAAAAATGTGGATAATGGTTTGGTAATAAGAGGATTCGGTTTTGGTAACGTTTGGAGTTCGGTTTTGTCTCGGTTTAAAAAAAAATAAATTTCAATTCATATGTATAAATATTTGTGGGAAAACGCTGTATTTCAAAAGAAAATCATACTTACTTAGTTCATTGAGGCCAATTAAAATGGTTTTACTCGACGACTAGAGACAAATCACGACATCATGTACATTAAGAGAAACAATGAGAATCTCAAGTTACTCGAATCATTAGTGTCAGAATAAATATATGATCCTGTAAACCGGGAAATTTTCACGGCAGTTTTATTTTCGCGATTTTCGCGTTGACAATGTTAGCGCGAAAATTAAACAGCGCGAATATGTTAACCTTGTCTTCCATTGTAGTCTATGGACAATAACTTTTCAACGCGAAATTAAAACTGCGCAAACTAATATTTTTCCGTACAACCGCGAAAGAAAGACTGTGCGAAAAATTCTAGGTTTACAGTACAACAAAAATGAATAAGACCAGACCAATCACAGACTTCTTGAAAAAGTTGTTAACAAGTATTATATTGTCTGTTGTTTGAAAATCAATACATTAATCAAGAATCTTTTTATTTTTTTGTAGACTTGACTAACTTTGTTATGAAAATACAGATGTATACCCGATGGTTTTGAAATAAACTTTTGTGTTCCAAATAAACCCGTTTTTGTACAAGAACTTCTGTTAAATACAAAGAAATCCAAAGAATCAAATGTGAGTTCAAAGAACTGGAGGATTTAGAGCAAACAACAGCTTTTCTCTATTCGCAATAGTTTTCATTCTATAGGACAAAATCAGGATTTTATTTAACGCGGCCATTTTTTGTTGTTTCTGAGTTATACGCCGTTTTAAGTGATTTTATCATATGTTTGATAATTAGTAACAACAACCATGTTTTTATCGAATCTTTACAAAAGACGATCGTTTGTTGCCAGCATATCATAAATCATTACTGCAATGTTTCCGTCAAATTGATGCAGTGGAGAATTTTTTTGAAATGACGACGGACGGACATTTACAACGACAGACGACTTTGGCAAGGTGAGCTAAAAAGTTATGACAGTTATTGAACAAATGAAATGGAAGTTGTAAATGTCGAATTCATTTTTTTTGACTGCGATTTAATATCACCTTAGAAAGTTTTATACCCAATCTATAACTATGAATAAAAGTCGAAATCTTTGAGTACAAATTATTCAGAGTATTAGATATGGAATTTACGTAGGGTATCTTATGAAATCATCAATAGTTTAAGATCTTATAAACTAAATTTTATGTCCATGAATGGCCCTAGATAAATTGCATCAAAATTTGTCAAAAATGCAACCAATAATTAAGTTATCTTAAGCAATTTACCATACAAATATATGATTTAACCAGACAAAACAGTACTCGCAATTTACCAAACCTGAAGTCTAAACATTACCAAAACCGAATCCTCTAAAATGGCGATACAAATAACCGTTTTAGTGTGTCAACAAATTTGCTTTTCTTTAGCAGTTGGCAGTACCCTCCATGCATGTTTTAATCTATAACGATTAGGAAAGAACGTGGCTACACATTGAATGCTTTATCATGAGTTCAAAGTGTTTTATTAACTTATAATTTAGAGTTAGAAAATGTATAACCCTTTTCGTCATAACTTTGAAACTGTTTATCATAGATTTACCAAACTTTCACATTTTATTGAAATCAATACAAAACTGCTTAATTTAAAGAAATTAAAACAGTACATAGCTTTATGTTTACTTAAACTGCTTAGGTGTGTATTTCATGAGCGTTTTGTAAACAATATCGATCAAAAAAGGGACGAATTTAACCCACCAAATATAATTTTACATGAATCTTTCACTGGACTTTCCCGATCGTCGTGAATCAACCTTACTAGGGGAGTGAATGTTTGTATTTTGATGTTGTAAAACCGTAGACCGGTCGCACATTTTTAACATGAAGCGCTAGCGCGCTTTAATGTGAGACCGGACTCCTATGAAACATCAAACTACAAACATTCAATTGTTATAATTACATTTTAATGTTCTTTTTATTTGTTTCTGATTTTTCGTTTTGTTTTATGGTGTATATAATTCTATTGCTTAATTGATACCTTGAATCGTCTTAATGTCACTTGAATCGCGTGGTCGTAGCCGGGTCATGACCTTACTTGACGCACAACTAAAATTTGTTCTTCTCACTTGAATTCGCATTTGGATATTAATGTAAACAAGAGGCTCCCAGGAGCCTGAATCGCTCACCTGGTCTTGATGTTGACCCTATAATTTTGTAGAGCTAAATGAGCTGAACATTTAAGCAAGCAACAGCTTTTCTCTACCTGCAATAGTTTTCATTCTAGGCCAAAAACACCATTTTCACCTATAAGGGGCCATAACCCCTATAAGGAGTCATCTGACAACTTCGACCCTATGGAGACTTTTGTAGAGCTAAATGAGCTGAACATTTAAGCAAGCATCAGCTAATCTCTATCTGCAATAGTTTTAATTCTGTAGGCCAAAAACATGAAAAAACGCTATTTTTCAGGGGCTGTAACCCCTATAAGGGGTCATCTGACAACTTCGACCCTATGGAGAATTTTGTAAAGCTAAATGAGCTGAACATTTATGCAAGCAACAGCTAATCTCTATCTGCAATAGTTTTCATTCTGTAGGCCAAAAACATGAAAAATCTTTATTTTTCAGGGGCCGTAACCCCTATAAGGGGTCATCTGACAACTTCGACCCTATGGAGAATTTTGTAGAGCTAAATGAGCTGAACATTTAAGCAAGCAACAGCTAATCTCTATCTGCAATACTTTTCATTCTGTAGGCCAAAAACATGAAAAATCACTATTTTGCAGGGGCCGTAACCCCTATAAGGGGTCATCTGACAACTTCGACACTAGGAGAATTTTGTTGAGCTAAATGAGCTGAACATTTAAGCAAGCAACAGCTAATCTCTATCTGCAATAGTTTTTATTCTGTAGGCCAAAAACATGAAAAAACGCTATTTTTCAGGGGCCGTAACCCCTATAAGGGGTCATCTGACAACTTCGACCCTATGGAGAATTTTGTAAAGCTTAATGAGCTGAACATTTATGCAAGCAACAGCTAATCTCTATCTGCAATAGTTTTCATTCTGCAGGCCAAAAACATGAAAAATCTTTATTTTTCAGCGGCCGTAACCCCTATAAGGGGTCATCTGACAACTTCGACCCTATGGAGAATTTTGTAGAGCTAAATGAGCTGAACATTTAAGCAAGCAACAGCTAATCTCTATCTGCAATAGTTTTCATTCTGTAGGACAAATAAACATGAAAAATCGCTATTTTTCAGGGGCCGTAACCCCTATAAGGGGTCATCTGACAACTTCGACCCTATGGAGAATTTTGTAAAGCTAAATGAGCTGAACATTCATGCAAGCAACAGTAAATCTCTATTTGCAATTGTTTTCATTCTGTAGACCAAAAACCTGAAAAATGGCTATTTTTTTTGTGGCCGTAACCCCTATAAGGGGTCATCTGACAACTTCGACCCTATGGAGAATTTTGTAGAGCTAAATGAGCTGAACATTTCAGCAAGCAACAGCTTATCTCTATGTGCAATAGTTTTCATTCTGTAGGCCAAAAACATGAAAAAACGCTATTTTTCAGGGGCCGTAACCCCTGTAAGGGGTCATCTGACAACTTCGACCCTATGGAGAATTTCGTAAAGCTAAATGAGCTGAACATTTATGCAAGCAACAGCTAATCTCCATCTGCAATAGTTTGCATTCTGTAGGCCAAAAACATGAAAAATGGCTATTTTTCACCTTTAAGGGGCCGTAACCCCTATAAGGGGTCATCTGACAACTTCGATACTATGGAGACTTTTGTAGAGTTAAATGAGCTGAGCATTTAAGCAAGCAACAGCTAATCTCTATCTGCAATTATACTTTTCATTCTGTAGGCCAAAAACATGAAAAAATGCTATTTTTCACCTTTAAGGGGCCGTAACCCCTATAAGGGGTCATCTGACAACTTTGACCAAATGGAGACTTTTGTAGAGCTTTTGATGCTGAATCAGTAGCGTGGCCTCAGATTTCCTCTATCTCTTATACTTTTTTATTTATAAGCCTAAAACAGTAGTCTGACCCCCCTAGTCTATTTTTAGTAACGGCGGCCATGTTTTTTAATGGATCAAAAATCAAAACACAAGTTCGGTGCAGGACACCCTAAGGATCATTCATACCAAGTTTCATTAAATTCTGTTTGGTAGTTTCAGAGGAGAAGATTTTTGAAAAATTGTTAACAGACGACACAGACGACAGACGACAGACGACGACGGACGCCAAGTGATGGTAATAGCTCACATGGACCTTCGGTCCAGGTGAGCTAAAAATAATAATACACGAACATACACCACAAAACAAAACGAAAAATCAGAAACAAATTAAAAAACATTAAAATGTAATTGTTTGTATTTTGATGCTTCATATGGTTGTAAAACCGTTGACTGGTCGCACATTTTTATCATTAAGTGCTAGCACGCTTCATTCAAAATGTGCTACGGTCAACGGTTTTCAAAATGTGCTACGGTCAACGGTTTTACACGCCAATTAAACATCAAAATACAAACATTCAATTCTTAAGACAAACCACAGCAAACTTCAATGTATATGGGGAACTTGGGAGATATCCTTTGGAACTGAGGGTTAAAGTTAGGATGATTTCATTTTGGGGTAGGCTAGTACAAAACGAGAAAAAGTTGTGTAATTCACTATATCGGTTGATGGTTTGTCTACATTTGAATAATGTCCATAAATTCAAATGGATAGATTTTATCCTGAATATTTGGAATGATATAGGTCATGTAGGTATGAGATATGTTTTTTTTTTAATCAGTTTCCTTGCTTTGATATTAAGTATCACGGTCATTATACTTGTCCTGCGAAAACATGTTTTCTACCGATTTTTCTGCTTGTTTTCTACCGATGATCCTTGTTTTCTACCGATTGTTTTTTTAGAAATATGAAAAATAACGCTTATTTTTAACATTTGAATACATCGTATGGGAGAATATGCAATAAATGATCGTTTATTTGTAAAATAGCCAATTGCTTTTTGTATAACTAACAGGTTTAAGATATTTCATACGTCCTGGTTTTCTACCGATTAGGTATGTTCTTTACTGTGTTTTCTACAGATGAGTCCTTGATTTCTACCGATGATCTTATTTCATATAACTACACATTTTGGTTGTTTCTAAAGGCATACGTACACCGTAAATGCTTGTGTTTTACAGTGAAGCTTCATCATCCTGTTGTATGGAACGCCATTTTAACCAAGACCTTGGTATCTATAGGATACCTCAGATAACTGGGGGTTTACTGGCAGCTATCTGGGGGTTTTCTGGACGAAACTCTCAATTACATCTAAGAGTTATTTTGGTAACTGGGGGTTTGCTGTCAGCTATCACATAGATACCTAATAAAAAAAACCTTTTACCTACAGATATTGTAGTCCCGTGCGGAGCCCGGTTGGCGAATAGGCCCGCAGCAGAGCCTAGCTTGTCGTAAGAGGCGACTAAGGGTATTGCGATTCTGACGTCGGGTCAGTGCTCAGCCCACAGAGCGACCAAGTGTGTATCCTAAGTGGCTGAATAGGGTGGCCCTCGTCCGCAGAGGTTGTCAGGTCTATAATACAGAAACCCTGACGGCCGACCATAGTGGGCCAACGTGTGACGAGAGTGCTACGCTTCATGCACGTAAAGGACCCCTTTGTGGACAGCCAAGTAGTGCACCACATAGACTAAATTTTCAGTCCCTACCCACCTCTCCCATTTTCCTGTGGTTTTTCAAAATTTGCAGTTCCTTTGTTTCCCACCCCAACCCCATGTTTCATTAATCATCCTCATTTCATGTTCATTTTATCATCATTTTCATCTACATCGCCTGTAAATAACCTATTTAGCGTTGCACAGGCGTCAAACACCATATGATATTTAGCTCTTTGAAAGCAGAATTTATCAATGTAAAGCTGAAAACTATCAATTCCTCAAAAACTAATACAAAGCTCAGCTTCCAATAAATTATTTTTGAAAACTCTTAATAGCAGGAGTTTTTTGTGGTATCCATGGGATAGCTGATAGGAAACACTCAGTTACCTGAATTAACTCTCAATACCTGATGTAATTAAGAGTTTCGCTCTGAAAACCCCCAGATAGCTACCAGTAAACCCCAAGTTATCTGAGGTATACTATAGTTACCATGGTTTTGGTTAAAATGGCGTGCTATACTGTTGTATATGTACAGATCAATTTCAGCCCGAGAAATTCATGTCTCAGCCTCAGCATTTCTAGATATAACAGTGAAATCTGGTATATGATGGATCGTTTCCCATTATATGTAAAGCATTACACAAATCTAATATAAGTGGAAGAAATTTTGATATACCATCATTTTCTGATAAGCCAGCTTTTGAGAAAATACACATTTATTCAAATTTTGTAAAAGTGTTCTTGGTGTGCGCAAAACAGTTTATGCTTGTCATGAAATGTCATTTAATATATCACACTATTAGCGAGCATCGCAGATGCGAGCCCTACAGCATTGTACATGTTTTGAGATGTGCCAGAAATACTGACGATAAAACCGGAACAGGTTTACTTTTACGGAGTGAAAAAAATAATAGGCACGGAGCAAGTAAAACAATTAACCCTCTGGGCTTATAAAAAATACATCATAATCTGTTATGAATAAATATGAAAATGAAATTCAAAAACAGTGATTCATCCACTTGTTTATTTTTACACACAGATTTTTATTTAAACACCATTCGGTCTTTTCCGCTGAAAAACGATTTTCCGGAAATTACCGAGCTAGCAACATCGTCACATTGACTAGTCATACCAAATGCATGATACTGACCAAGCTTTGTTAAATTCTAAGTAAGATAAATTAAGATAAAGAAATACATATATTTACTGAATAAAACCTACTTATAGCGAGCACAGCTCGCAAGCGTGCACGAAGTGCCCGCTCGAGCGGAAAGCTCTACGGTATTTGTTCCCACGAAAAAGGACAAGATATGATAAGTGCTCAATTTGGCCCCCTAATTTACCATTTTTTTTTAATAATTGAACTGAAGGTAAATTATTCTAGATCAGTTCTTAGATGAACAAGGTATAGTAAAATAACATTAATTTTTACTAAATCTTGTTTATTACGTCACAGTGACGTCATCACATTATGTGAAAATGGCATTTTTGTAAAAAAGTGTAAAAATCATGCAAATTTTTAGTAGTTTTTGGCAAATTTAACTTTGAGCCACACGGAGTACCACAAAGATATTTTTGTGGTCTGTTTCTATGTTATAAATGATTATCTACATAAATTATTGTAGTGGTACTCTGTGTGGCTCATAGTTAAATTTGCCGAAAACCACTTTAAAATTGCTGTTTTTTTACAGTTTTTCACCAAATCACGATTTTTAAGCCACTTTGGGTCATTATTTCAACATCAAAATGGATCACTATAAACAAAATCATTCTGATCTACTTTAAAGTATATATCACATACTTTTAGCTCATTTTTATAATTTCAAAATTTGGGGGGAAAATTGGGCCCTTATCATATCTTGTCCTTTGCCTAATGCTGATATTGATTTTTCATGGTCCGGAAAGGCTCTCAAATTTTTACAGGAACGGAGTGAATTTGAAAATAATTACCCATTTTGCTAGTCGCATTCCAAAAATTATCTATTTAATAATGTAAAAAGAGAAAAATACTCTGATGACGACGAGTTGCTACTTTTTTGTAGTAACCAAATTTTAATCGATTTTTTCTTCCTTTTCTATTTAATTTTCAATCGCCCCTAGGATCTCGTCCCAAAATGAACGTTCTAGAAAATTAACCAAAACAAAAATAACTACGATGGTTTCAGATCTTATTTGACTGCATCGATTCGAAATCATTTTTTTTTTATTGAACAAAATTATGCTGTGCTTGTATTTAAGCACTGCCAATTTCATATTACATCGGTAGAACGCCAGGACCATCGGTAGAAATTCAGGACACATCTTCAGAAAACCAGGACCATATTTTTTTTAGAATGATCGAAAAATAAAAAATACGCCATTTGTAATGAAAAGTGATATGTCTTTAAAACTGGAGCATAATTTTCAATGGTAATTTAAAACAGATATTCATGATTAACTGAAAAAAGGGAAATTGTCTCTTGCTGGAAAAAATAATCAATACCCTTACTGTAATTTTATGTACATACTTAAAACAAAATAATGTATATTAAACTAATTTGTTTATAAGTGCCATAATAGCCGGGTATCATTGTTTGGAAAAAATCGTCTGCCAGGTTTGTTTTTTTATCATCACATCGGTAGAAATCTAGGACATCGGTAGAAAACGAGCAGAAACATCGGTAGAAAACATGTCGCAGGACAAGTATAACGACCGTGAGTATAGTCTCATTGACTGATGACGTAGGCGGAAGTTCATGTTACTCATTCTCATTATTTTAATATCCATGCTAGGGAACGGACGTGTCGAGTGCGACACGTCATACTGTAAGGTATTCCATTTTATTTGCCTATGGCTATGCATTTATATTTTATAGGCCTAGGTGGCCATGCACTGATAATTTATGGGCCTAGGTGGCCATGCACTGATAATTTTAAGGCCTAGGTGGCCATACACTGATAATTTATAGGCCTAGGTGGCCATGATATAGACCTAGGTGGTCATGCACATATAGGCCTAGATGGCCATGCACTTATAGGCCTAGGTGGCCATGAACATATAGACCTAGGCCATGCACATATTAGCCTAGGTGGCTATGAAAAGATATTTCATGAAATAAATATTGAGTCACATGTGTGGACGTTTTTTGCGTAGAGAAAAGCTTAAAACATGTATAACTTTAAAGAAAATATATGTCAACAAATTTTAAGCAAGCATATATATGAATAATAGATAAATGCTTATTTGTGAACATAATGTCATTGTGTATTTTCTATTTCAAGGACATATAACCTTGTTGTATTGAATGAAGTTCACGTGTCGTTTTATCGAGGACTGTTTTGATTTGGTTGAGTAAATTTAAATATACACCGAACATGTGCTTGATTATTACTAAGACTAAGACTAAGAAACTTTATTTGAAGTCGGGTTAAACAAACATAATAAACGTAAGCTCTGTAGAGCTTTTTGCCGACCAGTTAAATTATTTAAAATTTACAAGTATTTATTTTGATTTCAGAGATGTAAGTGTTATAAAAGAAGAGGATTACTTTCTGTGGAAATACTGGAATTCAAATATATGATTGAGGTTAGTTAGTTCGTTTTCTCCAACGAAATATTTATAATATTCAAATTATCTGATCTTTTGCATTGTTTTTGAAAGATATCCGTAGTGTTAATGCATAATAAGCTTGTTCTGTTGGCCAAAACATGTAGCAGTTTAGTCTTGTTAATGCCGTCATGTAATTTCTTTTCGAAAACTGTTTTGTTAGTTGCTTAACATTATTATCAGAATTCATTAAGAAAAGAAGAAATAGTTATACAACGGACGTTTTTTGCGTAGAGAAAAGCTTAGAACATGTATAACTTAAAAAGAAAATACATGTCAACAAATTTTAAGCAAGCATATATATGAATAATAGATAAATGCTTATTTGTGAACATAATGTCATTGTGTATTTTCTATTTCAAGGACATATAACCTTGTTGTATTGAATGAAGTTCACGTGTCGTTTTATCGAGGACTGTTTTGATTTGGTTGAGTAAATTTAAATATACACCGAACATATGCTTGATTATTAGTTAAAATTTACAAGTATTTATTTTGATTTCAGAGATGTGTTATAAAAGAAGAGGATTACTTTCTGTGGAAATACTGGAATTCAAATATATAATTGAAGTTAGTTAGTTCGTTTTCACCAACGAAATATTTATAATATTCAAATTATCTGATCTTTTGCATTGTTTTTGAAAGATATCCGTAGTGTTAATGCATAATAAGCTTGTTCTGTTGGCCAATACATATAGCAGTTTAGTCTTTTAAATGCCGTCATGTAATTTTTTTTCGAAAACTGTTTCGTAAGTTGCTTAACATTATTATCAGAATTCATTAAGAAAAGAAGAAATAGTTATACAATGGACATATTTAATTATATAACATGTTTAATATATGAAATATCTTAGGCTAAGCTTGTTAACAGTATATAGTATTGCTCATTTCAGAGTAACATAAGGTACGGAATGGTAGTGATCCCGTTACGCTGGAAAAGCATTAACCCAGAGATGGAAGATAGAAATGAAAGCCAAATTAGACAATGTGACTGATATAGCAATCTATTATAACAATAGACTTAAGGGATCGTTATTTCATGTTAAACGAATGTTCAAGGCAAATAAAATGAGATAATTAAAATGTGTACTTTGTTGACATGTTAAATGTTTTATACAAATTGCCCTAATTCTTGTTTGGTATTGCTTTCTTTGTGAATTTCCTTTCGTTAGCAATTCAAGGGACACTGATGCCCTAGTGGGTTCGCTCACGTGAGTTGCATACGAGGGGATTTTCTCCTTTAGGTGTTACAAAATTGGTATAAACTAGTATTTGAATTAAACTGGTCTTTAGTAAATATGATTTTTATTCCATTTATTTTGCTTTAATGTTATAGTTACACACCGATATGATTTTCATCTAACTATATGATAATAGGGAATCTCAGGAACTTGTTCACACTTGAAGGAGAGATCCCTTCGTTTTGCAAACTCACGTGCAGATCGGAAAAGAAACTTGAAATAGTGGATGTTATACCTTCGCATGTGTCAAACTTAGATTTGTGTTGGTGCTTAATATGAGATTGTTGTATAATGATCGCAAAAGCCATTACAATCAGTTTGTAATGCAAGTTTTATTAGATAAACCCTTGTCTTTGTCATATCGTGTTTATATAAGGTGTTTTATTTTATTTTTTGAGTTTTGGGAAGAGAGCTAAAGGTGGTTTATTGTCGTTTCGTTATGAAATTTGCATCTTGTAAGCTGTCGAGTTTTACTTCCCATAACTTAACATGAACTGAAAGCATAGAGATAGCAGACACTGAGGATATGGGTATAGTCTCATTGACTGATGACGTAGGCGGAAGTTCATGTTACTCATTCTCATTATTTTAATATCCATGCTTATGGATAGACAGTAGATGTGATGATTGTCATACGCGTCAGTTACAGTGTCACTTAGCTTAGATATGAGGTGGTTTCCTTACCCACCTTCCCTCCCTTTAAAACCAATAGATGGGTGTTTTAGACAGAGATACACCAAATGTGGACAATTTGTTCATATATTAGCAATATATACATATTTTGCCTTAAAGAAATTTTTCATTGACGGAAAAGTAAAATATATGACATCGAACAAGAATTGGTGTAAATTGTCCACATTTTGGTGTACGTATCTTTATGTTTTCGGTTCTACGCTTCGAGTTTTACTTCCCATAACTTAACATGAACTGAAAGCATAGAGATAGCAGACACTGAGGATATGGGTATGTTCAATGTATTTTACGTGATCAATTCACACAGAAATGGTTCGGAGATATTGCTTCAGCTTCACGCGGAGAACTTTATTCATTATTTAAAAATTCTTTTGGCCTAAAAAATATTTATTGCGTCTTCCAGAGAAGAATAGATTTTGGATTTCGAAATCTCGTACTTCAAACTTTCATTTACCAAATAAAACGGGACGCTTGGCTAATATTCCAAAAGCAAATCGCATCTGCAATTTGTGCAATGAAGAAGTAGGAAATGAATTCCACATTATCGTTCAATGTTAAATTGATATTGTAATAGATACTAGAACAATATATATATATATATATTCCTAATTATTATACGGTTAACCCAAATTATGAAGAAAAAAATGAAAGGTCTACTAACACTTTGTAATGTCAAGGTATTAAAAAACCTGTCATTATTTATCAAAGATATTTCTGCAATAAAATTTTGGAGGGGGTGGATAGGGGGTTCTCTTGAAACTTGAAAACATTAGCTGAGACAAAGGCGTTTCGGAATTTTTACAGACAGACAGACAGACAGACAGACATATTTATGTTCCCCAAACGAAGTGTGGGAACATATTGTTTTTACTCCAATTCTTATTCTTCTTCTTCTTCTTCTTCTTCTTCTTCTTCTTCTTCTTCTTCTTCCGCACTCTAAAAAAACGCTTGTCCGGGTATAGCCGAAGAGATGTGAAGACTGAGCTTTATGAAACTTTTCACAGCGATAGGGCACATATCAGAGGTATGCACAACGTTTTCGGAATTTTCAAAATGACCACCGTTTCCGAGTAAACAGCGAAAGTTCATTATATAGGACATTGCTATATTTCGGTAACCTAGGTGGTCAGGACCTTGAAACTCGATATAGAGCTTGATGAGTACTACAAAAATATCAAAAAATTTTTAAAGCGATATTTACGGTTTTTCTGCAAAATGCGAAAATGTGAAATTTCAAAATTCAAGATGGCCGCCAAAATTTAAAAGTGCTTGGATTTTCATAAAATTTAATATTCTGGTAGATTTTGATGTTGCGAGTAATGCTGCACATCAGAGGTGTGCACAACGTTTCGGAATTTTCAAAGGGCCACCGTTTCCGAGTAAACAGTGAAAGTTCATTATATAGGACATTGCTATATCTTGGTAACCTAGGTGGTCAGGACCTTGAGACTCAGTAGGATTATAGAGCTTGATGAGTACTACAAAAATATCCAAAAAAAATTTGAAGCGATATTTACGGTTTTTCCGCAAAATGCGACAATGTGAAATTTCAAAATCCAAGACGGCCGCCAAAATTTAAAAGTGCTTGGATTTTGATAAAAATTAATATTCTGGTAGATTTTGATGTTGCGAGTAATGCTGCACATCAGAAGTGTCCATAAGGACTTCGAAATTTTTTAAATGGCCGCTTTTTTTTAATAAATAGCAAAAGTTCATTATATAGGACATTTTCATTTCTCAGTAACACAAGTGATGAGCACCTTGAAACTTTGTGGTATTATAGAGCTTGATAAGTACTACAAAAATATTTCAAAAGTTCTAAAGAGATATTTACAGTTTTTCCGTCAAATGCAAAAACGTGAAATTTCTAAATCCAAGATGGGCGCCAAAATTTATCCAAGATGGTATGTTTAAACACATCATTGACAATGCCATGAGCATTATACATATATATTCTATATTTTTACATCATTTGCACATTCTATAAAACTGAAAAAAGGCAGTATTTTTGCTGCTTTAAGGTACATCTTGTTCGTTTGGGGAACATCTGTGACGGCTGCCGTCACAATCAGTACTCGTTTATTATAGTGTCACAAACCAATAAATACATATTTATCTACATACATCTAAATAAAAGCAAAATAAAATTATTGGTATCCAGCCAAAGTTGACTTATGAGACACTTATCGTTGCATATCATACAATTAAAGCACTAACCGTAATAGTTACGAGTGAAATACACATAATTGAGTAAACAAAGAATAAAAGTATATAAAAAATAAAGAATAAAAATGATCGAAATAAAAATAAACATAAAATGTATTTTTTTTTTATTAAAACACAGTTACTCTAAGTTACAATACTTTCTTCTGTAAAACATGGTATATAAAGTCTTTGCTAAAAAAAGGTTGCAATTCATCATTTAACATGATCAATACAAATTTTTCGTTTAAACAAGAAAAATAAAAGTTTTCAAAAAAAAAATCTACATTTTGAAAATAATTCATCACGTAAATCTGAATAAAAATCACAAGACATTAAAAAATGAAACTCATCTTCAACAATATTTTCACTGCAATATTTATTTTTACGTTCAATTAAAGGAGTTTTGGGCTTGGTATAACGACCAGTTTCTATTGATAATTGTAAACAACCACGAGTTTTCTGAAATTCGACAAAATACGTCTATGTAATCTATTTCTAACATTCAAAATATAAGAACATGTTGCTAAATTACTCTTGTACAATCTATAAGTACGAAGTTTATTTCCATTAGGATTGTTTCTATCATTAAACACCTTATTATACCATTCTGTCTTGTCTATTTCATACAATTTTGTTTTAATATCATGTAATTTACATTTTTTGTGTAATTATTATCAATAACTTCAAAAATATCAAAATTACGAGCATTAGTAAAACATTTTTTATCCCATGACCTTGATATGTTCATACTCCACTGATGCACTGTCTTTGTAAGCCTATTGTCTTCTGAAGATCGGACTCTTAATAACAAACGAAAAGTTACGAGTTGACTTTTATATTTTGTTGACACTAGTCCCATATCTCCCCGTATTGCCAAGTTTGATGCATTCGAAGCACATCCAGTAAATAGTCAACAGGCTTTGTTTTGTATAACTTGAATTTCCCTCCAATCGGTATGTCCCCAGATACCAGCGCCATAATACAAAACAGGTTCGACTAATGTTTCATAAAGTTTATTGAAGACGTCAAAAGACATTCCACCACAAGATAATAATTTTGTATAAACGGCTGAAAGAGCTCTACTTGCTGATTTTGTCACTTCACGGATAGTAAATTTATAATCTAGATGTTCGTTGAGGTACATTCCCAGATATCTATATGAGTTGTCGAATTCTATATCGCAATTACCACATTTAAATTGATAGTCAGATCTAGGTGAGTTTTTGGATCGGAAATGTACGACTTTGGTTTTAGATTTATTCAGAGTCATTCGCCATTTTTTACACCATACATTGATACAGTCTAACATTCTCTGAAGACTTTTCTCATCCGGCGCTATCAGAGCTATATCGTCAGCATATAAGAGAATTGATAACAAAGTCTTGTCATAATGAATCCCTGCGTCGAGCGAACGGATTTCACTAGCAAGATCATTTACATACACTGAAAATAATGTTGGAGACAGCTTGCAACCTTGCTTCACTCCAAATTTTACAGGAAAATATCAGTTAAATAAGTGTTAAGTTTAACTACACTCTTGGTTGAATAATAAAGTGATTATATTACTTTCAAGAATATTCCGTTTATTCCAATACTCATTAGTTTATGCCAAAGTAAATCCCGATTTACACAGTCAAATGCCTTATTTGCGTCTACAAAACACACAAAAGTATCTTTCTTCTGAAGTTTTCTATTTTTTATCAAATTTGTCAGTACATGAATATGGTCTAAACAACTACGTTCCTTCCTGAATCCATTTTGTTCCTCCGTAAGAATTTCATTATCTTCCAACCAGGATGAAAGTCTCTGATTTAATATGTCTGCATAAATCTTACAAGGAATCGAAATGAGCGATATGGGCCGATAGTCTAGTGGATTATGCGGATCCATTTTAGGTTTTGGAATGGGAGTAATAATACTCGTAAGCCACTCATCGGTGATGTTACCATCTGTAAAACAGTACTTAATGATTTTATAGAGTAAGTCAATGCAACAGTCATTACGTAGTATTTCCACTGGAACTTCGTCTATTCCAACGGACTTGCCAAGTTTCGAGCGGTACACTGCTTGTTTAACTTCTTCCCTACTGATTTCACAATTTAAAGAGTCGGTATTAATATTATTCATGTATTGTCCGTCTCTAACTCTATCCTTAATCTCGTTCAGGAATTTGTCGTCGTATACGTATCCTTTAGAATTAATAGTATTGAATAGAATTTCGTAGTCATTTTTTCATTTATTTAATACTTCATCTATATTGTCTGTCACTTCGCCCGATTCGTTTTTCACGAAATATGAGCGGGGTGTTTTCCGATCATTTGAAAGTCCGAGTTTTCCCACCGTTTTGCAAAAGTCTCTCGTGTTACTGGATTTCAAATGATGAAGGTCGTTTTGTTGTTTCACTTGAAAGTTATGTTTCGCTTTTCTTAAAATTTTATCGAATTCGTTTCGCTTCATAACAAAAGTTTTTCGAAGAGAAGATTTTGCACCAGATTTACATTTAGTCCATGCCTTTTCAGCTACACACGATTCGTTCCATGCGGCTTGTAATTCTTCATTACAGTACGGTTTACGAAAATGTTTTGAGTTTCGTCCATCTCCTTTACTACTTGTGGGTTTCAATTCCTGACAATTCTTTTCGATTTCGGACATTAATAAACGTTTTAATTGTTCGTATGCCGTGTCAACGTCTCGTCTCTGATCTAATGCACATTCAATATTATAAATTGTGTTTTCTAAAAGTTCTTGCATATCTTGGTTCGTAAAAATGTCTTGATTCAGTTCGTTGTATTTAAACTTTCGGGGTGCTTTTAATCTCTCAATAACATCGGGTTGTACCATATTTTCATCACATCCTGTGCTAGTAAGAATTGTCCATTCAAGCAGAGAGTGGTCCAGAACAGATTCAGTGCCTAACAAACCAATATTATTCATAATATCTGACATTGTGTGGACATTAAAATCAATAACTGAACTTATCAGGTCATGGGACGTACAAACATAATCAACCACAGACACACCTCTTGGTGAGATATTAGTAAAGTTGTGTTTACCAAGACGCCCATTTAACATACATAAATTACAATCAACTAAAAATTCAAGCAATAATTCACCACTCTTTTTACATTATCAATTATATCTCTAAGTATAACATCATCTACACCCTCAATATAATCTTGTAAATCACCACACTCAATACCCATTTCTAAATTAAACAGTAACCGTTTGGAATGTAGTACTATATCTCATGCAAGTCCATTATATGAAGGTGCACTCATCATCTCTTCTTTTTGTTATTATAAACTGTTTCCCAAAATTGAAAACCCAGAAGACCACATTCGACATTTTATAAAATTAACCTACATTAATAGAGGACTTGACTTCATAAATATATCTAGTATATTTATGGATCCTAATATTCAAGATCTCATTCCACCTTATTTTTCTAATACCGAACCACCTATTGTATCTTATAAATATAAGAAACCTACACGTAACATTATTTTTAACTATACAACAACTACAACTGATGAAGAACTAGACACGAATATTCCTTTAACATGCGACTGTACTAAATCTGATTTCAGATATGCTCCTTGTGATCATGTTGTTACCGGAGACCTTTCAATCGTCAATGACCCAGAGGTTATCAATTTCTTGAAAAAAGGACCAAAGTTTAGACCACCTACTAAAATTAATTGGAATTCCTGCCTAAATTGTATCAAAACTTCCCTTCTCTCTTATTGCAAATCTTGGATCAGGAGAGAAGGGGCCGACTCAAAATCTCTAGACCGTTTTATTAATAAATTTATGGCAATTGTTCAACTCAGAATTAGCCAATTTCAAAATTCATTTGTAGATTTTAGGCCTAATACTTACCTTAATAGAATAAAGTCAAAAATCCGTTTACTTGGTTTGCGATACGTGTTTGTTCCCGCCGACAAAGCAGCTAACAATGTCGTTGTGGTATGAAGAAAGTATTACCTTGAGGTTTTAATGCACGAAATAAAAAATTCGAACACTTTCGTTCCCGTGCATTCGACAGAATCAGGTATCATTGACGATCATATCATAGCGACCACAGCACTTCGAGTTGCCCCGACATACTTTAAATTACCTACTATGTACTGGATACCTAAATTGCACAAAAATCCATATAAATCTCGTTTTATCTCTGCTTCAAGTAAGTGTTCTTTAACCCATATTTCCAAAGTTCTATCACTTACTTTAACTACTATGAAGGAATTTATTATTCAATACTGTGAAAGGGTATTCGAAAACAGTGGAATTAATTATTTTTGGAGTGTAAAAAATTCTCTTGATGTTTTGGACAAGCTTCGTGCTTTTGAAAATACTTTTCATACCGTTGATAGTTACGATTTTTCTACTTTATATACTAACCTTCCAAATAATCTGATTAAAAAGAAATTTGAATATTTGGTTAAATGGTGTTTTGACAAATCTAAAAGTGATTATATCTGTTCTAGAGTTTCAAAATCATTTAGTAAATCATTTTTTAGTAACGAGACTCAAAAGGGTTACATCAACTGGACTGATGCAGAAACTATTACTGCTCTAAATTATTTGTTAGATAATATTTACATACGTTTTGGTAAACAAATTTATCGCCAAATTATTGGTATTCCTATGGGTACTAATTGTGCGCCACTTATAGCCGACCTTTTCCTATACTGTTATGAATCACAATTTATGGCTAAATTACAAAAAGACCCGAACAAACAGAACCTAATCGAAACTTTCAATTATACTTTTAGATATTTAGATGACATTCTTGCACTCAACAATCCTTCATTTTCTAATTTTATTACAGATATCTATCCTTCTGAATTAACCTTGAACAAATCTAACGTCACCGGTGATAGATGTCCTTTTTTAGATTTAGATTAAAGTATTATTGACGGAAAATTACATACCAAAGTATATGATAAACGTGACGACTTTACCTTCCCTATTATAAATTTTCCTTTTCTTGAAGGAGATGTTCCACTAGCGCCGTCATACGGGGTTTACATTTCACAGTTAGTAAGATATGCTCGGATCTGCAGTTGTGTTTCTGATTTTAATAATAAAAACCGTTTTATTACTGAAAAATTATTAAAACAAGGTTATCGATACCACAAATTAGTAAAATCTTTTTCTAAATTCTTCCACAAGTATCGATCTCTTATTGAAAAATTTAATTGTACACGTCACTTTCTTATAGTGAAAGGAATATCACATCCTGTATTTTATGGTAATGTTTTTTATAAAGCTCACAAATTTAAAAGCAATCCAATAGAAATGAAAAATTGGCTTCAAAATTTATTACGGAAAGGATATGAAATGAATATCTTGGTTAAATCTTTGAATTTAGTGTTTTTTGGCAGAAATATTGAAAACTTAAAGGCATATTGTCTACGGCAAACTCATTTTTTTTACCCCCCAATTTTTTGGAGTCTATTTGACCGAAATGCGATAAAATGAATATTGAAAAAAAAAATTGCTACAAATTTTGCCTCAATAGTAGTTTATTTTGATCAAAATAGCTCGACAATATTGATTGATATTTTATTTACCTGCATTGCGTCACATTGACACAGATTTAGACTGAGTAGTTTTAACGCGGACACTAATCGGAATCTCGGGTTTTGTCCCCGAATACATTGATGTGTTGAAAAAATACCAATATTTTTCGTGTTTACCTTTTAAATCACATTCAAAACTTAATACAGGCAATATTTGTCAGTTTTATTCATTAAGTAGCTCTAATACTCGGTTGTCGTTTTAATTTTCTTCCGAGCAAAAACTTCGAGAAACAGATTATGCACCACGTGCAAGAAGTATGGAAGTTTTCAATCAAAGAAAGTATAGTGCGCATGCTTACATCTCATCTACATCTCATGAATATGAATTTTTGTAAAGCTTTACAAATATTATATATTTTTTAATTTTTGAAGTAATAAGGTACCCTAGTGGTATTTTGAACGTTTGTATCTTTCTAAATAAACAAAACGAATAGTCTGACGACATTTTTTTGGTTTTACAAAAAAATAATTTTTCGTAGACAATATGCCTTTAATACTCGCTTTAAAACTTCCATAAACGTTTTTACTATTGTCATTTTTAAGCATTATAGCGATCAAGCATGTCGGTTTTGTGTGATGACACTTCACTAAATCATTATTGTTACAAGTGTTGTGTCGGATTTAAGATCGATACGTTTGATTGTTTTACATCAGTCGATTGATGATTCTCAGCTAGCTGTCAGTAACAGCGAGTGTTCTATAGAGAGTTCCTTTACCGTCCTTTTGTTTGTTCCTGTTTTTTGTCTTAGGTTCTCTCTAGTAGAATTGGACTTTGATCGATTTGATTTTTATTGTGTGTTTAGTTTTTGTGCTTTGTCTAGGAATATTGATAGGGGGAAGGTTGGGCCCAAAAAACTAGTTTAACCCCGCCACATATTACATGTGCCTGTCCTAAGCCAGGAATCCTTGACAAAGCTTTCGTTTGTACTTGTCTTTTTGATGTTTTCTGTTCCTTGTTTAAGAAGGGGGTCTATCTGTGACTATTTCAGGGCTGGATTTGAATTATATGCATCTTATTTAGACCATGGGCCAATTGCATAACCGCGAGCAGTGCCAAATGGCCTCGTTGAAGGCTGCTGGCGGTTGTCCATTGTGGTTTTTCTAAATTGCCGTTTAATTGTGGGCTGTGTCGCGTACACTTATTCCACATCTCTTTATTTTCTATTAGAAACGCCACAAATAAACATTTTACCCATATTCTGATAAAAATACACTTGTTCTAACAGTTTTGTAAAAAATGAAATACCATCATAATACACTGAATTTTCTGGAGGCATATAACATACACAAATACAAAAAGTATCACTATCGTTACTCAACTTTAACCATAGAATATCTTGCATTTCTGAGTGCAGAATTTCAACGTTAAAAGTTTTTAATACCTCATTTTTAATTAGCACTGCTACACCACCCGACCCTCTACGAGAGTTTTTATGCATCTTGTCTCTATTTCTAGAATAACAAGTGTAACCTTCAATTTCAAGTTTTTCATTTCCCTTTAAAAAAGTTTCACATAGACATAAAATATCGAATTCAAAATTTATTAAAACTTGTTTTCTGAAAAAGTCATTTTCAGTTCCGGCTTTGGTTGACCAACCGCGTATATTCCATACACCAAGCTTTAGGTCCTAACGTCGACGCAATCCATTTCCTCTTTTATTGTTCCTTCTTCCACGGTATGCTGTTCTCCATTGATTGTCTCTATTATATCCAGGTGACCGATCCTGATCGAATCCGTTTTGTTGCTGGTTTCCACTTTTTGAGTCTCTCTTCGCGTGTACTTTTCCATCGACGAGTACAAAGTCTTTTTCTTGACCAATGGATTTTAAAACTGTCATTATGTTTCTATTGTTCAACCTGGTCTCTGTTGAGAGTTCGTTTTCGATGTACACTTTGTTGAAGTCGCGAAAGTTTTTCAGCTTACTTTTGTTCTTCATGACCTTTTCTTTCTGTTCTCTTGTTTCGATTGACGCAATTACAACTCCTGGTTTCGGTCCTCGGCTTTCTTTCCTTTCAGCTGAAACCACTTTTACATCATGAAGACGCAATCCATCTCGAATGACTGCACATACTTTATTCTTGGTTATCTCCGGATTTGTAGTCTCGCCATCCACTTGATGCAGCATTTTTATAACTATGTTATTTTTGCTGGTTCTATTACTGATCGCTGCTTCGGCATAACTTTTCTCCGCCGTCTGCTTCTTAATTGCTTGGACCTCTGTTTGAACATTCTGGATATCTCCTCTTAATTTCTCTACAATTTCATCGATACGAGTGTTAACACTGTTCATCTCATAGTGACTCTTCCTTTGACTTGTTCTATTTCTTTGTTGATTTTAAAGTTCATCATTTTAGTCATGTTCTCAATCACATTTCTAGCGAAGTCTTTTTCTAGATTGTCTATTTTTTCATAAACCCTGTCGTTTAGGTGTTTTACTTCGACAGATAAGTCGTAAATTATAGACTTGAGTTCTTGGTATTCACTATTGTCCGTCTTCATTCGTTTACGTCTTTCTTCGTCGTTGTCGTCTACATATATTTCTTAAAAATGTAACTTTAATTACTATAAATCCATGTGTACACAAATCAAACACGCCATCAGTTGTTAGAAGTTTCTAAAACACGGAAAGGTTATTTAAGGTTCATCTGTACCTTTCGTTAAAAATATCGAAATTTTCTACCTATTTTTAGTATATGCAGAAAAAAAACTACAAAAAAAATTATAAAATAAAGCATAGCTGGACCGGATATGGTAATTTCTGATTCAATTTCTATTTCATTTTAGATTCCTTTAAACTAAAGATCTCTTTTCTTTTCCTGTTAAGATTTTAAATTGAAAAAAGAACAAACTATCCCTATTGTGCCTCTTCACACGGCAGAACCATTAAGACGAAAATAATGTTGACGGACGGGACATAGACGTAAAATCCTTGAAACGGATTAAAACACAGGTAAAATACAAAATTTGGATGGATATAGTCAGAAAAGGTAAGACATTTTATTTGTTTACAAATGATAATAGAAAAACTGAAGCGTACAGTATAAAGAAAAATGAACTAGCTAAATATTTATGTTTGAAACATTATAATCGGCCATGTAGTTTTCGAGAACATTAACAAACCAATAGCCTACCCTCGTACTATAGCACACTTTCAATACGAGCAACGTGTAGAAAAAACACTTTTTTTGTGTTTTTTAAAAGTTTTGTGCTCTTTTAATGATTTTTGAAATTGTATAGGCTGTTCATCAATTTATTCACGAAGCCATGGACTGCAAAGCACGTCGCTGTCCAAGAAAAAGGGGTACATGCAAATAATCTACGTTACGGACGAATACATGCATGATTTATAATGTATCAGACAAATGGTGCGTGTATATACTTTGTCAGCGACTGTCGTATGAACGTCGTGTCTTAACTGCAAACGACAGTCTGAGTTAAATTTATTAATATTTAAAAAAATGTATCAATATCAGTTCTGGTGCCACCAGGTGGATGCAACAACCTTCTCCTTTCTTGTAATTGTAAGATGGCTATTGGTGTGTTCGTTCGTATGAAGCTTCATGTACGTAATGGTTTTAGTTATGTCAAAAGCTGCAGAACCATATACATGTATCTTAAAGGTCAGGGGTATGCACATCTGTAATGTTTGTCAGCATGACTTAATACATTGCCACATAAATGACTCAAGTTAAAGTTTTTTAGATGGTTTAAATGTCTTCATCTGCAAGTGAATTGGCCAATCATGATTTAAGATTGAATAGAAAATAAATAATTTTGCGTTTTCTGTTTATTTGGATAAGTCGTCAATCGTACATGTATCCAAAGTGTTGCTAATGTGTGTTATGTAGGTCACCTGTTTGTTCCATTTGTCGTGAATAACAATATTATGCATCTGCATATTCAAATGATTTGTGTTTTTGTCTCTCTGTGTGTTTCTTTGCCTTGCTGACTAGTAGGTATTCACAAAAAGACAAAACAAAGAAAAAACATATATATTTTGCAACTTGTACCGATAAATAATATGAATGAGGGAGGTTTTGGTGCATTAAAACCAAGTTCAACCAAATCTTTAAAGGCCTTTTCTAAATCAAGACCATTGCGATCTCTTATTTCTCCGGTGTGTCTGCGTTGTTTTGTTTTTTCAGTTCCACGTTTTAGATTGATTCTTCAAGTTCGGTCGTTTTGTTATTAACTTTTATTATATTTGAATTATTGGTTTGAATTAAGTTGTTGTTTTAAACTTTGTAATATGCATTATTCCCCGTCTGAACACTGACATTTTGATGTTGTGGTAAATAGAGCATTAGGTAAAATATAGTTTTTTTCCAAAGATTTTTGATGTTTTGTGTTTACTATTAACGATGACATTATGTATTACTTTTTGCAGTCAACATAACAAGAGTGACCTGTCATGTATTTGTATCATCAGAACACTGTCAAATTATGTACCTCTTAATTGTATTTCAGGCTGTTTTCAGTTGACCTACTCGAGTTAACCCTAGTAGAGTAATTTTCTTTTATTAGCTCAACTGAACAAATTATGCTAGTGTCGGGTTTATTCGTGTGCTTTTTCTCAATAAAACGAGGTACTCTAGTAAAGAGTTGACCATAGAGACAATATTATAACAATAACACTTCAAGACTTTTAAATAATAAGATAAAAAAAACATTATTTTCTAATGTAACTTTAGGTAAATTTAACATTAGATACGTATTATTTTAAAAATCTAGTCACATTGTCGCTGGTAAACTCTACTCATGACGTCACGTACTCTACCAACCCTGCCTTTGCCAGAGTTAAACTCGAGTAGGGGTTAAATTTAAAGGTCATCGGGGTTAACCCGAGTCCGAACTAAAGTCGTTTATTTGTTACTCGGGTTAACTCTAGTTAACTAGAGTAGGTCAACTGAAAACAGCCTTAGTTACACCTGTTGACTGCAACGCAATTATTTTGCATGTATCGGTCCGTTACCAAGTTTTATTGCATGTATTTAGAGACTTTTTGTTATGCTTGAAATATATAAAAAAAATATTGAACGTTATTATTGGATATTGATATTTTCATTAAAACAAAACGTTATTAACTTCTTTTACTTATATAGAAGCATAACTTACCAGATTATTACTCTATACAGGCCTGTTTATATTAACCAGTTTGAATTGTCCGTGTCAATGTTATCAAATCGAGCACACCGTTCGTGAATGATTTAAAACAATACCATTGTGTTCGACAAAAAGAAATTAAATCCTTATACAATATGTTCTTGTTTATATACTGGGCATGTTCTTAAAGTTTATTACATTCATATTTTTGATATTTTCGAGATTAAAAGTTGAAAATTGACATAAACCGTGAAAAAATTGCATGTATCGTCTGTAAACAATGTTTTTCTCCGTAAAGGTTCTGCCGTGTGCTCTTACATGAAACGAGGTGAACACTTTTAGTTTAATCCCTTATTGAAAGTTGCATGAAATTTGAGGCCACAAGAAAAGATGAAAGTGATATTAGCCTTAATTCTGGTGTTTTTAAAAGCGGAGAAAAAGAGATCTTTAAAATAAAGGATTGTTTTGGGTAGAATTCATAGAGAAAAGGTAAGAATGTTTAATATCTAGGTCCAGCTACACTTTAAATTTCAATTTTTTGTGCAGTTTTGGTTGTGCATATACTGAAAATAGATTTTAAAAAAGCCATGTTTTAAAGACGGATAAGTGGAACGGTAAAGATATCTCACCAAATTATGATTACTAATCAGAGACAAATTGCATTTTATCTATAGATGACTATTTATATAATATAATTATTCATCTCATTTTATTTTGACCTCAAAATAGAATTAATTTCAAAGGCAAAGAACAAATTTTAGTATGATCATTTCCGTTTCGTATTTTTGTTCCGCGATTCAGCCTTTACCTTGTAATGAATACATGTGTATAACCAATTGAATAGATTTAATTTAACTACTTTTTTGTTAAGACCATTTTTAAAAACGCCCCCAAAGACTTGCTACCCTCTATCAATATTTTGTTAAAGTCAATGTGCGGTACGAAAATTGGTGTTTTTTTCGTACCGCACATTGATTTTAATAAAATATTGATAGAGGGGAGCAAGTCCCTGTCAAACGCCTTCGTTTTAGAATGGATTCAATAATTGAAGTACGTAATTAGTTTCGTTTGAAACTGTAAGTATAATTTGCTAGATCAGTACCATAAGATTTCAAATTTTTGACCAAAAAAAATCATGGTATTACCTGATCCAACTATAAGGCCGTTTTCAGTTGACCTACTCGAGTTAACCCTAGTAGAGTAAATTTCTATCAATAGCTCGGTAGAGTCATGCGCACTCGATTTGTCAACTGAACAAGTTATTTTAGTATTGGGTTTACTCGTGTATTATTTGTCAATAGAACAGGATACTCTAGCATATAGTTGACCATAGAGACATTATAATAACAATAAAACTTCAAGACTTCTAAAAAATAAATTAAAACACATTATTTTCTAAAGTAATTTATGTAAATTAAACATTAGATAGGTATTATTTTTAAAATCCAGTCAAATTGTCGCAGGTAAACTCTACTCATGACGTCACGTACTCTACCAACCCTGCCTTGGCCAGAGTTAAACTCGAGTAGGGGTTAAAGGTCATCGGGGTTTACCCGAGTACGAACTCTAGTCGTTTATTTGTTACTCGGATTAACTCGAGTTAACTAGAGTAGGTCAACTGAAAACAGCCTATGTTTCAGTATAACAGTCAATAAAATAATAGCATAGATGTGTAACGGGGTTGCTCCCCTTCCTAGTAGATTTAAATAGCCAGCCTTTATCCCTGAACAAGGGAAGTACTTCTTTGGTTCAGAGGTAGAGTGCCTGACTGTAAACCTAGAGGTCCCGGGATCGAATCCCGCTCAGGACATGTCGATTTTGTGAAGTAATTCTTGCTCTCCGGTTACATTGGCGCCCAACTAAAAAAACCCACGATGGTTAGAACAGGAAAACTAGCCAGGGTTAGTTGTGTTAAGAGTCATACATGAAGGTATGATGACTCTTGAGGACGGGGAAGTGTAACGGGGTTGCTCCCCTTCCTAGTAGATTTAAATAGCCAGCCTTTATCCCTGAACAAGGGAAGTACTTCTTTGGTTCAGAGGTAGAGTGCCTGACTGTAAACCTAGAGGTCCCGGGATCGAATCCCGCTCAGGACATGTCGATTTTGTGAAGTAATTCTTGCTCTCCGGTTACAGATGATTTTAAAACGCGTTGTACATCTTGATGTAAAATGCATACATTTAATATAAAAAACTATATTGTAGTACTTGAAAAATGTTCGGCTACTCACTAACGAGTTTAAAACACCGAATGAACTAATTTACGGACAATATTGGGCTAACAATGAACATAAATCATAACATCGTTTATCTAGAACAATCATCAACTACTCACAAAATGATAATTATCTTTATAAGGTCTGAAATTTATTATCATTCCCCATTTGATACAACATGATCATAGCAACTCGCATTTCGGTTTTATGAAAAAGCGCCTGATTAAAAAAAAACATATCGCTTTACACAAGTGGCTTCAGAAATAGCTTCAACTTTTACAAGTTCCGCGCACGAGTTTACTGCCAGTCTTTTTAAAATCATGCAGAGGGTGATTCATGATAAAAAATAACACACGTACGTGTTTTAACATGGTTTCTAATACAGAATGGTCACCTATTAACAAAAACAACAGCCATTTGTTTCTATGAATTTGGTCATGAGAGATAAAATTTACCTGAATTGCATTATAAATACTGTAAACAAGGGAGAAAAAAAATTGTGACGCCGCAGGACAACTACGGCACAGGACGACGCAATACGACGGATGGTGCCAATGCAACCCATAAAAGTCGTTTCTGCAACACGTTCAAGCGACATAATTACATACTACATACATAAGGGTCGGTAGGGTCGGTAGGGTCTTTTACGAAAGAGCTGGAAAGGTTTATTTATACACGGGGAATTCGGAATATTACCCACAAAACTCGGGGAATTCGGGATTTTTTTTCTACGTTTTTCTGCTCTATTAATTTACCGGGAGCGCGTGATTTAGTATTTTTTATTTATTTTTTTTAATTTTTTTTTTCGATTGCATTTTTTTACAAACTTCGCTTACATGTACTTATGCGGAAAATTTTGGTCACAATTAAAACAAGACATATTGTATATATAGAAACTGATGAATAGGACTATTTAATAAAATTAGGAAGATGAATATACAAGTATAAAAAGTTTTATTTATAGCAGTGATTCATATTTATTTTGCGAGAAGGATAAAGTCTGGTCCGTTGGATAATGGTTTGTTGATAAAAACTAGTAATTTTAGTTACGAAATAATGAAGGTTTCTGATATCAACTATCAATTTTTGGTATTAAAATAAGAATTATATTTAATAACATTTCTATTAGATTGATACCATTATACAATGCCTTACTTACTATTAGTTAAGTTTTCGTGTAAAAATGCATGTAATTATATATATTTATAAGTAAAGGGGGTCTTTCAGCTGGGCCTCAGCCGCGAAGCAGCTGCATTCCGCACTTACTTAAGTGGCGGTTGACAGTGAATTCACTGTCAATTTGGCATAATTCGCTGCTTCGTGAACTTAAAGAACATTTTAAGGGGTTTTGGTCTCTTCAACCGTGTATACCACAGTAATCCAAAATTTCTTTGATTCAGCCATCTGTGTATCCCACGGTGGTTCTTAAGGGGTTTCGGCCTTAAATATTATTCACCCGTGTATCCCACGGTGACGCCAAATTATTCTGCATATTTGTATTTGTATTGATTTCTGGTTGCCATTCACAATATTCGGTAACCATTTATCTGATCATTGAATGTTGATATTTTATGTTTATTATATATTATCTGAAAATATCATTTCTTTAACCACCTGTGCATCACACGGTGGAATTTATTTTATTGATTATCTATTGATTATTTATTGATTATCTAGATTTATATGATATATGAGAAATCATTCATATTTATTATTGTAAATCCTTATTAAAGCTGAGGCCCAATAATGCCAAACCTTACAAAGAGTTTTCATTTCCCCCTTAGTTATACATGGGTATGCATTCTTATCACTGCATCATGTTCGTTTTATTTTTGTTTACGCATCAGAGATAACCTAGCGTTATTTCACGCAAGTGACATTAAAATTGATATTCGTCACCACAAATAAGTTATACTATTTATCATATTAATAATTTGAATATACGTGACAAACATTTCATTAGAATAATGAAAACGAATGCAATTATTGATTAATGAATTATGTATCGCGTACTAATCTATGTTAACTTTTTTCCGCGGGAAACATCATGCATGTGAGTTAATTAGATTCGCACGCGAGTTAAATAAATCCGATAATTCACTCAGTGAATATCTAGAATTTATTTAACTCAAAAATCACGATATTTCATTTATATTAATATAGTAACACAGCGCATTTTAGGCAGAATATAACTGTATTTGGCCATAAAAATCATTCCGTCAACCAAATGTGAAATATAACCCATCAAAATCAATCAAGTAATTAATGTGAAAATTACAGGTATTTGTGTTATATTATTATGTGCCAAAATATCTTAGGGACGAAAGGGGTGAAATCCTGGGACGAAAGTTTCGACTCAAAAGTTCTGGGGCAAGCCGGGCTCACAGCTTCACAATTGTTATCTAAAAACGATTGCCATATTATATTCTAACGGAATATTGCCGTGCCTTGATCAGTTACATATACATTTTTGAAAAGAAAAGAAAAGATTTTATAGTTCAAATTAGCGAGTCCGAGCCTACCTGATGACAATTTTTGCTAATCATATTATTTGTATACCAAGCACACCTTATGCATTCACACTTTACTTACCTTTATAAAAGGAAATCTTTTGGATATATTCATGAATTTTTTTCGAGGGACATGCATCTGCAAACAGAATGAAATAACGAATTATTGAATAAAGAGCCTAACAGCTGGAATAGATGTTGAAAAAACTGTCTTATTAATGCATTCTTACAACTGCTACTACAAACAAATTATTACTTCATTTTCTCTTCTCCTTTAAATGAACATTTTAAGTTGGACATTCTTGTTGTGTAATTATTGTGTATGTTTCAAACTTACAAGTTTCTCCTTCCAAGAGGACCAGTCAATTTACCATTGGTGAAAAGTTCGCTGGTCTGCTGTACTGAGATGATCACCTCAATTTCCCTATTGTGTCTCACAACTATGTTGTGTTCTATGGTCATTACCGGATCCTAAGATCGCAATGGAAGAGGGAGATTTGGCGCCATAAAACCTGGTTTAACCCACCATTTCGTTTGAAATGCCTGTACCAAGTCAGGACCATTGCGATCCACCAATTCTCCGGTATGACTGATTCGTTTTTGTCATTTCCTCTGGACTATGAGATTGATCATTCAAGTTCGGTAGTTTTGTTATTACCTTTAGTTAGTTATTGTGGAAGAAATCTAAGTGTGCGTTTTATTTTTTGTAAATAGAAAATTTATCTATCTAAGATAAGTAACATTGTAAGCTGGTTTGCTAGCAAATACCTTTGTAACAACAGTCCGTCATATTTGCCAAATCACGACGGCCCTCCGCTTCAAGTTGCAATGCAAGTTGCTGTCTTGCATTAAGCTGAAGTTCAGATACTTTTGTACACCAACTCGAAAGCATTTCGAAAACCTGCATTTCTGGATCATCTGGGTGTATGTATTTCAAATTGTCCATCTGTGGCTTACTGAAGCCAATAGCAATGCCGAAGGTATAACCGTCCCTTGCGCTCATCTTTTTACTTATTTCAAAAATCTCTGAAAACACAAAATCACTAATCAAGTAGAAGACATCGATACACCATGAACTTTCTGGTGAGTACTGATGTTTGGTCATTGAGTGCTTGCATTGGCGCCATTGATTGGATTTAACCTATGAACCGCATTAAACGGGAAGTTTTTATAACAAACATGAACTGCTTACCCTTCCAGGACACCTGAATTCACTCTAATTTCGAGCTTGCGTTGCTGATTGCACTATAGCTGCTTTTCAAAAATACAGACAGAGGCGCTTTCTTTTTTTAACAATCTTGTGTTTTATGTCTACTGATTTTGTTCTTACATTTTTAATGTTATGATATTTGAATATCCCATTGATATTTCGTTGCTTCTTTCTCGGCAAACGCCATTTTAGCATTTAACATCATATGAATGTAAAAAAAAGTTTGGCGGTTTTTTATGTACATGTTACATGGCATCTTGAAATCCAGGGCGATTCTGAATCGTCATAGGATATCTTGGAATTCCATTTCGTTCTTGGGGAAAGTGGAATTCCAACTTACAGTGGATTTTTTTCTGGTTCGATTGGGAATTCTACTTTCCCCTTAAGAGAACTCGGGATAAACTGAATCGTCCTAAACCTATTTCAATATTTTTTATAAATTCAATAATGATACAATGTGAATGAACTGATAGGAAAAAAATAATAAACATAATAAATACAGTAGAAATAGAATTAATTCATTAATTATAGTCGGCGATACTGTTGGGATTAAAGTTCATTAAGTAGACAGAACGAACACTGATTCTTAAGTTACCTTGTAAAATTCTTGAAATCAAAATTATCAATGAATTAACTCGAAAATGCACAACATGACATTGCTGTTGTCGAATAGTGGGACTCAAGTGTTCAACTATAAATCTCATACCAGCAACAGCAAAAAAACTGCACAAATAAATGAAGACATTTGTTAACAAACATTTTTTCTCAAACTAAAATTGTAATTATTCAAAATGTTTAGAGGTTTTTACTGTAAGAGGTATCAAAATTATAAAGAATATAAATAATAGAATAAAATTTAATGTTTCTTTTTTTCAGTTTTTTCAATAATAATACTTAGGGCGATTCCAAGTTTTAGGACGATTTGAAATTGCCCTAAGACGATATGGGATATCCCGAGTTCTCCTAGGACGATGTGGAATTCCATGACGCCCTAGGACGATTCGGAATCGCCCTGGATTCCAAGATGCCCTGTAACATACATAGTAATGAACTTTAACCTACGAAAACTTCCACATCTTTTAACAGGCATTTTGTTGCGTCATAACAAATTACTAATATGCTAACAAACATACCCTACTTACGTACCATTTTGCATCAATTGTTTTACAGACAATCAATGCACTATAAATAATACTAAATATATAAAAGGTAAAACAGTAACAGAAAATAACACTAAAAATAATTTCGTTGTACTAGTATTACCTTTATCAGACATTTTCATAGACTCTTCTTCTGGGTCTGCTGCATCAACATACTCATAATCAGATTGACTTTCATCTTCGTCTTCATCTTCATCCTTATCATCCTCACTGATGGCTTCTGGATCCGCAGTCGCCATATTAAACTAGTGTGTAACACTCAGTAAGTGACCCAAGTGACACAAATAGAACCTGATGGACAAAAACAGTAGTGAATACTAGCAAAACTCATAACAACCAGTTCAACAACTTAAGTCCTATAATTGATCAAATAAAATTTTTATTAGTAAGTCCCGAAAAATGAGTTATTGGCTGATCTGTGTGACTCTGTTCAACAGTCATTAGAATTGAGAAACAGGTCCAATACAGCTAATGCTTAATTCTACTTGATCTTTCTTTTAAGTGATGTTATTGTGTTATTGATATTTATTGTATATTCGTTAGTTTTAGATTGTATCGCTTGACCCTAATGGGTGTAATTTTGCAATAAAGATATATATATCTTTTTCATAAATGTGCGATCTTTTTCTCTATTTACGAAGGGTAGTACCCGGACAATCTCGAGTAAAATCATTTCAATCTAGTAACAGATTGTAGCAGCAGTAGCAGCCACGATGAATATCCCCGCACTATTTTGGTGTTTGATAGTCTAAGGGCAATACAGAATTAAAACTGGACAGACCTCAGTAAAATTTCATATGATAATCATTATTTCAATAAACAGATGTCAAAACGGGTGTAAAATTGTCAATTTTGTTATGCTATTTATATGCAAATTATGAGTAACCTCTCATCAGCAGCATTTGAATAAAAACATTGAAGGTAAACAACCTAAACTATTGAACGAGAAGTACCCAAAACCAAAACTTTCGAACAGGGAAAATAAATCAAGCACTGAAGATATTGACCATGTGCAATACGAGGAAAGAAACCTATTGTTTTTAACACTAAGAATTTTACAATCGGAAATTTCCATGACAAAAAAATCACTGATTAAAATTTGTCATTTTCGATCATTTTTATTGCGATCTTTTACAGGGCTAGTTGGCAATCTATCACCAGAGGGAGCGTCTATCAACACTGACCTCTATACTGTCGCGCTAAGAATCATGGGAAATATTTTAATGATATTCGGGGATATTACCCACAATCCTTAGCGCGATAGTATAGAGGTCAGTGTTGATAGACGCACCCTCTGGTGATAGATTGGGCGAGATGGAAACCAGGGGGATCTGGAATCCTTCTAGGACAAATTGGAATTCCAATTTCTCCCAGGAAAATTGAAATTCTGATTTGCTCTGGATTTAAACCAGTACAAATCAGAATTCCAATTTGTCCTAGGAGAATTTGAGATATTTAGATTTGCCCTAGGATGATTCTGGATCCTACTGATATTTTAAACGCATTTACTAAGAATATTTTTTTTAAAAGAAATTAAAACACACGTGTATGAAAATCTAATAAAAACATAATGTATGTTTAGGTCCAGATACAATATTTTAAGCGCCTTTTTACTAAGTTTTGAATGCTATTTTTACAGGTTAACTTTAAGTATCTTAATTTATACCGGTAAAATCTCAATATGCCACTTCAAAACTCCCTCATTACTTTGCTACTTTTTATTTAATTCTTGACACTGAGATTTTTTCTTATAAATTTCCCCAGTAAACGAATAATAAAAAGTCTGGCCTTAACAAAATTTATATTAAGAACTTATCTTTTAAAATATAGCTATTTATCTCATAATATGTATATTTTTTATTGTGCAATAGAGTCAGGAGGATCCAGAATCGTCCTAGGACAAATCTGGACATCTCAATTTCTCTTAGAACAAATAGGAATTCCGATTTATACTGGATTAAATCAGAATTATAATTTGTCCTAGCGGAAATCGGAATTTCAATTTGCCCTAGAATGGTTCCAGATCGCCCTGGATTCCAATTATAACATATACGCAGGCAATTTGTCTTACAAGCTCGATTAACACTAATAATAATAGTACAATGTAATTCAACGTTAACTTTTTAACTTTAATGTTCTTGTGACCTCAAATGTTAAACTTTAACAAGGTAAATGGTGCTCGTTTTGAAAGAAGCAGAGGTACCAATGGGGTATCTGAATGTCAAAAGTCCGAAAGGGCAGAGACTAAACCAGTAAACACAAACAAGAACGGGACAAAAACAGACAACACGTAAAACATGGAAACACAAAACAACTGAATATCAATCAACAACGCGAACTCAAGTCGAAACAAGAGTGAACTCAGAACATCTTTCTTTTTTTTAAAATCTACGGTGTTTAGGAACCGACCATTTAACATGAAGGGGGGCCTTGATTTTTAGTTTGGTCCAGAATTTTTTTCCTAGCAAAGCAACAACAAAAAATTCAATTTTCTAAAGTGTCACGACAGGAATTTTTTTTCAAATAATAGCATTATTTTATATGGCAGAAATCCTTCCTTAGAACATTTTTCTTCTCTTTACAAAACATTTCTGCCAAAATATTTTTTATCAAAAATCAGATCCAAAATATTTCTTATGAAAAACCAAGGCCTCCATTTCAAGTTCAATATTTTCCCGTACTTACAGATTTATAAACCGATTTCCTTTAAACACCTCCTTCACTCGGCTAACTGAGAACTCAGTCAGTTGGTTTTATTTAACATGGAGGCTATATGGGAAATGGGTCTGTTGGAGAGTCGGCTAAAGTCTGTTGGTCAAGTACAGTATCGAGAAAAACATAGCAAGGTCCGTTTATTTTACTAAATATTTCTTTTTTACCTTCTTTGATAAAAAAAAAACAATTTATGTTGGGCAAAACAATATTGAATACTAAACGTATTAATATATTGTTTTCCTCGGTAGCTTACATTGGTAAGCTTCAAAATGGAAATGTGTGTTACTCATCGAGATATTTCTACCAATTTTGTCATTCAAAAATGTAAACATTATAGCGTCCCGCTAGAATTAAGTCGAAAGCCTTACAAAAAAGGCAACTTAAATTGTATATCATGTATGTTTGACATATAACCGTACGGATATAAAAAAAAAAGACAGACATATACGTTTTTGTGGTATTTATTATGTTCTTGCGTAAAATTGGGTCTGTTGGAGAGTCGGCTATAATGAACTCGGTCTGTTGGTCAGTCTGTTGAGAGTAAATTAATCAACTGATATCATACTATATTTGTGCCATAACACACATCTTAACAAATATAAATAATCTTACACAGTGACATAATGCGTATATATTCGTAGTCACAGAAAAGACGTAAAATTAACATTAATCGCGTTATAACAAGCACATCGGTTTGATTAGTCAAGCTAACCATTAATTTTTAAGTATGAAAAGAAAAAGGATGAACTATTCCAACAGAAAGTATATATGGGAAAAATAAAGAAAGAAAAAAATCAAAGATGAAGACGTTAAACAAGAGACGCTTTTCCCTAAAATACTGAAAAAAATTCAAACGCCGGTCTTAGAAGGAAAGTAAAGAACAATAGATACTAATTATTAACTATGCCAACTGACTTTGTATTGCAAACATGGTCAAAAACCATTCCAATCTCCAAAGTATAATGTATTATATGGCAATTGTTTTAAAGCATACATGATACCTGCATAGAAAAAAAATCAGAATTTTAACAGTCTGTTACTACCCAAGCGGGTGGGTGTGGATGTTCGTTCGGTCTGTTTATTCCCATATGATAATCTATGATTGAACAGATTTGTTCTAATTTAGGCATGTTTTAGCCCTTATAATACTGTATAAATATGTACAGGTAAAAATTACTAATTTAAAATCATCAATTTAAGCCATGCTATTAAATACTTAATACTTATAATTATACCCTCGCTTTAAAGAAGAGGGGTATACTGTTAAACCTTTATCCAATTGTCCGTCCGTTCGTTCGTTCGTACGTAACATAATTTCCGTCGCAGTTTTTCAAGCAACTACATAAGGTAGATTTCTGATATTTTGTATAATCCTTTGTCTTAAAGTGCCATATAGTGTATTTCGATTTTACGTTCCTAGGTCTACTTCTTGTTAACCGAAAACTTCGGTTTTTACACGTATTGCACATTCATGCAAAATTTTCAGCACTTCATGACATAGAGGTTGGGGTATTATATCTTGTATACAGCTTTATCCTATATTACCCTATGGTGTAAACCGATTTCTAGGTTTCTATTTCCTGTTTACCGAATACTTAGGTTTTAAACATAATTGACATACACGCAAAATTTCGGTCACTGTTTTCTCTCCAATTACATGAAATAGAGTTCTAATATTTTGTATACAGTTTCATCCTATAGCATCACAAGATGTTTACCGATCTTATCCTCCTAGATCATCTACTTCCTCTTTTACAAAACTCAGGTTTAACGCAAAGCATAATTTTGGGAGCTCGGTAATCAGCATATGCTCACAGATTGATATGAAAAAATGTAGATTTTACCTTTCTAAAATACATTATTATCAAGATGTATGCAAATATGTTTATATGGTATTCTACTAACCAACAAAATTAAATTATCTTTTTATATTTTTTATCAGTTGAGCAAACCAATTCCTCATAAAAAAATAAATCTTTCTTTGCATATTCTTAAGAGCCGGACAAATGGCATTTTCACTATTTTTCTGACCAAAACAAAAGGCTACTGCCAAAAATAAAACCAAGACACCTTGTAATTCTTTTCAAAAGGTGTCAAACTTAGGGGAGCAACCATTTGATTTTTATGGGGGGGGGGCTATGGATAATTTCTTCGTCCTGCCTTTTTATTTTCGGAAAAAGCTGAGACTGGATTTTTGATTTTGCGCGCGCCGATTTTTTATTTATAAAGCTTTTATGAAATTTTTAGCCAAAACTGGCATCTTGCCCTTTTTTATTCAAAGCACTGTCCTGGCTTTTATTTCTGGATTTGCAATCTTGCCTTTTTATTTCAAATTCCACCATAGCCCCTAGGTAATGTGGAGGGAAACATGGGCCAACAGCATCATCAGAACCTGAGGAAGAAATAATTTCTTTGTGACCATATTGCCCCCCCCCTAAAAATCAAATGGTCGGTTCCTAAATACACATATCTTGTTCATAATTGCAAAAAATCAAACCCCAAATTTACAATTACATATTATTTCACACTGAATTAATACAATATAAAATTTTAATCCTAAAAGTTTTTAAAAATCAAAAATATACGTCACTTGCAATCATTATATCTCGGCTAATTAACTCTCAACAGACTTAAATTTAATTGGCCGACTCACCAACAGACTTTAGCCGGCATTTTGTTTTAAGAAAAAACTCATTTTTTATAACATTATAACATAAAATCACTATTTGTTGTTTGAATATTTTATTTTTACACTAAGGAAAACCTTTCGAATCGCTATTTATATTCAAAAAGTGTAAAAAATGTGTTTATTTGTAAAAAAAAAAAAACACATTCATAGTTACCATATTTGAGCATACCACCACCTCGCCTTTTCCTTTTATCGAACACTGGTATAACAAATTGACTCTGTGGCAAGTTGAAAATGTGGTCAAATGAATATCATTTTGGTTGAAAGATTTGTTTTTTGACAATTAATTGATATTTTGCCAAAAAATATCTTTTTCACAAAATTTTCATCCATTGGATTTTACTCTCAACAGACCTATAGCCGACTCTCCAACAGACCCATTTCCCATATAGCCTCCATAGTAAATAAAACCAACAGACCGAGTTCTCAGTTAGCCGAGTGAAGGAGGTGTTAAAGACATAGAACCTATCAATTTCGCAATTTTTTACATTGAATAAAAAGTACATATATTAGAAATATACTATCTAAAACTTACCTTTACCAACATACAAACTCAATGTTTTGGAGTTTTCTATAAAATAATCTTATTTTATTTTATTCGCGTTTATTGAGTATTGTCCAGCATAAATAACTGGGTACTGTTAAACTGAGAAACGAAATGTAACCAAACGAGGCGAAGAGAAATTAAGAAAAACGACTGGTGTCGGCTAAAATCGATTCAGTTTTCTTTTTTAGCAGTTTCGCTTGATTTCGTCTCCTCTCTTTACATATTTCGGTTGCTTATTTACTTCTTAATGCTGGCGTCACACTATCCCGATTTTGCCCCCGATGGATACACGATTATGGATATTTTCTAAATCGGGGGGGGGGGGTTGTATCCAAATCGCGCTATTCGTGTTGCCATCTTTTTTAGCAGTTTCGCTTGATTTCGTCTCCTCTCTTTACATATTTCGGTTGCTTATTTACTTCTTAATGCTGGCGTCACACTGTCCCGATTTTGACATACGATGGACACACGAATGTGAAAATTTCAACTTCGTGCGAAGTTAGTCCCGAACTTGCTAAAAATCCAAATCAAAACCGAAGGGTATACGATTAGAACCGATGGCTAAGCGATCGGAAAAGTAGCACATACGAATAGCTGCGAACCGATTACGAAGTTGTTACGATGTTATCAAGATTAGTCGAGAATTAGATCCGAAGGAGACACGAATTTATACTACGGCTGTACGACGTCGTGTTTAGCATACGATGGGTCTACGAAGCACCACGATGGGTATACGAAGTATGAAATATAATAACGCGATTTGCAATAAGATTATATAATTTAGTCTATATCAATTGTCCTTTGCAGCCTCTAATTAGTATTTATGGATAACAATTTAAAACGATGGCTCTCCAAGCAAACCCCTGCTGTCCCTGATGTCGATCAGTAAGAGTAGATTAGACATTTGATCTAGAGCTAATATGTAGAGCCTGTTAAGATAGAACAAAAAAGATGACGCTACTTTATCTTGTTTTGTTCGTGTGAGTTGACCGAAGCACACATAATCTGAAAACAAGAAGAATATGTTGTAACTATGTAGAAAGTTCAACAATTTTAGCTGTTGCAAACGATTCTTGAACAAAGCGTGTCCATTTTATAATACATAACTTCGTCACCGGTCCTATACCGGTATGTAAGTCCAAAGGGCCCGTAAATACTTGCGGACCGAAACGGAATGTAAACTTGATCTCAGTAACCCGTAATTATAGTTTAATAACTATAATTAAGGGTTTGGAAAAAAGTGTGGGAAACTGATATTTCAGTGAAATTCCAAAGTTCAAAGGTTCCTAACTTTGTAAAAAATTGCGGACCGGAACAACGCGTTAACTTGATCTTTAACTCATCATGGTAAGACTCACATACCAAAAATCAGTTTAAAGTTTAATATCTATATATAAGGTTTAAAAAAAAGTGCGAAAAAGTTATTGTGACAGCGAGACGGCCGCACCGGACAGACACACAAACGGGCAGACGGAGTGCAAACCTAAAGTCCCGTTCGGCTTTTGTCGGTAGGGGACTGATAAAATTAAAGTAAGTATAAAATTTAAGTATTAAAAGGTGCCACAAAAGCCTGGACGAGGACGCGAAAGAGGGAAGCGCCTGGCTGGAAAGGACAGGACGAAAAGAAAAGCGTCAGAAGATTCTAGATCCAGACTGTCTTCGCTTTGTTTTGTCTTTTCTTCTTGTACTTTTGAAACTGATCATTCTAGTTTCAATTTTTTTTAAATTTCCTTTATCAATTTTTCGAAACTAAAAAAAATATGAATGAAGAATTAATGAGGATACTTGTATCATAAGCTGCTGTCTTGTAAGTCTACCTCCTGCTGCATTTTAATTATGAGGGGGAAAACAGAGCTATATATATGTACTAACTTTTCTTTTTCTAAACGATTTATTGTAACACGTCCCTAACTGAAATTGATTAATAAATGTCCCTATAAGGCACTTTTGACACGTTTGATATTTTTTTTACTTCAGAAATCGTACTGCTTTGACCAGTGCCGTGTTTCCATCTCCGTGCCATTACTCTATGCCATTACATTATTTACGACGGATATACGAATACAAAGCGAGGTCTTTGCGACGCCGTGTTTCCTTCGCACCACCTTCGGAGAGCTTCTTCTTTTAATCGTGCCGCCATCGTAAGATAAATTTAGCCGACGACACTTAGAAGGCAACACGAAATCAGAAGAAGCTTTCACGAAGGCATTACGATAGAATGGATGGATTAACGAACACAACACGAACAAGGACCTTCGCACGAACCTTCGAGAGTTTTTTAACATGTTAAAAAATTAGGAAGGCATTACGAAGTTGCTCCCGAAGTTGGAATATTTCAGCCGATGGTGCTACGATGGTAAAAGATGGCAACACGAATAGCGCGATTTGAATACGATCACTCCCGATTTTGAAAATATCCATAATCGTGTTTCCATCGGGGTCAAAATCGGGATAGTGTGACGCCAGCATTACCATCGTAGCACCATCGGTGGAAATATTCCAAGTTCTGCAACAACTTCTTGATGCCTTCCTAATTTTTAAACATGTTTAAAAACTGCCGAAGGTTCGTGCGAAGGCCAATCTTCGTGATGTATTCGTAATTCCATCTTTTGCATCGTAATGCCTTCGTGATTGCATCTTATCATTTCGTGTTGCGTTCTTATTGTCGTAGGTTACATTTATCTTACGATGGCGACACGAATGAAACGAGAAGTTCTCCGATGGTCCCCGATTGGAACACGACGTCGTAAGGGCCTTGCTTTATATTCGTATAGCCGTCGAAATTAAACTAATGGCATAGAATAATGGCATGGCGATGGAAACACGGCACTGTTAAGAAGCAAGATAATGTCTAAATGCAAAATTTTGCAGCAGTATGCATTTTGTCGTATAGTTCATTTTCTTTTAAGTTTTACCTTATTTTTTATATACTAAAACTAATTTTAATAATTTTCACTAAATTAAATGTATATGTACGAAAGATAAAGATTAAGGGACGGAAATCTGTAATCTTTTGCCCATCGTTTCTATGTACTATGATTTAGACACATTAACTTTATAAGTTTATAATGGTGATCATCATTTTTCTTTTTGCGATATCTTAGCTTTTCAGGATAAATGCACTTTCCAGACAAAACAAGGAGAAGACAGCCATGGTCTAGAGCATTCTGATGCTTTCCTTTTCATTCTGCTCTTTCCTGCCAGGCGCTTTTGTATTCCGTGTTCTCGTCCAGGCTTTGTTGGCATCTTTTAATACTTAAATTTCAATATCAGAAATAAAGATTTAAACATTTCAAACTCACTTCAGTTTTTATCAGTCCCCTACCGACAAAAGCAGAAGGGGGCTTTAGGTTTTTCACTCCATCGGTCCATTTGTGTGTCTGTCCGGCCCGGCCCTCTCATTGTGACAATACGTTTTCCACACTTTTTTTTTAAAAACTTATACGTGTATATAGGTATTGGAATGTGAGTATATCATGATGAGTTAAAGATCAAGTTATCGTGTCGTTCCGGTCCGCAAACTTTTAGAGGAGTTAGGACACTTTGAACTTTGAAAATTCACTGAAATTTCAGTTTCACACACTTTTTTCTAAACCCTCATAGTTATTAAATTGCATTTTTTGTATATTCTGTGTGCAAGTCCATCAGTACGGGTTACAGATCAAGTTTACGTTCCGTTTCGGTCCGCAAATGTTTACGGGAACTTTGGACTTTTATGTAAGACCGATAAGGAAGTATGTATTGTAAGGTGAACACGTTTTGTTCAAGAATCGTTCGCAAAAGCTAAGATTGTTGAACTCTATGCCAAAAGTTCGGAAGCCCGTTGGGCTCATTTTGGTAATCTAAAAATCAATATTACGCGCTTTTATCAATTCTCCCGAAATAACACGCTTCTATTCAATAAAAACGCGTTATAACGGGATACTCTCGCGTAACTTTCTTAGACTTTGAAAGAGCTTACATCGGTAGTCTCTACATTAAGATATTACATACAACCACTCTTACTTGTCGACATCAGCGTGTGTATACTAAGAATTAAAGCCCTAGTTTTATCTTTTATCCATATATACCAATAATAAGAGCAACGGACATATTGTAGACTGAACTATAATTTTATTGCAAACAAGTTATTACAATTCATACTTTATTGCAAAACGGGTTGTCCTATTTTATAGCGCCATTTGCAATAACAATGCATGATTTGTTTTAATTTTTCTACATAGTTACACCATATTCTTGCTGTTTTCAGATTATGTGTGCTTCAGTCAACTCACACAAGGCACGAACAAAACAAGAGAAAACAACAACACCTTTTTCTGTTCTGTCGTAATAGCCTCTACATATTAGCTTTATATCAAATGTCTCATCTACTCTTACTGGTCAACATCAGGGACAGAAGGGTATATTTAAAAAGCCTTCGTTAAAAAGCCGGTATGTTGTCACGCCAGCAGATAAGGCTTCCAATAATATAGTTTTTGTATGTAAAGCACATTATTACAATTGTCTAATAAAGAACTAGGCATTGATGGTAATACTTCCGCTAGTGCTACATACACACGGAATACATTTAACAAAGATGAAATCATAGCCAACCATAGCTCTTTTATGTCCTCTTTCAATATTCCAATGAAAGAGGAACATAAAGAGTTACATGTACCATATTTGTACTGGATACCTAAACTTCACAAAAATCCGTACAAAGAAAGGTATATATCTGGATCTTCATCATGTTCAACTACAGAGCTGTCCGTTCATTTAACTAAAATCTTGTCTGCTGTCAAAGAAGGTCAACAAGCATACTGCGACACTATTTATAATCGTAGTGGAATTAACCATATGTGGATTTTGAAGAACTCAAAAGATTTGTTAGATCATTTTAAATCTAGATCATTTTCTGAGGTTCACTCTTTGAAAACGTTCGATTTTTCAACTTTATACACTACCTTGCCACACGAAAAACTAAAATGTCGCCTGAAAAAACTTCTCGAAAAAGCCTTTTCAAACTCTAGGAATTTTGTTGTTTTGGGTTATAATTCTACATTCTTTTCCAAAACATCTTTCAAAGATAAAATTTGTTACACACTGGAACAAGTTTGCAGTATGCTTGATTTCCTCATTGACAACATATTTGTCACCTTCGGAGGAGAGATTTTTCAACAACAAATCGGCATTCCAATGGGCACAAACTGTGCTCCTCTCCTCGCCGATTTGTTTTTATACTCTTACGAGACTGAATTTCTTCAGGGACTCGTAAAGAACAAGAAGATGAAAGAGGCAAGGTCATTTAATCTTACATTCAGATATATTGATGATGTCCTTTCTGTCAATAACACTTCATTTGGTAGTTGGATTCCTTTAATATATCCTCCGGAATTGGAGATTAAAGAGACCACCGAATCAAATTGCTTCACGTCTTTCTTGGATTTGCACCTCGAATTTGACCCAGGTGGTCATCTCAGTACAAAAATTTACGATAAACGAGACGATTTTAATTTTCAAATTTTTAATTTTCCTAATCTACAGAGCAATATACCTACTTCTCCTGCATACGGTGTTTATATTTCACAACTTATTCGATATGCCAGAGCTTGCACACATTTCACAGATTTTTTTATCAGACACCGATTTCTTCATGACCGACTTTTGGAGCAGGGCTATAAGAAAATACGTCTCATACGATCACTAAAAAAAATTCTTTCTTCGTTATCAGCCACTAATAGAAAAGTTCAAAATTGGGTTAAAAGATATGAAAGTTAATTGTTTTAATTAGTGTTTGACTGGTCTGCTGTACTGAGATGATCACCTCAATATCCCTATTGTGTCTCGCAACTATGTTGTGTTCTATGGTCATTACCGGATCCTAAGATCGCAATGGAAGAGGGAGGTTTGGCGCCATAAAACCTGGTTTAACCAACCATTTCGTTTGAAATGCCTGTACCAAGTCAGGACCATTGCGATCCACCAATTCTCCGGTATGACTGTTTCGTTTTTGTCATTTTCTCTGGACTATGAGATTGATCATTCAAGTTCGGTAGTTTTGTTATTACCTTTATTTAACTTGTTATGGAGCAGCAAAGGGCAATTTATATACAACATATACAATAAACTATATAATCCTATTGCCAATCGTGTTATTACATTTCATACTTCGTATAACCCTCGGGATGCATCGTAGACCTATCATATGCTAAACATAGCGTCGTACAGCCATCGTATAACTTTGTTTCTCCTTCGAGTCTAATTCTCGACTAATCTTGATAACATCTTAACAACTTCGTAATCGGTTCGCAGCCATTCGTATTTGCTACTTTTCTAATCGTTAATTTAGCCATCTGTTCTAATCGTATATCCTTCGGCTTTGACTTTGATTTTTAGCAACTTCGGGACTAACTTCGCACGAAGTTGAAATTTTCGCATTCGTGTGTCCATCGTATTTCAAAATCGGGACATTGTGACGCCAGCATTACCGATATCGTTTTTGTTCCGCTCCGTTTCGTTTGGGTGTAGGTAATCATCGAGTTCGAGTTCGAGTTCGAGTCAGAGTTAGAGTTCGAGTTCGAGTCAGAGTTAGAGTTCGAGTTAAAGTTCGAGTTAGAGTTCGAGTTATTATTCGAGTTCGAGTTAAAAATTTCAGCTAACTCGAAACAGTGATAATCCTGGAAATAATCAAGTTATGACTCGAGTTCGAGTTAGAGTTCGAGTTACAGATCGAGTTAGAGTTCGAGTTACAAAACGAGTTGTGTATAAAATCTTTTGCACACTTTCTTTTATCATTTATATTTGCAACTTTGCTGCATACTTTGAGATACTAACTTAGGAAGGTACTGATTCATATAAATAATGAGGTTAGAGATGAAACCCCGACTACAATGGAAATATATTTACATCGAATGTTTTTTTTATTCTTAAACAAATTCGGACATCTATTAAAATGCTTCTGACGCAAAAATCCCAACACAGTGTTATGTTAGGGAGCAACTATTTGATTTTTTGGGCGGGACAGAACGGGGGGGGGCTATGATGAATTTGAAATATAAGGCAGGATGCCAAAAATCAGGAAATTTAAAGCTGGACGGTGCTCTGAATTAAAAAAAGGCAGGATGGTGTTTCTGTCTGAAAAAAATTATGTTAGGTTTAAAAAAAATGTGCGCTAAACAAAAATTATAGGCTGCGATTTTTCAAAAATAAAAAGGCGGGACGAATAAAATATCCATACCCCCCATAAAAATATAATGGTCGTTCCCTTACTGTTCGATTGTTGTTGTCTTCATTCAAGAAACTTGATAGAAAACAAGTAAATATGTTAGCTATTGCTCAGAAGTGGTACGCCCGCTCACAAAATAATGCCTTACGTTAAAGAGTATTCGGTAAAGTATAACAGGAGATATACATAGGATAAGTTATATAAAAGAAACCCAAACATTTACGTCATACAGTTGCTTAGAAAATTACGGAAGGGTGATCGAAAGAACGGACCGGTGGACAAGGGTAAAACAGGAAACCCCCATTTCTTCGATGCGATGTCTGACTGACCTGGAAAGGGGAGGCACGTTACTTCTCATCATAATAAAGCTGCGTACCAAATTTGAAATCAATTCCTTCAGCAGATACCGTGAAATCTGTTACGGCAAACTGTTATATTATAGACCCTTAAAATGTCTAAGTTCGCTAAGAAAACAGAGAGCAGATGCGCGACAGTCCTGAAAAGGGGCACGGTACAACTCACCTACGGACGAACAGACAGACAGACGGACAAGGTGATTGCAACATAGCCCCTCTCTCTTACAAGTGTGGATATAATATTTTCAGATATTACAAGACAAAAGACGAGGATTCCGCCGTATTGGTCCAGTACCGGAGAATATGTATACTAAGTATTTATTATACCCCCGCTTGTAAATTGGGCAGGAGATTGCCACATTGGTACTTAATTTGCTTCTTGTCCACAGTCTTTGCGACATTACGTAAATATGTACATTTATTGCTTTTTAATCATATCTACACATATTTATTTCAAGGCGACAACCTTAAACTATGGAACGCCATAGCTGCCTTATGATGATGTGTTTCATTATGTGATGATACTTCTTCATTATGTGATGATATTTTGTCATTATGTGATGGTACTTCTTCATTATGTGGTGATACTTTGTCATTATGTGATGATACTTCGTCATTATGTGATGATACTTTGTCATTATGTGATGGTACTTCTTCATTGTGTGATGATACTTTGTCATTATGTGATGGTACTTCTTCATTATGTGATGATACTTTGTCATTATGTGATGATACTTCTTCATTATGTGATGATACTTTGTCATTATGTGATGATACTTTGTCTTTATGAGATCAAAGTTTATTATTATGAACAGCGCTAAAAAAATTATTCTTTTCTTATGACAAATATTTTGTTCGACGCGTAGTTTTTCTGTGTATCCCTCCCCAATTTTTTTTTTCAGTTTCCAAATGGTCGGTTTCTCGAATTTCAAATCCGTAACCAATACATAATTTATTATATATCAAAACTTTGTAACAACATTTTTCTTCTTTAGTGGTTAATTACTTTGTTTTTTAACTAGTGTTGACAGACGCGAACTCTAGTGATAGATTGTATATATTTTTTCTGTTATTTTTGAATAATGAAAGACGCTAAAACCCGAACAGTTTAAAACATAGATTTAAATCCCGAGCTAAAAATAAAGAATTAAAAAAAAACATGTAAATCAAAGCTTTAAGTAAAACCGCATGAAAGAAGAAAAATGTCGTTTACAAAGTTTTAATATATAATAAATTATATATTGGTTATTGATTTGTAATTCGTGAAAGCGACCTTTTGGAAACGATTTTTTTTTTTTGGGGGGGGGGGGGGGGTACACAGAAAAACTACCTGTTGAACAAAATAAGAAATGACTATTTTTTTCAGCGCTGTTCATTATAATAAACTTTGATCTCATAAAGACAAAGTATCATCACATAATGACAAAGTATCATCACATAATGAAGAAGTATCATCACATAATGAAGAAGTACCATCACATAACGAATAAGTACCATCACATAATGAAGAAGTACCATCACATAATGACAAAATACCATCACATAATGACAAAGTATCATCACATAATGGAACTCATCATCATAAGGCAGCTATGGCGTTCCATATTAAACAGTTTAAAAGAGGCAGAGGTACCAATGGGGTATCCGAATGTCAAAAGTCCGAAAGGGCAGAGACAGAACCAGTAAACATCAACAAGTGTTATGTTTGACAACATTCATGTAATTGCGCTTAAGTAAATATCCAACTCGAACTCAAACTCGATCTGTAACTCGAAATCTAACTCGAACTCGAGTAGTAACTCGATTATTGCCATAAAAATCACTGTTTCGAGTTAGCTCAAATTTCAACTCGAACTCTAACTCGAACTTTAACTCGAACTCGAGTCGTAACTCGAACTTTAACTCGAACTCTAACTCTGACTCGAACTCGAACTCGATGATTACCTACACCCGTTTCGTTTGGTAACTTTTCGTTTCTCAGTTTACAGGCACCCGCAAGTGTTTGCATTCTATAATTAGTTTGTCCTCTTTTTTGACACTGCGTTTTTTTCTTCAGTTTTCCGTCGAAAAGATTATTTTCTGGTAGTTTTTTTTTTGTTGAAAATTTAACAATTTCTTCAAAGGTAAATACAATGTATTCTTCAAATAGTGTGAATTTCATTATTTTTTTAAAATTGCCAAAATGATAGGTTCTATGTCTTTAATAGCTAATTTTATAAAGACAGCGATTTCATGTTCAATCACAGGGGCTTGTGGATTTTTATTTTTTTACTGTACACAAGCCCCTGTGGTTCAATTACCTGGGGCTGTGACTAGGTCAAAATGTAAAATCCCAGATTTACGTTTTGATATGTTTGTCTAGATAATTTGTTCTTTTGGCTGTATAATAATTTCTGGAAGTTAGCCAAAGTCTATTCTTGTTTAGGGTACCAGAGGACAAAACATCACTTTCAAAACATTTCGTCACAATTTTCGTTACGTAAACTAAAAAAATCACAATGACAATGGTCGGAAATGTCCAATTTCCTTAGATTTAAAATACCGATAAATCATTGACGGCATATTATCACCCTCTTCATGTTCATCGCCCTTAAATAGCCTGCATAGTGTTGCTAGGGCTTAAAACACCGACTCATTTCCTCACTCACTCACTCTCATCGTTTACCGAAAATCTTGCATCACAGTTATCCCTTACACATTCAAATTATGGTAAACAAATAGATTTTGTTTATATATGATATAGTAAAAGTTTGATAAAAACAAATGTAAAAAGTCTGATGAAAGTGGTAACAAAACCAATCAATGTCGGGCACTGCGTCGCATGGCAAAACATTGGACCCTGTACGTTCTAGGTCTAGGACAGTAAAAAGTTTTTGACACTTGCATCCTATGGTGGACTGACAAAGCATATTTGTCACATGCAACCGAATTCATAGACTGACAATGAATATTTAGAAATAAAAATATTTAAGATCCTTATATCTAACAAGAATATAAACTAGAGGCTCCCAGGAGCCTGAATCGCTCACCTGATCTCTTATGCCAATGTTTGAATAAATTTTACAAACTTTCAAGTATACAAAGTTGCGAAACAATCCTTTCAGTGGTTTCAGAGAAGATTTTTGGAAATCAGTTTAAATTAATAGAAAAAAAACAGTTACAGGGCAATAGCTCCTGTAAAGACCTTTTGATGCTGAACAAGAAAATTTGCTTCGGATTTTCTCTATCTCTTATACTTTTCGAGTTATAAGCCAAAAACAATGGTCTGACCCCCCTGTTCTATTTTTAGCAATGGCGGCCATGTTGGTTGGTCGACATGTATATAATTCACAAACTTGATTGAGGACATCCTAAAGATCAAGTGTACCAAGTTTCAAAGCAATCCCTTCAATGGTTTCAGAGAAGATTTTTAAAAATCAGTTAAAATTAATGGAAAAAAAACAGTAAAAGGGGAATAACTCTTAAATGGCTGATCTGACAATTTTCACACTGAAATGATTTTTGTAGATCTGTATGAGCTTAACAATTTTGCAATGCTAACTTTTCCTCTAGCTCTAACGGTTTTCAAGATATAGTCCAAAAACTGCAAAAATGGTCAATTTTGATGATTAAAGGCCAATAACTCCTATAAGGAGTCGTTTCACAACTTCGACTCAATAGAGAAAATTGTAGAGCTTTTGATGCTGAACACTGAAGGTTGCTTCGGATTTTTTCTATCTCTTATACTTTTCGAGTTATAAGCTAAAAACAATGGTCTGACCCCACTGTTCTATTTTTAGCAACGGTGGCCATGTTGGTTGGTCGACGTGTATATAATTCACAAACTTGGTAGAAGACATCCTAAAGATCAAGAATACCAAGTATCAATGCAATCCCTTTTGTGGTTTCAGAGAAGAAGATTTTTGAAAATCAGTGTAAATTAATGGAAAAAACAGTTAAAGGGGAATAACTCTTAAACGGCTGATCTGACAATTTTGACCCTGAAATCATTTTTGGAGATCTCAATGAGCTTAACAATTTTGCAATGCTAACTTTTCCTCTAGCTCTAACGGTTTTCAAGATATAGTCAAAAAACTGCAAAAATGGTCAATTTTGATGATTAAAGGCCAATAACTCCTATAAGGAGTCGTTTCACAACTTCGACTCAATGGAGAGAATTGTAGAGCTTTTGATGCTGAACACTGAAGGTTGCTTCAGATTTTCTCTATCTCTTATACTTTTCGAGTTATAAGCCAAAAACAATGGTCTGACCCCCCTGTTCTATTTTTAGCAACGGCGGCCATGTTGGTTTGTCGACATGTATATAATTCACAAACTTGGTAGAGGACATCCTAAAGATCAAGTATACAAAGTTTCAATGCAATCCCTTCAGTGGTTTCAGAAAAGAAGATCTTTGAAGAAAAGTTAACGGACGACGGACGGACGACGGACGGACGGACGACGGACGCCTAACGATGACAATAGCTCACATGACCCTTCGGGTCAGGTGAGCTAAAAACACACAAAACCAGACAAAAATTTGAAGTTTCGATTTTCTCCCTTTGACCCCTAATTGCTAAACAGAAAAGGGAGGATCAAGAAGAAATTTATCCTCCATTTTGTATCCAATACGTAACAAAAATTAACTTGCTTTTTTTCAAAATTGGACCTTAAAAAAAGTTGGATTTTTGCCCCTTATGGGTCACTAATTTCTAAACAAAAAAGAGGAGACCTAAAAAAAATCATGCCAATCAATTACTTGATGGTAATGAACATTATTGAAAAAGAAAATATGAATCATTCAACTAGAACTTAAGTTATTGTGGAAAACTATTTTTTTTTCATTTTTTAGCCCCTTTTTGACCCCTAAGTTCAAAACGAAAAACAGAAGGGACACCCAAAATCATCCCATCCTTCCTTATATTGTAAGTAACAATACTGTAAAGTTTCATAGCATTTGGTCAACCACAACAAAAGTTATTGTGGAATCAATAAAAAAATTTATTGGCCCCTTTAGGGCCCCTAATTTCTAAACGGAATGATAAAATGACCCAAAAAGGGAAGGTGCACATCTTCATTATATATATATATATATATATATACATGTAATCACTGTGTAAAAATTCAGAAAGATCTAGTGTTTGGTTTTTTAGATTCAGATTACCGAGACATGCACCCCTTAACGCTACGGACGGACAGACGGACGGACGGTCGGAGTGACCCGACTCATAGAATTGCTTTCGCCTTTGGCGAAACAGGTAAAAATAGGGAAATAGTATAGTATAGGACAAACATTCTTCCCGCATTCGAGTATCTTAAGACAATTTAACACAATGTTCAGTCAGATCGTCGCCGCTTATGACTGAATCCTCAAGTGTCTGTTCAAATCGAATGCAAGTTTTTACTTTGGACTGTCAATCTAAAAAGTTGCTACGGGTGAATTTTCTGTTTTTTTGTATAGTCATGTTATATATTAGGTATTTTATGGCTGTTGAGAAACTCATTTCAGTATATAATCATTCCGGAGGCACAGGGGTGTTCCGCAATGGTTTTGTATATATTATTAAGTATATCAAATTTCACTTGCATGCCACTTTTCTTGAACTCTCTCTATTCCGCTTGCATGTTAAGGTAGACGCACGCTTACAATTATTCAACAATAAAAGACATTTTAAATACCAGTTCCCCTATTCTTTTATAAGAATACGACATGGTGGAGTAACCTAAAGTTTATATTATTTATTATGGATTATTCTAAATTGACTGATCAATGATCAAATTGTGATAATACGCTAATTAACGTTTTCCTTTGTTCTACCTTCCACGTGTACTGTTTCACTCTATCACTGTATCGTCTGCATCAGCTTTTGCTGATAAGCCTTGATTGGATTTATTTTTAGAACAATTTTGAAAATTTTGATTATCAATGTGTGGAGTTTTATCAAAACAAATACACACGCTAGAACAGAAACTTTCGCCTGCATTGAACTTAAATAAAACTGCCACTATTGTTACGGACAGTAAAGTAAATTATTTAAAACATCAACAAAATGATAATCTAGTAAATCATATTAAATTTTGGAATAAAAGCGGTGTTTGTGCGAGTTCAGGATACCGATATATACGTGATAATATTGACGATGCATTCAACGAATATTACATTGACGGAATTCATCCATGCCCAGAATTATCGAAACTTTGGCTGTTGAGACTCGCTGTGATGATTCAGTCTGATTGCCAATAAACATTTATACATGCAAATGTCAACGCAATATGTTAATAAACTTTAAATGATTTCTTGTTTTAAACTTTCGTTCTGAGTTTGTTTTTCGGTGATAACTGTATCGCCATACACACATGTTGTAGCCTTTCCGAACTATGCTAAATTCAGAAACCTCAGATAAAGTCCATGACAACTCAGAAAATGCTTCTTCGATTTTAAATTCCAAGTTCATCTCAAGGGAACATTTACAAGAAGACCAATTTTGCGACCTCCCTTCCCCTCGAGAAGCAACACTATTTCATAAGGCCTCGACACCCAGATATAGCTCACCGCCGTCCGATCTTTCGTTTTATAACTATTCGCCTAAGGAGCATTCATTCATCTTTCAACTCGCCGCCAACTCTTTTATTCGCCAACAAAACACATACTAAATCTTCTTCAGCTTCATTAACTCTTCCACCTTTTACAATGGAGAAAACATTTGACGTCGAGATCCTTCCTGTTATTTCACATCCTCTTATAATTGGTACCAAATATTTCCGACAACAGAAGCTCGTTTTGGATTTTAGGAATATGAAAATCGCACACGTCAGCAGAGCGGAATACTTGCCCGGTGTTGGTAACTAGGCGTTGAAGTACATCCGACAAGGGAGCTCCTCAAAACTTTCGATTTCGTTGTTTGACTTTCGGTACTTGAACTTCCAAATATAGGACTTCAAGTACACAATTCCAAATTTGCAGGAGCTTACCGATGCATGTTCGGATATGACGCCAAATTTCATTATGTCTATAGATTTATTGTCAGGATATTTCCAAATGGGAATATCGCCAATAAGCGGTGAGCATGGTGAAATTATTTAAGTTTTTAACGGTGCAGTTTAAGAGATCGGTGACAAAAGTGTCGCCACTATATTTTACAGAAGACGAAAATGATGTTTCCATATATGCTCGGTGACATTTGTGTCGCCACAATGACGATTTTTTTTTAAACATGTGTTCGGTGACATTTGTGTCGCCACAGGAACATTAAGACGATAATTGAAGATGTGTTTGGTGACATTTGTGTCGCCACAAGAACATTATGACGATAATTGAAGATGTGTTCGGTGATATTTGTGTCGCCACAGGAACATTAAGACGATAATTGAAGATGTGTTCGGTGACATTTGTGTCGCCACAGGAACTGCAAGACTTTTCAATATATGATCGGTGACATTTGTGTCGCCACAAAGCAAGAAACATTTAATATGTACATTGATTATGTTTTATTTTAATTTTGTTATGTAATAATGTATATGGCGTGTGTATCTACCTTCATTTTCACCATCATATTCATCATATTGTATTAATGTTTAACTGATCATTGATCAAGAGTAATCGTGAGGTTGAATATATAAGCTAGAAACAAAACCTTGTTGGTTTCATATAATATTTTTGTTCTTTTTAATGAAAGCGTGAGTGAAAGGGGTTACCGAATCTGTGTACGAAAGTTATATTTTCCATTGTAACGAAATTATTATCTGATTCATTTAAGAGTTTAAGGTCTCTGCTAGTCTTTATAATATATTGTTGCATCATACGATACCTCCAGTTTTACTCGTTGTTTAATACATTGCTTTCATTAGCTTATATGACCAGAGAAGTTGATTATGTTTTGTATGGAGATGGTGTGGTAGTCGCCAATTTTATGTATTTGTTTTCATTGTTTATTGTTTGCATCTGAATTGAGTTTATCTACAACCACCTCGAAATTTACTTTCTAAATTTCTGACTTTGTGGGCGGGGATGTTATATATTAGGTATTTTATGGCTGTTGAGAAACTCATTTCAGTATATAATCATTCCGGAGGCACAGGGGTGTTCCGCAATGGTTTTGTATATATTATTAAGTATATCAAATTTCACTTGCATGCCACTTTTCTTGAACTCTCTCTCTTCCGCTTGCATGTTAAGGTAGACGCACGCTTACAATTATTCAACAATAAAAGACATTTTAAATACCAGTTCCCCTATTCTTTTATAAGAATACGACAGTCATATCACAGCCGTCTTAATTTTGTTTTATTTATTATTTTTGAAGTTTTCTGCATAGAATCAATCCTTACCTTTATATTTTCGCCATTTTGTAATTTTAAAGTAGACTTTGTACAAATAAAAAGTAGGTCAAAATGCACGGTACCTGAGATACCATAAAATGTTTAAAACATTGTAGGGTTTTTGGAAAATCAATTTGTGTCAAAGGTTTTCAACGACAGTACAGTTAGATTAAAGTCTGATCTGAAACGAAAGATGCATTCATAATTTTGCTTTCTTTTTAATTGACAAATTATGCATACGCGTTGTTTTTCAATCTACAATAGAAAACAGTCCTCTTGCATATAAATGTAAATGCTTAAGGCTATACACACTGCTAGGCATATAAAAGGGGGCTCGTCATTGGACTCTAAACTGCTCATCTAATATTCAAATGCAACTTTATTAAATAAAAATGAAAATTACAACAAAGCTCCAGACAATAAATTTTGTTATGCTGACGCGCGTTTCGTCTATTCAAAACTCTTTAGAGGCGCTCTATCAAAAGTTAAAGATGCCAAACACTATATGAATATTAAAAACATAGAACAATTATACCAAAAATGCGGAACTAGAAACCAAATAATGACTGTGACCAATCTGTTTTTGGGTAGGAAGAACCTCAAGGCTTTAATTAAGGGGGTATAATTTGTATTTGTATTTGTATCATATGTTCTAAATGAAATGTGTAAGCCAACAACTATACATAAGGCACGAACCATTTTCTTATGGTGGGGGGGGGGGGGGCTGGGATTTTGTAACCTGATATTATTTTTTTTCTGTCCAAATCAAAGTTACAATTTTTTTTCTACCCAAAGCAAAATAATAATTTTTTCCAGACCAATTCAGAAAATTTATATATTTTTTTACATTTGCTTTTCTATTCATAAGTTTACAGGTCTTTTATCAATTGTGTGTTTGTGAGTAACATTCATATATTTTAAAGACAAATGGGATATGTGGAATAAGTCAAACAGACAAACTCTCGGTAGGAGATGAAATTTGCATTGGACTATTGTATTTTGATTTTGAATACATGCATATTCAAAACATACATGAAGGCTGCTGGCGGTTGTCCATTGTGGTTTTTCTAAATTGCCGCTTAATTGTGGGCTGTGTCGCGTACACTTATTCGACATCTCATTATTTTCTATATATTTATAGGATAATGGGATATAAGGAGACATGGCGAATATGTAGCAATATTAATTTAAATGGACAATAGACAAAGTCAAATAGCTGGATATCCAAAATCCAAATTTTGTTTCTTTTATAAATATACTTTTTTCAATATGTGAAATCTTATTCTAAAACTTATCAAGACTAGAAGTGAAAGCAATATTCATTTGTAATTATCCTGGTAACCTTGTCACATAGGGGACTTATTACATGGTTACATTTTAGGTTGACCTTTTGGCTTCAAAGTTTTCAAAAGTTAATTTCCCTGAAACAGCAAGTCAGGGGTTGAAATGAGACAAAGAAAAGTAAAAGTTGAAGCCAATAAGGGATCATAGAAAAAACAAGCCATTTGATTTGGTTAGGGATCCTGCGTAACTGGCATACTAAACAGACATGGGGATCGCTGAAGGCCTCAAAAGCTCTTGGGTAAATGATGCAAAAACCCTAATTTTTGAACAAAAAAGGGGAGACCTAAAAAAAATCATGCCAATCAATTACTTGATGGTTATGAACATTATTGAAAAATAAAATATCAATCATTCAACTAGAACTTAAGTTATTGTGGAAAACTAATAAAATTTTAATTTTTAGCCCCTTTTTGATCCCTAATTTCAAAACGAAAAAAAAAGGGACACCCAAAATCATCCCCATCTTTCCTTTTATTGTAAGTAACAATACTGTAAAGTTCATAGCATTTGGTCAACTACAACAAAAGTTATTGGCCGTTATTGTGGAATCAATAAAAAAATCGCTTTATTGGCCCCTTTAGGGCCCCTAATTTCTAAACGGAATGATAAAATGACCCAAAAAGGGAAGGTGCACATCTTCAATATATATATATAATCACTGTGTGAAAATTCAGAAAGATCTAGTGTTTGGTTTTTTAGATTCAGATTACCGAGACATGCACCCCTTAACGCTACGGAAGGACAGACGGACGGACGGTCGGAGTGACCCGACTCCTAGACCTGCTTTCGCCTTTGGCGAAACAGGTAAAAATAGGGAAATAGTATAGTATAGGACAAACATTCTTCCCGCATTCGAGTATCTTAAGACAATTTAACACAATGTTCAGTCAGATCGTCGCCGCTTATGACTGAATCCTCAAGTGTCTGTTCAAATCGAATGCAAGTTTTTACTTTGGACTGTCAATCTAAAAAGTTGCTACGGGTGAATTTTCTGGGTTTTTTTTGTATAGTCATATCACAGCCGTCTTAATTTTGTTTTATTTATTATTTTTGAAGTTTTCTGCATAGAATCAATCCTTACCTTTATATTTTCGCCATTTTGTAATTTTAAAGTAGACTTTGTACAAATAAAAAGTAGGTCAAAATGCACGGTACCTGAGATACCATAAAATGTTTAAAACATTGTAGGGTTTTTGGAAAATCAATTTGTGTCAAAGGTTTTCAACGACAGTACAGTTAGATTAAAGTCTGATCTGAAACGAAAGATGCATTCATAATTTTGCTTTCTTTTTAATTGACAAATTAGAATATCACAAAAATGCATACGCGATGTTTTTCAATCTACAATGGAAACAGTCATCTTGCATATAAATGTAAATGTTTAAGGCAATACACACTGCTAGGCATATAAAAGGGGGCTCGTCATTTGACCCTTAACTGCTCACCTAATACTCAAATGCAACTTTATTAAAAAAAATGAAAATTACAACAAAGCTCCAGACAATAAATTTTGCTATGCTGACGCGCGTTTCGTCTATTCAAAACTCTTTAGAGGCGCTCTATCAAAAGTTAAAAATGCCAAACACTATATGAATATGAAGAACATAAAACAATTATACCAAAAAATGCGGAACTAGAAACCAAATTATGACTGAGACCAATCTATTTTTGGGTAGGAAGAACCTAAAGGCTTTAATTAAGGGTGTATAATTTGTATTTGTATTTGTATCATATGTTCTAAATGAAATGTGTAAGCCAACAACTATACATAATAGTGTTATTACTATTGCTTGTACTTCAAATATTTTATTTTGAAGTTATGGATTTTTGTGAATTGTTATCAGATATACACTCACCTTTATCACTTGCAATAATAACGTTTATCGATTTTCAGATAAACGAATTTAATAAAACTGAAATCCCCCCTTTTTTGTATCTCCGTTATGGGCCTCACTTTTATATTTCCAACTATAAGAGTTGTCATTCTTTGTAAATTCATTCAGGCAGACATTTTTGTCATCAAAGCAGACGATTTTAAGCTAAAAATTGATCAAAATGTTGTGAATGAACTGGTTGATAATTTAATTGATCTACAAAGAAATATGTCAAATGTAACAAAAAATGATATTGATAATATAAATGAAAATATTTGTAATTTATTATTACATATTTGGTGTTGCAAACATGAATTCTAAGGGAACTTATAAAATAAAAATGATTGGTATAATGAGGAATGTCACAAAGCAAAGAAAAAGTGTAGAAAAGCCCAACGATTGTACAAATATTATGGTTCCAACTTTTTAAGGAACGACTGAAACAAAGTGAGAAGTTGTATAAAAAAGTTATGAACAGGACTATAAAAGATTTTCAAGAAAACATTAGTAAAAATATGAAAGGTTTGAAGAGAAAGAATCCAAAGGAATTTTGGAAAATTTTTAATAATAGGCAACCAAGGGCACGAAGCGATATCCCACTAAATGATCTTTTTGATTTTTTTCAAAAATCTTAACAAGAACAACTTTGAAGACGAATATGATATTAATATTGATTTAGACTCAGATCACCAAAATGAGACACTAAATAGTGTGATAACTGAAGGTGAAATCATTAAAGCAATAAACTGATAAAAGAAGGCGAAAAAATAATAAGTCGCCAGGTGAAGACAAAGTAATCAATGAGTATATCGCATCGCCCCTTGATAAAATGATTAATGTCTATGTAAATCTTTTTAACCTTGTAATAATAATATAATAATAATAATAACTTTATTCTCATAACCATTGGTACAGAGACAAACTATTTACATAATATACAACAAATACAAACATACACAAAACAAAATCAGGGGCGGTGTTCTCGAAGCTATCTTAGGACTAAAACGTGTCTATAGACCATCTAAAGACTCGTCATAGTCTTAAGTCGTGTTCTCGAAGCAGTCCTATTTTAAGCTCTTGTCTTATTCTAGGATAAAAACTTAGACACCAAATTTGATGTCTTTAGACCATCCACTTTTAAATTTTACTTATTTTATACACTATAACTCATTATATTTTGTTCAGGTGTTCACCTAATGACATTTAATCATCGATTAACTTGTATTCAAGGCATCATGCATGATTTTAAACTTTGAACTTATTTTCACATACTTCGATGACCCTGTATGTTGTTTTGATTATTTTAGGACAACGTGGTTATGAATTTAAGATAAAAACTGTAGCTAATAAGTGTTGACTTTTAGCTTTAGCATTCAAATCGTAGCCCTTTTGGTGTACATACAGAGGAATATATTCTTTAAAAAAGTTAATCATCTAATTTTGTTTGAATAAAAATTGTATTAAATCTATATTGAGACGTCCTAACAAAAGACGCGTCTAAGATAGTTTCGAGAAACAGATTAGGATGGTCTAAAGATGGTCCAAACTAGGTATCAAAATTTGACTTTAGACACGTCTTAAGACAAATTTTAGGATACTTTCGAGAACACCGCTCCAGACATACAGAACAGCAATGACAGAGTATTAATTGGGAGGACTTGCTCTTTTCTTTATAACTCGTAGCATTTTGATTAAACTTGAAAGTGTAATTTGATCTTGTGATGTCATTAGATTTTTAAATTTTAAAACATTTGGACTTCTTGTAAGATTTCTTTTTAGAAGTCTATTTCTGCACCGGCCAAACTGGACATTCTAAAATATAATGGTATTCATCGCCGATTTGGTCATTGCATAAATTGCATTTTCTATTGTTTCTTTCTATATTTTGCCATCTTCCAGTCTCAATAGGCAACTTGTGGTTCCCTGTATTTGATACCGGTGTCTTGCCAGAGGCTTGGCTTTTTGTTAATAAATACCGATATATACTCATGGACAACAGAACGCTACATTATACCTATGGTCTCTCGCGACTAACGCTGTCAAGACGGGGCATGCTCTTGTCAATGAATAAGCATTCGAAAGGGATTAAATCAATGTTTTTCTCTTTACTGGGATCTAGTAGAATCAGTAGGTTAGAAAAAAGAACGGAATTTAATGCACGTGCTGCACGAGGTGCAAGAAATAGCAATTTAGCTAGTCTCCATAGCATATTCACGCTTGAGTGAATTTTCACGATTTTTCTTACCTGTAATTGGGATTATCATTCATTACAAAAAAAACAACTTTAAAATAATTAAATATTGCATTTTAATAAATTCTATTAATATTTTTATCATGTAACGTTTCTTTTATCCATGAGTATATAAAAACTGAGAAAATTAAATTTTAGTTTAATTATCTCAAATAAAAATAAAGGCAGTTCTTTGGATGCCAAGAACTATAGACCAATCACTCTGCTTTCATGTATTGGTAAATTTTTTATAATATATAACTTTATTTCTCATAACCATATACATTGGTACAGAGACAAACTATTTACATTATATACAACAAACACAAAATAAAAGCATAAAATAAAACAAAGACAAAGACTGACATGTGTAATATCAACTGTAATATATATCACATAGTAAAGCCAAAAATTCCAGACATTACTGAGGGGGACTTGCTCTTTTGGTCATGATACGGAGCATTTTTGTTAAATTCAATAAGCTAGACTTATTTTCTGATGACATGAGTTCTTTAAATTTTAGGACGTTTGGATTTTTTGTGAGTTTTTTCTTGATCAGTCTCTTTCTATCATCAGCCAAAATTGTGCATTCCAAAATATAGTGATATTCATCTCCTAACTGTTCATTACACAAGTTGCACATTCTATTATTTCTATCAATATTATGCCATCTACCCGTTTCTATGGGCAGTTTATGATTTCCCGTTCTAAATTGGCACATTAGAATAGAGTCTTTCTTGCCGAGAATATCGAAATATTTTTCTTTTTCTAGCGAATCTTTAAATAATTTATAGTTGGTCGCTTTAGAACAATTTTGCATATCTTCATGCCAATTTTGTCGGAACTGATCAGAGAGACTTTGTTTAATTGTAAGTTTTAATAAATCAAAGTTAGGGACATTTTGTAAGTTCCAGATATAAGCAAGTCCACACTCATTAAAAATACTTTTTTACAAATTCAAGCCATTAAAAAGATTTATGTTGGTTAACTGACAATTGGTACATAAGATTGTATGATAATGAACACAGTTTTGTTTGTTTACCCAAAATTAGTTTAGACCAATAAGAAATCATTCTAGTTTTTACGTCTAGAAAAAGTGGAAATCGTCCAATTTCTCCATAAACGAAACAACTAGGGGTAGAAGATTTAATATTTAATAAAAGTTTACAGAATTTTAAATGAACTTTTTCGATCTGATAAAAAATTTTGTATCCCCAGAGTTCACACCCATAGAGTAAAATCTGTTTTACCATTTTATCAAAGAGATCAAGTTGACACGAAATTGATAAATTGTGGTATTTGCCCAACTTTATTACTTCATACATGGCCTTTGTTCCTTTATCAGACTGTGATTTAATAGCAAAGTTATAGTTACCAGTTTTATTTAGGGTTGTGCCAAGATAATTAAATTCTTTGACAATTTCAATTTCTTTATCATCTAAAGTAAAGTGTAAATTATTTGGGAGCCTTCCACTAGAAAAGCATATGATTTTAGTTTTATCTATATTGACTTTTAGTTTCCAATCTTTGCAATATTTATAGAAACTTTCTAGTTGTTGCTGTAGCCCGGCTGCAGTTTCAGACATCAGTACTGTATCATCCGCATACAGTATAGCAAAGATTTTGACATAAACCCCTAAGATTGATTCCATTTCATTAGTTATTAAAGCATAAAGTATAAAGTATACAGTATTTTATTAAACCAATCATGGGCCCGCTAGGGCATATATAATCAAATTTGACACATACAATGTATAATATCAAACTCTTTCACTCACACTTTCTCTCATTCACTTTCGTACCTCTCACACTGATTGAAATATTATTATTATTTTTTAACAATAAAATACAAGTAACCAGACAAAATTGGGACCTTAGTCAATGCTGCGGTAGGAAGAGGAGAGTCACAATACATAGATCTATGTGAAAAAAATAATAAAAAAATCATTATCAACGACGTGTATAAAAACATACGTATGTCATGTATGTAATACCAGTGTAATTATGTTTTACAGAAATCTGGCATATATAGTTTAACAAATAATACAGTACACTAAATGTATAAAATAGGACTTATAACCTAATTATTATTTATAACATACCGTCTATTATAAATATATTCTACATGCTTGTAAGGACTTATAACCTTTTTATTTATCGGTCTTAGAATTATGATTCTTTCTAATCTCAAAGCATGTTTGTAAAAATATGCTTAGTTTATTGAGAACATACAAGTCTTCGTTATTAAGTAACCAAATGAGTTTATTTTGTTTATTAAGGTTTGAAAAGTTTTTATATAATATTGATATGTTCTTAAAAAAATCTTCTCTTTGTGTGTTATATCGTGGACAACTATTTAAGAAGTGACACTCATCTTCAACCTGGTTTAAATTGCAATATTGGCATATTCTGTCTGTCCTTTCGAGCATTTTATATTTTCCTGTTGTTAGCCTGATACGTTCATATCGACCGGTCTCTATTCTTAAACTCTGAGCGCTTGTTCTAAATCTTGTTAAAATTTGCCTATCTTTAAAAACTTTCATGTCAAGATAGGCTTCGGGTCTAAAACTATCTTTCAGAAGAAAATAAGTTGTTAGCTTTCCCGAGTTTTGCCATGTTTTGCTCATGTTTTTCCAAATTGATAAAAAATATTTTGTTAAAATACGCTTAATCTCTGCTTTAAATTTGCTTTTACCAAAATTTTTGAAAGTATCTAAATTAATATTTAGTTTATTACTTATAAAAACTATTGTAGAATACCAGCTATTTATGTTCTTTGCATGAAGCTGCTTGTATTCATCATAAGCTGCTTTCAATAAATCGCTTCCTTTATTTTGAGCAATTGTATGCCAGTAGCAAAGTAATTGTGTTATAGCTTTTATGAAGTACGGATATCTACCTAGTTCAGACAAAACTGCAATATTGGTACTTTTCTTATTAGTTCCCAATATGTATTTACAAAATTTTATATTGAGTTTCTCAAACTCCCAGTCTTTAAAAATTTCATACAAATTTTTATCCAATTGACTTTTTGAAAGAGTCAAAGAACTCCAATTTTCACAGCCATACAATAATACAGGACCAACAGTATGATCGAATAAATGCAAGATAGTCTTCAAAGATGGATTCAGAGAGTTGATGTCTCTGTAAAGTTTAAAAGATGCTTTTAAAGCTTTATTATATAAGATTTTTCTGGCCTCTCCAAATTTTCCAGAGGCTGTAAACGTTATTCCTAAATATTTATATGACTGTGTACATTCTATTTTGTGATCATTCATGTAAAAATCTCTGTTTATCAGCTTTCCAGACTTGTTAAAAATTATTATTTTTTGTTTTTGTTTTATTCGTATTAACTTTAAGACACCATTTATTACAATATTTATTCAAAATGTTTAGTTTATTTTGTAAACCTTGTTCTGATTCTGATAATAGAATTAGGTCATCCGCATAAAGAAGGCTTGAAATTGTCTTACCGGACAATGAGACAGAATCTGTACAGTTATGTATTAGGTCTGTGAAATCATTTATAAATAGTTTAAAGATATTAGGGCTTAAAACATCGCCCTGACGCACTCCCACTTCTGATACAAATGAATTTGTAAGTTTATTTCCTATCTTAATAGACAATAGGTTATTGTTATACATGTCACAGATAATTCTGTAAAAGTGACCATTAATTCCACTTTTAAGTAGATTATACTTGATGCTTGGATGAATAACCGTGTCAAAGGCCTTCTGGAAGTCCACAAAGCAAACATATAGTTTTTTGTCTTTTGCGTTTAGATATTTATCAATTAAACATTTCAAAACAAAAATATGATCAGATGTACGAGACTTCTTGGAGAAGCCTATCTGGTTTTCATGTATGATTTTATTCTTTATTAGATAATTATCTAATCTGTTATTTAGAATAGTATTGAATACTTTCCCAATGCTACTACAGATTGTAATCCCTCTGTAGTTTTGTGGTAGTTTAGGATTATCAGATTTAAATATGGGAGTAATGTATCCCTGGGACCATATCTTGGGATACACTCCAGAGGTATAAATAGCATTAAATAGTTTTAGTAAACAAGGGTTGATATGGATTTGAACAGCCTTTAACATTTCATTCTTTATATTGTCCAATCCAGGACTTTTATCATTCTTCAGTTTAAAAATTGCTTTGTTAATCTCTCCATTAGTAATGTGAAAATCTAATTCAGAAAATGTAGCATTTCAGTTATATTTTCCATTTCTTTTACCTTTAATTCAAGTTCTTTTATTTTATTTTCATATATAATTTGGAACTGATGACAAATTTTTGAAGTAATCTGACCATATTTGATCATCAATAGATTTTTCTGGATTGTCTCGTTTTGTCTCTTAGAGAGTTAACTAAATTCCAATATTCTTTTGGATTGTTGGATTGAAAGTTATCTATTTGGTCTAATAAATTCTGTCTAAATTTTTTCTTTTTGTATTTTCTGAGTTTAGCATACTCTTTATTCAACTTAAAAAAGGACCCACGAATGATAGGATCGTGAGGATGTTTCGACATCAATGCTGATTTTTGTATAAGGGTCTTTCTTGTCTTTGCCAAGTCCCTATCAAACCACTTCTCATTCTTTTTTTCGCTTTTTAATCGCTTTTTGTGTTTTTTTTTCAGGGACAAATTAGCTGCCTCTTCAAAAATGGAGTTAATTTCATTAGCAGCATTATTTATTTCTAATGAATTTAAATTTAAATTTTGTTCATGAAATTTTTGAATTTTATTTTTTATAACAGGACTTGTGAAGGCCCTTTGGAACAATTCACAACTTGTATCATTCCAAATATATCTGTTTGGAAAATCAATTAAATTATCATTAATAAATTCTCTTTTATATGATGCTAGTAATGTAAAAGATACCATGCAATGACAATCAGACATTGTTGCCATAAAATTAGATACAGACATATATAATACTTGTGACATCAATCTTTGTGAAATAATAATATAATCTATGACACTGCACCCTGTAGGTTTGAAACATGTATATGCACCATAACTATCACCAAATGACCTTCCATTTAGGATTCTTAATTGATTGCTAATACACAATTCTAGCAAATCTTAACCTCTTGTATATACTATCTTATCTTGGCTATATCTTTTACCAACCGCAGCATCAACCAAGTACCCATTTTCATTTATAGGAATGTGGGATGTAGCATCTCCTACAACAAAATCATTTTCACTGCCCGTCCGAGCATTAAGATCTCCCATTAAGATGATGTCTCCCTTATCATGATATTTTTCATTTATGTCTTGTTCAATTGTCTCAAGCACATTTATCTCCATTTGGGCAAAATAAGGGGAGGACTGAGGAACAATATATAATAAACACATATATATATATCTTTGTCTAGGTTAAAGCATGTTTTATCTATTCGAAGCCACTGGTATTCTGAATTTCCGTCATTTAGAAATTGAATTCCTTTGCGTATACCTTTCTTAATCAGTATTCCTAAACCACCTAAATACCTATTGTTTGATGATTTTTTTCTATTGATGTTAGTCCGTTGTTATTTTGGCTTCCTAAGAGAGATTCTAGATCGTTTAAAAAAAACTGCAAATAGAAAAGGTGACATATTTTCACCTTGCCTCACTCCATTGTCACACGAGAAAAATGCGGTTTACTTCAGTTCTAAATCAAAGATTGACTGATTATGTCGAAGAGTTTGATATATTGAGAGAAAACCAAGCCGGCTTCAGGCAAGGCTACTCGACTACCGACCACATATTCTCTCTGTATACCTTTTTTGAACTATTACGAACATGACGAATGAAACGAAAGAAATTATATTGCGTTTTTATCGATTTCGAAAAAGCTTTCGACTTTGTCCACAGAAATTCTTTATTGCATAAACTTTTATAGATTAATGTAAATGGTAATTTTTTACGAGTCGTTCAAAACATTTATGATGATGTTAAATCAAAAATTCCCCACAATAACCAATCCTCAGGGGCCTGTTTAACAAAACTATTTTAAGATATGTCTAAAGACGTGCATAAGAGATGGAATTGAGATGGTCTTTTGACCATCTTATAACATGTCTAAAACCACACAACAAAGCTATCTTATGGGTATCTTAGTTTATAAGGTCTTTTGATGGTCATAATTTAATGTTAGCATCGGTTATAATATTATAAGTCATTGACAAAAATTCTCTTTCCGCTATGTTATAAATATATCAAAAATAAAAGTAAACATTTTCTCTATTTCATTTATAGCATTTTATAACGATATGGTGGCAAATAAACATAATTTTATGTAAAATTAATAAAGCTTCAAACTTCAACTTATCGTTGAAACTTTAACCACAGGTAATTCACAAAACAACATATTCTCTTCAAAAAGAAAACTATCTAGTAAACAACTTAGATACAATAGGATCAACAAAGATCAAGTTGGCCAATACATTTGCATGTTTTAAATACTTACTATAAGAAATGATTACGTTACACAAGTGTAATTCACGTGCAAAAATAAGTATTGCGTTCAGGAGTCTTTATTTACTTGAATATATAGCAGACTAACTTGTACTATGTAAAAATGAACCAAAGACAAAAATACGGAATAAATATTAAGGATTTATTTATTTTTTTAAAGATATTTTAAATCATTTTTTGGTCTAAAGACCACCAAAAGACAACTAATTCGTAGTTTTAATTTTAGGATTAAAAATTTGCAATGTCTAAAAATAAGACGTCTTCGATCAACCGATTTAGGACTAAGATTTGTCTATAGACCATCTTTAGACACGTCTTAGCCATAGACACTTTTGTTAAACAGGCCCTTGGATTCTTTGCTAGTGAAATAGGTGTCAGACCAGGTGAAAATATGTCACCCTTGCTCACTTTATCTAAACAATATACATGATTACATGCAGACTCTTAAAATAAAGGGTCTTGAATCCATCTCATACGATATCGAAAATATTTGAAGATTTTTCTACTGTTGTATGCAGACGACACTATTTTATTATCAGGATCAAATACGGACTTGCAAAGTCAACTTAATATTTGTTCCATAGATTGTGAAAATTGGAAATTGAAGATAAATGTTGAAAAACTAAAGTTATGGTATTTACTGCAGACAGAATTTCAAATTCTGATAGGTTTTTTAATTAGCAACAAAGAAATTGAGATTGTCAAAAACTATAAATACTTAGGAATTAATTTCTTTAAAAGTGGATCTTTTTTAGCCACAAGAAAATATCTGAAAGAGCAAGCTATGAAAGCAATTTTTTCTATTACACGTAAATGTCGATCAAATTATTTATCAATTGAATGTCAAATTGGAATGTTTGATAAAGCGATCTTGCCTATTTTGCTATATAAGTCTGAAATATGGGGATTCGAAAATCTAGATTGGATTGAAAGAGTTCACTTACATTATTGTAAACACGTTTTGCGTCTAAAAGAAAGTACACCAAGTTTCATGGTATATGGATAATTTGGCAGATTTCCAATTTCTATTTCCTTAAAACTACAAATGGTCAAATTTTGGTTATAATTAAATGATCACGCAGTTAATAAAATATCTTCTACTATGTACAAACTTTTATATGTTTATTGTAATAACTATTGGTATGAGAACAAATGGTTATCTTTTATCAAAAATATTTTTGACAGTTGTGGTATGTCAAATGTATGGCGAAATCCCGATAATTTTTCAAGCGAATGGATAGTTTTATCCTTAGAGCAAAAATTGAAGGATCAATATAGACAGAATTGGAATGCCGATATGAATTCTTCATCTAAAGGACTGTGCAATAGAATTTCCAAGACAGAATTGAAATTCGAAGATTATTTTAATTTTCTTCCTTATAATATAGCAATAGTCTTTTGTAAGTTTAGACGTGGAAACCATCAACTACCGGTGGAATTGGGAAGATGGCACAATGTCTTTAGATCTTGCTTTATCCTTCAATCTCACATTTCGTTATATTGATGATGTCCTTTCACTAAACAATCCTCGATTTGGTGACTATTTACATCTCATATATCCGAAGGAACTTGAGATAAAGGACACTACAGATTCTAGGAGGTCCGCTTCATATCTGGATCTATTTCTCGAAATTGACACACAAGGAAGGCTTTGTACAGGGCTCTATGACAAACGTGATGACTTCAACTTTCCAATAGTTAACTTTCCCTCTCTGTGTAGCAACATTCCGTCCGCTCCAGCATATGGAGTTTATGTATCACAATTGATTCGCTATTCCAGAGCATGTGGGGAGTACAACGACTTCCTTGATAGAGCCACACGGCTGACAAGCAAATTGTTAACACAGGGGTACGTTGCTCCCAGGTTGTTGTCATCACTCAAGAAATTTTACGGACGACATCATGTGCTTGTATACAAATACGGGATTTCTATCTCTCAGATGAGCACAGATGTTGGTTTGACATAGAGTTTTGTAATGTCATCCTTTCCGGATTTGACCAACACTTAATCGATCTTTGGCAACGTGACGGGTGTGCTATAGCAAGCAGGAACTGCTTACTCTTCCGGAGCACCTGAGTTCACTCTCGTTTCGACTTGAGTTCGCGTTGCTGAATGCGGTTTTGTTGTTATGTGTGTGTGTGTTTTATGTTGTTATGTGGTTTGTTTTGTTGTGATGATTTTTTTGTCTGCCGGTTTTGTCTTTGTCTTTACGGTTTTATGATACTGATTACCCCTTTGGTACACCTTTGCTTCTTTAGATCTGATCGACTGTGCCATCTTTGTGATAACTCCGATGTGGGTGATGAGTTCCACTATGTACTTTCTTGTATTTTTTTTCAGAATGGAAAGAGTCAATTGCTTCCCTATATTTATCAAAATCGTGCAAACACAGTAAAATTTAATCAGTTGTTCTCATCGAGCAACAGCCAAGTTTTTAAAAATCTTTGTTTTTTATACGATATATCAACAAAAAAACTTACTTCTCCTTAGAAAATATATTCATATTCATATTGTATTTCATACATGTATATATGTTTTGTATTGTTTATATTTCATCTCTGTAACTATGTCTAGTTTATTCATTCATTCATTCACTTTCAAACAAAATAAGCAAAAGATTTTTTCGTGGCGTTGGTGTTTGGACGGTTTTCTATTAAGTTATTATTAGTTACAGATATTAAATTCCTATCTATTTTCCGAGCACGGAATACATAAACCTTTTACATTATTTGGTGTTTTGTTATTCAAAATTTTGTAATTAAAATAATTTTAATTTGTGATAAGAAACTAAATGTAAGTCTTGGAATGATACATGTAGCCACTGTAAATCAGAAAATATTTTTTTTAAATGGCGTAAGAAAGGTAGCATCTAGAATTTTACGTTCAGATCTTTTTGTAAGTTTTTAATTCTCTGTATTCCATCATCGTTGCAATTTCGCCATATGGTACAACAGTAATCAACAATAGGCTCCAAGGAGCCTGAATCGCTCACCTGACTTCAATGACTTAATGTTACAATATTTAACATTGCCAACAGCCCGTCATGACATGAAACCATTGGAAAACTCTGAGAATTTATGCAAGCAAATCTTCTATGGTACACATTCCACTATTTCTTACATTTAAGTGGTCGTAACCCGTATAATGGTCATCTGACAATTTTGTAGAGTTCAATAAGCTGAACATCTAAGCCAGCAAATCCTTTTCCCTATCTTTTATTGTTCACAATCTACAAGACTAAAACCTCTTTTTCGGGGGTTTATTGGGCCATCACCCCTAAGGGGACATATGACAATTTCAACCTAATGGAAAATTTTGTAGAGCTCGATTAGCTGAACGTTTAAGCAAGCAAAACCTCTCCTCTATCTACTATCGTTCACAACCTAAAAAGCAAAAACCACATTTTTTTACTGTAAGGGGTCATAACTCATATAAGGGGTCATCTGATAATTTCAACTTAATGACAATTTAGTAGAGCTCAGTTAGCTGAACATTTAAGCAAGCAAAGCCTTTCCCTATCTTCTATCGTTCACAATCTATAAGGCTACAACCACTATTTTTGGCATTTAAGGGGGAATAACCCTTATAATGGGTCATCAGACATTTCAACCCAATAGACAATTTTTTAGAGCTTACTTAGCTGAACAATATGAAATTATAATAACTTCAATTTCTTATATAAGAGAAAATAAGTACAAAACGCAGAAAAAGGGGCAATAACTCCCACATGGTTTGTTGGAATTTCTTCGAAATTTTAGGGAAGGAAGATCTTGACGTGCTGATCACTTTTCTTCTGCCAAATTTTTTATAACTTTCACCGCTTTTGAGTTATTTGAAGAAGAAAAAAAAACACTGTTGTTTTCCCCCTGTTCTGTTTTTAGCAATGACGGTCATGTTTTTTATCGACTCATTTTAAAATGAAAACCATTTGTGGCCAATATGTCATATATCTTCATTTTTAATTGGTTCAGTGGTTTCAGAACATAATATTTTTAAACTTGTTAATGGACGACGACTGACGATGGATGACGGACCGGCATAGTGATAGCATAAGTTCACATGGCCTTCGGCCAGGTGAGCTCAAAATTGGTAAAACAAATTCTTCATTATTTATCTAGATACCTTTCATTGTAGTGATTAGAAATAATCTAGAATTGATAGTTTTACAGATGCAGTCTACACACCTATTAAGCCTAACCTGGAGGAGTTCACCAGAGATGACCAAAACTAACCAAGATTCACGTAGATTTGGTTTTGGTAATGCATTCAAATGGGATATGTTTTGTCCAGTGAAGAAAAAAGTAACTGACAAGTTTGGATTCTGTTTTGTATCGGTTTTCTATCATTGTGATTTAAATTATCGCATCGAAACACAAATATTTACCAAAATCATTTTTACGTAAATTCACCTTACTAGGGGGGTGTCTATCGAAATTTTGATCTATAAAGATTTCTGATGACTTCTGAATATTTACCAAGTTTAATGCATTGTTACTTCCTAAAATAATGTCAATTTAGTTCAGCGTCCAAAGCGGCCCTTTTTTGGCTGTAGATTTTAAGGGTTGATAAGCATATCATTTTTAGGCAAGCGCCAGCGAAGCCTTATGGAGTCTATAGAGTAGTGATGATTTTCGCGTTTTTTTTTCTGTCTAGACGGAGTGATTTTCCTGCATCCAGTCTGGAATAAAATGCTTTATTTTCTATATTACTTTTCAATATTTGTTAACATGATATACACTTCTATAAATCTCAATTTTTATTGGCATTTTATATGACCGGCACAAGTTTTATTTATATCTTTGCATCTTACATGACGAACTTTTTAGTTGAAGGCGATAGAATATACATTGTGTATTCCTCTATTACTTGATTGGTTCGTATAAATATTTATCTCATTTGATTGGTTAATGCATGGAATCAGATTCTAGCTTCACCATTCATAAAATCAGTACAAATACACATACATGACATAATTGGGACGAGTGCATTTTAATCGAAGGGGTGTTTCAATCGATACCGTTGTCTTGTGTGTGCAATTGTGTTCATTAACTTTAAATTTGAGGGCATCTGCACGACGATCCTTTCTTCGCTCACCAAAATTAATGATTCGCAAACATTTTGAACAATATACTTTAACAGAGAATCTATTATAGTTCTTATATATTTCGCTTGCCTTTAAACGCTTTAGCGCTTTGATTATTACACCAAGTAGATTAGCAGAAAAATATCCTTACCTTTATATAGTCGCCATTTTGTTTTCTAGTCGACTTAAAAAATAAAAAAGTAGGTTAAAATGCACGGTACCTGAGATACCATAAAATGTTTAAAACATTGTAGGGTTTTTGGAAAATCAATTTGTGTCAAAGGATTCAAGTAAATTTAAATCAAAATCTGTAAATTTGCGTTCTCTTGTATTTACATATTAAATATGAAAATATGAGAAAATTCCATTAGCGATGATCTTTTTTAAAATTTGCAATTGAAACAGTCACCGACCTCATGCATATCTAAAATAGAAATGTTTTAGAGTAATACAAAGATGTTCTTGACATAGAAAAGGGGGCTCGTCATGGGACCCTAATGTCTACATCTTCATGGGGAGAGATCAGCATATGTTGATAAACTGACCAATTTAGTGGATAGGGCCATGATTTGCAGAATTAGGACAAGCTTTCATCTTTTAATTATTGAAAAAAAACAAAGACATCTTCAAATACCTTTAGAACAAAGAATATGCCCAATGTGTCATATCTCTACATTTTCTTTTTGATTGCAATTTTTAGGCAAGCGCAGCGAAGCCTTATGGAGTCTATAGGGTAGTGATGATTTTCGCGTTTTTTTTCAGTCTAGACGGAGTGATCTTCCTGCATCCAGTCTTGGAAAAATGCTTTATTTTCTTTATTACTTTTCAATAGTTGTTAACATATGATACACACTTTTGTAAATCTCCATTCTTATTGGCATTTTATAGGATCGGCACAAGTTTTATTTATTCCTTTGCATTTTACTTACGAACTATTTGGTTTAAGGCGATAGAATATAAATTATGTATTCATATATCACTTGATTGGTTCGTATAAATATTTCTCTTATTTGATAAGTCAACGCAAGGATACGGTCTTGTTCATTCATAAATTCAGTACCTAATACACATCAATGGGACGAGTTCATTTAAATCGAAGGGGTGTTTCAATCGATACCGTTTACACATGATACCTGTCTTGTGCGTGTAATTGTGTTCAATATGCATGACGATCCTTTCTTGGCTCACCAAAATTATTATTTCGAAAACATTAAGAACAATAATTATACTTTAACAGAGGATAAATCTTTAACAGTACTTATATATTTCGCTTGCCTATAAACGCTTTAGCGCTTTGATTATAAAATACAGAGGGATGCCGTGACTTTAGTAATAAAATAATTTTTATTTACAAAAAATACAAATTTATGATCAACAGTGATAAAATAAAACTTCTATCAATAACAAGTTTTCATTTATACTTAAGATGTCTTCCAATTTTATAGAAAATTGTTTAGAAATAAGAAATAAGAAATTGATATAATATCAATATTTACACTGTAAAGGTTTGAAGTTCAGTAAAGTGTTTATTATGCTTTATTACATGTATATTTCTAGTATCCACTGTGTATGCGCCTTAACTAATTATTGTAATTGTGTTCGTGCAAAAAAAAAATTGAAAAGAAATCTAAAATTCAAATGCAATTTATATCAGTCAAATGCCGGTACATGTAGCTCCAATGCATTCACGATATCGTGCACAACTTAAAGCGTGTTGAAAGTTAAAATATATGCCACGATTAAAAGAGAGAAATAGCCAGGCGACGAAAACTGTAAAAACTGAAATCAAACTAGAAAATGTGTCTATAAGCTACAGAATGGCCCTCCCGTTCTTGAAAATATCATCATTGACTCCAAACATTTTTCCTTGGATATAGACCTTTTTCAAAAATTAATCAAAGTCGTTCATCTGTGAAAGACCCAATTTCTAGTGGGAGGAGTCATGTTACCAAAGACACATCTAGTGGTGAATTATCTTTATCACCCAACATGAAGTATCATAACTCGAATGATCCAAGTCCTATCCGCCTTCGCATACTTCGGAGGGACAGGATGTCCGTAAGGAGCGAAATATAACGACTGTATTATTCGGGTTAGAAGTATCAGAGATATGGACCTTAAACAAAAGATTTCCTGAAGTCATCCATGCGTAAAAGAGTGGTTACAGTGATCTATTTTTCTAGTGGGTTGTGTCATGTTACCAAAGACACATCTAGTGGCGCTATAACACTGACCCGAAACATTTGTTACGGACATAAGGTTGGACGGACACACGGATGGAAAAGGTTAAAACTGTATGTCCGATCTACATACGTGGTTGGACAATAATCAACAGACAGATAGCGTTCGCATGCAACTGTCTGGAAAGACACCACTTTATTTGTCACTAGGTTTGGTGTTGTGAAAGGCACAATCTCTCCTTCTCGTAAAGCCCAGTCACACTGTCACGTTTCGGCATCCCGTTTAACTACGTTTCTAAAACGTAGTAAAACGGCTATAAACGTAACGAAACGTACCGACACGTAGTTGAAACCGGGTACACACGTAGAGATACCTGGATGCAAACGTGCACGTGGGGTGCGCTGTTTGTATCGTTTGCACGACACAAACGTGGCTAAACGTGGCTAAAAAATAAGCGTAGAAGATACGTAGTAGAACGTAGTAAAACGTCGATTCAACGTGTCAAAACCTAGTGAAAGCGTAACGAAAACCTAATAAAACGTAGCGGAATGCCAACTACCAGGTTTTACTACGTTGTCCGGTATTTACTACGTTTCACGCAGTTTTATGAGGTTTTTGTACGTTATTTTACGTTTTATGTCACGTTTCGCTAGGTTTTTGCACGTTTTATCACGTTTTAGTTTTACTACGCTTACTCCGCCTATTTTTGCACCCTTGTTTTTGTACAAAATCGTCATTTAGATCACATAAAAAGAAAAAAAGTTTTATGAAATTTGTAAATAACGGAATGTTACCGAACGAGCATAGTATTTTTCTACAAGATAAAGCTGTTGTTGTTTCTAGAGGATAAGAAAAAAAAAACGCGTTAAATTTTGGTTAGGCATTGGATAGTTGGAGATCCGATATCGGCATGTACAAATGTAAGAACAATTTTAGATGAACTGGGACGTGAGGATATATTGTTTCCTTCAGAAACATTTTGCGAGTTGACCCAGCTATATTTCAGGAGAATGTCGTTAGAATGACACCAGGGCTTAAGAAGAAAGACACAGTTAAGAAAGGCAATACCAGTTGGCCTACCTCTTGCACTTGTCCTCATCGAAGCGGTTTGTCAGTTTTTCTGTAACCAATTATTTTTGGAATTAAATGACTCGGAAAAATTATATGGTGATTCTTTTCTCTTAGAAATGGGGAATGAGGAAAACACTGAAATAGTACTTTGTGAAAGTCTTAAAGCTGTTTAATATAAACTATTTATAACAAGTGTTTTGTGAGCTAATGTTCACTTTTGATATCCCGCTTCAAAACTTTCGTATTCGGTTTATAGAAAGTAGATAAATAGCAATTAATACACCCTATTATTATACCACATGATAAGATTGACGGCGAAATATCAAACCTCTACGACAAATAGTAAGACAACTGTGATAGGAATTTTGCATCCATGTTCAAAATGTCTTAAACCAGTTTAGCGTGGAACTTAAAATTATTAAGCACCATTTGGTACTACAGTATATAGAAATTGTAAAATATCATATCTTTTGTATTTCAAAAGCAGTTGGAAAACTGTGACGAAATTTTATTTCACATTAACAGACAATGGTAATATAAAATACCATTAGTGATCATAAGTCTTTGGAGCAAAGGTGTAATTAATGTACTAAAATATGCATGAAATCACAATTACTTTTCTTCTCAAATCAATCACTACCTCCTCCTGGTGAATATATATTTCTTTTTATTTTGAGAAAATTAAAATTAAAACGTAGAAAAACGCGAGGAGTGGCATGTACCTAGCCTTTAACGTGGAGACCGAAAACTTTGACAATAAATTACAATAAATAAATTTGATTAAAATACTGCAATTTGATTGGACGAATTTTTTTTTCATATCCAAATAAAAAAAAATCATGGGGAATCGCCCCCTTTTTACAGGAAGTGTCACTATTTTAATTCTTTTATAAGTAAGATTTTCATGTTTTGTTAAGTTTTGGAAATTTATTTATAAGGAATGACTGTAAGAATTTTTTTTTATTTGGGATATGAAAAAAAAGTTTTGCACATTAAGTATAATCCGAGTCGCGGATTATACAATGACTACAATGTGCAAGTTTTTTTCCATACCCCAATGAAAAAAAATCATGACAGTCATTCCTTAATTAAAACGTAGTAAAACGGGGAAGCCGATACGTGACAGTGTGACTGGGGCTTAAACAAGTTGATTGTGGAAATGAGCTGAACGTTTAAGCAAACAACATATTTTCTCTATCTGAAATAGTTTTCATCTTTTCAGGGCAAAATCATTAATAAAGCTATTTTGACCTTTAAAGGACCACAATCCCTAAAAGGGGTCATTTGATAACTTTTAGTCAATAGTGATTTTTGTAGAGCTCAATGAGCTGAAGGTTTAAGTAAGCAACGTTTTTACTCTATCTGCAATAGTTTCATTCTATACACCAATTAAAAGTTTCATCGAGCGCAGTATGATACGACCGCAACAAATTAAACCCTGTACGTTGGAGGCCCAATATGGATAGTGTATTGCTTTGGTCACATGCAGCCCATGGTGGACTTACAAAGCTTTTTGACACATGCATCCTATGGTGGATTTTAAAATGCATATTTGACACATTCTATATGTCCACCTTTATATATCTACATCAACATCAAGTTGAACAAGTCTTGTTTATATATCAATTGATATGTTTGGCCCTCTGACCCCTAATTTCTCTTAAACGGTAAGAGATATTGCAAATGTCACTGAAAAATACGGGCAAGGATTTGCACAAGGAATCCAATGAATAAAAGATTTTGAAAATCGGACCAAAAATAAAAAAGTTGAGTTTATGGTCGTGACCCATCTTTGCCCCCTTGTAGCAATTTAACAGTGAAATATATACCAAAACAATTTACACATCTAGTTGACAGAATTTAATGAGCAATTTAACAAAAAAGAATTTTCAAAATTAAATGAGTAATAAACATTCTAAAATAGTTTTGTCGATACACCAGTTTTAGCCCCTTTTGACCCTTTTTTCTAAAATCGTAGGGGCCAAGAACCCCTAAATACAATTCAGTATAACCTTTTTCTGGATATAATCATCATATTGAAACTTCATAACAATTGGCTGGCCCATTAGAACTAATTTTTTTTGTGTAAAACTATTTGCTGTGACAAACTTTTAAATAAGGACGTTTTTTGCTTCTTCGACCCCTAATTTCTCAAAAACGGTAAGAGATATTGCAAATCTGATTGAAAAACGCAAGCAGGGATTTTCACAAGGATTCCATTGAAAAAAAAATGAAAATCGGACCACAAATAAAAAAGTAGATTTTTGGAGTGTGGCCCCTTTTTGACCCCTGTAGCAATGTATCGGTGCAATAAATATCAAAATCATTGACACATTTAGTTGACAGAATTTAATGAGGAATTCAATAAAAAGAGAATTTTCAAAATCGAATAAATAACAAACATTCTAAAATAATTTTGTCAATAAACCCGTTTTAGCCCCTTTTGGCCCTTTTTTCTAAAACGGTAAGGGCTACAAACCCCAAATACAATAGTGGTTACTTTGTTTACTTAATTGTAATTTCACTGCTCCATGTGGGCGCCATGATTGGCAAATAAACAATTTGTTGTTGTTGTTGTTGTTGTTGGTTACAAACATCATATAAAAATTTCAAAACAATAGGTCAACATTTACTCAAGTTATCGCACGGAAACCAATTGTTCCCAGACGACAACAACGACGACGACGACTTCGCCATAACATTATACGATCGCATAATTTTGCGATCGTATAAAAACATAACAAGAGGCTCTCAGGAGCTTGAATCGCTCACCTGACTTCAATGCTTATTTTGCCTTGAAAGGGCTAAAAGTTAAATAAGGGGCCACACGGTAGGTCCCGTGTCCGGCGACAGGATTGTTTTTTCGAGAGGCATTGTCCAGTTTTTTCGAGAGAGGTCCAGGTTTTTTCGCCTGTCCGTTTACAATAAATCGCTTAAATTCTCAATTTAAAGTAAAACAAAACAAAAAAAGAGGATTTAAAGCAATCAAAATATTCAAATTATTACAATTCTTCCAAAAAGTCCATAAAAAGCACCAGTTAATGATTTATTAAAATCAATCTGGTTTTTTTCGAGTGGTACAACAACTTGTCCGGTTTTTTCGAGAGGTGTCCTGGTTTTTTTAAAAAAATTTGACTGAAGAGAGGCACTCACTAGGTTTTGTAGAAACTATACAACTTAAATGAAAACTAATACTCCTCCTACTGAATAAACATACATTTAAACACATTACATACAAAATATCAAGTTTATTACTAAATTTAAAACATAAGTAAGTTGCCCACACGCATTTTCTTCGAAGACTACTAGTTAGTATTTTAACAAAATTAGTTTTATTGATAGTTCATTTGTACATTTGTAACTTTCTTAATGTACTTTAATAAATTACCGGTTTCAAAAAGGGCGATTTTTAAGGTGGGCAAAATTTTGAAAGGTTAGTTACAATCTTAGTTTGTGCCTTTTCAAGTCTTTAAAACTATGGAATATATATGTATGTCAGAAACAAAGAAATACAAATTAAAAAGATCATATTCCACTGGTGCATTCAAATCTGTTATTTCATTAGTTTTATATGGTGTTTTGGAATATGGGATATTCACATATTTCATTCATGGGATACGGGATATTTGAGGCAAACAAACTGGGATATGGAATATTTAAATCTATTCTATTTACAGGGATATGGGATATGAAAATAACTCTATTTTGGATACGGGATATTTAATACAAACATTAGGAAATATGGGATATTGAAACCCCCAACCCATAAACGTATACATCTATATGTAAAGATAGAGAAACTAAAATGGCATTTGAATCTAATACTCTTATGTTTGTTGTTGTTTGTTTTATGTCCAGTCAACAATATTTCAGTCATAATCACGCAGGAAAAGAAATAATTGAAACAACAAATTGAATTGTGTAGACCCACTCGGGACACAGCGCCCATAACACAGACCCATGTATGCCATGCCAAGGATCAAGGCACGATCACAAACCAGAATTAAAACCAACTCACAAGACAGATTAATGTACCCTCAACGCACCATAGGCCAATGCATCCAGAATTTGGAGAGACGAAACCCTTCTCCAAAAGTTGGTGACTAACAATGAATAACCCTTACCTGAAACAATAGGGATTCCTATGGGCACTAATTGTGCACCTTTGTTTGCTGATTTGTTTCTTCATTCATATGAAGCAGACTTCTTACAATCTCTTCTAGACAAAAAGACCGTAGACTAGCTCTCCCTTTCAACCTCACGTTCCGTTATATTGATGATGTCCTTTCACTAAACAATTCTCGATTTGGTGACTTTCTCCATCTCATATATCCCCAAGAGCTTGAGGTATAAAACCACTAATTCGCAATCCGGTAGAGGACCTGAATATAGTTCCTTTTTAGAGACAATATAGTTCCATTAAAGTATTTACCCAGCTAAAACTATTGAATGCAAATTATTAAATGAGCTGTTATTTGAAAGATAAACATCTGAGAAACAATTTCAGCCCATGTTTGTTCATATATATGTTAAGCGTCAATTTTTAGGATTACTTTTACTTTGGGTCTCATTCTTGCCAGAAACATGACTAGAAAGTACCGGACGTTCAGGGTGATTTAAACCGGGAACCAGTTTTTTCCCGTTATTCATGATCAATGTAAGATGTGCTAGTTTTTGAACTGAAGTGAGCCAAATCATTTTGCATTGAAATAAGACTATTGACAATTTATTTGAACTTTAGACAAAAAATCTACAGCATTTTAGAAATATCCAATTTAACATAGAAAGCAATGGGACTCGGAATTAGTGGTTTTATACCTTGAGATAAAGGACACAACGGATTCTAGGAAGTCTGCTACATATTTAAAAGATCTACATCTCGAAATTGACTCTCAAGGAAGACTTTCAACAAGACTCTATGACAAACGTCCTTTATCTGTCGAAAATACAATGCTGAATCCTGGTTGAACCTATACACCTGTACACACTAAGATAGAGAGAAGCGGATTGTGGTGGGAAACAAAGGAACTATTTTGAAGACCATTGGAAAAGGAAAGAGATGGGTAGGCGCGGAAAATTTAGTCTATGTGGTGAACTACTAGGTGGTGCACAAAGGGATCTTTTACGTGAATGAAGCGTGGCACTCTCCACACACGTTGGCCCACTATCATGGTTTGCGGTCAGGTTTTCCGCATTAGTATAGCCAAACGACCCGGCATCTATTATGACAGGAATGCCCCATTCAACCATTGGTGGCACATATCCCAGTAGTTTTGTGGGCTAAGCGGCCTGACAAGGTGACAGGTTTCTGAGCGCTCTTAAGTTTTTAGTGGACTGTAACCGACAAGCTTAGAGCTGATGCAAGCCTATTCGCCTCCCGGGTCCCGCACAAAAGCATAATCGTATGAAGTTTTTCGAGTCTTTGAAACTATAATACATACACTACAAAATACATATGTAATGAAATTGAAATTGAAATGACAGTACCGTATTCTTATTCTTAAGACCCATGTAGGAGTTTTTGCCTTTTTCTGCATTTTTTTTTATTTTGCACACATTAAGCTCAATATCTCGAAAACTATTAAAGATCTTCTTCAAAATTTCAGGGCAGGTAGATTTTGAGGTGCTGAACAATTTTACCCCTGCCAGAATTTGATATCTGTCATGGTTATGGAGTTAGTATTTGCAAAAATCTGCAATTTACCCATGTGTTTTATTTATAGCCATGACGACCATGTTTTTTTTACGAATCAAAAATCAAAACTACAGTTTTGTAGCAGATCTACCAATAAACAACTGTACCAAGTTTGGTTTCAATTGGACTTATGGCGTCAGAGGAGTTAATGTGTGAAAAAGTTTATGGAGGATGGACAGACAGACGAAGAACGCCAAGTGATGGCAAAAGCTAACATGACCATTTGGCTCAGGTGAGCTAAAAAACAGCTTTTTAACCTTCTAAGGGCAATAACCACTATAAGGAGTCATCTGAAAACTTTGAATAAATGGAGACATACGTAAGGCTTTTGATAAGGAAGAAGAAGAATTGCATCAGATTTTCTCTATTTTTTACAAACAAAAACAGTAGTCTGTCATCCCCACCCCCTTCTTAGTCTATTTTTTGCCTGGGGTCCATGTCTTTTAAAGGATAAAAAAAATGAAAGATAACTTTTGTGCACTACACCCTTAAGATCAATCATACTAAGTTTTACTCAATTATGTTCAGTACTTTAAAAAAAAAAATAGACAACAGACAACAACGAATGGAAAGTGATAGCAATAGCTCCCATGATTCTACAGTAGATGATCAAAAGACCTGAAACCCTATCTCACCAAATAGAATCCCTTGAAGTAAATGGATAATGGAAAAGAAACTACTATATGTGAGCATGTATTGCTATGTGATAAGGCCTCCAGCTAGCTTTTAATTGGGTAGTTATAGCCGTGGCTAATCACTACAGTAATTATCCCGGCTAAAAATCAACAGCCTACAATTTATAACTGCTGAGAAATCTGTTACAGATATTTGATCACAGAAGGACGGATGGACTTAAGTCAAAAACATACTTGTAATACCTTTTGCAACATTGTTGCGTTTGGTATAATTATATATACTGCTCATCATATGCATCATTTTTCTTGATTTCCTTTTACTTCTAATTAAATATTCAGAATTTAAAAAGTTATTTTCTTCATGTATAAGTTTCAATTTTTGTTTATTTTTTTATATAGAGACAAGTCTTGTATAAACTAGTTTTAATTCAAGATCAATAGATGCTTAAAAGTTTTATTAATAAAACTTGCCTAAGAAATTATATGGTTAGTTTCCAATAGATGAAGTTTTTGATCAGGTTGGGCTCCAATTGGGGAATTTGAATCTTCAAATTGATTTTTAACAAAATTCTTCACCTATCAACTGATTTTTTTAGAAAACAAGTAATTGGAATATAAATCTAGAAGATAAGATCACAATTTTTTTTCTGTGTATTCAAAATAATATTAAAAAATGTGGCACATACTTTTTACCAGCAAAATCCCAGCAGATTACACAAAAGTGTGTGCCACGTTTTCAATGTTATTGCCACAGGCATTTGGGTCCAGGATTTTCTTTTTTTATTTCAACCTGTAAATAAAAATTTTCATTTCATCTAATATAGCAAGGGTCAGACTTTTGTTTTATATACAAACAACAAACAATAAGAAAAATAAAACCCTGGACCCATGCAAGGCATGTGGTTATTTTGAATATACAGAAAAATATTGTGGTTCTTTTATTGGTCATCTAAATAATATAAATTAGACAATAAATTATAAAATTTTATTCATTTGTATAAATATATAGTAAACATATTATATTATCACAGAACATCGCTGTAAAATACACAAATTAATTTCCATGCATAAATGTACAACAGAAAAAAAATATAAACTATTAATAATGAAACAAATGTTGTTGAACTATCTTCCATTTTATTTTGTAGTAAATTTTTACAAACAAGGAAACAAGCCAAAAGTAATGTTATTTAGATGCAAAATATTTGGACTGAAAATGGATTTTTATTGTAAATTTAGGGGAAATAACATGTAATGTATAGGCAGTCTTAATAAGAACACTATTAAAAAGGCAAAAATCAGTAAAATAAAAGCTAATTTTAGGTTAATTGCATATAATATGAACATATCAATTGAAATTACACATTATGAACTTTCTCAATTTAAACAGAACAATGTGATTTGTCAAGAAAAAATATAGTTGTTGCTGAGAAACATTGAAAGGATAACTACTTGAAAATGGGCATCTCTTCAAGTTATAATTAAATACAAAGAAAATTTAATGAAAAATATGTTAAAAGAGAAATAATAGGCTTAACAATGCCTACACTGGGATTAAATATTATGTTTGTTGTTGTTTATGAAAATTTGTGGACGTCAAACAAAACCCATGCAGTCATGTGCTAAAAATGGACGGACTCTATTATAGGTTGTGTGAAAACCACATAAATAACAGCATAAATAAAACTCGAATCTTTAAAATGGACGGATATTTGATATGTTTTTATAAATGATGAACAAAAAGTAAAAAACTTTATAGACAGAAAAAAATATATATCAAAAAAAATATGTTATGAATAATTATGGACGGGTTTCTAAACTAAAAAAAATATATTGTTCCTAAATTCACTTGCAATAGTGAAAACAATCTAAAAAAAAAAGTTATTATCACAGGAGTTCTTGGATCTTCTTGATTAAGTTAAACAAAAAGCACTAGGGACTAATATCATAGAGTTACATAAAAGGACAACCATTTAATATAAGGGGGGAGGCAGTTTGGGTGAGAATTGTTTGACCATCTTAAAAATAAGATATACCAATAGAATGGGTGGCAATAGGGTTGCTAAATAAAGAAACAATTTTCTTCCTGTTTTAAAAGAGGCATTTGAAGATAATATCTTAGTATCTGTGACTAATTACATACATGTAAGACTACAAATAAACTGTTAACACAGAGACATGTCTCGCCTGTTGCAACTGGACACAGTATAAAATGAAGTAAAAATCCTCCTTAAGTACATAAGTAAAAAGTAAAAAAGTGTAAAATCTCAAAGTCAGTAGACCGTGACTGCAGGATCATACAGGTGAAATCCTTTAAAAACTGACCTGTACTGATGCTGATGCAACTGCATACCAAATATCAATGGTGTAACATAACTGCTTCATGTTAAACAGACTTAAGAAAAAAGGTTAACCTCGGCCAAATCAGTGTAAAATTTCAAAGTCAGTAGACCGTGACTGCAGGAGCACACAGGTGAAATCCTTTAAAAACTGATCTGTACTGATGCTGATGCAACTTCATACCAAATATCAATGGTGTAACATAACTGCTTCATGTTAAACAGACTTAAGAAAAAAGGTTAACCTCGGCCAAATCAGTGTAAAATTTCAAAGTCAGTAGACCGTGACTGCAGGAGCATACAGGTGAAATCCTCTTAAAACTGATCTGTACTGATGCTGATGCAACTGCATACCAAATATCAATGGTGTAACATAACTGCTTCATGTTAAACAGACTTAAGAAAAAAGGTTAACCTCGGCAAAATCAGTATAAAATTTCAAAGTCAGTAGACCGTGACTGCAGGAGCATACAGGTGAAATCCTTTTAAAACTGATCTGTACTGATGCTGATGCATCTGCATAGCAAATATCAATGGTGTAACATAACTGCTTCATGTTAAACAGACTTAAGAAAAAAGGTTAACCTCGGCCAAATCAGTATAAAATTTCAAAGTCAGTAGACCGTGACTGCAGGAGCATACAGGTGAAATCCTTTTAAAACTGATCTGTACTGATGCTGATGCATCTGCATAGCAAATATCAATGGTGTAACATAACTGCTTCATGTTAAACAGACTTAAGAAAAAAGGTTAACCTCGGCAAAATCAGTATAAAATTTCAAAGTCAGTAGACCGTGACTGCAGGAGCATACAGGTGAAATCCTTTTAAAACTGATCTGTACTGATGCTGATGCATCTGCATAGCAAATATCAATGGTGTAACATAATTAGTTCACACAAAACAGACTTAAGCAAAAACTTTAACCAATTGTGGACGCCGCCGCCGCCGTCGCCGCCGGAATCACCATACCTAAGTCTCGCTTTTTGCGACATTCGTCGCAGGCGAGACAAAAATGCTTGAAAATTTCCCATACCACATCCCATAATGAAATGGTTGCCCCCTTATCCATAATAAGTTATACAAAATATTCACATTAATCTATAAAATACTTGTATCATATAATTCTGAATTGTATATTTAATGTATGGGTGATGACATGTTCATGATTATTTTGTAATTATATGATACAAGTATTTTATAGATTAATGTGAATATTTTGTATAACTTATTATGGATAAGGGGGCAACCATGTCATCACCCATACATTAAATATACAATTCAGATCTGTTTTCCAGCCAGATTATTTTGTCTATACATATATATACAAAACAAAACCCTTTGATTATAGCTAAAGATATGTAATATCTCGTATAAAAACTTTCTAAAACTAATACTAAAAATGTGTATAAATTACATCACAGACTTGTTTAACCTGTACATTTAAAATTACAGAAAAATTGCATTTGGAATGAAAATTTTTGTCCTATTAATTGTCCTTTATATCAAAACTTATTAGATGTACATAATTATCATGATTAAACATTTACTGTGAAAGTACTTAAATTTGTGGGTATCAATTTTCGTGGATTGGGAGTAAATTGCATTTTTGTGGATTCATGAATTTGTGGTTTTAACAATTCTCTATTAAAAGCAATGTTTAATTCTTTGTTCGTTGGAGATTTAATATCATGGATTGCATGACCCACGAAAATTGGTACCCAACGAATATTAATACTTTCACAGTATATGAAACATTTGATCAAAAGTTTGGAAAAAGTCAGTATGGTTAATGGTAATGTCTCATTAAACAAAGTAAATTTGCTTTAACAGAAAAGTCATTCAATAAATAAATTGTCCATTAAAATACAATGATATAAATTAGTTGATATTTCCTTCTACATTAAAGTTTTGTGAAAATGTTGACAAAATGTCTTAAATTTCATAACCTAAGCCACAACTTAACAAACTATCTAGATATGAACTGTCTTCTGTACCAAACAATCTTTTAATGAGGTTATCAAAATATCTATCAGGCACTTAACAATACATGTTTCTACATGGGGGTGTATTTCAGCAATGAATTTGATAAAAGAAAAATCCCTAGAAATTTTAAGTATATTCTCGAAAATTGGAACTGTACAGGCCCGAATATTGGATACATTAATGTACCCTCAAACATAATTTGTGATGACCACAAAATACTTCAAACCTATATCATTTGTCCTAAGAGTATACATGTAGGATATACTGACTATATCTCTGTCCTTCTATAGGACGACACACAGATGGACAGACACTAAAACGAGCTAGTATATTGTTTGTCTTGCACCATAATTAAAGCTGAAGTTGATAAGTCCTTATACTATAGTTTCACGTCTTGCCATAGTGGTAGTTGTTGTTCAGCTTGGAGTATGCTTGCCCTAAGTGTATCAAATCCTGAAAAATATAACATAACAACAATAAGAATGTGACAAAAATAGCTAGAAAAGTTAGTCTAAATTTTCTTTAAATTAAATGGTTGTAAATAAAAAATAAATCATAATTTTCAAATATATTTTCAGTTTGAAATACTTAAATAGATATAGTATTAAAATCTATGAAACTAGTCTTATGTATATTTTTGTATGTGTGTTCTAAATAATTCATTTATTATGAGTTTGGTCCTACCTATCTTTGCTTTAAATTGACACCAATGTGTATGTTGCATCAAATACACTTTTCCCACATATCATTATCTTCTATTGTAACAATGTTTTTTTATTTGACCTACCCAAAAGTGATTGCTATTTGTTTGTATTTGAGGTTTGTGTTTTTTTTTTGTAGATTCATCTGTAGTATATGTTAGTTTTGTCCTTGTATTTTATGGACCTCAAGAAATTTTGAATGCCTTTATGGATTTTGGGGGTATAAAACTGAGCATCTTTTTCGGACATCTTGGAAAATTTTAGTCTGCATTTTAATTAAAATGACTTAAAATAACATTAGAGATACAAAATTTAATTTTTAATTTTATTTTATTAATGAAACAAGTATAACATTAATATTTAAAACGAAATTAAACTTTTTCTAAAAAGTTCTTTTTTCAGGGGAGATAATTGGCGAAAAAATGTGTGACAAATTTTTATTTCGAAATGTGTAGGGAAAATATAGCTAGAATAGAAAGTATGTGATCCCAAGTTTTTTTCGTGTTTTTTAAAAGATAGCATAGATAGCTTGCTATTTGTGAAATAGAATTAAAATCTGATAGGTTTCCAGCTCAGAATGATGCTAAATAACCTTTTACCTCTTATTTTTGGCCTTTTTTCAATGATCATTTATGAAAGTTTAATTCTGCAACATATCTTGTAAAAGTCTGATGGATTTTGCTCATAACTTCGAACCACCTTAAGGTGTCTAGTCTTTTAGTTTGGTATGTACAATCTTACTTTTAGTTTGGTATGTACAATCTTACTTTTATTTTGGTATGTATAATCTTACTTTTAGTTTGGTATGTACAATCTTACTTTTATTTTGGTATGTATAATCTTACGTTTATTTTGGTATGTATAATCTTACTTTTAGTTTGGTATGCACAATCTTACTTTTATTTTGGTATGTATAATCTTACTTTTATTTTGGTATGTATAATCTTACTTTTATTTTGGTATGTATAATCTTACTTTTATTTTGGTATGTATAATCTTACTTTAGTTTGAGAGGTAAGAGAGGTCTGCAGTTTGGTCATTTCTTGCATTTTCTGTGACATCATACTACGACTTCGTTGCTGTTGGTCAAGGAGAGTGTCTGATTCAAAATCGCCCTCCTTGGCTCGTTGTTCTAAAATATTTACAATTCGTTCTTGCTGAGGTGTTGGGGAAGGAGATCTCATTGTCTAAAAAAAAGATAAAACAAGCATGTCAAATTCAAGTTCAAGAAAACCTCTCTATTCCAAGCCCTGAATACACCAAAAACCTGTCTTATCCAACCTCCTGAATACACTTAATATATGTCTAAACCAAACCCTGAATATTCTGTAAACCTTGGTATACCAAACCCTGAAAACACCAAACCTGTCTAAACCAATCAGGACTTAAAAGTCCCTTCTTTAGGGCTCTTCCAGAAATAAATGTATGGGGGGGGGGTGGAAGGCACTTTTTTTTAATACCCACCATGCATAAAATTTTAATTTGTTTTCCCTTTATGTTGCATTTGAGAAATATTTAAAAATACCACCACCCATACAATTTTAATTATAGTGCCTTCCGACCCCCCCTACAATTAATTCTGGAATAGCCCTTATATCTTTAAACATTTCAAACTTGTATAAACCAAACAGCTGTCTATGCAGAACAATTTAGTCCCAAAAAGGTTCAGATTAAACATGCTTCACTGTAACAAGAAGAAGCAACCAATGTATCTCCATCCATAGACTTTTGGACTTTGTTGGAGTTGCATATTTTTTGCAGCAGTGTATTGTCCTTGTTAGGATTAATAACAAAATTTCATGAAGATTAAACTAACAGATTTCCATACATTATCTTAAAAGCCAAGGTTAAACTGACAGACAGACAAAAATGATAAATCATGCAACTTTTGGAGGGCCAGCAATAAAAATATGATTGTACCTTTTAATTTTTGTTTCCATGTTTAAAGCATATTGACTTATGGAATACAGCATAAATTGGTCAAAGTCAAAGATTTAATAAATAAAATAGTAATAGGCTGCAAAAACATTTTAACAGTCATTTAGGTTTATAACAATTAAGAGGAATAATCAAGTATTATAAAGTTATAGTGTTAGTATACTTTTCTTCTTGTTATTGCTCTTTTTTAATGGTTAACCTAGCATTTTAAATAATAATGTTAATCAACAAGAGGCTCCCAGGAGCCTGAATCGCTCACCTGGTCTTGATGTTGACCCTATACTTTTGTAGAGCTAAATGAGCTGTCAACATTTAAGAAAGCAACAGCTTTTCTCTACCTGCAATAGTTTTCATTCTATAGGCCAAAAACACCATTTTTCACCTATAAGGGGCCATAACCCCTATAAGGAGTCATCTGACAACTTAGACCCTATGGAGACTTTTGTAGAGCTAAATGAGCTGAACATTTAAGCAAGCAACAGCTAATCTCTATCTGCAATAGTTTTCATTCTGTAGGCCAAAAACATGAAAAATCGTTTTTTTCAGAGGCCGTAACCCCTATAAGGGGTCACCTGACAACTTCGACCCTATGGAGAATTTTGTAGAGCTAAATGAGCTGAACATTTAAGCAAGCAACAGGTAATCTCTATCTGCAATAGTTTTCATTCTGTAGGCCAAAAACATGAAAATTCGCTATTTTTCAGGGGCCGTAACCCCTATAAGGGGTCATCTGACAACTTTGACCCTATGGAGACTTTTGTAGAGCTAAATGAGCTGAACATTTAAGCAAGCAACAGCTAATCTCTATGTGCAACAGTTTTCATTCTGTAGGCCAAAAACATGAAAAAACGCTATTTTTCAAGGACCGTAACCCCTATAAGGGGTTGTCTGACAACTTCGACCCTATGGAGACTTTCGTAGAGCTAAATGAGCTGAACATTTAAGCAAGCAACAGCTAATCTTCTATCTGCAATAGTTTTCATTCTGTAGGCCAAAAACATGAAAAATCTTTATTTTTCAGGGGCCGTAACCCCTATAAGGGGTTATCTGACAACTTTGACCCTACGAAGAATTTTGTAGAGTTAAATGAGCTGAACATTTAAGCAAGCAACAGCTAATCTCTATCTGCAATAGTTTTCGTTTTGTAGGCCAAAAACATGAAAAAATGCTATTTTTCACCTTCAAGGGGCCGTAACCCCTATAAGGGGTCATCTGACAACTTTGACCAAATGGAGACTTTTGTAGAGCTTTTGATGCTGAATCAGCAGCGTGGCCTCAGATTTCCTCTATCTCTTATACTTTTTGATTTACAAGCCAAAAACAGTAGTCTGACCCCCCTAGTCTATTTTTAGTAACGGCGGCCATGTTTTTTAACGGATCAAAAATCAAAACACAAGTTTGGTGCAGGACACCCTAAGGATCATTCATACCAAGTTTCATTAAATTCTGTTTGGTAGTTTCAGAGGAGAAGATTTTTGAAAAATTGTTAACAGACGATGACGACGACGACGACAGACGCCAAGTGATGGTAATAGCTCACCTGGACCTTTGGTCCAGGTGAGCTAAAAAGCACAAAAATATCCACTTATTTTGTAAACCATAAATATATTTTGTAAAACCTGGACATAACACACACACACACACGATAGAACAAGATTCTTAAGGGTTTACCATGAATATTCTAATTTGGATTTATTTAAAATACCAGGGAAAATCACAAAAAATTTAATCCAAACGGAATTATGTTGCAAAAAGTAAGGAAAAGTAATATAAAGGAAAAAATATAAAGATCTAATTCATGTGTACTAAAAAGATATCTACCGTATACATGAAAGACAAAGAAACACACCATGATTTATAATTTTTTTCCCATACTGGAATTTCCTTCAGCTTAATATTGTTTTTATTTCTTTTGTTTAAAGCATATAACTTAAATAAGCATATGATATAACTTATATTTAATTTATCTGGGATGTAAGAATAAGAATAGAATATATATTTGGCTTGTAAAATTGATAAAAAAGCACATCTTATCTTTAAATATTGTATTACAGTCATGACAGTACAAACATTTAACACATGTAATATACTTTTCATAGTTTGAATTTTGGAATCTAAAACTGTACTAAATCCACTTATTCAAAAACTTTTAAAATAGTTATAATTATTTATTAAACTGATTCCTTATAAAAATATGCTAAAACAAGAAATAAGGAAAAAGCCTAGAAAACCAGCACAAATTCTTTTACCACCACCATCACCAAAGTAGCCAAATGCTTTAGAAATCTTGGCCAGACTTACCCTGCGATAAAAAATAGGATCAGACAAATCAGGAACAGAATAAGAATATTTTGATAAATTGCTGTTTTCTCGTTCCAATTCCGCTACTTTATTCCGTAAGTTATTTATAGTTTTAGTGGTACTGATGTCGTCCTGTACAAACGAATTGTTGAATCGTTGTTGTTGGTTCTAAGAGAGAGAAGAGAGAGACATGCATAATGTTACACACACAAAGCATACAGAATATAGACTGTTCCTGCTAACTGTACATCATTGTTTTATCTATCTAAAACCATTTATAGAGATCATCCTAACTTGATATAATTTCATCTTTGCCGTGCATATCTGAGCTTTTTAGTTAAAAATGATAAAACTTGTAGGGACAACTAAAATGCAAATTATAAATTTTCAAATTCAGTTATTTAGCATCATAGCTCACCAATGCACTATTGAACATTTTGCCAATAAAAAGTAAGACAAGCATGACAAATGAATTTTCTTTGAGGTAGGCTTATTGCTTTGAAGCTTTAAGAGAATCTTTTTTTTAAATGATGTGCAATTTATCTTAGAGAGATACATGTAATCAAATGTATATCAATAAGAGAAATCAATGTATTGTTAGCAGCAACATAGACTAAGGTACACACTATCAATTTAAGTTTGTTTTCATATCAGAGTACGGTATAAACAAATATTAAGTCTATTATTTAATTCAATTAGTGATATTAGCTGTCTATATTTGTTAAGATATATCTGATCTCATATGAAAACTTTGCAAAAAGATTCCAGAAGATTGAGTAAAATCAAAAACAAGTGAAAGAGTCTGGTTAAAACAGATACATGTTCATGCTTAAGTTACTAGCTTCTACAAGTTAAAATACAGCAAAGTTTTTATTCTGGTTAATAAGATTTACAAATGAGGCAACTTGTACGTGTATTAGAAATATATACTAGTATGCATTGCTTTTGGTTTTTGTTTTAAACTTTGAAAACTAAATGACAACAAATTGTATCCTGTTAAAATCTATAACATTTAATACCATAAAAAAGTTCCTCAAGTTTTTCAAAAAAAATCTGTCGAGTCAAAAATAGCAAAATTTTGTTAAACAGGAAGCTGGTGGGAGACAGACCTGAAAATAGGACCACAACCTGATGCTGTATACAATATATCAAGTGGCTGTGATTAGTAGTTGCTGAGAAAACTTATGAAAATTTGGTTTCTGCCCACCCGTTGCCTGACATTCACCAATTCATATCCTGGATTTTTCACTCCATGAAATCCGGCCAATTAAAGTGACTTTGTTTTGTCATTGTCGCCTTTGATCACAGGGTTGTTCATTAAAGATACTTACAGTTGTTAGTCGATGAATTTCACGTTCTAATCTCTCCAGTTCTTGTTCCTGAGCTGTTGCTCGTGGCCCATATTCATAGGGTGGAGATTTTGTGTATGGTCTACAAAATAGAAATTTAATATAAAGTCATATATGGAATTACCTGTAAAAAGGTATCATACAATTAATATGATTATCATAAAATAACATCTTGAAATTAAAAATAAGAAACAAATTTTATTATCGTCATTCATTTATATACTTATTTACAGAAATCATGAAAATTTAATGCAAATTTTTTTTTTTCAACTTTCAAAATTAGATGAAAATATTTATAACTGCTTAATACATAACAAAAAGTTTATTTATTTGCCTTAATTTTTTTTTTTCTAATTGAAACTGAAAACTGAAACATTTGAAATAATAAATTAAATGACAGAAAGAAAACGATTTAAAAGTTCTATAAACACACAAGAAGAATGCAAACAAAACTAAAGGCTCCCAGGAGCCTGAATCGCTCACCTGGTCCTTCAGGCATAATGGTCTTTTCTTTAATGGGTCAAGTCCCAACTTGTACACAACTGAGACTTTCCTGAGGCTAAATGAGCTGAACATCAAAGCAAGCCCCACCTTTTCTCTATCTGCAATAGTTTTCATTCCATAGGGCAAAAAACATGAAAAAACACTATTTTTGACCTTAAAAGGGCCATGACTCCTATAAGGGCTTATCTGACAACTTCACCCTATTAAGACTTTTTTAAAGCTTAATGAGCTAAACATTTAAGCAAGCAACACCTTTTCTCTATCTGCAATAGTTTTCATTCTATAGGGCAAAAACATGAAAAAACACTATTTTTGACCTTAAAAGGGCGATTACCCCTATTAGGGGTCATCTGACAGCTTCTACCCAATGGAGACTTTTGTAGAGCTTAATGAGCTAAACATTTAAGCAAGCAACACCTTTTCTCTATCTGCAATAGTTTTTATTTTTTAGGGCAAAAACATGAAAAAAACACTATTTTTGACCTCAATAGGGCCATAACCCATATTAGGGGTCATCAGACAACTTTGACCCAATGGAGACTTTTGTAGAGCTTAATGAGCTGAACATTTTAGCAGGCAACAGCTTTTCTCTATCTGCAATAGTTTTCATTCTATAGGGCAAAAACATGAAAAAAATGCTATTTTTGACCTTAAAAGGGCGGTAACCCCTATTAGGGGTCATCTGACAACTTCCACCCAATGGAGACTTTTGTAAAGCTTTTGATTCTGATGAGCCTAAGATCCTTCAGATTTTTTTATCTGTTCTAGTTTTCAAGTTATAAGTCTTTGAATGTGATTTTACACTATGTTCTATTTTTAGTAACAGTGGCCATGTTTGTTATCAAATCATAAAGCCGAACACAATTTTTTAACATCATGCCCTGATTAATACTTGGACCAAGTTTTGAAAAATTCCATTCAGTGGTTTCAGAGAAGAAGATTTTTGAAAAAGTAACGGACGGGCGACGGATGACGGACGACGGACAGACGATGGACGGATGGCGATGACAATAGCTCACTTGACCCTTCGGATCAGGTGAGCTAACAAAAACTCTAAGCTAAAGCTAAAGCTGTTAATTGAGTTAGTTAAGTTTGACATAAAAAGATAAATGTAATCATAAATGAAATAGAAAGAAAATTTTGCACTTATCTATTAACATGACCAGTCAACCCTTCAACTTTTGTCAGGGAGGACCTCTCACGTGACATATCAATAAAGGGGAGCAAGTGGAGGGTTGATTTTAATCAGACTGCAAAGGACAGCAAAGCCAAATTTGATCAATTACAGGCAGTGCAATCACAAATGTGCTGTTTTACTTGGAATATGGTTAAATGGATAAAAGAATGTCATGTGTTAACTATTATTATTTCAGCTTCATATATCCATTGCATGAATTAAAATGTTTTAAAACTAAATTATCAACAGCAGAAAATGGGTGAAAGTTTCCCTTAAACCCTTTCAAAACTATATTATGTGCAGAAAGTGTACCAAATCTACTTCTACACCATTCTAATCTGCTGGGTGTGGGATACAAAAGCTTTTTCTATCAATTATACATGACATCTCACTTTGAGTTGAGATCTCCATTAGGCATAAGCCAAGAATCTGTCTCTTTTTTCCACTTTTCAAAATTGTCTTTCAGTTTATGCAGTTCATCATTCTTTTCTTGAATGAGTTTCATATATTTTCTATCTCTGTCTATATATTTCTTGTTTATACCATTGATTTCATCAGCATGGTCCTATACAGAGTAAAACCAAGGGGAGATAATAATATATCTTATATATATTTTATATGGATAACTTCCCTTTATCATCTGTTTAAGTAATGTTTAGAAAAAAAATGACTCAGTCAGTCTAACTTCATAAAACATTTCATTAAAAATCTTTAAAAACTATGCTTGAAAATTCAAATTAACCCATAAATACATAAATGTTTTATTTATTATTATTTTTTTCTCCAATTTTAAAATGTATTCAGGTGCCAAAATACAACATTTTAATACCAAAAGATTTATTTTTTGTTCAAATAAAAATAAAAAACCAAACAAACAAAATGTGTTATGACTGAAGACCAACAAATTGTGTTAGTATATACAGATCATTACAACATCTAGCAAAATTAAAGTAATTGAGAATAATGATAGGGCTGAATACAGAAAGGGTTACATGGTTAATATAGACAGATGGGTTAACTTAGCATTTCCAAGCAAAACAATCATGTTCTTCAAGTGTACATTAAACAGGTTCTATGATTTTTCTTCAATAAGTCTAGATGTAATTTATTTCACCATGTTGAATTGATTACAATGAAAAACTTAATTCTAACACAAGAATAAAAAGATTATTTTTTAAAGGTTTGTTACTCTGTAAAATGGTCTAAAAATTTACAAAATTATATCTACCTTTATATAAAAGCCATGAAAGCTAGAGGATTTTTTTTTCAATCTGAACATGATTGCTTAGTTAAGGAAAAGAAAATAAATATTTAGGCTGGGTTACATAAGGCTAGCAACAGAGAGCAAGGGAGATGTTCTTACATTCTCATATCATTATGGTAACCAGTTTTATAACCGTTTGGAGGGTTTCCCTAAAATAAAAGCAGGATATTGCAAAACATCGTACATGGGCATCTATATTGCTACTGAAATAAAACTTGAATAATATCAACAAAGTACTTTATAAGGGATATGTCCTTAGGTATAAATTTTGAAGGAGAATACTGCTGTTTTACATGGAATTTAAAAATTTCAAAACATTCATATATATCTGGTAAATGAATATTATAGGAATACATAGGAATGAGCTAAATATAATTAGAAAAATTACTTCTGGACATCTATGAATCATAAAATATGTAAAAAAAAAGACTTACATAGACACCATTATTATAAGAATAAATTCTTCATTAACCAAACACAAATACATGTATTTACACAATTTACAAATAATCACTATGGATTAAATGTTCAAAATAAATCCAAATCAACGAAAATAAAAACTTGGTTCTTCTATCTTGATTAAATTTTTGTTGTAGTTATTTATTAATGTATATATATTTGTCAAAAAGAAACTTGTGAGAAACATAGAACAAGTGGCGTTAATACATGTGACACAACCTGCATAAATCAGCATCAAATTAAAAATCTGAAATCTGCAATCGTGAGATTTTTCAGACAATACAATTAAGGTTTCGTATCAAATTGAAATGAACTCATAAGATATTTTGTTTCATTTTTTTGCCTGTACAAATGTATATATATTTTGGTTCGAATTTTCATGCTCAAAGGCTTTCTTTACCTAGAATTAGCTTAAAATCCTTTTTTAACTAAATCATTTTCTGTTTGCATATATTTTTGTTTCTATATATTTTAACAGTATTTTGATGTGAATCCACTTTTTAAGTTTTATTTTTGCTTTTTTTCAATCGCACAAAATAACATTGAGATAACTCACCTTAACAAACTTCTCCTTCAGTTTATCCAGTTCATATGACTTTTCCCTTTCCAGTTGACTTTTAACACTCTGTACAATATCAGACTAGAACAAAGGGAGATAAATCAAATAAAATTAACAAGAATTAAAATCTTCACAAACGCTATCTTATTCATGGAAGTTCAAAATTGTTGTGATGTCCAGCTGCTTTTTTCGAGACAAGCTCGAGCTGTAGCACAGCTTGTCTGGAAAATAAGTGTAGGGCACGCATGGAGCAGTAATCTTCAACATTGCTTACAACTAGTTTTATCTGGGAACAAAACAAGCATATTCTCAAATAATAAAGGACATCAGATCTTTTTCATCTTTTTTCTGTATGATTATGAAGTTTAAGCATGAGATGCATATATCCAGCTACCATGTTACAATTTTAGAGCAGTATGAAACTGAGGATTGGATCGAATAATGTTAAGACTTAAAACAATTATCAAAAATCCATGGTCTAATCTGCCTTGGACCTCACTCCATGAGTTTCCAGAAAACCCAATCAGCAGATTATTAGGGAAAACTAAATTGAAATTGTCTGTTTTACACTAACAATATTGGATATAAAAATGTTTGTTACTATTAGATAGGGCTTTCAAACATAAAAATTCTTTTAAGCCTTGAGTCCACTAGATATGCATTATATCAACATGTAAGATAAAATAATCAAAATATGATTTTTTTTTTAAGACATTACAATCAAATAAAATCAAAGAGTTCATTAAATTCATTCTAGTTTTGTCAGGCCTCAGTCTTTTCAGACCATCTATCTTCATTCTTTTATATGTAAATCCCTAGGTTTTGAAATGGACCTCACAATTTTCTATCGGCAGGTCCAGTAGGTCAGACAAACTTCAAAAACAAAGCGAGTTTCAATTTTATTAACAGCCAAGGACCTAAGGGAGATAACTGATGTTAGATGATGAGTTAGTACCTTTTCCCGCTGTGATTTGATCAACTGACTCTTTTGATGTTCGACCTCTTGTTTCAGTTCCTGTACGTGGTTACGAAGTTCTGAATTGCACGCTCGTAGGTTAGCCTACAGTTAAAAACATGCACTGCAAATCATGCTTGTATTAACATTGAATAAATATGTAGATATATGGTATGATAACAAACTTGTCATAAAAATGCTTTCTTTTGTAAGTTCATTTTTAAGGCATTTTAGGATTTCAATGACGAAATTAATAGTAAGAGCAAACTTATGTCAATTTGATAGTACAACTCTATTAAAGACAGTTGGAATGACTTTAATTTTTATTTCAAAAACTGACAGTTACAATTTTTGGAAGAGAAAGAAACATGGCAGAAAGCAATTTCATGACATGCACACATGATTTATATGATTACCAATATGAATACCATAATGTAAACACATATGAATAAAGACATTGTTACATTGATGCTATGTAGTATATAAGGATAAAATACATGTACAAATTAACACAAAACAATACTCCATTATTTTTTTAATGCAAATTTTAGACCTAAAGGGGCTGGCTTTTTGTAATTATCAATCTTTTGGCATCTCGCCATTTGAGTTTTATTTGCACTTAAAATTAAACAATTGTTCATACAATCATGTTCATATTGCAAACAAATCCACCAAACTTATTTTGTTAGTAAGACAATATGAAGTTGTCTCCCTTTATGAGAACAGCTGTTGAAAACCAGGAGAGACAACTTCTATGTATAGGTATATGTATAATTTGGTTAATTAAAATAGCTTAAATTCTAAGGATATAGGCTAAATAGGACTACATGCATACCTAGGGTTATAAACTATGCATATATATCAAGGTAAAGAAATAACTTCAAAAATTTCAAAATTAAGAGGTATTTAAAAAAAAAATGTTTGACAAAAATTGTTTACTACATATAGAGATTTTTTTCAAATGAAAAAAAAAACAAAACAGGATTATAAATGGCTTCATAAATGCTTCTTCAAACCACACAAATTTCAAAAAATGATCATTATCCTTAGTTCTGTTCAAGAACAAATTTTGGAAAAAATGGCATTGAGGTGGTAAAAAACTTTCTCAATTCAAAATAACAGTTTAATTTTTGATATGTTTGTTACAAAGGAAGACAGGATTTTAAAGGAAGATAGAAGAAATATATTCAACAAGAAAAGCTGGTTGCTATGGTAACAGGAGTATATACAAAGAACCCACCTCTTCATTAAATCTACTTCCGCTAACCATCTAGTAACAAAAGTTTTATTTGAATCATTGAGGTGCTTTATGCATGCAATCTTTCTTTTTTTTTCTCAAAATGTTTTACAGGAAAATGTATATGTGTGCAGGCCTTAATTTTGCTAATTTTAGGGAAGGAAAATAGATTCTTTCAATAGTTCTATGTGCAACTTCTTTAATGACATTTTTTTGTGTTAAAAATTATAATTCATAACAGTCATGTAAAAGGTAATACATGTATATACTTAATGTTTTACAAAATTTGAGTAATTTTGACCCAAAAATATCTTTTCTATTGTAAGTCTAACATTTGGTGCTCTTGTGAAAAGGTTAGGGAGTTGGCAAAAGAAAATGATAACAAAAAGATTTACAAAAATCAAAGATATCCAGTTAAGAGTAATGAAAGAACCCATGTCTGCATTCAGTAGTGATATCACATTTTAAATGGTAAATTTAAAGATCATTGATCTTGGTTCCTACTCCAATAAGCAAACTAAGAAACTAATTCTAAAGGATATGTTTGTCCTGATTATTGACTTATTCTAATAAATATATTTTACTTTCATGTATACTCATAATATATACCTATATATTCATTATCATATTAAGAAATAAAGATTTGTTCTTCATTTAAGGTGTTTAATTTGCTAAATTATAATTTTTTTCTCTCTATCATCATATATCTTTAGTAGCAGATCAAGAAAGGGGGGGGGTTAAGGTTTATAAACTTATTTATTGATAACTGTACCAAATATAATTAAGATATAGGACTGATGCAATACACTATTTAACCCTTGTTAAGAAAGTTCACAGGCTTTTTTATCCATGTTACATCATATCAATCAATGTTCAGATGACCATATATGTCTTACCAATGCTGCTGTAGTTGGTGCTCTCATTCTACCAGAGGATGTAAAACCATTCTCTCGGAAGCTACAATAAACATGAGATGATCATAAATACTTGGTAATATAACTTTTCCAAAAAAATTCTGACTACCGGTAATATTCAAAACTTCTTTGTGAACATTTAAGTGTAAGTTTAACCCTTATTTATGGATCAAATACTTTGAGTTCTTTTGTATTTGTTCAAAACTCTTTAAGTTATTCCCTTTGGTAAATTTTATGGTCAATAAACTTTTCTTTCCATTTCGGCCTTTCAACTTTTGGTAACGCATCTCGGAAGAGTCTTTATTCTGTAGACAATACATGATATAATTTGAAATTGCCTGAGACTTTTCTGTTATTTTTTTTACACTAATTTTTTTTATTAAAGATTAACTTGTTTTTCTCTTCAATTTTTTTCCCAAACTTACTCAGTAACATTAACTTTCCGAGGACTTATTCCTAACATATGAGAATTTTTCCGACACTCTTCGTTTATTTCATTCACTATTGTTCTTTCAATTCTTTCTGATGCTTGATTGTCCTGTGCTATTTTTAGCACTTCAGCTCGCTCTGCCCGTAATTGCTTGATTTCCTCTTCCTGCATTCTTATTGTGTTCTGCAATTTATCTAGCTCTTGTTGGAAATCCTGAAGCGAAAACTAAATATAACGAGTACATATGCTATATGCCCCCACCCAATTATTTGTTTCCCCATAACCCAAGGTTGATTAATACCAAAGCAAGCATCATGCAGTTAAAATATTAAATTTTATCACAGCAAAACAGAGTTAAAATACAACAACTGTAATGGGATAGGGGGAAGCAATTGTTTTCAAAACAATTATGATTAACCCATACAAACTTGAAAATTTAAAAATCATAAGGTTAAAGATACCAAATTTAAAAGGAAGTAATGGAATCAACCATTCATTTCAAACCCTTCCATAATAAATGAATCATACCTCTTTCATTTTGGCCTTGAGTTTCTCCATATCGACCTGCATGTCTTGTTTGATGGCCTCCTTGGCCCGAGCCACAGCCACCATACGATCATGGACAGCTTGTCTGTTTTGTAGACGCTGAGTCTCCAACTCCTGGAAAATAATATGGAACTAAATTTTAGATAAAGCAAATATTATTTTGTGATGAAGAGATCCAACTCATGATTTTACATTGCTTAAATTCTTATATTTGTCTACCCCTATCATATATATCTATATCTTTACTTAATCCTTTGCCTAGGATTTCATCAACCAACATGGCCTTTATAGATATGCTTTTTCAAAATCAAAATAATGTATTCAACTCTCTGACAAGTCTTTGAGCCACACAAAATGGGTTAAACCAGAAGTGGATCCAGGAATTTTTTGAAAATTCCATGACAGTTTACTGAGAACTAGAATGGCCGTCTTCCATGGAAAATGTATGTCGCCTGCATCTTAAAATATGGGGTAAACAGGAGGTAGATGAATTACTCAAGAAGAAGGATATTGTCAAAGTAAGCCATATATGTCACTTTGCAATACGTTGCAGGTGATATAATGAAGAAGAGGAAAGTAGGTTTTAGACCAATTTTTTGCTTTGTTTGTTGGTGTTTAACGCCCTTCTCGACCCACCTGGGTCATACAGGGCAGTCACTTTCAATGGTGAAGGAAATCAGAGTAATCGAAGGAAACTACCGACTTTGGGCAGGTCACTGACAGACACATAATCACATTGCAGATGGGGAAGTCCCTTTTTATCATAAGTTACAAATGGGACTCAAACACCACACATGAGGTGATTGGCTAGTGATCAATAGTGTGGTATTTAAACCAGCGCCTTAGACCACTCGCCCAACCAGGCCCCCAAATTTTTTGTCAAAAAACTACAGAAAATAGGTTCCAACACTTCATGATCCGCTTCTGTAAACTAAGATCTTTGCCATAGACTTTCAATTTGAATTGAGTATAAAATGTTATTCTGTTATCTATGAAACATGAGGGAATAAAATACTTGCCTTGTATTGATATCTATTATGGTACAGATGCCGTTATCCATGGGCAATGGTAATTTAAGAGCTTGGCTTTGTTTTATTTTGTAAGTCTAATATTTTTTTTAAAAAGGAATTTGATACTAATTTTGGAATTTTTGAAATAAAATGAAACAGAAAATTTTTAATCAGTTCATCAATCTAAATAACAAAGTATTGACTCAAAAAAAGGCTTTCACAGTCCATTGAAATTTTTTACAATACCTGGTGTTGTTAATTATACATAATTATCCCATTTGTCAGAACATAAAAGTGATTGTTGTCAAGAACTATTTCATCTATTTTTCATAATTATTGCATTGTTGCAGAATTGATTTTTTACTTTCATTCAGAACAATTACATGACAAATTTGGAAACAAAATGGAAGGCATATTGTAAAATATGGGATGGAAAGCAGGTTGTTGCATATACGAAAGTTGTTTTAATAATACAATTTTGACAAAATCTTTGAAACAAATTTACAAGATATGCCAAATCGAATGAAGTCTTTCAGTCATTTTAAAAGAGGAATTTGTATATCAGTTTAACACAAACATGGTTCAGCATTCCATTCCATTCCATTTATCCAGCCCTAAACTTACAATAAAACTAAAATCTTGTACACCAAAAATAGAGACAAGTGCATACTTGTACAATATGATTTTCTATGTGGAATTTAAACATACCATAAAACTTTGATTGAGTTTTACTTTTATCACATTACCAAGAAGCATTTGTTTGGCTTCCAAACACTGAAAGTTATCATTAAATTAATTTGTTATCAAATTTCTTAATAGCTTGAGATAAAATTTGTGAAACAAGCATTACTATAAGTGTTTTATTATACACTTTGGTGTGAATTTTATTTCAATAAGTTTAGGCCTGAATTTATATTGAAATCAAGGAGGTGTTATAAATATATTAAACCTTGTCCTATAATTATTTTATTGGAACATTTAAATTACAATTAGAGGTTTCAAATTTCATTGAAAGTTTATTTGATAATTCTAGACTAAATGTATTTATTAAAATTTGTCAATTCATATGTTGTACAGTTTATGTATAAAAATATGCTAGATCTGCATATTTTGAAGAGTTTGTTGTTCAGTACATGTAATATTTTTTCTCAAAACAATTCAAGGAATGAAATCAAAATTTAAACAAATAAAACTTTATTTGGCTATTTGAAGACATCAAAGATGAGACCTATTTCTCCTTTAAAAGATTCAAATGCAAAGATTTACTAGCTTTGAGTGTGACACTATAAAATATGAAATTCCTTTTAAACCAGAATAGAATAGGAGCATGCATGCAGCCTCAACAGATGATAACTGTTCACATGGAACAAAGATCTTCTTGATTTTTTAGGTGATACATCTGTAGACATTACTTCACTGGGCATGCATCAATGACCCCCTTACAAAGTCAGCGAAAGTTTTAGCTGGCCTCTTAGCTTCTGATGTGTTGATGATGGCTGATGGCAATGAGTTCCAATCTTTGATGGTGTTTGCCATAAAACTGTACTTGAATGTGTCTGTTTTGGCTGGAATTTTCAAGAAGTGCTGGCTGTGCATGGTTTTAGAAGCAGTGGGACACAATGAACAGCCTTTTTTGAAGACCAATATATATATCCATTGGTTGGTTTTTTTTTTTGCAATTGGTTGTAGACACCCTCACCCTGTATCTTAGCTGCAGTATGTAGCTCTTAATGTACCTTTTGATATTTTTTTCAAGGACCATAGTCCGCCAAATCAGAATATTTCATAAAAGACGATTAAGAGCTACAAACTGCAGCTACCTGTACACTGTCTTGTAAAAATTTAATTATGCAGACATTTGAATTATTTAATGTAAACTATGCTGACATACCAGTTTCTTTAACAATAACCATGATGAACATATGTTCGAAAAGAAGACTGCAAAAGTTTATCAAATAAAAATTGTATTGTTTGCTCAAAATAAATATTTCAATATCAATTTGTTACTGTTTTATTTCACTATTAGGTGTTTAAAAACAATAAATTATGATATGAAAACCAATATATTTATACAATCTAAAATCAAACTTGGTAACGCCTAAGTTTTTGATGTAATATTGTAATTTATATGTTTGTACAACCTTCAAAAGATATTTTCTATACAATATTTCAATTGACAAATTTTCCAGACAACCACACTAACTTTTTGTATCAGCAAATTAATATAACCTGGCAATGTAAAACTAATGTGTCTGGTCTACAAACTGAAACTTTCTAAGATAAATGATATTCAATCATTTTCAGGAGTTTGTGCCCCTATTTCAGATCTTATATGACTGAAAATATTTTGACAAAGGAAACTAGAGTGCCAAGAAGAAAATGATAACCTTGCGCAGAAAGAGTCAACATACACTCTCAAAGATTCTGACTCAGTACTGGAAGAAGAAGAAATGGGCCTTAGAGTACTTTGAATGTTCATAATTTTTGGCATGTTGTAAACAACTGAATTACATACCAAACATACAGATATTCACTAAGAGGAAATTGCAAGTCATTGAATACAAATGAACATACCAAAATTTGCTTGAAAGAAAAATGTAAACTCAGAAATTTCATACCTTTCCCTTACGTGTATTATATTGAATTGCACAGAACACACATTACAGACCTCAGCCTCATTAAATCTATAGTTCTTTAACATTTTATATTTCCAGCTCTATATAATGTTACACTAAAAAACTTAAACTCCATGATATAACTAAAGACTGTGCGGTGAACATGCTGACCATTCAGATTAATGCATAATAATAAGGATTACAAGTTCTCTTAATCTGGTCAAAAGCTCATTACAGAGGACTTTAAAACATTCTTTGCAATCTACCATTTAAAAAAAACTTGCACTAGGTTTAAAAAAATAAAGTCTATGAGACTATAAGACAATAATACAAGAATGATTTCCAACATCAGCTGAGTCTGTGCTTTTGTGGAATCTTACAATATGAAGCTTCTACTCTATAAAAGGCATCAAAATCAATATGTTTTTTGTATGGAGTAGAAAAGCAATTTATGCAATTACATGTACATGTATTAACTTGGGTACTAAAATTGTTGACTATACAAATTTAGCACATTCTTTCCATTTTATCAACAAGTTCATTTATTTAAGTATCTTCTATTTCTTAATTTTCTAATGCCAAGATTAAATGGATGATGCTGTACTTTGTTCAATATTTTGAAGTCATTTATTTTTCTCTCAGCTGAAACACCAACCTACCTTAAAACAGTCAAAAAACCTCATCTTGACCTCTCTTAATTGATCATAATCCAAATCCATGGTTATAAACTTATAAATTCACACTATTAATTCTTTACTATAACACAGTAATGCAAAATACAGATCTGCCTAAGACTGTGAAGACTTGGAGTGTTGTCTAATCCTCGCCTTCAATTGGATGATTGTATTTCAATTATGTCACTACAGAACCTAATAACTCTCTTTTTAAAGTCCCATTATCAATTTCTAAAGAAGTGAAGATTTCGTTGACAATAACTATATGCCTTATGTCTGAACATTTAAGACTGCTTCACTAGTAAATATCCAATAATGTAAAGGGAAATATAGTATTCTAATCAATGCTTCATTTAACTAGTAGAGTCATTAAAATCAATCTCGTTTAAAACACCTTTTCAGTCCTTTTGATAAAAAAATATGTGTTAGTATTAATAGATTTGTATCCATTAACTCTATATGGCAAATCAATATGGTCCGTCTCCCGCTAATTCTCTAATGTTCGCAATCATCCAGCCTATTGAGGGTCCTTTTTCCAACGATGATAATTTTGTCCAAGTATCCGCAAAGCAAACACAATTTTAATAGTAAGAAAATCTACCCACTTTTCATTCTTATCAACTTGTTGGTTTACATCTTGTATAAAAATTTACATAGGTTGTCAAACACACGAAGTAGATTTACTATAAAGTCCTGTTAACATTCAATGTGATATCGGCTTTACAAAGTTAGCTTTTGTACTTATTGTAATATGGACAAATAGGGTTTGTAAGTAAAATCAACGATCCTTGCAAAATTTTGTATAAAAATAAATAAAATATCGCTGATATTGGAACATGATCCTTTTTCATTACACTTGAAAGCTTTCCCGCTCTAGATTTGACAGCATATTAAATTGGATTAAAATTTTATTAAAATATGAATTTCTAGGTTTGAAAATATTATAAATTTATTATAAGCTTATTAGTGTTAAGCGTGTTAAAAACATAAGTCAACTTTAAATAGTGATTCAAATTTATTAAAATGCATTTTTAAAAGATCTGATTGAAACTTTTATTGATGTGGAAAAAAAATGCAACAGTCTGATCACTAGGTTTAATTTAACCATAAAAGAATTCCCACAAAACATCAATGTTATGTATCACAAATTGAACAGAATGATTTTTTAATACATTATTAAATAAAGTTTGTAACTACCAGTAATGTCAGTTTGTGGGTTATTTTGTCTGTGTTATTTTAAAATTGAAAAAAAAGCAACAAGTTTATGGAATATATTAACAAGAGTTGACACTAAAGTATGTCTCGCCTGTCGGCACCATCACAGAACTCATTGAAGGTCTAGCTGGGCCTTCAGAAAAGTTAAGGTCAAGGTCATATGACAAATGACAGAATTCCATTTAACCATCACAAAAATGTCTGAAGTATGTACTAGATACCATAGTTATTTAGAAACAATGAAAAAAAAAACATTCACTGAGTCATTCAACCATGAAAATGGGGTCAAGGTCACATTACATGATGACGTCAGTTGTGTATACCATAATCCCCAAATATCAGATGCCTAGCTATAATATACTTTTCACTTAACTCATTTTTCACCTAAAAATTACCTAAGTTCACAAAGTCACTGAACCATGAAAATGGGGTCAGGGTCACACAACATGGTGTCAGTTGTGTAGACCAAAACCCCAAATGTCTGTATACCAAATATCAGATGTCTAGCTATTATACTTTTAATTTAATTTATTTTCCACAAAAGTTTAAATTGTCCCAAAAATCATATAAGTCCACAGAGTCACTGAACCATGAAAATGATGTCAGGGTCAAATGGCATGGGGCCAGTTGCGTAGACCATAATCCCAACTGTCTGTATACCAAATATCAGATGCCTAGCTAATATGCTTTTCTTGTAATTCATTTTCCACAAAAGTTTTACAAAGGGGTCTTTTGGCCTGAAAAAACATCTAAGTTCATAGAGTTGCTGAACCATGAAATGGGTCTGGGTCACAAAGCATGGTGCCAGTTGTGTAGACCAAAACCCCAACTGTCTGTATACCAAATATCAGATGCCTAGCTATTATACATTTCTTGTAATTCATTTTCCACAAAAGTCTTACAAAGGGGTCTTTTGGCCTGAAAAAACATCTAAGTTCACAGAGTCACTGAACCATGAAATTGGGGTCAGGGTCAAACGGCATGGTGCCAGTTGTGTAGACCATAACCCCAACTGTCTGTATACCAAATATCATATGCCTAGCTATTATACTTTTCTTGTAATTCATTTTCCACAAAAGTCTTACAAAAAAGTTTACGCCGTCGCCGCCGCCGCCGCCGCCGGAAAGTAATACCTATGTCTCGCCTTCAGCGACTAAAGTCGCAGGCGAGACAAAAATGAATGCGTCCATGGAACACAGGTGCCCCCTTGTAGGCCAAAACAGGAAGTAGTTATCCAACAGTTTGACATTCCAAATCACCCTACCAAATTCAAATCATTTTCATGTAACATTTATGAAACAAGCTTGCCAGAAATTTGTACAGATTTTCATACATACAGACATGAGATAAACTAATGCCACAGACATTTTATCCCGGGAGCAGAAAAAATAATAAGTTGGAAAGAAGACCTGGTCTTAAAAATTGCCTATAGTAACTATAAGATAAAAGAATTGGAAATAATGGTAGAGTCCGCAGCACTTGAAAAATTTCAAACATAATTTATTGTAAATGACATCATAGAAATGGAGAGTTTTGTTATCTTTTTTGTATGAAACTTGAACATGTTTCAACAAGTTTGTTTAAACAAATTTGATGAAAAAGATATATCATATTTTTCAATTTATATCAATTTTAGTCTTGAACCCTTTCATAAATTAAAATGTTATCTGATTTCAAGTTTATAAGCTTTTTCCATTACATAATTTTTAAAACCTGTTTCTCCTTGTTCCCAAACAAATCCCGCAGAATGGGACCCCATGCTGATGCCTCATACCAACTATTGAGAAGCTGTGATTTATGGTTCCTGAAAAATCTGTTACAAAAATTATTTCCTGCCCTCCAACCATCTCAATTTTTCTCTCTGTTTGATATAGAAGGATACAGAAATTACATGTGAAAAATAGAGTAAATACTATGCTTTGATCAGAATAATTTTGAATAGTACATACATGTTGTAATGCTAAACTTCTTATTCTTAAAGAAAACTTATTTTAGTTGAAATAATAAACATGCCACATTATTTAAATCTTTACTTGAGCAAGTTGACCTTTTTTAAATAAAAGTAACTTGAACAAAAGAAAAATCCTTAAAAAGGATTACAATGTTGAAAGTTTAAATAAATTTTACGTAAATATTTTGAATAAAGACCCACTGTGCTTCAATTTAAAAGCCATTGTTGCACTTTTCATTGTTAAAATTGTTTAAAGTTTTAGAATTTTATACATTGTAAATTAGGGTATTCATCCATGTACTTATATATTTCATCTTTATCGACATGAAATACGGTTTATGTATAACTTTTCATAACAGTTTTCCATTAAAACAGAGAAAGCACATAAAAGTGATCTAAAATGTCAAGAAAGCCTGGGAATAATGCATATTTGAATCATTCACTAAAATAAACATATAATTCATTACATTGCTTTTCATCATATGTTAAAATTTGATAAATATTTCTATTAAAGCAACCCTTTAAAAGTATATTACTGCAACCAAAGAGCAACTGTTTTTGTGTTGAAGAGAATTAAAATATGTCTAAGCAGACAAAAACCACCCAATCAAAAGAGCATGTCTGTACCAGTGACTTGTTTAACAAACAATCTAATAACAGACATTTTTTTTTCATATTGAATATCTATTACTGTTCAAAGTTTGAAAGATGTAGCATTTATACTTTTTGACATACTGATTTCACAAACCTTCGATGATGAACAGATGAACAAAAAACAGACAGACAGACTGAGTAAAGTGATTTTTAGACCTTCAATCATATTCTGGTGAAATCATTTTAAAAAGGTTGATGGAAATTTACAATTTAAGCTAATCTTCATATCTGCCCAGTCCTAAATAAGAAGTAGAAGTCCAACAGGTCTGAAAGTCAACAAGAACATACAGTTTTCACCCTGAACCAAATTGTAATTCTCGTGTACTGTTTCTCAGAAAAGCTTGATGAAAATTTTCATGTCAATTTTCATATTGCCCCAGTCCAAAACAGAATGTAGAAGTTTGACAAATCTGAAAGTCACTTAGGACACACAGTTTGTCATATTGAACCATCCTGCTCAGTTTCACAAATCATTTTAATGTATGGTTTCTGTGAAAAAGCTTGAAAAAAATTCATACGAAGAGTCAGACATGAGTAAAATTTAAAGCTCCCAAAAATGTTGTCACAGGTCACAAATGAAACAATTGAAACATCATATTCTTCCATGCCATTCTAAAGTGACATTGTACTTCACAAAATGACACACAAGTCTACACTTTCACTTTTCTACAGTTGATGTGACCATTATGAATTATCGCAATTAACCTGGCATCTTCAACTCTTTATAGGAAAAAATCAGAAGTCCAATTATCTCCCCTGAATGGTATCTGAGAATAATAGAATTTCTTCATGTGCCAATTGGATTTACTACATTATATATGTATTAAGTTCATCTAATTTTTTCTGGTATAGTAGAAGTTTTGTGTTGATAAAGATGCAGACAGATTGACATACAGGAAAATTCCAATGAACATGAAACTCAAACTTTGTTTGCTGAAATAAAAACATGATCTTACCGTCGTTAGTTTTTCCACCTGAGACAGGAATTGACTTTTGACCTTTTTCTCCTCCTCCAGCTCCTTAGAAATAGCATTCAGTTTGACCTTCAACTCTTGCTGAGCTTGATCTTTCTCTTTGTGTAATCTCCATTCCAGGTCAGCCTCTAGTTTTAACTTCTCTCTTGTAATGATGTCATCCATCTGAAAATATGAAGATTTTTTAAGTTGTTAAATGAGGTAACCGAAACTTTGCGCAATTTGTTAGACAGAACAGACTTTATCTGATTGATTGTTTGTTGGTTTGATCGATTAATGGCAAGTTGTTTTTAATCCAGTTAATACCTAAGGTCAAAATCAGTGTTATATTAAATGCTGAACTTTAATATTTTGTTCATTGGTTGCATGCTTGTAATGTCTATTTTTTTTACATATTGGTATTAGCACAAGGTGGTCGAGCGATGTAAAGAAATGTCTTCTTAGGCACAATTTTTTTCAATATTGATCTGGCAGGGCAGGGGCTATTTTTACTAATTTTCATTACCAGTACTTTTAAATTGAATAAAACCTTTACTTAGACCTCTTGACCAGAGAAGTCCTTGCAAATGTAAAAGGACACTAACCTGTTTTTGAGATTCTGATTTGACACGAGTCTCCACATCTCTTCGGTCCTCCTCTAGTTTTTTCACAAGGTCAATCATTCTTGATAATTCTCCTTCTTTTTCCTTAAATAAGATGATACATTGTATACATTAAATTATAAGTTGATTTATTTTTTCCTTTTATGTAAATTGCTTGAAATATTTGTTATCGAGAAAATACTGTTAATAAACATTCAATGTCGATCAATCATACAATAAAAATTGAACTATTTGTTTTCTAATTTTATATCTTGAACTTTTTTCTAATAGATGCATTGCAAATAAGATACCAAATTCAAAGACAAAACTTGTATAAAACAACATTGGTACCTAACAATAAAAATTTCAACTGAGAACGAGTATATGTTTATTTTAAAATGTCTTTAAAATGTGCTCCTTACTCTTATAGCATTAGATTGACTTTTAATGTGGTGATTCATTTTCTCCTCAGCCCGTGAAAGCGCATCCCTCTTTTCCTTTTCCAAAGTGCTCCGTAAATCTTCCAGAGATTTTTGTTTCTCTAAAAACATATTTTCTCTCATCTGAACCATGGCAGTGTCCTGTAACAAGTGTGTGCAAAAACAAATAATATTTGACATTTCACCCCAAACAAAGTGTGTAAAAGTGCATGATATAAGTTTGAAGTTCGAATATATCTTTAAGATTTCACAAAAAGTTAACTAATAGCATGAAAATACTATAGCCAAACCATACATTAAATATCATACAAAGCAGTTGGCCATCATGATTTACCTTGAAAAAATCCTCCTTTAATTTAATGATAAATAAAATTCAATTTAGTAAAATCAAACAAATTATGGAAATTGTTTTAATATCTTTTTCATTAGTTTGACAACTTTGTTACTTACAATGAAGTCCAATTTATTCTTCTTAAAGATGTTTAAACATATAATGTGCAAAAAATGTTGTGTCTGTCTTATTAAAGTACCATTAATCCTGAACCACTGTTGAATTTGATTAAAACTAAAATTGTACACTAAATGTAATTTCTATTTGGTGGGAAAATAAACCCTTAAAAGTTACTTTCACATCCATGCTAACTTACAGTTGCTGCTTTTTATAACCTCTAGACCCTTTTCCCATCAGTTCAAACACAAATAGGCATAAAAAGGAGACTTACCATTTCTTTCCTGAGGGTCTGTAGTGATCGTTTGTGTTCTTCCATCACTCCATCTTTATGACCCTTCTCTTTGCTGTAGAGCTGTTGTAAGTCTTGGTTCTGTTGTCTGTAAACAAGAAAAAGAAAACCTTTTGTGTAAAAACAGTTAACTTTAAATGTGGGGCACCCGCAGGGTACCCCCCTCAGGTTGCAAGGTCGCTTTTAAAAGGGGCCTGAGGTCGCAAGGTCGCCTTTTAAAGGCATATTTTGGCGAGGTCGCAGGTCGTTTTTTGGCATATGTCGATTTTATGAAGTGTAGGTCGGAAGTCGCCCTTTAAAAGCCCTAAGGTCGCAGGTCGTTTTTAACCCTGCAGGAGCCACAAATGTCCTGCTTTGATTTGCAGAACTCAACCTTTTAATCTTTGAGTTGATCAATCCATGTCAAGATGTATTAGTGTTTAAAGTATCATCATGATGAAGACTTAACTTCTGATTCTGAAATGTTACCTTAAAATGCAAAGGCAACCTGACTGTGACTGTAAAATATACAAATAGATTTGTGGTACATTACAAAATGTTTAGAAAGACCAACAATCACAATTCTTGAATTTCTTGTTAAGACAATGATACAATGATGATCTATTATACTCATTCACATTTTCTCTTCTTACTTTTTGTAATACTGTGGTTTCATTTTTATTCGTAGGGTATCAATTTTCGTGGTTTTCGTGAGTGGCCTTTGTCCACAAAAATTGAGACCCCACAAAAGGGAAAGTTTACATTTATCTGTGTTCTGTAGTCTTCAAAACCATGAATTTAAGAATCCACAAACTGATCCTTTTTCATCAAACCACAAAAATTGATACCCACAAAAATAAATGAATCCACAGTAACTTACTTCAATTGACCGATGATGTCCTCTTTATTATTAATCTCCTTCTGACACGCCCCAATCTTCCCATGGAGGTTTGAGATCTCTGTCTTTAGATCCTCTACCTCTCTGTTGATCAACTGGTGCCTCCCACTGTCAGCACGAGGAGATCGAGAAATCAGCCTCAAGTCTTCTAACAGCTTCTTCTTATCCTGAAATGACAGATCACATATAGCATGAAAATGAACAGATCAGTTTTGGATAATTCTTGCAGTGAAACCTGGTTAAACTGAACCCTGAATAAACCCAAAACCTCTATAAACTAAACTTGTTTTAGATTCCATTCTTTATAATTTCTATTAATCTTAAACCTGTACAAACTGATTACAACAAACAAATTTTTCAGTCCCAAAGGAGCTCATGTATTACGAATTTCTCTGTCATAATTGTTTTATGCAAATGAAAATGTCACAAATTTTCAGAAAAACTATTTAAGTAAGGATCATATTTTGACAAGAATATTTAAAAACAATGTATTCAATGTTTCTATTTCAGGGAAAATGTCTTTCATCACTTTGTCAACAAAAACAGTTCTTACAGCTGAGCATGCTTGAGCAAAATGTTTAGCTTCTATCAAAAGATTTAAATTCCTGACTGTAAATTATACCAGCTGCTTGTTTAAATAACAGTACCTGAACTAGATCATTTTTCTCCTTTTCAAGTCGTCTAACTTTTTCCTCAAACTTCTGAGTTTGTAATGAGGTAGTGATTGATTGACCTTGACCAGGGGTCATCTTAGATTCCTCTAACTGGGCTGTCACTATTTCTATCTCCTGAAACACAAGTAAGATGTAAAGTTATTACAAATGAGCTGAAATGAAACACGTGTTTGAAGAATACAAATTCTAATATCATCAAAGGTATGAGAAAGAACTGCATTAAGCCTTATTGTTTGAAAAAATAGCAATGCTAAAGACATAAATGCCCCATCTTGCAACATTTGAGAAGGACAGACAGATGGATGGTGGACCAAACACTATTTTGCCATGAACAAATCAATAATTACATGATGACTTGTGTTATGCATATATACTCCATATCCCTTCTTTTTTGACTTCTCACTATACAGCATTTTTTGAAAGAGAGGTCTTAGTAAAATATTTTGTTTCTTGAATGCTTTAAAAAACTGTACAAGGCCATTCAAGCAAGAACTCACTTCTTGTAATTCCTCTATCTTATTGCGTGACTGTCGTTGTTCATTGAACAGGTCGTCTTTGGCAGCATCTAATTGTCTGACTAGCTCATCTCTTTCAAGTTCAAGGCCATCCATGTGCCGTAATCTGACCTTTAAACTGGCATTTTCCTCTTCTAAAGAGGTCATCTATAAATAGAACATGGAAATGGTTTTTCATTCTATAATCTGTTGGTTTACCATTTACAGATTTTGTACATAATGTAATTGTATTAAATGATATTAGATTGTAATAATCTTTAAAATAATTGAATAAAAAGATCACTTTTGCTACTGAAATAAAAACAACCTAAACACCATTTCTTTTCTAGGTGTAAGAATATTCTAATCATCCTTGGTTGTTTAAGCAACAGTATTAAAGTCAAAATACAGTTACTATGACAGTTCAAACTAATTTCATATCATATTATATCATATATCATATCATAATTTGTGTATATTACTGTATAAATTTTTGCACAAACTTTTGGAAACATAACATTTATGTTTTGGGGGACAGAATTAAGATGAAGCAGTTTAAATTTGTAACAAGCTCTATTTAGAAATTAATATTAACAAATAAACTGTCCTCTCCCAGAGCTAAACAAAACTCAGAAAAAATTTGCTGTTTGATCATAATGTGACAAAAATTGCAAAACAAAATTGACAAAACTAATAAATGGAGTGTGAAACCCAAAATTGCTCTTTTATTATAATGTTATTGCAAGCCTGAAAAAGAATGTGAATAAAAATGATAATGGGGCCGATCATTTGTGCACACTGTACCCATTTCCAATCCACAATCAAGCAAATTTGCTTAACAAAAAGATAAGAAAGTGAACTTGAATGAAATTCTGGCGATATTTAGATGTGTTAGTTATGATGTGTCTAGCACCATTATTTACCATTGTCAATATATATGTATATATTATTTTTGGATATGTTTGTTAATTGTAGAAAATTACCTTTTCACCCTAATTTAATAAAAAAAATACAAGAGAAGTTGTTAAAATTTATAAAAGAGAAGTTCAGAGAAATCGACAAGAACACAAACTACAGAATATAAAAACAGTGGCGGATCCAGATGGGGGTTCCGGGAGTCGGAACCCCCCCTTCCTTCGGAAATTTTAATTTTGTGTAGATTTTCAGCAAAATTGGTCTGGAACCCCCCCTTTGGTCCACAGAACCCAGTATTTGGAACCCCCCTTTTAAAAATTTCTGGATCCGCACCTGAAAAAACAGATTACAGGTGTCCCTTCAGAGAAGCTGGAAAAGTCTTTAAAAGATCTTACGAAAATGACAAAACATGCATGAATATATACCAACAACTAGAATATATCCCCTCTCCCCCAGCAAATCATACTGTTCACTATCCATTGTATCAGCAAAATTAAAAAAATCTGTCAAAGTCAAAAATGACCAGATTTCGTTTAACAGGAAGTAAGTGAGCCACAGACCTGAAATCAAATCACACATTATTGGACCCCACCCTGATGCTAAACCAAAAATCAAATGGCTGTGATAAGTTGTTGCTGAGAAAACTGTTATGAAAATTTCTTCCTTGCCCGCACCCGCCCTGTGACCACCCACCTACCCTTCACCATTTTATAACCTGGATTTTTCACTCCATGAAATCTGGCCAAAAAAAATATTAGTTTTTAGTTGGAATAGTCACTGTAGCAATAAGCCACGTCTATAGGTATGATAGCCTTTCAGTAACTGACCAATCAAAAGCCAGCCTGTGGTCGTGTTGCCTCGATCATCACTTATCCATTCACATATCAATACACACTCCTAATAGCGTTCATTATCAAATATTCAATTACTTCTCAACTTTTATACTAAACATTTACAATCTTTAAAATTTGTAGATTATCCCAGCTACCTGAACTTTATGTACTTTGATTTGAGATAATCTTTAACACTACCTTCAAGAAATCTTATACAAAAACAATGTCAAAACCTTAAGAAATCTCATCATTAATTGAAAGGATTTTTAATTTTTAACCCTTACCTTATCATCCTGATCAACAAAGCTGTCTGAGGCCCGGATGTCACCTAACCTTGACCTAAGCTGATCTTCGTAATTCTTGACTTGTCGTTTCTTCCGAGATAAGTCTTCCTCAATCCTGTCAACATCTTTCATGATGTTTTCTCTCTTGAGCTCTGTGAGCATCAGTTGTGTTCTAAAAATAACCAGGCTAAATTTATAGATATAAGCATACATGCATCTTTATAGAAAGCTAGTTCTCTTTACTTACCAAAAATAAAGATCAATAAGTCCTTCAACCCTAATTCATAGTGGTTTTGTTTATATATATATTCTTTGGTTTGTTTTGTTTGGTACAACATGTATAATATAATTATTTTGTGTTTTTTTTTTTTTTAAATTCTGGGGGGAGTGTAAAGATTAAGTTAAGGGGGTTTGTTCCTCTATCTTAAAGTAAATAAAAATGGAAAATATTGCATCTTTTTCAAAGAATATGGACAAATAATCAAAATTAGCAAGAAATAAATGTAGGTCCATGTGTTCGTTTTTATGCTATAAGCCTTTATGATTTTGGCGGGAAAAACGTTCTCTCTAGATTTTTCATTTCTTTTGCATTGCCACAGATTGGTATCTTTAAACTCTTTAAAATGTATGACAGAGTAAATAAAATTTCATAAAAAATTGTAAGGCCAAAAAAAAAGTAGGTGAGTTTACTGTCACCCGACCCTATCTAATTTTTACCCCCCTACCCTAAAGTTTTTTTGAGCATTTTCTATTAAGCACTGTTAAAGTCACAAAGCTGCTCCCATAGACTCAAGGTAAAAAAAAAATATATAAAAAAAATAATTTCCTACCTACCGACCCTAATTTTTTTCAGCATGTGACAGTAAACACACATACTTTTTTGTTTGGCCTGAACTGCATATTTGGAGGACATATTTTTGAATAAGAAAAAGAAAATAGGCGGTTCATGGGCAAAAAAATTCAAGGTTAATAGATGGATAAACCCTGAGGATCTCGACAATCTGACAAAAATCTTAAAATATGAGGAGCAAACCTCCTTAACCTTTGTGTCTTAATATCATATTTTTTGCAAATATTGTTACAAACCAAACAAAGAAATATAGAAAACCATTTTAAGGCTGGAGGACTTTTTTGAAAGCAGATATTTAGAAGTGATGTCATGTACAGTTATTTTAATCTACCAGCATACTAGTATCTTATAACATAACAAAAACTTAACACACTTACTTTGCTTCATCAGTCTGTGCCTTGATCAGCTGTAACTTTTTCTCGGCTTCCTTGACCTCTGACCTTGACCCTTTCATAGCACTGACAAGTCCATCTCTAGGCTTTTCCTGAAACCCAAACGTGAAAATGAAAAATCAATATAAAATTTAAACGAACAAATACTTTTTTTTTACATAATTCAATACCAAGAGGAATAACTCTAGCTGAATATTTTAAATTGTGCTTTTTACAATAAATTGTTAAAACATAAAAATATTCAATTATGTGCAACATAAATAATTTTCATGGCCTTGTACTGAAAGAGTTTTGTCTTTCAATGAAAAAATCGTTAATTTATATGGTTATTTGAAATGAAAGTCATACAACATAGATATAAACTTTTCTTTAAAAGTTCTAGAGAATGTTAGGGAAAGCTCTTTTTGATGCACAGGGGCCATAATGGGCAGTTTGTTTTAATTGTGGAGGAAATTGGAGGACCCAGAGGAAACCATCAACTATGGATAGTTTAAAATAACTTTATATCATAATTAAAAGAAACATTATTAAAAATACACTTACCCTATCAAGACTTGTAGATCTGTAGTTTGTTCTCTTTGGCTCTGAACTCAAATTATTTATGTAAGGGGAAGACTAAAAAAAGAAAAAGAAAACATAAAACAACTGATAGCTAACAACAGTCTTTTAATCACACTGTAAAATTCAAATAATTTCTACAAACTGCTTTAGGAAAAATATTTTATTGTAATTAAATTACCTTAAAACTGGTACATGTAATTTTGGCGGCGTATAATTTTTGCGGATTGGAATAAAAATTCAGTAATTTTAATTTTGCCAATTTTAATTTTGAGGTTTATATCTTTATTTAGGAATAAGAACGCTTCATACTTTTTATGCCATTTTAAAATCTGCGGTTGAGTGTCAACTGCGAAATAACACAACAATCAATTAACCAGTTATAAAGTATTCATTTTTTGAAAACCTTGATGAGACTCATGTGTACAATAAATGCTACATGACATTACATATTTAAAAATTTCGTAAGAAGATTCAATTTCTACACTGTATAGCATACAGGAATAAAAAAAAACCAGTTAATTTTGTTATGCTGTATATCAATATTTCAAGGAGTAACCTCTCATCTGCAGCTTTTGATATTGGAAGATCAATAAACCAAAAGTAATGAATGAAAAGTACTCAAAGCCAAAAGGTTCAAACAGGAAAGCCAAATCCAGCACCGAGGATATCGACCATGTGCAGTACAAGGAAAGAAACCAGGACACTTATTCACAAAAGTTCGTAAACGTGACTTTAGTCGTACCTCCCCATGTTGCCTATGTTAGTTCGAACTTTTGTGAATATGGCTGCTGGTGTGATACCGTATAGCGGGTAATTTTCGCGGCGTGCAAATTTCGCGATTTCATACCAAATGACCAAGTTGTTATTTACGCGGACATTTATTTTCGCGATATAATAATAATCTCAACACGAATTTATGTTGATTCTATTTTACGCGGGTTTTAAATTTCGCGTTAGAGTACTGGTCGCGAATATAGCGAAAATTAGAACCTCGCGAAAATTTCCCGCTATACGGTATAAGGTGATATAACTAAACGGCCAAACCTTACCTTATTTTCTGAGTATTTTGTGGCAGATTGGTTGGGAGAATTTGGCAAGTCTTGAAATGACACAGACTGTAATTAATAAAAGAATAAAAATATCAAGTTATTCTTTTATAAATTGTAAAAATTAGTCATGGAAAAAGTAGACTAATTGCCTGTCAGAAGGAAATGTCTTGAATTAATCTGAATAACTAGAATGCAGAATATCATAATTAAGTTTAATTGGTTTGAAATTTTAAGATACCAATTTAAAAACTGAGAAATGAACAAGTTGAAGTTGAATCATTCAGTACTATCAAGCAAGACATTAGTGTGTTTCTAAATTGTAATGGGTTTTGTTTTCTTAAATGTGTCCTTGCTTTTGTTCTTGAGTCTTGAATATTTTCAAGCAATTCATTAGCTCTCATTGTGTGTGTTTTTTCGTACTTGGAGATCTACCGTAAAAGAAGAAGTAAAAGTGAGGGATCTATTTTTTATAAATAACAAGTTATTGACTCTTTTTGAAAGAATAAAACCCTCATGAATGCATTTTAAAACAATTGAAATATCCCATTTACAATAACTGTCCCCTTTACCGGTATATTTCTTTACCTCATGATAACTTACAAGTTTATCTTCCATGTTTCTTGGACTGGCCTGGTCCACTTGACTAGATGTATATCTGGGACTACTGAGATTAGAATTGACAGGACTGGCCCAATCACCATCAGTCCCGTTCCTGACCCTGTCACGAATTGGACTTGTGCCTCTGTTTGGTGTCGATGTTGAAAATTTGTCCCGTAATGAAGAGATTTTTTCAGGTGTTGAATTTGATCTGTCTGGTGATGAACTTGACCTTGCCCTTCCTTCTGATGCATCATGGGAAGGGTTGAACCTATCTTGGAACAGCCCAGTTCTTGCCCTCTCTAAGAGTGAACTTGATCTTTGATTTGTATATGAGTCTCTTGGTGAATTGGTTGATAAATCTGTGTATGAAGTAGCCTGAAAATGAACATATAATTATAATTATAAAATGTATATTCAAAAGATTTTGCATAATTGTACATGACATAGCATCCATTAAACAATAACAATTTAGAAATCTTTGTTTCTTAAAAATTCATAAAGAATTGTATTCAAATCCATTTGTATAAATAAACCATTTATTGGACGTTTCGTTTCAGCCATAAGCCTTCACCAGTTTCACTAAGTGATTTTAGCTCAAGAAAAATGTAGTGGTTGAAATTATTTTGTGAAACTATTGAAGGCCTATGGTCAAAACATCAAATAAATGATTTCTTTTTCAAATGAATTTAAAAATCGGTAATGGAAAATAGTCAGTTTTCTTCAATGAGGATTAGTTGTTTTTGCATGAACTTGTCAATGTTATATTTACAGCAACAATAAAACGACTATGAACACATTCTATTTTACAACAATTTTTTGTTTAAAAATGGCTGATGTTCATTTTCATAGCAAAATTTGTCTGTATTTAAAGAACTTTATTGATTATTCTATGAGCATTTAAACTTAAAGGTGAAATAATCCTAGGTGCTAAAATACCTAGAACTTGATTTCTACCATATAATTATATAAAGATCATATCATTCCAGACTTTACTAAAGCCATTGAGGTGTGAAAAAAATTCTCAGAATAGACAGATGTTCAGTTTACATGGACTAAAAATGAACTGCAAAACAAGTCTAGGATTCTGGTTTATACTGACCATTTGGGACTGAATTTGTAAAGATTCAACATTACGAAACACAATTATACATAAAAATTTGGTTTATTGACAGGATTTTAGGGTTCAATTTATACAGGATTTCAATTAAGTTAGGGTTTGGTATCTACAGGATTTCAATTTATCAGAGTTCTGTTTAGAAATGGTTTTTAGTTTATTCAGGGTTTGGTTTAGACAGGTATTTATTTTATTGAGGATTCTGTTTTTACAGGTTTTTTGGTTTATTCAGAGTTTTTATTATACAGTTTTCAGTTTATTCAGGGTTCAGCAGTTTGGACATGTTTTTGTTTTATTCAGGTTCAGTTTGAAAAAGTTTTTTCCTCATCAGGGATCTAAGTTTCGGTTCATTCATGGTTTGGTTTAGACAGGTTTTGGTTTATTTTGGGCTTAGTTTAGACTGGTTCTTGGTTTATTCAGAATTGAGGTGATACAGGGTTTCAGTTTTTTTCAGGGTTCAATTTAGACAGGTTTTCAGTTTATTCAGAATTCAGTTTAGACAGTTCTTGGGTTTATTTTATGTTTGGTTTAGACAGGTTTTGGGATTATTCAGAATTCAGCTAAGACAAGTTTTTGGATTATTTTGGGTTCAGTTTAAACAGGATTTGGGGTTTTTCAGAATTCAGTTTAAACAGGTTTGGGATTTATTTTCATTCATAGTTTGGTTTACACAGACTTTTTGTTTATTCAGTTTGGTTAAGACAGGTTTTCAGTTCATTCAGAGTTAGGTGAAGACAGCTTTTTTGTTTATTCAGGGTTCTATTTTGACAGGATTTTAGTTTACTTAGGGTGAAATGTTTCACAGTTCATACCTTGGGTAGTTCTCCTGTAATGCTAAGCATCCCTCTTGTAGAGGTTTTTGTCCGTCGTGGAGAGAAGGACTGTGCTCTTCTCTCCATCTCAATTTCTCTCTGAATTCTTTCAGATTCCCTCTCTATTTCTTGTCTATCACTGTCTAAGCTATCTCTTCTTGTCTGTCTTGTGTAAGATGAAGACCTGAAATGTAAGAAAATGATACACATAAAATAAAGTATGCCAAAAATCAATTAAGATGCATTTAATATTTTAAGCTATTTTAGTTTACAGAAAATTTGTCTTAAAAACAAAGGCAATTTGAATTTTTAGATGTTGAAAACACTGAAAATTCCAGTAAATATGTTAGCATATGTTAAACATTTAATCATAAACGGAGGCGCTGAAGGTATGAAGTTTTCAGAAGAGTCAGAGTAATCTGTATGTTCATTAGCTGTGACTGAGCTCTTAAATATTGGAAGAAGGGTCATTTAAGTACACATGTACTCATTTCTATCAATTTTTGCTCAATTGCCCCATAGGCTACTCAATAATGTCACAGAACTTCAGGCATCTTTTTCTACTAATTTGGCCTTGACTTGCAACATGCACACAGAAAACAAATATTTCTAAAGGCACTTGGATAGACAAGCCTTTAAAATTGGTAGAAACAGGTACCTGTGCTAGGAACCAAGCATTTGTTTTATAAGTGACTATCATATACAGAGATATGACTATTTTATGATAGTAACTTATGCAAAAATCTTGCCTGGTTCTTGTTGGTAAGATTGTGATATGATTGACCTTCCTTGCATCAACAATTGGCACTATACTGTTGACTCATTTATATTTGTGGGGATCAAATTTCGTGATTTCCCAGAAAAGACATTTTGTTATGTTTTTAACTTTTTGTCTGCACATGTTGCTAAGAAAGAATCAATGTTAAATTAACATTTTGCTGGATTCTAAATTTTCATGGCTGTCTAACACTCATGAAAATAATGAAAATTCGTTTCCCACAAATATTAATGAAACATGAGAATAATAGTACCTATGCAAAAATCTTGCCCAGTCCTTGTTGGTTAGATTGTGATATGATTGACCTTCTATATATTAACAATTCTATCACAATATTAAAAGATATGCTTATAATATTTACATATGTAAAACAATGTTTAAGATATGACAATCTGATTTTAAATACCTTACCTCAGTGTAGACAAAGATGACAAACTAAAACTCCTATGAGAACTTAAAAGTCGGCTCGACATGATGAATGAAAATCTATCGTGTAAACTCTAAATCCTCCAAATTGATAATCTTGGAAATTCTTAATTAAACATGTACATAGTTTAAAGAAATTGTGTTTTTATATATTTCCTCTCCTCATAGTTAACTCCATTGGTACTTTTCACAAAAACCCAAGCTTTCTAATTAAATTTTGTATTGTCTGTGCATGTTTTATTCATGAAAATAATGTAAAAAAAATATGACTTTATATTTAACTATTTACAATAAAACAAGAGTCTATTATTTAACTTATAAAGCATCACTGGGGTCTATGAACCTTAGAAATTCCTTACAGCCTTTTAAATAATACAATACTCATTCATAAGGGTCTAAAATATTGTTATTTCAGAAAAATCAATTTTGATAAATCAGTTGCTGTAGGTGGAAAAACATAAAACCAATTAAGAAACCTACTAACAAAATATAATAAAAAAATCAATCTTATCAATACTAAAACTAAATTAGAAACCTTGTAAGATTTAAGTCTTAAAAGATCAAGACAAAAATTTCCGCTTACTTTTCTTGGTCAGCATCCCTTTACATCCCCATTTCAAACAAGTGAAGTCTTATGTTTACACAAAATAAAAGATTAATTTTTCTCCATATCATTAAACGGCGATGATGTATGGCGATGATGTATAAGTCTTCACACCCAATACACTATGAACAAAAAATCTATTGACATTGACCAATCGTGCAAAGTTAAATCTTTCAAGTACATCACATTACAGTTACGGAACATAATATTTTACGGAATGCAGGGGGATGTATTCTGTTGATAGTAGCCAAGAATGTTATACCGTACTACTCAATTAAATAGATACCGATTTAAATACTTTATCAATTGTTGAATACAATTAACATGTCATAAACACTTAGAAGACTCTGTCATCTTAAAACTATAATTATATAAATATTTTTGAGCTTTGCATGTATGGTTAAGCAAGTTCTTTAATATCTTCCTTCTTTCTTGTATTGATTCAGTCTCTATTTTATATTTCAAATGTTAATCCCATATCTAAAAGGATGCACATCGCATGAAATTATAACTTTATATATTTCTTATACAAATAACTTTCACTTACAGACTCTGAAATTGCAGCATCTTCGCTCTCCTTTCCAGATTCTCAATACTCTTTTGTTTTGGTAAGGGCACTTCTGATGAGTCTTATTGGGTAAAATGCATGCCAATTGATTGTCTGGATCTGAGTTGTAATTCTAATTCAATCTAATACAGTTTTATGATACTTAATAAAAGCTTTTTTTACAAGTCTACAGTTTGTTGAAAGTAAAAGAAACTCTTTCATTGAAGCAAAGAATATCAATAATCGGAAAAGACAAAGACAAAATCGATAGACATAAATCACCACAACAAAACAAAACCACAAAACAAACAAAAAACACACATTACCACCAAAACTCAATAAGCACACTTAGCACAGCAAAGTGAACTCAAGTCGAAGAGGCAGAGGCACCTATGGGGAATATACGTGTCAAAAGTCCGAAAGGGTAACGACGAAACTGGTAAACATGAAGAAGAACAGCACAAAGAAACACAAAATCAACCAAACAGAAATCAACAACGTGAACTCATGTCGAAATTAGAGTGAACTCAGGTCGAAATTAGAGTGAACTCAGGTGCTCCAGAAGAGTAGGTTTGTTTTGTTTTGTCTGTAGCTAAAACATATTCATTTTTTAAGACGGGTTAATATTTTTCTGGTTCCAAATTTGCTACTGATCGGCTTGTTTTTTTCATTAATGTCTTTGAGTGTGCCTTGGGCTGGGTAATGATTTTATCCCATTCCAAATTTTATTGTCTTAAATTCTTATCCTGTATATTTTTTTTTCAATGTTTAGCCTGGTTTATGACATGTTCAATGTAAAGACTGGTTCATGAAAAATTAAATTTTTAGACTGGTTCATGACTTGTTCAATTTTAACACTGGTCTTTCATGTGTCCAATTTTAGACTGGTCTATGACATGTTCAATGTTAAGACTGGTTAATGACATGTTCAACGTAAAGACCGGTTCATGAAAAGTTAAATTTTTATACTGGTTCATGACATGTTCAATTTTTACACTGGTCTATCAGGTGTCCAATTTTGACTTGTCTATGACATGTTTAATGTTTAGACTGGTTAATGACATGTTCAACGTAAAGACTGGTTCATGAAAAGTTAAATTTTTATACTGGTTCATGACATGTTCAATTTTTAAACTGGTCTTTCATGTGTCCAATTTTAGACTGGTCTATGACATGTTCAATGTTTAGACTAGTTTATGAAATGTTCAATGAAAAATAAACAAATCAAACAATAATTGACTTTAATAAGTATAGAACCAGCTACACAAGTCGAAATACAAAATATAATATAATATATAGCATTTCATGTGATTTTGGGGATTTAGATAATACATATCACATAGCATTTATACACTTATATGTTTGGGGGAAAAACTTTGGGAAAATATACATTTGATTTCATGGCGTCTGAGTACTAAAGCAAACATACTTGCAGGCACATTGCAAATATCAAATAAGAAATGAAATTAATGATAAATTATAAAATAATAAATAATTAATGATTAAAAGTGTACAACTACATGTCCTTTATAATTACTATAAATATGGAAAGGGGGTAAAATGCATTAGGGAATACATGTTTTTATTTGGAAAACAAGTATTTTTGAAGGGCTCATCTAGGTCATTTTGAGAAACTTTCATGATACAATATACTTCCATTAATTTCACTTCTTCACAGGTCAACTGCTCAGAAATATTTCAATGTGACATGGACCCCTGTAACACCCCAAACAAAAGCATCATTCCAATGGGTCTAAAAATCATACAAGACATGTTGATTGTCATATTAAACCATCCTGCCGAATCAAAAATTGGTCAAAGACAGAAAATGGCTAGATTTCGTTTAACAGGAAGTATATGAGCCACAGACCTAAAATCCAATCCCACGTTATGGGAGCCCATGTTGATGCTGCATACCAAATATCAAGAAACTGTGATTTAAGTAGTTGCTGAGAAAGCTGTTATGAAAATGTTCTATTATTGAACATTAATGTCAAAAATAAACTAAGTCGTTTAACAGGAAGCAGGTGAACAACAGACCTGAAATCAGATCCCACTTTATGGGAGCCCATGCAGATGCTGCATACCAAATATCAAGAGGCTGTGATTAGTAGTTGCTATGAAAACTGTTACGGAAATTTTCTATTATTGAATATTAATGTCAAAAATAAACTAAGTCGGTAAACAGGAAGTAGGTGAGTGACAGACCTGAAATCATATCCCACAGTATGGGAGCTCATGCTGATGCTGTATACCAATTATCAAGTGGCTGTGATAAGTAGTTGCTGAGAAAACTTGTTATGAAAATTTCTTTCCCACCCGCTCAATATTCACCGTTTTATTACCTGGATTTTCACTCCGTGAAATCCAACCAAAAATCATTCTCATACATGACTTCTGAGAAAATTTTGACAAATTTTGGCGGCATAAAAACATCTATCTGGGTCAGATCCAGGATTTCAGTTGAAAGGAGGCATAGAAAATTTTATTTTTCTGCAGAGCAAAGCAAACTTTGAAGAGTTTTTTAATGTGGATTTTATGCAAAAAATAATTTTGTCAATTTAAGGGGAGGTATACACTCTTTCCTTGGATCTGCACCCTGTCTATATTCAGCCATTTTTTAGTAATAACACTATAAGTGCTTATTTCATTTTGCATTTGACTAGATATTTTACAACAATAATCCATTCCATTGCTAATTAAAACTAGATGGAGCCTTCCCCGGAAGGCATATGTCGCCTGCGTATCTATGTTTGTTCGCCAAACAGGAAGTGGTTAATTTTCAGCCATAAAATCGCCTTACACCTTATAGTACTATGCGACGAAGCTACATACCAAATAACAAGAGGCTGTGGCATGTAGTTACCCGGAAAACTGCGACGAAAATTTGGCATCTATGTCCATTATATATAAAACATCAAGTATTCGTCAAACAGGAAGTAGTTATTTTTCGGGCATAAAATCGCTTTACACCTTATAGTACTATGAGATGAAGCTACATACCAAATATCAAAAGGCTGTGGCATGTAGTTGCCTGGAAAACTGCGACGAAAATTTGGCATCTATGTCCATTATACACTGTATATAAAACATTAAGTATTCGTCAAACAGGAAGTAGTTATTTTTCGGGCATAAAATCGCTTTACACCTTAAAGTACTATGTGATGAAGCTACTTACCAAATATCAAGAGGCTGTGACATGTAGTTGCCTAGAAAACTGCGACGGAAATTTTTGTGACGCCGCAGGACGACGACGCAAGACGACGGATAGTGCCAAAGTAACCCCTATATGTCGCTTCTGCAACACGTTGCAGGCGACATAAAAATGGGTCAAAGACAGAAATGGCCGGATTTCGTTTAACAAGAAGTAGGTGAGCGACAGACCTGAAATCATATCCCACATTATGGGAGCCCATGTTGATGCTGCATACCAAATATCAAGAGGCTGTGATTAGTAGTTGCTAAGAAAACTGTTACAAAATTTTTCTACTATTGGACATTATTGTCAAAAATTAACTAAGTCGGTAAACAGGAAGTAGATGAGGAACAGACCTGAAATCGCATCCCACGTTATGGGACCTCACCCTGATACTGTATACCAAATATCAAGTGGCTATGATAAATAGTTGCTGAGAAAACTGTTACGAAAATTTTCTACTATTGGACATTATTGTCAAAAATTAACTAAGTCGGTAAACAGGAAGTAGGTGAGCGACAGACATGAAATCGCATCCCACATTATGGGACCCCACCCTGATGCTTCATACCAAATATCAAGTGGCTGTGATAAGTAGTTGCTGAGAAAACTGTTACGAAAATTTCTTCCCCGCCCGCACGCCGCCCGCCCGACATTCACCATTTTATAACCCGGATTTTTCACTCCGTGAAATCCGGCCAAAAATAAACTTTAAAATCAATTGTTGAAATTAGATTATTATGTAATTCTTGGAGTCCTGATTTTCTTTAATACATTTTTGATATTTACTGTCAGTGTAAAACAATTAGGTGTATAAAATCAATGATTTAGACCTGTATTCCTTATCTTAACAATGACTCCTAATTCCTTAAGATCTCATATTTGAAAATAGAGGAAGAAAAAAACAATGAACACCCAGAGACATTGAAATTAATATATAGACAAAATTATGCTAAAAAATCAATGTGCTGAAAATATATAATACAATTTGATTGAAATACCTAAATAAAGACCAATGAACAACCAACTTATCAACCCTAGATGCTACTGATGGATAATTTCTAAAATTGTGTTGAATCGAGCAATGGTCATTGTTAAAGAAAATTTGATTGATAAGTTTCCATTTTCTATTAAAGTTTGTTGCACAGAGAAGTATGATATGAACATTAATATTGAGTTTTAGAAAAACAAATTCTACAGTTACTGATTTTGATGTCAATTTGAATTATAAAAAGCATTCTGAGAGTATTGCAAAACAATACTTAGTCCCCTTCCGGCCTCATATTTCAGTCACTGGTAACAATTTGTCAAACAAATGAATACCTAAACTTGATCAGTTTATTATCTACAAGGAACAATAAAAAAGTTTAGAAAAGAAAATTGCAATAGATTTTCAAACTTCAAAGGGCCATATCTCCCATAAAAATTTGTGGACTGGCACGAAACTCAAACTTGATCTGTAACTCATCAAGATAAACTCACAGACAAAAAATCAGTTCATTATCTAAAAGCGTTTAGAAAAAAATGTGGAAAACTGATATTTGAGTGAATTTCAAAGTTCAAAGGGCCATAATTCCCATAAAAATTTGTGGATCGGCACGAAACTCAAACTTGATCTGTAACTCATCAAGGTTAACTCATATACCAAAAATCAGTTTATTATCTATAAGCGTTTAGAAAACAAGAGGCTCCCAGGAGCCTGAATCGCTCACCTGACATATGTGCCTGGAGTAAAGGCTATTAGGCAAAATCTATTTAACATTGGATCTTGATGTGCTTAACAATATGCAATTTAAATTTCTCGAATATCTCGTAAAGTTGTCAAGTTATTGAGCTAAACAGGTGAAAAATTTTCCAAAAATCCACAAAAAGGGCAATAACTCCTACATGGGTCGTTGGATTTTCTTCAAAATTTCAGAGCTGGTAGATCTTCAGGTGCTGATCACTTTTGTTCCCAATCAAAATTTTAAAATCTGTCACCGTTTTTGAGTTATTTGCAAAAACTGCCATTTACCCCTATGTTCTATTTTTAGCCACAGCGGCCATATTTTACAACCAATCAAAAATTCCCACATCAGTTCTATACACCTAATGCTAATAAACAACTATACCAAGTTTGGTTCCAATTGGACTTGAACTGTCAGAGGATATAGAAGAAAATGAGATGTGGAATAAGTGTACGCGACACAACCTACATTATAAACGTATATTTTAAATATCCACAATGGAAAACAGCCAGCAGCCTTCAATGTGACCAGCGGTCGCTGCTCGCTGTTTTACAATTGGCCCCTGGATTAAAAATAAAATACATATGATTCAAGCCCAATCCCAAAGTGCATTGAAAGACGAGTTAACGTTTTCAATGTAATGAGGAAATGCTGTTAAAATGCTCAATTTTGACGTTCTAAGGGCAATAACTCCTAAAAGGAAAGGTTCTACAACGTTGACCCTATTACATATTTTGTAGATCTTGATGTGCTTAACAATATGCAATTTAAATTTCTCAAATATCTTGTATAGTTTTCAAGATATTGAGCTAAGCAGGTGCAAAATTTGCAAAGAATCCACAAAAAGGGCAATAACTCCAACATGGGTTGTTGGATTTTCTTCAAAATTTCTGGGTAGGTAGATCTTGAGGAGCTGATCACTTTTATCCATGCCAGATTTTTGATATCTGTAGCCGTTTTTGAGTTATTTGCAAAAAACTGCATTTTACCCCTATGTTCTATTTTTAGCCACGGCGGCCACGTTTTACAATGAATCAAAAATCCCCACATCAGTTCTAAGCACCGAATGCTAATGAACAACCATACCAAGTTTGGTTTCATTTGGACTTATGGTGTCAGAGGAGTTAACGTTTTAAAAAGTTTACGGACGGATGGAGGACGGACGCCAAGTGATGACAATAGCTCACATGACCCTTCGGGTCAGGTGAGCTAAAAAGTGCGGAAAACTGAATTTTAGTGAATTTTCAAAGTTCAAAGGGCCATAACTCCCATAAAAATTGTTGCTTCGTTGTATATACTTTTTTTAAACTTAACATAAAGAAGGTTAACAATAGTTTCAGTATACTGTGGTTTCATTAGTTTTTGTGGGGTATCAATTTTCATGGTTTTTGTGGGTGAAGACAGTCCACAAAATTTGGTTCTCCATGAAAAAGAAATATAACATTGCTTTGAATACCACAAATTTAAGAAACCATGTTCTTCTATTTTTTCAGCAATCCATGAAAATTGATAAGTACAAAAATAAATGAGTCCAAAGTAATCTAATCCTTATTCATGTACAAATAAATTTTGTTTTCAAGTCCATATCACATAGTAAGGCAAATTAGTACAGAACTCATCAGTTAATTTCCTGTTAATCCTTTTTACCATACAGCGACCTATATTTTCTCGTCTTTTGCTCCAGCCTATCTATAGTAGCCTGTAGGGATAATTGTATGTCAGAAGTGTTTGAGCTCTCAGAACTTGACCTACTAACACAGGAGCAATAGCAACGAGTCATGTTACTACTGGTTGCAGTAGACTGGTCCTGTTTTGTCACTTCATCATTTGGCATTTCATTCTCAGTTTGTGCTTCTTGATCGATAACACCTGTATTTGAGTCTGTTTGAGTTTCAGCCTCTTTATGGAATGTGTTGTATACTCTATTGATAGTCGGTACATTGAATGAATGTTGTCTGCTACTAGAGGCTTCTGGGAGATTGTTATAAAAGCCTTGGAATTTATCAGAATCTATCGATGCCTGTTCTGGCAGCCCTTCATACTGAGTTCCAAAATCTCTTGCCAGATAAAACATATTTTCATTGTCACAACTGACAATTTTTTCAAACAAGCGCTCAATATCTGAAACTCTTAGAATAGGTGATAATGTCCCATCATCTGCTTGTACAGACATATCTTGCGAATCAGGGGAGGCGATAGCTATCGATATAGAATTGTGATTCGAAACATGTTGGATCTCACTCCTGAATACCTTACCCGAAAAATTGATCACTTTGTCCTCACTATGACAGGAAGCATTAACTTCCTCACTAGGTGGCGACTCCAATGATGCAGATTGAATTTTCTCTTCCAATTGTGCGGAGAATGCTTCAATGCTTGCGTCTTTTTGGTAGTTATCATCGATATCTATGCTATCCGTTGTGATATCTAAGCTATCATTTTGATTGTCTAAGCCCACTTCAATTACTGTAATTGGTGAAGTAGGCATTGGAGACATACATAGACTAGACGAAGATCTTCTACGAAAAAATCTTTCATCCATATCACCACCAAGATAATTTGGAGTTAGCTGTGATGTTTGTTTCATATCTTTATCTGTGTCTTTTAAGACTGTACTTACAAGAGCAGGTTCAACACGAAGCTCAATTGAACTTGTTTTATTTTCCTTATTATCATTGTACTGACTTCCTAAGATCTCATCAATTTCAAGGCTTTCATTAGATGGATTGCTTTCTACACATATACTAGGAACAACTGCAATTTTTTTCTCAGGGCTGCCATAATCTGCATTTTTGATAACTTGGAATTTGAAATCATTGATATCAGAATCTGTAAAATGACTTTCCCCTATTGACCCTCGATTACTAGATGGTAAACTTTGATCTGATGTTGAGTTTTCAGATGGGCTTTTAGTTGACTCATTGGATAAACTCTGCATGTAGAGTTTAGAAATAGTTTTTCTGCTTTTAACTGATGAATTTTCATCTTCTTCACTCAGAGTTTCTAAATAAATCGGCAGTGATTTTTGTCTTGCCCTTGCAAACTGCTTGCGTTTTAAATCCATGGCATTATCCATGCTTTCATTTTTTCTGGCATTACATTTATCCTTGTTAATTGAGGCTATTACGCTATCTGATTGTAGAAGATCTCGCAACTTTTCAATACTGGATTGTCTCTCAGTTGTTGAGCTTTCCTCTGGTGATGTGCTCTGTTGTTTGGTCATTTCTGATGATGGAGACAGATGAGCTTTCCCCTTATTTCTGGATGGACTACTTCCTCTTGACCGATTTCCTCCATCAGGTGACCCGTCATTTCGATACATCTCCCTGCTTGTTGAGAAGAATTGCTCTGGTTGTGCAACTAATAAAGGGTGATTTTGGAAATAAAGTTCCTGTTGTGCTTTCATGAACATTTCTTGTTGAGCCTTAATATACATTTCTTGTTGCTTTTTCAAAATTTTTAATTTCCAGTCTTGAGCAAATCTTGCAGGAAGAAAACTATCAACTTCTTCTGCAAATCCTAAGTTCATTAGTACTTGATCTGGTGCTGGTTTCTGAGGGGGAGGCATTTGAGGAAAGAACATAGGTGTAGAAGAATACTGGAAACCAGTCTGAGGCTGATACCCATGATGCATTGCGGCAGGATACAAGGCGGGGTCACTTCCACTGAAAGATGACCACAATGATGCCGATTGTTTCATTGGTCGACCTCTTGAAGAATTCATACCACTGACTGATGAGGAATTTTCTCCCTCAAAATGTGTAGATGACAATGAACTTGATAGACATGACTCGCTACTTTTTGAATTCATATAATGAGATCTTTTAAATGTTTTATCGAAAGACTCCCGAGAGCTTTTTCCAGAACTGCTAGACTTTTCTGATGTAGATCTACTGCTTACACTATCAGGCTTTTTATTAAATGTATATTTAGCAAAAGGAATTTCTTCAGTATCTTCATCAGGTAAAATTAGATCACACCGTGCATCCTTCTTGCTTTTGTTTAACAAACCATGGTGCTTTTGTTTAGGTAGGAGACTTAGACTTTCCGCATCTTCAAATAATTTCTCTAACAAAGGACTGTATTGGAAATGAATTTCCCCTCCATCGTTGCTTAAACTTGTCAGTGACGATGTTCGTGAGTCGGCCAAATCTATGCTAGCTGATTCTGATAATCCAGATAAAGAAAAATGACTGACACTGCTACGCCCAGAGAGAGATTGGTTGTGGCCATCAAAACTTGACTGACGCGAAAATTTTGAATCATAAGACGTTGAATTGATACTGTCTACTTCATCAAAGGTTGAGCTTCTTGTTAACAGGTCTCGACTTCTTGATGAAGACTCATAAGAACTGGAAGGGGGGTTTCTCTGATCAAAGCTTTCACTGTTTTTTCTCCTGAAAAAGATTGAAAAAAACAATATATGTTAATCTCAATTTCAATAGTTTTCCTTTTGACTGCAAACTCAAACTTCAAATATCTCTGAATCCCTGCCTTATGATAAATGAAGACATTACATTTATCAAGTTTACATAATACATTTGTACTTCGATTGCTATCTAAATAAATCATTCATTTTGCCCCTTTTTTTCTAAAAACTACAGGGGCCATAAAACCAAAATGCAAAATGGGTCAACCACAACTAAAGTTATTGCAGAGGAACCAAATTTCTTCAGATGACAACAACAGCCAAAATGACATTGCCATTACATGACACATTGTTCCGCTAATGCGTTTTTAAAACAATGTTCCCCATCCACTTCAAAATATATACATACATTTTATTTTAGAAAATAATTTCCACGAACTAATAAATCCATCATCTACATCAGCATTTTTTAATATCTGTCAAAAAATCTATAAAGTAAGACCAGGTAAGCAGATGGAAATTAAATAGGTTGCCAAAGGCGTGAAAAACAATGGAAATATTTGACATAGAAAGGGCTGGAAGAGGATAAATTTTATAATGCCTTTCTGGGTGTGGCTGCTGAGATAAAATGTGCTTAAAGACACGTTTCCAACTGTTTGTCCAAAATTTTCTAATTTAGTATTTAAGTAAATCAAGTATCTTAAACTGAATATTCGTTTGCCCAATATAAATCTTAAATTCATTTAAATTATAACTTTAGATGTATTTCGACTTTCTTACAAAGTTACATTTCTTTAATTGGAAAACTAGGTGTTTAAGTTTCAAAAATGGCTTATCAGTTAAAGTAAAATAAAAGTTTGTAATATCTAACAAATAAAATTGACCTCCTTTGCATAATATACAAGTTTTAAATAAATTTGCTACATATACTGCTATTCCCTATTTAATTATAGACTCAAGTTGGGTGTTTCCCATATTACAGTTTAATAGAGAGTTCTTTGTTCTCCATCATAAATAAAAGTCCAAGTCTGATTTGATGGACAAAATCTAATTAATTAATTATTCACTAATCAATACCCAAATTACCTTGAAATCTGAAGAATTTCTAATATTTCACTAATATTAACACATTTAAAGGGATTTTCAGAATTATCAAATTCCATTCACTTAATACGCCAGGTATAAAACAGACTGATATTTGCTCTACGTAATAAGTCATCCCAAATCAATACAATTATCATGCTTTCAAAAAATGAGAGTGTTCCGAGAATTTATTTTTGATTATTTAGAATTATAGCTAATATCAAGTTTCAGTTGGTAAATATTATGGTCAATAGAGATCTTGGAACATTAATAAAAAATACAGATTTCACTAGCTTAAGCCTCTATGTTTTCGTGATATTAAAAAGAACAGCTCATCAGATTTCACAAAGTAAAGTTCTTTGAAATAAGATAAAAACAATGTTTGCAACATGATTTCAATGCATTGATTTTTTACAATATTCATTTGAAGGAAATTAAGACACGAACAATATTTATCCCTGTATCTGAATCTTGTACCATAATCCAAAACGATAGCTTGTTAGATTTTACTAAGTAAAGTTTGTCCATGATTTCTTGTTTGTTCATTTAGAAAATAGCTTGTCAGGTTTCGCAAGGTAAAGTTCTATGGTCATCTGAATCCAATCTTATAACTATGTTCACAATATGGTTTCTTATTTCATCACATCGATTTTACAATGTATCTAAGGATTCCTGAAGAAATTTCAGACACAAACAATACTGATACATGTGTCTGAATTCAAAATAATAACTTATTAGATTTCACTAGGTAAAGTCTCTAAATGATTTCTTGTTTGTTTATGTATAACAAGAGTCTCCCAGGAGCCTTCAATGCTCACCTGACTTCATTGACTGATGGAATGAAACATTTTTTGGGCAATTTTAAGGCAAAAAACTTCAATAAAGGATCATCATACAACTTCCACCTATGAGGGCTTTTATAGAGCATATAAAGCCAAACCACTTAAGCAACCAAAAGCTTTTGTTAATCCTTAATAGTTTTAATCTGCATGGTAAAAGCAACAGCTTTTGTCTGCAACAGTTTTCATCCTATAGACTAAAAACGTGAAAAATGATATTTTTACCTTCAAAGAACAATAACCCCTATAAGGGGTCATCTGACAACTTTGACACAATGGAGAATTTGTAAATCTCAATGAGCTGAAGGTTTAAACAAGCAATAGCTTTTCTCCATCTGTTATAGTTTTCTTTCTATAGGCCAAAAACATTAAAAAACTTTTTTGACCTTTTAAGGCCCACAACCCCTATTAAGGGTCATTTGACAACTTTGACTCAAGGAAAATTTAGAAGAACTTTTAATGATGAAGAAGGAAGGCTGCATCAGATTTTCTCTATCTTTTATACTTTTTGATTTATAAGCCAACAGCTAGGGTTTGACCTCTTGTTCTATCCATGTTGTTTGGTTGGTAGTCACAATTTCTGCAATCTTGGTAGAGGACATTCCATAGATAACTTGTGTGAAATTTCAAAGCGATTCCTTTAGTAGAAAACAGAAACAAAAGACTGATGACAACATATGATGATGACGATGGACACCAAGTACAGTAATGGCAATAGTTTACATGACCCTTTGGGTCAGGTGAGCTTAAATGTCATTTGATTTCAATAGGTATAGTCTCTGGTTACTTGAACTACATCTAATTGCACATTGATTTTTTCAATATATCAAAAGATTCTTGAAGGTAAATTAAAAAGCAAACAATATTGAATCTTGTAACAATACCCAAATGCAAAATAATAGCTTCTCAGATTTTACTTGGTGCAAGTCTCCATAATTTCTGATGCAAAAAAAAAAAAATTCTTCAAATTTCATGTAGGTAAATCATGTTCACTTGATAAAGATCTAATATCAGTGTTTACATGGCAATTTCATTTCATTAGTTTTTACGATGATTTCTTTAAACAAATTACAGAAGTAAACATGATTAATATTTTGAATTCCCTTAAATTTAAGTAACAGATTTGATAAAATATTGCCACTATGGCACAAAATAACATCATAAATATTATAACAGGAGCATGTTCAAAGTCCTGATGCTGGAAAATCTTGTGACTTTGACCTTTGACCTATTGACCACAAAATCAATGGACTAACTCCTAACATCATAAGCTTTAACATGTGAAATCAAGTTATGCTTCAGATTCAAAAACTGGTGACCTTGACCTTTGAACTTTTGAACCCTAAAGCAATAGACCTCTTTTCTAGGTTGCATGAAATTGTGTTAAAGTATTCAAAAGTGAAACCCTTGAACTAATTTCAGACGGATGGAAAGCCAATTTCTGTATTCCTCTGCTTAAGCGACAAAAAATAATGAAACAGAATAGTGCTTTAATTTTTGCATTCTATCATCCAAATTAGTGACATTCTATAATCGGTAGCCTTCGGCTATCTTCGGGTTAAGGTGAACTTCAACTATTTCCCGCCACACGTGCCTTTTTTACAGACGATTGATTACCAGGTGCTGGCCATATATAAGTCGGCGCAGCCCTCATACAGGCCTCTTTAACTATTAAGGCCACACGTACTGGTTAGTAAAGAGCTTTTTTTGCAAACTGAATCAGTTTGCTGTGCTATTATTATTTGGATTTCGAATCGGAATTCGATTTATTCTATAACAGTAAGTACATTTATACTCAAAATAATTTTGTTTTCTTATGTCGTTCTAGATTGTGACCTAGACTACGACAATGTCCGACAGCGGATCTGATTTTGTACCTTCTGACACAGAAGCTATGGAAATTTTTGCTTCCGATGGGGAAGTCGAATCTTTTTCTGGGTTTTCGGCTCAATCGCCTGTGAAAAAGAATAATAATAATTTTAACTCCGAAAATACGGAAATGAATAATGTAAACAAAGATGGCGACTCGCATGCTTCAAATTCTAAGTCAAAAGGAAAGGGCCCAGGATTAAATAAAAAGGGGAAAGCTCCAATGAAAAGAAAGACCCCTGCCGCCGACGAAGCGTCGGAACCCAAGAAGTCTAGAAAATCTAAGAGTAGTGCTAAATTAGACGAATTTTCCGTCAGCATGCAAACAATGTTTGCTAAATTTACCGACAATCTCTTGACGGCAATAAATTTAAACCAAAATAGGCCAAATTCTGATAGTAGTGCTCACGATGAAGCAGAAAATCAACCTTCCACAAGCGGGAATGGTAATAATGATCCTCCTTCTTATAATTTAAGAGAAATGTTTGGTTCTGATTCTGAAGATGAATTTGAGAATAATGACCAAAATAATGTCAATAACATTGAAAATGATCAAGAATTAGATAACTATGATTTCGAGATGCCCAAGATATTTGAAGATTCTGAGAGATTTGGCTCTGAGGTTCACGAATCGTTGGCTAATATAGTCGATGCAGTCATACGTAAAAAGTCTGATGTTTCTAGTTACTTGAAACAAGAGGATAACAAAATTCCAAGTAATTGCAAGGGGCTCAACCCATCTACCATCAATCCTGAAATTTGGCAAAATTTAGATAGGAAGGCTAGGAGTCAGGATCTTATGTTTCAATTAGTACAAAGATTATTAGGACAGGGCATAGTTCCAATTTTGAGAATTGCTAATCTATTGAGACAAAATCAAACTGACAAGAAACTCCTTAAAGATCTCGTTAGCAGAGCCATTGTTATTTTATGTAACACATTCTTTGAACTCTCTGTAAGGAGACGCATGCTATTGAAACCTCACATTGATAGGAGATTTATCCAATTAATTAATAGAAATGAGCCGGTTGGCCTTGAATGCCTTTTTGGTGATGAGGTGTCAAAACGTCTAAGGGAAATCAATGAGGCCCACAAATTAAATAGAAATATTAGCAATGCAAAAAACTTCAGGCGCCCTGCTGCAGCATCACGAGGAAGATACTCGTACAACAGGGGAGCCAGCAGGGGAAGTGCAAGGTCAACCCCATTCCAAGCAAACCTCAGGATACCCAGAGGGTGCAGACAACAAGCCTTCAATCAAGGTCTGAACAGGAGAGGAAAACCTCTTTAAAGGTTAGTAAACCTACATGTACGTTGCCAAAAGCAAATGATAATGGTTTTAAGGCTGGTTCTTTAAGATTACATTTGAATCAATGGAAGAAAATTACTAGTGACCCGTGGATTTTACAAACTATTAAAGGTTATAAGATTGAATTTTTTAGAGAACCTTTTCAAAAACATATTCCCAAGACTAGGCTTGGTAAATTTTCTTCAAGGGAAATTGATTTGATTGATAATGAAGTCAAAGAATTGTTGAGAAAAGAAGCTATTACAATATCTACCCATGAAAAAGGTCAATTCATATCAGATTTGTTTCTTGTGAAAAAGAAAAATGGTAAATTTAGACCAGTAATAAATTTGAAGAATCTTAATAAGTTTATTCAATACTACCATTTTAAACAGGAAAATTTAGATACTGTTCTTAGCAATGTTGGTAGAAATTTTTTCTTTACATCATTAGACATGTCAGATGCCTATTTTTCTATTCCGATACGAAAGAATTATAGAAAATATCTCAAATTTATTTGGAAGGGCGTGCTGTATGAATTTTGTGCCCTGCCTTTTGGTATTTCATCAGCGCCTAGGGTATTTAGCAAGGTGGTTAAAGTCATTTTCTCACAAGTTAGGAGATTTGGTATATCCTCCTTTTTCTACATAGATGATTCTTTTTTTCAAGATCAATCTTATACAATTTGTTTAGACAACACAGAGATGGTGCGTAGATTTATTGAATCTTTAGGTTTTTCAATTAATACAGAGAAATCTGTTATGATTCCCTGTCAACGTATAATCTTTTTAGGTTATATCATAGACTCTGTGGAATTCAAGGTCTTCTTACCTGAAGAAAAGATGGAAAAGATTTTGACCCTGTCTAGGAAATGTTTGAACAATGATAATTTAACTATTCAAACCATTGCTCAATTGATAGGTCTCTATAATTCTGCAAGATATGGAATTCTTTTGGCACCATTATTCCATAGATATTTGGATATTGATAAGACTAAGGCTCTTGAATTATCAAATAATGATTATGACTCTGGTATAGTGTTATCAAAAGAGAGCAAAAATGAAATTATTTGGTGGATTGAAAACATTAGAAATGTTAATGGTAAACCAATACGTCATGAGGAAAAAAGTATTACACTTCAGACCGACTCCTCATCTTACGGTTGGGGAGCAATTTGTTCAGATAATTTAGGCCGAACTCAGGGTCGTTGGTCAGCTGAAGAATCTTTGTTACACATAAATATCTTAGAACTAAAAGCTATCTTTTTTGCTTTAAAATCTTTATGTAAAGATTTGGTAAGTGTACAAATCTTTGTGAGAACAGACAGTTCTACTGCAGTCTCATATATTAACAATTTAGGTGGTTCAGTTAAACCTCTTCTTGAGATTGTCAAAGAAATTTGGTTATGGTGTTTTGAACGGAAAATTTATATTTCCTCGACACATATTCCAGGTCGAGAAAATCTAGAACCAGATAATCTGTCTCGCATTTTCAATGATTCTTCTGAGTGGAAACTAAAACCAAGCGTTTTTGAACAAATTTGTATACATTTTTTCACTCCAAATATTGATCTCTTTGCATCAAGATTAAATGCGCAACTATCAGTTTATGTTACTTGGTTTCCTGATCCGAATGCTCTGGCATCAGATGCGTTTTCATTTTCATGGCAAACATTTGAACCTTATATGTTTCCTCCTTTCAGTGTACTGAACCAAGTCTGTCAGAAGATAGAAGACGACAAGGTAAGAAAAGCCGTACTAATAGTACCTTTTTGGCCAACTCAAAGTTGGTTTCCAAAACTTTTGGAATTATTGATAGACATTCCAGTTGTTCTTCCATTTTGCAAAGACCTATTGTTTTTGCCTCACAGCCAAGAATTACATCCAATGAACAAGCGAAAACTGTTTTTGACCGCATGTCTTGTATCAGGACAGGTCTCGCGACAAGAGGCTTTTCGCACAAGGCTACAGAACTCATGTCTAATTCTTGGCGAAAATCAACAAACAAACAATACAATCTTTGCTGGGACAAATGGTGTGTTTGGTGTCATTCAAAACAAATTCATCCCACTTCACCATCTATCGTAGATGTTATAAATTATTTATCAGAAATGTTTTTAGCTAACAAATCATACAGCTGTATTAATTCACACAAAAGTGCTATTTGCCAGACTCTGGTAACTCTTGGAAAAACTGTTTTTGAAAGAAATTCCGACATAGCTAAATTTATGAAAGGAGTGTTTAATACAAAACCTCCGTTACCAAAATATAAATTTATTTGGGATGTTAAAGTCGTTTTGAATTATTTGGCGGAATTATTTCCTTTATCAAATTTGTCTATGAAACAAATTACTTTGAAGTGTGTAGCGTTGATCGCTTTATGTACTGCTCAAAGAGTCCAGACTTTGGTAGCTTTAGATATCAGATTCATGAAATTTTCGGATGAAGGGGCATCTTTCAGTTTATCAGAGTTAATAAAGACTTCTAGACCTGACCGATCTCAACCTGAGATTGTTATTGCTCCATTTCATAAGAAGGAACTTTGTCCAGTTCATACATTAAGATATTATATCAATAAAACAAAGCCTTTTAGAAAATCAAACAAATTATTTATTTCATATAAAACATTTAACAAAGTTTCAACATCTTCAGTGGCGAGATGGCTTCGGGAAGTACTGTCTTTGTCAGGCATTGATGTTGGCAAATTTAAGGCTCACTCGTACCGTAGCGCTTCAGTTTCATCAGCATGTAAGGCTGGCCTCTCGGTAGCTACTATTCTGAAAACAGCAAATTGGTCTTCTGCAAGGACATTCCAGAAATTCTACAACAGAGATATTCAGAATCAAAATAATTATACGACAACTGTATTTACATAGTTTAAATACCGTTATTATATTTTATAGGATGGTCGTCAATCTATGGAACACAGACAGCTTAAAGTTATGGGATTCGTTATGGTGATATGGAACTGTTACAGTGACGGATGTTGGTGAATTTATGAACATTTGATTTTCGAATTCACATGTTATGTGGAATTTATATATTGTATAATAAATATATATTATTTCAAGCTTATATCATTTTACAACTTGATAATCTGTCAAATTTTGATAGAAACAATGAAGTATCAAAAGGGGTATTCAAATATCACTATATCAAATATGTTTTAGGCAAGTTAGTAGCTAGTGATTGTCTTCTGATTTAAGGTACATTTACAAAATGTCTGACATATGTCCTTATATTTTATTCACCCATTTATTAAAAAGTCATATACTGACATCCTCAGTAAATAACAACCATAAGGTTCTATTTCCATGTATTTTGTATTGGTATGGTATCTGGTGTTAAACCATGGTCATTAGGCTGGAATTCTAGTGTTAAAACTTTTATTTTGTTTTTGTGTCTTTGTATCCTGATAAAAAATTGCTGTTTGGGCTTTAAAGAGTTCACCTTAACCCGAAGATAGCCGAAGGCTACCGATTATAGAATGGAACCTCATCCAAGCATCTCTGATGAGATGGATGAGGATCATTCTATGAGGGAGCCGTAGGCTCCGAGGGTTAAGGTCCCTCCCATTCTTATCCCAAACCCTGGCTGTTTTATTAACATTTTTGCTGTTGCAACGCATGACGCAATATTTTTATCATTTTTATACTTGGTATGTAATTGGCTTTATAGCCTTGGAACTTGGTATGTTGGGCTGTAAAAAGAGGCCTGTATGAGGGCTGCGCCGACTTATATATGGCCAGCACCTGGTAATCAATCGTCTGTAAAAAAGGCACGTGTGGCGGGAAATAGTTGAAGTTCACCTTAACCCTCGGAGCCTACGGCTCCCTCATAGAATGATCCTCATCCATCTCATCAGAGATGCTTGGATGAGGTTCCATTAGTCACAAAATGTCTTTCAATGATAAAATGATAAAATATTCTACCCCTAGCAGCAGTTTTTAGAATTTCTCTGCCCATACTGTGAGACAATTTGAATTGGAGTTACAACCCTTTAAGCATGCCTGTGTGTTAAGGTTAAATCCCTTTTTCAACATAGCTTGGCAATACAGGGTGGATATTTTAAATGGTGGAGGATACAAGAGTTCCCAGAGGAAACCACTTGCCTTGTGCAGATAACTTACCATTCTTATTCCATACAGTTGAGGAAGTAACATTTTTTAAATTTACAAGCAGGACTCAAACACCACCTTAAAGGCATTTGACTAATGATCAGTAATCTGGTATAAAAACCAGTGCCTTAGACCACTCTGCCACCAAGGCTCTAACTGCCCTTTAAATGACAATTAAGATTTAAAATGGAGCAATGTTAAAAGCATTAACTGAAAAAAAAGATTAAAACATCTAAGGGACAAAACACCTATATTGGCCAATTAAACATTTTTGATCCCATGGGACTTATTGAACATATGAACCTCTTCAGCTGATTTTTAAGCAATCCGAGGAATACAGTGGTAATCTTTAGAGGGGGTTGTCAGAAGGTTGGATCCCCCATGTCCTAGAAAAACTTTGCAGGTTTTGTGCAAGTTTCAGCAAAGACTAACCAAGAATCCCCCTTTGGACCTCACAGCAGAAAGAATCTCCCTTAGAAAAAATTAAAATCTGTCCCTTGGTTCAAAACAGTCAAGTACACACAGGTTGTCATTCCAAACTTATGTTACCCTGTCCAATTCTTATGTACCAAAAATACTTCTGAGAAAAGCTACTGTCAACCAATAAATTTTCACGACTACAATAGTTCGCGTATTAAGTGTCATATGGCTATTTTTCGGCTATTTATTTTCGCGATTTTTCGTATAAAACGTTTAGTTACTATTAAAATGAGTTAATTTGCGACGATCTCTCACAAATTTCTATTCCTCGCGAAATCCGCAAATATAAATCGTTCGCGAAAATAAGTTGGTTTACAGTAAGTAACAAAAATTTTTCAGACAGACTTAATGCCTCTTAGTCCTCCCCTAAAAAACATAGATCTTAGTTTTTATAGCATTAACCCTTATGTAACGTATCAATATATGTTGCTTTAACAATCATTTCAGGTCAGACAGATATTAAGGACTTGAGACAATAAATTTAAAACCTAGTCCATATAATTTCCGCCTATAGAATTTCAATACAAATAAAAGTCCTACATACCTAATATAATAAGGATGACTCTTATAAAATCCGTGGAGATTCGTGTACTTTTTACGACTCATTTCAGAATTTTATCTACATCATTTCAAAACCCTGTATCAATAATGCAAAATATCGTCAGGTAAGAAAAGTTTTCTAAAACCATGGTAACGCTTTGTGTGATAATTTGACATCATTAGAAATCACAGGTTTTGACTGAAAGCCCTTTTAAGAGTACAGCTGGTTTTACAATGGAGAGATGCAATAGTTACTTAAAAGATAATAGCATGTCGTCTATGGATGATCAAGGATAATTAACGAGACTTTAATCTGCCATCATTAATATGATATGATGCTCGCAGAACAAACATACCATATGATACCTGTCAACGTGAAAAGTTAAGCTAAGCTGTAAAATCAATTGATGTGATACTCAGGGAATTATACATATTAGGATTGATACGCTGACAATATAGATATGTCAAGGGGCTGTAATCACTTTATGCTTGGTTCAAAAGCAGATGTACTTTAATGATTTTCTTTTTTGTAGTCACATAGAATAAGAAACAAGAAAAGATATGGGTATAAACCCATATCCAAAGATACTCGGTTAAACTTATGTTCATTTGTGTTTGATTTAAAAAGCAAAGAATTACCAGACAGAAATGGCCGGATTTCGTTAAACAGGATGTAGATGAGCGACAGATCTTAAATCAAATCCCACGGTATAAGACTCCATCCTGATGCTGTTCACTAAATTTCAAGTGGCTGGGATCAGTAGTTTCTGAGAAAACTGAAAAATTTATTTAGCCACCACAGGGGCGGACCCAGAAATTTTCGAAAAGGGGGGGGGGGCACATACTGGGTTCTGTGGGCCAAAAGAGGGGGGGTCCAGACCAATTTTGCTGAAAATCTACACAAAAATTTTAAAAATTCGGAGGAAAGGGGGGGTTCCGACCCCCGGAACCCCCCCCCTTCTGGATCCGACACTGCACCCGACATTTACCATTAATCACCGTACAAAATACTAAATATTAATGAGCATTTTGAAGTCGGTGTTCCCTATAAAGGATTATCAGTTCCTGCTTTTTTATAAACATTATTATATCATTTGTTTGTTTGTTTTAAAGTATATATGTACCGAATATTTTACCCGTGTGGGTCCTGGGAGGCGAATAGGCTTGCAGCAACGCTAAGCTTACCGGAAAATGTGCACCGAGCAGCGCTCAAAACCCTGACATCAGGTCAGGCAGCTTTATCCACAAATCGACTAGGATGTGTGCCCTAGGTGGTTGAATGGGTGCAGCAATGTCATAATGAATGCCGTGGTCGTCAGGCTATAATACGGAAAACCTGACGCAAACTATTTTGGTGCAACCTGTTGGGAAAATTGTCACGTTCCTTGCACGTTAAAAAACCTTGTAACAGGTGTCCGTGAGAGCGTATATAGGACCCGTAGGATCCCCCTGTAGTAGGCAAAATTGTGAGTCCCTTCCCATCACTCCTTTTTTCTAGTGATACAAAACTCTCCTTCCCCATTGGCCCTTTGTCTCTACTTCCTCCACTTCATCATCATTTCATGTTTATTGTATCGCCCCTTACATGTTAATCTCCCGGATATGTATATAGAGAAAAGCAATAACTATTAACTAACCAAATTACGAATATATTTTGTGGAAAGACTTAGTACTACAAACGGTCGAATATAGTTTTAGGTGACATAATGACATTTTTTGATAGACGAGTTGTTTATGAAGCAAAGAAGTACCAGTGGGTCGTTCGAAAATCGGAAAATTTATTATATAAAATGACATGACAAAATCACGATTCAGTAGACGTAAAAAGACAAGAAAAAAAGTAAACACCTTTAAGTCAGGGTACCAGTTCTTGCTTTAATATGTGTTTTTTAGTATTTTAACATTCATTTATGTGCCGAATATAATGTCGCTTTAAATTCCTAACAACACACGGTCGGATATATAGTTTAATGGGATTTTGAATGAAGTTCAAGCATGTTAAAGAGTTTTTGTTACTTTGGAGGCTTTCTCAAAAATAAATGTCACAAATTTATAAATAAAACTTAACAGTTGCACTGAATATTATACACTGTAAAAATTGTGTTTAAAATCTAAACACTTTTCAAATCAAGCATGTAAAATCTAAACATGTTTAGGTTTTAAACATGTTTCACTTTTTCATAATATCAATTTTAGAAATTTTCCTATACTATTTTCATTAATCTAAACATGTTTTGCCAAAACACATGTTTAGACCCTAAACATGACACCAATTTGTTACATTTAAAGTGTTTAGAAAAATGTTTAGGCCCTAAACACATTTTTCACAGTGTACAAGTAAAAAATTCCAAATTTTCGAATAAAAAAAATAGCATTGACCAATAACAAATTAAGCCGTCAGGGACAGACCATTTAACTTGAAAAGGGGGGGGGCTTGATTTTTCGTTTTGGCAAGAAAAAAATATATAATTATCGAAGGTGACGCAACTGAATATTGTTTCATTAAGAGACCGACCATTTAACCCCCCGGGCTTGGTTCTTCCAAAAAAAATATTCTGAAAATTATTTTTGATGAAACAAATATTTTGGCAGCTGAGGGTAAAAAAAAATTTATGAAGAAGGATTTCTGCTATAAAAAATAATGCTGATAATGAAAAAAGATATTCTGTTGCGACGCCTTTGAAAAATAAGTATTTTGTCTGCGCTCTGTGAAAAAAAAAATCTGATAAAAAAACAAGCCCCCCCTTAATTAAGTTAAATGGTCTGTCTCTAATAGCATTATTCTATATGGCAAAAATCCTTCTTCAGAATATTTTTACCTACCCTCTGCTTCAAAAATATCTTTTTCATGAAAAATAATTTAGGAAAAAAACCCACCTATTTTAATTCTGAATGTACATACTACATTCTAATAATCATCCAGAAAACTGAAATAAAATCGCCGCATTCACACAAGTGCAAATCAATCAACGATCAATGAAATCTTTGAAGTAGATGTTTTATAATTGTCTCGTATGTGTGCACATCAAATGTATTTATAGATCAATATCAATTGAGGAAGATATATATACAAAGTTATTTATAGATCGATGCATATTAACTGTTTATTTCTAACACATTTGCTTACGTCTTGAATCTCGTATGCTGCATGTATGTACAATATTTGATTTGATTAGGTAATGAATTTAGTACATATCTATGCATTGATAAAAGTTATTATTATAAAAAATGACCACGGCTTTTGAGAATAAACAAAAAGGCAAAAAGGGGGATGGGCAGTTGTCGAAATTTTGTCAAATAAGTGACCAGTTCATGTATAATACCTAAAATCTATATCAAACATAGATAGTATAACTATTTTGTGAAAAAAAATCTCTAGGTGAAAACAGCAAAGCATGGGATTTAATGGTGTATAACTGTTCATAAAATTCGAATGGAGAAAGTGTCGTCCAGCTAGGACAAATGTAGGAACTGACAAAATTGAAACTAACCATTCAATTATCATTATAATGGTATGGAACAACGCTATTTTGAAAAGTTTAAATTTAGACCAACAGTAGATGTAACTAGTGAATAAAAAACGTTCAATATTTGAACATTCATCACGCACTATATCTTTTAGCACACGCAGAACCTTATCACAAACTCAAACCAAATCCAATAATACTCTATAAGAACTGTTAGTATGAACAGTTCCGAGTATTGAAAACAAATAGCATGCTACAATGTTCTATAATGAGTACATGCCTTGTTAATAGGCAGAAATGAAATAAATGTACTATTTGCAAATCTTTTGGATCACACTCACATACCCCACACGTCCACATTAAGGACAGAGATTATCTATTTCGAGTTAGGAATAAAAAAGTCAGAGTTCAATGTAGTCTTTCCAAGTTTGCTCGTTAAACTTGAAGTAAAAGAGTGACAGATCTGAAAATGTATCCAACCATATGGGACGCTACGTACAAAGTATCAAATGACTATGATTAATAGTTGCTAAGAAATCTGTGACCAAAATTTTTAACCCTGAAAATTTAGTGAAAAAAGTCTTAGTCAGTCCGTTCAACAGGAAGTAGATGATCGACAGACCTGAAAACGTATCCCACCAAATGGAACCCCCACCTGAAGCTACATACCAAATATCAAAAGCCTACCATGAGAAATAGCTAAGAAATCTGTTACGAAAATTTTGATCAAGGACAGACTGACTGACTGACTGACGTACAGACCAGTCAAAAACATTATACCCTTCGCAACTTCGTTGTGTGGGGTACAATAAGCCAAGTAAGAGAACATTTCAATACAAGTGTATCAAATAATTGCATAACTATAAATCTTAAATCTAAAAAATATCTTTCAAAGAATTCTATGAAAAAATATATCAGGAAACTTCAATATGATTAAAGTTATCAAAATAGCTTTTAAGAATGGTGTGTCATGAACATTACAGACAAATATTCAGATGGGGGCCTGCCACATGCCCCCTCTAAAATCAAAACAAAAGTTTTTGTTATATGATGTTGATTTTCTGGAAAAATACCTCTAGATATTTTAATATTTTTTCAGTGCGCGCCCCCTCTATCATGTATTGGTGCCTCAATGCATTCAGTTTTTATGGAAAAGTTTGACTACCCCAGCAAATGCAACAAACGAACGATAATGAATCTTTTATTGTCTACATCAATGATAAAAAGTAAAGAAGAAATGCATGTGTATACATGTAATAGGTTGTTGTCTCTACTCCTGTTAACATCTCATATACCATTAAAGCAGAATTATTTGTGATACCATCAACAGTTTTTTGTTTTAAAAAAAACCAGTTAAATCTAATATTTTGTCTCGACTTAGACATCAATGATGAAATTTTAAAAAATCCTTTTATTAATATCATGTTCGTGATTCTCGACTTATATAGATATTGATTCTTTAACAGGAACTAAATAAGTCTCATAAGAACAGGTGTCCTACAGAAAATACTTATTTCCAATATCAAATACAAATTATCTTCATAAACATTATGTAATGCAAAGGTTCTATAATAGAATGGTTGCAACAGAATAATGAAAATGCCTCTTTACAAACACGGGATCGCATTAAGTTGTGCTAAGCATGCATACACCAAGTCTACCATTCAGAAAACAAGAAGTAGATGTCAGACTAAGGTGGAAAGAGGTGACACTTTACAATCCATGATACTTATTTAAAATCAATCCTTACTAAATAGCAGACAAGAAACTTGTAACGAAAGTTTGTACCATAGAATTGTCACTGTGAAATTGTGAACAAAATGTAGAAATCTATTTTTCTTTCATTATTGTTTTGTTATAGTTTTAAACTTGCTATTTTAAAATGTATTATAGTAGAAACTTAAAAAAAAAGATGATTTCCTTTCCATATGAAGTTGTGTGGCAGATAACAACATTACAAAATAGGTTTTAAAAATGTTTTCTTTGAAATTTATATGAGTTTTCCTTTCCCTCTTTTTTTAACATTTGTATTTTTCTCTGATTATCATTCCCCCTTTAAAATGATAGTCGAAAAAAAATGTTGTTAAAATAGTGGTAACTTTACTTACATAATTTTATAATGAAAAATTATCCAATTTTCAGACCACTAGCCTCAATTCTAAAACTATGAACCACTTAAATTATGTTATTGCACCTTAAATATGAGCATCTAATATAGCTGAATAAATAATAATCGTCTGAAGACAATCTGAATCACGGAAAAATCAATCAGGACTCTGAGATTAACTTGGATCAAAGGGACAAGTTATAACAAAGATAAAACCACCCTTTTTCAAATTATTTAATTCAATACTTCCTCAATTTAAGACGATAATATGTTTTCCAAGACTTTAATTGATGTATGATTCTTCAGGCTAAAAGATATGGGTTGGAGTCAAAAACTAATCTGAAATCTAGGAATCACACTTTCCGAAGAGAACCGTTGGTGTGTCCTCCATTCTTTAGCCCCTGAAGAAAGACGCAATGTCTGAAAATTTGGGCAGCTCTTATTGTTTTCTAACTTTAAACTTTTTAAATGCTATTTATTTATTCATTTTGACATGTGATTTAACTTTTAATATAATTATTTTGTCTATTGAAAATTGAAGACATTAAACTATAATTTCTCCATTTATGTCAATAGTATCTGTACCCAAAAAAAATACCTCCCCTTCCACGGGAAAACAAGAAATCTATGAGCAAAAGCTCACTAGTGTGATGGAACTATTAAGTACAGAACTATAATCCTTTTGAAATAACTATTTTCTGGACATGGACAACCAAGTGTAATTATGCACTGCAGGTTTATGACTTCTTAGTCCGCCTTAACATTGAAAATCTGTTAAATTTAGCTGAAAATCATCAACTTGTTAGAACAATTCAAATCCTGCTGCCTAAGTTTTAAACTATTAAAGCACACATAAACATCTAAAACTTCACTCCAAACCAGTTTATTTGAATTGGGTAGAGGGAAATTACCCCTTAAAATTGATTAGGATAAATTACCCTTTTCCTTAGCTCAAAGTTATTTGCATCATTTGGCCAACTCACAAAGGGAAACTACTCTTGCAAAAATCAAAATAAAAGAATGGAAGAAGCAGAGGTACCAATGGGGTATCCGAATGTCAAAAGTCCGAAAGAGCAGAGACAAAACCAGTAAACATCAACAAGAACAGGACAAACACAGACAACATGTAAAACATGGAAACACAAAACAACTGAATATCAATCAACTCCAGTCGAGTTCTTGATTGAAATCAGAAATCAAGATGAGTTTTTGAAAAGAGCTATAGACACAGGTAAAAAGTATACCCCCTCTTCTTTGAAGCTTGGGTATAAAAATATAATTTTTATGTAAAAGGAAAAAAACCATTCAAAATAACAAATATAGTTATAACTTACAGTTTTTTCTGAGAAACAGATCTGAACTCAATGTGACCAAGGTTTATAAAAAGAAAATGAAGATTATAAAATCGTGAAATTATATCTCTCGAGTTTCCTATAAAAGTGTGAGAAAAAATCAACAAAGTCACCAAAAACACATTAAGAAATCATTTTATATCTGTAGCGACACGATCTTGAAATCAATTATCATATCCTTATTTTCTTAGAATAAAATCCCAGCAGATTTTTCAATTTTTGATAGAATCTGTTTTAAAGAACATAATCATAGGATCTTAAATCTCTTTGAGATGGGTGAAAAAATGACATATAACTTGTGACAAATAAAGCAAATTAAGTTTATCCAGTGCTTTCAAGCTGAATGTAGACAGCAAAAGAAAAAGACAACCATTGGGAGGGGAGGGAGAATAATTCATATGCAGGCTTAGCCATAAGTTCAAACAAATTTTCATTGACTATTACTGGTTATTAAGCTAGTTCAGAAACCAGATCTATCACAAATGATCATTTGTTTTTAAAAAGCAGAGCAAAGAATGAAAAGTCATTTGTAGCAAAAATATTTATCAAGGATTTGAGGTGACTTGCAAAGTTTTAAAGATTCTTAGAAATAACTGATCAGAATTCAATGCATTTTCGAACTGCGAGGCAAAGATTAATAAGTCAAAAGTCGCAAGTTTCAAACCTGAGTTTTGAAATGAGTTGAACAAATATTTTTGTCAAAGCTTTTGGTTGTCCCTATCTTCTTTATGATAATTGTTCTATGTTCAGAAATTGGCCTTTCCCTGATAATATTGGGATCGGTATTGAATCTTATGTATTATATTTTTGCTTTGGGCCAATGCAATACAGAAATCCACAACAATGGTTATACTGAAGGCCTAGTTAAATAGCCAAAGGTAGACAGATGGCAAGCAGAAGTGGTTTCATCAAGGCTTTTTTTTAGTTCTGCCTACAATGCTATGAGGAATAAGCAGTTTATTAGAACTAGAATGGCAGTCTTCCATGGAAGACATATGTCCCCTGCGTCTTAAAACATTTGGTAAACAGGAAGCAGCAATGTTTCGGGCATAAAATTGCTTTACATCTTAAAGTACTATGGGATGAAGCTACATGCCGAATATCAAGAAGCTGTGGCATGTAGTTGCCTGGAAAACTGTGACAGAAATTTTTGTGACGCCGCAGGACGACGATGACGCAAGACGACGGATAGTGCCAAAGTAACCCCTATATGTCGCTTCTGCAACACGTTGCAGGTGACATAAAAATACTTAAAAATTTTGATATCTTACCTCTGATAGGCTTCTGTGACTGGACAACTCATTCTCCCGTCGATAATCTCCGTCTTTTCATCATCGCAGATCACCTGACCATTATCCAAATATTCGTCAAATTTTAACTTGATACAAAATGGGATAAATCTCAGAACATCTTCAGAACGCAAGTTAAATACTTCATCGTCCAATAGCGTGCTTGTTGATTCAGTTTCGATACTAAAACTTGTGCAGTCACTGTCACTGTTGCTCATTCTGGCAATAAACTAACGGCTCTAAAACACTTGACAGGTGGAAAAGTGAAATTTGAACCGCCATGATATAGCACTAATGTCACATAGCTTATCACTGAGGATATGTTTTAGTCTCAGATATCGTAATTCAGTGAATATATCATGTTACTCTGATTTTCTTCATAGAGTTCAATTTAATTGTAACTTGTATATCTTATTTATATTTATAAAGTGTTGATTTCTGCTCCGATTCCATGAAACTTTATGTTCCATTTAGTACAGCCTTGAATTTTTTTAAAAGAATTTTCTTAATCTCATCAAAACTGAGTTTGAATGAAGTCATTCAAATCAGAATAAACATAAATGAGACAAAATTCCAGCCAGCAATATACATTTTCACAAATCAAATATAATGGAAACGAAAACAAACATTGAAATAGGTTTGATTTTTTTACATTACAAACACTTTGCTCCTGAACAAAAACAAATACTTTATGGAATATTTGAAGGAGTACATTTCAAGAATTATTATATGAATTTGATATCAGCTTTTGTTTGCCCAGAGGACAGGCTTGTATTGGAATTAATCTAAGAAAGCATTAAAACATATTCTTTGTCAAGGTTAGAGATATTAATATTTATTTCAATTTTCTTAAATGGTAATATTTTCTTGATTAAGAGATTTTAAACATAATAAACTGTTAACACAGAGACATGTCTCACCTGTTGCAACTGGACACAGTATAAAATGAAGTAAAAATCCTCCTTAAACTGATCTTAACTGATGCTTAAGCAGCTGCATACCAAATAGAAATGGTGAACCATAACTGCTTTATATAAAACACTCATGACATAAGTAAGAAGTTAAAAAGTGTAAAATCTCAAAGTCAGTAGACTGTGACTGCAGGATCATACAGATAAAATAAATTGATCTGTAGTGATGATAATGCAAGTGCATACCCAATATCAATGATGTACCATAACTGCTTCATGTTAAACAGACGTAAGAAAAAAGGTTAACCTCGGCCAAATCGGTGTAAAATTTCAAAGTCAGTAGACCGTGACTGCAGAAGCATACAGATGAAATGCTTTTGAAATTGATCTGTTCTAATGCTAATGCAAGTGCATACCCAATATCAATGGTGAACCATAACTGCTTCAAGTTAAACAGACTTAAGAAAAAAGGTTAACCTCGGCCAAATAAGTGTAAAATTTCAAAGTCAGTAGACCGTGACTGCAGGATCATACAGGTAAAATCCTTTTAAAACTGATCTGTACTGATGCTGATACAACTGCATACCAAATATCAATGGTGTAACATAACTAGTACACATAAAACAGACTTAAGCAAAAACTTAAACCAATTGTGGATGCCGCCGTCGCTGTCGAAGCCGCTGCCGTCGAAGCCGCCGCCATCGCCGGAATCACCATACCTAAGTCTCGCCTTTTGTGACATTCGTCGCAGGCGAGACAAAAATGAAAACTATATAATATTTTTCTGATTTGTTTTATATTTCATATTTTGAGACACAATCCATTACTTATAAATCTAAAAAAAAGAATCACCTCAGAAAAGGTTTCAATTATGATATTTTCTGAATATTCTGACCTTTCAAAGATTTTTGGATTGAAAAAGAAACTAGAAATTTTAGGAACTATAGTAAAGAATTAAACAAGGTTATATGAAAAAATTAGAAAACACCAAAAACAATTGTTAAAAACATTTCACATTTCTAAATTAAACAGTCAACATCAAATGTCTCCACATTAAACAATTTAATGGTCAATCATATCACAATTCAGAAATATTGGGTGCCATTTTAAAACATGATCATTTTTTTAATGCTCACCTTATCATAAAATTGATTTGAATATAAAAGTGACCATTAACTAGTCAGTACCCACACATTTATTTGGCTTCTTGACATGACTATTTAAATGTATGGGTACCTATGCTACATATGATGGCCAGGTTATTTTTTTTTTTTTAGGAAGGGGAAAAAGTCACTGTCATCAATCACAGATTTCAAGTGTGCATTGCCTACTGCGGATTCATTTATTTTTCGTGTGTACCAATTTTCGTGGTTTGACGAGAAAGGGTCAGTTTGTTGATTTTTAATTTCGTGGTTTTGATGTCTTAAGCATACAGATCAATGATAGATTTCCTTTTCGTTGGGTATCAAATTTCGTTGGTCAAGGCCTCCCACGAAAATTGATACCCTACGAATAATAATGAAACCACAGTGTGTCAAAGAGGGAAAAAGATGTGATATCAGGCTGTGGTTTCATAAAACATCTAAAATTGAGTATTTCCTCAAATCTGTCCTCAAATCAAAATGTGACCAATCAAAACTTTTGAAATTTGAGTTGAGGAGAGATTTGATGAGATGTCTTATGAAACCGTGGCCAGCCCTGGGTCACCAGCAATGGACACAAGAATATGTACAAAAGTTATGATGTCCCACCTCATAATTTGTAAATATGGAAAAGTAATTTCAACCTAATATTAAACCTGTTTTTAGATGGATACCCGGTAGCTTAAATTCTTTATAACCTCAACTATTGTATGTGAGGCCAGAAAAAGGATGATTGCCAACTTACTTGTTGCTATGGTCACCATCCACCATGCCATTTCTATATTCTGGAGGCTCCCTAGAGGATAACTGTAGATCACCATTCTGGTGGTGAATATCACCATTCACCATATTATTCCTCTGGTCACTAGGGGCCCTCAGAGAGGGGTATGTTAGTTCACCATTTGAGGTATCTTTTCTTCTGTCTCGAAACCGCAAGCCATTTTCTGATTGGGTTCTCTCTCTTTCATTTTTCTTATCTGGAATTAAAAAAAAATGCTTGTTTTTAATAAATGTGTTGTAAGAAAAGGCATTTCTAGGGAAGAAAACAACGAATAATGACATCATGCAACAACCAAATATTTTTTGTAACATAAAAATTACAGCTCAAAATGTAAATTGAAATACAAAAAGAAAAAAATATTTGAAATAAAAAAAAAAGATTCACTTTTAAATTAACTGGATAGCTCTTAAAATTTCCATTTTTCTGATGACCTATTAAAATTCTCCCAAAACCATGTACGTGTAGTATCTTTATCCATGCTATGTGGGAAATTTCTGTAGAACTATTAACAATTGGTGAAAACAAACATCACTCAAAAGGGATAACTCTGTGTGAATACCACTCTCAGGGGAAATAACTCTTTACTTACCAACAATAGATATATGACCTTGAAGGATCATGGCTGTTAGTAAAGGTCATATGAATAAATATTAATCTGACATTACAGTGACATTTTAATGGTTAATTATTTTAATATGGTTTCACTTGGTACATATATTTTATATACATTTTACAATTAATACCAAAACTTCATACATTTTTACTGATCAAATATTTTTCAAGATTGCCTAAAAAACATTTTTAACAGTTGAAAACACATCTTTATGGGTGAAAACAAACCTCAGGTAAATCAATATATTTTTTACTTTAATAGTTGTTTTACCTTTTTTCAAATATTTTGAACAAAACTATATTTATCCGATTTGAAAAAAGCAAGCCATAAACTTATAACAGTCCACATAGAAACTTTTACACCTCTCTCTTAATATGGTTAAAATTCATTAATGGTCATAATCAAACAAATTTTATGTATCAGAATACAAGTAATTTTTCAGGAAAGAATGCATAGTAACCATCTCATATACACCAGTATCCATACAGTTTTGTAAGAACTTAACTTACAAGGAAGGGTTACTTGTAAAATCTCCTTGACTTTAGCATGGAGTGGATCGTTGTCTGTTAAATCAGCCTCGCTATCCATCTGGTTAACGATCAAGTCTTTAAATCGAAATTCGAAATCTTCAGTCCTGACGGACTCTGCATCGCTGACGTAGGTAGGTTTACGCAGTGCATTGTTAGTGGGTTTGTGTTTGTTATAGACTGGCGGGGAGGATTTAGATCCTGAAAGCATAGAGTAGACAGCATGGTAAGCTTTAGTATAGAGATGACGGATCATTTCCGATCGCTGTGACGGGGGAAGAGGGGACGTGGTAATTCCACACTTGTTAGTTAAAATGGATTTTACTTTACAGGCTAAGTCAGGGTCATGACCTACAAAATCATCAAACAAAGTGAAAATATCTTTTTTTTTTTATTCTAAAAATTAATATGCACAGGGCATCAAATGTTGAGTTGCAACATTTAACTAACCATAAATTTAACCTAAGTTATTACAGGCATTGCACGATTTATGAAAATCGTTAAGAAGCCACATTTTGAGAAGCTTACTAGTTAACATTTTTTTCTTGTCATGTGACCTGAATCATGGGTGCAAATTCCCCAGAATTACAATGGTTCCTCGACTCTTATGGTATGTAACAATATCTCAAAGTTTAATTAAAACAGTTGAAAACATTTTGAGTAACTGTCAAGGAACCTCTTTTTTGAGTAATTTTCCAACATTTTTCTGCTGTTGTGAACTTGACCTTGAACGGAATTACCCCAATAATATATTAAGAATCTGTCAAAGTAAAAAATGGCCAGATTTTGTTTAACAGGAAGTAGGTGAGCAATAGACCTGAAATCAAATCCTGCATTATAGACCACACCCTAATGCTGTATACCAAATATCAAGTGGTTGTGATTAGTAGTTGCAGAGAAAATTGTTAAGAAATTTCTTTCCCGCCCACCAGCTTGTCATTTACTGTTTTATAACTCAAACTATTCAAATCCGTCTAGAAATTGATAATAGAATAGCAAAGATTCAAACATGATAAAAAAAAAACAATATTCTTCTAAATACTGTGGCTTCATTATTATTTGTTGGGTATAAATTTTCGTGGTTTTCATGGGTGGCATTGACCCACGAAATTGGATACCCCACAAAAAGGAAAATTAACATTGATCTATATGGTGGGGACTTCAGCACCACGAATTTAAGAATCCACGAACTGATCCTTTTTCAGTCAACCACAAAAATTGGTACCCACGAAAATAAATGAATCCACAGAACTAGATCACCATTAAAGGGGAGATAATGAGATACGTTTAGATTTTTTCAAGTGTTCACTTACTTTTTGGTCGTAACCTGTCAATAATACTTTTTGACTCTGGTTCCTCTGTGTTAGTCTGGGAACCAGTTTGATCTGTTCGATCCTCATCTTGAAAACCTATGAAGACAAAGGTATACATGTATATTTTAATCTTGCAAAATAATAAGTATGTATTTTAGATAAATCATCATATTGAAATTGTTACATTAAAACAAAAAAGAAAAAATGTTCTTGGCTGAACAGTAGATTATTAGGCCTATCAAATAGAATGGACTTAAAGAATTGTTTTGTTAATTTAGTCTCATAAGTTTATAATTTTACCTGAATAATCTAACCCAAGACTAAACCTCTAAATATTTCAAACATACAGAAAGTTTGTTAACATGTAATCCATCATGAAAGATACCTTAATTTAATTTTCATAGATTTTACACATGTCTAGCAAAACTTTGGTTGATTTCAAACAATTTCAAACTATGCATGGTGCACTTAGGTGACCAAAAAGGATCACAACTGGTTGTGGGTTAAAAATTGCATGTGAATGTAATTTAGGTTCAATTGAGTTAATAAAATACTTTTAAGAATAATAACAATATTGTGGTTGTTGAATTTTCCCAAGTCCCAATACCGTGCTATTCTAATCTATGATGAACCATAAACCAATGAGTGTATTTGATGAAAAAAAAATGACAATGTAAGGGAGACAACTATGATTTGTTTGGGAAAGAACTGATAATGACTTTAGAATTAAAAACTGATTACATTCTTTTTTTAAAATGTCCATTAAAAAATTGATATGATACATATATGACTATGTACAACTACATTTAATAATAAAGTGTATTTCATAAGTATAAAACTAACAAAATATGTAATGATATTTCATAAGTATAGAACTAACAAAATAGGTAATGAATTTTATATTTCAATTGATTATACCAGATCAATTAATTCACAATTTCAATCACAGGACTTATATGTTCCACATTTTGCAACATTTAAAGGAATTAAAAAAAAATCTTTTACAAAACTGTATGGCAAAAGTGTGTGTTGTATACATAAACTGTTATTTCAAATGTGAACAACTCTTAAAATTTGTGAGTTAAGAGGGTATAAAAATAACTGGATAATTTAAAGGAAAGACAAAGTTATTTTGAAGAGGGTAATAAAAACCCCAATATTTATTAGAATTATGGCATTGTATTTTCAACAAATAAGGAAAATTTGGTGAACTGCAATGTGTAAAGGTAAGAATAATTGTTATTAAAAAAATATACAACTGTTAAAGGGTAAAAAACGTGTAACTAAAAAAACAACATCCAAAGACCACAAAATCTACGTAAGACAGCAGCACACCTGACACTGATTTAGGGACGGTGTCAAAATAGTCCCAAAGTAGCGAGTCTTCGCCTTTGACGGATTTCTCCGTGTCCGATGAACTCTCGTCAGCATCTGATTTGTACTCAGTGGTGTCTTCTGGGTAAGCAATAATTAGTCACAAAAATTAAAATAACACTTAAATTTAGTATCAATCAAAATAAAGTTAGCAGTTTTTAAGACTTTATTGAAAAATGAATTTAAGTTTACACTTATTTTCTTTAATTATTTCTTTATGAATATAATGTTATGCTTGATGGTTTAAAAAATTAAAATTATTTGAAGAAACTATTGATAATAAATAAATTTAGATATTGTATTAATTTATTTTAGGAACTATGTGAAGCAGAAAAATGAATGAAAATTATGATGTGTAGAATGAAATGAGATGACAATATATACATCTATGTATACTGTGCTGAATAAATGTATACAGAATATCAATTAATGCTAACTTTGTGCAAGCAATGCATTGTGTGATAATATATATATACTATCATAATTTTTTGTTACACAATATCATAAAGAATGAATATGTGCTAAAGCTCATGGAATAAATTGTAGTTTTATATCTCAATCTATAAAACTGTTTTTTGCCCGTTTAAAAATGTGTCAAATTTAAGTATGAAATGAATGTGTGGTCATAAATTTAAAATACTTGCAGAAACCAATTATATTATTGTGCTTAAATATCTATTTTGAACTTTTTGAATTGCAAAATGGATTAATTTTATGGTAATTTCAAATCATTAAAGTCTATTTATGGCACAATTTAAAGCAAGCTGTACTTACAAACAAGAACATAAATTAGTTAAATTTGCCATGAAGATATATCAGCTGATATTAGGAGCAAGGGAGATAATTCAATACTTTTATATATTTCAGCATATTAATAAATGTACATTTTGTAAACTAATAGTAAACTTGTGTTTCAGGATCTATATAAAACATTTAAAAACTTCATATATTTTTTTTCCTGTGATTTGAAAGAGGATTGTTTTTTAATTCTTTTTATGGGATAAACATTTATTTATCATGTTTGTCTTTAAATACTTAAATTTCTAACAGAGTGAAAATAAAAGACTATAATAAGGCAAAAAGCAGTTGAAAGTCATATTAAACACATATTATCAAAACAACAACTTAAATATTTTTTAAAGAATTATAATCAGAATTAACAAATCAATCATGCAAGACAATAAAAATGTACAAATATGAAATCAAGTCAAGCTGACCAACAAGATGATCAAGGGAGATAACTTAAGCAGTAAGCAGCAAAATACCTGAACTGTAGACCAGGGAGTCCTGGAATTTCCGATTGAAGTCTTCCGTCCTGATTGTGTCAGTGTCACTAGGAGGAGCTGCTGATTTCTCTGTATAACCTGAAATGAAAATGACAATAGTGTTATACTGGTGTAGCAGTATCGAAATTAAAGCAAAAAATTCCTGTAAACCTGACGTAGGAGTTGTCCTAATTTCCTAAACTTGCAATGAGGTGCAGATGGATAGTTTCACATTGATGGCCCCTATGTGACTTTAGGATGAAGAAGAGCATGTGATTTGTGTCATGCATATATGTCATATTCTTTATATTTTAAGATAATATTACAGATGGTATCATGGTTGTTCATTGCTAATATTGCATTATAATAAACAATATGTGGGTTGATGTTTTCTAAAATGATCATACATCGACATAGAAACTTTTTCTCCTTTTGCTAATTACTTATTTTCTATTTATTAAAGCCAATATTGTCTTAAAAGGCATATGATACATTTCATACTACAGATAAGAAATTAGAAAGAGGTTATGATTTTTTTTCTCAGACAAATGAACCTTTAAGAAATGTTAATAAACTATTCACAAAAGCCAAAATCAGGATTTACTTGTACTCATATAATCTTTTGGCTTATCTATATAAGTCAGAACATGTAAAAAAATAAAAGCATCAAAAATAGTTCACTTTGTCATAATCTAACAATTATACAAAGGTTTATCCTTACGTATATTTTGAGAACTCTAAGGTTATATTTAAATACAGAATTACTAATCCTCTATACTATTAATTATAATGGGGGATTATCTCCCCTTTAATCCACTGTGCCTACCATGAAAATCAAAAAGCCAACTACACCTCATTAATCCTGGTATGATAATAATAAATATAACAAGTTTCGTTAAACTCAGGAGTAGTTTCAGAAGAACTGAGCACAATAGTCTATAACTTTTTGATAGACAGTTGGAAAGGAGAAAAGCAATATAGTGAGGGGGGAGGCAAAAAGGAGAGGGACACAACAAACATAACTAGAACTTGAACATCAAACAAGCTCAATTATGATACAACCTTTTCTCCACTCCATTTTTGCTCTCAAATAAATATAAAGTCTAATTCTGAAACTGCTGTACCAGTATTTTACTTATTTATGCCTTATTTTCTTACCTGTTCTTTTTCTGAGAATCTTTTTGAATTTCTCGTCTACAGCATTTGAACTATTAGATTCCAGGTCAGATCGTCTTCTTTGATGATCACCATCTGAAAAAGACAAAACATTAATTTTTTACAGTAAATGTACATGTACCAAGATATTTTTTCGAATTTATTCTTTATACAAGAAAGATGTTGCCTTTATAAAACAGATAGAATTTTGTTTTGCTTTAACCTGTGTGGTACTGAGGTTTCATTTTTATTCATGGGGCATTACTTTTCATGGTCTTTGTTGGTGCCCTTGACCCACGAAATTTGATTCCACACAAAATAGAAATTTAACATTGATCTGTATACTGCATGCAGACTTCAGAACCACAAATTCAAGACTCAACAAACTGATCTTTTTTCATCAAACCATGAAAATTAATATCCAGAAAAATAAGTGAATTCACAGTATTTCCCACCATTTGTCATGAGGTAGTTTTCACATTTTGTCTGTTACCTTATAGCAAGAGTGTTACTGAAGGCAGAAGTGAATATTTAACAGGCAGGGACCTCCCTGTTTATCTTAAAATTTGAATGACACAGAAAGTCCCAGAAGTTTTTTGAACATTTACTTGTCCCTGAAAATTTCTAGATGCTGAACTGAAAGAGTCTTAATCTAAATTGATGTAGAAGAAATGTCCTAAAATAACTCATCGTGGAATGTTGTTTTTATGTTTTGAGAACACGTCCATTTGAAAATGCATTGATCTCATGTCTCATATTGTATCGCACATCACAGTTTAATCAATTAAAAGTATAAAATTAATAGAAACGAGCAATGCCAGTTTTAATGAAATATTGATATACCAAAAACTAATAAATATTCTCAAATATTTCATGGTAAATGGATCATGGCATTCAAATTTATCTAAAATTGGAAAAGGGCATAATAGGAAACAATGAAATAAAATACTTTGACATCTAACTTTAATTAACCTGATCATATAACTAAATAATTAATAAATGAAAAATTCTTTAAGCAGAGCAAAAGGCAAGTGAATTTAATATCATTATAATGGCTGAGTAATGAAGCTTATAAATTATGAAATTAATCAATTTTGGCATTTGAAGATTACAATGTGGACATCAAAGGAAAATAAAGCCCACTTTCTTACCGATCCAAAAGAGTATTTTTTTAATGGAATAAAATAGATAAGTCCAGGCTTTGGCGCCACAATATAATAAAAATTCTGAAGTCTTGATACTATGCGCAATTCCCATAGTTAACACAATGAGTTGAGAGTATTTTTTTAAGGTTAAGTCAGAACTTTATAACAGACTTTTGACATTAATAATATGCGTATCAAATTAGTTAGCCCTTCCTCCCTTAGAACTCCCCCCCTTTTCCAAAACATAAACCTGTAAAAACAATTATTTACCATCTTTGAAATGAACATGTCTCCTAGTGCCATTACTTTCCATTTTAAAGATTTTGAAGAATGTTCGCTGCACACTTTCAATGTCAAAATATCTCCATCTTTAGATTCGAATGACAAACTCCAAAGTCAAACAAGTCATTAACACAAAATAAAAATTTTCAGCACAAATCCTCAAAATATGTCTTTAATGTTGATGCACAAGTAAATATTGGTGTTTTTCATTGCAAAGAAATGACGGATTAGTATATGATTTTTAAACGTAATCCGTTTTACCGTAACATTACTATTACGTATCGAAATCATTAAATGTCTCCTTAAGTCATTTGCTGGCAAGAATTTAGCTTCAACATGCAGTGTTAGAATTCATTACCAAGTTTTTCACACCCATGAGCGGAATTACTTTCTAAACTGGTAAATGAAATATTTAAAATTACATTCAGGCCATTAAACAGATTTGACAGAGCAAATAAAAACCTGTAACAATTAAACGCTTTCATTTATTTAACACAGATTTAGAATAGGTTTGTATATAGATTTTAATAATAAAAGGAAATCTTCCAATTTATTCCATTTAATTCTTATTACATTGTTAATGTAAAGTTAACACTCCAAACTTTTAAATATTAAATAGGCTAGTAATCATTTTACATTGTAGTTCAATGTTGCATGTGAAAAGTCACTAGAACTTATTTTTCAATGTCCAAAATTAAAAAATTGCCTATTGCAAAATATATTGAAGTCTGGTGATAATAATTGCAGTTATTTCCCAAATTTATGATTTTTTAATGGCTTTTCCAAATGGGGAAGACACCCACACACTCACACACACACACTACATTGCCCACATGACATTGCTGCAGACCTTTTTAGCAACCTTAAACTCTCCATTCAGTACATTGCATACAGTCACTACTGACCCTGCCAGACATAGTCATGGCTTTACCCTTCCACCACTTCTACATTTCATAAGTGTTGGAATCTCCCTTCCCCTTCCTCTTGAACAAAAATTATCAACTTTTTACATGGATGTTTCACTTACTGTCAGTATACATATCAGGTGCTCCATTCATTCTGTGGTCCCCATTTGTAATGGCACTTTGACGACCCCTGCCACCAGCATGAAGCCTATCTTCATTGTTAAATGAGGGGCTCTCTCTTCCTCTTCCACTATATTGTGCCCTGTCATCTCCATTCATGGAGGGACTCTCCCTGCCCCTCCCAACATTCAATGAGGGGCTTTCACGTCCCCTGCCATTATAATGGGGTCTTTCTTCATTGTTCATTAAAGGACTTTCACGGCCTCGACTAGACATATTAGTGTCACCATTTAACATAGGGCTTTCACGACCCCTTGATGAACCAGGATAAGTCCCGTTAAAATTCTGTGTGGCTTTCATTGGACCTGAAAGAGTAAAAATGTAAAGATAAAATAAATTTACATTATATATCTTACTTTATGTAAGATATATAATGTAAACAAGAAAATATCCAAAATACATGATACACCAACTTGCAACTTGGAAAAGTAACTTCAACCTGAAGGGAAACTGGATTTTGGACAGACCAATGGATGAACGGACCAGAACACTATATGGCAGTCTACTTTTAAAGGACAATACAAAGTGAAAGCAAAGAAAATAATATTTGTATGATGTTGGCTGATTTTCATTACAAATTTTAAATTGATTGTATGGATGGGGATAATGTGAAATTATTCCATAGATACTACAGACCTGAATGTGTATAAGGTTGTTCTAAAAAGTGCTAGCAACATGGTCCTATTTGAGATTTCAGTTTGGTATTATTTTCATGTTTTGAAAAGTCAACCTTTTGTGAGAGCAATTTAGCTGATATTTTATATTCTATACTCAAAGAATAAATCATTCACAAGGGGGGGGATATTTTATTTCATGATTTGGTATTAAGCCAAAATAAACCTCACACTAAAATTCCAATATGTACAGTAATTTATACATTTTCTGAAATATGAGAATTTCCAGTTAGAGATCACGTTTGAAAATATTTAAGGATTCAAAGATATGTAGAGAAACATACAAATTATTAAACCAATTTAAAACCCTAAACTACCTGATCTTTCATGTTGACTTCTGTTTAGATCCTCATCATTTCTTTGAGGCGACCTTGAGGGAGTTGAAGGTCGATATACCACAGTGCTTCCAGTTCCAGCACTCTGTAAAATTAAGATAAAAAACATCATTTATTATTGTCTTTTTCAATTGTACCTGCTCTATTTCATTTTGAACATCTTTTGAAATGTATTTATTTATATGTACCAAGTCCGGACAATTCTGATTGTCAATTTTTGGCAATTATATATATTTTTTTAATATTTGTTCAGTTTTAGCGGTTACTTTAAGTAACAGTTTAAACATAACTTTCATTTTAAGTAAAACATGAATAATAAAACAAACTTATCTTTAAAAACAAGTGTGGCCACTAAAAGTATGTCTCGCCTGCCGGCACCATCACTAAAATCAACTACCTAAGCTTTCATTTCTTGATATAAACACAAAAAGTGTATGTATACCTAATAACAGATGCCTAGTTATTATACTATTCAAGCAATCCATTGTCCACACATGAATTACAAAAAGTTTTCTGTCTGAAAAAAAGACCTAAGTTCACAGAGTCACTGGAGCGTAAAAATGGGGTCATGGTCACATGGCATGGTGACAGTTGCATTGTCCATAACCGCAACTGTCTGTTTACCCAATATCAGATACCTAGCTATTATAACTTTCCAGCAATTCATCATCCACAAAAATCTTACAAAAAAGTTTATTTTCAGCCTGAAAAAGACCTAAGTTCACAGAGTCACTAGAGCGTGAAAATGGGGTCAGGGTCACGCAGCATGGTAACAGTTGCGGAGACCATAATCTAAACTGTCTGTATACCTAATATCAGATGCCTAGCTAATATACTTTTCCAGCAATTCATCGTCCACAAAAGTCTTACAAAAAAGTTTAAGGCCTGAAAAAAGACCTAAGTTCACAAAGTCACTGAAGCGTGAAAATGGGTTCAGGGTCACATGGCATGGTGACAGTTGCGTAGACCATAACCTGAACTGTCTGTATACCAAATATCAGATGCCTAGCTAATATACTTTTCCAGCAATTCATCGTCCACAAAAGTCTTACAAAAAAGTTTACGGCCTGAAAAAAGACCTAAGTTCACAGAGTCACTGGAGCGTGAAAATGGGGTCAGGGTCACACGGCATGGTGACAGTTGCGTAGACCATAACCTGAACTGTCTGTATACCAAATATCAGATGCCTAGCTAATATACTTTTCCAGCAATTCATCGTCCACAAAAGTCTTACAAAAAAGTTTACGGCCTGAAAAAAGACCTAAGTTCACAGAGTCACTGGAGCGTGAAAATGGGGTCAGGGTCACACGGCATGGTGACAGTTGCGTAGACCATAACCTGAACTGTCTGTATACCAAATATCAGATGCCTAGCTAATATACTTTTCCAGCAATTCATCGTCCACAAAAGTCTTACAAAAAAGTTTACGGCCTGAAAAAAGACCTAAGTTCACAGAGTCACTGGAGCGTGAAAATGGGGTCAGGGTCACACGGCATGGCGACAGTTGCGTAGACCATAGCCTCAACTGTCTGTATACCAAATATCAGATGCCTAGCTATTATACTTTTCAAGCAATTCATCGTCCATAAAAGTCTTACAAAAAAGTTTACGCCGCCGCCGTCGCCGCCGCCGCCGCCGTCGCCGGAAAGTAATACCTATGTCTCGCCTTCCGCGACTATTCGTCGCAGGCGAGACAATTACATAATTTTGCGAAAATAAATTGTTGTTGTCCATGTACTACCAAAGATTTGCAAATATAAATAGCAGGCAAAATGGCCCGAACAACTGACAAACATGAAAATAAGTTAGTTTACAGTAACTTATGTGTAATATTATGGTTAGTGTTACTATACATTACTAATTTCCAATTGACATATCAAGAGGATTAACTTATTTATGCAAGTTAAAAATACCACCAAAAAAAAACTAATGTATTCCGTCTTTAAGGTTTATATGAAAAAAAGCTAACATAAAGATGGTAATGACCCATAGCCCCCAACCTTTACTGAAATAATCTCTTTTTGTCAAATTCAAATGTACATTTCATAATATTGTAACAGGTCTTTTGAAAATGTCAAAGTTGTCCCCCACCTAATGATAAAATGAATAGCCAATACAATACTGTGATTATTTCATATTTGTAAATAACATCATTAAACTGCAATTTAACAGTAAAAGGGAAGAAAGGCCAAAAACCTATATGAAATTATGGAATATGTTTATGCATAAAATAGGCTAAAGTTTTGTCATTTTCACTTCAAATCATAACTTTGCAATGAATCTGATCTTGGTGCAAATCTATTCAATATGAAGACGATGTATTTTGCCACCTGCATGACCTATTCCATAATATTATATGTGCATATTTTTCACATTATCTAACATAAATCATAAGCATAATTAAATTTGACTTCCAATGCTGCTGTTGAGAGGTTACTCCTTGAAGTATGCATATACAGCATAACTTAATCCATTGTTCTACTTAACCCACTTTGGTACTTTCAATTTTAAAAGAAATATACTACTGATTTGAACAAATTTTGTTAAGGATCATAGAGATTGGATCATGTTTCAGATTAAGAGTTTTGATGGGGGTACAGAATGTTTTAGTTTCATTTACACTTGGAGACTGTGACTTGGTGGAAATAGCAAAAGCTTCAGCATAAAAGGAGTAGAGACACGAAGGCCCTAAATCGGCCAGGTATTTTCATTTTTTTTTCAACTACTATAACTTGTCAAAAATTTAACTAAAATATGTTCAGGAATGAACAAACTTTTCATATCTGTAAAATTTAGCAAAATATTTAAACCACAGGTTTAGTCTTGAGACTTTAAACAGGCCATAAGTTTGAAAATTCCTCATTTTTCACATATCTTTACTAGTTTCTCTGCATATTTCATCAAAATTAGTAATGACCACACTATCGACAATTGTAATTTTTTTACAATTAATTTATAATATCATAATACACATTTCTATCTCAAAATAATCTTGGTCGACAGGTGTGGCCCATTTCATATTCATCGATTTATACATGAAAATCAAGGAAAACTGTCCAAAATTGTTATTTTTCACTAAATAGTCTATTTTTTGCCTCACTGCTTTCATTACTGATAAATAATTGAAGGAAAAAATATAGCAATTCATGAAATATAAAGACTAACGAATATGAAGGCAGCAACTACAAGCAGATATATCAAAGTTGAATTTTTGGGCCATTTTTGGGCCTTTGTGGCTCAACTCCTTTGCCAAGGATCATAGAGATAGGATCGTGTTTCATGTTGAGAGTTGTGATCGATGTTTCGAATGTTTTCAGTTGTGTCAGTCAGGGTACAAAATGTTTTCAGTTCTGTCAGTCAGGGTACACAATGTTTTCAGTTGTGTCAGTCAGGGTAGACAATGTTTTCAGTTGTGTCGGTCAGGGTACACAATGTTTACAGTAGTGTCAGTCAGGGTACACATTGTTTACAGTAGTGTCAGTCAGGGTACTTAATGTTTTCAGTTCTGTCAGTCAGGGTACAAAATGTTTTCAGTTGTGTCAGTCAGGGTACACAATGTTTTATGTTGTGTCAGTCAGGGTACACAATGTTTTATGTTGTGTCAGTCAGGGTACACAATATCTTAAGTGGTGTCAGTCAGGGTACACAATGTTTTCAGTTGTCTCAGTCTGGGAACACAATGTTTTCAGTTGTGTCAGTCAGGCTAAACAATATTTTCAGTGGTGTCAGTCAGGGTACACAATGTTTTCAGTTCTGTCAGTCAGGGTACAAAATGTTTTCAGTAGTGTCAGTCAGGGTACATAATGTTTACAGTGGTGTCAGTAAGGGAACACAATGTTTTCAGTTTTGTCAGTCAGGGTACAGTTGTGTCAGTCAGGGAACACAATGTTTTCAGTTGTGTCAATCAGGGTACACAATATTTTCAGTTGTGTCAGTCAGGGTACACAATGTGTACAGTTGTGTCAGTCAGGGTACACAATGTGTACAGTTGTGTCAGTCAGGGCACACAGTGTTTTCAGTTGTGTCAGTCAGGGTACACAATGTTTACAGTTGTGACAGGCCGGGAACACAATGTTTTCAGTTGTGTCAGTCAGGGTACACAATGTTTGTTTCATTCAGGGTACACAATGTTTTCAGTTGTGTCAGTCAGGGTACACAATGTTTTCAGTTGTGTCAGTCAGGGTACGCAACGTTTTCAGTTGTGCCTGTCAGGGTTCACAATGTTTTCAGTTGTGTCAGTCAGGGTACACAATGTTTTCAGTTTTACTTACACTGACAGACTGTGACTTTGTGGAAAGAGCTGAGATCTCGGCATCGATTTTGCCAAGGATTGTAGAGATGGGATCGTGTTTCATGTTGAGGGTTGTGATGGGTGTACGGAATGTTTTTTTCCCTTTTTTATCAGCAGGTGGTTCTTCTGCTACGTCTCCTTCTACAAAAAACAAAAACAAATACAATTTTTTTTTTTAAATAAATGGCTTTGTAAAACCGGCAAATTTTATTATTATATGACTGTAAATAACTTAGATTTTCATTGGCTGAAAGGGTACTTTTCAGATTGTTGCAAAATATGATGATCACCGCCCAATAGTGCACGCGAGGTGATCATTACTTGTGTAAGCTTCAACGTGTGCCTAAATTAAGTATCAGGGAAAATCCATACCTATATTTGTGTTGCATCAATGAAGTTGTTAACAATAAACTGTTAAAAATGTCCAGTACCAATGACTGTTTGAATATTACTTTAAATTTGTATGTGTCATATAATAAAACAAATGATTACTTTAGATTTCAGTTAATATCATCTGAAGTCATTAATTGTATAATGTTAAAATATAAGCAGTTATTGTGTTTATTGATGAGTATGTAATTGTCTAAGGTTTTATGGCCCTTTTTTTAAACGTGTAAATATACTATTTACTTTTCTGTAGCATTGGTAAAATTCTATATGTTCTGTAGCAGCTTAAATGTGCTTTGTCTAGGAATACTGATAGGGAGAACATTGGGCCCAAAAAACTAGTTTAACCCGCCACATATTATAATGTGTCTGACCTAAGCCAGGAATCCTTGGCAAAGCTTTCGTTTGTACCTGTCTTATTTTATGTTTTCTGTTCCTTGTTTAAGAAGAAGGTTTTTCTTTGACTATTTCAGGACTGGATTTGAATTATATGCATTTCATTTAGACCATGGGCCAATTGCATAACCACAAGCAGCGCCTATTGGCCTCGTTAAAGGCTGCTGGCAGTTGTCCATTGTTGTTTTTGTGAATTGCCGCTTGATTGTGTGCTGTGTAGTGTACACTTATTCCACATCTCATTATTTTCTATTTGTTTTGTTACTTAAAGGGTTCACTTTGGCCCTTTTTGTTTCTTCACTTCATGAGCTATTTTTTACAACTGTTAAACATGAGGAAAAACTTATTTATAGTTTGTATCTCACAGCACATGTTGTCAATGAACAGTGTAAGACTCAGGTTGTTTTCCTGTGCAGATTTAGTTTTGACAATTTTCATGGATGCTTAGTCAAGTCTATTTTTTATACATTTTGTACAAACAATTATTGTTTTTTATAAAAGAAATCATATAACCAGTACATTAAATCAAACTGTACACATGGCACATATATTCTAATGATATAGAACTATGAAATAAAGAAAGATAACTCTATTTACCTTGGCATTTTCATAACAAAATATTCTAAATACTAATGATAGTTTGAACAAGAATATGTCCAAAAGACATAATGCCCCATCTTGCAACAGATGGATGGACAAATGGATGTACTGACAGACAGACGGACTGACAGATGAATGGACCTGAACAATATGACCCCTGCAAATGGTGACATGCAAGTGGATGTCCTATTATGCAACTTTATAGTACAGTACCTGTATTAGATCCAGATTCAGTGGCGAATCCAGAAATTCTGAAAAGAGGGGGCCCACTGACTGGCCTAAGAGGGGGCCCGCTTTGGTCACGCTTCAATGATTTCCTATGTATTCAACCAAATTTTTCTGCCAAAAGGGGGGCCCCTGGATCTGTCTATGAGATTTTACACCATCATCATCACTCCATTCTATAGAGCCTCCATCTCACACTCCTGTGAGCCCCTAGACACACACTCTCAAATCCCCCATCTGGCTAGGGGTATGCTACACTAAGCTAGCTCATAACTATAATATACCTGTATTAGACCCAGATTTTACAGCATCATCATCGCTCCATTCTATAGACCCTCCATCTCCTACCATTCTACCACTCTGTAATAAAACAAAAGAAATTAGACATGGTTTGTGGTATTGCCATCTTTTGCAGCAGATTTGAGCAATTCTAAGCAAATCATTGACAATGGAACAGATGCACTGCAACAGGCAGAAACTGCTTTCATTTCAGAGACAGCTGAAACCATTTTCTTTTCACTCGATTTGGTATTGCTAATCACACACGCTGGCTGAGTTATCTGTATTTTGATTATGATAGTAGTTTTTGTAAACTTTGAGACTATGACCCTTTGGTATTTCAGTGCTCCTTTCAATGCAATCAAAGGAAAAATAACTCAGGTATTTTTTATATTTAATAAAGTGGTCGCAAATTTTTGGATTCTGCAGTAAATATCTTAGGTTTATTGACTTTTAAACTAAAGCCTCTATTTCTATTTTAGGTTACAATGATAAGTCTAAAATTTAAACACTACAGTGATTTACATAAGCCTTTTTGAACAATAATCTAAAATCACAAGTCTAGTAACCTTTACATTCAATATTTTCATGTAACACTTTCTCCTCGAAAGAGATCATGCCGTCTAAAGAAGCACTTCAATTAAAAAATTGAAAAACTGAAATTTACCAACAATAGAATAATAGTTACTGTAAAAACTATGAAATGTGATTGAAAGAAATTGTTTAAACATGCTTGTAATCTTCAGCAATATGGAGAGGCCACGACGGACCTATATTTACATTAGGGATTAGAACTTTTATCAGCTAAATCTTAAATCTCATACATATTGATATATACAGAAACCCACTTGGTGGTTTCATGGTTTTTAAAGGAGGTCATATTGTTACAAAAAATTAGATCAGATTTTTTTCATGCAGAGCTTCAATGTTCTACAAGTAAACAGAAGCACATCTCTTCAACTTTCTTTTACTTCTATTTCTTTAGTTTTTCATCAATAGCCATAGGTGTTAACCTTTTGGGACTCCAATGAGGGAGATCTCCCTGAAACCAGTTTTAATTTCAGGGAGATTTTGCGTAGCGACATTTTTGTCTTAAAAATTGTGCGCATATATATATTTTTGATCAATATGAATAAAACCATGCTTATTCCCATGCACTGATATTGTGTAGTACGTCCTTTGTTTTATCACCTGTAATCATGGTATTAGATTAACTATATCTACTATATTTTCATTTCAATTTGGTTCATGGAATGACATAATATTTTAATGTATTTAATATCTAATTATTTATTTTTGTTCTGACTGACTGGGGAGTTTAACGTCGTGACTATACCTATGTATAGGTCTGCAGCGATGTATATTTTTGTTCAGCTTCAGATAAATCTATTTACCAGACAATTTTTTCTAAAATTAGGTATTTAAGGCAAAGTCTTTGGGTAAATTTGAATTCAAATAAAGCACAACAAATTTAAAGGTGTTTAAAATGTTCATATGATCAAACTTATAGCCTAAATCCGTTCTTTAAGTGCACTTTTGTTTCATTCTTTAAAAGTGATAAATAGTTTCCATAAAGAAAGGGAAGTAATTTTGGTAATTGTTTCATTATTCCTAGTTTCTCTCCCCCTTACTATGTTACCCCCGATCTATAATTTTTCAATAGAGATCGTAATTTTTAACACTCTCTGTATTCATTCAAAGTGTGGAAGCAATAAATATGTCACCCAGCAGATATAATTGGATTGAATTTCAACTCATTTATTGTTCTCAACTCACTAATTAACACTATTTCGTGTGTTTTGATAACACTGAAAGGTAAACAAACGGACAGATTATCGATTTTCAATCAGCTGATTGAGTCTTCTTAAACTTATAAAAAGGAAAGGAAAGAATGATTTTGGGACATAAAATGTAAAATTACGGGAGATTATGCGGGAGGGCATTAAAAGTCGGGAGTTAAGTGTCTCTCGCTCGGGAGTAATTTATTTCTCGGGATATAGCTTAAATTTTCGAAGGCTCCCGCAGGATTCGGGAGGGTTAACACCTATGTCAATAGCTCTTCTCTTTGAAAAGAGATACATATGGAAGAATTTAACATATATGCATTCTTTACATTTCTTAAATGCCATACCATTGATGGAATTCAATTTAAAAAAATAAAACTGATGAATTTTTAAAAGTGGAACTATAACCACATAGCACATGAAAAAATAAGTAATATCAAAAAGTCATGAAAATGTTTTTTTGAAGACACCAATAATAATATCTATAACTCTTTGACAAAGATAAGTTACTTAAACAAGCAAAACACATTTGTTTTCACAAAATTTCAATTCTATCAAAATATCTAAAAGTTCCCAATCAATTAAAAATAGTTTTAAAAATCGTTTATAACATCAAACAGATAAAAATAATTGAAAACTAGTCAATTCCATTATGTTTTCTATTAAAACATTTGAAGGACATTATTCACAAGAGAGAACCCATGAAAATACATGTGACAGTTCTTTTATACTTCAAATTGTACCCCCTATTCTACGAGTGTGACAGATCTCTGTTTACATGGCCCATTGAATCACTGAAAAAGTTTACTATAGATTGGTTATAGAGAGAGGTGTAACACTATCTGTCAATACAGGGACAAGTTTAAACATTGTACAATTAAGACAAAAAGGATTTTAAAATGGTATCAATACTATTGCTTCAAACAGTTTATATGCACTGTGAGAGTTATTTGTATTTTGTCCCAGAAATGAGGAAAGATGCCCCTCAAGTTCATTATTTGATTAAACAAAGTATAATCAGATGACGTACCACTCTAAAACCATTTACAATAGAAAAAATAGCAAGCTGATAAGTCTTTCAAAAATTCTTATAATTATTAATTTAATCATTACATCTGAGATCAAATTTGCTTCAATGACACTACTGTACCATTCTGTGCACTATTTCCTCTAGAATTCTCTTGAATTTGTATTTGATTGTTATCATCATAATGTATCGTCGTTTACCCACGGCTGATATCACATCGCTAGCAGACGTGGACTCTTAACCTGTGGTTTACAACAATGGTCATGATGTATGCTTTTTTTCAAGATCTTATCAATTGTTTCTATGAAATCAGTGAAAATGCAGATTAACAGAGGTTCTGAAATTATGTTTGGCTTTGCCAGACCTCAAGCTATTTATCATTTTTTGCCCATTAATCCAAGTTTAATTCTAAGAATTTTTGCTGGACCTCAGCAAATTCTGCTGGACAAAAGGGCAGTGTCCATCACATTTCAATATGTCTGGATTAAACTGTCAGTATGATGGACAGACAAACTGAGGTCAGACAGAAACAAAGTTCATCAATGATGCTGCTATTATATAAGTAAGCTTAAATCATATAAAACAAAACTAACATTTACTGTCAAAGGCAATAAACACCCACCCCTCCTCCCCCCAAAAAATCTCAAGATAATTTCCCTTTTAGAGTAATTAAGCTATTTGAAACATAAATCTTACACCAATGAGCAAGCTCTCATTGGCTTAAAAAAAGAGGTAAAAACATCTACTTAATAAATCATAAAAATACCTACATCATAATACATTATGGGTGAATCCTAGATTCCATCTCAAAATAATAACCATTTAATTCAAGACAGTAGTCACCCAATACCAGTATATCCCTATGTTACGGTAAATTCCTATCTGTCAGTGATAGATGTCATCAAAAAAAGATCGATGCCTTTTTTCTATGTATTCACTAGTAAATTCAATTAACTTCTATTGTAAAAATAATTCCTTATAAAACTTTGGGATTAAATCCCAATGTAAATGAATTCACAAACTACCCAATTAATGCAGTTATTCAGTAAAACAAATTACATCCTTTTAGAGAAATGCAGAGTATTCCGAAACAAAATTATTTTGTGACTTTGCCAATGAATTTTTCTAGAAGACATGCAAATCCTGACTTTCAACACGTAAGAATATTCCTCCTAACATTCAAACATCTATTAAAAATTCACCAAGTTTTGAATAAATTCCAAGTGTAAATGTACGAAAAATTAATTCACCGTCTATACTTGGACAAGATACATTCAAGGATCAAAATATTACAAATTTTCACCAATAGTTCTTATAAGACAGAATTTGTGTTTTCACATATGAATTTAAAATTTCCACTCGACACAAATCAAATCGTCAATATGACAGTGATAATAACAGAACGGCAACAAACTTCTTAAATTGGTGTTAGTTTAACTAAATAATATTTACAGTAATGGAATTTACAGGTGAATTAACAATCACGATATTTAAACTTCCAAATCTTTTCATGAGATTTTCAATAAGGAGCTGATATCCAAAACCTTCAATATTGTGGATCTAGAATTTGTATGATAATTCCTGTCCATTTATTTAGCGTACCTGAATATCAGTTCTCTTTACCTGATTGTAGATAATTAGACATACCCGACCCTGACCAGATATTAGATTTAAAGATAAGACGTTTATCAAAAATCACATAGATTTAGCAGTCATCTTAGTTAAAATCAGGTGATTTTCATAAAAGGATTTGCATTGGAAGCAAAAATTCTGCAACAATAAATCTACTTGATTTGCATGAGAAAAAGGGGTAAAAATGGCCTTGAAATATCATGTCTTATCTTTTATTTATTTATGTCTTAAATTGTACCTAGTTATAATTGGAAAGAAATATTTACAAATTTTATGCCACTGCCAAAATAACAACTGTACCTTTTCATGGCAAATGAGACAAACATTACACTAAAAACTCTGAAACAAGAACACCATAGCAAAGAAAAAGAACTTCTACTGCTGTTTTTCATCCTTAATTCAGTCACAGAAGCCTTCTTTGTAAAGCAATTGCTTTGTCCTTTTACCTTCATCTATCACCAAAGATATGAATTTTTTTCTGTTGTCTGTTTAAAAGTAAATGTTAAATTCAACAAGAAAACACCAAAAGTTTACTAAAGGATGGACCCATATATTCTCAATGTTATGTAACTTCCATACAGCTTTATTAAAGTGACAAAAAAAAACATGTAGATTCAATAAGATATTTATCAGATTGACATATTGATAAAAATCACACCTAATTGAAATGTATTCAGAAATGTTTGAATGCGCTAGGTACAAATCACTACAATTTTATACAATCGAGTCCAGGTTATGGCTTCGGATATAAAGATCTAGTTATGTAATGCAGGCCTGACAAGATCATAATAAGAGAAAAACATGGCTTTATTACCTCAATTTTCACCTCAATAAAGACTTATCTGATCCAGAGTCAATAATGTGTAAGAATTCAAAAAATATTTTTGTTAAGGTACCATATTGAAAAGAGTATTTGAACCATACTTTGTGGTTTAATGAAAGTTGTTTTTATTCTATTGTATATATGAAAGAATTGGATGGATACAAGTTAGTATACAGTAGTTGATAGATCCTAAATACTAATAGTTTAGATTAACCTACTACTTTGTACATGTATTGGGGGAAAAGTCCAGCATTGTATACCCCCCCCCCCCACTCTGAGTCTGCTATCCAATTTTCAAAACCAATAGCCAATCTTATTAGTCTTTTCATTGAAGACTTCAAGAGTTTGTATTTTTATTATATGATCTGTTTTTCACCACATCATATGTGCAAATGCATTGACTGCAAAATAATTGCATTATTCCTCTCGGTACAAATAAACAAGACCAGAACTAAAGCCTGATATAATCACTTGCTTTTGCAATTTTCTTAAGTCCCATTTGACAGTTGAAAGTCAATAAAATGAATAAGTAGATGACTTCAAGAAGACCATGCACAAAAGTGTACTATATGACAAGTAATTCATTAAATTGTCTGAATTATAATGACCTTGTTAATATTTATTTTAAATGTACAAATGTACTTAAAAGCTATTTTTATCAAACAATTTTAACTACAAGACCTACACTGACTATTAAAAATATTTTGATTCTAAAGCCCAAGACCAAAATATTACGATAACAAGGTCATATTCCGATAAGTCATGGTCCTTCTTTCAATGTTACGACGCAAAAATCATTGCCAAACGTCTGATCAGAGGAAATTTTCCGTAATTATCATTTACTGAGTTGCCTTCAGTGTAGAGTAAATCCTCAATTAAAGATTTAAATTCAAGTTTTAATTTATCCTCAAGTCAAGTTAATCTTCAATGAGGCATGGTTTTATACTACTAAAAATTTAATTACATGATGAAGAATTTAAATTATTTTCCTTGTGAATATTAAATTTTTCATTTCATTGGAAAATATTTGTCATACATGTAAAATATGGTTTAATTTGTTTTCCAGATAGTTAATAGCTACATTCATTCATATGTTAACATGAAAAAAACTTCAGTGACTACTTTTATAGGAAAACATGGGTTAAATATGTAAAGCAAAAAAAAAACATAATTCATACATTAAGTCCAATTCAAAGAAATCTTGAAAAAGTAATCTTCAGTTTTACGTTTACAGTGCAAGTGAAGACTAAAAGTATAAAAAACAATGTTTGCACCTTTCCTTATAGTTTTTGGCTATCATATTAAACTCTTTATAATCTGGGTAAACAATGCAGATTGAAAGTACAAGTAAATCTGCAATAATAGTAAAAGCCTTGCTTCTGTCACAAAAAAGAATGGCAGTCTTCTTTGGAAGAGGTATGTCGCATGTATCTTAAAATATTTGGTAAACAAGAGGTAAATCTCAGTTACAGCTATAAGATCACTTTACACCATATAGAACTATAAGAGGAAGGTACATGGCATATATCATGAGGCTATGTTACGAAGTTGCCTTGAAAAATGTGAGGGAAACTTGAGAAGCCAGAGGACACAGGGTGAAAACACAAGATGACAGATAGTGTCAATGTGACTCCTATATGTAGATTTGCAACACAATGAAGGCGGCATAGAAATGAACAGGTCAGCAGTACCTTTCATTTTACAAATTAATAAAAAAAAACATAGCCTTATGCATCATAAAGACCATACTAAATTATGCCTCATCTGAAATATTCTGAACCAGCCCTTATTTGACCCCATACCTGCCATATCTGACCATTCTCATGATCAAGGTTTGGATCACAAAGAACATTCAATATACAAGATATTTTCTATAAAGAAATACCTACAATATCTACTTCAAAGGAATAACTTCATTTAGATAAAGATAATTTGTAAATACTAGAAATTGGTACAAACCAACAACATAAGAAATTGTCAATAGAGAAACTGACAACAAATATAATTGCCAAAAGTGTATGAATTGGATTTTAATCCTTAGTAGAAGGCTATAAATTGTTTGATTTGTCACAAAACTTATGCAAAGTCAATAAAAGACACATGTTTGGTGCTACTTAACTTTTGAAGTTCATGGACTCATGTAGCTTTGGGTCCTTAGCTCTATTAGCCCTTGTTCTATTTTTTAATTATTTGAAGACCATTTTCTTCTTATGCTTTCGTACTTTAAACCATTATCAAGTCCCTAAAAGCCATATTTAAAGCTGACTATTGACAATATTTATAAAAGAACAGCAGCAATATACTTGATGATCAAAATTTGAAAAAAAGGAATAACAGATATTTTTTTCAAAAACTTTATGGGGACAAAAACTTATGCAATGCAACAGTTTAACATAAAACCTCATAAAAGTTGTAAAGACCAAATATCAAAACTATGTGTTAATGTGTAAAAAAATATATATATTTAGGGCCCCAAATTTACTGATAAAACTGTTTTCAAATAATTTTATCACATAAACTTTAAAACCGTAATATGCATGCCTACATTGAAGAGCCCTCTTAAGCATCATAATAAAACTCCTGTTCGTTAAATCTTCAATCATCAATTTAAATCATGTTTTGTCAGACTTCATAAACCTTCTCCAGACAAAATCCCATGCAATATCACAATACATTAATCTAATTTCACTTTATAATCTCTTTATCTACTTTCATTTTTAATCCCCTTTTCTTTTACATAAGCATTTGTGGTTTTTATCATATTTGTATGTCACACTGCTCTGTTCTGAAATAATCGATCAAATTTCATGGTACCGTGGACTTCCTTCAATGTAAAAACCAAAGTCATGTAGACGTTTTATAAAAGGCAATAGAATCACGTGGGAGAAACTGATAGAATTATTTTGTTGGCAAATGACTTGTTAAGCTTTGAATTTTTGGAAAATGTATTAATTCGGCTCTAAAAAAATGCATTTTACACATCAAAATGGTTTCATATGAAAATAAAACTATATGCAAGCTTTGGGTAATAAGTTCTAAAAAGTAACTGATCAAACAGCAAAAATCTGGGTCCATTGGTTACACAGTGAAACGAGGACAAAGGTTGCCCAGACACACACCGAAAGGTTAGTTTATAGATATTTATTATTTTTGGAGTGGCCTAAGGTATATTCTATATATGCAATGATTATTGTGACGGTTTCTGATTGCTTTCAAGCAACTTATGTATATTTTATATTATCTATTGAACAATTAAACAACATAAGCATTATAAGTTTGAGAAACGCCATATTAAGCCCATAGGATATGGAAAACGGATAGTCCGATGCTAGTCCACCACCATGATATTTATAGGTTTAAGAGATGTCAAAATCAATTATTCATAAAGGTCCACCGCCGCACCACGACGGAGGGACTTAGTAAGTCATTTTTTCTAGACACATCTCCTTTGAAACTGCTCAACGGATTTTGCTGAAAATTTGTAGGATTGTTTGTAATCATATGTGGTTGATAACTCTGCTTCTTCTGCCTTTGTATTGCCATCGTCGTTTCAAAGATTATGTAATGTTGGCTGATGCGCATACATCATTATTCTAAATATTGAAAGTTATAGGGGGTTTCTAATACATGTGGGTGATTTGTTCTTATAAAAAGAATAAATTTGAGAAAGCTATCAAAATTTTAAACATTGTTTAAAAGTATTTACAGGTGAGCCAGGCGGTTCAAATTGACACTATCTTGGCTTTGAAGCCTTCAATAGTGTCTAGTTCTAAAATGTCTGATGGAAGTGCATTCCTATCACGAACTGTTCCGGTGAAGACATTCATTTTCCTGTTATCTATTCAGCTGTTTTCTATTTGGAATGCTCTGTTGTTCCATGTTCTTAATGTTCTAAGATGTGGTGTTAGCCTTTTTTGAGTTTTTGTATGACTACAAACCCTCGATCAATTTTATACATTATGCGGAGAATGAGTCCTTTCTACGGTCTTGTAAGGTTTACCACTTTAAGTTATACGGTATATGCGTACTGCCTACACTGAATCTAGCTCTGTAACTGTTGGTGTATAGACTCAATTTGATTTATATTGCACTGTTCATATTTGGGTCAAAACAGTATTCAACTAGGTGTCTGACAAGTGAAATCTATGCCTTTTGATATCAATTCATGATATCAGATTTTTGCATAGGAAGCTGATGGTTCTGTTACCTTAGTTACAGGTTGTGTTTATGTGCTCATACTATTGCAGTTTATAATTTAATTAATTTTCCTTTTATTGATGATAATTAGGCCTGTGTATTTATCTGGGTGGGACTGCACCAGTTTTCATTCCACTGGTCTATTTGGGTTTGGTTCTCTTGTAATGCTTCCGCATATTGAGCATTTGATATTGGCAGGTATGCAATCGTATCATCAGCGAAAAGCGTATAGTGGAGCTAAGGCGAGACTGTAGGTCGTTGATATAGTAGATGAAGAGTATAAGTCCTAGTGCTGAACCTTGGGGGACCCCAGAGTCTAAATTGACTGGATCGGATGAAACTCCATTTACTATTGTAACTACGAACTGTTTACTTTCTGATAGTCAGCTTTGGGTCCATTTTTTGGTTTTGTTTACATTGTCATATTGGTTGAGTTAATGTATGAGAATGCAATTGTTAACTTTATCAAATGCCTTTGCTAAGTCCATAATGAGTATGTTCGGTTGCGTCTCACTGTAGATTTTATCATATGTGACTTTGTCGTCAACCAGTTCTATCAGTTGGGGATCTACCAGGGGCTTATTTGTCTAAAAGAGGGAAGAAGAGGTTGTTTGATCCTCCATGATTCATGATGTTGCCGGCTATGTTGTATGCAAGAATCTTACAGAATATCGATGTTAGGGATATGGGTGTATAATTTTGTGCTCTTATTTTAGCTCCTTTCGTGTAGGCTGGTGACACGTTGGCTGTGTGCCAGTCAGCTGGTACTTTGTTGGCATCCATTAACAGATGTACATGCATATATGGAGGATTGGTGCAACTTCTTCTGCCAACTCTTTGAGAATTCTCAATATGGAATCTCGTCCCTGGGCTTTATATGGACAAAGCTGTTTCAGTAATTTAGCTATTCTATTATGTGTCATGTGATGGTAAATTGTTTTATCATCGGATGGTTCTTATCTGTCAACATTCTAATGGAGTATGGTCAGTTGTTATTGAAATTGACATGTAATAATGCTAAATGCTACTGCATACTACATGTAGTACCAAATATTAATAGTGTCCCATAACAGACAAGAAAAAAAAGTTATGGTGGATCGGGGGTATAAGCAAAATCCATTAGATTTTTTTTATTTTGCATAATTCAAGTTTCATAAGTCCACATAAAAAAATCCCCAAAAATGGGGGTCACGGACCTTTCTACAGATTTATGATCTCGCAAAATGGAAAATTTGTGAACCGCTTTGAGACTACTTAAATGTTGTGAAAAACGGTATATACGAACCTCAAATTATCAATTATTATTAAAATTGGTGACCTACAGTATTGTTTTTCAATAGATTATAAAGGGAAAAGAGTTATCTAGCGTCATTGTAAGTTGCAAACCCATCAGATTTAGTTATATTTCACAAATGGCAAGCAATTCATACTTTCTTCTGAAAAGCATGAAAAAAACTTCGGGTTCTAGACATTTAAGAAAACTATTTTTTCCTAAACATTTCTATATAAAAATTTGTCACACATTCTCCTGCCAATTATTTCCCCTGAAAATAGAACTTTTCAGAAAAAGCTTTTTCAATATTTATATTATATTTATTTCATTTATAAAATAGAATTAAGAACAGAAACATATTTTGCATTTTTTGTGTTATTTTTAGCCACTTTAATTGAAATGCTGACTAATAATTTGCAAGATGCCCCGAAAAATTGCTCAGTTTTATACTCCCGAACCACCTTAACATCGGCCAAATCAACAAAAATCTCTAGGGTCAGTAGACTGCGACTGCTGGAGCATACAAATATATTGTTCTTTATCTGTACTGATGCTAATGCAACTTAATTAAGCACAAAATTCGACAATTGTGGACGCCGAAGCCACCGGAGTCTCATCTTTCGCGACATCCGTCGAGGCGGGAAAAAAACTAAACTATTTTGATACATAACTTTCCCCAATTCTTAACGGCTTATTCCGAACATTTTCCAACAGATTTCTGCTTATACCGTCATAATTTATGAACTTTCAACAATGTAAATAAACAAACAGCCTGATTGTAATTATTTGTAAATTTTTATGATATCAATACATAGATTTAACACTTGGGGACTATGGATCTATTTCTTTTTCGAATACTTTGACACATAGTTCAGAATTTTCTCGAAAAACTCCACTTTTGTCCGCTTTTCAAGAAAAATACACTAAACAATGTGAAAAAGTGACAACACTGGACAAATCTTATAACCGTTCTTCTTAGAATAGGCATACTTTGTATTGAAATAAATGAGCCGCTAGTAGTTAAAAATGAAAGAACCTTAGTGAGCACGCTCACATACCCCACGCGTGCCGCTAATGGACTATCAATGTTATCCTTGAGGAATTAGTATCAAGCTACAGAAATTAAAAATATTGAATGATTGTAATAGTGAATGTGCAAGTATTTGAATATCATAACAAAGTTATGTCAAATTTCTTAGTCCAAAGGGCCATAACTCAGACAAAAATTTGGGGATAAAAAATTCCTTGTAATATGCACAACTACATATTGTGTACTTTTTGCATACTAAGTTTCATTAAATTCTGTTAAGTAGTTTAAGAGGAGTTGCCATCACAAACTGTAATAATGATTTTCTGCAAATTTCTAAGTCCAAAGGTCCATAACTCCCACAAAAATTTGTGAGTCAAAAATTCCAGGTAAAATGCACAACTACATATGGTGTACTTCTTGCATACCAAGTTTCGTTAAATTCTGTTCAGTAGTTGAAGAGGAGTTGCGATTACAAACTGTACTCATGATTTTCTGCAAATTTCTAAGTCCAAAGGGCCATAACTCCCACAAAAATTTGCGAATCAAAAATTCCCAGTAGCATGCACAACTACATATGGTGTTCTTCTTGCATACCAAGTTTTGTTAAATTCTGTTCAGTAGTTTAAGAGGAGTTGCGATTACAAACTGTAATCATGATTTTCTGCAAATTTCTAAGTCCAAAGGGCCATAACTCCCACAAAAATTTGCGAATCAAAAATTCCCGGTAATATGCACAACTACATATGGTGTTCTTCTTGCATACCAAGTTTCGTTAAATTCTGTTCAGTAGTTTAAGAGGAGTTGCGATTACAAACTGTAATCATGATTTTCTGCAAATTTCTAAGTCCAAAGGGCCATAACTCCCACAAAAATTTGCGAATCAAAAATTCCCGGTAACATGCACAACTACATATGGTGTTCTTCTTGCATACCAAGTTTCGTTAAATTCTGTTCAGTAGTTTAAGAGGAGTTGAGATTACAAACTGTAATCATGATTTTCTGCAAATTTCTAAGTCCAAAGGGCCATAACTCCCACAAAAATTTGCGAATCAAGAATTCCCGGTAATATGCACAACTACATATGGTGTTCTTCTTGCATACCAAGTTTCGTTAAATTCTGTTCAGTAGTTTAAGAGGAGTTGCGATTACAAACTTTGATCACAGACTGAAGGACGGACGGACGGACGGACCAGTCAAAAACATTATACCCTTCGCAACTTCGTTGCGTGGGGTATAATAAAGAAATTTCCTACCTTGTCATGACTGAAGCGGTTGTTTTGTCCGGTTTCCAACAATAAGAGGGCTTAGTTCCGGGGTGACCGGAAAAAATATTCTATCAGTTTCTGACCCGTGAGAATGTAATGAATTGTTTATAGACGACTACTGGCATGCAAATGAAAGTGAAGAATAAAATGCATAATGCATTAATTCTTATTAAGACCAAATTGGATTTTCCACTCAATTATTATATAATAAAAGAACTGCAGATAATTTCAATCATTTTTTTTAATTTTTCAGTTAAAAAATTAAATTGGAATGTCATTCTGCTCTAAATAAATTTTGCTTTCAGTTTCATTTGAGTCAAATAAAGGCATATTCTCTCTATTGAAATAATACAGCTTAAAGTCTGTTGCATGAATTTATTTTGTTAACATAAAGCTAGCATGATATGCATACTAATTAATTTTTCAAAAGTACATCCACAATGTCTTTTCAAACTTTCATTAATTCAGAGACTTAAAATCAACAAATATACATTGAAGCTGCAGGTATTAAGGCATTCAGTTTATCAGGGCCACGGTACTATATTACCAAATCCCTTTTTATGATGCCAGATGTTGTTTTTATACCAAAATATTCTTAATTCTATTTCACATTTTTATCTATAGTCCAATAGAATAGTATATAGTACCATGACCTTCCTTGCATGTATTAAGTCTGAAAATCTAGGATTATCCAATATCCTTTAAAACAACAACCTTTGCATAGACCAGCAATTTCCTGAATTCTTTGCGCATTTTGCATTTTACGTAATCCTACATAATTAAAAAGACTGATTATATCATGCTTTGGTCTATTGCATAATTTCTTCAATATTCAATTGTATTACAAGCAATCAAATCACATCCACAGAAGCAATTAAAAGTTTCGCCACAATAAACTTCCTACTGATCTAAGTTATAGCTCCATTCTGTTCTACCCCCCTAGCTTTGAATCAATACTCGACTGGAAGAATGCAACCATTCCTTAATGTAAAACTAGTTTTATTTGCTGAGCCAATACACATCCAATTAACTAGCAGGTGCTTGTTTAGTAACCTGATCAATTAATGAAAAGCTAATTAGACAATAGAGAGATTTTATATACCATTGATGGGAGCCTTTTACTTGGGACAATTGATGACTTGTTGACATGCTATTTTATAACAACTTCATCAATACAGAGCTTCAGAGAGAATAGGAGAGATACAACTAATTTTGCACAGGGAGTTGATGTTGCAACAATGACTTGCCATCAAGCAAAAGCCTGTGTTCTTTTTGTTCCTATAACTACGATTCATCACAAGGAGGCAAAAAAGTATTGCTTTTAGTCTGCCCTACTAATATCTTTTATTAATAAAAAGCTACGCCGAGCGCAGCATGATACGACCGCAACAAGTTGAACCCTGTGCATTGGAGGCCTAATATGGATAGTCTATTGCTTTGATCACATGCAGCCTATGGTGGACTTACAAAGCTTTTTTACACATGCATCCTATGGTGGACTTTAAAATGCATATTTGACACATATATATTTACAATAACATTTAAAAGAAAAAAAATCTTATTTTTTTATTCATTGACATTTTTGACACGATTAAGCCCCTTTTGTCCCTTTTTTTTAAAAAAGGTTAGGACCATAAACCCCAAATGCAATAATAAGCTTCCTTCAGTGTATATAATCATCATATTTAAACTTCATAACAATTGGCTGGCCCACTACAGCTAAATACTTGTGTAAAACCATTTGCCTTGACCAACTTTTAAAAATGGCGTTTTTTGCCCCTTCGACCCCTTATATCTCAAAAATAGTAAGAGATATTGCAAATCTGATTGAAAAATGCAGCCAGGGATTTTCACAAGGATTCCAATGAAAAAAAATTTTGAAAATCGGACCACAAATAAAAAAGTTGATTTTTTGGGTGTGGCCTGTCTTTGCCCCCCTGTAGCAATGTAACGGTTCAATATACATCAAAACCATTGACACATTTTGTTGACAGAATTTAATGAGGAATTCAATAAAAAAAGAATTTTCAAAATCAAATGAATAATAAACATTCTACAACAGTTTTGTCAATACATCCGTTTTAGCCCCTTTTGGCCCTTTTTTCCAAAACGGTAAGGGCCACCAACCCCAAATACAATAGGAACCTTCAACATCATATCAAAATTTCATAACAATTGGTCAATATTTACTAAAGTTATCGCACGGAAACCAAATGTCCCCAGACGACGACGACGACAACGACGACGACAACAACGACGACAACGACGACATCGCCATAACATTATACGATCGCAAAAATTTTGCGGTCGTATAAAAAGTTTCATACTCAAAGAAGTTGGATTGAAAAAGGGATCTCAGGCCTTCCCAATTGCCTAAACATTTTTTGATTGAAAATATAGAAAAATTATGAAGAACCAGGATGGTGCTAATCAAGATCAATATAAGGGACACCACTTGGCAAAGGCTTGGAGCAGCCACTGTTTTGGATGTATTGTTTTATCTCCACTAAATGTGCATGTATAACTTAAAAGTGTTACAATCAAATCATGAACTGAGTTTTAATTTCAAAACAAAAACCTTATTACGAAAATCTTCTTAAAAAGAGCTATGAATAAACATTTACTTCTACACTCTACTGAACTTTCAAAAAAACAACTCAATTTTTATCAATTATTGATAAAAATTGTGCTTTAAATACAAGTTCTCAATTCCTAGTGGTGGAAGTCCTAAATAAAGAGAGTTATATATAAATGCCACTTTTGAACTCTATCTTGAAATTTAAGTACAGCAATGGGTTGAGAACCAATTTGTAACAATGTCAATATAATTTATTTTATTTGTTAAGGGTACTTTATGAAGTTTGTAATTAGTCTCAGCTCTCAACTTTTAAGACAAATATAGTTCAATTTTATAGGATAGCAACTATGTCTATGAATTCTATTGCAGGAAAATTATATTAATGGGTCCTAAATGTCAGACTCTGCCCTAAAAATTGTAAAACGAAATCTTGGATTTTTAAAACCAATAAAAAAGTAATTATACTATTTAACCTCTTGTTAAAAAAAGTGAGAAATATAAGATTTGAAATAATGGATAATGGAACCTAGCCTATTCTATGCATTTCATACATAATTCAGTTTTTTTGTTGGGTTTTTTTTTTCAGGAGGCAAATTTCTATATTTTTTTTATCAGTTGTAAACAATGGTTACCAGATTTATTCTCAATACAGTTATCAACTTTTAAATATATATTGTATTAAATGGATTAAATTAACAATTAATATCAATTATTTCCATACATTTTGCTTCAATCAGACCTAAATTATTCTATACATCTTTGGTATTTGTCAAACTTGCATATCCAATAGTTTAAACAAATAAACCTGACATTTTCAGAGTACATTTCTTACCAATTTGATTGAAATTCAATTTAAGTTTTTACCTGAAGTTTCATCTTTTAACCAGAAACGAAGAACTCAACAAACACAAACTAAATCCAAATGATAGATAAATTAAATGTTAGCCTTCAAATCCCATCAAAATCTTCATTTTCTTGAAGTGTATACAAGTACATCCAAATTCTTAATATACAGAAATTGAATTTTAAACCAAATTTATTGTTTTAAATTTCCAATATCAACAGAAGTGCCTATGAACCATAGACAAAAGTTGCAAACTGGCAGAAAATTAATATATGAGTTTTCATGTAAACTAATACAAAATCTTTATATTGAGTGGACAAACTGAAAAGGTTTATGATTTGTCAAAGGTCCGTTTAAATAAAACTGAAACATATCAATAAACAAAATTAAAGTTCAGAAATTTAATCTGGGATATAATATTATCCTGAGAATTTAAGGTTGAGTAAAATTTCAATATATGGATCAATTTTGACAATTCTGTAATGTTGAATAACAAAAAAAATATTGTTTTTATTTCATCTGCTCTTAATAATTTCAACATGAAATCAATTAAATGATAGAATTCCAGGGCTGCAAACTTTTGAAATTTTGAATTTTAAAATTATTCAATTTCTGTGATGCATAAATTATACTCATGATAAAATAAGACCTGAAAATTGGGAAAACACATAAAAATAAGAAAGGTTGGCAGCCCTGCATTTCATTTCTTCCAAGAATGTATGTAACTATATTCTATAGATAAGAAGTTTCCAAATTATGATAATGGATATATTTTTGTGAATTTTCTGAGTTATTCTGTCAAGTGTATTTAAATGTTTCCTGATGAAATTCTTTAATATATAATTGTTCAATTGATTACCAGTCTTAAAACGTTTCGGCCAAAGGCCTTCTTCAGTTTCTTTTCTTAATTGTTGTTTTTTACATCTTGTCTGCTTTCAAACTTCAACTGTAAATGTTATGTTGTACTCATCTCTATGACGTCATAATACATGTGACGGAAGTCAGATAAAGCTAAGTCAGACAGAGTCCCTCTTGTGATGACATATACGGACCTTTTACCAGATTTGCACAACATTGTTAAAAAAAGAATGGATCTACTACACAAGTGTGATAGGATGAAAGAGATCTTTAAAGACCCTCCAATCATTGCATACAGGAGAGACAGAAACTTATGTGATATAGTGGTTCATGGAAAACTTAATAAAATTACAAAAGACATAGAGAAAGAACCCCAAATAAAATGTGAAAACTGTGAGGTTTGTAAGATCATGAGAGACGATACAGAAATTCAAATGGAGGACGACACAAGAGTTAAGATTAAAGAAAATCGATATGGGTGCAAACTTGAAAACCTAGTGTATGGAATTTATTGTAAAGAGTGCAAAAAGTACATCTATGTTGGGGAAACTGAAAGAACCCTATATGAAAGAGCAAAAGAACATCTAGCAGATATAGAACACAACAGAAACAAAACAGTTGCAGAACACTTTAATGGACACAACCATTGCAAAAAGGACATGATGATCCAAATGTTGCAACAGATCTATCAAAAATCAGCATTTTACAGGAAGAAGGTTGAAGGAGAATGGATAAAAAGACTGAACACACTGAAACCATTTGGTTCTAATTTAAAGAATGAATGAAATAGAACAATTGGACAATAGTGACGTCATAGCCAACTTCTTGTGACGTCACATGTATTATGACGTCATAGAGATGAGTACAACATAACATTTACAGTTGAAGTTTGAAAGCAGACAAGATGTAAAAAACAACAATTAAGAAAAGAAACTGAAGAAGGCCTTTGGCCGAAACGTTTTAAGACTGGTAATCAATTGAACAATTATATAGACAATATATTCCCTGAAGGAATTTTTTGAACAAGAATGAAATTCTTTAAAACAAATTAAATTTAAATATGTGATGATCTAAATGAAACTATAAAATCTTAGGGAAAATCTTGTTAAATAGATAAAGGAAAAAGCAAATAACTACAAAAGATTCACCAGAAAAACAAATGAAAAGACCATGTTGAAGCGCAATAAAAAAAGAAGCAAAGGGCATTCAAATCACTTATTCCACAAATACATAACCATGAGACTTTGTTATTGCAATCATTAAAGCCATCTCCCTTAAAAATGAAAGTAAACTCAGATACCCAAGAGGGGTAAGCAGGTGCTCTCATCACATTATCTATAAATTTGTGTGTAAACAAGGACAATTCAAAAACTCTATGACAAATCAACATTCGTGCTCATTTATGAGATCCAAATCTTGTTAAAATACAATGAAACTTATACAGATGAACTGCATGGTGATTTTAACAAAGTTCTATAAAAGATGCCCATTTGAAAAAACATTTCATCACCCACAGACCTGGGCAAAGGGGGATAGCAATTTTGCAATACCCATAAGTACTGTAGAACACAGACAGTAAGACTTTAAGCTGTACAAACATTCATCTGTAACATTATAGGTGCAAAATTCTTATACCCTATTTTCTGACAGACAAATAACAATGTTCTCTCTATTTCTAGAGAATCCCATGGGGCCGCCTTAACTGCTCATCTTGTCTTTTAAAACACAATCAAGACAGACAGTAAGCCTCAAACTGAACAAACATTCATCTGTAACACTATCAGTGGTTCATTCTTATACCCCATTGTTTGACAGACAAAATAGCAATGTTCTCCATAGCTTAACTATAGGATCCAATGGGGCCTGAACTGCTCACCTTGTTAAATATAACATAGTCAAGATAGACAGACACAATAACAATTAATGGCTTTCTTTCTAAACTAGAGGATCCCCATGTATAGCTCACCTTGTCTGAAAACACAATCAAGACAGACAGTAAGAATTTAAACTGCAAAAACAATAATCTGTAACACTGTAGGTGGAGCATTCTTATATCCCATTTTCTGACGGACAAAATAACAACATTGTACATATAACATGTCCTTCATATCTAAACTAGAGGATCCCATGGGGCCTGAACTGCTCACCTTGTCTTGTAAAACACAGTCAAGACAGACAGTAAGACTCAAAACTGTACAAAATCTATCTGTAACACTATATATGGTTCATTCTTATACCCAATATTCTAATAGACAAAATAACAATGTTCTCTCTATTTCTAGAGGTCCAATGGGGCGGCGTGAACTGCTCCAACGTTGACCTTGCTTCAAAAACACAGTCAAGACAGACAGTAAGACTAAAACTGTACAAACATCTATCTGTAACGCTATAGGTGGTTCGTTCTTATACCCCATTTTCTGACAGACAAAATAGCAACATTCTACATATTACTAAAGGATCCCATGCAATGGGGCCTGAACTGCTCAGTAAGACTCGTATAATTACACCACCTGTAACACTATAGGTGGTGCATTCTTATACCCCATTTTCTGACAGACAAAATAGCAATGTTCACCATATTTATACTTGAGGATCCCAATGGGGCCTGTACTGCTCACCTTGTCTTATAAAACACAGTCAAGCAGGATTGTCAAGTTTTGATGAGCTGCTAGTGTGAGATTTGTCCAAAAATTGAAAGATCAAAGGAAAAAATTTAAAAATAAAAAAATTTGCTGCCAATTTGCCGACTAGATGCGTGAGTCTCACCCAAGTTGCGTGACACTTGACTGGTCTGGTCAAAACAGACAGTAAGACTCAAACTGTACAAACATCGATCTGTAACACAATAGGTGGTGCATTCTTTTACCCAATTTTCTGACAGACAAAATAACAATGTCCTTCATATCTAAAAAACTACAACACTTAATCCACAGTCTGTACAAATATACCATGAATACACAAACATCAAAGATGCCACGATAGAGGCCAAGCCAGTCAGATCAATTATCTAAGTACAAATTCCATACCCCCTATCTACCAAGCCATTCCTAACAATTTACATGAAAATCCATCAAATCAATATGTAGTCACACTGGTAGATTTACCTGTTGAACTGAGCACCTGTCAGTTAGGGCGATGGTAAATTATCGTTTTGTATGACTTATGGTCCAATTGATTTTTATGCCTTGGTCTTTTAACATCAATCATTTTATTACGACGGGTATGGCTAACGTGAGATTTCACGATTTTAAGTGTCAGATGGGAATCTTTTCAAGATAGGCAATCAATGATAGCCTAGAGCGTGGCTGAATGGTGGTCTAAAATCTCGACCATTGAACAGAACTATGGTGGAACTGTGGTCAGGATATAGACCATTGTGTAGAACTACTGACATCTTGTCAAACAGCTCGTGCCAGCATGAAGTGCAAAAAATCTAACATAGTACTCAAACCAAAACAGAAGAGCACTATGTGGAAAACAATGGATATGATTAGCACTGAACCCTAAAATGTACCATCCATAAGTATTAATCAGTATAGTATATTCATAATATAGAGATATTAAAAAAAGATAGGGATTTTAAGAAGGTTTTCATCTTGCAGCGGTTCCGTAACTTTTTATCCTCCTTTTACGAATTTTCTGGTAATCCAATCTTTGAAATAAGTAGTAAAAAGACCATAAAAAGCTATGAAACCAGTAAGGTATTCATCCACACATTCAAAATACATATCATTGCAACAGTTAAACTGATTTAACAAAAGTCCTGATTGTAACCAAATTCTCACTTCAAAGAGTTTTTTTTTTAGAGAAAAAAGAAAGCTATTCAAATGAACTGACGTTTTCAAAGAGGCCAGATATTGTTGTTTTAGTCCAATACGACTTGGGCAATGTAAATCTATCTGTCTACCAAAACTCAGTCTAGAGAACAATTACAATGTATTTCATGGCCAGACCATTATATTCATAGATAAGACCTCTTCTACAAAATCTAATTTTGTATCCAAATATTATTCAAGGTTTTGACAAATATTTCACATTCAAACGTTGAGGAAACTTAAAAATGTAAACATTCCAATTCCTCTTCAATAAAACTTACAATGAATAATGAGCAAATAAATTGATGTTACAAAAATATTGTTATTCGATGGTTAACTCCGAGGAGTTTAAATTCAATTTTGTGATTTAATTTTGGCACAGTTAACATTTTAAAGTTGACTCCAAACTAACAGTAACTGGTTGAAGACATTTACTTTAAGGCCAAATTTAAACAGAACCGAGATTTTAAAACCTTAAAAATAACAAACAACTCGTGCATGGACCTATCAAATTCCTGACATGAACAGACTAGATTGAAGTTTATTATAAGTAATTAAAGAAGATCAGGGTCTGAATTCTAAAACCTGGATTTAAATTGCTACCTTAACCAAAACCTTATAATTTTTTTCTCTATATTTTATTTTTATACAATTTAAAATTGTTACATTTAAATATACTTTTTTGTAATTATCAAAAGACAAGGTTTAAAAAATAGACTGGAACGGACTATCTTTACTTTAAATTGTAAATGTACCAAATGATATGATTTTCCTCAATTATGACAAAAAGGTCATACAATTATTCATTATTTCAATGTTTTTTTAATCAAAAACACAAAAAAAATCTTGTTATTATTATTCATGGGGTATCAATTTTCGTGGTTTTTGTGAGCGACTTTGACCCACCAAATTTCATACCCCACAAAAAGGAAATTCAACATTGATCTATATGCTGTCGACTTCAGAACCACATATTTAAGATTCCACGAAATGCTCCCTTTTCAACAAACCACGAAAATTGGTACCCACGAAAATAAATGAATCCACAATAGTCAGATTGCATTATTGAGGAAGGACCTGAAATTAAATTTGATGATATGAGACACATGCTGATGCTGCAAACCAAATATCAAGAGGGTGTGATGAGTAGTTGCTGTAAAACCCTTCTCCTGTCTGCTGCTCAACATTTTATAAACCAGATTTACACTTGTGAAACTGTACAAATTACATGTAAACCTATAGGCTGATAATGACAAGGAATCTGTGAGCTACTGCTTACTCAGTATAACCCTGCTACTCCCAAAATTATCTATGTGGGTAAACAGGAAGTGGATATAAGACAGACTAAATTTCAATACTGGCAATAAAGGACTTCATACTGCACTCATATACCAAAGTCCAAGTCACTGTGATATGTAGTTGCTGAGAAAAATGTTAAGAAAATTTTCAACAATTGACTATATGTTGAAAATTGACTAAATTGGTAAACAGGAAATAGATATCCGACAGATCTAATTTTGGTACTTGCGATAAAGGACCTGATACTGAAGTCATATTACAAATTTCAAGTCACTGTGATAAGTAGTTGCTGAGAAAACTGTCACAAAAGTTATGTTGCGGATGGACGGATGGAAGGACGGGTGGACATAGGTACACCAGTATACCCCCCTCTTCTTGGAAGTGGGGGTATAACAATTAAACAGTTTAATGACCTTTGCTCATTTTCATTTGTTTAAATACATGATCAAAACTTGTATGTTCAATTTGCTCTCATCACCTATATAAGTCATTTTACCAACCATCCTAATTGAGATAATTTCGATAATAACCAAAACATTGGAGTTTATTACATTATAATCAATAGCACAATTTGTCAACCATGATTGGAAAAGAACTTCATCACAAACGATTTACAAAAACAATTCTATGAATTATCTATAAGGTTAAGTGGTATGAATACTTTAGAACTAAACAATACAAATATGTTTTGAAATTTAAAGATTTGTTTATCTAAAGCTTTCTTTCAAATGAAGAGAATGAGTAGAAACAAAAGAATTATAAATGGCAAGAAAGTATTGAAGGCTCACTCTATAAGATAAGATATAAAAGATAGAAAATTTGCTCTATGCAGTCTTATTGCAAAAAGCAAGAGAGCATTGAAGTCTAACAAACAATAAACAATAAGTTCATACGTTGAACACATTTATTTATTCCGGATTGAATAAACAAGCTGAATGTTTCTATAAATCCCTCTCAAGCTAGCAGTTAGCGAGTGTGACCTTTGTAAATGGCACCCATTGAGCCTACTCTTTTTTAACTCGACAAAGAGGTCTTTAATATGTACACGGTTATTCTCTCCCAATATGCGGGACAACTTTTTTTTGTCCCTTCCAAAGGACTAGCATCATTTCTTGAGACCAATAATTTGATACATATATGAACTTTCAGAACATCAAAAACAAAGTAAATTCAGGATCGGTATCATATCACTTACCTTGAAACGACGAGGACGGAAAGACCGAAAATTATAGTCCATGTTAAAAACTATGTACAAAATACCTTCCAATGAATCACAAAAATTCTACATCAAAGAGGAATTCACATGTTTTTATCCATACAAAAAATGACAAAATGAACTAATCTTAATTCTAAATCCGGATAAAAAAATTGCAATATGCAATATTCCTTGTTTCAACATATCCAGAATCACATTCCCACACAATCAACCATCAAACAATACAAAATAAGACTCAATGTGAAATTCAAAGCTATGAAATTTTATTGAATTTTGAACTCATTTACCAGATTTTTAATGTCAATAAAAATATTGACCACAGAACTCAATAAGCTCAATTAAACAATAATGCTTTGGGATATGTCTTTTGTTGTAGAAAGCAAACAGAATTAAAATATCTAATAAACCAGAAAAGGGGTTTATTATGATTCATTGGGTATTGGAAAATCATTATATCATAAAATTGTAAAATATGAACAAATTCATTTGTTTTCATAAAAATGCAGATATTGCCTGTCCATTAAAAACAGTTCAAAAATATCTGTATTATTGATAAAAGTTATTTTATCTAGTTTTTGAATTTAATGATCCACCTCATATAAATCATACACAAGGTGATTTGAAAAATGTAAAAACTTGCATTTCCTTCCCAGTTTTAACAATAAAATTACCTACAGATTTTAACAAATGTTGAAAAAATCAGAATATGGGACCTTTCTCATTTGGTTTGCTCTTGAATTCATTGAACAAAACAGGTTTCTAAAAATAGATACAGTGCCAGTCTAATGAAAGGAAGCTTCAACCTGTTGGTTGAGAAAAAGTAAAGAACAAACAAATGTGAAGACCAAAACACCTTGTGTTCTTAAACATTTGCAAAGACAGATCGAGCAACGTAACATAAAGGGAATGGTAGTTAAAGATGTTATACTGTAGCTCTATTTACTCAGGAAGAAAATCTGTAATTCCAAAATGGAAGGATTTTGTTTAACAGGAAGAAGGTGACCTTCAGACCTGAAATTGAATCCAACATTATTGAATCCTATGTTAATGCTGCATTGGTAGTATAAAAAGGCTGTGATTACTAGTTGCTAAAAACAACTAGTTAACACTAAAGTATGTCTCGCCTGCCGGCACCATCAGGAACAATTATTCTTTCTTACTTCCTCTATATTTTGAATTTACATGGATTTTCAGTTTCTGAGATCAAAAGATTTTTATAGAACTTAAACATTGCAAATACATGCAATAAAAATAATCAAAGTCACTCAACCAGAAAATCAAGGTCAAGGTCAAAAGATGGGATGTAACTGTGCTAAGCTACTACTGGAGCATATGCATACCAAGTTTCATCAACCTAGGATCTATAATTTTCGAAATATGGAGGTGCTCGCAAAACTTTTCCATTGCTATTATATGTATTGAAAATTGTCAAAGTCACTCATCCAGAAAATCAAGGTCAAGGTCAAAAGATGGGGATGCAACTGTGCTAAGCTACTACTGGGGCATACGCATACCAAGTTTCATCAACCTAGGATCTATAGTTTTCGAGATATGGAGGTGCTCACAAAACATTTCCATTGCTATTATATGTATTGAAAATTGTCAAGGTGACTCAACCGGAAAATCAAGGTCAAGGTCAAAAGATGGGGATGCAACTGTGCTAAGCTACGCCACTGCCACCGGTAAAGTAACACCTATGTCCCGCTCTGCTTCGCAGGCGAGACAAAAACCTTACTGATTCAAAAATATTTTCCTCATCTGCTCGCCCACTGCCCAACATTTGCAATAATATAATTAGACATATAGTGTAGGCAAAATGAAAAGCATCTTATAATTTACCATGTTTCATGTAGTTGAAACTTTATTTAAAGTATTTAACAGAAACTTGATATTTTCTTTAATGCAAGCAGCAACTAGTCAATTTAAACGGGGACATATTAGATGACCATTTTATTGTCTACAGTATTTAACTAAATACATATATGAAACTAATATCTACTGGATAGGATCATAAAAGTAAAATCATGTTAAACTCATTCGTGATGTTTCTAAAGCAGTATGAAGTAGTCCGCCTAAGAGGGTAATTGTGGGTAATATTTACCGAGAGCAGATAGTGAAAGCTATGATCGGAAGATAACCTACAGTTATTGCCGTTTGACAAGTGCCATGTACACAAACGACCAATTCAGATTATAAATATTAGTACCTAAGGTACGATTTACAATCCTAGAAAGCTTGACAGTTCTTGAGACATAATGACCTTTTTCAACAGAGAACACTTCACAGAATATGACGAAATTCTTAAAAGGAATTCTGAAATACTTTTTTCTGCTAAAAATAGTTTTAATATGTTTACAAAAGTACCCCAAAACACAAAAATAAAGCATAAGTAAAATAAATGTTTAAAGAAATTTTATCTTTGAATTTCTTAAAATATCAGACTGCATTTGCAGAGTTGTGTCATTTTTTATATGCATTTAACCTTCTGGAATCAAAAGTTGCATATATTAAATATATCACAAATATCAACTTATCAAGATGATACATAATTTGAAATGTAATTTTGCAATAAACCATCACCGCCTCCCCCCATCCCCCCAAAAAGAAGAAAAATGTCAATAATTTTACCTCTTAAAGAACATAGAATTTTGAGAAAGTATTTATTGTATATATGGGGCAACTTAACTGCATAACACTGTATTTGATTAAACACATCGCCTGTTAATAACCTATATAGCGTTGCACTGGCGTAAAACACCAACTCACTCACTCACTCACTCAAATTATTTATCAATACATCTTTATTCTTTATGTCAGTTTTGTCATTTACAAAAATATGTTTTGCTTAACATACCTGTTCTGTGGTATTAAGCCAAGTTTCTACATCCATTTACTAAACTTTTCTAAATCCTCCAAAAAAAAAACTCATTCCATTTTTCAAGAAAAAATACAATTCAAAACCACATTCCAAAAAAAACTTCCTATCAAATCATCAATTAATACATTCCTTCAGATAATTGATAAAAATCACAATCAAATTATCCAAGTAATTGTGTTTCCTACTACAATCAATTTAACGCCTCAAACTGAATGACCAAACTGGCCCGAGGACAGAAAACAATTAGCCGAGAACTACCAGATTAACTCCCTCTGTTGATATTTGGTCCACAAATCAAACACTTAACACCTCCGGCCCCTTTACGATATATTTTCTTTTCTTATTAAATATCTGTATTTGACTCAAATTACGACTGTCATTCATCAGATAGGGATTTAATATCAAACGGAAAATTGCCTGTCAAGATGTAACTTTCTTACCTTTATCTGTAACAGTTACCCATCGTATAAATCATCAAGTGTCAAAGGTTATAACGAGGGGGGTGTCCTCAATCAAACCCATTTACTTACATGAATTGCATGGGATGCCCTTGGATGTCCCAACTAAAAATTCATTTGTAGCCATTTAATTATCATAAATGTCCTTCATAGGTTTAACCTAAAAATGAGGGGAAGAGAGGTTGGGGGGACCTTTTACATCTTTACATATTGACTTAATACAAATGTACATGTAAATGTAGCAGAATTTCGCTTATCAAACAAATCATGCAGAATAAATGATAATGAGAGAGGGGCTTCTTGAAAGTCCTAAACCACCTTTATTTTTTACCTGTCCAGGTAAACTTATCTGATTACAGGTGGCATTTGAAGCAGAAAAATAACCATTTAATTGGTCCTCTATCTGATCAGATATCTATGATCCTTACATCGTAATTCTTCATTTTTATCCATGATTTGCAAAAACTTGTCGTAAATTTTTAAATGTCATAGAAGGTCAATCGAAAACATTTAAATCATCAGCAATCTTAAAATATATCTTTAAGAATTATTTTGCTAAAAGAATTTTTAGATGGCAAGGTAACTTTGGAATTAGATGTATACTTGGGGGTTATATGGATAAATGTTGACACCACTTTAACTATATGTCAAATACCTAGACATAATGTTGCTCGAAAATAAATTTTAAAAAATACTAAAATCTTTGAATCATTTAAGATAATGATGATACCTGGTGTCATGATATTTTGATCAAATACTACATAGCTAAAAAACAACAAAAAATGGTTGTTCCATGTTTGGGGAAGGAAATACACCATGCACATGAAAGATGTTATTATATAGAGTTACATAAGATTTGGCACAATATTGGTTGCTACAAAAGTGATAATCGCAAACCACTAACTGCAATTTGCATAGAAATATAGCTTGATAATGTTTTCATATCCAATATAAATAAATCATTTCAACTTATCTTTTATTTAAAGCATTTGAAAAAAAAATTTAAATCTTTAAAACACGATCTTGATAAAAACATCCCTTCATACCTCCATCCCACATTTTAAGCTATTCCAAATGTCACAACAGTGGTTGGGCTGGTGCCAAAGTTAACTATAGAGTACTATAGTTCCTGATAATGGGGGCTGGAGATCAACCCTATTATACAACCCATGTAAACAAATTAAACCTCTAATTTAATGAGTCCTGGGGACCTTATAATATACAGTCAATCAGTAAATTATACAGTTAAAAGTCAGAATAAAATTTAATTTAGTGTAAGTATACAAATGAACAGAATTGAGTACTATTTGACACTAAAATATTTCAAAATACATCAGAAAGTTGGTGAATATTCAAAAATAACTACAAACAATCTTCGTGTCATTAATGCTGGTCAGAATTCGACAAATGACAAAAGTGAAAATTCTAAAATATTCATAAGAGATTTATAAGAAATAAGTTGCTACGAGGTGGATGTAAAGCTTAACCATTGTCACTATACATTCAAATTGTCACTATACCTACTTAACACTGATGCCTCACACAGCCACCAACACAGTTAAATGTCGAAAAAGCTCCCCTTTTGTGACTTATATGGCAAACAATCAAACAAAATTTTATTTTACAAAGATTGATTTGACCGAGGAAGAACAGATGACATAGTTTATGATATGATAAATATGATTGTCAAATGAACACTTTGGGTTTCATTAGACTCAATAGTTTTAATAATTCTATTCACCCCAAAAAAAAACTCTATTGGGCACTCTATATTGTTTGAACTGAAAAAGATTTTAGATTTTCAAAATTGAGAAAAATGCAATTATTCAAAGTTTATCACTCATAATCTATTGAAAAGATACATTTTAAACAAAATAATGCCTTATACATAAAACAATAGACATAAAAACTTACTGAAATTCCATGCCAAGCAAACAAGTGGAGACAGAGAAAGTAAAATATTACCACAACACATGACCAGAAATCTCTTCTACCTTCCAAAACCCCCTGCTATATGTTTGTGTTAGGATTTCAGTGTTTATTCTAATAAATATCGTTAAATAAAGCAAATTTGATAAAAGGAAATTCCTTCCATTTTATGATAAATCTAGCCAAATCCCCAGCTGGATTCTCAGTTTTAAAATTGACCAGATCTTGTTCACAATATTGTCATACTGTTAGCATATGTTCAAATTAAAAAGCTTGTATAAAATGCAGGGATATTTGTTTTTATCTGTAACTTTCCAATGCTCTATGTGTCAAAATCAGTAAGGCTTCAAGATTTTCCTGACCTGAACCTCCATGGTAAATAAGTACAATTAGTACCTACTATTTTACCCATGCCCCATGTAACATCCCTCAACACCCAAAAAATCAGCAGAATTGACAATTTTTATCAAAAACACTGTCCACACCAAGTTACAAACTAAGAGAAATTATTCAATAAAATGTTGGTCCATGACATAAACCTCTATGTTTAATAACTAAATCAACCCCCAATAACCTCATGCAACAAAAAATGAAGTCATAGCTACAGAATTACAATTTCAGGTGAATTACCAGAAACACTGTCCTCACCATGTTAACTCTGACAAATTATTCCATCAAATATTATTTCCTGAGATAAAACTCCATGCTTAATAATTACAAGTTTTAACTATTTTTTCCATTCCCCATGCCTCATCCCTAAAAAATTCAGCCGAATTACAATTTTAACCAAAAATACTGTCCACACTAAGTTACAAACTCAGGGAATTTATTCCATAATATATATTATTCCATGACATAAACTCTAATGTTAAATAACTTAAGTCCAGTAATTAATTAAACCCCAATACCCTCCTGCCACAAAAAATGAAGTCAAAACATAGAGAAATCACAATTTCAGGCAAAATCTTACCAGAAACACTGTCCACACCATGTTTGCAAAATCAGAAAAATTTATCCATAAAATATTATTCCATGACATAAACGTCCATGTTTAATAAGAAGAGTAATTAACGAATAAATCAATTAATACCCGACTCATATGATGAATAGATAAATCCCTGCAAAGAGACTTTAGACAAAGATGGTTCATACAACCATTGTTAGAGTTTAAACCACAGAAAGACCTTAATCTGGAAGCACACGGCTTAGAAGAATCAAAATCGTTACAAATAGTTTAATGAAATTGGATGATATCTTTAAAGGAACCACTGTATAAATCAGATGAATGTGATGATCTTTAACGGCCTGCTAATGCACCTTTTATTTTTAGTTAAACTTATAATGAATCATCTAAATGTTTTGAACAGTCATGTTGAAAATCGTTCACTGTGTTTTTAATTTAAAAAGATAAGTTTTGTAGGTCTTTGGGTGTATTGAAGATCATAGTATGATTTCATTCTGACAATGTTCCCATTTCTTTTAAATATTTTTTTTCTAAATAAGGACATGAATTTAGCCGTGAATCTACTTCCTTTAAATATTCTTTTAAAGTTCAGTATCTTCTTAGAAAATATTTGACCCCCCCCCCTCCCCCCGCCTCTTTCAACAAACTCCTTCAGTTCATGCTATAAGCTGATGTCATAGGCAAAACAAGTATACCAAAGAACAAAGAGCAACATGACATAAAACTCTATACAGCATATTATTCCATTTACTCATTTATGCAAATTGTTTAGAGTGACAGTCAACCATAAAAATTAGAATAAACAAAGTGATATTTTTACATCAATTGTGTAAATTTAATTGAATTATAAATCCAACAAAATGTCTTTTGAGGGGCAAAAACAACAAGAATAAATGAATCCACAGATCGTAAAGTCGTAAAGTCGTAACAAATATGTTTATCATTGTTTAATCCACATACTACATGTTCTCTTGCCTAATACAGGTAGATAAATTGTAACACCTAGTAAGAACGAGACCAACTTAAATAATATACAATATAGTTAATTTCTATATAACCAATTCTGACTTAAAAGAATTTCCATCTGCTTCAAAGGTGAGACAAAAACTATAGTTTCTCAAACATCCCAAACCACTGTAGACCAGCAACTTAGCAAAGAGCATACTTCATTAATTTGCTTCAAATCAAACCAACATGAATACCTGCTAATACCTTAACAAGGTTAAATAATAGTTTTCAAATCACGTACCCTAAGTGATTGCAGAAGCAACTAAACCTTTTAATGTCAATCTATTATTCACACAAAAGTACAATCTACATTTGTATTGCTAAAATAAAAGACTTAAAACATATGAATAACAGTCAACTGAAACAGGTTATATATGAAAGTTTCCCAAACATTCTAAGCCATTGAAGACCAGCAACACAACCCTCTAAATATATATGTACATAATTTTCCATTAAAATTGGAATTTACATTTTGAAAGCTTGAATTCAGGGAAAACATGAATACCTGACGGATCAATCAAAACCCCCAGACTAGCAACTGTACTCTTTTGACAAACTAATGTTTTTAAAAGGGTTATTGTTATTTATCATTGTCTTCATTTAAAGGTAAGAACAAAACAACAGAACTGGGATAATCAATTTTGTACAACCAAGAAGAAAAGACAAAAGCAAGGCAAAGAGGTACTGGAGAAATCTAAGATCACAAAAGTTGTGAATTGGTACAAGCATTTCAAAAGAAATTGTGGGTTAAACCAGGTTTTGTGGCACCAAAACTCCCTCCTCCTGCGATCTTGAAAACAGGTCACTATATAATTTGCTCAGAGACAGCTAATAAATCAATAACTAATTAATTTTCTTCTTTTCATTTTCTTACAAACCCCAAAACAATTACATATAATTACTTTTCTAAATAAAATCCTCCCTTTCTTTTCATTTTCTAATATTACAAAGAACTAAACTATCAGTTTTAAGTTTTTCACTGATTGTTCATTATCAAATCCTAACTATGCATTGAGAACTGTGCGCCAGGTATTTACAACCTGTTGGCAGTAGGTAAAACAAATTACCAGGGCTGCCACCCTTCTTGACTTTCATTAGTTTTCCCGATATTTAGCTCTTTATTCAATAAAGAATTTATAATGAATATACCACGAAACACCACAGGAATTATTTAAACACATGTTCAAAATTTTCAAAAGTTGGCAACCCAGCCCGTATTAAAACTTTCTACTTTCCACAACTTCTCTTTTCTTTCCCCATTTTCTAACCCCACTATATAAACTAAGATTATCAATTTTCAGTTTTTCACAGATCTTTCATTAAAGCCTACCTTTTCATGAGTACCTTGCACCAGGTATTTACTACCTGTCTGCAGTAGGTAAAACAAACGACATATATAAATACTTCTACTTTCTATAGACCCTTATCTTTACAGGTATGTAGCACTGATTAATGTTTGTTTACACCTGGCCAAAGGTGTGCTCATAGAATGAATGAAAAAATTCTTCAATATCGTCATAAAATAAAGCAATAGGTTTTTGCAGATAGATCAGAAGTGGGGAATAGTTTAAGGTTCATGGTCACACTTCGAATAAAATGGTAGATATTTTACTTATTTTTCTAGTCTATGAACAACCTAAACAACACATAGAAACATAAAATAAAGTGTAACAGCGTCTAGATATAAAAATCGCCGATCATTTTCCCTTCCTGTTTACAAGATTACTTTTGTTGTTTTCTCTATTCATTTTCTTTCCGTTCAAATTGTACCATAAATAAAGCATGAATTACCCCTAAATAACCTTCTGTAAAACCGATTGTGAGTAGATTTAATAACACCAATGATGAAATTACCTTGCACGTGGAGGCCAAATGACAGGGCATTGTTGATATTTGGCTATATTTGGGTGAACTGAAAACCCCGGCAAAACGGATCAAGTGTACACGTACAAAATACTAAAAGTTTATGCAAAAAATATTTATCTAGACGCTGCTACGCCTTATTAAGCAATTGGATGTGTAGTTTAGGCACCACATAGACTGAAAAAAGACGTAAAATATCTGTCATTTTTTCCGAAGTGTTAAGATGAACCTTAACCATATATGTGCTTATAGAATGAATGAAAAAAAATTCTTCAATATCATCATGAAAGGTATATTGGAAGTAATTGCAAAAGAGATGCTATTAAGGGAGTACGAGCCTCAGAAATTGAAGATTTTCGGGATTCTCGGCTTTTATCCATTCAAATGCATTAAAAATTTTCCAACATGGTTTCCTAATATTTGTTCATTACTAATTTGAGAAGGTCCTAATAAACTTCTTTTGAAATTTTCCACCAATTCTAATTATTATTTCTATGTTAAAACAGAAAAAGAATTTTCAATGTATTTCCTATGAAAAACCCAGAGAAGATTTTTTCCCGCCATATTTTTCAGTGCTTATATCTTAAAAACGGCTCCATGGTTTTGAAAACTTTTTTCATAAAGTCTAGCTATTTTGAGCTATTCTTTCCCAATTTTCTATTTTAAATAACTTTTAATTACAAAAAATCTCAGGCTCGTACTCCCTTAAGATATAAATGAGATGGGTTTTTTTTATCACTGTCATGATATTTATATATTTTAACAGTTACCAGAAAATAGGACAAAAGAAAGAACCAAATCTCCAAATTTGTCATGATTATATTATACTGTATTTGGAAATTGAAGGATTCTGCACATAGATCTGAACTGGGGTTTTTTTGCTAGTAACAAGTGTGCACAAACAATCGATGAAAAAAATATTCCAAATCATTATGACATAAAGTAATGTCATGATTGGTAGGATTGGAAGCTAAGATGATATTATTATTCAAATTTATAGTATTTGATGTATTTCTTTTCTTTTTGGGGGGAGGAAGAAGTCTTCACTTTTATTGTTAGCTTGAATATATCTTCTATCTTCAATTCTGCTATTGATATTGAGTTCATTTTGCAATGCAAAATAACATGTTATCATTATTTACATTTGAAATCATATTTTGTCTTTTTTTTATTTTACTTTTTTTGTTCAAGAAAAAAAAACTTGTAACAGGACTATAAAACAAAATATTTTCAAACAGCCCTGAAACTTTCAGATTTTCAAACAGATCTCTTTTACTTGGCCCAATTTTGAACTCCATTGATTGTCACTAATGTGACAGACATTGAATTTTAACCAAGATAGATTGGTTCTATATACAAGTTTATCACATAGGCCCTTATACCCTGTCAGAGATTATTTTTTTAACAAACATTCGAGGTTTGGAACCACCAAGCCTGTTAAATACTTTGGTAACATTTTATTCAAGATATTTCAATGGTGACAAATTTTTAGGGGAATGTTCCATATTTTCGATAGTTTGAGTCTGACAGTTATTTTGAAATAAAAAATTGTATCAGCTAAAAGAACTAGGCCTTAAATTTGTAAAATCAATTTTTTTATTGGAGCAAAAATACCCATTTCAATACGATAATGTATATTTACTTTAAACATGTTTAAGACAATCATTAGGTATATGATCTTGTTCCTTTTTTAAAAAAAAAAATAGCATACAAATCAATGGCTAACTTTCTACTTTATAACATTTTATAAAACCATATATTTGACAGAAATTCATGAAATAACAAAACATCAAAATATGAATTTCCTAGCCAATACTATTCAAAAAACTAAAATATAAAGTGAAAGAACATCAAGAATGCCAAATACAAAATGTAGTAAAATTTAAACATGAAAAAAATTGAATAATGACAAATACCGAAAGCATCTTCAAAGTCATTGACAAAATCCCTGTAGACAATCACACCATTGTTTTCAAAGAATCTCATATCAGTATTGAATGGCTATAGATTTTTCCATCAATCACAATGCCAGAGACATCTCGTTAAGGTAAATCACCTGTATATCCAGGTATATCATACAGAACTTAATACCAACATATACAGTAAAACTTGTCTAAACCAAACTATTTTTTTTTTTCAAAATGTGTATAAACAGTTATTTGGTTATGCTAGATATCAGCATTTGAATTGGTCTCTTTGAAGGTCAAAAACCAATATTATTGAATGAAAAGCACTTAATACATGTACCAAAAACGTTCACACAGCCTGGGAAGCCAATTTCAGCACCAAAGATATGACCATGTGCAAGACAAGAAAAGAAACCTGGTGTGTTCAACAAATTTAAATTTGAAAATTCAATTTCAATTAAATCAAACACCTGTGTATACTGAACAAATTCTTAAGTTACAAATATGTGTAGTTTAGGCAGGTTGTACTGTAATTTCTAAGCTCATTTCAAGCTGGATAAATGTCATAGAGGACTTAATACCTACATATATTTTCTAAGCTCACCTTGAGTTCAACAGGCTCTCTAATATATCTGTATGGATTTCTGTCTTTGCTGGGGACATGAAGATGATAATTTGGTCTGTTTCTTGTATAAGGTTCTAATAAAGCTGTTCTGGGAACTAGTTTCTTTTATAATTGTCTGCTTGCTGTGATATGCATGAAACTACAAGTAAACTACAGAGTTTTCAACAATCAATATATAGTAAGTTGAAAGGCAACAATATTAAATATAAATTCTAAAAAGCCTAAGATTATTTTACTCTCAGAAAAGTTTTTGTCTTTTGAATCTTGCATTTTTCTGTTTAATATTTTTATTTTATTTTATATTCTTTAAAATTACAATGCATTCTAACATCTTTTGGCTTTAGAACCACTGATGAACTTTATATAGAAGAAAAGTACATCAGTTTAAAATGGTTGAATGGCATTTGTTTAGATTTGGATTAAAAGTAATTTGGACAGAAAGCTTGAACTTCATGCACCATTTAATTTTTTTCTGTCTTTTGCCATTTCTTCAAAGTCTTTTTCAAAGTTTTGATACTTTTAATGTCCTATTTTTGATATGTGTACTATTGGAACTTCTTTGATTCTTGTATGTCTATCCTACCAGTTGACTTGTATCTAAACATTCATTCAATCTTGATGTTCTTGACATTCTCACTGTAACATACAAAAGAGGATAGGTTATTCAATATATATTCTAACAGGCAAAACATGAATTTCTCACTTTTTGGACAGGACAGTTCCTATTTTTAGCGGTGTGAGATTTTTCTGTCTCACACCACCCCATGTGAGATAGCCTCGTGCAGTTTCCAAGGGACGTAACTCTATTGTTTACGTCACGCTATGTTTTGTAAACAAGTCCACGTTGTACAATTTACGGGTTTAGTGAGAACAAGACCAATCGATGTCTGGCCCTGCGTCGCACGGCAAAACGTTGAATCATGTACGTTCTAGGCCCAATATGGACAGTCAATAATTTTTGACACTTGCATCCTATGGTGGACTTACAAAGCATATTTGTCACATGCAACCCAATAGATAAATTATACGTATATAAAAAAAAAATAAAGTTTCTATTTTATCCCTTAACTTGTACAAAACAATTTCTAAATTGCATCGTAAATAAAAACATTTTTGCCCCTTTTGGGCCCCTCAAAAAAAGAAGGGACACCAAAAATCAGCCCCACCCTTCCTTTTATTGTAAGTAACATTCATGTAAAGTTTCATAGCATTTGGTCAACCAGAACAAAAGCTATTGTGGAAACAAATAACAAAGTCACTTTTTTGGCCACTTTTGGGCCCCTAATTTCTAAACAAAAAAAGCGGTGACACCCAAAATCAGCCATGCC